>OX454526.1:186311163-187653824 GCA_949715645.1 Portevinia maculata
ACAAACGCCGTTTTCTCGATAGAGTCTGGATGCATTGGCACCTGATAGTAACCGCTAGCCATGTCAAGTATCGTAAACAAGAATCCCCCATGAAGTCTATCAATTTGTTCTGATACTAACGGCAAAGGGAATCTTTGGGGAACAGTGTTATCATTTAACTCGTGATAATCAATACACATACGATCCGTTCCATCTTTTTTTTTAACCAGAAGTATGGGGCTAGCAAATGGAGATGAGCTGTGTCGAATAGCGTTAGCGGCAAGAAGCTCTTTAACTTTGTCTCGAACAAAGTTTAGTTCTTCGGGACTTAATCTATACGGACGGCGACAAACAGTTTTGTTGGGGTCTTTGAGACGTATTTCCATTGGATCAACAGCTGCGGGATGATTCCGAGTACCCTGAATAAAATGATCTTTGAACTCGTCTAACATTGAAACCAGTTCGGCTTTAAGCTCAACCGGAATATCCGTACTTATATTTGCAAAATCAAATGTTTTCTCTGTCATGCTACACATTTGAACTATTTTAATTTTGCTCAATTTTAGTTCATTAGCAGTCATATGTACAGCTATACCCCGATTCAATATTTCTCGTCCTATCATTACATCACGTCGCAAGCAATTATCAGGCAGTACATGGAAAAGTATCTCAATATAATTTAAATCAATTTTAACTAAAACTAAGATCTGAAGCGTACTATTTACACTAGTTTGTCCAATGCCAGTCATTGTCACTACATTATTAAAACGTTTACCTCTCAATTTTCGACTTACAGTTTCTTTAACTAGTGAACACTCTGACCCTGAATCAAAATTAAATAAAATTCGCTCACCGAAATGACTTAAACTACCAAGCGGCTCGCTGACTTCGCATACATCCACACGTCGCTCATCCGAAGGCGCATTAGAAGTTCCACCATCCTAAACAATTTCAATTTTATGGGGACAGCGGGATGCAAAGTGGCCCGTCCCATGGCACTTGAAGCAAACGATATTGTTTGTAGGCTGACCGGTTGTTGTACTCTTTTGTTGGAGGTCAGCAAACGATGAGCTCGGTCGGTGTTCTCTTCTCTGATTTTCTTTACCCAAACGACATGCTGCTGCCTTATGGCCGATTCTGCCACAATTGAAACACTTCACAGCTGAATTAACCGGGATCGTTTTGAATCGTCTTGGGCCAGGGCTTTCTTCATCATTCTCCGATACTGCTATTCGTCTTTTTAAAAATATCATCGCACGTAACTCCTGTTGCATCTGGCTCCTAGTGTTGATTTCAGTTATGAAAGCCAAACGTTGTACACGCGGTTCAAATTGAGAAATATGCGTCATTACTGTTGCAACCGCAATTTATTCCGTCGACAACTTTTTCCATCGTGATATAAGTGACGTCATAACACTTGCAGCATAAGCAGCAAGACATTCCCCCTTCTTTGGCTTACTACTGTTCATATTTATTAAGAACGCAGGAACAGTTTCAGGACAAACAAATCTTGCAGCAAACAAATCTTTGAATTCAACCAATGTCATACCAGGAAACGACACCGTAGACAGCCACGCCGAGGCTTGCGCTTTTAAGGAACGACTTAACGCAATCACTAAAGGAGCACCCTGCAAGGGCTGATCAGCCATGCACGTGTCAGATGTTGATATCCATGCACGAGCATCTACAGCGGTTTTGTCTGGATCAAAATCTGGGAACTGGATGTTGACTGTAGGCGTCCTCACAGCTTGTAATAATGCCAATAAGTTCTGATTCTGCTGCTCCAAGCTCCTTTTCCAGTTTTCATCACTGCTTCCTTGAGATTTTTGGGAACAGGATCCCACTTCTGATGTTGAATTTTGGGCTTGTTGGATTTCCTCCATTTTGTAACGCAGCGATCCCAGAGGTTAATAATCCTTTTTCTTCTCGTCGTCCTTTCGCCACGTCTCCACACCAAAAGTCCCTACCCCTTCGAGACTCTAATTGACGTTCAGGCGATCTGTTCTCTGATTTCGCTAAGACATACTAACTTAAGGGTATGACTGCGTTTTCGTGCATATCACTGAACAAAGCTACTGCACACTCCGACACACTTATGTATTAAATATTTATAACAATTTTGTATTTCTTTAGTTAAGTTCTATCTATAATTAAAGTTCATGTATGTAGGTACATTTTATATTTCTTAAACAATAATAGTATTAAATGCCACTTAAATGGACTAAATAACCAGGAAATTAATAAGATTCTATATATAATTTTAATACTTAAACTATTGGTGACAGTCAACTAAATATTGGAGGATGTTTCTGGGTTTTCAATTGAAATTGTCTTTTTAGAGCAGATAAGACCTATTTTATATTTAATTATGAAAATGTAGTAGATTGTTATCAGTAATATAGCAACAATTAGGATAGGCAGAAGTGTATAGGTTATTGTTTTGATTTGTTGGCTTTTATCCTCGTCAATTTGGGTCAGGGTATTTATTTCGTCCTGTAAATCCCGTATACTATAACTAAATGGCAACAAATCCGAATTTGCTTTTATTACAAGATTTGGGCTTTTGTTAAATTTGTTAGTCAGATTATAGTCATTGTCAAAAATGGAGTCAAGATTTAGGGAAGAGTTCATGGATAAGGTAGTTATCGTTTCAAAATAATTTGCTATTGTAGTAACTGTTTCTTTTACGGTCGTCAGCCTTACAGAGTTAGTTTCAGCTTGGCAGTTATCAGAAAGGGTCAGCAAACCTTTTTTCGCTATTGTTTTTATTTGGAAGTCATTTCCACAGCTAATTCGAATTTTTTTGGAGTAGGCAGAAGGAATATCCATCTGTTTGGTTGTGCAAAATTAAGTCTAATTACAAGTCTAAGATCACAATTTTCTAAGCGCCCTTCATGGAGAATAAGGCTAGATAAGCAGCCTTTCACTTCTGTGTGTACGGGGTGGTTGGGTAAACAGAGATAAATGTTTCTTACATGTCTGCAAGATGCTATATCGCTAGATGACAGGGGAATGTATTTGGAAATCTTTTGATTAATTGCTACTTTCTCATGTGCCTGGTTGGCAAAGTAAAACAAGTCATTTTTATAAGGAATTGGAATTGAATGTACATCATTTAATATAAATTTTTCGGTACCCGTAAGGGGCAGGGTGATCACAAACAAAATTCTATTAGTCGAAAATTTAAATGTGATATCTAAAAATTTCATTATCTGAAATATATTTTCAATCATTACCTCGATAGGGAATCTCAAATTGTTATTGGCTATTGTAGGGATTTTCTCTAGAGCTTGAATAAGTGTATGTGGGTCTATTGCCTTCAAATCAATGCGATTTTGTTGGGCTTCAACAAGGGAATTAA
The DNA here is from genome assembly GCA_949715645.1 of Portevinia maculata. Classification (NCBI taxonomy): domain Eukaryota; kingdom Metazoa; phylum Arthropoda; class Insecta; order Diptera; family Syrphidae; genus Portevinia; species Portevinia maculata. The sequence goes on from OX454526.1 coordinate 186,314,504, forward strand.
GGATATTGTTTTGTACATTGCTCAAGTGTAAGTTAGCCGCAAGCATTATGTTCGCTATTTCATTCAGATGATGATTGAGCTCTTGAACAACAGTGATATTAAACGATTTTTTGATCAACAAATCTAAAAGTTCGTAATGATGGTCTATTTGCTTGGTGTTGTTGTTTATGGCTTCAATATTGTTTTTAATAAGCGATGTCTGAGTTTTTAAAATGTGCGTCACAAGTTTTTTAGACGTTTTTAAGTTTGAAATCTCTGTTTCTATTGATTTCGAATCTTCGTCATCTATTACCTCGAACACCTCTTTTAATATGTGACCTCCAAGATTTAGCAAACCTCTTTTCGCTGTCTTTGTAAGAAATAAATCTGCTATTTTAGTGTTTGTTTGAACTAATTCCTGAAGCGACTGTTCTTGCATGCTAACGATTATATTACAGTGATCCAAGGGAAACAGGCTTCTTACCTCCTTACATATGAGTTTAAGTTTACTCGACTGAAGTTTTGCCGTCTCTAGTTCACTTAGGTAACCGTCCAGATCATGAAAAATCACAAACCTAAAATTCGAGGCAATTATAACATACTCTCCTATTGCCTCTAGATAAATGCCCGTGTTATCATCCAGGTTTTTCACCTCGACAGGGTGGGCCGTTACTCTCACCATCATTAGGAATAGGTATATGGTATTCATCAACATCTATACAATTTGAAAACAGTATAACTAAGATTATCTATTCCTGTATGATTCTAACATTTCTTTTTTTTTTGTGAAAGTTTTATTCAAAGTAATGTTTGAGCCTGTTGTTGTGAACTGTGACCGTTCTCCTACCTAATTTCATTTCTGAATTGACAGGACTAACAACAGATTTTATTGTATAAGGTCCCAACCAGACTTGGCATAGCTTTTGCTTCTTAGCCGGATTCAACAGTAATGCCTTGTCTCCGATATGAAACGACCACGGTCTTACCGTCTTATCGTAGTATACCTTTGATGAACTTTTACTCTTCAATAAATTCTTACGAGCAATCGAATACATTGTTTGTAGCTTATACCTCAACTCGTAATAATAGTCTTCGCAATTATATAGTGGTTGCGGTGTTTGGTTGAGGCTTGACGGAATTTCCGCGGTAAATCCGAACAAGCAGTCCATGGGACTTAACTTAGTTCCTTCATGTATATTGTTGTTATGTACAAAAGCGGCAGTTCTTAAGAATTTATCCCAACATTTAGGATTCTGATCTACTATGGATCGCAAGTATTCAACTAGAGGCTTATGGGTTCTTTCCAAGGAACCGTTCGACTGCGGATGGTATGCCGATGTTTCAATTTTCTCGATCTTAAGCAGACTGCAAACTCGCTTAAAGAGTTTACTTACAAAATTCGATCCTTGGTCAGTAATCAACTTTTTTGGTATACGATATCTGCTTATTATTTCATCAAAAAATATCTGTGCCACCGTATTAGCTTCCATATCTGCCAATGGATACCAATCTGCAAATTTAGTAAGATCGTCCTGGAATGTTAAGATATATTTATTTCCATTGTGAGTCTCAATTAAAGGTCCGACTATATCCATATAAACCTTTTCGAAAGGTACTTTTGCTGTATCTGTAATTATCATTGGCATTTTTAAAGTTCGTCCTGTTTTGTTTTTTTGACATTTGCTACATTTCTTTATATAGTTTTTAATGTCACAAACCATACCTTTCCATTTATATTTACGAAGAATGCTACCGTAGGTTTTTTTAACCCCTTGCTGACCTCCAAATGGAGTATCCTGATAGTCATGCAAAATTATAGGGATTTCTGATTTCGAGGGAATAATGTATTTCTGTATGGATGCGGAATTTGAAAAGGGGTGTAAAGTATCTGAAACCACTGCGGAACTTGGGTGAACCATTTTAGAACTATCATGGTTACCTTTGTCTGAAAAAATAGGGCTTGACCCGGTTTGGTCGTTTTCCTGAGTTGTATTTTCTTTTGCCTTTGATCGAGTGACAGCAAAACATCTCGGCTCTTCCTCAACGTCAGAGTCTAAGGAGTGATGTACGTCAGCCTTAACCACAAACGTTCGACTTTCTTCTTCACTATCAGATTCGCATATGCGCGGAATCCGACTAAGTGCATCCGCATTGCTGTTTTTTCTACCGGGTTTGTATTCGATAGAGAAGTCAAATTCGGACAGTTTAAGTACAAGTCTTATAATGCGGAAAGATGCATCTTTTGTTTTCAGAATTCCTTTCAAAGGCATGTGATCGGTGTAGATCATAAAATGTCTACCCTGTAAATAGCAACGGAAGTTTCTGACGGCCCACACTATTGCCAGGAGTCCTTTTTCAGTAGTTGAATAGTTTTTTTTCAGCGGGATTTAGGGAAGGGCTTGCGTATGAAATGGGAAGGTCGCTTCCAATGCATCCCTGGGATAAAACAGCCCCCAAAGACTCATTGCTAGCGTCAGTTGTGAGTAGAAGTGGTTCTTCGAAATTTGGGTATCTCAAAATAGGAGGACTTGTCAGTATCGTCTTAATATTATTAAAACTTGATTCGCAATTATCATTCCTCTGGAACTTTACATTTTTTCGTAGTAATTTCGTTAGAGGTAATGTTAGTTCAGCGTGATTTTTTATAAATTTTCTATAATAATTACACAACCCAAGAAGGGATTGTAGTCTTTGAATGTTGGTTGGTCTAGGGAAACTGAGAACGCATGCAACTTTATCCGGGTCTGGTAGGGCTCCAATATTTGTGCACTTGTGGCCTAAATAAATTACTTCTTTTCTTAGAAAGTTGCATTTCTAAGGTTGAAGCTTCAGATTGTTCAACCTTAGACGGCCAAAAACTGTTTTCAATTTAGTGTTGTGGTCTTCAATATTCCGTCCATAGATAACAATGTCGTCGAGATAAACGAAACGTTCAAAACCTTGTAATCCAGTCAATGCGTAATTCATTAACCGTTGGAAAGTAGCCGGGGCTCCCTTCAGACCAAACGGCATTCGTAAGAATTCGTAATGACCATAGGCTGTAACTGTACTGAATGCAGTTTTTTCGCGATCCTTAGGATTAACTAAGACTTGATGGTAGCCGCTTCTTAAATCAAGGGTTGAAAAGTATCTGGAGTTGCCCAGTTGGTCAAGAATGTCTTCTATTCTCGGAAGGGGACATGCGTCACCGACTGTTTTTTCGTTTAGTTTACGAAAATCGACGACTATTCTCCATCGCAACTCTCCATCTAATGCTGGCTTCTTTGGGACTACCAACAATGGGGAATTCCAAGGGCTTTTGCTGGAAATAATGATTTTCTCCGCTAGCATCTTCGTTATTTGCTGGTTAATAATTGATTTATGGGATTCCGGTAATCTATACATTTTTGAATTTATTGGGGCTTGATCAGCAACTGTCGGAATATTGTTCATTACAGAGGAGGTATACGTAAGTTTGTCGCCTGGAAGGCTGAATATATCGTTATATTCGTGACATATTTGAAGCACACTTTCCTTTTCCTTTGAACTGATTGTACTATCAAAACATATATTTTCATTCAAAAGTGAAATCCGCTTTATAGGCAGAGTTACGGGTGGCATGTGGGCATTTAAACTACAAATGTTGTCATGACCCGGTGTATCTTTTTCGTTAAATCGCTTGGATTTATTTGCTTTTTGTTTTTCATAGTAACTTAAGTTCTGCCCGTCAAACTCTTTTCCTTTCCAAGAGTTCACGGAGAACTTATCTAAACGTTCATATTCCAGATTAGGAATAAGTGGTTCAAAATCGACCTCATTCGAAGTGATATTTAGAACTCCGTTGTGCACTTGATTATTGACCGGCTTGACAATGCAGTTGGCAATGTACACACCGCCTTCGATTTGCTTAGACAGACAAACCATTTCTTCCGTATTATCCGAATGGATCTTTAGTATGGCCTTACTACTGGGTGGTATTATCAAACTTCCTTTATTTTTATTCACTTCGGATTCACTAGTTGTAAGCGGGGTGGACAAAGAAGAAATTCCTCTCGGAGTCTCATTTCTAATGTTTCCTGATTTTGGTTGCAATTTGCCTTCAAGATTGGGTGTTAAATTAGTTTTGTTTTTCCTAGGGGTTTCGGCTCTAATCTGCTCAGAATAAGGCATTGTTTTTCTGATTAAATGGGCTGTTGAATTGCAGGTCGAAGAAGTAGAAATTTCTCTCAGAGTCTCTTTTCTCTCTTTTTTACCTGTAGTGAGTGGTATTACGAACTCAGAAGGGTTGTAGTTTGTTTTTGGAAAACGTAATAATTTATTTGGCCCTTCTACATTGCAATGCTCATTTAAAAAGTTATTACCCAGTAGTCCATCAGCGGGAATTGAATCGTTTTGATTAATGATTTGGAATTCGCAAGGAAATTCCCTTGGTAATTGAAATTTACCCATTTTGGAACCGAGCGTACGGCCTTGGCCATATATTGTATTAACTTTTACATTTCTGGAGGAATCTGGGGGTAACCATTCGTACTGTTGGCCTTGAGCAGACTTAAGTCCGCCCCTGTGTCTACCAACAAACTGACGCTTTTGTTTTTTGCGATATCTAGTGGCAAATGCACGAGGTTGTTAGTGTTTGACCCTTTGTTTTAAATTAATGTCGAGCCGGGGAGTTTTCGGTCGACCGCTGCCTGTTTCCCGAGTTTCTACTTTCCCATGATTTTCTGGCGAAACATTCGGAAATGGTATGCGACATTCGCAAACAAAATTCACATTTAACCGTGAATTTGTTTTTTTGCTTCTCACGATTGAAATGTACACTCTTAGATATTTTTTTCAGTTTTCGAACATGTATTTACGTCATGTCCATAGACCTTGCAGTTAATACAGAATGGAGTATTCTTCCTTGTTCTGCATTCTGCATAGGAATGATTCGGCTTGTCGCAGAAACTACATTTTATATTTTTATGGCCATTATATTATTGCTTCATTGAAAAATTTTGAGTTTCGTTATCTTTTATGGGCAGATTTAAAGTATAGTTATTATTATTACTATTGGGTGGCTGATGATATGGTGTTGAAGTTACTGGCATATTATTGTAAGGAAAATCATATTGATGCCATTGGTGCATCTGGGGATTATTGCTAAAAACTGGCATATAGGGGTATGACGAGAAATTATGGTTTTGGGGAGGCCATGACTGTACATTGAAAGGATTCATCATACTGACACTTTCAAGCTCTATTCTCAAAATCTGATCGCATAAGGTTTTAAGATTTGTTTCTTTTGCTGTTAGTAGGTATTGCCTTATTGTTGGGCTTACCACTCCCGATTTGATTGAATATATAGCTGCAAGTTCAGAGTCAGTAGTTAATGATTTTGCATCTGCTGGAAATTTTTCAATGGCTGCTAACTTGCACTGTGCCACTAATTTGTTTAAACGAATTAAAAACGAAGTAAGAGTTTCCGTCGGGAATTGCCTACATTGTCTTAACTCATTAGATATTTGAATATAAGACTTTCTAGGCATAAAATGACCCTTAAGCTGTTTTTCGAATTCATCGAAGTTTGAAAAATTGCTATTCTGCATAACAACAAACGCATTTCCTCTCAGCTTAGTTTGAATTAGCTGACAGAAATTATTTTCCTTCTCGGGTCTTAAACAAGATTTTACCTGCTTACAACAGTTTATAAAGGTTTGCAAATCCGTCACTAAATGTGCACTATGTTCCCCCTCAAAATTAGGAACAAGATTCGTTATTAGCTGAACTAAATTTGTCTGTTGGGATGGAATGTCAAACATACTCTGATCGAGCTCATGTGTTTGATTACCCGCGCCATGGGCCATTGCTCTGTTTGCCGTATTAAAAATTGTATTAGTGTTTTATCTGTTTAGGAAATATGGAAGATCAGGGACAGAATTTATTATTGCCGTTGTTTTGTTGTTTGAATTGCCTAATATCTTCCTTAAATTTAGAAGTTTCTTTCCTAAGTTTATTATATCCTCCAATATTTATTTGCCTACCAAAACTATCAACTTACGTTATTAATTCCTTATCTAATTTTTTATTTTCTAATATAAGGTCTTCGAGATCGCTTACTTTTTGTTGTGTGCTTCCGGATCGTAATCTTCTGATGTTGATGGAGTCGTCTACGGTTTGGTTGCTTGTGGATGTGGCCTCTTTATCTTGTCTCGCTGTACTTCCTTTTTTTCTGTTTGCGAGGTCTCTTGTTAATGGTGAAAGAGAATCCAGGCATTTATTTTCACTTTTTGTTTGTGTTTCGTTTTTGGCGAAACTTTTTTGCAACACTTTTGCAGTTTTTTTTTATAGTTCTATATCTTATGTGTTATGATAGAGAAAGATTTTTTTTTGTTTACTTTGTTTGCTTCGTTTTTGGTGAAACTTGCAAACTTGTATGGATGTCAAAGCATACGATTTAGATGCGTTTTTTTTTTGTTTACTTTGTTTTTTGGTAAAACTTTTTCAAACACACTTTTGCAGTCTTTTATAATATGGATGTCACAAAGCATACGATTTAGATGCTTATTTATAAATTCTTTTACCTTTTAGTGGCACAACAGCACAAAAAATATCCCAGTTTTTTCTTAAAGATCTTATATTAAATGATACTCGTAATACACAGAATTTCAACTCTTTTAGTTAATTTTTTGTTAGTTGGAAGTCTGGCACTACCATGCAGTTCATATCGAACAGATCTTCATCATAATTTATGTTTTCGTCATCCATTATGAGAGAGATAGAGCTAGATATATGTTGTAATTTTTTTTTTTCTTAATTTCGTCTTTCATTGAACGAATGGGTATTACTTCACCGTTTTCAACTCTTCTGGCAAATATCTTTCCAGTTGTCTCCTATCTATGTATCCCCGCTAAATTTAGCGTATATAGGATAAGTTGTTGTTGTATTTTACATGCAAATTTCAAATTATCCCTATATCCGCGTGCAAAGAAACACGGCTATTGTTCGCTGAAAATATTTTTGCAGTGTTACTCAAGTTTTCGTTTATTTTGCCAATTGTCAGCGGTCGTACTGTTCTTGCGTTTTTTATGAGTGTAGTTTTACCTATGTTGCTGTTAAGAGGCCTCTACCCAGAAATCGAGCAAAAGTGGAAAAAATGGCATTCTGTTTCTCAAACTGATAAATTATTACTGAAGCTACTGAATTGAAACTTAATGCACTTGAAAGAACATAATTTCCTCTTGAAAATGATCGGAATAGTTTCTTTTAAAAAAACATCTCAGTTATATTTTATTTAAAGAATTCCCAAATGTGTTTGGGAAAATATGCATAAAATCGATTTACTATTTTCCAAACCATGATAAGACAGAGTACTATACGTCTGAGATCACTAATTCAGCTAAAAGGTAATATCCAAAACAGCAATATCGTCGAGACAGATCTTGAAATTTTACACTGGTTTGGAAAATACAGGTGTTTAAAAACAAACAATATTTTGAAATATTGAACTACGTTTTTCATGTGAATATTGATGCACGTATGTTTCTATATTTACTCAGAACAACAAAGTATCATGTCAGCTAACAGATCCAATAAAAATATATATTTATTTACGTATATTTTGTCACAAAATACCGAGTTTAAATTACATATTTTTCCAAAAAATTATTTTGTACGTTGCTTAGTTTATCAACTTTAGCAAGAAATAATTCCGGATTTCCCGTGAAGGTGGCGGTAGTTGTGTGGCCTGTGTGGTGACTTGCAGTAAACCACAACTAGAGGGCAGAACTAACTTATCGAGACATTTTTAAAAAGTATTCGTTTTATGATGCTTCGTCAAAAATACTAGTTTTACTTGAGATCTTGTACGCCGTGCAGCTCGCACAATTTTTTATATTATTGGTGATAAATTAAGAGTTAATAAAATTGAGTATTATTTTATATGTGGAAACGACCACAAATTGGTGACCCCGAACATTTTCATTTAAAAATAATAAAATATACTTGATTTTGTCTCGCATTACTCGCAACGTAATTATTAGTGACATACGGACGCCACAACTAGGTGTTCGACATGGCAAATCCAAACCAAGAAGGTGGTCAATCGCATGATGAATCACACGACGCGACAATGCAGGAAATTAGTGCCGTGCGAGTTTGTGAGGATTCCACCATTCTGGCGAGAAAACCCTTCACTTTGGTTTGCACAGGTGGAAGCCGCATTTGCAATTTCACGTATCACTGCGGATACTACAAAATATCGCTACGTTCTTGTGAATCTAGACGCATCAACACTTCCGTTTGTCTCTGATATCGTTGTTTCACCACCAGCAATAAATCGCTACGAGGCAATCAAAGATCGTCTAATATCGTCATTCGACGAAACGAGCGAGTCGAAACTCCGACGTCTTCTCCGAGGCACTGAGATTTCAGAAGAAAAACCATCTAACCTAATTCAACGTTTAAGAAACGTGGCTGGAAGTCAATTCCCAGAGAACGTAGTTCGTTCCCTCTTTCTTGAACAGCTTCCAGAGCAAATCAGAGGTATCTTAGCGATTAGTGAGGTCTTGGACTTGACAAAACTAGCAATTCAAGCCGACAAGATCATTGATTTTTCGCGTCCCTCCATCATGGCTACAGATACAAGCAAACAATCTCCGAAGAAGCCAGATATATACGGATTGGAAGCGCAGGTCAACGCGCTCACTAAAGAGATCAAAGAACTGCGTGGCAAATTCAAGAACAACCGTTCAGCTAGTCGCTCCCGAAACCAAAGAGAAGCAACAACTTGTTATTTTCATACGAAATTCGGGGATAAGGCACGAAAATGCAAAGATCCTTGCGATTTCCTAAATAATAAAACATCTTTAAACCGTTAGGTCCTTCAGAGAAACATGCAGGCAACTCTGAAGGTGTTTCAACTACACGCCTGCAAATCACAGACAAAACAAGTGGTCTAAAGTTCTTGGTAGACACTGGAGCCGACATCTCTGTCATTTCCAGGCGACAGAAAATTGGTGAGAAAAGAAAAATCTGCTTTACGAAGTCCAAATTATGTGCAGCAAATGGATCTACCATTGATACCTTTGGAACAACAACCATATCACTCAACCTTGGACTTCGACGGCCATATCCTTGGACTTTCACTATAGCTGATGTCACACAACCAATTCTCGGCGCAGATTTCATTAAACACCACGGCTTACTTGTCGATCTACGTCGCCGAAGACTTGTTGACGCTGAAACAAATCTATTCTCCCCATCACAACTCGTTTTTTCTTCGCAACCAACCATCCTAACAGTCAATTTTAACCATCCGTACTACAAGCTACTCAAGGAATACGACATGTCACAAAACCTGTTTCGTGCAAAACAGCTGCACATAGTGTTCAACATCACATCTCAACAAGAGGTCATCCGGTTGCTGAAAGAGCCCGACGTCTAGCGGGTGAGAAACTACAAGCCGCAAAAGCCGAGTTTAACAACATGATGCAGCAAGGAATATGTGAGCCATCTAAAAGTGAATGGGCAAGCCCTTTGCACCCTGTTCAAAAGAAGAACGGGGAATGGCGCGCCTGTGGCGACTACCGTCGTTTAAACAAAATCACCGTTCCAGACCGCTACCCTATTCCCAATGTGCGCGACTTTATGTTTAATCTTCATGGTCGCAAGATGTTTACAACGCTTGATTTGACCAGAGCATATTATCAAATACCCGTGCTACCAGAAGACCGGCCGAAAACTGCTGTCATCACGCCGTTCGGACTGTATCAGTTCAACGTGATGACTTTCGGTCTCTGTAACGCTGCACAGTCTTTTCAGCGACTGATGGATTCAGTTCTACGAGGGCTCGATTTTTGTCACGCTTATATCGATGACATACTCATTGCGTCGACGAACCTTCAAGAATACGAGCAACACATACGAGTTGTCCTCGACAAGCTTCAACAACACGGACTGTCCATCAACGTGTCTAAGTGTGTATTCGGTCAACCGATGGTCATCTATCTCGGCTACGAAATAATATCAAACCACCTGAAAATAGAATCGACGCGATTCGTAGCTATCCCAAACCTAAAACAGTTGCCCAACTACGTAGGTTTTTGGGATCGTGGAATTTTTACCGACTCAACATGCCAAACGCAGCAGAAGTCCACGTTCCACTCATCAAATTGGCTCCTACCGTAAAGAAAAACGACACAACCGAAGTTGTTTGGAATACTACTGCAGAAAACGCATTTGAGAAATGCAAGCAGTTGTTGGTTGATGCCGTCCAGTTAGCATTTCCATTACCAAATGCAATGCTAACCCTACGATGTGACGCATCCGACAAGTCCATCGGTGCAGCACTGGACCAGTTCGTCAACGACAAACCTCAACCACTCGGATTCTTTACAAAAAAGCTTAGCAAGGTGGAGTCGAACTATAGCGCTTACGATCGCGAATTACTCGCAATCTACAAGGGTATAAAGTTTTTCAAACATATGCTTGAAGGCCGAAACATTACCGTCATTACTGATCACCGACCGTTGTCTTTCGCATTCTTGCAACGATCAGACAAAGCCTCCCAGAAACAACAACGACAACTGCAGTATATCAGCGAGTTCACCACTCACATCGTTTACACTCCGGGCAAAACAAATGTTGTGGCCGACGCAATGTCAAGAATCGAAACAATAAACATGCCAACAATCATCTCAACAAACGACATTGCTGAGCATCAGAAGTGCGACGAAGAGCTACTACAACTATTGCGATCCGAGTCGACCACGGCACTCAAACTTAGGAAGCTCAAAATTGACGCAGAAGCTGCCATATACTGTGACATCGCCAGCAAAAACGTGCGTCCGTTCATTCCACTGCCACTAAGACGACGAGTGTTTGAAAACATACACAACGCTTCGCACCCCAGCAGCCGTGCTACAAAGAAGGCCATCACACAACGCTACGTTTGGCCATCCATGAACCAGGATATCGGGGATTGGGCACGTACGTGTCTCTCTTGCCAGCGAAGTAAAATACACCGACACGTAAAGAACGTACCGCAACACATAGAGGTACCCAGCGAACGCTTCAAACACATTCATGTTGACATAATCGTGATGCCACTGAGTAATGGTTATCGGTATTGCTTAACGTTCATAGACCGTTTCACTCGCTGGCCTGAGGCGATTCCGTTGAGGGATATAACAACCGACACTGTCATTGATGCCTTTTTCGCGGGATGGATAAGCCGTTTTGTTGCCCCGGTAACAATCACCAGCGATAGAGGTTCACAATTTGAATCACGTCTGTTTGATGCTCTAACGAAATTGATCGGATGCACTCGAATCAGGACAACCACATACCACCCCGCGTCTAATGGCATGGTGGAACGCTGGCACCGGTCACTAAAAGCAGCAATTATGTGTCACAGCACTGACACATCATCATTCATCAGCAACACAAAATAAAAACACTGTTCAACAGCTTTCATCATCAAAACAAACAACTGCTCAGACGACAAATAGTGTTCAACCTTTCACACCACCAGCATTAGCAGCACCAACAGCATCGCATGTAACACATCGTACATATCCACAGAAAAAAGGAAAAGCTGTTCATTTCGTGACTCTCGATCGAAACTCGACCCACTCGTGAGGGGCACATGTGGTGACTTGCAGTAAACCACAACTAGAGGGCAGAACTAACTTATCGAGACATTTTTAAAAAGTATTCGTTTTATGATGCTTCGTCAAAAATACTAGTTTTACTTGAGATCTTGTACGCCGCGCAGCTCGCACAAATTTTTATATTATTGGTAATAAATTAAGAGTTAATAAAATTGAGTATTATTTTATATGTGGAAACGACCACACCTGATCTGAACAGCCAATCAGAACAGCACGCAATCAACCATAAAGTGATTATCTTGTGTTTTACTGCTCTCGGAGGTGTGTTCTAAATGAAACCGGTTTGGTGTGAAGTCTGAAGTGCGATTTCAATAAAAGAAATCATGTGTGGATGTGGGTATGTGTAAGCAGATCTATTTCTGTGGCGATTCGAAGTGATTTTGCATTTTTGTTTCGCTGACTGAAAGTAAAAATGAGTGAGGGGTTGATAAAGGCACTTTTCAAGATGTGAATCTAGATTATACTTTCAGTTTAAAATTTGTTTACAGAAAATTATTTAAACTAATAAACAATACTACAAAAACAAAATCATGATATTACTCAGGATTTTCAGATAGATACCCTAAAGCTTCATTGCTAAATCGTTGTAGAAAAGTTGATTATTGAAAAGTGCATAGATAGGTACCCTTCACTCCGTGAATATTATTGAGTCTGGGTGGATTGGAAGATTGGTGAAGGGTGGTTTAGGCTAAAGGGGATAATGTAGCACTGCGCTGTTGCTTTTTGTGGGCAATTATTATATTTTTGCACTGTTGCCGTTGCCTTTGGCTTTATTACAAGGTTCGCAGAACAATAAAATATGATTCGTTCTCTCATGAAAAGTTCGCAAAGGAATTTGATTTATGATTCGATTGTATGTTTTTTTTTATTTATTTAGTTTAACGAAGTCAAGACAAAATCCTGAAAATACTCAGATTGTCAATGGAAGCCAGCATCAAATTTCAGAAGGTGAAGGTGGTCTTAAAACTAATGAACATTTGGAGTTGAAAGGCCTAATATCAGAATCGGAAAGCCTAGAAAGTCTGATAATGGAAAGAGACATCTGCGATCGATTTCGTTACCCTCATAGAAGGAAGAAGGATAATTGACCTTCAATGCTTTTTTAATGAGTTGAAAGTAATAGACCAACATTGCCCAGCACTCGGTTGCAGTTTAAACAATATAAAAATTGTTAAAGAAGTCCGAGTGGGTTTTGCAAGTTCGATCTTTTTAAGATGTGAAATGTGCAATTATGAGAGTCGAGTGTTCCTAAATAAGAAAAATCCAGATGCAATGGATGTTAACACTGCTGCTGTTTTGGCCATTACCAGTGTAGGTTGCGGATACTCACAGTTAGAGGAAATCGTATCTATATTAGATATTCCATGCCCATCATTTAAAATATATAGTGAGATTGAAAAACAAACTGGGGATATCTGGAAAGCCGTGGCAGCAAAAAATATGTTGGAGGCTGCTAACGAAGAGGCTGAGGCCGCCAGACAGCGTGCTGATATTTATCCGGTAGATGGAATTCCGTTTATAACTGTGGTGACAGATGCTTGCTGGAGCAAACGACCTTACAGGAATAATTGTTCTGCTCTGTCAGGTGCTGCTGTTGTGGTGGGGTTGCATACCGGTAATGTAATTTCTTTAGGAATAAGAAATAAGTACTGCGTTACATGCGCTAGAAGTGATACGGAACAACAACAGGACCACGCGTACGATATTAACCACAAAGGGCCTTCAACGCTGATGGAGTCAGAAATACTGCTACAAGCATTTAAATCCAGTGTAGCTGAAAACGGCCTACGATATATGACAATGCTTTCAGATGGAGAGAGCAGTTCATTTCAAAAAAATATTCAAACCGATCCCTACGGCGGAAGAAGAATCTCCAAAATTGAATGCTGCAACCATTTAATGCGAAATTTTAGAAATAAATTAGAGAACCAATCAAGAGTCAGAGTCAACTAAGCGATGTTTGATGGTATTGTTTTGAGTTGTGAACAATGCACATTCTGCAATACATTTATACTTCGGGATAAGTCATTTTCAGGCATGTTCCAATTGTATAATATTTTCTACATTTCTATCGCTACGGCTGGATTTTTGCTTTATAATTTTCTATTTCCTCAAATTGTAGTATGGTTAAAAAAAGTTAGTGAATGTTGGGGGGAGGGGATGGAGCGCAAAATATGTTGGTTTCATTGCTTTAGGTTTCGCTCCAGACTCCTGGATTTGACATATAAAACATGAATTTTGTATTACTCAGAGATTTTGCAGATAAAATTGTATAGGTCCTTCCATCCATTCAAAAGAAAACAACTCGCTCAAACGTATGGCTGAAACCTTTATTTAATTTATTTTATTTAGGAACTTAATAAGAAAATAATATACATAGGTATCTGCTAACGTAGAGTCTGCTACTCTGCTGCACCTAATTAGCTTAGATTATTGTCGGTCTCCTCAAGTATCCTGTGATTGTGGTTTTCGCACTTCCATTCCCCGAGTAATACGAGGATCCACTAATTCTGGTAAAAAACAGTTTTCGTAAAATGTGTTTAACTGTCCGATCATTTTTGTTTTCCAAAAATCGTGATCGACATCTATTACTTCTATATAAATGTTAAAAGCTCTACCACCCTAAATTGCCAATATGCATTTTCCTCGCTTACATATATGCAATTGGCCTTGAATTTGGTAGTAATAGTTGTGTCTTTTATTAAGAACTTTTATGATACCATCATCAGAAACCGTTATGTATTTGATTTTTTGGTTTTTGATAGCATCCGTAGGATCGCATCCAGCTATGCTTGATGGACATTTTATTTCTACCAAGGAATCTACGTTGATAAGTCCATCTGGAGAAGCACCAAGAAAGTAATACTCCTCATCGATAAAAATTCCTGAGTTCGATATACCTCTGCCCAATTGCTGTTCCAGTTGCAGCCTCGCAGTATCTTCGTTAATTTTTCCATACATGACGGAAGGTGTTAATAAGGTCGTGGGATGTGCAAGTCTTTTAACATAACCTTCGAATTTTTTTGCTTTGCATATTTGACCGAAATATCAGGCTGTCAACATTTTCTTTCTGATATTCAACCATTTTTCATTACTGGACTGTCCCAATGTTTGTTTTTCTAAAAGCTGGCGATTGTTTTGATTTTGCTTTAGTTGTTCTATTAGACAGTTTTTCTCTGCAATGAATTTGTCTTCATCCATGTCTGGTTGGTGGCAACTGGTACCATACCCAACATCTTTGACAACACCTGTCCGGTTTATGCGATACAGTTTGCTCTTACGATAAACCTTTCTCGCATTTCATCTGTGGGTTTGTAACACGCTTTTCCGGAGTCGCCGAATTTCCATTTGTTTTGCCAGCGAATTTGAGCTATGTCCATATAGATGTTTAAACAGTCCAGAGACCTGCCCTTTAGAGTTAAACTTTACAGCTGCTGCAGTACACCTGGCTGAATATCCTTGCCCAAGTGAAAAGTTGATTCTGTTTCCTCCTACTAGTTTGGCTACAATAGAGTTGTAGTGCTCGGCAAGATTGTTAGTGAATCCAAGATATAGACTCTTGGCGTTCATTATAAGTCTTCTTGTAGGAATCATCACTGTATCATAAAGACCATCTGATTTCATCATGGGAATTAAATTCACGCCATTCTCTTTACATTTTTCTTTTATGTAGGGTGGGCATTCGTTGTGATCTCCAAAAACATGATGAATAACATTGCTGATATCTGCTTTAATTATAGGTATTGCTTCTTCCTCGGATTGGCTTTGCTGTCGTCTGAACTTAATGGCACTCAAAATATCCTTCCGTATTCTTTCAAGTCTTATATTTAAGGCTCCTTTTAATCCTGTGTTACAACCTCTTGATATGTTCTCTAATTTATTTCTAAAATTTCGCATTAAATGGTTGCAGCATTCAATTTTGGAGATTCTTCTTCCGCCGTAGGGATCGGTTTGAATATTTTTTTGAAATGAACTGCTCTCTCCATCTGAAAGCATTATCATATATCGTAGCCCGTTTTCAGCTACACTGGATTTAAATGCTTGTAGCAGTATTTCTGACTCCATCAGCGTTGAAGGCCCTTTGTGGTTAATATCGTACGCGTGGTCCTGTTGTTGTTCCGTATCACTTCTAGCGCATGTAACGCAGTACTTATTTCTTATTCCTAAAGAAATTACATTACCGGTATGCAACCCCACCACAACAGCAGCACCTGACAGAGCAGAAAAAATATTCCTGTAAGGTCGTTTGCTCCAGCAAGCATCTGTCACCACAGTTATAAACGGAATTCCATCTACCGGATCAATATCAGCACGCTGTCTGGCGGCCTCAGCCTTTTCGTTAGCAGCCTCCAACATATTTTTTGCTGCCACGGCTTTCCAGATATCCCCAGTTTGTTTTTCAATCTCACTATATATTTTAAATGATGGGCATGGAATATCTAATATAGATACGATTTCCTCTAACTGTGAGTATCCGCAACCTACACTGGTAATGGCCAAAACAGCAGCAGTGTTAACATCCATTGCATCTGGATTTTTCTTATTTAGGAACACTCGACTCTCATAATTGCACATTTCACATCTTAAAAAGATCGAACTTGCAAAACCCACTCGGACTTCTTTAACAATTTTTATATTGTTTAAACTGCAACCGAGTGCTGGGCAATGTTGGTCTATTACTTTCAACTCATTAAAAAAGTATTGAAGGTCAATTATCCTTCTTCCTTCTATGAGGGCAACGAAATCGATCGCAGATGTCTCTTTCCATTGTCAGACTTTCTAGGCTTTCCGATTCTGATATTAGGCCTTTCAACTCCAAATGTTCATTAGTTTTAAGACCACCTTCACCTTCTGAAATTTGATGCTGGCTTCCATTGACAATCTGAGTATTTTCAGGATTTTGTCTTGACTTCGTTAAACTAAATAAATAAAAAAAAAACATACAATCGAATCATAAATCAAATTCCTTTGCGAACTTTTCATGAGAGAACGAATCATATTTTATTGTTCTGCGAACCTTGTAATAAAGCCAAAGGCAACGGCAACAGTGCAAAAATATAATAATTGCCCACAAAAAGCAACAGCGCAGTGCTACATTATCCCCTTTAGCCTAAACCACCCTTCACCAATCTTCCAATCCACCCAGACTCAATAATATTCACGGAGTGAAGGGTACCTATCTATGCAATTTTCAATAATCAACTTTTCTACAACGATTTAGCAATGAAGCTTTAGGGTATCTATCTGAAAATCCTGAGTAATATCATGATTTTGTTTTTGTAGTATTGTTTATTAGTTTAAATAATTTTCTGTAAACAAATTTTAAACATAAAGTATAAGCTAGATCCACATCTTGAAAAGTGCCTTTATCAACCCAACAAAAATATACGTATATGACAAAATATACGTAAATAAATATATATTTTTATTGGATCTGTTAGCTGATATGATACTTTGTTGTTCTGAGTATCAATATTCACATGAAAAACGTAGTTCAATATTTCAAAATATTGTTTGCTTTTAAACACCTGTATTTTCCAAACCAGTGTAAAATTTCAAAATCTGTCTCGACGATATTGCTGTTTTGGATATTACCTTTTAGCTGAGTTAGTGATCTCAGATGCATAGTACTCTGTCTTATAAAGGGTTGGAAAATAGTAAATCGATTTTATGTAAATTTTCCCAAACACCTTTGGGAATTCTTTAAATAAAATATAACTGAGATGTTTTTTAAAAAACCTATTCTGATCATTTTCATGAGGAAATTATGTTCTTTCAAGTGAATTAAGTTTCAATTCAGTAGCTCCAGTAATAATTTATCAGTTTGAGAAACAGAATGCCATTTTTCCACTTTTGCTCGATTTCTGGGTAGAGGCCTCTTAAGTGTAGCGATAATTGAAGAATTTTTTGATCTAGTGCGCTATATGTCTGAGATATGTGTTTCATTTAACTCATAATTAGCTGTGTTTAATGAAAAAAAGATCAGAACAGAACAGATCAGATCAGCACACATGAGCGAAAACTGTCAGATTAAGTGAGAACAAAAGAGTACAGCTCCCATATCAGCTGTTAAATTCCAAAATAAATAAATCCAAATGAAAAGTGAGACTCAAAGTTGCTTTTGATAAATAAAATAAAATGAATACTTCAGACTTTTTAATACTCGAGATGTTGGAAGATTCTGGCAGTAGCATCATGTTAAGTTCGTCGGATATTAAAACATCGGATACCAGCAATAGCGATGATGAAGAAGATTTGCCACTGTTTTTCGTTGGAAAGGACAACAGAAATGCGATTTCTAGGTATCTAGAAGAAGTAGTTCCTTCTTATACTGAAAAAGAATTTATAACCCACTTTCGAGTAAGTCGCGATTTGTATCAATGCATAGTGCAAGAATTTGCATTATCGAATGAGTACATCGCAATTGAAGCGGCCAAAACATTTTCTCCAGAAATTCATGTAGCACTCCTCTTGTGGTTCGCTGGACATGAAGCGTGCTCCTTCAGAGATATAGCAGATAGGTTCAATCTTTCTTTGGGAACAGTATGCCGAATAATAAATCGCACGCTTGGCTTTTTGAGCAACCTCTCAGATTCAGTTATTCGGTGGCCTACAGAGGAAGAAAAAGGAAGAACTACCTTATGGATGTATAATAAAACCGGTATACAGGGGATAATAGGTAATGTTAATATTATTTAATCTAACCGAAATAAATTTAATATATTTTATTTAGGTGCTATTGACGGTACCCATATAAGGATTGACCCTCCTAAGCGAGCCAATGACGATTACATAGATAGATAAGTATATGTTTGCAAGCTATCTGTAACGAAAGGAAGCAAATTATTGACCTCATTCGTTGGCTATCCAGGATCAGTTCATGACAATAGAGTTTTGGAAAATTCCGACATATATCCTGAGCTTTCAAATTTATGTGGAGAATTGTTTATACTAGCTGATTCTGCATACGCTTGTACAAGGCAGCTTATAACACCTTATCGTGACAATGGCCATTTGTCAACCAAGCAAAAGTTTTTTAATAGAAAGCTTAGTTCGGGAGGAGTTATCATTGAACACTCATTTGGCATTCTAAAGCAAAGGTTTAGACAACTGTATTATTGCAAGTTGCGAAGTATAGAAAAACTTTGCCATTTTGTACGTGCTTGTGTTGAATTACATAATCTTTGTGGTGTGGATAGATTAATCTTAGACCCCGAAACAAACGACAGCAACGAAGAAAGCTCGAACCATAACAGTACTCCCGATGCAGCAGATCAGTAACAAGGTTCAAGTCTACGAAACCAATTAAGCGAGCAGGTTTACGCCGTATACCACCGAATATAAATAAAAAAAATACGTCATTTTAATTAATTCATTTTTATTACTTTAAAATAAAGCCACTAAGGAAACACTACTTCATTATTATTACTTTAAAATAAAGCATAAAGCTTAAAAAACAACATTTGTTACTATGTATATATAGAGCATAGTATTTACTGAAACTTATTTTCCTGCTGTGCCAAAATGTTTCTTAAAAAGATGATTTCGCCTTTTTATTTCCTCTGTTCTTTCTTTGTACGCCGCTAGTTTCTTCTCCTGGTCGTTTTTTTTTTCTTCATATTCTTTTTCTTTGCGCTTTTCTTTTTTCTTATTTTCTAAAGAACGAAACTCCCTCCATTCGCGGATTTCTTTTGCCACAGTATTCGTTCTTGTCGGTCTTCTTTGTTCTGCAAACGATTTCTCTTGACTTGTATCCAAAAAATTCTCTCCATCCGACATTATGGTTTCTAAAGGCGAAATTTATTATCTTAAAGAAATATGTGTATGTACTTTATTATAATTATCTTTACCATTCGCATTTGGTTCAGCTAGTCCTTTTTCCATTAAAACTTCGCCTTACCACTTCCAGAAGCACTGCCTAGCTGGTACGTACTGTAGGAATGATGGCAGCTCGTTCCACCATTATATCGGTAAGTTCACTGAAATTATTTAAACATTACATTACGTTTACAAAAATGAGTTCATCACATATACTTACTTTTCGTACTCGCAAGTCATTCTATTTCTTCCAGTCTTTTTATTGTGACTAGTTTTGTTTTTGAAACTTCGCTCCAAACTTTTCCATTTTCCTTCAATTTGGAAGGGAGTATATGTACAGCCGAGTTCCTTCATGCGACCGGCAATGTATACCCAGAGTTCCTTTTAGAGCTAATTTCAAATGTTTTCCCAATTTTGGGATGCGCTTCTTTGTAAAATGTTATAAGAAGCATGCAGTCCTTGTCCAACCAGACCGCCTTTGTTTTTTCTGTGGGCGGTGAATTCAATTTGAAATCTTCGTCCACGTTATCATTTTGAGGGAACTTCTGGTTCCATAATTGGTTGCGAAGTTCTTCGTCTGAAAGAAATCCATGATTTTACATGTTCTAGATAAGACAACTCTCTACTCACTTTTTTCAAGTAAACTTCCGGTTTTGGGTGAGCATTGCACCGTCAATGTTTGACCCGACGCTGATTTTATTTCGATTTGTACGTTTTCCATTTTAATAAAAATAGCTGATGTTGCGATTCAAAGGCTGTTATAAATGTTGAATGTTGAAACGAACTAAAAAAATTCTGCTGCCTTTGCCGTATTTCCACTGTCTATGCTGAACTGATATCCTTTGCGCTTGTGTTCCTTATTTTATAGCCTGCCTGCTACGTGCCGGTGAGTTAAACGATTGTGGCGTCCTTAATGATGGTAATCAGGTAGATGTACATTTCGGCCTAATCATATCTTAAGGCGCAAGCATATTGCGTGTGTGATCGTCAGTAACAGACTCAGGGAAAAAAATAGTCATTAATGACTATTTTTTGACTATTTTCATAGTCCGAATCGTAACCACTATTTTCATTAGTTAAAAATAGTTTCTTATGATTATTTTGGTTGTAAATTTGTATTTATTTTCAAAAAATTTCAAAATTTCATACCAAACAAACAAATCAGCTGACATCAGTGACATTTGACGTCTTCAATTTGACACTTTTCACGCAGTTGCCCTTCCTCTAAAGGAGGTGCAGAGAATCCTGTACTTTTCTGATCTTAACTGAGCTGGACAGCGTCATGGAACACATAGTGACAGAATGTAAAACATTTTGGGGCAAGATTTTTGCTCATGGAACACAAAATCCTGTACTTTTCTGATCTTTTCTGTACTTTTCTGTGCAGCTCAGGTTCATTAAACACACCTATTAATAGTTTTGCCTATGGCCTTAACAATTTCTATCAGATCCTCGTCCGGTGTTGGTGGTATATTTTTGATTTCGATCTTGTCTTTCAAAAATTGTTGTTCTAATCCATTTTGGCGATGGATTCCTCTTTTTCTTTGTTTGATTCCTTTAATGTTTTTATTTCCTGCATTAAAGATTCCATAATGGTGTTGTTTTTTTCAATATTTGTGTTTATGTCATCAAATTTATTAGATATGAAGTTACAGAAATCAGAAATTGCCTTTATCTCAGTTTTTAAATGTTTTAGCTCCGTCAATACTTCATTTTGGTTTCTTTGTCATACAGATTCTAGTGTTTTTTCGTTATTTTCATTATGTTCGGGGCTTTTTATTTCCAGACGGTTCCTTTTATTTGCTTGCACATCTGGTGTAGATGGTCTCGATGAAGAAGTACTCGGATTTGTGGTTTCACCGGCATTTCTACATACTTGACACTTCCAGCTTTGCCTTTTGGTTCCCATTGATCTCCATGATTTCTCTGTCACCGTGGTACAGCCAAAGTGCAAATTGCGGGAGCATGTAGGTGTTTTGTATAAAAGGAGGTCTAAAACTTCTTCTCGTATGCTATTTCTAAAAGTGGGCTTGTGCCCCTTATTTAGAATAACTAGGTCTTTACTATATATATAAACTAAAAGTAACTCACCTCTTTTGTTAGTGTCTCGGGTGCCCCAAATCTGGTGATGTGCATTCGCGTCGCAGCCGATAACAAGATGTAGGTACTTGCTGATTGTGGCAGTATTGGACAAGTTCCTGTACTGGAGTAGGTGGTACCTCCACTATGTCCCCAGCAAAAAACGCCGATGCGCATACAAATTTATGTAGTTCATGGCCATTGTGGCGTTTAATTAAAACGGCCACCAGGTAGTATTGAAACCCGGAATGAGAGAGAATTTTATATCTTTCGCAATAGAAAGAGCTGCCCTAGGTCTAAAATTAACTTTGATAAAAATTAGCTCTCTATTTAAGACCAAAGACCTTACCTGTTGTTGCCCATGGTTCCTGGATTAAACCAAGAGCGACGTTCCTTTCGGCACATCTTTGGCTATAGGTGTCCGATGCACCCATAGCGCGGTGCAGGTTTGCCTGCAGCACAGTTAGAGACGTCATTTCTTCCTTACGTACTCGGGATTACGCACTCTGTGCGGTTTGTTGTCACCCCTGCGTCGTACGTAACCCTGTTGAGAGACACCATTTTGTCTCCCAATTGGACTTTTGCTGGTTTGTCCACCTTTTTCGCTTGTATGAGCCAGTTCGACCGCCAGTACGCGTTTACGATTACGGTACGCGTTTGTGTTGTCCGTATTTCTGTACTTTGATGTAGCATCCAGCACCACAGTTTTTTTTTAGCAGCTGAGTTACCAGTGGCAGCACTAATACCAGCCACTGGTGGTGTGGAGCTACTATTGGCGCTTGCTGATGCTCTCGCATCTGTAGCATCACTGGCAGTACTAATACTACCTCCTGGTGTTGTAGCTTTTTTTGAAATGTCTCTTGACGCCTGATTTGTCGATTTGTCCGCGTTCTTGAGGATTATCTTGATGTGTCCAAACCTGAACGAGACCATCCCCTTTAGCTCAACAAGTCGCTTCATCGTGCTGTCATTAACAGCAAAGACCATGTGGGCGACATCTCTGTCGTCCTTTTGTTAGTTACTCCGGTACTTTATGGGAAGAGAGCTCTGACGAAATGTGGCTTCGGGAAAAGTTCTTCCCCCACAAGCGTCACTTCCATCCCGCATTTCTCTTTTAGCTTCGCGAAATTAGTTTTCATCCACTCTGCAGTGGTAGCGTCAGCACTTACGATCATTAACCATCCGGCTTTGAAAGTTGTACCGCGGAAGGCTGGTTTGGTCCTCTCATCACGTTGTTCAATGGTGATGTCCATATTCCTCTCCTGAATCTGAGCCATTTGCTAATTACTAAGAGGATTGCGATCCAGATCGACCGGTACTACACCCAGTCTTACAAAGCTCGCTATATCTCTATTGGAGACTTTGTCGACGGCTGTATTGCCTGTGCGAGCTCATTTCGCTTCAGATTGGGGCGGCGTATTGTCCTCGGATCTCGTACGTTTCACCTCGGCGCCTGGGTCGACGTCTGTCGACAGAGCAAATATTCTGGCCTGCTCTACATTTTGTCCCTTTTTCAGCGCACGCTTAAAACGGCGCTGTTCGGATAGTGTAAATTTGCCGCGCTTAGACTCAGTCTGTGCAGTTATGCCAGAGGTCTCCGGCGCGCCTGTATTAATGGGATGCACTTCATCCGATTGGCAGGTGTCAAGTCATTTGCGACGGGGTGGTGGCAGGTGTCAAGTCATTTGTTCTGAAACATCCCTAGTTGGCAAAGCAGGGTGTTCTAACACATCCCTATTTGATGATGCAGTCATAGAGGCATCATTCTCTATTGGTTTTTTGTTTTTAGAATCAATTTTTAATCCCACGAGTAAACGGGATAGAAAGATCGTGGTCTGCCCGTATAACCACAGGAAGGCTATCTTGAAATCGGAGGTCGCCTGGTATCCAAAGTTCGCATAACTATCGACTAAGAACCCCTTAGCCATTCATCTCTCTAGCTATTCCAGCTTAGATTTGGGGATTTGTTGTCGGGGTTGTCTCCCCGGACATTGCCGGGGAAGTTGGAAGTAAGGAGTAAACAGGAGGGGGGGGGGGACATAGGGGATATATAGGTAAGGGTGGGAACGGACATTAAGTCCTGGTCAGTTCTTTGTTGACGCCTGACCAGACGGCCTGACCCTTAACAAGCCCGACTACGCTTTGCGTCGTAAGCCTCCGCACCGACACCATCGAGTTTGTTTGCGGTGATGGTGCATACGTCAAGTTGACTGACCCGCGAGAGGAAGGAGTTCATCTACCTTGGAGTAAACATGAACTCCACGAATGATACCTTAGTGGAGATCCTTCGAAGAATTACCCTAGGAAACCGCTGCTTCGGTTTGGCAAAACAGCTGGGTTCAAAACTCCTAACTCGGAGGACGAAATATATGCTTTACAAAGCCAGTTCTGCTATATGGCGCCGAGTGCTGGACGATAAGCAGGAAGGGCGAGCTGATACTGGGCTCCTTCGAAAGAAAAATTCTTCGCCTAATTTGTGGTCCTGTGTGCGAGGAGGGCGAATGGAGGAGAAGATACAACCGCGAACTCTATAAGCTGTACCAAGATGTGGATGTAGTCTAAAAAGCCAAAATACGTCGATTGCATTGGCTCGGCCACATCGAGCGAATGGACAATAAAGCTCCAGCTAAGAGGATCTTCGAATCCCAGCCCCCAGGTTCGAGAAGGCAAGGAAGACCGAACCCCCGTTTCAAAGACCAATCCATCGCGGATGCCACAGCGCTTGGTCTGGACAACTGGAAGGAGCGCGCCCGGGATCGTAGAGAATGGAAGGCTGATGTGTCTCAGGTAGAGACTTCACTTCATTGACAGAATATATGAATTATAATATTTGTGTTCTTGGTGATTTTAATAAATTGTGGTGATATTAGTTGGTCATAAGATAATGATTCCTGTTTAATGCCAGTTTTTCTTTCCTCTGAGATTGAGGTGTTATTGATTGATTCCCTATTATCAAATAATTCAACATAAATAAATTATGACACTAATGCTTTAAATAGATTATTAGACTTAGTTTTTATTTCTGATGGTTTTAATTCATCATGGAATGTTGTCCTTTATTATCTAATTCTATTCACCATAAGTAAATAATGATTTGTATTCAAAGTTACAATTTGAATAATTTTTGTAAATTCAATAATTCAACAACCGGAAAGTAACCTTAAATATAGTCCAGTGTATTTTTGGAAATTTATCAACACAAAAAGAAAAACTACTGGTTGGTAACAGAAATTCTAGTGGTCCTAAGAATATTGCTGATATGTTTGGTGAATATTTTCAAAGTATTTATAATTCGACATCCTCATCCTCAATCGATTTTAACTACGTCAAATCTCTTCCATTTTTTTTTTTTTTTTTTTTTTTTATAATTAGCGCGCACTAAAGGGATTTGTTGGGACCCTTATAATGTATTAGCTACACAGCGCGGGCGTTAAGGAAATTAGGGTGAGAGGAAAAGGAGAGATGCCGATGCACGTTGGTTTTGAATGTCTGTAGGTTATAATGTGTAGGAAAAATGGAGCGGGGAAGAGCATTCCACATTCGTGTTGTACGGCTGAGGAAAGATTCTTTGAACTTCACTGTACGTCCGAACACAGACTTGAGGGTGCACTGATGAGCATTCCCTGCATGGCGGGTATTGCGGTTGAAATGTTCAAGGGGAGGAATGCAACTGGCTATTTCGTTTGAGCACTTATGGTGGAAATAACGATAAAATAACGACAGGCAGGAGACATTACGACGATGACTAAGAGAGTCAATCGATCTCGCGATGTCTCGGTCGCCAATGAGTTTTATCGCGCGTTTTTGGATCCTGTCAAGTAGCTCCAAATAAGTTATTGGTGCACCGGACCAGATATGAGCGTTGTACTCGAGTTTCGGGCGAATAAACGCCTTATAAATTGTAGCCAGATCAGAAGGGGTGAAATATTTCTTACAACGCTTAAGGAAGCCTAGACATTTCGCGGCGTTCTTGGCGACATCGAATATGTGGTCATTCCAACGAAGGTTGTCATTAACACACATACCGAGAATGGAAAGTCTTTCGGTTTCAGCGATGTAAGTGCCATTCATAGATAATGGCAGTGTGTGTGGGTTTTGCTTTAATGACAGGAGACAGCATTGAGTTTTGGAAGCATTAAATTCCACTCTATTGGTTTTACCCCACTGAGTTATGCTGTTAAGATCGGAATTTAATGAGCTTAACATACGTTGCCGTTCCAGTTCCACACCCGAAGATGAGGGGCGTGACCCAAGAAACGAATATGAGAAGCTGAGGGTACTGTCATCAGCAAAGGAATGGATTGGATTAGAAGTAACAGACAGTAGATCATTTATAAAAATGAGAAAGAGAGTCGGGGACAGAACAGAGCCTTGGGGGACACCAGCATTTATTTGGTGAGTTGCAGACTTGAAGCCGTCCAAAACAACTTGAATTGAACGGTCCGAAAGGTAATTTCTAATCCATTGAAGAAGAGTATCATCGATTCCAAATGCACGCATTTTCGACAAGAGAGCTTGGTGCCAAACTCTGTCAAATGCTTTTGAAATATCAAGCGCAACGATCTTACTTTCACCACCTTGGTGAAGAGATTGGTTCCACTTTTCGGTTAGATATGTTATCAAATCACCAGTGGACCTGTTGCTGCGAAAACCATACTGCCGGTCATTAAGAAGTTTTCGCAATTCAAGATATTTCATTAGCTGACGGTTTATCAGCGTTTTCATGACCTTAGAAAGAAGGGACGTAAGTGCAATTGGTCGGTAGGAGGAGGGAGAAGAAGATTCGCCTTTTTTTGGTACAGGCTGGACAAATGCTGTTTTCCATCTTCCCGGGAAGAGTCCTGAAGAATAGGACAGATGGAAAAGCTTGCGCAATGGTTTTGCCAGCGAAGAAGAACACCTCTTCAGAACGATAGGGGAAATACCATCTGGACCAGCGGATTTGTGAACGTCAAGATCTTGAAGTACTCTAGCCACTGTACGAGTGCGAAAGTGGATTGGTCCCATAGAGAATTCTACGCGCTCGAGTACAGGGGGAGACAAAGCACAATCTGGGAGCGTTGAGCTGACTGCAAAGTGAGCAGCAAGCAGATTGGCCTTATCTGTAGAGCTGACAGCTGGAATGTCGTTGTAAATGAGTGTCGGGATAGATGACGAGGCCGAATTCTTGATGTTTTTAACAAATGACCAAAAGTTTTTACTACCAGTGGGACTTTGTAGTATTTTTTGCCTCAACTTTTGGTCATAGGAGAATTTGACACGATTAATGTGGGCATTGCAGTCATTTCTGGCTCGTTTAAACTTTTTACGGCTTTCCTCAGATGGGTTGGCTTTGAATAGCCGAAAACTTACCTCTTTTAACCTGATAGCCTCTTTGCAGCTCGAGTCACACCACGCGTTAACCTTGGGTTTGATACTTTTACAAAAAATACAAGGATACATTTTACTGGGAGTGTGAGCAGCGAAAGCGTTCTGAAATAAGTTATCTCAGATTAATTGCTACAATACTTGTATTAAATATTGTTTTGTCATGGATCGTTTTTGATATGTTTTTGTAAGACTTGAACTGTTTTTGTTATGTTTTATTTATTTGAAGTTTTTTATTTTGTTTATTTTGTTAAATAAATTTGCCAAATTTTTTTGTTGCTACAATAAAATTTTTAGTTTCATTTTCGGGACTTTGGTCTTTCGGAATTTGGATTTTCGGGATTGTGGCTTTTCGCGATTGTGGGTTTTCGGGATTTTAGTTTTTCGGGATTGTGGCTTTTCGGGATTTTGGATTTTCGGGATTTTGGGCTTTCGGGATTACGTTTTTCTGGATTCTGTCCGACTCCTTTTTTTTTAAATATCAAACTATCTCTCGCTAGCGCTAGTCTATTAACACCTGCATTGCTTGTGGCGGTCGATAACAGATGGCGATAGTTTCAGGCACTATGTGGTGACTTGCAGTAAACCACAACTAGAGGGCAGCACTAACTTATCGAGACATTTTTAAAAAGTATTCGTTTTATGATGCTTCGTCAAGAATACTAGTTTTACTTGAGATCTTGTACGCCGTGCAGCTCGCACAAATTTTTATATTATTGGTAATAAATTAAGAGTTAATAAAATTGAGTATTATTTTATATGTGGAAACGACCACAAATTGGTGACCCCGAACATTTTCATTTAAAAATAATGAAATATAAGTAATTATTAATGACATACGGACGCCACAACTAGGTGTTCGACATGGCAAATCCAAACCAAGAAGGTGGTCAATCGCATGATGAATCACACGACGAGACAATGCAGGAAATTAGTGCCGTGCGAGTTGTGAGGATTCCACCATTCTGGAGAGAAAACCCTTCACTTTGGTTTGCACTGGTGGAAGCCGCATTTGCAATTTCACGTATCACTGCGGATACTACAAAATATCGCTACGTTCTTGTGAATCTAGACGCATCAACACTTCCGTTTGTCTCTGACATCGTTGTTTCACCACCAGCAATAAATCGCTACGAGGCAATCAAAGATCGTCTAATATCGTCATTCGACGAAACGAGCGAGTCGAAACTCCGACGTCTTCTCCGAGGCACTGAGATTTCAGAAGAAAAGCCATCTAACCTCCTTCAACGTTTAAGAAACCTGGCTGGAAGTCAATTCCCAGAGAACGTAGTTCGTTCCCTCTTTCTTGAACAGCTTCCAGAGCAAATCAGAGGTATCTTAGCGATTAGTGAAGGTCATGGACTTGACAAAACTAGCAATTCAAGCCGACAAGATCATTGATTTTTCGCGTCCCTCCATCATGGCTACAGATACAAGCAAACAATCTCCGAAGCAGCCAGATATATCCCGATTGGAAGCGCAGGTCAACGCGCTCACTAAAGAGATCAAAGAACTGCGTGGCAAATTCAAGAACAACCGTTCAGCTAGTCGCTCCCGAAACCAAAGAGAAGCAACAACTTGTTATTTTCATACGAAATTCGGGGATAAGGCCCGAAAATGCAAAGATCCTTGCGATTTCCTAAATAACAAAACATCTTTAAATCGTTAGGCCCTTCAGAGAAACATGCAGGCAACTCTGAAGGTGTTTCAACTACACGCCTGCAAATCACAGACAAAACAAGTGGTCTAAAGTTCTTGGTAGACATTGGAGCCGACATCTATGTCATTCCCAGGCGACAGAAAATTGGTAAGAAAAGAAAAATCTGCTTTACGAAGTTCAAATTATTTGCAGCGAATGGATCTCCATTGATACCTTTGGAACAACAACCATATCACTCAACCTTGGACTTCGACGGCCATATCCTTGGACTTCACTATAGCTGATGTCACACAACCAATTCTCGGCGCAGATTTCATTAAACACCACGGCTTACTTGTCGATCTACGTCGCCGAAGACTTGTTGACGCTGAAACAAATCTATTCTCCCCATCACAACTCGTTTTTTCTTCGCAACCAACCATCCTAACAGTCAATTTTAATCATCCGTACTACAAGCTACTCAAGGAATACGACCATGTCACAAAACCTGTTTCGTGCAAAACAGCTGCACATAGTGTTCAACATCACATCTCAACAAGAGGTCATCCGGTTGCTGAAAGAGCCCGTCGTCTAGCGGGTGAGAAACTACAAGCCGCAAAAGCCGAGTTTAACAACATGATGCAGCAAGGAAGCCGTCTAAAAGTGAATGGGCAAGCCCTTTGCACCTTGTTCAAAAGAAGAACGGGGAATGGCGCGCCTGTGGCGACTACCGTCGTTTAAACAAAATCACCGTTCCAGACCGCTACCCCATTATCAATGTGCGCGACTTTATGTTTAATCTTCATGGCCGCAAGATGTTTACAACGCTTGATTTGACCAGAGCATATTATCAAATACCCGTGCTACCAGAAGACCGGCCGAAAACTGCTGTCATCTCGCCGTTCGGACTGTATCAGTTCAACGTGATGACTTTCGGTCTCTGTAACGCTGCACAGTCTTTCCAGCGACTGATGGATTCAGTTCTACGAGGGCTCGATTTTTGTCACGCTTATATCGATGACATACTCATTGCGTCGACGAACCTTCAAGAACACGAGCAACACATACGAGTTGTCCTCGACAAGCTTCAACAACACGGACTGTCCATCAACGTGTCTAAGTGTGTATTCGGTCAACCGATGGTCATCTATCTCGGCTACGAAATAAGTGAACTTGGTATCAAACCACCTGAAAAAAGAATCGACGCGATTCGTAGCTATCCCAAACCTAAAACAGTTGCCCAACTACGTAGGTTTTTGGGATCGTGGAATTTTTACCGACTCAACATGCCAAACGCAGCAGAAGTCCACGTTCCACTCATCGAATTGGCTCCTACCGTAAAGAAAAACGACAAAACCGAAGTTGTTTGGAATACTACTGCAGAAAACGCATTTGAGAAACGCAAGCAGTTGTTGGTTGATGCCGTCCAGTTAGCATTTCCATTACCAAATGCAATGCTAACCCTACGATGTGACGCATCCGACAAGTCAATCGGTGCAGCACTGGACCAGTTCGTCAACGACAAACCTCAACCGCTCGGATTCTTTACAAAAAAGCTTAGCAAGGTGGAGTCGAACTATAGCGCTTACGATCGCGAATTACTCGCAATCTACAAGGGTATAAAGTTTTTCACACATATGCTTGAAGGCCGAAACATTACCGTCATTACTGATCACCGACCGTTGTCTTTCGCATTCTTGCAACGATCAGACAAAGCCTCCCAGAAACAACAACGACAACTGCAGTATATCAGCGAGTTCACCACTAACATCGTTTACACTCCGGGCAAAACAAATGTTGTGGCCGACGCAATGTCAAGAATCGAAACAATAAACATGCCAACAATCATCTCAACAAACGACATTGCTGAGCATCAGAAGTGCGACGAAGAGCTACTACAACTATTGCGATCCGAGTCGACCACGGCACTCAAACTTAGGAAGCTCAAAATTGACGCAGAAGCTGCCATATACTGTGACATCGCCAGCAAAAACGTGCGTCCGTTCATTCCACTGCCACTAAGACGACGAGTGTTTGAAAACATACACAACGCTTCGCACCCCAGCAGCCGTGCTACAAAGAAGGCCATCACACAACGCTACGTTTGGCCATCCATGAACCAGGATATCGGGGATTGGGCACGTACGTGTCTCTCTTGCCAGCGAAGTAAAATACACCGACACGTAAAGAACGTACCGCAACACATAGAGGTACCCAGCGAACGCTTCAAACACATTCATGTTGACATAATCGTGATACCACTGAGTAATGGTTATCGGTATTGCTGAACGTTCATAGACCGTTTCACTCGCTGGCCTGAGGCGATTCCGTTGAGGGATATAACAACCGACACTGTCATCGATGCCTTTTTCGCGGGATGGATAAGCCGTTTTGGTGCCCCGGTAACAATCACCAGCGATAGAGGTTCACAATTTGAATCACGTCTGTTTGATGCTCTAACGAAATTGATCGGATGCACTCGAATCAGGACAACCACATACCACCCCGCGTCTAATGGCATGGTGGAACGCTAGCACCGGCACTAAAAGCAGCAATTATGTGTCACAGCACTGAAAACTGGATCAAAATACTGCCCGTCGTACTTCTTGGACTACGAACTAGTCTAAAAGAGGACATCAAAGCAAGCGCCGCCGAAATGTTGTATGGAACCACTCTGCGACTCCCCGGTGAATACTTCATTAACGAGGAAGTCAGTTCAGATCCTCAAGCATTTATCGAGCAGTTCCGTATTTTCATGAGAGAAGTTCGCTCAGCACCCACAGCACATCACAACAGGAATCGGGCATTTTCCCATGGTACGCTGTATACGTGCTCACACGTTTTCATCCGGGTCGACAGCGTTAAAAAGCCACTGTAACAGCCATATCGTGGTCCTTACGAAATACTCGACCGCATTTCAGATTTCGTTTTTAAAATAAACATTGAAGGAAATCCAACGACAGTTTCTACAGAACGACTAAAACCAGCCTTCATCGAAAATGATCCTGCTGTTCTCTTCACACTACCTGTGCAAACGTCAGCAACACAAAATAAAAACACTGTTCAACAGCTTCCATCATCAAAACAAACAACTGCTCAGACGGCAAATAGTGTTCAACCTTTCACACCACCAGCATTAGCAGCACCAACAGCATCGCATGTAACACATCGTACATATCCACAGAAAAAAGGAAAAGCTGTTCATTTCGTGACTCTCGATCGATACTCGACCCACTCGTGAGGGGCTCATGTGGTGACTTGCAGTAAACCACAACTAGAGGGCAGAACTAGATTAGATTAGATTAGATTATTAGAGGGAGGTGGTATACTGTAGCCAGATCACTGCGGCCGCTTGTGGGCCTATTGTGATATCCTCCATTTAGAGCTCGTCCGTAATGCTGCAATTTTTTAGGAAGGCGGCTAGTTCTTTGGGAGAGCTGGCAGCTATGTCTGCTGCTTCAAGGTAGAATTTACCTAGATAGCGACGAAGCGTATTGATTAAGCAATTGCAGTCACATAATATGTGTTCTGCTGTTTCCTCGTCTTCGTTGCATAATCTGCAGGTGTTGTCCTGTGTTATGCCCATAGTCATCAGGTGTTTATTGACACGGCAATGCCCTGTGAGGAAGCCTGTGACTAGCCGAATCTGACTCCTACTTAGTTGTAGTATGTAATTGTGTCCGAGAGCATGAGTATTTATGCTTATACAGAATGTTGCCAATACACTACATCTCTTTCATATTTTATAATTTTTTATTAAACTACAATAAATTAGGCTTTCAATACGGTTCACAAATTCAATAATATAATATATATATACTTTAGTACAAATCAAATTAACCTTTTATATTCAATTTCAAACTAATACGAATTGCATAATTCTGATGAATTTAAATCCTGTTTCTCTTTAATCTTGCACCGATCTCCACTCCCCTTCTATCTTTTTAAGGTGTACAATATTCCTTCTAAATTTCTGATTTGTTTCATCATTTTTTACAATTATATCCCCATTATGGGAACTTTCTACTGTGTGCGGAGTAGGGCTAAAGTTTGGAGTAAGTTTGTTTTGTTTAACCAAATTTTTCACGTATACCTTGTCTCCTATATCAATATCTGAACTTAAAGCTTTTCGTTTCCTATCGGCATATACCTTTCCTTTTTCTTTCTGCTCTTTATCTCTATCCCTTATTTCTGAATCGGTAATTTGCTTGTCTATGGATTCAAGTGACGGTAATTTGTCTCTGTTTAGTCTGTTGAAAAATAGCTCAGAGGGTGCTTTTCCGGTTGTTGAGTGTGGTGTACTATTATACATCATTAAATACTCCCACAAAAATTCTTTTAGGTCTTTTCCTTCAATCTTTCCTATTCTCAATCTTTTTAAAATATCTCGATTTTGTCTTTCAACCTCTCCATTTTGTTGAGGCCAGTATGGAATGCTGTTGAAAAGTACTATATTGCACTGTTCGCAAAATGCCTTAAATTCTTCGCTAGTAAATTGCTTTCCATTATCTGCTGTGACTGATAATGGAAATCCAAGCCTGCTGAAAATCTCTTTTAACATCTTTATGATATTAGAGGTAGCGATGCTTTTGCATATCTTAATTTCCTTGTATCGGCTGTAATAATCCACTACAACGAACAGGTACTCATTATTTGGAAGTGGACCCAGTAGGTCGATAGCGATATCTACCCATGAAGTGACCGGAAGATCACGTCTTTTTAGTGGAACCGGAGGGTGAGGTAGGGCAACCATTGTACAGCCCTTACAAGTTTTTATAAGACTCTCAACATCTTTGTCTATTCCAGGCCACCACACTTTTGTCCTTAGACGGCTTTTCATTGCAACAATACCGGGATGACCCTCATGTGCCGCATCCAAAACATTTTTCCTAAGCTTTTGGGGAACCACTATTTTATTTCCTCGAAGTAAAATGTTTTCATAGAAACATAACTCATTTGCGAATATTTTAAAAATCTTTACAGACTCATCCCAGAAATTTTTGTACACGCCTTTTTTAACCTTATTTATTTCCAAATCAGTTTCTGAACAATCTTTGATTTCCTGAATAGGTACAGCTTTTGGTGTCGAACTATCGACTATTTGTTGTATATATGTTTCTTTTCCTGGTGGTGATGGTTGCATTGAATGCGCACATAATCGTGACAGTGGATCGGCAACGTTTGATTTACCCGGTCTATATAAAATCTTATATTTATACGACTGTAAACGCAGCACCCATCTTTCAATGCGAGCACAGGGTTTCGATTTCGGTCCAAAAATAATTTCCAGCGGTTTATGATCTGTGATCAAATCAAACTCTTTTCCGAACAGGTAAATGTTAAAATGTTCTATAGCCCAAACTAATGCAAGCGCTTCTTTTTCCGTCTGACTATACCTGCGCTCACACTCTGTTAGCGTTTTATTACCATAAGCAATGATTCTTGGGCCCTTCGAGTTGATTTGGATTAAAATTGCTCCAAGTCCAACAGGGCTTGCATCTGCAATAACCTGCGTGTGATCCTTGACGTCATAATACCCCAAAGACTTAATATTTGCAAGGATCTCCTTTAACTTAACGAATGCTTTGTCTTGTTCTTCAGTCCAATATTCGTTTAGCTTACTATTCTTCGTAAGTCTTTTCCTTAAAAGATTTTTTAGCGGTTCTGTTGTTGTAGCCAAGTTCGGTATCCATTTTCCGATAAAATTAATTAATCCCAAAAAACTTTGTAATTCCTCTAAAGTCTTTGGAACCCTAAATGTTTTAATGCTTTCGAGATATTTTTCCAAAGGCTTTATTCCATCAGGACTTAGTTCATGTCCTAAAAACTGGATCTTACGAACTGCAATCAGACACTTGTCTTTATTTAGAAGTACGTTTTTTTCCGTTAGGGTTTTGAGTACTATTTTTAAACGTTTATTGTGTTCTTCTTTTGAGCTACCGAAAATTAATATATCATCGATAAAGTTTATTACCCCTTCGCACCCTAATATGACTTTTTCCATTATTTTCTGGAAAAGTTCAGGGGCGCACGTTATTCCAAACATTAGCCGTTTGTACTGGTACAAGCCCTTACTGGTTATGAATGTCGTTATGTGGCGCGAATCGGGATGAATTTCAATCTGGTGGAAAGCATTCTTTACATCGAGTTTGCTAAAGACATTAGCATTTCTAATTTTTGGTAAAAACTGATCCATTGTAGGTAGCGGATGGTTTTCTCGCAGAACTGCCGCATTCGCTCGCCTCATGTCCACACAAATTCTTAATTCTCCATTCTCTTTTAAAATTGGAACAATTGGTGAAACCCACCTGGACGGTCTTTTTACTTCCTCTATAATATCATAGTCTAGAAGTTCCTCTATTTTTCTTTCTACTTTAGCTTCCAAGGGAATGGGAATTCTTCTGTAGGGTTGCGAAATGGGCTTTATTGATTCGTCAATTGGTATCTCAACCACGACATCTTTAAATTTTGGAAATGGTGAAATTTTTACCTGGTTGACGCAATTTCCAATTTTGAGAGCTTTAAGTGCTATCGCTGTGTTTACTCCCAATAAGTTATTTGTTCCCCCCGCAATAACATAGAATGTAGCTTTCTCTTTCTCCTTGCCAATCGTTATATCTGCGTCAAAGCATCCGATCACATCTAATGGCTGATTACTACCGTAAGCTAAGAACGTCTTGTTTGGGTTTTTAACTTGGTTCAATGCATGTACTTTACAATTTTTTAGATATTTCCATGACATATCAGTCAAAAGATTATGTTTGCAACCTGAATCAATAATCATTTTTACATTTACTCCTCCAATTGTACATTCTATCGACGTCTCATTGTCAATGTGAAAGACGTAGTCTGCTTCCTTCTTTTCTATAAAGTCTACCTCTTCTCTCTCTCTCTTTGATTTTTTCTTATTGTCAAAGCTTTCCCATGAACCGGGGAGTTTTCTTTTTTGAACAGGCTTGGTCTTGCAAAATTGCCGAAAATGTCCCAAGCGACCACAGCCAAAACATTTCTTTCCCCTAGCCGGACACTTTGCCTCTTGTGAGTTGTGTTTCCTACTACCGCAACGAGTACACCATTCTCCTTTCTCCTCTTTTAATCGATAACTATTTTCCCTAGGACCATTTCTAATTTTGTTAACATCCTGACATATAGACTTATCTTCATAATTCTCTAGCTGTTGTTTCACTATCTCCTGCGTGTTTGCCTCTTTTGTTATAATATCGAGTATAATACTATCACCTATTGTTAAAAATTTTTTCCTCAAATCCTCAGAATTACCCTTCTCTGCTATTTGGTCAATCAAATTGTCTTCAATTTTATCAAAAGCACACTTTTCCGCCTGATTCCTTAACCTTATTAAAAACTTTTCGAATTTTTCGTCTACTTCCTGTTTCATTAGGCGAAAAACATGCCTCTCAAAAACTTTACTTTGCTTTGGTAGAAAGTATTCATCGAATTTCATAAGAGCTATATTAAACACATTGTTTTCATTTGTGGGATCTACGTTTGCGCCCGGCAAACTATAAAAAATCTCCTGTAGCCCCAATCCGCCAAAATGCAGCAGCACCGCTCTTTTCTTCGACGGAGACTCAATACTCGCAGCATCCAAGTATATGCTCAGGGCTCTCTTCCACTTCTCCCATCTCAAACCTACCGAAGTAGTGTCTCCCTCCGTTACAAAACTCTCCAACGGCAATAGGTTTTTTTCCATTTCTGTGACAAGAAATGTAAATAATTTGTCAATAATTAATCAATTTTTTTTTTTTTTTTTTTAATAATGATTAATTTTTTTTTCAATAATATAGATTAACTGTCAATATTTCTCCTATATCACATTCTCAATTTTAATGCAACGGCTGACAAATTTCAAGATAAACCTCAGTTTTCTTTTCTTTTCCAACTAATTGGAACCATTCACCTTTCAAATTACCTTCCAATTTAATGGAACGCCTTTGAAACTTTAAGTTAAACTACATTTGCAGTTTTCCACTCCATTCTCATTAAAATAAATATATATTTTTATAAACCATCCAAGCTAATAGAAATACTTACAAATTGTAAGTCAAACTTCATTTGAAGCCTTAGTTTCTTTCCGATTTAATTAAAAAATCCACATATTGAAAAACTTCCAATTTAATGAAATGCCTTACATTCAATTATGTTAACCTTCATTTGAAGTTGTTTTTTAATTTCTGATTTAATGGAATGATCTACATTTGAAATCAACTTCCAATCTCATAAATCAGCTCACTAATTGCAAGCCGAATTTCATTTGAAGTTTTCATTTGTTTTCTTTTAATTTACACTGGAATAACCCTCAAATATCACATCCTACAAAGTAAACGCTAATCGCTAATCCAATTGAACTCCAGTTATAATCTAATGGAAGTATATGTATGTAGTCTTGTTCTCCAACTAGCCTAACACCATTAATAAATAATATGTAATAAATATTTTTACATACCCGTTATCAATAACTAAAATTTGTACACACTTTTTCAGAACTGTTTTTTCTTTTTTTTTTTTTCACTCGTCGCCAAATGTAGTGTCGGCTCGCCAATGCACGCACTCTGCGGAGGTCAGGTTATTACTGCCGCGCGATAGTACATGCACACGAGACAACATAAGTAAACTCTCAGTGCAAGTGGAGACTGTTTGGAGACAACTCCCTCACCTCGTCGGTGTACTTACGGATATGTGTAATTGTGTCCGAGAGCATGAGTATTTATGCTTATACAGAATGTTGCCAATACACTACACCATACATGAGAGTCTTTATCAAAAGTGGGTTTATTCTGTTCCCAGTTAAGACGGTCTGGGAAAGTAACCCTGAAGTTGTGTCTGAAGTTGTATCTTGGTAGACATTTGTCTGTTAGGTGTATTCCAAGTAGTTCGTGTTCTCTGAGTTCCCTTAGTACCGCAGAGTGAGCTATATTGGATTTTGATTCATCTTCTGTGATGAGCGTGTAGGCGTTTACCATTGCTTCTTTCATGAGTTCTAGGTGAAGTGGGGGGATGTTTAATATAATTTCAAGTGCAGCTGTTGGTGGAGTTTTCATTGCACCTGTTGCACAGACACAGGCTAGTCGCTGAATTTTGTTGAGCTTTGCCTGTGCCGACCTCTGCGTTGCTTTGTGCCACCAGACAGCGGCTGCATACGTGATGATAGGTCTTGTAATTTCCATATACATACATAGTGTCATTTTGGGGTTGAGTCCCCAATTTTTACCAAGTAGGCTTTTGCTGGTCCATAATGATGTCCTGGCCTTATCAATGGTTTTGGTAAGGTGAGAGTTCCATGTAAGTTTTTCGTCTAGTGTGATTCCTAGATATTTAACTTCATTT
This sequence comes from Portevinia maculata, assembly GCA_949715645.1. Taxonomy (NCBI): domain Eukaryota; kingdom Metazoa; phylum Arthropoda; class Insecta; order Diptera; family Syrphidae; genus Portevinia; species Portevinia maculata. The sequence goes on from OX454526.1 coordinate 186,352,361, forward strand.
GAGAACTCTATTGTTTCACCAAAGAGTGTAGCGTTTCTGAGCCGTCCCCGCCTTCTTCTTTTGGTGAATGCAACTATGGTGCTTTTCTTTGGGTTGACTTTAAGTCCAACCTTTGTGCACCACTCAGCTACTAGGTTCAGTGCCCTCTGGAGGCCATCCGAGATTGTGTCTTCGAATTTTCCTCTGATTAGGATAGCTATGTCGTCTGCATATCCTTGGACATAGAAGCCATCGTTGCTGAGAATGATCAGTAGCTCGTTTACTACGATGGACAGGCAGGGGTGATAGTACTCCTCCCTGGGGGCAACCTTTCGTAGCTGTTACACTGAGTTTATTTTTGCCTAATGAGGTTTTTATTGTTTTTTCCTCTAGCATGCATTTTATCCACTTACATGTAGTGTTATCAACTCCCATGTGTTGGATACCTCAGAACTAGACTTATCGAGACATTTTTAAAAAGTATTCGTTTTATGATGCTTCGTCAAGAATACTAGTTTTACTTGAGATCTTGTACGCCGTGCAGCTCGCACAAATTTTTATATTATTGGTAATAAATTAAGAGTTAATAAAATTGAGTATTATTTTATATGTGGAAACGACCACAACTAAAGCTAGTCAAACCTAGATGCCGCTAAAAGCAGCGGAAGGAAAGGAAGAGGTTAGGTAGGAATGAATAAGATTTAGAAGAATTATTTAAGAAAAGACTAGGAGCGAAGTCGGAAGCAACAGCTTGTTAAAAAGAAATATATTTATACGAAATAAAAGTGAATTTTATAAATAAAGTAAAATTGTGTCTCTTAGTCTTCTCCGAGGCACTGAGATTTCAGAAGAAAAACCATCTAACCTCCTTCAACGTTTAAGAAACGTGGCTGGAAGTCAATTCCCAGAGAACGTAGTTCGTTCCCTCTTTCTTGAACAGCTTCCAGAGCAAATCAGAGGTATCTTAGCGATTAGTGAGGTCATGGACTTGACAAAACTAGCAATTCAAGCCGACAAGATCATTGATTTTTCGCGTCCCTCCATCATGGCTACAGATACAAGCAAACAATCTCCGAAGCAGCCAGATATATCCCGATTGGAAGCGCAGGTCAACGCGCTCACTAAAGAGATCAAAGAACTGCGTGGCAAATTCAAGAACAACCGTTCAGCTAGTCGCTCCCGAAACCAAAGAGAAGCAACAACTTGTTATTTTCATACGAAATTCGGGGATAAGGCCCGAAAATGCAAAGATCCTTGCGATTTCCTAAATAACAAAACATCTTTAAATCGTTAGGCCCTTCAGAGAAACATGCAGGCAACTCTGAAGGTGTTTCAACTACACGCCTGCAAATCACAGACAAAACAAGTGGTCTAAAGTTCTTGGTAGACATTGGAGCCGACATCTATGTCATTCCCAGGCGACAGAAAATTGGTGAGAAAAGAAAAATCTGCTTTACGAAGTTCAAATTATTTGCAGCGAATGGATCTCCATTGATACCTTTGGAACAACAACCATATCACTCAACCTTGGACTTCGACGGCCATATCCTTGGACTTTCACTATAGCTGATGTCACACAACCAATTCTCGGCGCAGATTTCATTAAACACCACGGCTTACTTGTCGATCTACGTCGCCGAAGACTTGTTGACGCTGAAACAAATCTATTCTCCCCATCACAACTCGTTTTTTCTTCGCAACCAACCATCCTAACAGTCAATTTTAACCATCCGTACTACAAGCTACTCAAGGAATAAGACCATGTCACAAAACCTGTTTCGTGCAAAACAGCTGCACATAGTGTTCAACATCACATCTCAACAAGAGGTCATCCGGTTGCTGAAAGAGCCCGACGTCTAGCGGGTGAGAAACTACAAGCCGCAAAAGCCGAGTTTAACAAAATGATGCAGCAAGGAATATGTGAGCCGTCTAAAAGTGAATGGGCAAGCCCTTTGCACCTTGTTCAAAAGAAGAACGGGGAATGGCGCGCCTGTGGCGACTACCGTCGTTTAAACAAAATCACCGTTCCAGACCGCTACCCCATTATCAATGTGCGCGACTTTATGTTTAATCTTCATGGCCGCAAGATGTTTACAACGCTTGATTTGACCAGAGCATATTATCAAATACCCGTGCTACCAGAAGACCGGCCGAAAACTGCTGTCATCTCGCCGTTCGGACTGTATCAGTTCAACGTGATGACTTTCGGTCTCTGTAACGCTGCACAGTCTTTCCAGCGACTGATGGATTCAGTTCTACGAGGGCTCGATTTTTGTCACGCTTATATCGATGACATACTCATTGCGTCGACGAACACGAGCAACACATACGAGTTGTCCTCGACAAGCTTCAACAACACGGACTGTCCATCAACGTGTCTAAGTGTGTATTCGGTCAACCGATGGTCATCTATCTCGGCTACGAAATAAGTGAACTTGGTATCAAACCACCTGAAAAAAGAATCGACGCGATTCGTAGCTATCCCAAACCTAAAACAGTTGCCCAACTACGTAGGTTTTTGGGATCGTGGAATTTTTACCGACTCAACATGCCAAACGCAGCAGAAGTCCACGTTCCACTCATCGAATTGGCTCCTACCGTAAAGAAAAACGACAAAACCGAAGTTGTTTGGAATACTACTGCAGAAAACGCATTTGAGAAACGCAAGCAGTTGTTGGTTGATGCCGTCCAGTTAGCATTTCCATTACCAAATGCAATGCTAACCCTACGATGTGACGCATCCGACAAGTCAATCGGTGCAGCACTGGACCAGTTCGTCAACGACAAACCTCAACCGCTCGGATTCTTTACAAAAAAGCTTAGCAAGGTGGAGTCGAACTATAGCGCTTACGATCGCGAATTACTCGCAATCTACAAGGGTATAAAGTTTTTCACACATATGCTTGAAGGCCGAAACATTACCGTCATTACTGATCACCGACCGTTGTCTTTCGCATTCTTGCAACGATCAGACAAAGCCTCCCAGAAACAACAACGACAACTGCAGTATATCAGCGAGTTCACCACTAACATCGTTTACACTCCGGGCAAAACAAATGTTGTGGCCGACGCAATGTCAAGAATCGAAACAATAAACATGCCAACAATCATCTCAACAAACGACATTGCTGAGCATCAGAAGTGCGACGAAGAGCTACTACAACTATTGCGATCCGAGTCGACCACGGCACTCAAACTTAGGAAGCTCAAAATTGACGCAGAAGCTGCCATATACTGTGACATCGCCAGCAAAAACGTGCGTCCGTTCATTCCACTGCCACTAAGACGACGAGTGTTTGAAAACATACACAACGCTTCGCACCCCAGCAGCCGTGCTACAAAGAAGGCCATCACACAACGCTACGTTTGGCCATCCATGAACCAGGATATCGGGGATTGGGCACGTACGTGTCTCTCTTGCCAGCGAAGTAAAATACACCGACACGTAAAGAACGTACCGCAACACATAGAGGTACCCAGCGAACGCTTCAAACACATTCATGTTGACATAATCGTGATACCACTGAGTAATGGTTATCGGTATTGCTTAACGTTCATAGACCGTTTCACTCGCTGGCCTGAGGCGATTCCGTTGAGGGATATAACAACCGACACTGTCATCGATGCCTTTTTCGCGGGATGGATAAGCCGTTTTGGTGCCCCGGTAACAATCACCAGCGATAGAGGTTCACAATTTGAATCACGTCTGTTTGATGCTTTAACGAAATTGATCGGATGCACTCGAATCAGGACAACCACATACCACCCCGCGTCTAATGGCATGGTGGAACGCTGGCACCGGCACTAAAAGCAGCAATTATGTGTCACAGCACTGAAAACTGGATCAAAATACTGCCCGTCGTACTTCTTGGACTACGAACTAGTCTAAAAGAGGACATCAAAGCAAGCGCCGCCGAAATGTTGTATGGAACCACTCTGCGACTCCCCGGTGAATACTTCATTAACGAGGAAGTCAGTTCAGATCCTCAAGCATTTATCGAGCAGTTCCGTATTTTCATGAGAGAAGTTCGCTCAGCACCCACAGCACATCACAACAGGAATCGGGCATTTTCCCATGGTACGCTGTATACGTGCTCACACGTTTTCATCCGGGTCGACAGCGTTAAAAAGCCACTGGAACAGCCATATCGTGGTCCTTACGAAATACTCGACCGCATTTCAGATTTCGTTCTTAAAATAAACATTGAAGGAAATCCAACGACAGTTTCTACAGAACGACTAAAACCAGCCTTCATCGAAAATGATCCTGCTGTTCTCTTCACACTACCTGTGCAAACGTCAGCAACACAAAATAAAAACACTGTTCAACAGCTTCCATCATCAAAACAAACAACTGCTCAGACGGCAAATAGTGTTCAACCTTTCACACCACCAGCATTAGCAGCACCAACAGCATCGCATGTAACACATCGTACATATCCACAGAAAAAAGGAAAAGCTGTTCATTTCGTGACTCTCGATCGATACTCGACCCACTCGTGAGGGGCTCATGTGGTGACTTGCAGTAAACCACAACTAGAGGGCAGAACTAGATTAGATTATGTGGCGACTTGCAGCAAACCACAACTAGAGGGTTGGACTAAGTTATCGAAAATATTTAAAAAGGATTCGTTTTATGATGCTTCGTCAAAAATTATGAGTTGGACTTGAGATCTTGTACGCAGTGCAGCTCGCACAAATTTTTATATTATATTTAATAAAGTAAGAGTTAATAAAATTGAGTTTTATTTTATTTTACATGTGGAAACAACCACAAATTGGTGACCCCGAACATATTAATTAAAATTAATAAAACATACTTGATTTTGTCTGCCATTACTCACAACGTAATTAATAAACGACATACGGACGCCACAACTTTCGACATGGCAAATCCAAACCAAGAAGGCGGTCAATCGCATGACGAATCACATAACGAGACAACACAGGAAATTAGTGCCGTGCGAGTTGTGAGGATTCCACCGTTCTGGCGAGAAAACCCTTCACTTTGGTTTGCACAGGTGGAAGCCGCATTTGCGATTTCACGTATCACTGCGGATACTACAAAATATCGCTACGTTCTTGTGAATCTAGATGCATCAACACTTCCGTTTGTCTCTGACATCGTTGCTTCACCACCAGCAATAAATCGCTACGAGGCAATCAAAGAACGTCTAATATCATCATTCGACGAAACGAGCGAGTCGAAACTCCGACGTCTTCTCCGAGGCACTGAGATTTCTGAAGAAAAACCATCTAACCTCCTTCAGCGTTTAAGAAATCTGGCTGGAAGTCAATTTCCAGAGAACGTACTTCGTTCCCTCTTTCTTGAACAGCTTCCAGAGCAAATCAGAGGTATCTTGGCGATTAGTGAGGTCATGGACTTGACAAAACTAGCAATGCAAGCCGACAAGATCATTGATTTTTCGCGTCCCTCCATCATGGCTGCAGATACAAGCAAACAATCTCCGAAGAAGACAGATGTATCCGGATTGGAAGCGCAGGTCAACGCGCTCACGAAGGAGATCAAAGAACTACGTTCCAAATTCAAGAACAACCGTTCAAGGTCAGCTAGTCGCTCCCGAAACCAAAGAGACACAACAACTTGTTATTTCCATACGAAATTTGGGGATAAGGCACGAAAATGCAAAGATCCTTGCGATTTCCAAAATAACAAAACATCTTTAAACCGTTAGGCCCTTCAGAGAAACATGCAGGCAGCTCTGAAGGTGTTTCAACTACACGCCTGCAAATCACAGACAGAACAAGTGGTCTAAAGTTCTTGGTAGACACTGGAGCCGACATCTCTGTCATTCCCAGGCGACAGAAAATTGGTGAGAAAAGAAAAATCTGCTTAACGAAGTCCAAATTATTTGCAGCAAATGGATCTACCATTGATACCTTTGGAACAACAACCATATCACTCAACCTTGGACTTCGACGGTCATATCCTTGGACTTTCACTATAGCTGATGTAACACAACCCATTCTCGGCGCAGATTTCATTAAACATCACGGCTTACTTGTCGATCTACGTCGCCGAAGACTTGTTGACGCTGAAACAAATCTATTCTCTCCATCACAACTCGTTTTTTCTTCGCAACCAACCATCCTAACAGTCAATTTTAACCATCCGTACTACAAGCTACTCAAGGAATACGATCATGTCACAAAACCTGTTTCGTGCAAAACAGCTGCACATAGTGTTCAACATCACATCTCAACAAGAGGTCATCCGGTTGCTGAAAGAGCCCGACGTCTAGCGGGTGAGAAACTGCAAGCCGCAAAAGCCGAGTTTAACAACATGATGCAGCAAGGAATATGTGAGCCGTCCAAAAGTGAATGGGCAAGCCCTTTACACCTTGTTCAAAAGAAGAACGGGGAATGGCGCGCCTGTGGCGACTACCGTCGTCTAAACAAAATCACTGTTCCAGACCGCTACCCCATTCCCAATGTACGCGACTTCATGTTCAACCTTCATGGCCGAAAGATGTTTACAACACTTGATTTGACCAGAGCGTATTATCAAATACCCGTGCTACCAGAAGACCGGCCGAAAACTGCTGTCATCACGCCGTTCGGACTATATCAGTTCAACGTGATGACTTTCGGTCTCTGTAACGCTGCACAGTCTTTCCAGCGACTTATGGATTCAGTTCTACGGGGGCTCGATTTTTGTCACGCTTATATTGATGACATACTCATTGCGTCGACGAACCTTCAAGAACACGAGCAACACATACGAATTGTTCTCGACAAGCTTCAACAACACGGACTGTCCATCAACGTGGCTAAGTGTGTATTCGGTCAACCGATGGTCATTTATCTCGGCTACGAAATAAGTGAACTTGGTATCAAACCACCTGAAAATAGAATCGAGGCGATTCGTAGCTATCCCAAACCTAAAACAGTTGCTCAACTACGTAGGTTTTTGGGATCGTGGAATTTTTACCGACTCAATATGCCAAACGCAGCAGAAGTTCACGTTCCACTCATCGAATTGGCTCCTACCGTAAAGAAAAACGACAAAACCGAAGTTGTTTGGAATACTATTGCAGAAAACGCATTTGAGAAATGCAAGCAGTTGTTGGTTGATGCCGTCCAGTTAGCATTTCCATTACCAAATGCAATGCTAACACTACGATGTGACGCATCCGACAAGTCCATCGGAGCAGCACTGGATCAGCTCGCCAACGACAAACCTCAACCACTCGGATTCTTTACAAAAAAGCTAAGTAAGGCAGAGTCGAACTATAGCACTTACGATCGGGAATTACTTGCAATCTACAAGGGTATCAAGTTTTTCAAACATATGCTTGAAGGCCGAAACATCACCGTCATTACTGATCACCGACCGTTGTCTTTCGCATTCTTGCAACGATCAGACAAAGCCTCTCAGAAACAACAACGACAACTGCAGTATATCAGCGAGTTCACCACTAACATCGTTTACACTCCGGGCAAGACAAATGTTGTGGCCGACGCAATGTCAATAATTGAAACAATAAACATGCCAACAATCATCTCAACAAACGACATTGCTGAGCATCAGAAGTGCGACGAAGAGCTACTACAACTATTGCGATCCGAGTCGACCTCGGCACTCAAACTTCGGAAGCTCAAAATTGACGCAGAAGCTGCCATATACTGCGACATCGCCAGCAAAAACGTGCGTCCGTTCATTCCACTGCCACTAAGACGACGTGTGTTTGAAAACATACACAACGCTTCGCACCCCAGCAGCCGTGCTACAAAGAAGGCCATCACACAACGCTACGTTTGGCCATTCATGAACCGGGACATCGGGGATTGGGCACGTACGTGTCTCTCTTGCCAGCCAAGTAAAATACACCGACACGTAAAGAACGTACCGCAACACATAGAGGTACCCAGCGAACGCTTCAAACACATTCATGTTGACATAATCGTGATGCCACTGTGTAATGGTTATCGGTATTGCTTAACGTTCATAGACCGTTTCACTCGCTGGCCTGAGGCGATTCCGTTGAAGGACATAACAACCGACACTGTCATCGATGCCTTTTTCGCGGGATGGATAAGCCGTTTTGGTGCCCCGGTAACAATCACCAGCGATAGAGGTTCACAATTTGAATCACGTTTGTTTGACGCTCTAACGAAATTGATCGGATGCACTCGAATCAGGACAATCACATACCACCCAGCGTCTAATGGCATGGTGGAACGCTGGCACAGGTCATTAAAAGCAGCAATTATGTGTCACAGCACTGAAAACTGGATCAAAATACTGCCCGTCGTACTTCTTGGACTACGAACTTGTCTAAAAGAGGACATCAAAGCAAGCGCCGCCGAAATGTTGTATGGAACCACTCTGCGACTGCCCGGTGAGTACTTCATTGACGAGGAAGTCAGTTCAGATCCTCAAGCATTTATCGAGCAGTTCCGTATTTTCATGAGAGAAGTTCGCTCAGCACCCACAGCACATCACAACAGGAATCGGGCATTTTCTCATGGTACTCTGTATACTTGCTCACACGTTTTCATCCGGGTCGACAGCGTAAAAAAGCCACTGGAACAGCCATATCGTGGTCCTTATGAAATACTCGACCGCATTTCAGACTACGTTTTTAAAATAAACATCGAAGGAAATCCAATGACAGTTTCTACAGAACGACTAAAACCAGCCTTCATCGAAAATGATCCTGCTGTTCTCTTCACACTACCTGCGCAAACGTCAGCAACACAAAACAAAAACACTGTTCAACAGATTCCATCATCAAAACAAACATCTGCTCAGACGACAAATAGTGCTCAACCTTTCACACCACCAGCATTAGCAGCACCAACAGCACCTCATATAACACATCGTACATATCCACAGAAAAAAGGAAAAGCTGTTCATTTCGTGACTCTCGATCGATACTCGACCCACTCGTGAGGGGCTCATGTGGCAACTTGCAGCAAACCACAACTAGAGGGCAGGACTAAGTTATCGAAAATATTTAAAAAGGATTCGTTTTATGATGCTTCGTCAAAAATTATGAGTTGGACTTGAGATCTTGTACGCAGTGCAGCTCGCACAAATTTTTATATTATATTTAATAAAGTAAGAGTTAATAAAATTGAGTTTTATTTTATTTTACATGTGGAAACAACCACAATTAGATTAGATTATTAGAGGGAGGTGGTATACTGTAGCCAGATCACTGCGGCCGTTTGTGGGCCTATTGTGATATCCTCCATTTAGAGCTCGTCCGTAATGCTGCAATTTTTTAGGAAGGCGGCTAGTTCTTTGGGAGAGCTGGCAGCTATGTCTGCTGCTTCAAGGTAGAATTTACCTAGATAGCGACGAAGCGTATTGATTAAGCAATTGCAGTCACATAATATGTGTTCTGCTGTTTCCTCGTCTTCGTTGCATAATCTGCAGGTGTTGTCCTGTGTTATGCCCATAGTCATCAGGTGTTTATTGACACGGCAATGCCCTGTGAGGAAGCCTGTGACTAGCCGAATCTGACTCCTACTTAGTTGTAGTAGTTGTTTCGTTTTTTTGTGGGAGCTGTTTGGCATAAAGTTTTTAGCTTGCCTGTTTCCTTCGGTTTCCCTCCAGAATTGGAGCTTCTTTTCCTCAAGCCAAGTTTTAATGCAACTTTTAATGGTACTTATTGATAGCCCGCAGAATGGTCTTGGCATCATGAATGGGGATGCGGATCCTGTTCTGGCTAGTTCGTCTGCTTTTTCATTGCCTTCATTTCCACTGTGTCCAGGCACCCAGATTAGTTGAACTTTATTTGTGGTGCCCAGTAGTTGTAGGAGTTGAAGACAATCCCAGACCAGTTTTGATGTAATTTCAAAGGCGTTAATCGCGAGTAGGGCCGCTCTGCTGTCGGAGAGAATGTAAATGTTTTTGTTTTTAACACGCCTGTTTAGATTCTCCCGAATGCATAGCTCTATCGCGTAGATTTCCGCCTGGAATACGGTGCTGCTAGTGTCCATACTAGCGTATAGGCACGTTTGGGTGCAGGGGCCGTATACTCCTGCTCCAACTCCTTCTTTTGTTTTTGATCCATCTGTGTACCATACATGAGAGTCTTTATCAAAAGTGGGTTTATTCTGTTCCCAGTTAAGACGGTCTGGGAAAGTAACCCTGAAGTTGTGTCTGAAGTTGTATCTTGGTAGACATTTGTCTGTTAGGTGTATTCCAAGTAGTTCGTGTTCTCTGAGTTCCCTTAGTACCGCAGAGTGAGCTATATTGGATTTTGATTCATCTTCTGTGATGAGCGTGTAGGCGTTTACCATTGCTTCTTTCATGAGTTCTAGGTGAAGTGGGGGGATGTTTAATATAATTTCAAGTGCAGCTGTTGGTGGAGTTTTCATTGCACCTGTTGCACAGACACAGGCTAGTCGCTGAATTTTGTTGAGCTTTGCCTGTGCCGACCTCTGCGTTGCTTTGTGCCACCAGACAGCGGCTGCATACGTGATGATAGGTCTTGTAATTTCCATATACATACATAGTGTCATTTTGGGGTTGAGTCCCCAATTTTTACCAAGTAGGCTTTTGCTGGTCCATAATGATGTCCTGGCCTTATCAATGGTTTTGGTAAGGTGAGAGTTCCATGTAAGTTTTTCGTCTAGTGTGATTCCTAGATATTTAACTTCAGTTGAGAACTCTATTGTTTCACCAAAGAGTGTAGCGTTTCTGAGCCGTCCCCGCCTTCTTCTTTTGGTGAATGCAACTATGGTGCTTTTCTTTGGGTTGACTTTGAGTCCAACCTTTGTGCACCACTCAGCTACTAGGTTCAGTGCCCTCTGGAGGCCATCCGAGATTGTGTCTTCGAATTTTCCTCTGATTAGGATAGCTATGTCGTCTGCATATCCTTGGACATAGAAGCCGTCGTTGCTGAGAATGATCAGTAGCTCGTTTACTACGATGGACCATAGCAGGGGTGATAGTACTCCTCCCTGGGGGCAACCTTTCGTAGCTGTTACACTGAGTTTATTTTTGCCTAATGAGGTTTTTATTGTTTTTTCCTCTAGCATGCATTTTATCCACTTACATGTAGTGTTATCAACTCCCATGTGTTGGATACCTCAGAACTAGACTTATCGAGACATTTTTAAAAAGTATTCGTTTTATGATGCTTCGTCAAGAATACTAGTTTTACTTGAGATCTTGTACGCCGTGCAGCTCGCACAAATTTTTATATTATTGGTAATAAATTAAGAGTTAATAAAATTGAGTATTATTTTATATGTGGAAACGACCACAACTAAAGCTAGTCAAACCTAGATGCCGCTAAAAGCAGCGGAAGGTAAGGAAGAGGTTAGGTAGGCATGAATTAGATTTAGAAGAATTATTTAAGAAAAGACTAGGAGCGAAGTCGGAAGCAACAGCTTGTTAAAAAGACATATATTTATACGAAATAAAAGTGAATTTTATAAATAAAGTAAAATTGTGTCTCTTAGTGGGAATATGTAAAAAGGGATTTGGAAAATACAAAACGCCCACAAGTAAGACAACAATATTGGTGACCCCGCACGCAGAATACGGAAACCACGAGGCTGCCAAAATTAACCAGCCATCACGCACCGCCAACAAACATTTCGCACAGAACATCACAGACGTTACTCCAGCAGCGAAATTGCAAATTCGCCAAAAATAAAAATTAAAATTTCAATAAAGCAGCGCTCGCAAATTTGCGCAATCCAACAGCGACCTACCGGCACACGAGTTTTTGCCATCGCCGCCATTGTCATCGCCCACGCTTCACCTCGCCTAACACCCGCTTCTTCGCAAAGAGAACCATCAGAAGCACAAGTGTTCCGCACTCAAATCGGCAACATCTCAACACCACTTGCCACGGCGCAACACCACCATCATCACCATCAGCAGCACACCTCCATCAGCAGTACACCTCCATCACAGCAGACAACAATCAATATTTCAGAAGGTATATTTCTCACAATATTACGAGTATCTACATTGTATTTGCATTTCTTACGTATTACTTTAATTTAAGTATATATACATAATATATATAGATATATCATATTTCTTGTGCTTCTTAAATCCTCGCGGTATAGTAGTGATAATTTTCGCTGTAAAACCAATTCCTTTTCTTCCAATCTCGCAAATAATAAACATACTATTACAAAAAAAAAACCAAATGGCCGAACCATCTACCGCGGGAAAACCATCAACCGCACCGAACCAACAAGCACAGTAAAACCAAACAAATGTTCCGTTTCAAAGCACAGGCCCTGCAGGCTCACCAGCGTTCGAGGCAACTCACGCGGTTTCAATCAAACTTCCAGAATTCTGGACAAGGATGCCAGCGATCTGGTTTATACAGGTAGAATCCCAATTCGCGATTAGAAACATATCTGTGGAACAATCGAAGTTCCATTATGTTGTGCAAGCCCTTCCCCAGGACGTGGCTGCAAGTGTTTACGATATCCTAGTTCAAGAATCCCAAACCCCATATACAAATTTAAAAAAGGCATTGATAGAACGTCATTCAATGAGCGAGGGAAAAAGAATAGAGGCACTTTTGTCGGGAGAAGAGATGGGTGACAAACGACCGTCGGAATTCTATCGCAGACTTCAAACATTGGCGGGACAATCAATGATGGTAACAGAAAGCCTGATCTTAGAGTTATGGAAACGACGCCTTCCCACACTGGTTGAAGTCTCAATTAAAGCTAGTTCTAAATCTAAGATAGAAGATCTGCTCGAGGTAGCCGATGATGTTTTTTAAGTTTATCAACAACAAAATACCTCCATACCAAAATTTTCCATAGCGTCCCACTCCGACAAAACTACCAGTGAACTCACTTGTCTGAACCAAACTCTCAAAGCGGAGATTCATGAAATTAAAACCATGCTTTCAAACCTTAACATCAATAAACCTCGCTTTCGAAACACTAGCAGAGGGCATAGTTCATCACCTACCCCGCGTAATAGATCTCGTTCAAGGCATGACACTAAAATTTGTTGGTTTCATTGAAAATTTGGCAATAATGCAAAAAAGTCCAACAAACCATGCAGTTTCACAAACACCCAAACTAATTTGTACTACCATCATGGCGGCAAATGGTAGTAGAATTAACAATGTGCATTGCCGCCTTTTCATAAAAGACCCTATCTCGGACATCACCTTCTTAATAGACTCTGACGTTTCTGCCATTCCATCATCACATTTTCAAACGCAAAGCACCATACCAGACCAATTCATTTCCCCAGCCAAAGGTTCGTCTATCAAGGTATTTGGAACCAAATATCTTCAGACCAGTTTAGGTTTTCGACGAGTTTTTAACCACATTTTCTTAATAGCGTCAGTCACTAAGCCCATCATTGGAGCCGACTACTTAAGACAAACTGGCCTAGTAATCGATGTTAAAAATTCGAGGCTTATCGATCCTCTTACAAATACATGGGTCAATGGCACACCTTGCCAACAAACAGTAACAAGCCCACGATTCTTTGCGGTGGAACAGAAGTATAACTCCATTCTAACGAATTTTCCATCGTTGATGGAACCCCCAGACTTCAATTTCCCCGTCAAAGTCAAACACACAGTGGTTCACCACATCCTGACGCAAGGCCCATTGCCTCACTCTCGACCTAGACGTTTGAACAATAGCAAACTCAAAATAGCAAGAGATGAATTCAATTACATGGTCCAGATAGGAATTTGCAAACCATCCTCTTTTCCTTGCGCTTCCCCTCTTCATATGGCTCCTAAACGGGAGGCAAATGATTGGAGACCATGTGGCGATTACAGAATGTTAAATGCAATCACAACACTAGATAGGTACCCCCTACCACACATCCACGATTTCACTACCATACTTCAAGACTGTACGGTATTCTCAAAAATCGACCTGGTGCGCGCATACCATCACATTCCCATGGCACAGGACGACGTCCTAAAAACAGCTGTGACCACACCATTCGGACTTTTCGAATTCACCCGAATGCCATTCGGGCTCCGCAATGCAGCCCAAACCTTCCAGCGCTTCATGCATCAAGTGACGAGGGGACTCGACTTTGTTTTTGTTTATGTCGACGACATACTAGTCGCCAGCAAAACAGATGGAGAACACCAATCTCACCTTAGACTGTTGTTCCAACGACTCTCCGATTATGGCCTACGCATAAAAGCTTCTAAATGCACATTTGGAGTGCCCACATTTCAGTTTTTAGGATTTGACATTTCAAAAGATGGAATTCGACCATCCAAACAAAACAACGGGTAGAAGCCATCGAAAATTTCCCCGAACCCAAATCCATTAAAAACGCGCAAAGATTTGTTGGTATGGTAAACTATTACCATCGTTTTATACCGCATCTAGCAAGGATTTTCTCCCCCATTTACAACCATTTAGCAAAACTTTCCAAAAGCAAAGCCAAAGAAAAGAGTTTCACGTGGTAGAGTGTCAAGAAGCATTCGCAAAGGCAAAGCTCAAGCTGGCTGAAGCTACTCTCCTCAACCATCCACACGAAGATGCAAAACTAAGCATAACAACCGATGCATCAAACACTGACATCGGAGCTGTTATTCAACAGTGGAAAGGAGAGGGTTGGGAACCGGTAGCATTCTTTAGCAAAAAGCTTTCGCCCACGCAATCGCGATATTCAGCATTCGACAGAGAATTGCTAGCAATCTACCTCGCTATACAGCATTTTAGAAATTTCGTCGAAGGGCAAGAGTTCATTGTCTTCACAGACCATAAGCCACTGACAACAGCCCTTACAACAAATGTCAAGCGTAGTCCTAGACAAGAACGACAATTGGACCTAATATCGCAGTACACAAATGACATACGATATGTCAAGGGCTCGTTAAACGTCGTAGCCGACACACTTTCACGTCCGGATGCGTCTTCACTCGAACTCACCCTTCCAGAAATAGAGAAATTGGCCGAGGCACAAGGCACTGACGAAGAACTCGCCTCGCTCATTCGCAGCCCCCCTACACATTCCAGCATAAAACAGGAATCCATAAAAATACCCGCGTTCAATATTTCCGTATGGTGTGAAACGTCTACCGATAGCAATAGACCATATGTACCCCAATCCAAAAGGAAATCCATTTTTCATGCAATACATTCCCTTGCACACCCAGGAATCAGAGCATCGCGAAAGAAAATCGCGAAAATGTATTTCTGGCCAAAAATGAACCATGATATTAATACATGGGCAAAGAATTGTATCGCATGCCAGAAAGAAAAAGTGCAGAAAAACACCAAATCACCAACCGAGCAGATAAGAGTACCAGCAGGTAGATTTCAACACATCCACTTAGACATCGTCGGACCACTCCCGCCATCAAACGATTATAATTACTTGCTAACAATAGTGGACAGATTCTCTAGATGGCCCGAAGCCTATCCCATTCGGGATATAAGTGCGGAAACAATTGCGAGAACTTACGTTCACGAGCATATGTCTCGTTTCGGTGTGCCAAACACAATAACCACGGACCAAGGCTCACAATTCGAGTCCAAGTTGTTCACTGAATTGACTAAATTTCTTGGCACCACACGCATTCGCACTACAGCCTACCACCCACAGCTAATGGTATGGTGGAAAGGTTCCATCGACAATTAAAAACTTCAATACGGGCCTCTGGAAACAAAATAAACTGGTCACAAGCACTTCCTTTAATTTTTCTCGGTATTCGCACGACCACCAAAGAGGACATACAATATTCCCCGTCCGAACTCCTATACGGAGAAAATATTAAAGTGCCTCAGGATTTCTTTTCACCAAATAAAGACAATTCAAATGAACTTAACTTTGTGGGACAACTAAAATGTTTTTTTTTTTCAAAACATCCCGGCATTAACACTGCAAACAACAAAAACAACAAAAACTTCTATCCACCTCCCAAACACTTTAAACACATGCAGGCAAGTCCTGGTAAGAAACAACAAAGTAAAACGATCGCTGGAATCTCCTTATGAGGGTCCGTTTAAAGTTATTAAAAAGTTACGAAAACAATTTATAATTGAAAAATCGGGAAAAACATTGTCGGTTGCCATCGATCGAATTAAACCATTCGAGGAAGAGGAAGAATAATAATAAACAATCATCAACTGTCAAACTTGTTGACTGTGCTGGGAAGGGGGTGATGTGGCGGTCGATAACAGATGGCGATAGTTTCAGGCACTAAAGCTAGTCAAACTTAGATGCCGCTAAAAGCAGCGGAAGGAAAGGAGGAGGTTAGGTAGGAATGAATTAGATTAAGAAGAATTAATTAAGAAAAGACTAGGAGCGAGGTCAGAAGCAACTGCTTGTTAAAAAGAATTATATTTATACGAAATAAAGGTGAATTTTATAAATAAAGTAAAATTGTGTCTCTTAGTAGGAATATGTAAAAAGGGATTTGGAAAATACCCAACGCCCACAAGTAAGACAACAATATGCTCATCCTGAATATTAGCTTCTTCAAAATCAATTTTACCTCTGATAGAGAATTATCGCTAAATTCTACAACTACAGTGTTTGCTGCTATGATTATATTACTTTGTTGGGTACCCTTTTCATTTCTTTTTATTTCTTTAAATTCAACCTTCTTCATTCGCCTTAGGTATATCCGATATTGATGTACTGTCCCATATGTGGAGGTGATCAATCCATACATTTGAGTCTATCTGCTCCATTTTTTCTTTCACTGCTCTTGTTACTACATCTACATTGTGTTTTGGTATCATTTCTTTTAGTTTCTCCGAGTTTATTTGTATTCTCGAGAGTGCATCTGCATTTGTGTACTATACATGTTGGCGTTGGAATTCTCGTTGTTGTTGCCCCGCACAATTATCCTCCCAAGTACAAATATCGACCCAAGCTCAGAGCAGAAACCAAAGCTCAATTAAGTTGGAATTAGTTCGATTTTATTTCTGAAAATTCAATTACATTACAAACCAAAATTACAAGTATTTAGAAATGTTCGCTTACAAATTGGTTTTGGGATACAGTGTTCTTAAGCAACAACTTAACTCAAATCAGAACCTGTTCGAAACCTGTTTAAGAACAATTTTAATTAGAGTTTGTAAAATAAATAAATAATTAATTCTATTCACCCAGCACAGGCTAAACTTTTAACAATCAAATTCAATCTATTTTTGAAGGTCACAAGGGACATTTCTCACAAAATAATTGTTACTTAAACGTTAACTATTTTTACTCTTTCAATAGAAAGAGACGCAAGTAGTATTGAAATTATAGAACAAAAAAAACTCGCCGAATTTCCCACGAAGTTGCTTGAAGGGTAAAGTGGGTTTAAAGGGTAAAGTGGGTTTAAAGGGTAATGCAGGCGCAATAACATTAACGACGGCTGGATGACATTCCGGGGCCCGTCTGAAAACTAGGAGGAAGACCTTACATCCAAAACAGCAAGCCGTCCGACAGACCTCTTAAGCTTGACTGAGCCATTCGCCATTTTAACGTCAGCCATTCGCACGATGTTGTCTGGACCTGGGAATACCTTCACGACACGTCCTAACTGCCAAGCGGAACGAATCTCATTCGGCTCGACGAGAACGACCACGTCATCAACTTCTATCAGTTTTGTTGTCTTGTACCATTTTAACCTTCTTGTGATAACTAGTAAATACTCGGTGTACCACCGCTTTACGATTTGGGACATCAAGTGTTGCGAACGTCTGCTGTAGAGTTTGCTGCAGAGGTCCTCTTCCGAGAATACTCCCGGAGCCGTTGTATCTCTGTCACCCTCTTCGAAGAGCATTGTGTTCGGCGTTAGCGGTTTAGGATCTTCAGGATCTACTGGCAGGTGCGTGAGTGGCCGGCGATTAATTTGTCCTTGGGCCTCCAATAAAGCGTTTCGCAGTACGTCTTCTCGGGGCATCAAACCTTTCAGAGTAAAGTTAATGCTGTTCTTTACTGATTGAATGAGCCGCTCCCAAGCACCTCCCATCCAAGGTGAATAAGCTGGTATGAATCGCCACAGAATACCCTCATACTTCGCGGCGTGTTCGCTGAGATAAATCTCCATAGCCTTGATGTCCCTGTCCAGCAGATTCTTTGTGCCAATGAAGTTAAGACCGTTATCGCTATAGAAGAAGCGGGTGACTACTCGATTGATAACAAAACGCCGCACAGCCATCGTGCATTGATCTAAACTAAGATCGTTGAGTACCTCGATTTGAACAGCTCGGAATGTAAGGCACGTGAAGATCATCCCGTATCTCTTTGCCGTACCACGTCCAAACTTCACCAAGAGCGGTCCAAAGCAATCGACGCCGACATGTGTAAATGGCCTCGAGTCAAAAGCCAGGCGAGCCTCAGGTAACTGACCCATAACCGGCATTACAGGCATAGCTTTAAGACGTTTGCACTTACAGCATTTAGATCTCACTCTTTCAACAGCTCCTCGAATGCCTATTATCCAGGCACGCTCACGGATATCCGAAATAACCGTCGCCGTACCCATGTGAAGGTTTATCTCGTGATGATGTTGGATTAGTATGTCAACCAACGGATTAGTCTTCGGTAGAATTGCTGGGTTACGCGCTGCATAGGACAGGTTAGCCTTTTGTGCGCGGGAGCTTAACCGCATTGTCCCATCCTTATCGAGAAAGGGTGACAGGCTAAGAATGAAGCTCGTAGATTTAACCATCCCGTTTTTCTGTAACGATTTCACATCATCAGGAAAAGCATCCATTTGAATTTTTCGGAAAAGCCAGTTTTCAGCGCGGTAGAACTCTCCTGGAGTGATAAACGTTTCCTTTTCAGCAGGTAGCTTCCGACAAATGTCTTTGAATCTTAACAAACAACCGATTACTCTCACCGACGAAGACCATCTAGCTCTAAACCTGGCGCTGAGGTTATCATAGGCAACAAACGATATCCCTGGACGACTGGTGGGGATTAGAATCTCAGAGTTCGCCAAATCCAATCCCGTTCTTCCTGGTTTAACGGGCCATTCGGAAATCGGTACCCTAATAAAATCAGATCCTCGGAACCATCTCGCTCCCTGATCTCCCATAGCGTCATCGAACCACTTAGTCCCGTCATCAGCAACGTTTTCACTCGAGGCAACATGAACCCACTGACGAGGCGAAGTTGAGTCAAGAATCTCTCCAATACGGGTCGCAACAAATGAAGGAAACTTGTACTGCGTTGAGTTTATCCACGACAGCACGGTTGTCGAATCTGACAGATACAACTCCTCATCGAAACGTATTGTATGCGAAGCTTTTATGGTAGACGCCAGTCGAACACCAAGAACCGCAGCTTGCAACTCCAAGCGAGGGACTGATAATTGCTTCACGGGAGCAACCTTTGCCTTTGCCATGACTTGTGAAACCTCCACTTCCCCGTTGCGTTCAAATCGTAGATAAGCGGTAGCTACAAACGCTTTCTCCGAAGCGTCTACGAAAGTAATAAGGCTTACCTTGCAGTCATCTGGATTCCACGAGACATATCGGCGAGGGATGCGCAGCTTCTCAATATTCTTCAGCTCTCTAATGAAGGTTAACCACTGGAGCTGCAACTCGGAAGACACTAGCTCGTCCCAGTCGAAGCCTTCTCGCCACACCTCTTGAAGGATGATCCTCCCCCGAATGATGTATAGAGATACGATTCCCAGCGGATCGAATATCCTCATGACAGTCCTAAGCATACGTCGTTTAGTGATAGCAACATTCATCAGCAACATCCCTTGTAGATCCTCATCGTCCGCAAGCTTATACGAAAAACAATCGCTGGCTGGATGCCAGAACATTCCCAAAACCTTGGCAATATACCCCTCACATTCGTTTGGATCGATACTGACCAATTTGCTGTTGACATGGATCTCTGGCATTTAAAGTAGAAGATCACGGCTATTAGATTGCACTCCTACGAGTTCAAAATTCATAGATTTGCAGATATGAATCGCATCTCTGGTTACTGAAACTGCTTCCTCGACAGTATCATGACTGTTAAAATAGTCGTCTACATAGGTTCTTTTAGTAAGCCCAACCACTGCTTCCGGGTAATCGCCCATAAATAAATTAGCATGGTGATTTTTTACGAATTGTGCGCACGTTGGTGAACACCTTGGGCCAAACATCATCACTTGCATGATATATACAGTAGGTTTACGTGAGCTGTCACCATCTCTCCACAGGATTCTTTGACATTGCTGGTCCTCCTCCTTGATCCGGATTCGATGAAACATTTCCTTCACATCGGCGTTCACAGCAACCGCTCGCTCGCGAAATTTAAAAAGGCCAGCATGCAGCGGCACAAGGTTGTCTGGACCCTTCAGCAGGTGTGTGTTGAGCGAAACACCATTGACTTTCGCTGCCACGTCGGCGACGCATCTCGGTTTAGGTGGAACCTTGTTTGGGTTCTCGACGATGAAAGACGGGGCATACCATATGCGAGGCCACTTTATCGCCAGCTCCTCTTCTGAAGCGATCCTGGCATAACCTTTTTCCAAAAGCTGATGCATGTAATTATTTTTCCATTCCAGGATATGCGGTTTTTTCCGCAACGATTTCTCTAGTTCAACAAGCCTCTTGACAGCCATCGGGAAACTATCTGGGAGCTCAACATCATCCGCGTCCGACAACAGACCGATTTCATATTGTTGTCCAACTAGCTTAAGAGAACGCTCCATAATATCCATTGCCCGATTGACATCTCGACTCACTAAATTGGACCTTTGAGGCATCACACCAAACTCCTCAGTGGTGAAATGTCGTTTGACAAGTTCATGTAAATCATCTTCACCTTTTATAGCATAATGAAACATGAACTTAATCGTAGGTCTTGCTACTTGATGAGAGCACGAGATATGTGTCGTGGCGGCTGTGTTACCATTGCCATAGATAATCCAGCTAAGAAGTGTTTTTACGGCACAAGGCTCTTCATGCTTGCCATGACGCTGACCGCGGCCCAAAAGGAAGTTAGCCTGGTCAAGACCAATCAAGATTTTTGGCTTAGCATTCACCAGATCAATCAGTGGAAGTCCACGCAAATGTGGGTAAACGCTTTTCAATCTGGCCACATCGAGTGATTGACTAGGCAAATCCAATTCGTCTACCGTATAAACGTTTTTCAGGACATGCCGTTTTCGTTTGTTAACGCCGGAAACTGACAAAGTAGTCCGCAAAGAACTCTCCTGACGTACAACACCTTTAGTCCATTGAAGGGTTAGATCCTCCGGTTCACCCTCTAAACCGAGTTCATTAAACAGTTCCCTCTCAAGCATTGTCAACGACTAACCATCATCGAGAAAAGCGAATGTATCCACAAATAAATTGTCTCGACCATGAAGTCTAATTGGTATAATCTTAAACATGACGGAAAGATTTGTGCCAATGTGAGAAGAATGTACGTGAGGCTGAGGGATGAACGGGGTTGCAGTTGTGTTCAGCTCCGAAGAAGTACTGCTAACCGTCTGGTGCAACAACGGATGATGACGACCAGTACATCCATTGGTACCACACGTTCTCTTTTTAGCACATGTCCTCCAGTCGTGTTTCAATGAGTCCAAGCAAGTGTAGCAAATTGCATTCTCTCTAACATAAGAAAGCCGGAGCTCCGCTGGTAACGCCTTAAATTCAACACATTGACTCAGCGGATGCTGCCCTTTAGTGCACTTTCCACAAGAAAGCTGAGAGACAGCCGGGATTGGATGTGTTTGGTGAGTCAGCACCTGACGAGAAGACTTTGGAACAGCTTGTGTCCTCTTTGTGTCAGCATGAACAGTTGCAAGTGGTCTTATCAAATTGGGTGGTAAATCAACAACCTTTTGATTCAGAAACTCGGCAAAATGAATGAAACTAGGATGTTGAATTGACGCCTTCTTTTTTTGCCAGTCTTGATAGAGACCAGCCCCGAGTTTAGACGCGAGGTTAGTCATCACGTAGCCATTTGTTAGGTCCTCTTTCCTGTTCATGGATCTGACGTCAGCTACGTAGCCATTCAATTTTACTGCCCATAATCGAATCTTCGGGTCACTCTTAGACGTTTAGCATGGAAGATTTAATAATTCCGTAGTCAAGTCATGGACGAGTACATTATATCGACCAAACATGACACGAAGAGAACTCATAATTGCATCCGCATCAGAGGAATATTTTAACCGATCGCACACAAGCTGATATGCTTCTCCCTTCAAAGCCTTACGTAATCGTGCAACGTTCTCTTTGTCACTAAACCTTCCCTCAATCGTGGTTGATTTAAACACTTCTTCAAAGTAAGGCCACTCGCGTCTATTCTCGCCGGTAAATATTGGGAGTTCCTGAACGTTATTGCGATTGAGAATAGTGAGCAGGCTGGCCATGTCGGATTCTTGAAAGGTAGAATTGTGGTTGTTCTCAGTATATTCAGACATTGGACGATTAGGCGTAGACTGCTTCTGAGAATTATTGTTCAGCAGTGATTGGTGGTTTTCCTGAATCTTCTTAATGATTTCCCACCTGTCATTCGCATTCTGAATCGTACTTTCTTTCCCACCACTTTCAAAGACTGGAGGCATTACCCTCTTTGACGACATAGACTCCGACAATTTAATCTTCATATTTTCGAAATCAGCTCGCAACGCTATGAGCTCTTGGTCGCGTTGCGCCACTGTGGCTTGTGCTATTGCAGCCGCCTCAATCAAAATGTCAACTTGGTCCCCAAGGGCACCTTTACTGGACGCCGCTGGTTGAGAAAATTGCTCCACAGCAAGAACCGCCTCCGCAGCTTCACCTTCTCTGGACTCGCAATCACTTTCCTCACAGAACCATGGTGTGGCCGTATCATAAAGATTGGGGTCGAAACCATGACAAGTATAGTGCCACCAGCGCTTACACGTATCGCAGCTAACCATGAAATCGTCATCCACCTTACGGCAACTTCGAGAACTGCAGCTCCTTCTTAAATTCTGCATGATGAAACTATCGATGTTTCCAATGAAACGTACCAATTTAAATAAAATGATGTTGTTGCCCCGCACAATTATCCTCCCAAGTACAAATATCGACCCAAGTTCAGAGCAGAAACCAAAGCTCAATTAAGTTGGAATTAGTTCGATTTTATTTCTGAAAATTCAATTACATTACAAACCAAAATTACAAGTATTTAGAAATGTTCGCTTACAAATTGGTTTTGGGATACAGTGTTCTTAAGCAACAACTTAACTCAAATCAGAACCTGTTCGAAACCTGTTTAAGAACAATTTTAATTAGAGTTTGTAAAAAAAATAAATAATTAATTCTATTCACCCAGCAGAGGCTAAACTTTTAACAATCAAATTCAATCTATTTTTGAAGGTCACAAGGGACATTTCTCACAAAATAATTGTTACTTAAACGTTAACTATTTTTACTCTTTCAATAGAAAGAGACGCAAGTAGTATTGAAATTATAGAACAAAAAAAACTCGCCGAATTTCCCACGAAGTTGCCACTTAACCAAAAGGGTAAAGTGGGTTTAAAGGGTAATGCAGGCGCAATAACATTAACGACGGCTGGAAGACACCCGTGTTGTCTTTAGTATACCGTTCTCATGTTTGCTCCAAAGTGCATCACACTATTTTGAGTGGGTGTGGCCTCTACTTCTTGAGCAATTTGTATGGCTTCACTAAGCTTTGTTACTCTTGCCGCCTGTACTACGGTTCTTCCTGCTTCGTTTAGCCCATTTTTAAAGGCATTTAACCCTAACTGGTCATTCAGCGCAATTATTACTCCTTTGCTTGCTTCACCCTGCGTAGCTATCTGGATGCTATTTAATTGTGCTACCATGGCCTCTATTTTTTCAGCATATGTACTTATACTAGCGTTGCATTGATAAGTCCTAGCTAATTCATTGTGTATTTTAAGTGGGTTCGTCTTTGGCCTGTAAAGGTTTGTCACGGTTGTTTTTAGTGATTCTAGTGTTTCGGGTTTTATTTCTGATAGTAGTTTGTGTTTTACTTTGTCTGTTAATTTGGTGGTTAGGATGAAGTTTACTAGTTGTTTCTTTTCTGCGTCGTCAGTCAGTGTGTCACTGTATACTTCGATCAAACCTAGGAAGTTGGATAACTTCTTTTCGTCTCTATCAAATTCCTGAACCAGCTTTACAGCTCTTAATATGTCGAACCTCGTCATTTCTTGTGTCTGTCTGTGTATTTTCTTATAGTTGTTTTTGGTTTTAGTAGTTTGTCTATTTCCTCTACTATTCCAAGAAAATGTTTTTTAGTTTCTTCTACTTCTTCCTTCCCTAGTTCTACCCAGATATCTTCCCAAATTTGTTCTATTTCAATTTTTGTTTTGGTTATGTAGTCTGCTATATATTCTCTGTTTGGATTTTTCTTGAGGTTACCTAATATTTCTAATAGTGGTTTAAATTTTTCCATTCTGGATTAAACATCTTTGATTTATTAATTTTTATTTTTAAACATGATTTACCCTACCTTTAATAATCTGCTTCCTTACATACTTTTTATAATAACTATTTACTTTAAATATTATTATAATCGCTAACAATGCAATAATAATATAATTTTGACCGTTGCTTCCTACCATGCTGGTACTGTTTAAATTGTTGTTTATTGCTTCTAGTTTTTGTGAAATTTTGTTGATTTTTAAGCTGATTTATCAGCTCCCTTTTTTGCTTCTTGTTGATTGTATTGGCTATTATTCTGTGCAGCTCCGCTCGTTGCTGCCGTTGTCGCACTTGTTTTCCACCTCTTTGTCTTTTTTTTGGTTCTTCCCGTTGTTCTTTCACAGCTTGTTGCTGTTGTTTCTGCAATTCTTGTCGCCTGCGATATTGCTCTATAGTCAGAGCTCTTGGTCCTGCTGATTTTGGCGTTGGGACGTACTTTGGTACGAGTTCCTCCTTGCTTTTTTTTTTATAATTTCCTTACGCTAAAGGGATTTTTTCTGTTGTTACAGTACAATTATAATGCTAAGAACACAGTGTAAGCTACTTGGTATTAGAAAGAATAGAGAGATATGAAAGAAGTGTTTGGGTGCAGTTGTAGGATTTTTCTCCACGGGTGATGTCTAAGTTACTTAGGGAGATTACGATTTCATGTATTCGGTATAAAGTAATGGACTTGGCCGGGATTCGAAAGCACGACCTTCCATTCCGTAAGCGAATACACTACTACTGCACCATTGCCACCCGCAGGGATATATTGTTCGTTTAAGTCTGCGAACAACTGGTCCAGCTCTTCCTTGTTGTACGTCATTGGTCTCTCACTTCTTCGCTAGTTTTTACTGTGCAGATTGCAAGATCGCCATGTGGTGGGTGTAAACCTAACTGGCCCTATGCTATATAAGCGTAGCACGTTGTAATGCTGTACAAAGCGCAGCTCGCTGAATTGGTATGACAAAAATGCCGCAGTCAAAATAATGAGTCAAGAGTTGTGGTTCAAGACTGATTTAATAACTATTTTCCATTTCTAGTTATACAAATTTCTTACTACTAAATCATGCTTATACTACGTATTACATGTCCATATAATAATATGTGAATGCGATCCCTTTGTTCCATATAGTTGAGAGCGATGGTCAAAGTGTAACTAATAACATGAACTCGAATGAACCTCTACGTAGCATGAATCACTGTCGATACCGATCGAATGCCACTTGACACTTTCTCGAATCTGGGGCGATACGTTGTTACTTAATGGTTTATCGTACTTCGTGTGCCTGCATTGAGTCACGGAATATAACACCTTATCTAACTTGAAACCCAAAAGAAACATAGGGACGGGCTACAGTCCGCTTGGGCGAACTGTTGGATACCCTATTCCTATCCCTCATAAGTGGGCGTGACAAAAGTCTAAGTATGGTTGAATTGTTAAGAACGCTCTACATATTTTGTTATATAACATTTAAAGAATTTTATCAAAAAAAAACGCTCCCTAGCTCAAACTTGGGTGTTTCAATAAAATTGTTTTATTTAATTGTGGGCGTGTCAGTAGGCGGATTTAAAAAAAATTAACACATGAGAATAAAGGGCCCCTAGAGAGTATATATTATAAATTTCAGCTCCCTAGCTCAAACTTTGAATTTTCAAAAAAAAAAAAAAAAATTAATTGTGGGCGTGTCAGTGGGCGGATTTTGAAAATATTTACACATGAGCATAAAGGGCCCATAGAGAGTATATACTATAAATTGCAGCTCCCTAGCTGAAACTTTGGATTTTCAAAAATTAATATACCCTTAGAATAGGGTATAAAAAAATTATTTTATTTATTTGTGGGCGTGTCAGTGGGCGAATTTTGAAAATTTTTTATCCCGAGCAGTTTTAGGAGTCATAGATCATATATAAAAAAATTCAGCTTTCTAGCTCAAAATTCGATTTTTTCCAAAATTTGGTTTTTTTGAGTTTGTGGGCGTGTCTGTGGGCGGATTTCAAAAATTCGTAAACTTGATTATTTCGGGACCCTAGAGAGTATATGGTTAAAATTTCAGCCCTCTAGGTCCAGTTTAAAGGCCTAATTTTTGGCTACAGACGGACGGACGGACGGACATGGCTAGATCGACATTACTATCGATGCTGATCATAAATATAGTAACTTTTAGGGGTCTACGGGCAATATTAAGGTATGTTACAAACTATGCGTCAAAATTAATATACCCTTAGAATAGGGTATAAAAACAGATACCTTGGGATTTTTTCGTATTGTTCTACGTCATTGTGCTAGTTCGCTCTATTTTCCCTTATTAGAATTGTTTAATAAATCGCTCTCTAAAGGTGTGTCCACACCAAAGAAACATTTCAGGAAACTTTGTTTAAAAAACATTTCTGAAATGTTTCCTAATTGTTTAAAAAAACATTTCACAAAGATTTCAGAAACATTAAGAAATGTTTCTTAAATGTTTTTTTAGGTGTGGGAGCTTCGAGAAACACTTCTGAAATGTTTCTGAAATGTTTCTTTGTTTCCCATTTTTCTCTCTTTCTCTGTAAATTCTTGGGAAACAAAACACATAAACATTTCATAAACATTTCAGAAATGTTTCGCGAATTGTCCAAACCAAAATAATCATTTCTTAAATGTTTCGGAAACTTTTCAGAAATGTTTCTTTGTTTCTGAAATGTTTTTAAACATGTCTGAAATGTTTATGAAATGTTTCTGAAATGTTTAAAAAATGTTTCTTTGATGTGGACACACCTTAACGGGATCTTTTTTAGAAGAATGTAAAAAAATTACCATTGAACCAATTTGTTATCTGGCTCTAGGCACCTTATATCTAATTATAGACCAACTAGCTGTGCCGTGCTCGCCTTGCTTCGCCAGTCTGCCACTTCTCAAATTTAAAGCAAAATACTTGCTGATAAGAACTGATAAAAAAAACGTCGAGAGTGTCCCTACTCATTATATGGATATACTCTGAGTGTGACTCCCTCTCAATCTCATTTACATTTCATACCCTATCTTTCTCAATCCCATGGCCATGCGCCATAAAAAAAACCATACAAACTGCAAAAGTTGCATAAAAAAAAGAAAGAAACATAGGGACGGGCTACAGTCCGCTTGGGCGAACTGTTGGATACCCTATTCCTATTCCTATCCCTCATAAGTGGGCGTGACAAAAGTCTAAGTATGGTTGAATTGTTAAGAACGCTCTACATATTTTGTTATATAACATTTAAAGGATTTTATCAAAAAAAAACGCTCCCTAGCTCAAACTTGGGTGTTTCAATAAAATTGTTTTATTTAATTGTGGGCGTGTCAGTAGGCGGATTTAAAAAAAATTAACACATGAGAATAAAGGGCCCCTAGAGAGTATATATTATAAATTTCAGCTCCCTAACTCAAACTTTGAATTTTCAAAAAAAAAATAAAAATTAATTGTGGGCGTGTCAGTGGGCGGATTTTGAAAATATTTACACATGAGCATAAAGGGCCCATAGAGAGTATATACTATAAATTGCACCTCCCTAGCTGAAACTTTGGATTTTCAAAAATTAATATACCCTTAGAATAGGGTATAAAAAAATTATTTTATTTATTTGTGGGCGTGTCAGTGGGCGGATTTTGAAAATTTTTTATCCCGAGCAGTTTTAAGAGTCATAGATCATATATAAAAAATTTCAGCTTTCTAGCTCAAAATTCGATTTTTTCCAAAATTTGTTTTTTTTGAGTTTGTGGGCGTGTCTTTGGCGGATTTCAAAAATTCGTAAACTTGATTATTTCGGGACCCTAGAGAGTATATGGTTAAAATTTCAGCCCTCTAGGTCCAGTTTAAAGGCCTAATTTTTGGCTACAGACGGACGGACGGACGGACGGACGGACGGACGGACGGACGGACGGACATGGCTAGATCGACATTACTATCGATGCTGATCATAAATATAGTAACTTTTAGGGGTCTACGGGCAATATTAAGGTATGTTACAAACTATGCGTCAAAATTAATATACCCTTAGAATAGGGTATAAAAAGCACATTGCACAAACAGGTAGAGAAACAGATTTGTGCCGCAAAATTTTCCTCCACTGAACGCTAGGAAAATCCAACGATCTAGCTTCAATCGAACATGTTACTTTTTTGAATTGTATAAAATTTATAGTTTAATGCTTATTGTTCAACTTCAGGATAACCTACAAAAAAGATTTGTATCTTAAAATCTTTGCACATATTTGAACTTTATATTAAAAAAAATCCTATTTCATTTGGATGAGTCATTCCAAAGCTAGGAGCTAGAAAGCATTCGAGAGTTACAACTTTTCTTAGATATCAGCTTAGATCTCCGCTTCTGGACAGCGGATGAAGCCTATGTCCATTCCCAGGCTCTAGACTATCTGTGTACCAAATTTCATTTAAGTCGGTTCAGTAGTTTTAGCGTTAAAGCGAGACAGATAGACAGACAGACATTTATAATATTAGTATGGATTACTAAACTTTCGGTTATTCCCAAAATTTTAAATAAATAAATATGTTTTGGTTTAAAACATATTTATAGCAATATGTTACTATAGGAGACTTTTTCTCTAAAGAAATAAAAGTTATCTCTGGTGTTCCGGAAGGAAATCATCTTGGTTCATCTTTATTCCTACTTTTTGTAAATGATCTGCGAATATATTAAAGCATTGCTATAGCTTTATGTATGCCGATGATATAAAATTTTGTGCAAAAATGTCAACAATAAATGACTGTATGCTGCCACAAAATAGCATAAATTCATTCAGTGAGTGGTGCAGGTCAAACGACTTACTCTTAAATGTTGACAAGTGCGCTTGCATGAATTTTATCACAACGCTTCAAAATAGTCTTCCACATTATTCAATAAATAATATTCAAATAAGAATAGCTGAAGATTTCACGGATATCGGTATTATTTTTAATGTCAAATTAACATTTCACTTACACATTAATTACACTGTTTCTAAATCGAATTCACTATAAGGATTTTTAAAAAGGAACTCCTCAGATTTCAAGTATCCTTGCACTCTTAAGGCTTCATTTTGCAGCATTGTGCGTCCTATTTTGGAGTATGCCTGTGTCGTCTGGGGATCTACAACTGTTCTGAATGTTCAAAGGATTGAAAGAGTTCAAAAGAAATTCTTAAGATTTGCCATCAGACAATTGTTTCCTAATAACGAAATTGAGGTGCAACATTCCTATCATTCGAGGTGTCTTTTACTTGGAATGCAAACTCTTGAAACCAGGAGAAAAGTGTATCAAGTAATGTTAGTTCGTGATATTTTATGTGCAACGGTCGATAGTAAAAACCTGTTCAATCGTTTGTATTTGTATGCTCCATCTGAGTTTTTAAGACCGAGGCCACTGTTATTTGTATCTCGTCATAACACATTGTATGGTCAGTGAGAACCTATCTATTTGTGCAGCAAAATTATTTATACGTACTGTTCAGAATTAGATGTATCTTTGTCCAGAAATACTTTTAAAATTATGTTAATTTCTGTCGTTAGGCGTTAGTCCGCTTGGGCGAACTGATGGATACCTTATTCTTATACCTATCCCTCATAAGTAGGCGTGACAAAAGTCTAAGTATGGTTGAAATGTTAAGAACGCTCTACATATTTTGTTATATATCATTTAAAGGATTTTATCAAAAAAAACGAAGCTTTTGTAAAAATAAACGCTCCCTAGCTCAAACTTTGGTTTTTCCATAAAATTATTTTATTTAATTGTGGGCGTGTCAGTAAGTGGATTTAAAAAAAATTAACACATGAGCATAAAGGGCCCCTAGAGAGTATATATTATAAATTTTAGCTCCCTAGTTCAAACTTCGGATTTTCGAATAGTTTTTTTTTTAAATTATGCGCGTGCCAGTAGGCGGATTTTAAAAATATTTACACATGAGCATAAAGGGCCCCGTAGAGAGTAAATATTATGAATTTCAGCTCCCTAGCTCAAACTTTGCATTTTCAAAAAAAGTTTTTTTTTAACTGTGGGCGTGTCAGTAGGCGGATTTTGATAATATTTACACATAAGCTTAAAGGGCCCCTAAAGGGGATATATTATAAATTTCAGCTCATTAGCTCAAATTTTGGTTTTTCAATAAAATTGTTTTATTTAATTATGGGCGTGTCAGTGGGCGGATTTTGAAAATTTTATATCCCGAGCAGTTTTAATAGTCATAGATCAAATTTAAAAAATTTCAGCTTTCTAGCTCAAAATTCGATTTTTTCCAAAAAAATTTTTTTTTAGTTTGTGGGCGTGTCTGTCTGCGGATTTCAAAAATTTGTAAACTTGATTATTTCGGGACCCTAGAGAGTATATGGTTAAAATTTCAGCTCTCTAGGCCCAGTTTAAAGGCCTAATTATTGCCGACGGACGGACTGACGGAAGGTCGGACATGGCTAGATCGACATTACTATCGATGCTGATCATAAATATAGTAACTTTAGGGGTCTACTATAACCGCAGCAATAATAACCATGGTAAGCCAAGCATTCTAGCTAAAAATCATATTAAAGTTTTTCTATGCCCAAATTTTAGCTCGGCCGATCTAACAGTTGTTAAGATGGAGAACGCAGGAGGCGACCTGCTAATCGCATCCGCCTACATGGCACACGACCGGCAAGTACCGCCTGAAGAAGTCCAGGCAATGATAACCGCCATAACATCAACAAGGACCAACCTGCTGCTGGGCTGCGATGCAAATTCCAGGCATGTGCTATGGGGCAGCTCGGAGTCAAACGAACGCGGTGAGTCTCTTTTTGATTACATTATTGAAAATAACCTAATAATATGCAACAAAGGTAACACCCCGACCTTCATCTTTCCGAGTACGGACAATTTTAACGGCTGGGAAGACGTTATAGATGTTACTCTCTGTAATAATAACAATATTATGAAGGTTGAAAATTGGAGGGTATCCAGTAAAAAATCTTTTTCAGACCACAACTGGATACTCTTCGACATAGATCTCGCTGTAGAGAGCTCGAAACCTTTCCGAAACCCCAAAAGAACCGATTGGGCAAAGTTTAACCAAGTCATTAAGACTAAGTTACACAAAACCCCCAATCAAAAATTTACCTCCACTTCAGAACTCGACACAAAGGTTGAGACTTTTGAAAAAGCTTTCAACGTAGCGTACAAAGTCTCGTGTCCAATCAAATATAGCAAAAAATCATTCCCCCCTTGGTGGAACAAGGAACTCTCTGCTCTCAGAAAATTGACTAGAGAAACCTTTAACATCTGCCATAAATGCAACTACTGGCAACCCTACCGAGATTGCCTTAAAATCTACAAGAACTCTATCAGAACGGCTAAGACACAGTCGTGGATAGAGTACTGCCAATCCATCGAAACCCTCAAGGACTCCGCAAGACTCAGCAAAATATTGTCCAAAGAACACTCCAACCCATCTCTTCTGAGAAAGGAGGACGGAGAATGGGCTGAGTCAACTGCAGAATCCCTAGAACTATTAATAAACACCCATTTTCCCGGATGCAATGATAACGGTGCAGAGCCATCCAGCTCACAACGCACACAACCCGACGCCTGGGAAAATATAACATCCATTATTACCGAGGAAAAAATTTCCTGGGCAATAAACAGCTTCGCTCCCTTTAAATCGCCTGGCCTGGACGGCATTCTGCCCGTCATGCTCCAGAAATCTCTGGAACTGGCAATTCCATGGCTCACATCGATTTACAGGAACTGTATACTCTACAATCATGTACCCTATTCATGGAGACGAGTGCGAGTTGTTTTCATTCCAAAAGCGGGTAGACGCGGTCATGAAACTGCGAAAGATTTCAGACCAATTAGTTTGACCTCTTTCGTACTGAAGACGCTCGAACGTCTCCTAGACAACCACCTGAGAGGGGCAATAGAAGCTTCACTCCTCTCCAAATCTCAACACGCCTACCTCAAGGGAAGATCTACAGAAACAGCTCTTCACGAGGTAGTGCGTACGATAGAAAAATCCCTACACTACAAAGAATACACCTTGGCTACCTTCCTAGACATAGAAGGAGCCTTCAACAATGTACACACTGAAACAATTCTAGAGTCCCTGAGGGAGCTGGGAATAGCAATCCATCTAAGTCAATGGATTGTTTCCATGCTCAGCACTAGAATCATTCAAGCAGCTTTAGGAAATAGCAATATAACCAAATATGCTAGGAGGGGAACACCTCAAGGAGGAGTCATCTCACCCCTACTCTGGCTCCTAGTAATGAACAAAATCCTCATAAGTTTAGACAGAGTAGGAATCAAAGTAGACGGGTATGCGGACGATATGGTGATATTGGTGTCAGGAATGTTTCCCTCCGTGATTAGTGAAATCATGGAGAATGCTCTAAGCAAAGTTAGCACTTGGGCAAAAAAGTGCGGTCTGGGAGTCAACCCGGGGAAAACTGTGCTGATGCTCTTCACCACCAAAACCAACATACCTGACTTTACGCTTCCTCGCCTAAACGGCACACCCCTACCCCTTTCAAACAGTGCCAGGTATTTAGGAGTTATCCTAGACCCTAAACTCAACTGGAAAATAAACATAGAACAACGGGTAAAGAAGGCATGTATAGCCTTCTATGCCTGCAGCAGAACCTTCGGAAAAAAGTGGGGCCTGCAACCAAAATTGACCCTGTGGATGTACACAGCCGTGGTACGACCAATCCTCACGTATGGGTCAATAGTATGGTGGCCGGCTCTAAAGAAAAATTACAATATTACCAAACTTAATAAGGTACAAAGAACGGCATGCATAGGAACAACGGGAGCTCTACGGTCAACACCGTCAGACGGACTCACAGTCTTACTGCATCTTTTACCTCTTGATCTACATATAACAAACATCACAGCACACAGCGCGATCAGAATCAGAGAGTCTGGCTGCTGGACTGCAAAACCCTACGGCCACAGTAGTATTCTAGACTCTCTACCTAGGAAACTAGTTCCGCCTTCAACAGACTACATCATTCCCAGAATGTCTTTTACAAAACATTTCGTCGTTCAAATCCCTACTAGATCGGAATGGCAAAATGGAGAAGTGACGAGGGATTTCGATCAAACAATCTACACCGATGGTTCAAAAATGGACTGCGGCGTGGGTGCGGGAGTTTTTTCGGAATCCTTAAACATCGCAAAATCATACAGACTTCCGGATTCTGCAAGCGTCTTCCAGGCGGAGCTACTGGCTATCCGTAAAGCCTGTCGCCAGATCAAACTTCACTCAAATATAACACCGAGGCAAAGGATCGCCATACTTATTGACAGCCAGGCTGCCATTAAAGCGATCGCTTCGGTCACTATTTCCCCTAAGTTAGTACTAGAATGCCGTAATGAGCTGGCCCTGCTTGATAAGTTCAAGGTTACCCTGATCTGGGTTCCAGGGCACAGTAACGTTTATGGAAACGAACATGCCGACGAACTGGCCAGGCAAGGCTCAGCTCTCCACTGCTCTCTGGCAGAACTAGTCCACATTCCGCTCGGAGCAGTTAAGGCAAACATCACCGCAGAATACCTTAAGAAAGCCAACCTCAGATGGAGCAGGCTGACTGCATGCGTCATATCCAGAAAAACGTGGCCAAACTACAACAAGGCAAAAACAACCGACCTTCTAGGTAGAACCCGAAAAGACATCGCAAGACTTACAGCGATCTTCACGGGACACTGGCCTATAGGTGACCATGCGGCCAAGCTGGGCATCCCATACAATACACACTGCCGCAGTTGCAAAGTGACAACTGAAAAAGAAACCCTAATTCACTTTTTATGTACCTGTCCGGCTTTAGCTAGGACCAGACTACGTACATTGGGAAGCCCTTTCTTCAATACACTTGAGGAAGTCTCCGAGAAAAGTATCAAGGAACTGATAACTTTCCTGAACTCCGCAGGTTGGATTTAGCCTCCCCCACCAATCGATAATACCCAGGTTTACGTGAGTTTGTGGTAACAAAACGGCACTCAGTGCTAATTGGGTTTGTCTTATCAAACCGCCACACCTACCTACCTACCTAGGGGTCTACGGGCAATATTAAGGTATGTTACAAAGTTAATATACCCTTAGTGTTTCGCTGTAATAGCTCTTTTCTTTCTTTAAAGAAGAATGTTAAAATGATTGAAGGAATTAAAAACACACAACCTCTCTGCTTCCTTTAACATACAGCTTTTTATTACCAAGAATTCTTAATTATTAGTTTTTGTGACAGATGATAATGCATATAGAGATCTTGTAGTATTGATTAGACGTAAATCAGACAGGTCGTTGACAGTCCGGCTGTCATGCGCATTGTTAGGAAGAAATCCCACTGGTCGTCTTCAGTCCGGTAATCATACGCCTCAACATTCTCCCCGGGAGAGATGAAGGTTTTGAGTGGCAGTCGTTCGGGTTCTTTGGCATAGGAAAACCCTTAAGACGGTATTTCGTTTCTTCTTCGATATGAAAGGAGACAATTTGGTTAATAAGATGAAAATTAAATCAAAGTAAAAGCAATAAATGTAAGTAAATTTGACGTTTTTCTTATATATTTTTGTTGTTGCGATTCGTATTTGATGTGTATCCGTGTGGAGTTTGATCTTTTTCGTTTTCGACTAGCGATAGGCAAATTTAATTAGGGCCGGTTATCCTAATCGATGTAGATTTGATTGACATGAGTGGACTGTAAATTGTTGTTTTAGAGAGGTTTCATTTATTTGCGTTTTGCGTTTACAAGTGAGAGCAAGTGTATTGTAATGCCTTCGCAATGTGCGCGTGTGTAGATGTGTGTGTATATATATGTATGTGTGTGTGTATATAGGTGTGTGTGTGTGTGTTTAGATTGGCTATTATTTATTGGTGGGGGGCATAGCTTTCTTACAGGGCGTTTGAATTCTCCTTGCTGGGTTTTCAGCCGTACCACGCTGGTGATGTTGTCCTTTCCAGCGAAGGTCTCTAGAATGCGCCCCAAATTCCATTTTGCAGGTGGAAGTCGTTGGCCTTTAATGAGAACGAGGTCCCCAATCTTCATTTGAGGTTGCGGGTGTAGCCATTTTGGACGTTGTTGCAGGCGTGTTAAATATTCCTTCTGCCAGTGCTTCCAAAAAGTTTGGAGGTTGAATTGGATGTTTTTCCACCGGTCGACGTAACTAGTTTTACCGATTGTAAGATCCGGCTCTGGGACGGTGAACATTTCTTCTCCGATCAGGAAATGTGCTGGGGTTAGTGCCTGATAATCATCTGGATTCCCCGTAAAGGACATAGAGGCCTCGAATTTAAGCACGCTTCGATTTGCGTTAGAAGCGTAGTGAGTTCCTCGAATGTGAGAGTCCCATTTCCGACGATCCTTTTGAAGTGGTGTTTCACACTCTTCACTCCGGCTTCCCAAAGTCCTCCAAAGTGGGGGGAAGCCGGGAAATGAAGTTCCACTTTGGTCCTTGTGATGACAAAACTTCAGCAACCTCTTTCCAATCGTGTCGTGTTCATCAGACGAAGCAGCTCTGCCTCGGCTCCTTTGAAGTTCGTGCCACAGTCACTGTAGATCTGGCTACATACTCCTCGTCGAGCTCCAAAATGTCGAAAAGCTGCTAAAAAAGCCTGTGTGGTAAGGTCGCTCACCGCTTCCAAATGAATGGCCTTTGTGGCTAGGCAGACGAAAATTGCCAGGTAGCCTTTATAGCATTTGGCTCCACGACCTTTCCATGCGCGTATAGTGATTGGACCGGCATAGTCGACTCCGCTATAGCAGATTGGTCTGGAGACAGTCACTCTGGGTGTTGGTAACTCTCCCATTAACTGATGAGCTAGCTTCGCCCTATACCGATAACAGATCGGACAGTTATGTATATACTGTTTGACCGCTCGTTTGGTCTGAAATATCCAATATTTGGTACGAAGGCATCCCATCATGAGCTGAATGCCTCCGTGAAGAGTTTTCTCGTGGCCTCCCTAATGATTAGTTTTGTGAAATGATGGCCTGGTTCCAGAATAATAGGATGCTGTTGATCGTACTTCAGTTTCGAATTTTTCAATCTCCCGCCGACTCGAATTATTCCCTCGCCGTCTACGAATGGATTAACGCCCCCATGCCTCTTGGCTTCGAAATAGCATCAGGAAACATCTCGCGTTGAGCCAATCTAGCTACAACTTTGGAAGCGTCATCGAGTTCCTTCGGCGAGATATGTCCGGATTTCCATTTAGTGGTGTCATTTAAGGAGTTATTTATGAAACGCATGGCAAACCCGACGGTTTTGAAAAGTTTATGGATTGCAGATGATCGGTGCATCAATTGATTAATTGGAGGGTCTACTCGTTCGATTCGATGAACCTGTATCTTCCGCTTTCCGAGCTCCGTTATGAAATTGGGTGGCTGTATGGGACACTCGAAACTCCATTCAGCTTGTAAGTAATCAGGTCCATTCCACCAGAACGTGTTATCCAACAAGGCTGATGGGAGAACTCCTCTGGAAGCCAGATCGGCGGGGTTGTGTTGAGTAGGAATATGTTTCCAGATGTTGACGGAAGTCAAACGCTGAAGCTCCCCGACTCGGTTCCGCACAAAGGTTTGCCATCTCGTGGGTGACGCTAGAATCCATGAAAGCGTTATGGTGGAGTCAGTCCATGCAAACATTTTGATGTTGTTGCTTTCGAATACCCGAACAACGTAATGCAGAAGTTTTGCCAACATGACAGCACCACATAGTTCCAGGCGAGGAAGACTTACTGGCTCCAATGGCGCAACCTTCGATTTGGCAATAAGTAGGTGCATTTTAGCCTTACCTTGATCATCCGCGACTCGGAGATAAATTGCTGCTCCATACGCCTTTTCCGATGCGTCGCTGAAACCATGTAACTCCATTCGTGTAAAATCTCCATCTGTTTGAACCCACCTGTGAAACTTTAGGTTATTTATGGCTTGTAGGTCCTTATAAAGGACATTCCATTGTTCTAGAAGAGGTGATACAATTTTTTCATCCTAGGATATTTTTCTTGCAAACAGCTGTTGCATGAAAATCTTAGCCTTCATGATGCATGGTGCAATCCACCCCATCGGATCAAAAAGGCACGCTATAGCCGATAGCACGAATCGTTTTGTTGGCTGCGGGATGCAAGGGGATATGTAGCAGAAGAAAAATTGTTCAACAGAAGGAAGCCAATGAATACCGAGGGTCTTTACTGGATTCGAATCTTCTGACGGCATCGAGAACGTTCATTCGTGTTCGTGAGTTGGAATGACGCTGAGTAATTCGGCCGTGTTGGAAGTCCATTTCCGTAAGTGGAATCTAGCTGTCTCTAATTTTGCCTTGTTTTCCTTTATTTTATTCTTAGCCTCAGCAATGTTGTTTGCTCCAGAGATCAAGTCATCTACACACATCTCGTGACGGATCAACTTGGTTGCTAACTGGTTCTGCGATTCATCCTCTGCCAACTTCTGCAACGTTCGAATTGCAAGGTATGGAGCGGCTGCTGTTCCAAAGGTCACCGTATTAAGCCTGTAGATTTGAATAGCATCCTTAGCCCGACTTCTCCATATTATAACTTGATAATTTCTATCCTGCTCCGCTATCCACATCTGACGGTACATCTTTTCGATGTCGGCCGTGAAAGTGTATCGATAGAACCTCCATCGAAGAATAATGTCGCAGATATTTTGTTGAAGCGCGGGACCTACCATCATAACATCGTTCAAAGAAACTCCACTTGATGATTTGAAAGACGAGTCAAAAACCACTCTCAATTTTGTAGTGGAACTGCTTTCTTTGATGACAGCACGGTGCGGTAGGAAATAATGTTTGTTATCTGGCAGAGAACTTCTTTCGACTTCGCTCATGTGGCCTAACTGTAGATATTCCTTCATGCATGCCGAATACTGGTCTCGCAGCGCAGGATTTCCTTCGAGTCGTCGCTCTATTCCCTGGAATCGACGTAGAGCGCCTTGAAACGAATCACCAAAAACTGGACGCACGTTTCCTTTGAACGGCAACGCTACTTAGTAGCGTCCATCCGCTGAACGTTTCGTGTTTCTTATAAAATGTTCCTCACATTCAATATCTTCCGATTTTTGGAATTGCTTGAAAGGTGTCTCTTCCAGCTCCCAGAATCTCCGAAGCTGCGTTTCCACATCGGTGGTTTGTAAAAAAAAACTCCTGACTGAATGGGGTATAGGTGGGGCCCGTCCAAACAAAATCCAGCCCAATGTTGTCTTCTGCATTACTGGAAACGACCTGTCTGGTGGTTGAATCAGGTCCGGCAACAAAATTTCTGCTAAGATATCACTGCCAAACAGAAGGTCAATCTTGGATGATTTAAAAAATTCAGGATCGGCTAATCTTACTCCGTTGAGATAAGTCCAATTCTCAACGTGGAGAGTACGGGCCGGAAGATGCCCAGACAGTGACTTAAAGATGAATGCTTGCGTTGACGTCGCAAAGGAGGAGTGCTGCGAAGCAAAGGTGATGTCCAAGTATGAGTTGGTCTAGATTTCAGATGAAGTAACTGAACGGCGTACTCCGTAATAAACGAGGCTTCAGATCCAGAATCGATCAGTGCCCGTAACGTCAGCCATTCCCTAGACGAAGTTTGCACCTTGACAAGGGCGGTGTCCAATAAAACTTGTGACCCTTTATTTGGGGACGCGTGATGTGAGTAATGAGAGGTGATGATGCTGGTCGAAGCCTGTTCACCTCTGGAAATCTGGAATGAAGAAACATCCACATTCATAGTTGCAGCGTGAAAATTTTGGCTGGTCCCTTGTTGCTGCCCTTGAATATGCGAAGCCAAGAAATTTCTTGGCTGTTGCATTGGCTGAAAATTATTATTATTATTTGCTTGCAACCGCGAATGCTGCTGCTGTTGGTTTGGCTGAAAGGAATTGTTATTAGCATATGATTGTAAGTGCGAATTCTGCAACTGTTGGCTTTGCTGAAAGGAAATATCAGTTGCATGCAATATGGTTATATCCTAGACAATTTTGACACAAACCAAACCCACTTAAAACCTGACAACGATCGGCTACACTCATTTTCAGAAATTTATTGCATCTTCTCACCGCATGTTTGCTTTTCGAACATATTTTGCAGGTGAGCTTTGTTTTATCAGACTGTGCGAAGAATGATTGCTTGTGAGAAGAGTTCCGTGATGTGCTGGAACTACCAGGAAAATGTTGTTGATCAACTGCTTCTAATGTCCGAAACCTTTTCTCTAAGAAGGAAGTGAATTCCTTAAAAGTCGGTAACTCTTTAGGCTTTTGTCTACCGTTAAATTTTTCCTCCCACATTTGTTGCGTTTTGGCAGTCAACTTTCGTAATAACACAAAAATTAACACAGGATCTGAATGCTCTACTTCTATCTTTAAGTTGGACAGACTGTGTACCACTTGTGTGGATGTAAACAGGAGATCTCTAATCGACTCCGCGCGTTCCTGGGTCAACGACGGCAAATTGAACAGGATATTCAACTGGATGTTAACGAGGACGCGTGGGTGATCATACCGATCCTTTAACAGAGCCCATGCTTTAATAGTTGTGGCCTTGCGTTTTGAGAGTGAACAGCAGTTTCTCAGCATCTCCTGCTAAACTCGTCTTGAGGTAATGCATTTTCTGTATTTCCGAAAGCGAAGTTTTGCTGTCGACGAGCGAGACAAAAAGATCGTGAAAGTTCGGCCAATTTTCATAATTTCCATCGAACACAGGTATTTTTATGACTGGTAACTGGATCTCATCATGTTTAATAACTTCTTGCTTATCTTCACCGTTGCTGCCAGAGAAACTATCCAGCGCATCCAACAACATTGCCCGATACTCTACGTACTCGTCACGAATTATTTCGATTGTGGATTCCACTCCATTTTTTGGTTCTTCATCATCCTGAAGACTTGACAAGTATCCGTCGAAGATTGCAGATGCAGAATCCCACGTTTCTTCCAACAGTTTCAGTCGGCCTTGGATCTGATTTGCAGAACTTGCTCTCCTTTTCTTTTCGAAATTTTGCATGTTTTTATTAATTTGTTTTAATTTTGCGGCGAGCTTTTTAGTTGCCATTTTATTTTTAATGGATTTATTGAAATAAAAATCTAAAGTAAGGAAAAGTTCACTTACTTGTTTTCAGTTGCGCCACTCTTTTCAACCTTTTCTATGTTGACACACTTAAATGCTGGTTGGTTAGATTTTATCCAGACACACTACACAAATCGCTGACCTTTATTGTAACTTGGCTCTTCAAAGGACCAAATATCCATAGGTCGCTGGTTCAAATCCGGCTTGAAGGACCAAATGTTTGGCTGTAAAAGCTCTTTTCTTTCTTTAAAAAAGAATGTTAAAATGATTGAAGGAATTAAAAACACACAACCTTTCTGCTTCCTTTAACATACAGCTTTTTATTACCAAGAATTCTTAATTATATTATTAGGTTTTGTGACAGAAGATAATGCATATAGAGATCTTGTAGTATTGATTAGACGTAAATCAGACAGGTCGTTGACAGTCCGGCTGTCATGCGCATTGTTAGGAAGAAATCCCACTGGTAGCCTTCAGTCCGATAATCATACGCCTCAACACTTAGAATAGGGTATAAAAATGGTCCCAAATATTTAAAGAACATAAAAATTGTAGATATACTTCTAAACATTCCTTCTTAAAAATATCAATGAAACAATCAGTTGAGAACAAGACATACCTTATTTTTTCAAAAGGGAGAGTTGATAATTTTTTTTCTCGTCTTCAACCTGGACTTGAATGCGAATTTTTGCTTTTTCCTTATGAAGTTTTTTTTATTTCTTCCTCCCTTTTTCTATTTAATACGTTTACTCCATCTTCTTTTTTTTAAATTTAAGTTTTTCTTCTAACTGCTCTGTGTGGCTATGGGAGGATCGAACATTAAATATTAATTTTGAATTTATTTCCACTTTCGATACTCCCCCCCTCCTCCCTCGTTCCAATTTTTGTTTTTTTTTTATTTTTTATTATTGTTTTTTTTTTTTTTTTCTATAAACGTAAAATATGTTGCCATGTATATCCACATGTTAACTGTGCACTCTTAAAGAATGTAGTTCTTATTGCACAGCAAATTATTATGATGATTTCACGCCATCTAAGACTCTTCTCTGAGCGACTAGAGACTACTTAAGGAGGTTTTCGACCAAAAGAGTCTTGTTAATTAAGAAGCCACTCTCAACTGAGGCGTTTCCGTGCGATTAAATGCAACACATTTTTATAACATGCCAAAGATCTTTAAAAAATTTTGCCAAAAAGCTGAAAGTAGAACTCATCAACTCTACAAGTAGATTCGTTGATTATAAAGCTTTTGTACTCCTCTTCTAGGGCTGTCTTTGCATCTGTAAATGCATTTATGAACTGCAATTTTGCCCTTTCCGCGCATGTATCAAACAATCGGTTGACATTATATAAAATTTAAAGCAAATTTTTGAAGCTTTTACCGTTGTTTTGCAAAATATTTCTAGGATTAAGACTGCTCACGCTTACAATCAAAGCGTATTTTAATGGGCTTCGTTCTTCGATTTTTGATATTATGCTTATAATAATTTTGCGGCAATCCAGTTTAAATTTTAAAATATCTTTTTCTGAAAAATTGTCTTTTTGTTTTATTGCATTGATGATTTTCGTTGCTTTGAAGCCAACGTCAACGTTTTTTATTTCCGGAAGATTGGATTCACTTGAAAGATCGATGGACAAAAGTTGAGATCCTAGGGAGCATTCGCTGATTAACTTTTTTTGACGATGCAATGCAATACGTTTTTAAGCATTATGAGGAGATCTTCATAAAGGTAAAATATCAATGATTTCTCGCCTTGAAATTTTGATAAAAATGGTTCACAATCAGATGATCAGAAAAATGGTTCAAAAATTCACGTTTGCAGTCTAATAATTTGTCTTGGAAGTATTTTTTTACGTTTTCAATTCGCCTTGTTTTTGGTAAATCGGAATTTATCATAGAATAAAAGTGCTTCAACTCATCAAAAATGTTTAGGCATCTCTCTAAACAGATTTTATTTTCGAGCCAACGTACGGCGCAATATTTCAGGGGAAATCGAGTACAATCAGTTTTGGAGGTAAATAAGCTTCTTCTTGCAGGACTGTCTTTAAAAAGTTATAAAGATGCCCTAAAAAAATATGCAGGTCCCATGAAACATTTATGTAGGAATGTATAACCTACAAGGGGCATGCCAGTAGCAGGTCGTATCTTTTTCAATTCTTTTCTGTATTATTATTCGATTACAATGTGTATAAGTTTCATTTGCATGTTTGTATTAAGTTCTAATTGGGACACAGTTTGTATTTTAGACAGTTCATATTCTATTACAGTCGTCAGTATTTGTTTACTCTTAGATCGTCGACCGTATTTGTTTACTTTTAGATCGTCGACCGTATTTGTTTACTTTTAGAGCGTCGACCGGCCGTATTGTTTATACTTCAATAGTATGATCGTGATGACACATCGTGGGCTCGGTGGTCGACCCTTAATTGGTTTTCGTTTTCGTTTCGAGTCGAAACTGCGACAATGTAATACCCATTGATTCATCATGAGTGGAATGCCATCATTGAAATCGGAATGCATGTGTTGACCTAGATCTGCGGTCATAAAAGCGAAGACGATTATCGTTTGTCATGTAGCAATACAATGACACCGTTGAAACTAGCATTGGTCATACTGGGCGCGTGCGGTGGGTGGATGGCCCTGACTTTGATAGTAAAACTATGGACTTGGCACCAGGTTTTGGGTGCGATTGGACTATGGGATTGGCTGGGATGAATCAACAAGCGAGAAAACGAAGCGAGAAGGTGGTAGTCTGGTTGGAGCAGAGTTGCGGTACGGTCGACGGTCCGGTTAGAATAAAGATTATCAACTCAAATTATAAATCGTTCACTTGCTTGTATGTAAAATGTAAAATAAAGATTAAGTTAATTGAAAAGTTCTTTTTCTACATATCTCCTGAATGGTTTCGAAGTTGTTCTTGGTATATGGGAAGTTTTTTATGTTTCTACATGGGGGCTCAACCGGGATTGTGAAACATTGAGAGGTACGACGGAGGTTTATTAAAACATTAAAAGTTACGCCGGAGTTTTGTAAGGTGTCACGACGGGGTTTGTGTTTTTTTTTGTTTGATCGGAAAAACGGTGAAAAGAATACGCTACGAAGAAGTCATTACAGTTACGAAGGAAAAGTGAAAATCACGGCAGGATACGCTACGAAGAAAGTCATTACAGTTACGAAGGAAAAGTGAAAAGCACGACAGAACACGCTACGAAGAAAGTTCATTACAGTTACGAAGTTATTACAGTTACGAAGGAAAAGTGAAAAATCACGGTGAGATACGAAGGATAGACTGGAAGAAGTGTTAAGTGAAGAGTGTGAAGTGGATGGATGAGTTACAAGAACTCACGGTTAGACAGCTACAGGCGTTCTTAAAAGAAAAGAACTTGTCATACCGGTACAACGTCAAGACAGATTTGTTGACCCGAATCTACAATACATTCGGAAGAGGAGTCATCAAGAAGGAAGACGTCATAGCAGCGACAAGGGGTAGTGATACTGAGACCAGCGA
Organism: Portevinia maculata; assembly: GCA_949715645.1. Taxonomy (NCBI): domain Eukaryota; kingdom Metazoa; phylum Arthropoda; class Insecta; order Diptera; family Syrphidae; genus Portevinia; species Portevinia maculata. The sequence continues at coordinate 186,396,215 of OX454526.1, forward strand.
CGAAGAGGGGACTATCGACGAGGGAGAAACGACGCAAGAGGAAGTCAACGGAAAAGGAGAACCAGGCGACAGAACAGGAATCAACATGTCGAGTGAAAACAATTTCGTGTTCCGAGACGTCGAAGACTCGCTGGAGCACTTCTCAGGAGAAACAGGAAAAGGATTCGTAACCTGGATAAGAGATTTCGAGGAGATCGCGACAGTGTGCCGGTGGAACGAGATACAGAAATTCCTGTATACGAAGCGACTACTGAGGGGAGCGGCGAGGCTTGCAGTGGAGGCGAGGTCAGGTATATCTAGTTATGCCACGTTGAAAGCTGTTTTAGAAACGGAGTTCAGCACCAAGCGGGCTAGTATCGAAGTACACCGGGCCTTGGAAGCGCGAAAAAAAAGACCACGGAGAGTTTGCTGGAATACGTGTACTCGATGCAACAGCTCGCGAATGAAGGAGCCGTCGAGGAAGTATCACTGGTCGAGTACATACGCAACGGAATCCCGGACTCAGTACACAACAAGACAATATTGTACGAAGCAACGAACGTGGAGGAGCTAAAAAGAAAACTAGAATGCTACAGCCAAATGAAAAAATGTATGCCAATGCAGAGCACGAACCTACAGAGTACGAACAGGAGCAACACGAGACATCAACCGCCGCCGAGAGGAGTAGCCAGGAATCCATCAGCACAAGGCAGACGGTGCCACAACTGCGGCTCAACAGCACACTTGGCGATAAGCTGTCCAGACAAATCAAAAGGTACGCGCTGTTTTAATTGCAACCAATTCGGGCATATATCGCCAAACTGTCCGGTAAAAAATGAACCTTCAACATCGAGAGGAATAAACCACGTGAACCGTATTGAGTCGGACGGAAGTCACCTACCAATACAGGTTGAAGGCAGGCCGTATTTCGCGTTCATAGACAGCGGAAGCGACGTGTCCATCATGAACGAAACTGTGCAAAGGAGGATCAAAAAAGCACAACTCGAGACGTCTGGGATTATGCTGAAAGGAATGGGAAGCAGACCGCGGAGGACTCTGGGATCTTGCCTAACGGAGATTCACATTGGTGTGGACAGTCACTGGATTCGTTTTCACGTGGTGCCAGATCAGTGGGTGCCAGACGAAATTCTATTAGGAAAGGATTTTCTTAGGAACGTGGAACTGGTCATGAGTAAAGGTAAGATAAAGAGCGTAAAAAACATAAGTCCAGTGGAACCTGAAGGGGAGAGCAGTTACACGTTGGAGGAAAATGATGTTTTCAAAATTGAGTGGAAGGATGACAAGGAGACGGAGGAAACAGAGCTGCGAGTGGGCAACGAAGAATATCGGGAAGTGGTCACGAACATCATACAGTCATACGCACCGAAGAATATTACGAAGTCGTGCGTCGAGATGGGAATCGTACTGGTGGATGAAGTCCCAGTATACAGAAGAGCAAGGAGACTGGCGCCGATAGAAAGGGATGCAGTAAATCAACAAGTGCAGGAATGGCTAGAAGAGGGAGTCATCGTACCAAGCAGATCGGAGTACGCCAGCCCAATAGTGTTGGTAAAAAAAAAGGATGGGTCTTATAGACTGTGCGTCGATTATAGAGAGCTGAACAAAAAGATGGTGAAGGATAGGTTCCCGATGACGGTGATGGAGGAGGTATTCGAGCAAATGCATAACGCCAAGGTATTTATAACTTTAGATTTAAGAAACGGATTCTTCCACGTTGACGTAGCGGAAGAGAGTAGGAAGTACACCGCGTTCGTCACACCAGACGGGCAATATGAATTTAAGAAGGTACCATTCGGGCTGTGTAATTCGCCAGCCGCCTTCCAGAGGTTCATCAACCAAATCTTTCGGGAGTTGGTACTGCAGGGATATTTACTCGTATACGTGGATGATATAATAATCTTTGGTACTAGTGAAGATGAAGCGCTTGAGAAGCTGAAAGTCGTTCTAAAGGTAGCCGAAGAGTACGGACTAAAGATTAAATGGGAAAAGTGCAGTTTCCTATCGAGGTCGGTAGAATTCCTCGGACATATTATAGGAGATGGAGGGATAAAACCATCACAGGAAAAGATAAAGGCGGTGCAGAAGTATCCGGAACCAAGCAACGTAAAATCCATCCAAAGTTTCCTGGGGCTAACGGGGTTCTTCAGGAAATTCATTCAAAATTACTCCACAATAGCGAAGCCGTTGTCGGATTTATTAAGAAAAGATAATAAATTCGAATTTGGGGAGAAAGAAAGAATAGCGTTTAATGAATTAAAATCTTGTCTTTGCAGGGATCCAGTGTTGAAATTGTTCAACCCCCAACTATACACGGAGTTACATACAGATGCGAGCATTGTGGGCTACGGAGGTGTGGTGCTCCAGAAACACGACGACGACCAGCTACATCCAACATTCTTCTTAAGTTTCAAGACAACACCACAAGAACAGAAGTATACGAGCTACGAGCTGGAGGTATTAGCCATCATGAGGTGTCTAAGCAAGTTACGAGTTTACTTGCTGTTGCTGGAGTTTACTATTGTAACCGACTGTAAGGCGTTTGAGGCAACAATGGCGAAGAGAGATCTATGTCCAAGAGTGGCAAGATGGGCCATTATGTTACAGGAATACTCAATGAAAGTGATACACCGAGCGGGGAGGACAATGCAACACGTGGATGCCCTAAGCCGATATCCAGTAATGATGAGAGTAGAAGAAGATCTACTACACCGCATAAAGACGGCTCAAGGTAAGGACGAATATTGCCAATTAATTCTAAACGTTATAGCAGCCACGGGGAGCTACAAGGATTTCGAAAGACGGAACGATATACTCTACAAGTTTGGAGAAGGAGCGCACCTACTTGTGATTCCAAAGGCTATGCACAAGGAGATTGTAAGAGGAATCCATGAGCAGGGTCACTTATCTGCGAGACGAGTGGAGGCAGTCTGTAAGCGAGATTACTTCATCCCAACGCTAACGAGCTGTGTCGAAAGCGTATTGTCGAACTGCGTAGCGTGCATTTTGGCAGCAAGAAAAGGAGGAAAAATGGAGGGTTACCTACATCCAATAGAAAAGAGTGATATACCACTGCACACTTATCACGTCGACCATATGGGCCCGCTCCCATCCACCAATAAGTTATATAATTATGTTTTTGTCGTTGTAGATGCCTTTACGAAGTTCACGTGGATCTATCCAGTACGAAACACGAGATGCGAAGAAGTAATCAAGAAGTTGGAGCTGCAAGGCGAGGTATTTGGACAGCCGGCCCGAATCGTGTCAGACAGAGGAGCCGCGTTCACCTCAAACGCGTTTAAAGAATTTTGCGGAGCGAACCACATACAACACGTGCTGACCACAACAGGCGTACCTAGAGGGAATGGTCAGGTAGAAAGAGTGAACCGCACCATTATTGGAATGCTCACACGGATGTCAATTGAGGACCCTAGGAAATGGTATAAACACACCGATCGCGTCCAGCGGGTGATAAATTCCACAGCGGCAAGGAGTACGAAGCGCAGTCCATTCCGTCTGATGTTTGGAGTGGACATGAGGCAGAGGGAAGACGAACAACTTAAAAAATTAGTAGAAGAAGCGGCATTGGAAAATTTCGAGACGACGCGGGACGAGCTAAGAAGGTCGGCTAGAGAAGAGATCGGGAAGATACAGCAGGAGAACCGCAGCACCTATGACCGAAGAAGAAAAGCGGCTCGAGAATACAAAGTGGGCGGTGATGAGGACTCAGTTCGGCGTGGGCCTAAAACTGCAGGCGAAGTATTTTGGGCCATATGAGGTGGTAAAGGTCAAGAGGAACGACCGGTATGATGTTAGAAAGGTGGGGCAGCACGAGGGACCGAACAATACGTCAACAGCAGCCGACTGCATGAAGCCATGGGTCACCAATGACGACGGAGACGATGCGGAAGAAGATGAAGACGACGAAGACCAGGAAGCTATTCCACTGCTCGACTGAGGGCAGTCGAGAAACTCCAGGATGGCCGAGTGTAGGAATGTATAACCTACAAGGGGCATGCCAGTAGCAGGTCGTATCTTTTTCAATTCTTTTCTGTATTATTATTCGATTACAATGTGTATAAGTTTCCGTATTTGTTTACTTTTAGATCGTCGACCGTATTTGTTTACTTTTAGAGCGTCGACCGGCCGTATTGTTTATACTTCAATAGTATGATCGTGATGACACATCGTGGGCTCGGTGGTCGACCCTTAATTGGTTTTCGTTTTCGTTTCGAGTCGAAACTGCGACAATGTAATACCCATTGATTCATCATGAGTGGAATGCCATCATTGAAATCGGAATGCATGTGTTGACCTAGATCTGCGGTCATAAAAGCGAAGACGATTATCGTTTGTCATGTAGCAATACAATGACACCGTTGAAACTAGCATTGGTCATACTGGGCGCGTGCGGTGGGTGGATGGCCCTGACTTTGATAGTAAAACTATGGACTTGGCACCAGGTTTTGGGTGCGTTTGGACTATGGGATTGGCTGGGATGAATCAAAGAGCGAGAAAACGAAGCGAGAAGGTGGTAGTCTGGTTGGAGCAGAGTTGCGGTACGGTCGACGGTCCGGTTAGAATAAAGATTATCAACTCAAATTATAAATCGTTCACTTGCTTGTATGTAAAATGTAAAATAAAGATTAAGTTAATTGAAAAGTTCTTTTTCTACATATCTCCTGAATGGTTTCGAAGTTGTTCTTGGTATATGGGAAGTTTTTTATGTTCCTACATTTATAACTCCGGTTTTCATGGCTCCATGTATTACATGTAGACCACACACACCACATACTAGTAGCTACGTACCATACGTTTAACGACCGTCATAACAATGACCTGAAAGCGCTTGGAGGAGGTGTCCTGATCGCTGTTCGCTCCAACTTTGAGTCACGAAAGATTGACTTTCCATTTCAACTAAATGTCGAAATTATCTGTGTAAAAATTACACTTAAGAACAAACAATTATATGTTGTTAATGCGTACATTCCATCGTCTCGTCAATGTTCTTTGTATTCGGAACTTTCTATGGCACTAGACCATATTTTTGACATATCTTGTTGTGACAGCACTGACTTACTCATAGGCGACTTCAATCTGCCACATATTGGATTTGTACCTTCTGAGGATGATTCTCATTTCATTTCATCCTTTGACTCTGCCCAACAAGAGCTCGCTTTACTAGACAAAATGTTGTCTTTTGACTTACAGCAAACAAGCTGTATAAAAAAATTCAGAAATCGAACTATCGATCTTGTTTTCTCTTCTGACTCTTTTAGTACTGTGGTTCTGGAATCCCACTTCAGTATAACTAACATAGATCTAGGCGCACATTTGTACGAAAATAGTAATTCGTATGACCGTTCGCAATCTTTTGACTTTCGGAAAGCAAATTTTCAAAAGCTTTCTGATGAAATTAACAGCTTTAATTTTAATCTTACTGCGTTATCTCATATTGAAGATGCAATAGGTTCTTTCTTATTTGATGGATAACTGCATGAAAAGAGTGATTCCTGTGAAATCCTCTAGAAATCTGAAAAAGTCCCATCCTTGGTACACTAAAGAGCTGAAATCGATACGAAACAGACGTAATAGGGCTTGGAAGAACTATTTAAAAAGTCTCTGCCATTCAGATCTTGAACTCTATTTCACTTTGTTCAATGAATTCAAATCTTTATCCTGTAACTTATATAGTGACTATATAAGTAAAATGGAATGCTCTTTAAAATTGAACCGCAAACTTTTCTGGGGTTTTGTCAATTCTAAGAAAAAAAACCGATGGTTATCCATCGAAGCTTACTCACAATAGTTCTACAACTGCTGATTCGCTAGACGCAAGCAATTTGTTTGAAGATCATTTCAGTAAGTCATTTAGTGAGACCCCTCTTCACATTGATGATCAATATTTTAGTTATCTAACTAGCTGTTCCCAAATAAGTTTTAGTAGTATCTCATTCGATTTGGAAACAATTTTAAAATGTATTTCTTCTCTCAAGAATGACTATTCATCAGGTCCCGATGGCATTGCACCGATTGTTCTTAAAAAATGCAGTCACGCAATTGCTCCATATCTTAAGTATCTGTTTGAATTGTCGATTAGTAGGTACAGGCAAATAAAAAAGTCAAATTTTGAGTTCTCAACTGTGAGGAAGTGTTTTACTAGTATCCAAGCGAAATCCAATTAATTAATTCTTTTAGGCATATTTGGTTTATTTGACTAAACAAACAAATTAAGCAGAGCACCAGCTCTTTAATCACATAAAAAGTGTAACACATACATAAAAATAATAAAAGTTTCTGGTAAGAGTTCTTTTTTATTTTATTTTTGGCACAATCATGGACAATTGTTCGCGTTGTGAAGACCCATTGCCTATGGATGGGGAGTACATAACGTGCGCAAAGTGTAAAGGGTGCTACCATGCTGAATGCTCTTCTTTTGCATTGAGTACGTGGAGAAAATGGTCAGCTGCAGCGAGAAAAACTTGGGAGTGTACATTCTGCAGCGGAAAGGAGAAAGTACGGCAGGTACAACAAGAAGAAATGCAACAATCAAAAAGATCAAGATCAGCTGATTCTCCGAGAGAACTAACAGCTGACAAAAGTTGCAAAAATGCCTCTTCCACAGCACCGCACACCATCAACGACCCAAATCAACAATGAATAAAAAACGAGCTGAAGGAAATAAAAGAAATGCTCAAAGAATACTCAAAAACTGTAGAGTTCACCAGTACAAAGTATGATGAGTTAAATAATGCTCTTTCCAAAAATAATCAACTGATCCAAAATTTAATGAAAGAATTATGCGAGTACAAAAAACAAAACGAAATGAAAGACTCGCAAATAGCAAGTCTTCAAACAAAAATAAATACAATGGAACAAAAACAAATCGAAAAAAATATAGAGATAAAGAACATTCCCATGAAAGCAACTGATAACGCATTTGAAATTGTTAGTGCAATTGGTGAAGCCCTAGAAATGAAAATAAATGAGAGCGATATTGAAGAAATGTACGCATACACAGACAGGGCTAACAAACAATTGTGAAATCTCACAATAAGCTTCGCACGCAAACAAACAAAAATGACATTTCTCGAAAAAGCAAAAAATAAAAAAAAATTAACATATGAAGAGATGCGTCAAAAGGAAAACAGAGAGAAAGATTCAATGCACTCAAATCAAATAATATATATAAACAGTCAGCTGACCCCACACTTCAAGAAACTACTATGGCTAACAAAATCAAAAGCAAAGGAAGTAAACTGGAAGTATGTGTGGTTTAGAAACAACAAAGTGCTCGCGAGAAAGAACGAGGAAGACAAAGTGGTGGAGATAGAGTCCACAACGGATCTCGATGAGGTAACATAACCAATTTATTGGAAAATGTAAACAATGCGACAAAGATTTAACATACACATAATGGAAAACGAAATAAATAAAGGATCAAATATTAGCTTTGCAAAATTGGAAACTTATGATGATATGAAAAATTATATTAAAAATGTAAATGGATTGGCAGTCTTTTTTTTTAAATATACAGTCTATTAAAACGAATTGGAATGACTTTATGATAAATATATATGAATTCTTACAAGCAATTGATGTAATCATTTTGTCAAATAAACATAAGAAAAGAAGAAAATGAATTTTACAAAATTAATGGGTTTAACAACGAATCGTATAATAGATCTAATAGAAGAGGAGGAGGTATTTCAGTATTTTTGAGAAATGATATTTTATATGAGAGAATCGAAAGAGAATCAATATCCTTTGAATCCGTAGTTTTGAACGTGCGTAGAGGAAATATCGAAGCTACATTACTCGCACTGTATAGACCACCAATACTGAACGCAAATCACTTCATTGCTGAATTAAGTGACCACATAGATGAGATCGACAAGAAAAATGCATTACTGTTAATAGGAGATGTAAATATAAATATTAACAACTTGCATGATCCTGTTGTAAGCAACTATCTTTCTATGATATCATCGAGAGGTCTTTTAAATACAATACACTCAGTAACGAGAGTGGAAGTGGCTAGAAATAGTAAAACTCTAATCGATCATTGTATGGTACGAGCAAGAAATAAAATTAGGTCTGGAGTTGCTGAAATAAATGTATCGGATCATTATGGCCTGTACTATGCGCTTTTATGCAATAATACGGATGAAATTACAAAAAATGAAAAACAAGACTATGTCGTTAGAAGTGATCTCACAAGAAAATTAAACGAGTACAATTGGGAACAGATGAATCAAATCACTGAAGTCAACGAACTCTATGAACATTCCAGAAATACTTTTATAAATATCATGACATCTTCAAAAGTCATTACAAATAAAATCAAAATAAGAAAGAATGAGCATAGCTGGATGACATATGAAATTAGAAACGCATGTTTGGAAAGAGATCGATTGTACAGGAGGTACAGAAACAATAGAAGAAATATATTGTATGAAAGAGAATTTAAAAAATTTCGAAACGATTTAAATAAAAAAATTATCACGACAAAGTCTAACTTTTTTAAAGAGCAATTTCACCGAGCGAGCAATAATCCGAAAGAAACCTGAAAAATCGTCAACGCAGTATTAAGTAGAAAATCCGCCAATTCAGATGATATTTTATCTAAAAACTTTGCAAGCGAGAAAAACTTCGGTAACTTGGCAAACAAATTTGCAAAACAAATATCACTCGAAATAGACAATACGATTCACAAATGCGAATATAAATGTTTTAATGGTCCATCAAATAGTGTTCAGCGGTCAATGTATTTGGACGAAGTCACTGACAGAGAAATACAGAACATTATAAACTCATTAGATGAAAATAAGTCGGCGGGTATAGATGGAATAAGACCTAAAGATCTTAAAAAATGCTCGATGGTTATGGCTCGAATCATAACGAGAATAGTAAAGATGAGCTTAGAGCAATCTACAGTGCCAACAATGCTGAAAACATCAATCGCTCGACCAATCTATAAGAGTGGAAAGAAAAATGAAATTTCGAACTATAGGCCTATATGCATCCTTTCAACCGTAGATAAGATTCTAGAAGAAGTTGTTGCCAAAAGGTTATATGAGTACGTTGAAAAATATAAGATCCTAGAAAAAAATCAATTTGGTTTTAGGAAAAAGAAAAGCATTAATCGACTACTCGGAGATTTCCCAAACAGAATCAATTTCAGCCTTGAAAAAAATCACAATGTAATTGCACTCTTCATTGATTTTAAGAAGGCGTTCGATACATTATGCCACAAAAATATTTTGAAGCAATTAGAAAAGGTTGAAGTAAGGGGACCTATCCTAACATGGTTTGAAAACTATTTAAAAGAAAGGAAGTACAAAGTTCGAATCAGAGAATACTTCAGTGAAGATGAGAATGCGAAATACGGAGTACCACAAGGATCCAAGTTAGGCCCTCTCCTTTTTATAATATATGTGAATGACTTGCTATCAATTCTGAAACATAGCACCGGTTATGCATATGCAGATGACACAGCCATTATAGTTAGCCATAAAAACGTGGAAGCAGCGGAAAAAATGATGCAAAATGACTTTAACGCAATCCTAGCATGGTGTCATGACCATGGACAAAAGTTATGCACATACGACCACCACATGTATTAAAATATAAAATCACCATTAAAATGCACACCGATGAATGTCTACACATAGCAGGAAATCAATCAAAATTACAAAATGAGGATAACTGCTCAACAACAATCGAGAATGTATCAACATACAAATACCTTGGTGTAATCGTTGACTATAACCTGAAATGGAGCCAACACTTGCATGCTCTTACAATCAAACTTCGGCAATCAGCTTATGCACTATTTCATCTCAGTTACTTATGCACACCAGATGTTCTACGACAATGCTACTTTGGGCTGGTTGAATCGCACCTGAGATACGGCATTTTAGCGTGGGGAAATGCACCACAACAACAAAATCTAAAAGCAACGGTTATAAGGATACAAAAAATGGTGTATCGATCAAAGCTACGCATGCATGATATTGATTGGCATCAAATCGATAGCAGGATGAGACTACTTAACATAGAAGACTACATAAGCTGGAGGTAGTATCACAGTTCGAAGATGTCACCACCTTCAAGATACCAACACAACAAACTGTCAGCACAAGAAGAAGGTACCAAGACAGATATGTTATTCCGAGATACTGTAACGAGTACGGACGACGAAAATATGATGTAGCGATTCCCACAATATTTAATGAATTACCCGTGAATTTTCGCAACTTCGAAAAACCAATTTTTTTGAAAAAAGTTAAACAGTTTTATCAAAATAATGAACAGTTTTAATGCAAAAATACTCAATCCAAAAAAAAAACACCACCTGAATTAGAAATGCTATAAGAACTCAAAAAAAAAACAAAAAATAATATCCTTCCAGAAATAATCTTCTGCACACAAGCCCATAAGGCCTTGCAGATTTAAATTTGAATAATACACATATCACAACAGAGCCTAATCCCTTGGCAAAGCCTGGGATAGGTATTTTCCAACTTCATGGAGGTTGAGAAATATTGAACTCTCTATTATTAGGTAAATTCCCTAATCTATGGAAAAGTGATTTTATCACACCTGTATTTGAAAAAGGCGAACGTGGTGATATCACTAATTACAGGCCCATCTCAAAACTTTCGTGTATCCCTAAGCTTTTTGAACAAATTGTTTGTGAAAAGCTAATATTTCTTTGTCGCAATATAATTTGTAATGAACAGCATGGATTTGTAAGAAACAGATCCACTGTCACTAATCTATTAAGTTTCTTGCATGATTGTTCTAAAGCCTTAGAGAATAAGGACGAAATGGATTGCATATACACTGACTTCTCTAAGGCTTTCGACCAGCTGTCCGATGAAATAATCGAATTTAAGCTCAGGGCTTTTGGTTTCCCACCATGTTTCATAAAATGGGTTAATTCATACCTTAGATCAAGGGTTTATCAAGTGAAATTTAGAGGATCGCTATCTGTATCTTTCACAGCACAGTCTGGAGTTCCCCAACCAAGTCACCTCGAACCAATTTTATTTATACTTGCCATTAATGATGTTAAGGCATGTATAAATCACAGTAATATCCTGATCTACGCTGATGATATGAAAATATATAAATCTATCACTAGTCAGCAAGACAGAATGTTTCTTCAATTTGACATTAATAGCTTCGCCAATTGGTGTGATAAAAACGGCTTATCCCTGAACCCAACTAAATGTCAACATATGACATTCTCTAGAAAGAATATCCCTTCCACCTTTCAATATTCTCTTTCTCAACATATTCTTTGTAATGTTGAGTTTATTTCGACCCCAAACTGGTTTTTGCTAAGCATATTAATTCTATTATTAATAAATCTAATTATATGCTGGGCTTGGTTAAAAGGTGGGCCAAAGAATTTAATGACCCTTACGTTTCTATGTCATTGTACAATTGTTTTGTCCGTCCGATTCTAGACTATGCCTCTCAAGTTTGGGCACCCTTCTACAACATTCATTCAAATCGAATAGAGGCCATTCAACGTAAATCTTTTCGATTTGCACTTAGAGGACTTCCATGGGGTGATCCATTTAACTTTCCTCCCTACAGTCAACGTATCAAGCTTCTTCAAATGTTACCCCTTTCTCAACGAAGGCTTAATAGCGATATCATTTTTTTAAAGCAGCTTATATCCGGTCAAATAGATGCACCTGACTTGCTGTCGTCTATTGGCCTTAATTTTCGTGGTGGTGCCCATAATTTACGCAGTGTTGAATTATTGTTTAGCCCCCATCATAGAACGAATTATGGGAGGCATGAGCCTATTAGTCGCATGAGTAGAATCTATAATCTAAATGATCATGTGATTGACTTGCATGTTAGTAAAATTAAGCTAAAAAATATTTTGCGTAATAATGCTTTAATGTCTTAAAATGTTTGCATTATTTTGTGTCTGTGTTAGTATTTTATAGGTAGGTACATAATTATTGTATTTTTAATTGTTTTGTAATTACTAACACCTGCTGTTGCGACAGATCTGGCAATGATGGAAGCAAAATCTCCGAACGCGTCCTAAAGCCGATGACAAGCTGTCAAGTGCCGATGCCATGCGGCTTTAATTTCATTGTATTAAAGAACACGTGTTTCTTGGGAAATCTTTGGCGGATCTAAGGAATAAAGGAGGATACTAAAGTGAATTTATATATATTATGTTGTATTAAGTCTTATAAATGATAAAAAAATTATTGTTACAGGAATTTTTTAACAAAATAAATTGAAGTCACCACCTTTGGCGTTCTAATTTTGTTGACGAAAATTTGAGATTTCTCACGCCCAAGATTTCCCCACAACATATTAAAAAATTCTTTAATGCCGCCAAAGAACTTCCAGCCCCAGGACGCTGGAGCTAAGCGAAAGCAGTACAATTGCCTCGCATGCAACAGTAAGGATAACCTACGAATGGTATGCTGCGATAATTGTTATGGCTGGTACCATTACTCATGTGTTGGAGTGACGGCTGCTGTTGCAAACCAGGATTGGCGATGTAAATCGTGTTCTGAACTGCTATCGATCGTGCTGATGGAACCTCCTCTACAATCTCGTTGTAGTGATGGAGCTTGCTGCAGAACGCCTCCATGATGTTGGAAGGCCAATCGATCATCGTAAATCTCTTACTGGTGAAGAAATTAACGTATGTTCCACTGCCAAACGACACAATTTGCAGAGCCCTTCCTTACGCTCTTTACCAAAGGAAGGTGACTCCCTCGCCGTGTTTAGTGCCCCTGCATTCGCCACAATTCGCTGTTTTACACCTTCAGCTACACGGGCAGCTAGGGGTACTGCTAAATCAACCTGCTCCAAGATGTCAAAGGATTCAAACGCCAGCATTAGACGATTACAGGCTGAGATACGTTTCGTAAGTGAGGAGCAATCCATTCTACAGGAAAAGGAGAAATTGGTGCGACAAAAGGAGACTCTGTTGCGCAAGCAAAGACACTTAGTGGAGCAGCTGGAGGAAGAAGAGATGTGTTCCGGATCTGAAGACGATGACGAAAGTTGTGTCCATGTCGAAACCTGGTTGAAGGGAACGGGTGGAACAACTTCCATACCTGCTGGAGCCCCGGGGGCAGAAAGCACAACTGCAGCGCAGGCCAATACTCAGCTCAGAACCGTAGGCAGCGATCAAACCAACGGTGCCTCCACGGTTCAGCAGCAGGATCCGCTCTTGCGACAAGTTTTGGAAAAGCTTCTTGTACTAGAAATGAAGTGCACCGAGAATACTAGAACTGGCTCTTCATCTGCGTGGCTGCCGGACATGTTTTCGACGAATTTAACAAATGCTGCAAATGTAAATAACGCGACCGTCACTTCTAATAGCGGTCAAAGCTGTACCTTTATTATTAACGCTAATCAGCAAGCAAGGGACTCTCCAAAGAACTACCGAAATTCGTAGGAAAACCTGACGAATGGCCATTATTTATCGAAAGTTACGAACAATCCACTGACCTTTGTGGATTTTCTGATCATGAAAACCTTATTCGTCTCCGACAGGCGCTGGATGGCCCAGCTACGAATTCCGTGAAGAACTTGCTGCTTCATTCTTCCTGCGTACCGCAAATAATAACTACCCTGCGCATGAAGTTTGGAAGACCAGAACTCATCATAGACGTCTTATTGTCGCAGATAAGAGATATGCCACCCCCCAAAGAAAGTCGGCCGGAAACACTTGTTGATTTCGCCATCGAAGTACAGAACGTTTGCGCCACCATGAAAGCGTCCGGATTATTAAACCATCTGAATAATCCAGAGCTGGAACAAGAATTGGTCTGTAAGCTCCCTGGTCTTTTAGGCCCATTTTGGGGAATGCATAAGCTGACGTTGCCATCAACTACGCTAGAGGACTTTAGCAATTGGGTGTTCCAGCTAGCGCAAGGAGCAAATAGTGTATTAATTCCCAGTACGTCGTCAAAGGTTCGTCGGCGAGGAATGTTAAACACTCACGCTGAGTTGTCCGACGATGTTGACTCTAAGGCATGCGTTATTTACCAGAGTAATTGTGCATGTGTGGAATTATGCAACGTTTTTTCCGATTTGAGTAGACCTGACAAGTGGAAGCTGGTAAGAGCCAAACAACTTTGCCGAAAATGTCTCAAGCCACACTATCCACAGGCTTGCCTTTCTTCTGCCACATGCGGGGTTGATGGATGTCGTTTTATTCACCATCGTAGTTTGCACAGGAAGACAACCTTGGTAACTGCTGCGACGTGAACTCATATGGACTGTAAATCTCATCGTCATGAAAATGATTCAATCTTGTTCCGAGTAATTCCCGTCACTTTATATGGAGATGGTGTTCAAATATCAACATTCGCCTTCTTTGATGACGGTTCATCCACCTTGATTGATGGGGACCTAATGACAGGATTAAACCTCAAAGGCGTTACGCGGCCATTATGCTTGCAATGGACCTCAGATACACACCGTTACGAGGATGATTCCAAGCTAATAAACCTAGAAATCTCGGGTGAAGGTAGAGCTTTACGATTTCCACTCACTGATGTCCACACGGTAAAAAACTTAGGTCTTCCACAGCAAACCGTGGATGCAAAAAAACTGCAGGCCCAGTTTAAGCTCTTAATGGGGCTGCCTCTAAAATCATATGCCAACGCCGGCCGTACCGAAACTTCTTATCGGGCTCAATAATTGTCGTCTTGGTGTTAGCCTAAAATCTAAAGAAGGCGCTGCCTTCGAGCTAGTAGCCGAAAAAACTCGTTTAGGCTGGACGCTAAAGGGCAAGTCAGTCGAACGTCATTCCGAGGGTCCGAAGGATAATCACTTCTGCGCTGTCCATGTCTGCGATTGCGATATATCCACAAATATTGAGCTGCTGGAAACAGTCAAAAACTACATCTGCCTCGACAACTTGGGAATCGAAGATAAAGGTAAAGTGATTATGTCCAAGGATGATGAATATGTCTGCGAACAGTTGCAGAAACGCACAACGAGGATTGGAGACCGCTTTATGACCGGCTTACTATGGAAGGGTCAGAACATTTCACATCCCGACAATCTCCCCATGGCAAAACGTAGAGCCAGATGTATCCTTACGAAAATGCAGAGAGATCCAGCACTCGCCCACGCGCTGCAATCTAAAATCGACGACTACGTAGCAAAAGGATACGCCAGAAAGTTACGCCCAGATGAAATTAATGAAACGAAATGCTGGTACTCGTATCTTCCAGTTTTCCCAGTAAACAACCCTAACAAACCAGGGAAATTTCGGCTTGTGTGGGATGCGGCGGCTAAAGTCGATGGCGTGTCCTTAAACACCATGCTTTTAAAGGGGCCGGATCAATTAACATCATTGGTATCAGCGCTTCGCAAATTTCGACAGAGACGCATAGCTGTTGGTGGAGACATCGCTGAGATGTATCATCAAGTCAAGGTTCGGGAAAAAGATCAAAATTATCAGCGTTTTCTATGGGTCGAACCTGGATCTCTAGAACCTACTGCGTATGTCATGACAGTGATGACGTTTGGCGCTTCATGTTCTCCGAGCTGCGCTGAATATATAAAAAATCGAAACGCTGAGGAATTTCGTGAGCAATATCCCAGAGCAGTACAATGTATATTGGAGAACCACTACGTCGATGACATGTTAGACAGCGTGGATACTGAAGAGGAGGCGATAAGACTAGCACGCGAGGTGCACCTCGTGCACTCCAAAGGCGGATTCCACATGCGCAACTGGGTATCGAATTCCAAAGCCGTCTTAAATGCTTTTCATGCCCATTCCATTGATGCATTGAATTTAAATTCAGACTTCGAATTAGCTACGGAGAAGGTTTTAGGCATGTGGTGGTCTACCGCAGATGACTGCTTTATATTTAAGATATCAAACCGATATGGAAACGACGACGTCTTGCTGGGAAACAGACGACCTACGAAGAGAGAAGTACTAAGCCTGGTTATGACCATATTCGACCCACTTGGTCTTCTTGGTTTTTACGTTATGTACGCGAAAATCATCCTTCAAGAGTCATGGCGATCAGGTTGCGCATGGGACGAACCAATACATGGCGACCAGTACTCAAAATGGTTAGTGTGGCTGCGCTTGTTGCCAGATGAGGCGGCCATGAAGATACCGAGGTGCTACGTCAGGCCTGAATTTAGGTGTTTCCCTGACATGGAGCTCCATACATTCGTTGATGCTAGCGATGATGGCTATGTAGCTGTAAGCTACTTGAGGTGCTTTGATGCTGGGGTCGTGGGTTGCGCTTTGGTGGGCAGTAAAATAAGAGTGGCTTCCTTGAAATTAATGTCAGTGCCTAGGTTGGAACTGCAAGCCGCTGTGCCTAGTTGCACCTCACTCTGTCAATATAGCAAAGGTGACGTTCTGTTCAGATTCTCGCACCGTATTAGCTTGGCTGCGATCTGATCATCGACGCTATCGCCAGTTCGTGGCCTTTCGAATTAGCGAAATTTTAGAGTTAACTGACGTATCCAGCTGGCGATGGTTGCCTGCCGCCGAAAATGTAGCAGATGAGGCCACGAAATGGCAAAGAATCCCGGATTGTTTCAGCAGTAGCCGCTGGCTCAACGGACCAGCTTTTCTCAAGCAAGATCCGAATTTTTGGCCACAGGGGAGTGACAAGGGCTGTACATCTACGGACGAAGAACTGCGTGTGCAATATATTGGTCTTCATATTACCGACAAATTTCTTGGAGGATCACCTTTATCAATGCAACCCGAGCGATTTTCTACATGGAAGAGACTTGTTCGTATGACTGCTGCAGTGATTCGAATGGCACATCTCTGGAGAGACAAGGCTCGCGGGTGTCCACCGAAGGGAAATGCACCATCCCAAGAGAGAATACGACTTGCTGAATCTATACTGTATAAAGATGCACAGGCGAACGAATACTTAGAGGAGATACTGCTGTTATTAAAAGGAAGCCCAATTAAGAGATCAAGCTCTCTCTTCAAGCTCTCGCCCTACCTAGACAGCGATGGAGTATTGCGTCTGGGCGGACGTCTAGTTTTCGAAAATAAGATAGATCCTGTCATATTGCCCAGGTGTCAACATATAACCACCTTAATTGTTTTTGATTATCATTGCAGATAACATCACGTGAACCACGAAACTGTGGTTAACGAGATTCGGCAGCGATATTGGATCCCGAGACTAAGGGCGATTCTAAGCAAAGTTCGACGGAGTTGTCAAGAATGCAAAAACCTCCAGGCGCAGCCGTCACCACCGAAAATGACTCTACTCCCACCAACTCGGCTTGCAGCATTCTGTCGGCCATTTACATATGTCGGGGTAGACTATTTCGGGCCTATGTTTGTGTCCGTACGTCGAAGTAGCAAAAAAAGGTATGGCGTACTATTGACCTACTTGACGACTAGAGCGGTCCATTTGGAAGTGGTGTACTCGTTGTCTACAGATTCATGTATTATTGCCATCCGCAATTTTATAGCTCGACGGGGTTCGCCGGTAGAATTGTGGAGCGACAACGGTACGAATTTCAAGGGTGCCGAGCGACAATTAAATGATGAAGCTTTCACCATGCTGAACAAGGATGAAATGATGAAGGCCTTTACCAGTCCATCTATGAAATGGCGATTCATACCGCCAGCATCACCCCACATGGGAGGTGTTTGGGAGCGCCTCGTGCGCTCGGTGAAGAACGTTCTACATAAGGTTCTGCTATCGCGGAATCCGACGGAGGAGCTACTACGTGGCGCTCTGATGGAGGTTGAAATGATCGTGAACTCCCGACCGCTCACTTATATACTAGTAAGCCATGATGAGGAGGAGGCTTTGACTCCAAACCACTTTCTTTTGGGAAACTCCAGCGGCACGAAGCCTATTGCGGAACCTGTGAGCGAGAGGAGTCAGCTGCGAAGAAATTGGCAAACATCACAACAGCTCGCTGATGCGTTTTGGAGAAGATGGGTGCGTGAGTACTTGCCTGTAATAACTCGACGCTGTAAATGGTTTGACGATGTCAAACAAATTAAAGTGGACGACATTGTTTATATAGCTGATCCCGATAGCCCAAGGAACTGCTGGCCTAAGGGGAGAATCGTTGGAGTTAGAATGAGTCAAGATGGTCGAGTAAGAACTGCCTTGGTAAAAACTGCGACTGGCCTGTACACGAGACCGGCTACGAAGATCGCCATACTCGACATCCGCCGACCGCAGGCTATGGTAAATCCTCAGAAGGATGTTCCGGGGGGGAGTGTTGCGACAGATCTGGCAATGATGGAAGCAAAATCTCCGAACGCGTCCTAAAGCCGATGACAAGCTGTCAAGTGCCGATGCCATGCGGCTTTAATTTCATTGTATTAAAGAACACGAGTTTCTTGGGAAATCTTTGGCGGATCTAAGGAATAAAGGAGGATACTAAAGTGAATTTATATATATTATGTTGTATTAAGTATTATAAATGATAAAAAATTATTGTTACAGGAATTTTTTAACAAAATAAATTGAAGTCACCACCTTTGGCGTTCTAATTTTGTTGCGGAAAATTTGAGATTTCTCCCGCCCAAGATTTCCCCACAACACCTGCACTAAATGATGAGCCTGTGAGAGCACTGACGAGAACTGATTAACTTAGAGGACTTCCATGGGATGATCCATTTAACCTTCCTCTCTACAGTCAACGTATCAAGCTTCTTCAAATGTTACCCCTTTCTCAACGAAGGCTTAATAGCGATATCATTTTTTTACAGCAGCGGTCAAATACCTAGATGCACCTGACTTGCTGTCGTCTATTGGCTTTAATTTTCGTGGTGGTGCCCATAATTTACGCAGTGTTGAATTATTGTTTAGCCCCATCATAGAACGAATTATGGGAGGCATGAGTCTATTAGTCGCATGAGTTGAATCTATAATCTAAATGATCATGCGATTGACTTGCATGTTAGTAAAATTAAGCTAAAAAATATTATGGTAATAATGCTTTAATGTCTTAAAATGTTTGCATTATTTTGTGTCTGTGTTAGTATTTTATAGGTACATAATTATTGTATTTTTAATTGTTTTGTCCTTACTAACACCTGCACTAAATGATGAGCCTGTGAGAGCACTTTTAGTGCCGGCAGTTTCTGCTCGTGATAGTTGCTTGCTTTAAGCACTCCACGACACAGAGCTGATAGTGTATTTTTAACCATGCCCAACGTCGTTTAATTGCGGTGATCTGACGAGAACCGATTAACTCGACGTGGTATGGTCGTTGGTTACAGGAATTCTTAGTTCTTCCTAAATGAAAATTTTCAGCAATTTTGCTGACTCGGAACATCAATCGAAAAAGATCACTAATTTCCACAGACAAATTCAAGGACGCTCTGGTGGAAATAATATAGACCCAACACCTTATCTCTGCGACAATGGAATCGGTGTTGTCGAAAGTAAAATATTTTGTTTCTGTATTTTGAGCGTTAATATTTTCGGCTGTATTTTGAGATGTTTTTTGACTACGCAGTAAATTTTTTGTGACGTCAAAGCTTTAGATGATGGTCAAGCGTTGCTCGAATTTCGTGTCCTAAGCGTGGCACCTGACAATTATAGAATAAAAAGTGTATCGCGTCCCGAACTACGCTTCGAAATAGAGAAACTAAAATTAGGCAAAGCTCCTGGATATGACTTAATCACAGGACAGGTTCTTAAAGAGTTACCTAGGAATGCTTTAATCAGGTTTGCCTAAGTTTGCACGCGGTTGTATTAATTGCTAAACAACTAATGGAGATGTGTTATGAGTCGAGGCTTGGCCACAGGGGCATCTTCGGAGTAGTGGAGGAGGACGGTGGCACGCTCGCGGTTGCACGGATATCGCTCGTCGGACGGGGTAGTTCTTGTCACCCCTCATACTAAACCACCTGCTCACAAATAAAAATCGTGCCTGGGAAAAAAGAGGAAGAAGATAGGCAGAGAACTAATCGGACGGACAAAAAAAAGAAAGAAAAGAGAAGAGAAAGATAGGATAGACGAAAAGAAAATCTCAATGACCTCTGCCCTACCAAGGAGATAGTAATCTAATCCTAATCTAACCTAAAACGTAAGAACTAAACCTTATCATCTATCCCTAATCTAACTTATATCTAACCTAAATTTAGACTCGTTTGCATCTCCTGCTTCCTGATGTCGCTCCCTGGTAAGGTTCGTCTCGTTCCTGAGACTTGCCAGATGATGTTGGCTCTGGCTCGGCCTACCTACCCTATGTGTCAGTTGACACTCCGTTGGCTATCTCTCTGACCGAAAATAACGAGAGACAGCCCCTTGACCAGAATCCAGTCACTCGTACGTCAAATGTCCTGGTAAAGCAGAGTTCGTACGTCGTCACGTCCCGTCCTCATGTCCGTCGGTCGTCTACGTATCGTTCACGTCATGGCACAAGCGTAAGGACGGCCTTCCCAAATCTCCACACACTAAATCACAGAAAGTTTCTCTACTCCATTAAAACACTGCTAATTCAATCTTCAAAAATACTGTAATTCATTTATAAATACTAAAACTACGTTAAAACTAACATTTAGTTTAAGCTCTTAATGGGGCTGCCTCTAAAATCATATGCCAACGCCGGCCGTACCGAAACTTCTTATCGGGCTCAATAATTGTCGTCTTGGTGTTAGCCTAAAATCTAAAGAAGGCGCTGCCTTCGAGCTAGTAGCCGAAAAAACTCGTTTAGGCTGGACGCTAAAGGGCAAGTCAGTCGAACGTCATTCCGAGGGTCCGAAGGATAATCACTTCTGCGCTGTCCATGTCTGCGATTGCGATATATCCACAAATATTGAGCTGCTGGAAACAGTCAAAAACTACATCTGCCTCGACAACTTGGGAATCGAAGATAAAGGTAAAGTGATTATGTCCAAGGATGATGAATATGTCTGCGAACAGTTGCAGAAACGCACAACGAGGATTGGAGACCGCTTTATGACCGGCTTACTATGGAAGGGTCAGAACATTTCACATCCCGACAATCTCCCCATGGCGAAACGTAGAGCCAGATGTATCCTTACGAAAATGCAGAGAGATCCAGCACTCGCCCACGCGCTGCAATCTAAAATCGACGACTACGTAGCAAAAGGATACGCCAGAAAGTTACGCCCAGATGAAATTAATGAAACGAAATGCTGGTACTCGTATCTTCCAGTTTTCCCAGTAAACAACCCTAACAAACCAGGGAAATTTCGGCTTGTGTGGGATGCGGCGGCTAAAGTCGATGGCGTGTCCTTAAACACCATGCTTTTAAAGGGGCCGGATCAATTAACATCATTGGTATCAGCGCTTCGCAAATTTCGACAGAGACGCATAGCTGTTGGTGGAGACATCGCTGAGATGTATCATCAAGTCAAGGTTCGGGAAAAAGATCAAAATTATCAGCGTTTTCTATGGGTCGAACCTGGATCTCTAGAACCTACTGCGTATGTCATGACAGTGATGACGTTTGGCGCTTCATGTTCTCCGAGCTGCGCTGAATATATAAAAAATCGAAACGCTGAGGAATTTCGTGAGCAATATCCCAGAGCAGTACAATGTATATTGGAGAACCACTACGTCGATGACATGTTAGACAGCGTGGATACTGAAGAGGAGGCGATAAGACTAGCACGCGAGGTGCACCTCGTGCACTCCAAAGGCGGATTCCACATGCGCAACTGGGTATCGAATTCCAAAGCCGTCTTAAATGCTTTTCATGCCCATTCCATTGATGCATTGAATTTAAATTCAGACTTCGAATTAGCTACGGAGAAGGTTTTAGGCATGTGGTGGTCTACCGCAGATGACTGCTTTATATTTAAGATATCAAACCGATATGGAAACGACGACGTCTTGCTGGGAAACAGACGACCTACGAAGAGAGAAGTACTAAGCCTGGTTATGACCATATTCGACCCACTTGGTCTTCTTGGTTTTTACGTTATGTACGCGAAAATCATCCTTCAAGAGTCATGGCGATCAGGTTGCGCATGGGACGAACCAATACATGGCGACCAGTACTCAAAATGGTTAGTGTGGCTGCGCTTGTTGCCAGATGAGGCGGCCATGAAGATACCGAGGTGCTACGTCAGGCCTGAATTTAGGTGTTTCCCTGACATGGAGCTCCATACATTCGTTGATGCTAGCGATGATGGCTATGCAGCTGTAAGCTACTTGAGGTGCTTTGATGCTGGGGTCGTGGGTTGCGCTTTGGTGGGCAGTAAAATAAGAGTGGCTTCCTTGAAATTAATGTCAGTGCCTAGGTTGGAACTGCAAGCCGCTGTGCCTAGTTGCACCTCACTCTGTCAATATAGCAAAGGTGACGTTCTGGTCAGATTCTCGCACCGTATTAGCTTGGCTGCGATCTGATCATCGACGCTATCGCCAGTTCGTGGCCTTTCGAATTAGCGAAATTTTAGAGTTAACTGACGTATCCAGCTGGCGATGGTTGCCTTCCGCCGAAAATGTAGCAGATGAGGCCACGAAATGGCAAAGAATCCCGGATTGTTTCAGCAGTAGCCGCTGGCTCAACGGACCAGCTTTTCTCAAGCAAGATCCGAATTTTTGGCCACAGGGGAGTGACAAGGGCTGTACATCTACGGACGAAGAACTGCGTGTGCAATATATTGGTCTTCATATTACCGACAAATTTCTTGGAGGATCACCTTTATCAATGCAACCCGAGCGATTTTCTACATGGAAGAGACTTGTTCGTATGACTGCTGCAGTGATTCGAATGGCACATCTCTGGAGAGACAAGGCTCGCGGGTGTCCACCGAAGGGAAATGCACCATCCCAAGAGAGAATACGACTTGCTGAATCTATACTGTATAAAGATGCACAGGCGAACGAATACTTAGAGGAGATACTGCTGTTATTAAAAGGAAGCCCAATTAAGAGATCAAGCTCTCTCTTCAAGCTCTCGCCCTACCTAGACAGCGATGGAGTATTGCGTCTGGGCGGACGTCTAGTTTTCGAAAATAAGATAGATCCTGTCATATTGCCCAGGTGTCAACATATAACCACCTTAATTGTTTTTGATTATCATTGCAGATAACATCACGTGAACCACGAAACTGTGGTTAACGAGATTCGGCAGCGATATTGGATCCCGAGACTAAGGGCGATTCTAAGCAAAGTTCGACGGAGTTGTCAAGAATGCAAAAACCTCCAGGCGCAGCCGTCACCACCGAAAATGACTCTACTCCCACCAACTCGGCTTGCAGCATTCTGTCGGCCATTTACATATGTCGGGGTAGACTATTTCGGGCCTATGTTTGTGTCCGTACGTCGAAGTAGCAAAAAAAGGTATGGCGTACTATTGACCTACTTGACGACTAGAGCGGTCCATTTGGAAGTGGTGTACTCGTTGTCTACAGATTCATGTATTATTGCCATCCGCAATTTTATAGCTCGACGGGGTTCGCCGGTAGAATTGTGGAGCGACAACGGTACGAATTTCAAGGGTGCCGAGCGACAATTAAATGATGAAGCTTTCACCATGCTGAACAAGGATGAAATGATGAAGGCCTTTACCAGTCCATCTATGAAATGGCGATTCATACCGCCAGCATCACCCCACATGGGAGGTGTTTGGGAGCGCCTCGTGCGCTCGGTGAAGAACGTTCTACATAAGGTTCTGCTATCGCGGAATCCGACGGAGGAGCTACTACGTGGCGCTCTGATGGAGGTTGAAATGATCGTGAACTCCCGACCGCTCACTTATATACTAGTAAGCCATGATGAGGAGGAGGCTTTGACTCCAAACCACTTTCTTTTGGGAAACTCCAGCGGCACGAAGCCTATTGCGGAACCTGTGAGCGAGAGGAGTCAGCTGCGAAGAAATTGGCAAACATCACAACAGCTCGCTGATGCGTTTTGGAGAAGATGGGTGCGTGAGTACTTGCCTGTAATAACTCGACGCTGTAAATGGTTTGACGATGTCAAACAAATTAAAGTGGACGACATTGTTTATATAGCTGATCCCGATAGCCCAAGGAACTGCTGGCCTAAGGGGAGAATCGTTGGAGTTAGAATGAGTCAAGATGGTCGAGTAAGAACTGCCTTGGTAAAAACTGCGACTGGCCTGTACACGAGACCGGCTACGAAGATCGCCATACTCGACATCCGCCGACCGCAGGCTATGGTAAATCCTCAGAAGGATGTTCCGGGGGGGAGTGTTGCGACAGATCTGGCAATGATGGAAGCAAAATCTCCGAACGCGTCCTAAAGCCGATGACAAGCTGTCAAGTGCCGATGCCATGCGGCTTTAATTTCATTGTATTAAAGAACACGAGTTTCTTGGGAAATCTTTGGCGGATCTAAGGAATAAAGGAGGATACTAAAGTGAATTTATATATATTATGTTGTATTAAGTATTATAAATGATAAAAAATTATTGTTACAGGAATTTTTTAACAAAATAAATTGAAGTCACCACCTTTGGCGTTCTAATTTTGTTGCGGAAAATTTGAGATTTCTCCCGCCCAAGATTTCCCCACAACACCTGCACTAAATGATGAGCCTGTGAGAGCACTGACGAGAACCGATTAACTTAGAGGACTTCCATGGGATGATCCATTTAACCTTCCTCTCTACAGTCAACGTATCAAGCTTCTTCAAATGTTACCCCTTTCTCAACGAAGGCTTAATAGCGATATCATTTTTTTACAGCAGCGGTCAAATACCTAGATGCACCTGACTTGCTGTCGTCTATTGGCTTTAATTTTCGTGGTGGTGCCCATAATTTACGCAGTGTTGAATTATTGTTTAGCCCCATCATAGAACGAATTATGGGAGGCATGAGTCTATTAGTCGCATGAGTTGAATCTATAATCTAAATGATCATGCGATTGACTTGCATGTTAGTAAAATTAAGCTAAAAAATATTATGGTAATAATGCTTTAATGTCTTAAAATGTTTGCATTATTTTGTGTCTGTGTTAGTATTTTATAGGTACATAATTATTGTATTTTTAATTGTTTTGTCCTTACTAACACCTGCACTAAATGATGAGCCTGTGAGAGCACTTTTAGTGCCGGCAGTTTCTGCTCGTGATAGTTGCTTGCTTTAAGCACTCCACGACACAGAGCTGATAGTGTATTTTTAACCATGCGCAACGTCGTTTAATTGCGGTGATCTGACGAGAACCGATTAACTCGACGTGGTATGGTCGTTGGTTACAGGAATTCTTAGTTCTTCCTAAATGAAAATTTTCAGCAATTTTGCTGACTCGGAACATCAATCGAAAAAGATCACTAATTTCCACAGACAAATTCAAGGACGCTCTGGTGGAAATAATATAGACCCAACACCTTATCTCTGCGACAATGGAATCGGTGTTGTCGAAAGTAAAATATTTTGTTTCTGTATTTTGAGCGTTAATATTTTCGGCTGTATTTTGAGATGTTTTTTGACTACGCAGTAAATTTTTTGTGACGTCAAAGCTTTAGATGATGGTCAAGCGTTGCTCGAATTTCGTGTCCTAAGCGTGGCACCTGACAATTATAGAATAAAAAGTGTATCGCGTCCCGAACTACGCTTCGAAATAGAGAAACTAAAATTAGGCAAAGCTCCTGGATATGACTTAATCACAGGACAGGTTCTTAAAGAGTTACCTAGGAATGCTTTAATCAGGTTTGCCTAAGTTTGCACGCGGTTGTATTAATTGCTAAACAACTAATGGAGATGTGTTATGAGTCGAGGCTTGGCCACAGGGGCATCTTCGGAGTAGTGGAGGAGGACGGTGGCACGCTCGCGGTTGCACGGATATCGCTCGTCGGACGGGGTAGTTCTTGTCACCCCTCATACTAAACCACCTGCTCACAAATAAAAATCGTGCCTGGGAAAAAAGAGGAAGAAGATAGGCAGAGAACTAATCGGACGGACAAAAAAAAGAAAGAAAAGAGAAGAGAAAGATAGGATAGACGAAAAGAAAATCTCAATGACCTCTGCCCTACCAAGGAGATAGTAATCTAATCCTAATCTAACCTAAAACGTAAGAACTAAACCTTATCATCTATCCCTAATCTAACTTATATCTAACCTAAATCTAGACTCGTTTGCATCTCCTGCTTCCTGATGTCGCTCCCTGGTAAGGTTCGTCTCGTTCCTGAGACTTGCCAGATGATGTTGGCTCTGGCTCGGCCTACCTACCCTATGTGTCAGTTGACACTCCGTTGGCTATCTCTCTGACCGAAAATAACGAGAGACAGCCCCTTGACCAGAATCCAGTCACTCGTACGTCAAATGTCCTGGTAAAGCAGAGTTCGTACGTCGTCACGTCCCGTCCTCATGTCCGTCGGTCGTCTACGTATCGTTCACGTCATGGCACAAGCGTAAGGACGGCCTTCCCAAATCTCCACACACTAAATCACAGAAAGTTTCTCTACTCCATTAAAACACTGCTAATTCAATCTTCAAAAATACTGTAATTCATTTATAAATACTAAAACTACGTTAAAACTAACATTTAGTTTAAGCTCTTAATGGGGCTGCCTCTAAAATCATATGCCAACGCCGGCCGTACCGAAACTTCTTATCGGGCTCAATAATTGTCGTCTTGGTGTTAGCCTAAAATCTAAAGAAGGCGCTGCCTTCGAGCTAGTAGCCGAAAAAACTCGTTTAGGCTGGACGCTAAAGGGCAAGTCAGTCGAACGTCATTCCGAGGGTCCGAAGGATAATCACTTCTGCGCTGTCCATGTCTGCGATTGCGATATATCCACAAATATTGAGCTGCTGGAAACAGTCAAAAACTACATCTGCCTCGACAACTTGGGAATCGAAGATAAAGGTAAAGTGATTATGTCCAAGGATGATGAATATGTCTGCGAACAGTTGCAGAAACGCACAACGAGGATTGGAGACCGCTTTATGACCGGCTTACTATGGAAGGGTCAGAACATTTCACATCCCGACAATCTCCCCATGGCGAAACGTAGAGCCAGATGTATCCTTACGAAAATGCAGAGAGATCCAGCACTCGCCCACGCGCTGCAATCTAAAATCGACGACTACGTAGCAAAAGGATACGCCAGAAAGTTACGCCCAGATGAAATTAATGAAACGAAATGCTGGTACTCGTATCTTCCAGTTTTCCCAGTAAACAACCCTAACAAACCAGGGAAATTTCGGCTTGTGTGGGATGCGGCGGCTAAAGTCGATGGCGTGTCCTTAAACACCATGCTTTTAAAGGGGCCGGATCAATTAACATCATTGGTATCAGCGCTTCGCAAATTTCGACAGAGACGCATAGCTGTTGGTGGAGACATCGCTGAGATGTATCATCAAGTCAAGGTTCGGGAAAAAGATCAAAATTATCAGCGTTTTCTATGGGTCGAACCTGGATCTCTAGAACCTACTGCGTATGTCATGACAGTGATGACGTTTGGCGCTTCATGTTCTCCGAGCTGCGCTGAATATATAAAAAATCGAAACGCTGAGGAATTTCGTGAGCAATATCCCAGAGCAGTACAATGTATATTGGAGAACCACTACGTCGATGACATGTTAGACAGCGTGGATACTGAAGAGGAGGCGATAAGACTAGCACGCGAGGTGCACCTCGTGCACTCCAAAGGCGGATTCCACATGCGCAACTGGGTATCGAATTCCAAAGCCGTCTTAAATGCTTTTCATGCCCATTCCATTGATGCATTGAATTTAAATTCAGACTTCGAATTAGCTACGGAGAAGGTTTTAGGCATGTGGTGGTCTACCGCAGATGACTGCTTTATATTTAAGATATCAAACCGATATGGAAACGACGACGTCTTGCTGGGAAACAGACGACCTACGAAGAGAGAAGTACTAAGCCTGGTTATGACCATATTCGACCCACTTGGTCTTCTTGGTTTTTACGTTATGTACGCGAAAATCATCCTTCAAGAGTCATGGCGATCAGGTTGCGCATGGGACGAACCAATACATGGCGACCAGTACTCAAAATGGTTAGTGTGGCTGCGCTTGTTGCCAGATGAGGCGGCCATGAAGATACCGAGGTGCTACGTCAGGCCTGAATTTAGGTGTTTCCCTGACATGGAGCTCCATACATTCGTTGATGCTAGCGATGATGGCTATGCAGCTGTAAGCTACTTGAGGTGCTTTGATGCTGGGGTCGTGGGTTGCGCTTTGGTGGACAGTAAAATAAGAGTGGCTTCCTTGAAATTAATGTCAGTGCCTAGGTTGGAACTGCAAGCCGCTGTGCCTAGTTGCACCTCACTCTGTCAATATAGCAAAGGTGACGTTCTGGTCAGATTCTCGCACCGTATTAGCTTGGCTGCGATCTGATCATCGACGCTATCGCCAGTTCGTGGCCTTTCGAATTAGCGAAATTTTAGAGTTAACTGACGTATCCAGCTGGCGATGGTTGCCTTCCGCCGAAAATGTAGCAGATGAGGCCACGAAATGGCAAAGAATCCCGGATTGTTTCAGCAGTAGCCGCTGGCTCAACGGACCAGCTTTTCTCAAGCAAGATCCGAATTTTTGGCCACAGGGGAGTGACAAGGGCTGTACATCTACGGACGAAGAACTGCGTGCGCAATATATTGGTCTTCATATTACCGACAAATTTCTTGGAGGATCACCTTTATCAATGCAACCCGAGCGATTTTCTACATGGAAGAGACTTGTTCGTATGACTGCTGCAGTGATTCGAATGGCACATCTCTGGAGAGACAAGGCTCGCGGGTGTCCACCGAAGGGAAATGCACCAT
This sequence comes from Portevinia maculata, assembly GCA_949715645.1. NCBI lineage: Eukaryota > Metazoa > Arthropoda > Insecta > Diptera > Syrphidae > Portevinia > Portevinia maculata. The sequence goes on from OX454526.1 coordinate 186,424,915, forward strand.
CCCAAGAGAGAATACGACTTGCTGAATCTATACTGTATAAAGATGCACAGGCGAACGAATACTTAGAGGAGATACTGCTGTTATTAAAAGGAAGCCCAATTAAGAGATCAAGCTCTCTCTTCAAGCTCTCGCCCTACCTAGACAGCGATGGAGTATTGCGTCTGGGCGGACGTCTAGTTTTCGAAAATAAGATAGATCCTGTCATATTGCCAGGTGTCAACATATAACCACCTTAATTGTTTTTGATTATCATTGCAGATAACATCACGTGAACCACGAAACTGTGGTTAACGAGATTCGGCAGCGATATTGGATCCCGAGACTAAGGGCGATTCTAAGCAAAGTTCGACGGAGTTGTCAAGAATGCAAAAACCTCCAGGCGCAGCCGTCACCACCGAAAATGACTCTACTCCCACCAACTCGGCTTGCAGCATTCTGTCGGCCATTTACATATGTCGGGGTAGACTATTTCGGGCCTATGTTTGTGTCCGTACGTCGAAGTAGCGAAAAAAGGTATGGCGTACTATTGACCTACTTGACGACTAGAGCGGTCCATTTGGAAGTGGTGTACTCGTTGTCTACAGATTCATGTATTATTGCCATCCGCAATTTTATAGCTCGACGGGGTTCGCCGGTAGAATTGTGGAGCGACAACGGTACGAATTTCAAGGGTGCCGAGCGACAATTAAATGATGAAGCTTTCACCATGCTGAACAAGGATGAAATGATGAAGGCCTTTACCAGTCCATCTATGAAATGGCGATTCATACCGCCAGCATCACCCCACATGGGAGGTGTTTGGGAGCGCCTCGTGCGCTCGGTGAAGAACGTTCTACATAAGGTTCTGCTATCGCGGAATCCGACGGAGGAGCTACTACGTGGCGCTCTGATGGAGGTTGAAATGATCGTGAACTCCTGACCGCTCACTTATATACTAGTAAGCCATGATGAGGAGGAGGCTTTGACTCCAAACCACTTTCTTTTGGGAAACTCCAGCGGCACGAAGCCTATTGCGGAACCTGTGAGCGAGAGGAGTCAGCTGCGAAGAAATTGGCAAACATCACAACAGCTCGCTGATGCGTTTTGGAGAAGATGGGTGCGTGAGTACTTGCCTGTAATAACTCGACGCTGTAAATGGTTTGACGATGTCAAACAAATTAAAGTGGACGACATTGTTTATATAGCTGATCCCGATAGCCCAAGGAACTGCTGGCCTAAGGGGAGAATCGTTGGAGTTAGAATGAGTCAAGATGGTCGAGTAAGAACTGCCTTGGTAAAAACTGCGACTGGCCTGTACACGAGACCAGCTACGAAGATCGCCATACTCGACATCCGCCGACCGCAGGATATGATAAATCCTCAGAAGGATGTTCCGGGGGGGAGTGTTGCGACAGATCTGGCAATGATGGAAGCAAAATCTCCGAACGCGTCCTAAAGCCGATGACAAGCTGTCAAGTGCCGATGCCATGCGGCTTTAATTTCATTGTATTAAAGAACACGAGTTTCTTGGGAAATCTTTGGCGGATCTAAGGAATAAAGGAGGATACTAAAGTTAATTTATATATATTATGTTGTATTAAGTATTATAAATGATAAAAAATTATTGTTACAGGAATTTTTTAACAAAATAAATTGAAGTCACCACCTTTGGCGTTCTAATTTTGTTGCGGAAAATTTGAGATTTCTCCCGCCCAAGATTTCCCCACAACACCTGCACTAAATGATGAGCCTGTGAGAGCACTGACGAGAACCGATTAACTTAGAGGACTTCCATGGGATGATCCATTTAACCTTCCTCTCTACAGTCAACGTATCAAGCTTCTTCAAATGTTACCCCTTTCTCAACGAAGGCTTAATAGCGATATCATTTTTTTACAGCAGCGGTCAAATACCTAGATGCACCTGACTTGCTGTCGTCTATTGGCTTTAATTTTCGTGGTGGTGCCCATAATTTACGCAGTGTTGAATTATTGTTTAGCCCCATCATAGAACGAATTATGGGAGGCATGAGTCTATTAGTCGCATGAGTTGAATCTATAATCTAAATGATCATGCGATTGACTTGCATGTTAGTAAAATTAAGCTAAAAAATATTATGGTAATAATGCTTTAATGTCTTAAAATGTTTGCATTATTTTGTGTCTGTGTTAGTATTTTATAGGTACATAATTATTGTATTTTTAATTGTTTTGTCCTTACTAACACCTGCACTAAATGATGAGCCTGTGAGAGCACTTTTAGTGCCGGCAGTTTCTGCTCGTGATAGTTGCTTGCTTTAAGCACTCCACGACACAGAGCTGATAGTGTATTTTTAACCATGCCCAACGTCGTTTAATTGCGGTGATCTGACGAGAACCGATTAACTCGACGTGGTATGGTCGTTGGTTACAGGAATTCTTAGTTCTTCCTAAATGAAAATTTTCAGCAATTTTGCTGACTCGGAACATCAATCGAAAAAGATCACTAATTTCCACAGACAAATTCAAGGACGCTCTGGTGGAAATAATATAGACCCAACACCTTATCTCTGCGACAATGGAATCGGTGTTGTCGAAAGTAAAATATTTTGTTTCTGTATTTTGAGCGTTAATATTTTCGGCTGTATTTTGAGATGTTTTTTGACTACGCAGTAAATTTTTTGTGACGTCAAAGCTTTAGATGATGGTCAAGCGTTGCTCGAATTTCGTGTCCTAAGCGTGGCACCTGACAATTATAGAATAAAAAGTGTATCGCGTCCCGAACTACGCTTCGAAATAGAGAAACTAAAATTAGGCAAAGCTCCTGGATATGACTTAATCACAGGACAGGTTCTTAAAGAGTTACCTAGGAATGCTTTAATCAGGTTTGCCTAAGTTTGCACGCGGTTGTATTAATTGCTAAACAACTAATGGAGATGTGTTATGAGTCGAGGCTTGGCCACAGGGGCATCTTCGGAGTAGTGGAGGAGGACGGTGGCACGCTCGCGGTTGCACGGATATCGCTCGTCGGACGGGGTAGTTCTTGTCACCCCTCATACTAAACCACCTGCTCACAAACAAAAATTATCGTGCCTGGGAAAAAAGAGGAAGAAGATAGGCAGAGAACTAATCGGACGGACAAAAAAAAGAAAGAAAAGAGAAGAGAAAGATAGGATAGACGAAAAGAAAATCTCAATGACCTCTGCCCTACCAAGGAGATAGTAATCTAATCCTAATCTAACCTAAAACGTAAGAACTAAACCTTATCATCTATCCCTAATCTAACTTATATCTAACCTAAATCTAGACTCGTTTGCATCTCCTGCTTCCTGATGTCGCTCCCTGGTAAGGTTCGTCTCGTTCCTGAGACTTGCCAGATGATGTTGGCTCTGGCTCGGCCTACCTACCCTATGTGTCAGTTGACACTCCGTTGGCTATCTCTCTGACCGAAAATAACGAGAGACAGCCCCTTGACCAGAATCCAGTCACTCGTACGTCAAATGTCCTGGCAGAGTTCGTACGTCGTCACGTCCCGTCCTCATGTCCGTCGGTCGTCTACGTATCGTTCACGTCATGGCACAAGCGTAAGGACGGCCTTCCCAAATCTCCACACACTAAATCACAGAAAGTTTCTCTACTCCATTAAAACACTGCTAATTCAATCTTCAAAAATACTGTAATTCATTTATAAATACTAAAACTACGTTAAAACTAACATTTAGTCCAATGGATACCGGAGTTCTTAAGAGTGAATATCCTAAACTTACAACTAATATATATAATAAATAAGAACACTTTATCCTTACAAATTACTTTACTCTAAACTCATAAAAAAAATCAATAAAACTAATAAAAAAACCAAAGAAAATTCACTAAACTACTTCACTAATCTGTTATTCAGAGTAATTCACTATATTGTTGTTTGTCTTTGTTTCACTGGTCAGTATTCACTATTAAGGGGATATAACCCAACAGGAGACAATGACTGATGGCAAGCGGAGCGCCTATGCTGCGTTGACCTTTTCAAGGGCGAAGTCGCTTGGGTCTTTGTCCGGTCCTTTTATTGCGTCCGTTGCTGGCTGTTGTGCTTCAAATCGGTCTTGGGCCGTTATTAACGCTGAAGCACAGATAAGCAGACGTTTAATGTGGTGTCTGTGGGCGATCCCAGGACCAAAAAAAATCTACAGAGGTGAGGGTCGTCTTTCGACTCTGCTATCTTTTATTGCTTATTTTAATCTGATGCCTTTCGTCTTTTTGCAATAAATCCGTTTGAAAGTTTCTAGGACTATCTTTCTTTTCTTTTTTTTTCTTATTCTTTTTTTTTCTTTTTGAAGATTAATTAGATACTGTACTTCACTAAGTTCCGTGGATATTATCCACGAATAAACTTTGATTGCAAAAAAAAACTGTCACTTTGAATTGCTGCTTACTAGCACAGTTGGAATAGACTAGGGTAATGACCCTTAACCGACCTTTCTCCCTAAAATTTGAATTCCTATGTATAAACATTGTATATACACTTTATAGTATTATCATAACAGCGAGTTTTTTATTTTGGCCTCACGTTGGTAGATGGCGTTTTAGGTTTGTGTCTTAAATTTTGCTGTCACAATTTTTTTACACACTTTGAAAACGAAGAAAGAAAACCAAATAAACTGCTTTATCTCTCTTTATCGAACCTTTCATAATTGCATTCCCATGTATGTTGTATTTTTTTTCTTTGTAAGAAGGAGCACAGGCATTTTTGTTGTTTAGCAGCACAGGTAGCATGTAGGATTTCCAAGTAAGTTAATTTGTATGGATAATGGATCTCGCAGGGTTGGGTCCGTTTGCCCGCATATCAAAAGCCCGCACACGAATGCCCGCACACGAATGCCCGCATATCAAAAGCCCGCATCCCAAAAGCCCGCATCACAAAAGCCCGCACCACAAAAGCCCGCATGTCATGGGGAAATATGAAGTTCCCCTTAAGAAATCTCTTTTCTGTGATTTTGGAAATTGAAGTAAACCAATCAAAACTCTTATAGAAAATATTTTGTGGCTTCGAAAATGGCGTGAAGTAGTTATTCACCACACTCACCTCTTCCCCTCTTTTTTTTTTGAAAACGTGTAAAATCTCTTAAAAATTTTTTGGTCGTCCTAAAAAGAACCGATTTATTTACCATATCCACCTCTACCCCTCATTTCCCCTCCTAAATTGAAATTGGTCAATATCTCTCATTGAATATTTAGTCGTCCTAAAAAGAACGATTTTCGTTCATTGAACCCAATACACAAAATCACTTCACTTGCACTGTTTTGGGAGCAACCGCACTGCTCCAGGCATCGTCGAAGAATGCGACAATTCAGAAAAATACCACTTCTTATATACACTTTGTCGAAGACATTTCGAATTGATAATATTTTTGGCAACCAATCAAAACTCTTGCAGGATATATTTTACACAACTTCCCTCTCCGTGATTCTCATGATTTCTTGCATCTTACAGATGGATTTCTGTGTGAATTCAATGGATTTTAAATGTACATTACTTCTATTTTAACACGCAATTGTTTAGGAAATAACCATAGCCCAAGTGCGGATAGTACATGTGTTGAATAGATGCTCTTACCATTGAAAAATAATAGCATTCCTCCCAATAAAAGAGAAAAAAGTTCATAAAATGGAAAGAATTTGTATACATTTGATTAAAGCAGACCGCAAATCATGCGAGTAAAAGGAGTTCATATTTGGAATTATTCGTTTATTTAGTGGAAAAACCAGTTTAAATCCTAAGATTCCGCGAGCGGGCTACATAGACCCGACATGATGCGCATAAATTCGCCTTATCTTTTCAATTCGGCGCTTATTTGCATTGTTTATATACACTTTTTTTGTTTCGTTTGTTTCATCCTTTCATCCTTTTTTTCTATTCGAAACTCTGAAAATAATGAAGAAGGAAATCCTTTTAGTAGTCATTTTTGCCTAGGTGGCCCGCTTCGTGGGTTCTTACGATTTAAACTATCTCTCCGCAGGGTTTAGCACGCTCACGCAACTTCGTTGCTCCGCTAAGGGTATAAGCTGGCTGTCTGGCAGGCGCCATAAACACAAACAAATAAGCCCCCAATTGTAAGATAATTATTCGCATCATTTTCGTTCTGGGTGGCCCGCTTCGCGGGATCTTAGGATTTAAACTATCTTTCCGCAGGGTTTAGCACGCTCACGCAACTTCGTTGCTCCGCTAAGGGTATATGCTTATTGTCTGGCAGGCGCCATAAACATTTACAAATAAGCGTCAAATTTCATAGATAATGCCATTTAACTCGCATCATTTTTGTTGTGAGTGGACCGCTTCGCGGGATCTAAGGGTTTCACCTATCTTTCCGCAGGGTTTAGCACGCTCACGCAACTCCGTTGCTCCGCTAAGGGTATATGCTTTATGCCTGGCAGGCTCCATAAGCACTATGATATTAGCGCTCAACTCCAAAGATAATGTCCATATATTCGCATCATTTTCATCTTTTACTGTGAGGAATAGTGTCAATCTTCCTTTGAATAGACAACTATTGCACTATTGAGATCAGATTATTTCCAAGATAATTGCGTCTTAACGTCGAAGAAATGTTAAACAGGCGCCATAAACACTGAAATTAGCGCCAAATTCTAAAGATTATAACCATATATTCGCATAATGTTCGTTCTGTGTGGCCCGCTTCGCGGGATCTTAGGGTTTCACCTATCTTTCCGCAGGGTTTAGCACGCTCACGCAACTTCGTTGCTCCGCTAAGGGTATATGCTGGTTGTCTGGCAGGCGCCATAAACACAAGCAAATAAGCGCCGAATTGAAAAGATAAGGCGAATTTATGCGCATCATGTCGGGTCTATGTAGCCCGCTCGCGGAATCTTAGGATTTAAACTGGTTTTTCCACTAAATAAGCGAATAATTCCAAATATGAACTCCATTTACTCGCATGATTTGCGGTCTGCTTTAATCAAATGCATACAAATTCTGCCCATTTTATGAACTTTTTTCTCTTTTATTGGGAGGAATGCTATTATTTTTCAATGGTAAGAGCATCTATTCAACACATGTACTATCCGCACTTGGGCTATGGTTATTTCCTAAACAATTGCGTGTTAAAATAGAAGTAATGTACATTTAAAATCCATTGAATTCACACAGAAATCCATCTGTAAGATGCAAGAAATCATGAGAATCACGGAGAGGGAAGTTGTGTAAAATATATCCTGCAAGAGTTTTGATTGGTTGTCAAAAATATTTTCAATTCGAAATGTCTTCGACAAAGTGTATATAAGAAGTGGTATTTTTCTGAATTATCGCATTACTCACTGTCATTCAGTCAACCTGTGCGGACATAATTTCGTGCTGGTAAATCAATTGCAAGTGAAGTTAAAAATAATAAAAACAAGCAGCCAGCGATACCTGCGATGGATCTACCTGCGCTAAAAACCTATAGCAATAAAACCGACACAAACACACAAAATCAAAAGGGATTAAACCAAAAAGCAATATAAGTGAGGTAAAATGCCCGAGCGATTCTCCCCAGAATCCGCCCTTGCGGCACTCGAGCAGTTACTTCGCAGAATTAAAAACGACCTCGGAGCTACATTTAGTAAAGAGGTCAATAAAATCATGACAAGGGTAACCAAAGCGGAACCTGAAGAATCTTCTGAGGATGAGGACAACAACGTCTCAATGACAAGTGATGTTAGCGAATCTTCGTCAACGTCGTCAAATATCGAAATTGCAACGGACGCAACCGCTACAGACGAAGACGAAAGCTCCTGCTCATTGCCATTACCAGGAAGGAAAAGGGCAAAAAAAACCAAGACTACATGTACAAAAAAAACCAAAACGGAAAAGACCAGCAGCCCACCAGAGACAGCCTTATTAAATACAACAACGAAGACAGCAGCAACTGCACCAAAAGTAGCAGCCCAAACAACCAATGCCAAGCCACCATTACCGACTACACCAAACTCCCAACCAGGAACGTCATCCCCAACGAAGAAAGTAGGAATGCCGCCAATCATTTGTTTTTCGGGGAACATTGCTGAAATAAGCCGTTTCGCCAAGGGAGCAAACATCGTGTTTACCCTAAGAAACATCAATACAATCAAGACGGTCATCAACGCATCTACACGAGATGGATTTGAGTCCATTAGAGATTTCCTCAAACAAAGAAAAATTCAGCACCACACCTTCACACCTCGAGAAGACAGGAAGATCATCATGCTACTAAAAGGTATCCACTACTCCTACAGCATATCTGAAATTGAAGAGGAGCTCAAAAATGAAGGAATCCCAGCGCTGAAGGTTTCATCCTTTAAATCACCAAGAGCTAACGGAAAGGCATTCAACAGCTTTGTCATAGAGATCGACAAATCTTGTGTAGTCAACGATATCTATAAGAAGACTCTCCTTCTTAACCAACGAGTGCACTGGGAACGTCTCCAAAATAAAGATATCGTCCAGTGCAAGAACTGCCAGCGCTTCGGTCATGTCGCTTCAAACTGCGGCATGGCTTATGTGTGCGTGAAGTGCAGCCACAACCACCAACCAGGAGAATGCAAAAGGAAGGACACTACAGACCTGGATGTATACTGCGCCAACTGCAAAATTAATGGACACCCAGCAAACTACAAGGGCTGCCCATTCTACAAAAGAAAAGTTGCTGAAACTGAGAAAGCCGCCACACAGAAAAAGAAGCAGCAGGAGTTTGCAGAAAAATCCGCCTGCGTCCTCACACAGCCCGGAATCAGCTTTGCTTCAATAGCTTAAATGAGTGCACGTAGACTAAACGACAAGCCGCAAACAAGACCGAGCCCACAGCAACAATCCCCTACCATTGCGGCAAAACAAAGACAACAACAAGCAGCTCGTGCTAATCCAACCAGAAGAGTCGACCTCAATAACGAAGTCCACCGAGTCTTCGGAACAGATCTAGTCAGCATAATGAAGAAGGCCCGTAATGCTGTTCCCACGAACTACTCTGGATTGAGCGAAGAAAAAAAATCAGTGGCGCTAGCGACCTTTTTGTTCCAGTTATGCAGTACATAAGAAAACTGCGTGTGATAGCGTATAACGTTAATTCGTTATACAGCATCCATAGACGAACAGCCTTCCACCTCTTTATGAAGACCAACCAGCCAGACATCGCGCTCATTAGCGAAACAATGCTCACCAGCCGAAATAGAATAGACCTCAAGAACTACAACATCTTTAGAACAGATAAGATAGAAGGAAAACGAGGCACAGCAATTCTCGTACGAAAAAATATCACCGCCAGAAAATCAAGAATCGCTGGACTAACGACGTTTGAAGCAACAGGAGTAGTAATCCAAACAACCCCAACGGAAACACTAATGGTGATCAGCAGCTACAACAAATGTAAAGCAAGATCAGTCGACACCAAACACGACCTAGGAATACTAAACGGTCTTGTAAATCAGCACACATATGGAATTATTGGCGGCGATTTCAACGCTAGACACCAAGTATGGGGGGATACAATAATAAATGAGGAAGGCACAACAATAATGGAATGGATAGAAGATAACTTCGACCAGCATAACCTTGTAGTAATCTCACAAGGCAAACCAACGTACCCAAGGACACCTTCCTGGCTAGACTTTTTCCTGGTATCCTCCAACCTGGTGAACATCCTTCCAGAAATCCGGAATTACCAGTGCAAAACCCTCATCAGCGACTCTGACCATGATGCGGTGCAACTCACCATCAAGCTGAACCGGCCCATCTTCACCAACACACGGCCAGAAGGCGAATACATTGATTACAATCAACTTGATATCGAGCGACTGCAAAGAGACGTGGAAGAAAGGCTAATAATGCCACCGTCCAACAGAAACCTCTCTAATGAAGAAGTAGAAGCAGCGATCGAAAACTTTGAAGCAACAGTTAGCAGTGCACTCAACCAACAAAAGAAACCCAGGACATCTAAAGATAGGTACAGCCATCTCCCACCCCACATCCAAAACTTGTACCACCATAGGCAGCGTCTCCGAAAACGACTACAAAGAATAAGAGATCGTGAATGGAACACCGTTAACAGCAGCTACCAGATGGTCCTGAGCGAACTAAAATGCACTGACATCATGTTCAGAAATGCAGTACAACACTTCAATAACATCCAAATGCAAACTCGGCTGCAAAATATCAAACCCGGTCCGGACACATTTAAACAAATAAATCGAATCATCGGAAAAGGCGCCAAGATGCCGGAGACACTGATCACCAACCAGGGCTCAGCAACAACCTCAGTGGATAAAGCCAATGCACTAGCAGATTACTTTGAAGGGAACTTCACACCTTCTCCCCCAAATGACGCAGAGTTTAAAGCAGAAATCGATTCAACAATAGAAAATATTGAGCGATGGTCCAGTCAAACACCAAGGTTTAGCGAAACAAATCCAGCCGATGACCCAACGGAGAATGAGACCTTGTCCACACCTGAAGAAATCGCGGAAATCATCCATGGCAGTCATTCCAAGAAATCATCAGGCCCTGATCAAATTTCAAATTTTGTGCTGAAGAAGATGCCCCACGCCGTCATGATTCTACTATCCATACTGCTAAATAATTGCATCAGTAGCTGCTACTTCCCCGCAAAATGGAAAACTGCAAGGATAATAGCCATTCCTAAGAAGGGCGATCACAACAGCGTCATGGGATATAGACCAATTTCACTTCTCAGTAGTGTGAGTAAAATCTTGGAGGAACTCATACTGCGGAGATTGAAGTCAGTCACTAATGCACTGAACATCCTACCAGATATACAGTTCGGATTTCGCGAGAAGCACTCAACCTTGCACCCTTTGATGAAACTCCACCATGATGTTACAAGGGCCCTCAACAACCACCAAGTTACTGTCGCATGCTTCCTGGATGTGGAGAAGGCATTTGACTCCGTCTGGATACAAGGGCTTATTCATAAACTTACCCAGCTTAATTTCCCTACTAACATTATTAAAATTATTTACAGCTTTCTCCACTCTAGGTCATTCTTTGTCCAAGTCGGTAATAGCCGGTCAAGGACGAGACCTATCAGAGCCGGTGTAGCTCAAGGCTCTAAGCTAGGACCACTGCTCTTCAACATTTATACGTCCGACCAACCCCGTCTCCAGGGAACCACACAAAGCTGCTTATTCGCAGATGACTCCGTCACATACAGCAGTTCCATGTCCCCAGCAATAGCCGCATCAAGAGTCGAAGACCACGTCAGAAGCATCTTTTCCTACTACCGAAAATGGGGAATTCGGATAAACACCAACAAATCCGAACTGTTATGCATACGAAGACCAATCACTGGAAGAACCCGAGGCCGGTCAGTCTCTAACTGTCGCAACGTTGTCATCAGATTACCAGATGGCACGACGCTATCCACCAAAAACGATGTGAAGTACCTTGGAGTCCATCTGAACGAGAGGTTCCGATTTAACCCTCACTCAAAGACAGTGCTGAAGAAGGCCACATTCGCATTCCATCGAATCTACCCATTGATGAGGAAACAAAATGGTCTCAGCAAAAGTACAAAACTACTGTTATACAAGCAACTGATAAGGCCAGTTATAACATACGCCTTCCCAATTTGGTACACTATTTCAAAGACATTTATGCAGAAACTTGCCATCTTCGAGAGAAAAATGCTGAGGATTTGCACTGGACTCCAATTTGACCCAATCCGAAGAAGACATGTGCGTAGCAGCCGTCTTTACGAAGAAGCCAATATGAAGCCCTTGGAAAGATACATGGTGGAATTATTCCAAAAGCTGCTAGAAAGTATATCAACCCATCCAAATCCATTGGTAAGAAGATTAAGCGAGAGCCAACTCATACCAGAACATCGATATCTTGGCGTCATGGCGCTGCGAAACGAAGGCATGTTCCCGATAGACAACAACTGGATCAGCTATCCCTTTTACGACACAGTCGACACCAACCACCACCGAGGATAAATCACCGGTGACACCCTACAACCCACAACCATCCGAAATCATTGACAACCGTGTCCAAACAAACGAGAACCGCAAAGCCAATTTTGTAATATTAATATAAATCAAGCCACTATTAATGTAATACATTTATAATCTACATAAAAAAAATACATTGTAAACCGTTGGGCCCCTATTGTTGAGCCAACAAGCTATATATTATTAATAATTTGTCAACCTTTAGTAACTAGTTTTAAGCCAATTGTATAAAATTTTAAAGTTAAATAAAAAATATTATGTATGTATGAATTATCGCATTCTTCGTCGATGCCTGGAGCAGTGCGCTGCTCCCAATCCAGTGAAAGTGAAGTGATTTTGTGTATTGGTGGTTCTATGAACCAAAATCGTTCTTTTTAGGACGACTAAATATTCAATGAGAGATATTGACCAATTTCAATTTAGGAGGGGAAATGAGGGGTAGAGGTGGATATGGTAAATAAATCGGTTCTTTTTAGGACGAACAAAATTTTTTTAAGAGATTTTACTTGTTTTCAAAAAAAATAGGGGAAGAGGTGAGTGTGGTGAATAACTACATCCCCCTCCATATTACTCGGAACAAATATTTCTTTCAAGCGATTTGATTGGCTTTAAAAATTTTAAAATTGAAGTGATGAGGTGAATAACAAAACAATAAGCCCGCATCATATGCGGGCTAAATCTGAAAATAAATTGTGCAGGCTTATGGCATGCGGGCTTTTGTGCTGCGGGCTTTTTCATAATTTGGCGTGCGGGCTTTTCATATGCGGGCTTATAGGGGTTTCCCGATCTCGCATTATCGATTCTGTGGTCATGCCATATGATTTTCATTTGTATGGAAATGTAAGTATGTATTTATTTTTCTGTGTAATTGATGATTTGCAATATTGCCTTCGCTTAGGCAAGTAGTATGTTTGATGAGAGGGAGATGATGGAAATATAATAAATCTGACTTCTTCGTCTGCGAGTAGAAATGATGGAATAGGCGTAGCGTTTGAAAGGAAAAATTTAATAAAATTTGATTTCGGTATTTTTCATCAAATGAGATATTATGAGTTTGTCGCATTTTAGACTCTCACTGTTTCGGCTATATCTTGTCGCAAAAGGTACCGATTTCTATAATTTTTTTTGTAATTGATTTAGAAATATTCGATCTAATTTTTAAAGCAATGACATAATTTATTTTTTGTCAGTATTGTGCCATGCAGCACCACCACTTTTTGGTCAATAGGTACCTATACGATGCATATTTATATGGATAATAAGAATTTTCGTTGTTTTGCGTAGAGATAGATTGCTAAATTGGAGTATTGCGCAAGTTTATTTATCTTTAATCAACATGTAAAATTGTTGGTATATATTTTAAAGTCCATGTACCTTTTCAATGAAGCATTGAGGAAGGTCACTTGTTGGTATTTTTTGCTTAATGGAGGTTGCTTGATTGTTTCTCTTTTGCATTAAACGTGTTCTAACATTAGATGTACTTCGAGGCATTAAGAACGTCATTACAAAGATCATACTGGCTAACTTTAGAGCTTTTAGCTAAGCTCCAGCAATTGTAGAGTGTTCTATTGTGTCTCTTGGCGGTTCAAGTTGAGTATGACTTTCATTACTATAGTCCCAGTATATTCATAGTTTTAATTGTAATCCGCGTTGCGACTATTGGATATCAGAAAGAGTTGAACTGCTTTTTGTATTCATATTGGTCTAATTTCATTCGTGAAAGGATAAGTTGTGCATATGAATATTTTTATAATATATAAATCCTAATTCTTTTATACCTAGTATAGGTAGTCCATTGTCTGGTAGTTATTACACTGGACTATGTTGCTACTATGTTACCTATAGTTGCCAATTATATACAGTCTTGTTCGTATTGTGTTCATTGTTTGCACAGTCCGTCTGTTTACCAAGATAGATATCTTGCTCTTAAGCATATTGTATCTAATCTTATCAAATTTAATATCTGATTTAATATCGAATTTAGCACCGACCGCGACAGTTGCAGTCCTCTGCTTCGAAGGTATCCCACTCGTTAATACAGCCACTCGCTGGACGAGGTCAGGTAGAGCTCGCAGATACCTCCTGTTCTCCTAACCTTTGCAGAAAGGACCTGAGTACCCAACATTGCAAGTTGAATCACATTTTAGCAGAGCATATGCAAGGCTCTAGAACAAACACGGTCTCCAACTTGGACAACACTGAACAACTATACTTTTCGTCTAATGAATAAAAAAAACACATATTTTATCTATAAATTTTACTTTCATTTACCCCTTATATTAAACAAAATCTTTAATTATTTAAGAAAAACTTACTTTTATATCAATTGACTGTTAACTTATTGAGAAAAGATAGCAAAAAGCTATAAAATGTACGCGAACCAATTAAAAATGATATAAACACTTTCTCTTCAAATTGACCTTCTTATAAAAAAAATTATACACAATTTGGAGTTTGAGTTGCACTAAGCAACAACAAAAAAAATTTGCAAAGTCATTACGTAGGAGGCTTAACCGGTTTTTGTTTAATTTTGTGCATGTCATTTTCCTTATTAAATCAAGCTAAATCAGCGATTCGTCACACTGTGCAACGTAGACAAGCAACACCAATAAGTCAACAAACTTTTTCAGTAAGTTCATTTTTTAAAATTGAAAAGTGGCAAAATGCATTTGATGGGTTCGAAAATATCCACGATTTTCTTTTTAAACTGGAAACCCTTAAGGTTCGTTCGCAATGTAGCTGGGAACACACTATAACTTGTCCAATCTTTTTTATCTCTGCCTCAATTAATATTTTTTCACATGCAAATATGGTTTATAAATTTGGGAATCCTCAGTGCTGAAATGCGAATCTCCTTCGCCGATGTGAAAATACACACCAATTGTATTAAATACAAAGAAACAAGTTACAGGTGAATGTGATGGTCTAATTGCAATATGCCATAACCTACCCCAAACATTCATCAAAGCCAACAAATAATATACCATCAACTACTCGACGACAATTCTCCCACCTTCCTTTATCCACCATCGCCCCTGCCTTTAAATATGAATATCCATTTTTCACTTGCAAATATGAATTACAAAGAAAATCATTTGAGAATCCTCACAGTAGCTGAAATGCGACTCTCCTTCAACGATCATACACACACATTCCAATTGTATTAAATACCAGAGAACATAACCTACCCCAAACTTCCATCAGAGCAAACAAATAATATGGCATTAGTCTACCCGATAATAATTCATTCACCTTTCCGCCCTACCATCAACCACCAACGCTACATGTGTCGTCTTCCTTCTCATATGCCTAGTCACGAGCATGAAGGAGAACAAAGAATCATCTGTTTGCGCAAAACGAAATAAAAATATTCTGCTGATACTTCCATCAGAGCCAACAAATAAAATACGATAAATCTAGCCGATGAGAATTTCCTGCTCCGTCAAACATCAGCCACCATCGGTTGTTGCTACCTGAATGATCTTCATATTCATGATCTTCATATTTCTCCTCATATTGAGCCCTATTGCGAAGATCAACTATCAATTAACAATTGACATTTATCAATCCATTTTATTAATTGGTATTGTTACTGTCAACTGTCAATATTATTGATAAATTGTGAATTTTCTATTTTGAATAAAAAAAATCGGTATTGTGAAGAACAATTTTCATCAATTTTCTTGTCCGCTGTCAATTTTTCTTTCAATCGTAAATTTGCAGTCGATGAGTTCGTGCTGGTGAAAAAAATAAAAAAGAAATGTGAGTTTCGAATTAAATAAGTGACAAAATGTTTATTTTTTTTATTTCCAAACTTCAGGAAGATCGTATATCGTTACTAGAAAACCAAACTGTTAACCAAATAAACTATCACGAAAATATGCTAAATATTTTGGGTAGTATTAAAAAAAGTATGCGTTATATAGAATATTATTCAAAAAGGAAACTTCAAATCGCCAAAGAACACAAAGAAGACATTTTAAAAATCAAGAAAGAAAAATTGAAGCTCTACAAAGACAATAAATAAAACAAAGAAAGAGATAGAAAAACCAAACTGAGGTTAAAAATTAAAATGCTGGAGCTGGAAAAACAAAAAATTCAAATAAACAATTTTTTAAGTGTTTTTAATGTTTATCTTAAAATAGTTGATAGTTGACAAGCGATGCAGTTGACTGTGCAATACCAAGATTGAAATCATTGCCTAAGCTCAACTGGTAGTTCCCATGTGCACAGAATCTTAGCACTGCTGCTACTTTTAAAATGTTTGGCACAGCTCGAATGTTTTTGCAGGGCTTCAATTTGTCCTCAATTTCTTGAAGGAGATCAAAATGCATCCTTTGACAGGCGGAAGTTTTTTAAAAACCTAGAAACGGTTTAGATTTATTAATTTTTATCTGAAAATCGAAACCATTAGACTTACTTTGGTTTTCGAATTCCAAAGGATTGGATACATCCCTCAAACTTCTTCGTATTCTTGACATTTCACTGATAGCAGAATCATTAAACTCCTCATCATCATCAAAAAAAAGTTCTGTTGAGGTCATTTTGTAATTTTATTGATTTTCATTTGATTTTCAGACTGATTTCAGATTTTCACCAGTTCCTCAAAAAAAAAAAACAAACATCTGTCAGACGCACATTCCCATTCAAAATTATAGAAATATTTTGAACGCATTCACAATAGCACAATTTTCATCAACTTATTTTCACAATACCGATTTTTGCTTGAGTTGATAAATTCTATCAATCGTCAATCGGTTGATAGTTGATCTTCGCAATAAGACTGATTCACGAGAATGGGAGATAATAGGCGTTTTTCTTTTTTAGCTCCGAGCGGGGAACAGAGCGGGGCCCGAGCGATAAGAGCTCGCTCCGAGCTGAACGTAACCTGAGCGCTCCGAGCTAATTAAGAAACAGAATTGAGCACTGAACTGTCATTAGATAATTTGTTTTTATTAATTTTCAAAATAGTCAGGTTTGCTTCTGAAATTGGTGTTTGTCAAGGATTATTCCATTTAAATTATAATTTCTAGTAAATAAACTATGGAAAAAGCACAAATAATGAATGAATTCAGCCGCGCTCAGCTTTTCGCTCGAAGTGCTCGGTCATTTTCAATCGAGCTCATCGAGCGAGCCCTGAGCTAGCTCTGAGATAAAAAAGAGATACAAATTTTGTGCTCAGAGCGCTCCGAGTTAAAAAAGTAACACAGTTCTTTTTTTGACAGCTCAGTGCCCCGCTCGGAGCTAAAAAAGAAAAACGCCTAATGGAGACAACAAAGGTGTAGAAAAGGTTCTTCAATAGGCTAGTATGGATATAGCTTTTTTTAATGTAGTATTTACGTCGTATGGTGGCGTAGTCGTCGTATACACGAAGTGAGAAAACTATAGAGTTTATATACAATTTTTTTTCCTTTGTATATAGACTTTATAGTATTATCATAACAGCCAGTTTTTTATTTTGGCCTCACGTTGGTAGATGGCGTTTGGAAGGTTTGTGTCTTCAATTCTGCTCACACTATTTTTTTTTTACACACAAATCAACTGCTTTATCTCTTTTTATCGAACCTTTCATAATTGCATTTTCATGTATGTTGTATTTTTTTTTCTTTGTAAGAAGGAGCATAGGCATTTTTGTTGTTTAGCAGCACAGGTAGCATGTAGGATTTGCAAGTAAGTTAATTTGTATGGATAATGGATCTCTCATTATCGATTCTCTGGTCATGCCATATGATTTTCAATTGTATGGAAGTGTAAGTATAAGTATGTATGTAGGGGGAGGGAAAAGGTGATACACAACAGAAGACACGTTAAGTTTATGTTTTTTTTTTCTATTTTTTATTCACTGTTCACTAGAGCTAGGGTACAATAAATTGGGGTAGTTTAATTTAAGTAATTTAAGTAATTAAAGTAATTCAAGTAATTTAAGTAGTTTAAGTAATTTAAGTAATTTAAGTAGTTTAAGTAGTTTAAGTAATTTAAGTAGTTTAAGTAGGTAATTAAAGTTTCTTCACGGAGACAGCGACTTGGCATACTTAGCGACGTTACGCGAGTGTCCGCCTTGAAAAAAATCGTCTCTCTCTTAGCAAGCATTTACATAATAAGAGAACTGAACCGATTTGAACATAGGGAAATGTTGGCATGTTTAGCAGATCTAAACTAAGATAAGTCTGCAGAATCGCTCCTACACCCGGCCATCCTGTTTGTCGGCTGCCTCAGACGACTAGTCAGCATCACGCGTCATCTCCTCTGTCACCACTAGGGGATACATCTTCATCGCTGTCATCGTAATCGCTTTCATCGCAACACCAAGGTTTCATAAAATCAGCTGAAGACGAAGTTGCGTTAGGGCCTTCATGGCTGCCTACCTTAATAACGTCGTAACGGTCACCTCTTTTTACTTTAACGACCTCATATGGTCCCAAAAACGCTGGATATAACTTAATTCCTGGTGCAAACTGAGTTCGTTTGATTGCGACCAGATCGTGGACCTCATACTTCGTTGCAACTTTTCTTTTCCGCTTGTAACCTTTCCGGTTCTCCTCTTGGACCTTGACTATCTGTTCCTTCGCTTCGCCTCGCATCTCCCTTCGCTCGTCTTCGAACTCTTCGATCAGCAGCTCTTCCAGTACTTTACGCAGATCATATCTTTCCATATTTTTCATCGGTACTCCAAACATAAGCTCCAATGGTGTTCTCTTCGTGCTTCTGTTGACTGTAGAGTTTAATATACGCTGCAGTCTTGGGACGTGTTTAAACCATTTGTCAGGATCGTCAACGGATAGCTTCGACAGCACTTCTATAATTGTTCGGTTGATGCGGTCTACCTGCCCATTACCACGCGCTACTCCTGTTGTGACTAGCGAGTGCAAAATATTCCTCTCGCTGCAGTATTCTTTGAAGGCATTCGATGTAAACGCTGATCCTTTGTCTGTTATGACTCGTGCTGGGTCACCGAAAATGTCGCTCTGGAACAGACATTTTTTAACAACTTCGTCTGCGCCTGTCGACTTTACGGGAAATATCCATGTGAACTTAGTGAAACCATCCACGATTACTAGCAAGTGTTTGTAGCTCTTTGCTGTTGACTGTAGCGGACCAAGGTTTTTGTTATTACCTCCAATCGTTCGGACGTGTATTTCTTTTGCTCCCGCTTCGCTAGTTTAAATAAATTTAATTCCAATTTATTTGCGTACTTGCAATTTCCCCTGAATTTCTACCCATTAACTGTTCATTGCCTTCCACCTATTACTCGGTTATTGCCTTTGATCGCGTAACATTATTTGACCCAATTAATCAACTTCAAAGCAGTGCGCTGACGCATCATAAATTGTCTAAGTGCGTTTACCCTAGTGCTCCACCTTCGTTTTCCACTATTCGTTGACTAAAAAAAAAAAAAAAAAAAAAAAAAAATGGAAAAATCGTGTGCCAATTGCAATTGTGGTGATAATAACAACTCTGATCTGATTGCCTGCAATGGCCTTTGTGGGAAATTGTTTCACCCCCTCTGTACCGGTATTGGCAAAAGATCCGCGATCTATATAAGGGACTTTGCGAACAACTTTCTTTTCTTCTGCGATGAGTGCAAAGTAGTCTCACTCTCGCATGTGATGCTCGCGATCAAATGCCATAACGAAACAACCAACAATACGCTAATTGACATGAACCGCTCATTCAAAAAAGTGATAAATCAATTCTCGAAGTTGGATGAGGTATCCAAGACAATTGATGAGCTCAGTAGTTCTGTAGAACGCGCGAGTGAAATAAGCAAGTCTTACTTCAAATCCTGTTTGAAGCAACTTGCAATTATTAACGAATCAACCCTAAAGAGGACACAAGATTTGGTTACCACAACTCACCTCAACAATGAGCTGTCGAAATTTTCCGTTCGCCTCTCAACGCTTAACTCCCAAATGGTTCAACTTAATACGTACATGCGTGACCATTTACCAGTCCTTGGAGATCTACACGCTGCGGATAAATCGAACGCGATCCACACAGCTGGTATTAAATCTTTGGCTGCTGCAACGACCGTTCAGAATGAACACCTGGATGTAGTAGAAGCTAATTTAAGGTCTCTCAGAGAAGAATCGGCCCATATTAAGTTAGCTGTAATGGATATTGCGGAGGAGATAAGATGTGTTTCTAGCAATTTGGAGTCCAACCATTACCAGCAACCACACAATAACACTTCCATACTCGATGAGCTGCTGAACATCACGTCGCCCCAAACTGCAATTCCACTTGCTCGCCCAACTATTCACTTGGAACCAATAATTTCCAATAATCACCCGACCTGCACGACGACCACAACAACTCTAACGCTACCTGGGACTTTAAAATCACCCATAACAGCCTTGGACAAGCCCACTTCTATCACAACTCCAGCCGCCATCAAGGGACCACCCACACCGATCTACCTTAACCGATTCGGCACGCTATGGACACTGGCTGATTGGAACAAAAGGCTGGACAAAATTCAAAAAGACGATTCATTCATCATAAAATGCGCCCCCCGGCACGCTGACGCCTCTTGGTTGAAGAACTATTTCCAGCTGAAATTCTCTATCACCATTGCCAACTGTCAGAAGATTTCCCCGGCTAAGTCCAATAGCAGTAGTTTCAAACTCGACATACCCTCGAAATACAACTGGCTTTTTTCGAGTCCCTCCAACGAAGTGAATTTAGGAGATATGTCCATCGCGAAATGGTCTAACGCAGGAGTTGTTCGGCCTAGGATGGGATCCAATAGCGTTAAGTATAACATTAAGAAACGTAAGTCATATAATCCCATGTCCAACAGTAACCTCGATCCTAACTGGAGTTTCAAAGCTGGAACTTTTCCATTATTCTCGCCTCAACTCCGTCAACCCATACCCATTCCTCAACCCGCCCCCAAAATATCTACTCCTTCTCGCTCCCTTAATGCCTCTAAGCTGACATCTCCTCACAGTTCCTCCACTCGACCCATGACCAACTCGACGTCTGCAGGGCTTCAACCAAAACGGGTATCTTTTAATTTGACCCCAAACTCCACTGACCCTTCGACTTCTGCTACAACTTCCTCCAATTACCCGAATTTCGTTCACTCCCATATTCTCAATACTGCCCAGACTTCCCATATTAACACGCCAACCCCAACCTCTGAAGCGTTTATCGATCCTTTACTTCCCCCAACCATCAAACTAACATCCAAATTTGTTACCCCTACGTCCTCGAACAATGACCTCGACGGCCGTTACGTTATGGCTCGGCTTCGAGACCACAGACTCTTTGAAAACGTTCGCCTATACCTTGCCTACTTGCATGACAAACCTGAATCAATCTGCATTGACGGAAAGACTAAGACGAATATTCAAATCTCAATTCAGAAAGAAGGCCTCCAACTGATCCCACTGCACTCCGTGATATTTACACCCGCTTCCATGAAAGCTTTAACATTTCCTCTACTAATGTGGCTAAGGATCTATCTGCTTTTGCTTCTCATATTAACTCCAAACGTATCTCATATCTTCAACGTAACCGAGTTGATCACAATAATTTTTTTCGTCCCTAAAACACCTTTGGCCGCCTCAGATCTGAAATTGCCTCTATCCTTCTACTATCAAAACGTAAGAGGACTACGCACCAAAACTCACGCAGTTTTCCGTCATACTCACACTCTTCCTTTTGATGTTTATGTTCTTACCGAAACTAATCTTTCCCCGAATATCTTAAACCAAGAGTTGTTTCCAGCATCTTTCAACGTCTTTCGTGATGATAACGTCACTTGTCTTCTAGACATACTTCCCTGCCGTGGCGTTCTCATTGCAGTTCATAACAGCTTGAACTCTTCCATCATCTCAACATCAACCTCCCCTCTTCTAGATTTTGTTGTAGTAAAAATCTCGCTCGTTAACCGTTCTCTCTACGTAATGTGCTTCTACATACGTCCGTCTCAACCCATCGAATCCTACCAACTCGTCGTGGATGCCATCGACCATTTACTTGATACTTGTAAGCCAAACGATGAAATCATAATTTTCGGCGATTTTAATCTCCCTAATCTACAGTGGAGCTTATCGGAAGATCAATCTTTCTTCGTCCCAATAAACCCGATATCTAGTAAGGAATGCCTTTTTGTCGACCGCGTAACTGATTCTGGGCTTTGTCAAGTCAGTGGTGTTAAAAACTATATGGGACGACAGTTGGATCTTGTTTTCACAACTGACCCTGTAAACTCCTCAACCATTGAAAGTTCTTTACACCTTTCTACTGTTGACGCTTACCACCCTCCTCTGCTCCTTTCTTTCTTTTATCACCCCTCTTCCCAATCCCTGCCTCCAACTAACCTGTACTCCTACGACTTCCACAAAGCTAACTTCCGAAAGATCAATGACTTTCTGAGCAGAATCGAACTCAACTTCTCGAACTTATCCGTTGATGAAGCTGCCACCCGTTTTTATGACGAAATCTTTAAATGCATTTCCTTATTCGTTCCTTATTCGCGCCATAAAATCTCACCATCTTCCCCTCCGTGGTATAATAGGAAACTGCGTTCACTTCGTAATAAACGTAACAAACTATGGGCGATCTATCTTCTAACCAAAACTACTACAGATTATTCGAATTATCTCGGTTCGTACTTACAGTTCTCTAACCTTTTTCACTGTCTCTATCAACGCTATCTTTCTGATGCTCAAGCTAACCTCATCAAGGACCCAGGGTCATTTTTTCATTTTGTTAATTATAAAAGGAAATCTGATGGATATCCCTCCTCACTCTTGTTTGAAGGCGAGTCCTTAACGGACCCATTTGTAATCGCAAACTCTTTTGCCACCGTGTTCAAGCAGTCCTTCACTGACGACTGCCCTGAACCGGATCACTCCTACTTCAGTTATCTGAAAAACTATACCGTTGGCCCATTCATTTTACCCACCTTTGACCATTCCACGGTGTGCGACAGACTTCTTCATCTCAATGATGAATTTGTACCCGGCCCAGACGGCCTTCCAGCCATTCTTCTCAAAAAGTGTTCTGCGATTCTTTCACCTTTTATTGCCAATCTCTTTAAACATTCCTTATCTCTTGGGAAATTCCTAAAATCTGGAAAACGTCCTTCATTTCACCTGTTCACAAAAAAGGGCCAAAGAATGACGTATCTAACTATCGACCTATTGCCAAGCTGTCGCATTTACCCAAGGTTTTCGAAAGTATGATGTACGATTCATTATCCTTTCAGTGCAAGTCTCTTATCTCCCCCCTTCAGCACGGTTTCCTTAAAGGTAGATCCACAACCACCAACCTTGTTGACTTTGTCTCCGTTACACTTTCTGCTTTAGAAAGTGGCAATGAAGTGGATTTAATCGCTACTGACTTCAGTAAGGCGTTTGACAAAATATCTCATCGTTTGATTCTTTTCAAACTCTCCTTCCTTGGCTTCGATCCCCCACTATTGAATTGGTTTTCTTCTTACCTTGAGAACCGATCTTATAATGTTCGTTTTCGTTCTGTTCTCTCTTTGCCTTTTAAAGCCACCTCTGGTGTTCCACAAGGTAGCCACCTTGGACCTTTGATTTTTATTCTGGCTATAAATGATATTGACAACGTCATCAACTTCTCCTCCATCTCCCTCTATGCCGATGACGCTAAATTCTTCAAAATCATTTCTCTCCACACGACTCTGATCTTCTTCAACAAGACCTCAATAGTTTATGGAGCTGAATATTGCTAAATGTGAATCTCTTACTTTTTCACGTAAACGGATTCAGTCTCCCCACAGATGTTACTATTTGAACAACCAACCCATTGTTACCGTTCTAACCATTCGCGACCTAGGCGTTTTGTGTGACAGAGAGCTTAACTTTCGGTCACATATTGACGAGATAATCAATAAAGCTAACTCAGCCCTTGGTTTCGTCAAACGGTGGTCTAAAGAATTTACCAATCCCTACGTGACAAAATCCCTTTACATTACCTACGTCCGCCCACTCCTAGAGTACGCTAGCCAAGTGTGGGCACCATACTACCAGGTCCACATTACAAGAATCGAAAGCATTCAACGTCGATTTCTCCGTTTTGCTCTTCGTGGGCTCCCGTGGAATAATCACCTTATCCTTCTACCATATCACGTACGCCTTAATTTAATAAACCTTCAGACCCTTGAAAAAAGAAGAGATGTGGCTGACATTCTGTTTATACATCGTCTTCTCACTGGCTCCGTTGATTGTTCCTATCTTTTGAACTACATTGCCTTTAACACTAACCCTCGGAATTTAAGATCCCCTCCTCTTTTCTATCTTCCCACCCGTCGCACGTTGTACGGCTTGAACGAGCCGATATCCCGTATGTTGCAGAAGGTCAATTCTAACCACCTCCTCTTTGATTTTAATCACTGCACTTCCTCCCTCAAATCTACCCTCCCCCATCCCTCACCATCCACCTAATTTAGTTTTAAGTAGTTTTTAAGCCCTAGCTGTAAGTCTTAGTGTAATTAGTTTTTTAAGACCTAAATAGCTTGTATTAAGCTGAATAAATGGGGGTGTATGGGTATGCCCCCAACAAAATTAAAACTATGTGATAGGTGTTCAGAGGCGTGTCAAACTTTTCGATGGGGCTCAGCAAGCATTCTTGTTTACCGTGTTTTTTGACGCGATAATATAGGATACGCAATTTTAAATTTGCTGCCTGATCTTTGCGGCCATTTTCGGAATGCAGTATTCTCGTTTCGCTAGCTCTTCGACCTTTCTAGCATTTATATGACCCTGCTCGTGGATATTTCGCAAAACCTCCTTTTGTAGCAATTTTGGAACAACCAATAGAAAGTCTCCCCCAACGAACTTGTAGAGAACATCGTTTCGCATGACGAAATCTTCATATTCCTTTTCCTTTAGAATTATAGCTACCAATTGACAAAACTCATCCGTTTTCTGACCTTTTCTTATACGATGCAATATACCATCCTCAATCCGCCGAACGAAGGGATAGCGACTTAACGCGTCGACATGTCTCATAGCCGAACCAGATCTATGGAGGATCTCGCAATTAAAATCTTGAATAAATAATGCCCATCTCGCCACACGGGTACATAACTCTTTCTTTCTCATAGTCTCCGTAAACGCCTTACAGTCCGTATACACCTTGAACTGTATACCCAAAAGGTAGACTCTAAGCTTTTTAAGACATTTAATTATAGCAAGCACTTCCTGTTCATAACTCGTATAATTGGCTTCGGCTGTTGTTGTTTTATAGCTTACGTAGAAGACATGGTGCAGCGCATTGTCATCGTGTCTTTGTAACAACACTCCTCCGTATTCTACTTTACTGGCGTCCGTATGCAGCTCCGTTTCTAAACCTGGATTAAACAGCTTAAGAACTGGGTCTTTACATAGTGCTTCCTTCAACGAGTTGAAAGCAACTATCTGGTCAGGACCGAAACAAAAAGGGACACCGTTACGAAGAAGATCGGACAGCGGCTTAGCAAGAACAGCGTAATTCGAAATAAATTTCCTAAAAAAACCTGTAAGCCCCAAGAACGACTGTATTTTTTTCGTCGAATCGGGTTTTGGGAAGTGCTGCACGGCATGAATTTTCCCAGTTGATGGTTTCATCGGTCCGTTTTCAATGACGTGACCCAAGAATTCTATCGATGTCGTTACGAAACTACATTTTTTCCAATTAATGATAAGGCCAAACTCTGCAGCAACCTCCAGAACCATTTTAAGTCTCTCTAAGGCCTCCTTCAGATTGTTTGCAAGTATCACTACGTCGTCCATATAAACCAAAATATAACCCTTGCGAATAAGATCCTTGAATACGAAATTTATAAACCGCTGAAATACCGACGGAGAATTACAGAGACCGAAAGGGACTCTCAAAAACTCGTACTGGCCATCTTGTGTTATAAACGCCGTATACTTTTGACTGCCTTCGTGAACTCCGACGTGAAAAAATCCATTTTTGAAATCCAATGTTGTGAAAATACTAGATTTGTACAGCTCTTCCAAAATTTCTTCAATTAATGGAAGCGGGTAACGGTCTTTCAAATTTTTCACGTTTAGCCTACGATAATCGATGCATAACCGATGAGAGCCGTCCTTCTTCTTTACCAACACGATTGAACTCGCATAGCTTGAGTTGCTATGCTGAATGATCTCCTCACGTAGCCACTCTTCGATTTGTTTCCGAATTATTTCCTTTTCTTCCCTTCCATGCTTTCTAGGCGGTTGATGAACCGGTTTCTCATCGCTAAGGGTAATGTGCATCTCTATACATGACCTTTTTGGCTTTTTAGGCTTATATGAGTTGATTATTCCTGTGATTTCACTTCGAATCTCCGGATCAGGAATCTTCTTAACAGTTTCCAGTGCATCACTTTCTATTAACTGGACCACTTCAATTCTAAGAACATCGGTTTCTCCCAGCTTCTCGGCAACTGACTTACTTTTCACGTAGATTTTGCCATTCTCGATCGTTATGGTGGCATTTTCTAAAAAATTCTTCCCCAAAATCATAGCATCGCCCATCCATTCATCGGGGATAACATGAAAACGAATTTTATGTACATCATCTTCAATCCCAATGTTAAGTAAACAGGAACCATGTGACTTTTTAACTTTGCATCCGCCGAACCCTAGCAAACATTCTCCATTTCCATCCATTTCCATCGCACACAGCCTTCTCCACATACTCTCCTTCAAAAGAGAAACATCAGCACCGGTGTCAACCAAAACGTTATGAGCTTCCCCCGCAACAACAACCCTCACACAACAGTCAACCCTGCTCATCCTCTTAAGATTTACTTGGCTGCTGCCTTGCTTTTTGGCGTCCCTATTTGGACAATTTGTAGAAATGTGTCCGAACTCACTGCAAGAAAAACATCTAGCACCCTTGCTTTTATTCGGACAATCACTATGCTGGTGAGATAGCGATCCACAACTTCCACATCGCTTCTGGTTGTTCTGGTTTTTATATCTTGCGCTATCCTTACTACTACCTGACGCAGATTCGCTTGATTTGTGCGAATTATTGGGGTTTTTATTTAGAAAGTGGTTTGAACTAGTCTGGCTCTTGATATTTTCGAACACTAAAAACTTTTTCTTCAGTTCTTCTAAAGTCGTAGCTTCCAAGAGCACGGTTTTGTTTGAAGGGCTATCTGGAATACCCTGAACGATGTATGCGATTAATGATTAGTAGTCGAAATGTCCCTTCATCGCAATTTGTTTCATAGAGTACATGTATTCCAAGAATGACTCGCTTGGCCTTTTTTTTCGTGATTGCAGCATTTTGTGGATGCTAATACACGAGGGCTTAACGTTGAATTAATTTTTTAGAAAATCTTTCAAGTCATCCCAACTGCATATTCCGCTTTTCGCTTCTACTGCCAATTTAGCAGCACCCTTTAGCAAGCGCCTCGCGTATAGATATTTCTGGATCGGACTCCACTTGCATACAGTCGCGATGTCCTCAAAATCTTTTAACCAAAGACTAAAATTTTTACCCGTTTCTCCCGTGAATCGATCCAAGGACTCCTCAATATCCTTGGAGACAAAGTTATTCACCTCAGCCATATTTTCAATATCTTCGGTTGGCCTAAGAAGTACTACAATAACTTCCGATGGCGCTTCACTTGCTTCCTTCTTTCCGTCCTCCTCAATTTTCCCTTTAAAATTTTGCTCTTCTCTTATCTGAACTTTTTCCCTTTCTTCTTTTAAAATTGACTCGTATAACATTTCTACTAATTATTTTTTTAAATTGTATCTGTATGATAAACCTTTATCTTTTAATAGATATTGGAGCTCCTTAGTTGTAAGCTTGTTTAGTTCATCCATTCGGAGCTTCTCAACCCACCTCCCTAACTTAATTCGTAACGTTGCAAGCTTAATTATAAATTTGATTATGTTGTTACAATTAAATTCTCAAAACGACAGAATTCGAGAAGTGTGTGACGCTTTATGCACTTTCAGAGATCTCACTCAACTTAACGTTCTGCTCAAAACACTCACGCAAGTCTCCAAAAAAATCTTGAGTGTGTTTTTCAAATATAAGTATAATGTTTTTCGTGAGTATGTATTTAGCTATATGCATATACATAGCATGTAAAAAAAAAGTTATACAAAGCATGCGGTTTTAATATAGAACGATCTCACCGGTTTTTCAGCTCATACGATTTTGCCGTTGATTTTTTTTTCCTCTATCCTTTTATATATGCATGTACTTCCATATAGTTTGTCTTTTTTTTTTTTTTTTTTTTTTGTGTTAATTAATCCAATTTTTTGTCACTTTTCTTTGCACGCTTAACAATGCCCTTTTTCGTTTTTTTTCGCGGCCTGTTTTATTAGTTGTTCGACGCGGCACTACTTCCAGGCAACACTTCTGACACCATTTGTAGGGGGAGGGAAAAGGTGATACACAACAGAAGACACGTTAAGTTTATGTTTTTTTTTCTATTTTTTATTCACTGTTCACTAGAGCTAGGGTACAATAAATTTGGGTAGTTTAATTTAAGTAATTTAAGTAATTTAAGTAATTAAAGTAATTCAAGTAATTTAAGTAGTTTAAGTAATTTAAGTAATTTAAGTAGTTTAAGTAATTTTTGAGTAGTTTAAGTAGGTAATTAAAGTTTCTTCACGGAGACAGCGACTTGGCATACTTAGCGACATTACGCGAGTGTCCGCCTTGAAAAAACCGTATCTCTCTTAGCAAGCATTTACATAATAAGAGAACTGAACCGATTTGAACATAGGGAAATGTTGGCATGTTTAGCAGATCTAAACTAAGATAAGTCTGCAGCATCGCTCCTACATGTATTTATTTTTCTGTGTAATTGATGATTTGCAATGTTGCCTTCGCTTCGGCAAGTAGTATGTTTGATGAGAGGGAGAAGATGGAAAAATAATAAATCTGACTTCTTCGTCTGCGATTAGAAATGATGGAAGAGGCGATTCGTTTGAAAGGAAAAATTGAATAAAATTTGATTTCGGTATTTTTCACCAAATGAGGTATTATGAGTTTGTCGCATTTTGGACTCTGACTGTTTCGGCTATATTTTGTCGCAAAACGTACCGATTTCTATAATTTTTTTTGTAATTGATTTAGAAATATTCGATCTAATTTATAAAGCAATGACATAATTTTTGTTTTGTCAGTATTGTGCCATGCCGCACCACCACTTCTTGTTCAATAGGTACCTATAAGATGAATATTTATATGGATAGTAAGAATATTCGTTGTTTTGCGTGGAGCTAGATTACTAAATTCGATGAACGACATATTTTATATGAGTATTGCGTAAGTTTATTTATCTTTAATCAACATGTGAAATTGCTGGTACCTATATATTTTAAAGTCCATGTACCTTTTCAATGAAGCATTGAGGAAGGTCACTTGTTGCTATTTTTTGCTTAATGGAGGTTGCTTGATTGTTTCTCTTCTGCATTAAACATGTTCTAACATTAGATATACTGCGAGGCATTAAGAACGTCACTACAAAGATTATGCTGGCTAACTCTAGAGCTAAGCTGCATCAATTAAAGAGTGTTGTATTGCGTCTCTTGGCGGTTCAAGTTGAGTATGGCTTTCATTAGTATAGTCCCGGTATATTCATAGTTTTAATTGCAATCCGCGTTGGGAATATTGAATATCAGATAGAGTTGAACTTTTGTGTATTCATATTGGTCTAATTTTATTCGTGAAAGGATAAGTTGTGCATATGAAGATTTTTATAATATATAAATCCTAGTTCTTTTATAGTATAGTCCATTGTCTGGTAGTTGTTACACTGGACTATGTTGCTACTATGTTACCTATAGTTGCGAATTATACACAGTCTTGTTCATAGTGTGTGCATTGACTTGCACAGTCCGTCTGTTTACCAAGATAGATATCTTGCTCTTAAGCATAATTGTGTCTAATCTTATCTTATTTAATATCGAATTTAGCACCGACCGCGCTGACCCCAAATTATGCATGTATTAATTTTTTTGTAACACAGATTAATTAAAAGATATTGGAAGCTAAAAACTTTTAAGTTTTATTTAACCCTATTACTGCCATGTCATTTGACTAACGTTAGCTGCCAGGGAGTGAGTTGGAGACACTAATACAAAATAGAAAAAAGGAAATTAAATACAAATAATTTAGGGATCTATTATTTAACTTATTTAACTATTTATTTTGACATGTAAGGCAAACAAAAGTTTTCTGTGAATAGTCATTACACACGGGTTTCTGACAAATACCACAGTATTGTTTAGAAGATCGTCCTTTTCATAAGGGCAGCAGTAACAGTAAAATGGACGTGTCACCTTGCCTGCGTAATCCAGCATCGATCAATATTCCTATGAAAGCTCGAATTTCCACCATATCGGTCATCTTCCATTTGTTGCTTACTGTGTTCATTCCGTCTAAGTTAGTGTATTTTACAATAAGTTCTACTACGTCAGTAAAAAACAGCGTAAATGCATCCACAGGATGACCAATATGTTTTAAAGGGCG
The DNA here is from genome assembly GCA_949715645.1 of Portevinia maculata. Lineage (NCBI taxonomy): Eukaryota > Metazoa > Arthropoda > Insecta > Diptera > Syrphidae > Portevinia > Portevinia maculata. The sequence continues at coordinate 186,455,334 of OX454526.1, forward strand.
TAACACAACTTCATTTACTTTGCCTCGGATGATTTTACGAGCTGAAGGTCGGCCTTGCTAGTTTGGTGGTATTGAAGTACCATCTTGTCCTATGAATAATTCAGCAGTTTTGTTACCACTTTCACGACCTTCACGTTCTTCTTACAGTAAATATTCTATTTTGCAAGAGATCAAGTTCTTACATGAATAAACAATATACAGTTCCATTTATTTAGCTGTAAACGAACTATAAATTTAAAGTCGTTGAAGTGTCTTAGAGTCACTACGTAGCAGTTTATGTTATTTTTAAACATTTTATGTAATACGTAAAAAAAAACAAAAATTTTATATAACAGTAACGTTGTGACCAATAATAAAATACATTACACTGATTTTGCGTTAAAAAATTAAAAAAAAAATGTATATTAGTTTAAAATCAAATAGTGACTTACAGTCACAGCGTGGCATGTTAAAAGTCCGAAATTTCCTATTATGGATAATAGAGTTCCACATACACGTTCTAGAGGAAGACCAAGTAATTTGAGAAATTTGTCCACTTTTGGAAATATAACTCCCCGTATGCCTATACTACCAAACGCGTTAGATTTATATTTTAATTAAAAGAAGGCGAACTTTTACTTCCGACCACCTTGGTCGCCGGCTATTTTATTTCTAATCTTTCTCTTACACATAAAATACTTAAGTGTTATACAAACGTTTACTTGTCAAACAACAATCGTGCCCAGTTAAATACAAGTAGTATACAAAATGCAAGTAGGGGGGATACATGGTGCCACATCACTCCCCTCCGTATTAAAAGATTTAACATAATGTAAATTTATATTACAATGTATAGTTATTTAGTTATTTATAATCTGTTTGTTAGGGCACGTTTGACATAATACTATTAAGTGAGTTATAAAATTCATTTTGGTTTTATTTAACTAAAAGCTATTACATTTCAAATTGTATAATATGATACATGTTATATAATGTTGTTTTTCTATAGGTACAGTGAGTTATAAAATTCATTTTGTTTTTATTTAGCTAAAAACTATTAAATTTCGAATTTGTATATGATACATATTATATAATGTTATTATTCTGTACAGTGAGAACATTTTTTTAAATTCAAACTTAAGTTTATACATTATTTAGATAAGTTTTGAAAAGAAAAACATATAAGCATTTTTTAGAAAAAACGTTGTTCTTACAAATTGAATGCTACTTTAGGTTTGAGTATTGATCGTGTGGAGACAACTTCTTTCGTATAAAAGGCCGGTTTTAATCTATCGATAGAGATTGTGTGTTTTCTGTCGTTTATTAGTATTGAAAATGTTTTTTCGTTTCGGTCAAGTACTTTAAAAGGACCTTTATAGGGTTGTTTTAGGCTTCCCCTGTACACCTCCTCTCGAACGAAAACGTATTCACAAGTGTTTAATTCTTTGGGTACAAACATATACTTTTGCTCTCTTCTTCTTTTAGGACAAGGGCGAACTTGGGAAATGGCTTGGGCCACTTCTCGAGCTGTTGCAGAGGTTAAGATTGGGTTTGAATGTTTTTGTTCTACAAGTTCCGCGGGAAGGTGTAAGTTTTGTCCATACAATAATTGAGCTGGTGTGACCTTAAGGTCATCGATTATTGTTGAACGGATACCCAGAAGGGTCCAAGGTAAGTTTGAAAACCAATTTTGTTTGTTTTCGTGTGATCGTAACGCTTCTTTTAATTGTCGATGGAAACGTTCCACCAAGCCATTTGCTTGTGGGTGATAGGTTGTTGTTCTTATTCGTTTCGTACCTAACGTTTGGGAGATTTCTTTAAACAAACTTGACTCAAATTGGGTACCTTGGTCTGTTGTAATCGTTTGCGGAACTCCGAACCTTGAGACCCAATTTTGAATGAAAGCTGATACAACTGTTGAAGCGCTGATATTTTTTAGTGGAATAGCCTCTGGCCAGGATGAGAAACGATCTTTGATTGTGAGTAAATATGTATATCCCTGAGATGGTGGAAGAGGCCCTACTAAGTCCATATGTATGTGTGAAAATCTACCATCAGGAACTGGAAATTTTCCATGTTGAGAAGTGGTATGTCTACTGATTTTCGATTTTTGACAAGAAATACAGCTTCGCGTCCATCTGTTGATATCACTATTCATTTTGGGCCAAACGTATTTAGGCGTAATTATAGAACGCATTGCTTTTGAACCTGGGTGTGAAAGTTTATGATGGTTGTTGAAAATTGTTCTTCTAAAAATGTCAGGTATATACGGACGATTTTACCGGTGGATGTTTCGCACCAAATTTCAATGTATGTCTGAGCAAGTTTAATAGAATGTTTGGAATCGGATAACAAAATTTTGAGTTCTTCATCTATTTCTTGTTCTTTCGAAAGAGTAGGAATGTCGACATGGTTGAACTGTATGATTTCGACGTGGGACCTGGATAGGGTGTCGGCAACAATATTTTGTATGCCTTTCATATACCGTATGTCCGTTGTGAACTCTGCGATGTACTCCAACTGGCGAGTCTGACGAGGCGATTTTTCCGTTTTCGAACAAATGGCTTTGGTGAGCGGTTTATGGTCGGTAAAGACGGTAAATTGTCTACCTTCCACATAGTACCTGATGTGCTTAATATTTTTGAAAATTGCGAGTAGTTCGCGGTCGAACGTTGAATATTTTTTTTCTGCTGGGCTCAAGCGTGTGGAAAAGAAGCCTAAAGGTTCACATTCGTTGTCGCGGTGTTGCTGGAAAACGCCACCGATTGCGTCATTAGACGCGTCAACCACTATACTTATATGAGCTTTTGAGTTTGGATGAAAAAGCATAGTGCGTTGTCCTAAGTCCCTTTTGAGTGTCGTGAACGCTTGCTCGCACTGTTCAGACCACTCAAATATTGTTTTTTTGTTGTTTACTGATTTACTTGTTTTTAAGAGTTCATAAAGTGGTTGTGCTTTAGTTGCCATGTTAGGCATGAAACGGTTGTAAAAATTTATCATTCCTAAGAAACGTTGTAGTTGCTTTAATGAGCAGGGTTTGGGAAATTCGTTTATGGCCTTAACTCTTTCGACTGAGGGGAATATGCCGTTTTTGGAGATCGTATAACCTAGAAAATCCAGCTCGTTTACTCCGAGGATACATTTTGCCACATTGACGTTAAGTCCATGTTCTTGCATCTTTTGGAAAACTGAACGCAGATGTCGTTTATGCTCCTCGATTGACTTACTTGCAACGAGTATATCGTCTAGGTATATAAAAACGAAAGGCAGGTCTCCTAGGATGCTATTCATAAAACGCTGAAACGTTTGTGCACCGTTTCGAACGCCGAAAGGCATTCTGAGGAATTCAAATAGCCCGAACGGAGTTATAACCGCGGTCTTGTAAACGTCTTCATCCGCTACAGGGATTTGATGATACGCACGTACCATATCTATTTTTGAGTAAATGTTGCAACCGTCAAGGTAAGCGGAAACGTCTTGCGCGTTAGATATCGGATGCTTGTCCGGTATCGTTGAATTGTTTAACCACCTGTAATCGCCGCATGGCCTAAAATCGATTGAGTTTTTCTTTGGTACCATATGTAATGGCGAAGCAACATGTGAGTTCGATACTCGACAAATCCCTAAACTGATCATTTGTTGAAATTCTAGATTTGCTATGGCTAACCTGTCGGTGTTTAGCCGCCTAGCACTAGCTGATGGCAGTGGACCGTTTGTCATTATCCGATGAACCACGTTATGTTTGACCGGTAATGTGAAGTCCGGTAGGGCTTTGAGTTCTGGGAATTCGTTCAAAATAGCGCCGAATTCGTTAACGATTGAAAATAACTTTGGGGAACACGTATTTGCTGGCCTGGTGATACAGTGGACTTTAAAATTTGTTTTATTGTCCACTATCTTATGACCGCATAAGTCGACGCTCAAGTTAAATTTATGTAAGAAATCAGCTCCAATGATAGGGTGATCTATGTCGGCGATAACGAAAGTGAAATCGAACGCTCGTCGGAGATTAAGATCTATCGTTAGATGTTTGCAGCCGTAAGTTTTGATTCTCCCACCGTTGGCGGTGAGCAGGACGAAATCATTTGGCTGGTTGTATTTAGGAAAGAGTTTACGAGGAACTATCGAAATCTCTGCTCCTGTATCAATTAAAAATTTTAGTTTTGACCTTTTGTCGTTTATAAAAAGGCGGCGCGAGAAGTTTGCCTCACTCAAAGCCGCATTTCAGATTTGGCCTTTTAGTTTTTTTGGGTTTTGCTAGCTTCATTTTGGAAGCTGCAAGGCTTTGTACAGTTTCTTGCATTCGACCCGAATTTTCTGTGAAACCAGCAGCTCGACTTTTGGCTAATTTCGCGATATCTATTTCGTGACCTGTCTCGGGAAAAATTACGGGAATGCCTGGTAAAATTGTTTTTGCATGGCTGATGCATTTCTAGTCGCTCTATCCGGTGAATTAACGTTTTGAGAACTTCACTATCAGGACTATGCTCTTGAGGTATACTCATTTGAGCAACTTGTGGTCTGAAAGATGAATCGTGAAGACTATCGGCCAAATTAAAAAGTTCTGACTGAGTTTGCGAATGTTCTACAGCCATGAGGCACACACGTATCGGCGGGGGTAATCTATTCAACCATAGTTTCATTACTAACGGTGAATTGATAAGTTTATTACCGGTAGCCAGACTTTCCATGCTTCTGTACAACTCGGATGGTTTCATGTCACCTAATTCGATTTTATTCAAAAGTGCGTCTAAGCGCCTTTCTTCGCTATCCCTGTTCCTTTCCAATAAGATATTTTTAAGATGTTCATATTTATTTTGCGCAGGGGGAGAAACTAAAACGTCTGCAACCGTTTCCATTGTTTGGTTATTTAGTGAGGCGACCAAATAATCGTACTTTGTATTGGATGCGGTTATGTTTTTTAGTCTAAACTGTGTTTCTATTTGTAAAAACCATAAGTCTGGCCTGTTGTTCCAGAACGGAGGTATCTTAATAGAAATAAGTGATGCCTGTTGTGAAACCTCAGGTTCAGGTGACACGTTGTGGTTTGACCTCGTCGAAATATTTGCTCTGGAATCGCTAGGGTTTGATTTAGTTGTTAGCTCACTATCTGAAGTAGACATTTTGCTAACGAAGGAATAGCGACTTAGACTTTAAAAAAATGTTTGATAGTTGTAAATCCGGTGAAAGTCCGATTATGAATTGAAAGTCAGAGGAAAATCCTTTTGATAGTTGTAAATCCGGTGAAAGTCCGGTTATGAATTGAAAGTCAGAGGAAAATCCGTTTGGTAGTTGTAAATTCGGTGAAAGTCCGATTATGAATTGAAAGTCTATGGAATGTATATCAGGTTTTAAAAGGTTGTTGGAAATTGAGACAGATTATGCACTTTATATTAAATCCGTTCCGAGGCGAACAGGAGAACCGTAACCGAAATAAATAATTTCATATTTCTTAATGGGTTAACAAAGAACCACTATTCCGTCAGCGAAACGAAAAAAAAGATTCGCATACCTAACCGTACAATCTTTGCCGGACAAAAAAACTTCAAGAAACCGTATACCTTTTGCTTTAAAAGAGTAGCAATCTCCCGGAACGTACCAAAACTTTAATGCACACACAAATAAAATATGATGTATATAACTTTGTATAAAATATGTTCTTAAAGAAATGCTCATTGTGTACAATATATTTAAAAAACAAAAATTTGTGTAATTTTGTTGTACCAAAATTTTAAGAAAATGTACTCACTGTATGTTAAATTAAAATAATCTCTTTTGGTGCTATGTGTGCTGGAACGGTGATGGCGGCTGACTTCTCTGGTTACGGTATTGGGGGCTGATAATAATGATGATGATGACGCTGGTAGGAAACGGTGCTGGTTGACTCTGGCTGTGGCGTGGTTAATGAAGATGATATTGGACGCTGATGGATAACGGGATTGTTTAATGGCGCAGAGTGGCTGATGAAAATTCACGAATTTAATTTGAAGAAAATCCACGTTGGTGGAATTATCCTGAGGTTTTTTTTTTTTTTTTGATATCGCCGTTTTACTCTGTGCGGCGTTGTTGGTAGTGGCAATTAATTTTCACTGCGTAATATCGCCCATCTTTGCCTTGGCGTTGATTTTTTTTTGAGACGAAACAAAATTTTAATTTTATTGGTCTGGTTGCCAATGGATGTGCGATTTGCGTTGCAGTTTTTGCAGTTTTTGCAGTGCTTTGCAGCGTATATATGCTGCGAAACTAAAGTGGCAATATTTGCGGTTATTTGCTGTTCGTCGGGGTCACCAATTTATGCCTATACTACCAAACGCGTTAGATTTATATTTTAATTAAAAGAAGGCGAACTTTTACTTGCGACCACCTTGGTCGCCGGCTACTTTATTTCTAATCTTTCTCTTACATATAAAATACTTAAGTGTTATACAAACGTTTCCTTGTCAAACAACAATCGTGCCCAGTATAATACAAGTAGTATACAAAATGCAAGTAAGGGGGATACAGAGTGCCACACCCCGTTCAGGAGCAATAGAATCCAGGCCAATAGTTAGTCGTACTGCACCTGGAGCTAGTGTAGGCTTAAGCCAGGATAAGATTTTACCACAACTGGTAGATTACCCTCCTGCAGCAATGCAATCCGGTCAGGTAAGTAACCATAATAGTGATGACAATAATGAGCGACGAGAGATACCTTAGTTGGAAGATTGGACAATTTGAATTTAAATACTCCCAATGTGAATCCTACGAGACCTTCGAACGCTCGTTCTGTCTTGGAACATTTTTTAAATAACGCTTCGTTTTCGACCCAACGCAGACAAGCACCACCAATAAGTCAACAAACTTCTTCAGTAAGTTCAGTTTGTAAAATTGAAAAGTGGCAAATTGCATTTGACGCGTCCCAAAATATCCACGATTTTCTTTTTAAAATGGAAACCCTTAAGGATCGTCGCAATGTATTTGACAGAAACCCGTGTGTAATGAGCATTCACAGAAAACTTTTGTTCGCCTTACATGTCAAAATAAATAGTTAAATAAGTTAAATAATAGATCCCTAAATTATTTGTATTTAATTTCCTTTTTTCCAATAAAATAAATGAATTCTCTATGTATTTTGTATTAGTGTCTCCAACTCACTCTCTGGCAGCTAACGTTAGTCAAATGACATGGCAGTAATAGGGTTAAATAAAACTTAAAAGTTTTAAGCTTCCAATATCTTTTAATTAATCTGTGTTACAAAAAAATTAATACATGCATAATTTGGGGTCAGCGCGGTCGGTGCTAAATTCGATATTAAATTAGATAAGATTAGACACAATATGCTTAAGAGCAAGATATCTACTCGTATCTTGGTAAACAGACAATACGAACAAGACTGTATATAATTGGCAACTATAGGTAACATAGTCGCAACATAGTCCAGTGTAAGAACTACCAGACAATGGACTATACTATAAAAGAACTAGGATTTATATATTATAAAAATCTTCATATGCACAAATTATCCTTTCACGAATAAAATTAGACCAATATGAATACACAAAACAGTTCAACTCATTCTGATATTCAATAGTCGCAACGCGGATTACAATTAAAACTATGAATATACCGGGACTATACTAATGAAAGCCATACTCAACTTGAACCGCCAAGAGACGCAATACAACAATCTTCAATTGCTGCAGCTTAGCTCTAGAGTTAGCCAGCATAATCTTTGTAGTGACGTTCTTAATGCCTCGAAGTATATCTAATATTGGAACATGTTTAATGCAAAAGAGAAACAATCAAGCAACCTCCATTAAGCAAAAAATAGCAACAAGTGACCTTCCTCAATGCTTCATTGAAAAGGTACATGGACTTTAAAATATATAGGTACCAGCAATTTCACATGTTGATTTAAGATAAATAAACTTACGCAATACTCCTATAAAATATGTCGTTCATCGAATTTAGTAATCTAGCTCCACGCAAAACAACGAAAATTCTTACTATCCATATAAATATTCATCTTATAGGTACCTATTGAACAAGAAGTGGTGGTGCGGCATGGCACAATACTGACAAAAAAAAATTATGTCATTGCTTTATAAATTAGATCGAATATTTCTAAATCAATTACAAAAAAAATTATAGAAATCGGTACGTTTTGCGACAAAATATAGCCGAAACAGTCAGAGTCCAAAATGCGACAAACTCATAATACCTCATTTGCTGAAAAATACCGAAATCAAATTTTATTCAATTTTTCCTTTCAAACGAATCGCCTCTTCCATCATTTCTAATCGCAGACGAAGAAGTCAGATTTATTATTTTTCCATCTTCTCCCTCTCATCAAACATACTACAGTGTACTCTCTCCTAACGGACACCCCTCATAAGCGGACACCTCTCATAACCGGACAAATTTCAAAGAACGGAATAATCTACACAATTTTTAATGTAAATAATTCTCTCATAAACGGACTCTCTTATAACCGGACGCGGACACCAGTTTTCATAAGCGCAATAGAATTTCACTCTCTCTTAAACGGGCAAAACGCATCTGGCACACTTCGTTGCCTTTTATTTTGTTTGCTTTGTTTTCCTTTTCTTTGCGCTTTGTCCTTGATAACCAGCAAAAAAAATTAAAAAAAACGGTAAAGAATGTGAACATAGTAGGCTGCGGCGCCGTCTGTCAACTATCCGACTAAAATTCTCGTGGCGCAATACGTAGCTTTGTGTGTAAGTGTATGCATAATTTGAAGCTTAAATACCACAGGTACAAATTAGTATTTTTTCGTAATTTGGTCGAATAGCATCATGGGAAAAGTGAAGCATTCGTTAACACTGAAAGAAAAAGTTGAACTTATTCAACAACATAACAAAACAAAAATCAGTGCTCGTATGTTAGCGTCCAAATATAAAATCGGAAAGACACAAGCCGCGGAAATTTTACACAAAAAAGAAAATATTTTATCGAAGTGGCAATCTAATGATAATGTGAATGAAAAAAGAGGTTTTTTAAAAACCGAAGGTTTTAATATTGACAGACTTTGTTATGATTGGTTCGTTAGAGCGCGTAGTAAAAATATCCCCTTATCAGGTACCCTTATAAGATCCAAATCAAAAGAAATTGCCGAAAGTTTGAGCTATGCAAATTTTAATGCATCATCTGGCTGGCTAGAGAGATTTAAGAAGCGGCACAATTTGACATTTTGGACAATTTCTGGGGAAGCTGCATATGTTGACCAGGGCGAAGTTGCAAGCTTCATTGAGAAAGTACCTGATCTAATTGATGGCTACGATTCTCAAGACATTTACAATGCAGATGAGACAGGACTTTTTTTTCGTGCTCTGTCTGATAAAACATTTGCTTTAAGAGGTGAAAAGTGCTCAGGTGGTAAAATGGCCAAAGAAAGACTAACAATTTTGCACATTTCCGGCGAAAAAGAAAAGTTATTAGTGATTGGTAAAGCTGCTAGACCTCGTGTTTTCCGTAACCTTGATTTAAATAACTTATCAGTAACGTGGCGTTCAAATAAAAAATCGTGTACGACATGTGAATTAATGAGTGAATATCTAAAGCATTTTGATAGAGAAATCGGGGTTCAAAAAAGAAAATGTTAGCTTTTTTTTAGACAATGCAGCATCTCACCCACGCGATCTTAAACTCAAAAATATTAAAGTGCTCTTTCTACCGCCCAATACAACTGCTTTTTGTCAGCCTTTAGATCAAGGCATTATTAAGAACTTTAAAATAAATTACAGATCAATGATGCTCAAACATATTTTGCTAATGATGGATTCCGATTCAACATCGGGAAATTTAACCAAATCTATAAATTTATTGGATGCGATTTGTTTTATACAAAAAGCGTGGAATCTAGTAAGTGCCACAACGATACAAAACTGTTTTCGAAAAACTGGTTTTAGACACAACAATATACAATCTGATAACGGTGATTGGTTGCCTGAAGATGAGTTGCTATTGTCCATAATCTCTAGAACTTTAAACATAATGTCTAGGGCTGTCGCAGACGCTGATATAGCTTTTCAAGATTATGTTACAATGGATGATGGCGTTATCAACGAAGACGACAATCTCGACAGTTTTCGAATTGACGGTCTAGGTGAAGCTGACATACATTCAATTGATTCGGATAACGAATCAAATAACGATTTGAATGTTAACATCCCGTTAAAATCTTACGAAGATGCCCACAATGAAATTAAGAGACTAAGAGACTTTTCTTTAAAAAGAAATGATTTAAAGGCATTTGATATGTTGACAGATGTACAGTTGCATTTTGAAAGTATGGCGATTTTTTATTTAAACAAATTTTATTTTTTAGTATGTACGTACAGTACCTACATACATAGTTTCAAAAAATGTAAAAATGAATTTTTAAAGGTTTTGTTCTTGTTTATGTTTTGCTATTATCCTTTTTGTTTTTATTACATACAATTAATGTTTATAACAAAAAATGCATTCCATTTTAAAATAAAATGTTATGCCATAAATGCATATGTCTTGTTTCTTTTTTCAAGGTTGTCAATGAAATATTTTTTCTCATAACCGGACACCTCTAATAAGCGGACAAATTTCTTGGTACTGTCAGTGTCCGGTTATGAGAGAGTTCACTGTACTTGCCTAAGCGAAGGCAACATTGCAAATCATCAATTACACAGAAAAATAAATACATACTTACATTTCCAAACAAATGAAAATCATATGGCATGACCACAGAATCGATAATGCGAGATCCATTATCCATACAAATTAACTTACTTGGAAATCCTACATGCTACCTGTGCTGCTAAACAACAAAAATGCCTGTGCTCCTTCTTACAAAGAAAAAAAAAGCAACATACATGGGAATGCAATTATGAAAGGTTCGATAAAGAGAGATAAAGCAGTTTATTTGGTTTTCTTTCTTCGTTTTCAAACTGTGTAAAAAAATGGTGACAGCAAAATTTTCAGACACAAACCTTTAAAACGCCATCTACCAACGTGAGGCCAAAATAAAAAACTCGCTGTTATGATAATACTATAAAGTGTTTATATAATGATACAGACTCTATAGTATTCTCAATTCGTGTATACGACGATACGCCATCTGTGCGCTCCGGGCCGAAACAAATGGTGATAGTTTATGCACATTATGTGAGTTTATTTTTGTTTTCGTCCAATCTCCTGAATGGGTAATTGAGAATGAAGATCATTCAGGTAGCGACTACCGATGCCGATGGTGGCTGATGTTTGACGTAGCGGACATTCTCATCGGGTAGATTATCGTGGATATTTTCGGACCCGTCAAATGCATTTTGCCACTTTTCAATTTTAAAAAATGAACTTACTGAAAAAGTTTGTTGACTTATTGGTGTTGCTTGTCTGCGTTGCACAGTGTGACGAATCGCTGATTTAGCTTGATTTAATAAGGAAAATGACATGCACAAAATTAAACAAAAACCGGTTAAGCCTCCTACGTAATGACTTTGTAAATTTTTTTTGTTGTTGCTTACTGCAACAAAAAAAAAATTATCTCAAACTCCAAATTGTGTATAATTTTTTATAAGAAGGTCAATTTGAAGAGAAAGTGTTTATATCATTTTTAATTGGTTCGCGTACATTTTACAGCTTTTTGCTATCTTTTCTCAATAAGTTAACAGTCAATTGATATAAAAGTAAGTTTTTCTTAAATAATTAAAGATTTTGTTTAATATAACTGGTAAATAAAATTAAAATGTATAGATAAAATATGTGTTTTTTTATTCATTAGAAGAAAAGTATAGTTGTTCAGTGTTGTCCAAGTTGGAGACCGTGTTTGTTCTAGAGCCTTGCATATGCTCTGCTGAAATGTGATTCAACTTGCAATGTTGGGTACTCAGGTCCTTTCTGCAAAGGTTAGGAGAACAGGAGGTATCTGCGAGCTCTACCTGACCTCGTCCAGCGAGTGCCTGTATTAACGAGTGGGATACCTTCGAAGCAGAGGACTGCAACAGTCGCGGTCGGTGCTAAATTCTATATTAAATTAGATATTAAATTTGATAAGATTAGATACAATATGCTTAAGAGCAAGATATCTATCTTGGTAAACAGACGGACTGTGCAAATCAATGCAAACAATACGAACAACACTGTATATAATTGGCAACTATAGGTAATATTGTAGCAACATAGCCCACTGTTATAACTACCAGACAATGGACTATACTATACAAGAATTAGGATTTATATATTATAAAAATAATCATATGCACAATTTATCCTTTCACGAATAAAATTAGACCAATATGAATACAAAAAGCAGTTCAACTTTTTCTGATATCCAATAGTCGCAACCCGGATTACAATTAAAACTATGAATATACTGGGACTATACTAATGAAAGTCATACTCAACTTGAACCGCCATGAGACACAATAGAACACTACAATTGCTGGAGCTTAGCTAAAAGCTCTAGTGTTAGCCAGCATAATCTTTGTAGTGACGTTCTGATTGCCTCGAAGTATATCTGTTGTTAGAACATGTTTATTGCAAAAGAGAAACAATCAAGCAACCTCCATTAAGCAAAAAATACCAACAAGTGACCTTCCTCAATGCTTCATTGAAAAGGTACATGGACTTTAAAATATATACCAATAATTTCACATTTTGAATTAAGATAAATAAACTTGCGCAATACTCCTATAAAATATGTCGTTCATCGAATTTAGCAATCTAGCTCCACGCAAAACAACGAAAATTCTTACTATTCATATAAATATTCATCTTATAGGTACCTATTGAACAAGAAGTGGTGGTGCGGCATGGCACAATACTGACAACAAATAAATTATGTCACTGCTTTATAAGTTATATCGAATATTTCTCAATCAATTACAAAAAAAAAATATGTAAATCGGTAGCTTTTTCGACAAGATATAACCGAAACAGTGAGAGTCTAAAATGCGATAAACTCATAATATCTCATTTGATGAAAAATACCGAAATCAAATTTTATTCAATTTTTCCTTTCAAACGAATCGCCTCTTCCATCATTTCTACTCGCAGACGAAGAAGTCAGATTTATTATTTTTCCATCATCTCCCTCTCATCAAACATACTACATGCCGAAGCGAAGGCAACATTGCATATCATCAATTACACAGAAAAATGAATACATACTTACACGTCCATACAAATGAAAATCATATGGCATGACCAGAGAATCGATAATGCGAGATCCATTACCCATACAAATTAACTTACTTCGAAAAACCTACATGCTACCTGTGCTGCTAAACAACAAAAATGCCTATGCTCCTTCTTACAAAGAAAAAAAATACAACATACATGGGAATGCAATTATGAAAGGTTCGATAAAAAGAGATAAAGCAGTTTTTCGGTTTTCTTTCTTCGTTTTAAAAGTGTGTAAAAAAAATGGTGACACCAAAATTTAAGACACAAACCCTCAAAACGCCATCTACCAACGTGAGGCCAAAATAAAAAACTCGCTGTTATGATAATACTACATATAAAGTCTATATACAAAGGTACGAGTATTATCATTGTATATACACTTTATAGTATTATCATAACAGCGAGTTTTTTTATTTTGGCCTCACGTTGGTAGATGGCGTTTTAAAGGTTTGTGTCTTAAATTTTGCTGTCACCATTTTTTTTTACACACTTTGAAAACGAAGAAAGAAAACCAAATAAACTGCTTTATCTCTCTTTATCGAACCTTTCATAATTGCATTCCCATGTATGTTGCTTTTTTTTTCTTTGTAAGAAGGAGCACAGGCATTTTTGTTGTTTAGCAGCACAGGTAGCATGTAGGATTTCCAAGTAAGTTAATTTGTATGGATAATGGATCTCGCATTATCGATTCTGTGGTCATGCCATATGATTTTCATTTGTATGGAAATGTAAGTATGCATTTATTTTTCTGTGTAATTGATGATTTGCAATGTTGCCTTCGCTTAGGCAAGTAGTATGTTTGATGAGAGGGAGAAGATGGAAATATAATAAATCTGACTTCTTCGTCTGCGAGTATAAATGATGGAATAGGCGATTCGTTTGAAAGGAAAAATTGAATAAAATTTGATTTCGGTATTTTTCATCAAATGAGATATAATGAGTTTGTCGCATTTTAGACTCTCACTGTTTTGGCTATATCTTGTCGCAAAAGGTACCGATTTCTATCATTATACCCTATTCTAAGGGTATATTAATTTTGACGCATAGTTTGGAACATACCTTAATATTGCCCGTAGCCCCTAAAAGTTACTATATTTATGATCAGCATCGATAGTAATGTCGATCTAGCTATGTCCGTCCGTCTGTCGGCAAAAATTAGGCCTTTAAACTGGACCTATAGAGCTGAAATTTTAACCATATACTCTCTAGGGTCCCGAAATAATCAAGTTTACGAATTTTTGAAATCCGCCCACAGACACGCCCACAAACTCAAAAAAACAAAATTTTGGAAAAAATCGAATTTTGAGCTAGAAAGCTGAAATTTTTTTACATATGATCTATGACTCCTAAAACTGCTCGGGATAAAAAAATTTCAAAATCCGCCCACTGACACGCCCACAAATAAATAAAACAATTTTTGTATACCCTATTCTAAGGGTATATTAATTTTTGAAAATCCAAAGTTTGAGCTAGGGAGCTGAAATTTATAATATATACTCTCTATGTGCCCTTTATGCTCATGTATAAATATTTTCAAAATCCGCCCACTGACACGCCCACAATTAATTTTTTTTTTTTTGAAAATTCAAAGTTTGAGCTAGGGAGCTGAAATTTATAATATATACTCTCTAGGGGCCCTTTATGCTTATGTGTTAATTTTTTTTAAATCCGCCTACTGACACGCTCACAATTAAATAAAGCAATTTTATTGAAACACCCAAGTTTGAGCTAGGGAGCGTTTTTTTGATAAAATCCTTAAAATGTTATATAACAAAATATGTAGAGCGTTCTTAACAATTCAACCATACTTAGACTTTTGTCACGCCCACTTATGAGGGATAGGAATAAGAATAGGGCAGTTCGCCCAAGCGGACTGTAGCCCGTCCCTATGTTTTTTTTTGTAATTGATTTAGAAATATTCGATCTAATTTTTAAAGCAATGACATAATTTATTTTTTGTCATTATTGTGCCATGTAGCACCACCACTTTTTGGTCAATAGGTACCTATACGATGAATATTTGTATGGATAATAAGAATTTTCGTTGTTTTGCGTAGAGCTAGATTGCTAAATTGGAGTATTGCGCAAGTTTATTTATCTTTAATCAACATGTAAAATTGTTTTTATATATTTTAAAGTCCATGTACCTTTTCAATGAAGCATTGAGGAAGGTCACTTGTTGGTATTTTTTGCTTAATGGAGGTTGCTTGATTGTTTCTCTTTTGCATTAAACGTGTTCTAACATTAGATGTACTTCGAGGCATTAAGAACGTCACTACAAAGAATATACTGGCTAACTTTAGAGCTTTTAGCTAAGCTCCAGCAATTGTAGAGTGTTCTATTGTGTCTCTTGGCGGTTCAAGTTGAGTATGACTTTCATTACTATAGTCCCAGCATATTCATAGTTTTAATTGTAATCCGCGTTGCGACTATTGGATATCAGAAAGAGTTGAACTGCATTTTGTATTCATATTGGTCTAATTTCATTCGTGAAAGGATAAGTTGTGCATATGAATATTTTTATAATATATAAATCCTAATTCTTTTATACCTAGTATAGGTAGTCCATTGTCTGGTAGTTATTACACAGGACTATGTTGCTACTATGTTAGCTGTAGTTGCCAATTATATACAGTGTTGTTCGTATTGTGTGCATTGATTTGCACAGTGCAAGATAGATATCTTGCGCTTAAGCATATTGTATCTAATCTTATCAAATTTAATATCTAATTTAATATCAAACTTAATAATAATAATAATATTTGGTTAGGGTATATTACACTGCGACCTATTGGTCTATTGTGTCCCATTGCTTGTGCCTCGGAGAGGTGCATGCCCTCGTTCAGAGCCCTCTCTAGATACTTCTTTGTGAAGCGTGTCGAGGTATTGCTCTGATTTATCCTTGGCAGGTCACACTCCTTAGAGCACAGCGTCCAGTCCAGTTTCTTTGATGAGTCTGAGAATGAGCTGTGGGTCCATGGTTCGTAACAACTTGTCTGTTATTTGGTGCCTGCCCAAATGTTTCATCCTTTTGTGGGTCAGTGCCCCACAGGATTCCAGTATATGGTCTGGAGTTTCGGCGGTTTCACTGCAGAATCTGCAGAGCCCGTCCTCCGATATGCCCATTTTCCTCAGGTGCTCCTTGAGTCTGCAGTGCCCCGTGAGGAGGCCTGTTAGGATTCTTAGGTTGTTTTTGTTAAGGCCGATACAAACTTTGAATCTCTTTTGGTTGTAATTTCCTAAGAGTTTCTTTGCTTGCCTCAGACCTTGGAGGTTGAGAAAGCTTTTGGCCTTTGTTTCTTTCTCCAGTCTCCTGAACTCTTCGCGTATAGTGTGTTCTCCTATCCCGCAGAATGGTTCAGGTCCTATGAAGGGTTCCTCTGCCCCTTTTCTTGCCAGAGAGTCCGCTGCCTCATTGCCCGTAATGCCAACTTGGCTAGGCACCCAGCAGATGGAGGTTCTGTTATTCTTGCCTAGTCTATTCAGTCCTTGTAGGTGGAGCATTTGGTGTCAAGAGCCTTTATAGCTGCTTGGCTGTCAGACACTATTGCTATGTTGCAATTTCTGTAGTTTTTCTCGAGGTTGATTCGAACGTACCTGTCTATGGCATATATTTCTGCCTGGAAGATGCTGGTACATTTGCCCATGGATTCGTAGTGCTTAGTTCCCGGCCCAAACACTCCAGCACCAGTTCCCTCCTCAGTCCTCGAGCCGTCCGTATACCACTTTGTTGTGTGGTTGCTCAGTCCATAAGTTATGGATTCGTTGCTCCAGTTCTCCTTATTGCTGAGCTTTATCTGGAAATTCTTCTCGAAGTTGAATTTCCTGATGCTGTCGTCCCTAGGTATGCCAAGAAGTGGGAGTTTTTTGAGTAAGTCACCGTGTTCTTTCGAACCGATGCATTTCCCTCTACCAATTCCCTCCTTTGCCATCCTAAGGATTTTTTTGTCTGCCTCGTTCATCACCATGATGTGTAGAGGGGTCAGTTCCAATAACACCTCCATGGCTGCGGTTGGGCAGCTACGCATTGCTCCGGTAATGCACAGGCACGCCAGTGTTTGCACTTTGCCGAGTGTCTCTCGCGTTGTGACTAGACTGGTTCGTTTCGCCCATGCTACCGCTCCGTATGTGATCATTGGTCTCACGGTTGCAGTGTACATCCATCGCAGGATGCTTGGGCTGCATCCCCATGCCTTCCCCGCTAGGCTCCTACATATCATGAGAGCGCGGGTGGCCTTCTTGGATATCTCCTCTGTATGTTTTCGCCAGAGGAGTTTACTATCTAGATGGAGTCCTAGATATTTTACTTCTTTGACTGGCATCAGTGTCGTGCCTGATAGGTTTATGTCCTTAAGTCTTTGAAGTTGTCTTTTCCTTGTGAATGGTACTATCGTTATTTTCGCCGGATTGATGTTAAGTCCGACATTATGGCACCATTCCTTGGTTACTTTAAGCCCCTGGCAATCAATACAATGTCATCGGCGTACGCCTGACAGTTGATGCCATGGTTGGTTAATTTTTCCAGCAGTTCGTCTACAACTAGGCTCCACATTAAGGGTGATAGTACCCCTCCTTGTGGACATCCTCTCGTTGTGTTTACTCTGATGGTTCCAGATGGTGTTTGAGTCTCTGCTGATCTAGTGCTCAGCAGCTCACACATCCAGTTGGATACTGTACTGTTAACTCCTTTCCTATCCAGGGATCGTTTGATCGCATCATGTGAGGTGTTGTCAAATGCTCCCTCTTTGTCTAGGAAAGTGCACAGTACTATTTCTTTTGCCTCCAGGGCACTTCAAATTATCTCCGTCAGCTGATATAGGGCGGTCTCTGTTGATCAGCCCGCTCTGTATGCATGCTGACGATGATGTAAGGGGGATGTGTTCAGGAGCTTTGTGTAGCCTTGCCGCAGAAGGAGTGCTGGTGATTGTCTCACAGAATTTTCTGAAGCTATTTCTTTTAGCTTTTCTTATTTCCTTATTATATGTAGTAAGGGCCATTTGGTAGCTTTGCCATTCTCCGCTGCGCTTTGCTTTATTGAAAAGCTTCCGCACCTCGGATCTTAATTTTGACAAGTTATTGCTTCACCATGGCGTCTGTTTCCTGTCCCGTTCTCTACTTAGAGGACAGTTTTCTTCGAACGCAGTGATGATGGCGTTTGTTATGCCTTCCACTGCGCTCTCTAGCTCTAGGGGGTGTCCCGGAGCCTTCCTCAGACTAAGGCGCCCCAGATTGCTCTCTAGAGCAGTTCTATAAGTTTCCCAATTGGTTTTCCTTGGGTTTCTTACTGGATTTCTCGTGATACTTGTGCTGTACAGGTCGAATACTATTATTCGATGGTCAGACAATGACGGCTCACTAGATACTCTCCAGTTACTAATATCAAACTTAGCACCGACCCCGCTGACCCCAAATTATGAGTGTACCCATATATTTATTTTTTCAATACAGATTTATTAAAAGACATTGAAAGTTTAAAACTTTTGAAGTTGTATTTAAAATCTGAAATTTCCTATTATGGATAATAGAGTTCCAGATACACGTTCTAGAGGAAGACCAAATAATTTGAGAAATTCGTCCACTTTTCGAAACATAACTCCCCGTTCAGGAGCAATGGAATCCACCTGGGGCTAGTGTAGGCTTAAGCCAGGATAAGATTTTATCACAACTGGTAGATAACCCTCCTGCAGCAATGCAATCCGGTCAGGCAAGTAACCACAATAGTGATGACAATAATGAGCGACGAGATATTAATGAACATCCTCCACTTGTTCAAGAAGAGGCCACAGATATTAGAGCTATTACGTCAGCATTTCAACGAATACTCGAGGCAAACCAACGATTTTTCATTCGTGAAATGTAGTCTATTAGAGATGCCTTAGTTGGAAGATTGGACAATTTGAATTTAAATACTCCCAATGTGAACCCTACGAGACCTTCGAACGCTCGTTCTGACTTCGAACATTTTTTAAATAACGTTTCGTTTTCGACCCAACGCACAGTGTGACGAATCGCTGATTTAGCGGAATTAAATTATAAATTAATTTTTTATTTTTTTTTTAATTGAAATTGTTCACAGAATAGAATATAAAATTTTTTTTTTAACATATGACTACAAATTTCAATACAAAACAATACAAACAAACCAGCTAATTTTAATTTTTTTAATTATTTGGTACATCTACAAGTTGGAAGACTTCATGTTCCATGACACTTTTATTTCTTCTCGTAAAGTATCTTAGACTTGCTAAGAATGGATCTGAGGTTATAAGCAATCGATTTAAGAGGTCAGTATTTGTATCTACACGTGATATTTTTCTGGTAAGAAGTTCCCTAAACCTTCTATTTTCCTTTGTTTCTTGCCTCTTGCGCTTCTTCTGAAAGTTGTCCGATTGGAAGTATACAAGTAGAAATTATTTGTTTTCAATGAAAGAAGACCTTATGCACACTTACTGGCTTAAAATACCAGGTATCATTTTTTATAGTTCCCTTGTTTCCTTTGCATACTTCTCAAAAGCATCTGCATCTATTGGGAACCCAGACCCAAGAGCTTCTAAGATGATTTGAAACTTTTTGATAATTTTTTTTATCTATCCCTGTAATTTGGGCAGTCTTTTCGTCATCTCTAAAAAATCTTCTAGCCTTGTTCAAGTCATTAGGATTGCCAGACTGTTCAGTTGGCATATCTACCAATAACCCTGTTTCTCTTGTAAATTTTTCTTGGATTAGTTTTTTACTGGCTTTGACTTTTTCTTTACTGCCTTGATCTTTTACCTACCGAACCTTGACATCTAATCTATAAGCTTTTTCTTGGTCTTCCTACTCTAGATGAAGAAGGTATTTCATCTAAGATATGTTGTGGTAGTGTTAGATTTTCATTTAGCCATAGAGAATTTGAATTTTCGAAGCGCTCTCTATGCCGACCACTTTTGGCCCATGTCTCGTCAAATCTTAAACATAAAGTTTTAAAGGTTAATTTGATTGACTTTGTTGCAGCCTCAGAAAATATTACATGGCTAAAGTAATCCACAACAAAAGCAGAAACAGCATCTAAGCGCTTAATTTTAAATTAAGAAATCAAACATAAAAAATTTGCTTTTCGTGATTTCCATGGGCATCCTAAAAAACGAAAAATTTTGTTGAAACACATTTTATGCAAGGCTTTAGAACAAACACGGTCTCCAACTTGGACAACACTGAACAACTAGGTATACTTTTCGTCTAATGAATACAAAAAACACATATTTTATCTACAAATTTTACTTTCATTTACCCCTTATATTCAAATAAATCTTTAATTATTTAAGAAAAACTTACTTTTATATCAATTGACTTTTAACTTATTGAGAAAAGATAAAAAAAGCTATAAAATATACGCGAACCAATTAAAACCGATATAAATTCAAATTGACCTTCTTATAAAAAAAATTATATACAATTTGGAGTTTGAGATGATTTTTTTTTGTTGCACTAAGCAACAACAAAAAAATTGCACAGTCATTACGTAGGAGGCTTAACCGGTTTTTGTTTAATTTTGTGCATGTCATTTTCCTTATTAAACCAAGCTAAATCAGCGATTCGTCACACTGTGCAACGCAGACAAGCACCACCAATAAGTCAACAAACTTCTTTAGTAAGTTCAATTTGTAAAATTGAAAAGTGGCAAATTGCATTCGACGGGTCAGAAAATATCCACGATTTTCTTTTTAAAGTGGAAACCCTTAAGGATCGTTCGCAATGTAGCTGGGAATACACTATAACTTGTCTTAACTTTTTTTATTAATATTTTTTCACATGCAAATATGGTTTATAAACCATTTGGGAATCCTCAGTGCTGAAATGCGAATCTCCTTCACCGATGTGAACATACACACCAATTGTATTAAAAACAAAGAAAACAAGTTACAGGTGTCTGTGATGGTCTAATTGCAATATGCCATAACCTACCCCAAACATTCATCAAAGCCAACAAATAATTTCGATTTAAGAGGTCAGTATTTGTATCTACACGTGATATTTTTCTGGTAAAAAGTTCCCTAAACCTTCTATTTTCCTTGTTTCTTGCCTCTTGCGCTAAGATACTTTCCGAGGAGAATGAAAAGTGTCATGGAACATGAAGTCTTGCAACTTTTAGATGTACCAAATAATTAAAAAAATAAAAATAAGCTGGTTTGTATGTATTGTTTTGTATTGAAATTTGTAGTCATATGTTAACAAAAATTTGTTATATTCTATTCTGTGAACAATTTCAATTAAAAAAAAAATGTAATTTTAATTTAATTCCGTTAAATCAGCGATTCGTCACACTGTGCGTTGGGTCGAAAACGAAGCGTTATTTAAAAAAATATTTAAATTCAAATTGTCCAATCTTCCAACTAATTTGTCTCTAATATACTGCATTTCACGAATGAAAACTCGTTCGTTTGCCTCGAGTATTCGTTGAAATGCTAACGTAGTAGCTCTAATGTCTGTAGCCTCTTCTTGAACGGGTGGAGGATGTTCATTAATATCTCGTCGCTCATTATTGTCATCACTATTGTGGTTACTTGCCTGACCGGATTTCATTGCTGCAGGAGGGTTATCTACCAATTGTGGTAAAATCTTATCCTGGCTTAAGCCTACACTAGCCCCAGGTGGAGTACGACTAACTATTGGCCTGGATTCCATTGCTCCTGAACGGGGAGTTATAATTCGAAAAGTGGACGAATTTCTCAAATTACTTGGTCTTCCACTAGAACGTGTATTTGTAACTCTATTATCCATAATAGGAAATTTCGGATTTTAAATGCAACTTCAAAGGTTTTTAACTTTCAATATCTTTTAATAAATCTGTATTAAAAAAAAATTAATACATGCATAATTTGGGGTCAGCGTGGTTGGTGCTAAATTCGATATTAAATTAGATATTAAATTTGATAAGATTAAATACAATATGCTTAAGAGCAAGATATCTATGTTGGTAAACAGACGGACTGTGCAAATCAATGCACACAATACGAACAAGACTGTATATAATTGACAACTATAGGTAGCATAGTAGCAACATAGTCCAGTGTAATAACTACCAGACAATGGATTATACTATAAAAGAATTAGGATTTATACATTATAAAAATATTCATATGCTCAATGTAATATTCCCTGAAAATGTAGACAATTCCAATAAAACACAATTACCAATATTGTGTTATAATATTTATTCATCCGCTCGCTTCAGGTTACTTGGATAGAATGAATAGAATCAATGAGAAGTAAATACAATAACAGGGTTATCTAGTTATTATGTGAGGACAATGAATTTCAGATATGTTATACATTTAGTGAGGAACAGATCTCCACACACAACTTATCCTTTCACGAATAAAATTAGACCAATATGAATACAAAAAGCATTTCAACTCTTTCTGATATCCAATAGTCGCAACGCGGATTACAATTAAAACTATGAATATACTGAGACTATAGTAATGAAAGTCATACTCAACTTGAACCGCCAAGAGACACAATAGAACACTCTACAATTCTGGAGCTTAGTTAAAGGCTCTAGAGTTAGCCAGCAAAATCTTTGTAGTGACGTTCTTAATGCCTCGAAGTATATCTACTATTATAACATGTTTAATGCAAAAGGGAAACAAGCAAGCAGCCTCCATTAAGCAAAAAATACCAACAAGTGACCTTCCTCAATGCTTCATTGAAAAGGTATATGGACTTTAAAATATATATACCAACAATTTCACATGTTGATTAAAGGCAAATAAACTTGTGCAATACTCCTATAAAATATGTCGTTCATCGAGTTAAGCAATCTAGCTCCACGCAAAACAACGAAAATTCTTACTATCCATATAAATATTCATCGTATAGGTACCTATTGACCAAGAAGTGGTGGTGCGGCATGGCACAATACTGACAAAAAAAAATTATGTCATTGCTTTTTATTTAGATCGAATATTTCTAAATCAATTACAAAAATAATGATAGAAATCGGTACCTCTTGCGACAAGATATAGCAGAAACAGTGAGAGTCTAAAATGCGACAAACTCATAATATCTCATTTGATGAAAAATACCGAAATCAAATTTTATTCAATTTCTCCTTTCAAACGAATCCCCTCTTTCATCATATGTACATTCTACTCGCAGACACAGAAGTCAGATTTCTTATTTTTTCATCATCTCCCTCTCATCAAACATACTACTTGCCGAAGCGAAGGCAACATTGCAAATCATCAAAAGTATTCGGCTGTTACACAGGAAAATAAATACATGCTTGCTTACACGTCCATAAGAATGAAAATCATATGGGCTGACCAGAGAGTAGATAATGCGAGATCCTACATGCTACCTGTGCTGTGCTGCCTGTGTGCAACAAAAATGCCTATGCTCCTTTTCTTACAAAAAAAAATAGAAACTATTATAATATCAGAATGATTCAATAAGGAGAGACAGCAAAATTTTAGACACAGACATTCAAACGCCACCATCTTTGTTGCAGACTCGCTCGAAGTCGTGGATTTCAAAATCGTGTTGATGATAGTTTTTTTTTTTTTTTTTTTTTTTTAAAGGAAATCCAAATCCCAGAGCACTCAGACTCGGTAACGTTCCATTGTACTACCAGGCAGAAATCCTCCTTTTGGTGTAGAGGCATGTGATTGGGTGGCGTATGTTGTTGTTCCCCATGGGGATTGAACCTGCACCGCACGGGTCACAAGCCAACACACTAACCTCTACACCGTCGCCACCCGTTGATGATAGTACTATAGAGTGTATTTACAAAGCCATTGTCCGCGTAGTCGATGGTGCAGGGAAATAACTTCACGGGCAATAACTTCACATGGGCAATAACTTCACTTCGAGTGGGCAATAACTTCACCTTTTTATTGTGAAGTTATTGCCCACTGATGGTGAGCAATAACTCCACCGTAAATTTTGTAAAGTTATTATTTTAAAGACCCTTGCACCCACTCCAAATCAAACAGTGACCCCCCAAGCAGGGGGGTTGCAGTGGGGCAGCATGCACCCCCATATGCATTGCACCGTTTATGGGATTAGTTGCGAAATCGGAAGTAGATTCCATAAACAGTTCAATACCTATGGGGGGCCATGCTGCCCCCCTGCAACCTCCTGCTTGGGGTCACTGTTTGATTTGGAGTAGGTGCGAGGTACAGTTCTTGAATTATCATAAAATGTTAAGAGAATTTATTTCCCACAAAAAAGTGTAGTTATTGCTCACCATCAGTGGGCAATACCTTCACAAAAAAAGTGAGGTTATTGCCCACTCGAGTTGAAGTTATTGCCCGTGAAGTTATTTCCCTGCACCGTAATCAATAACATTTAACATTATCTGCGAGGTGCGAACAGGCAAGCAGGTGTAAATTGTGCATCGAGTGAGTGCAGTCTTGTTTTAATTAAATGTCAATAAAGTTTCGTTTTGATTCGCGTCGTGGGGATTGCTGAATTTAGTCGTCAGGTAAATATAGTTTGTTTTATTGTCTATTATTTATTGTGTACAGCCATTTAATGTCTTTTTGTTTATCGGTTGTACGATGCTGTATCACCGATGGAGATAGTTCATTTCTAAGTGGAATGTGAACCACATTCAACGGAACCAACCCTTCACGTGCTGGTGGTGGATGGTCATCAAAAAAATTTTCACGGAATCTTCGGCGAAATGACTTCAATCAACAGGTAAACTATAATAAACCATGTCTATCATTTCTACTTGGAATTCCCAAATCGAAATAACATTTTCTTTTTGGGTCGGGTAAAGACAGGTACAATTGAGTTGCACGTTGCTGTGTTTGTATGTGCGTGTTGTTGTTGTAGATTTCGTTTCTTTGAGTTTTTATTTTGTTTGATTTCTTATTATTTATTTTATGTATCAGGATGCTACTCCCATCCATGCCCTATTGACCAATATTTAATATTCGTGGACTTTCAGCGCCGTCACAGGTAATTGTAATATACCTTCTTTTTTTTCAATTTCATACCTCTTAACGCAGGTACTAATTATATTTATTTCTTTTAGGCAGGCTGAATGAATTTCACCCAAGGTGGGAGGCATGACCCCGTAACAGATGCCAACTAACATCGAAAAGCATATCAATCCTACTTTTCGATCCTTGACCTACGAAAAGTCTGAGATAATGCTTAAATGAAAAAGCACATCTTCATGCTTGCCGAAAAAAGACATGCAAACTTATATGTAGGTACATCAAAAATCAAAATAGTGTATTTCGATTGACTTTGTTTAGCGAAATTAGTTCCCTTTGCTAATGAAGATGCAAATGAATTTGAGTTAAACAACATGGGCCAAAGGGCTTTGGTGTGGCATACAAATGAACTAGCGCATAAGTCAAATTCTAAAGCTTTTTTTTATTTATTTTTTATAGAGTTTTTAATATTACTCCCAAGCCATAGTAATATAAACGTTACTCTCAACAAGCTGAGAATTACCTATCCTGGTTAAAAGCACGAGACTTGGAACCAGAACTAGGCTCGGACCGTTGTTGCCGCTTGTAAACATCATGACGAAGATGGAAGAAATAGAATGCAAAAAAAAAACCAGTGACTCCTCAGTCGACAGCTAGATCCAGTTCCTGTCAAACTTTTCAAACTTTTCACGCTCTACTTTTATTTTCAAATATTTATGCTCATTTCTATTTAAATAATAATCTTGAAATTCGTTTCTGTATTTTAGCTTACTCTTTCTTAAGCTTTGTTCTCTTCTTTCAATTACGGTGATGAATGGAGAGGCGAGTGAAACCGAAAGCGTTTTCCGTTCCTCTTATGGTGGTATCAAGCCCTCGCTAAAAACTCGGCTTATGCTGAATATTTTTTGTAACAGATACCCTGGAATTTCTGTTTGTCATATAAATGCTCAGAGCTTAGTCAAACATTCGGACGAGTTTCAAATAGTTTTCGGTGGTTGGAAGGTCGATATCATTTGTGTATCCGAAACGTGGCTATGTCCTCCTATTAACAGTGAAATCATTAATGTAAATGGTTATAGGACATATCGGGCCGACAGAATTGGTAGAAGGGACGGGTGCGGTAGCGATTTTTATTAAAAATCACATTCAAAGTAGATCGTTGATTGCTTCTGAGGCAAACGATGTCATTGAATACATCTTTATTGAAATTGCATGCGGATTTGATAAATGCTTGGTAGAAGTTATTTATAAGCCACCTAATGTTTCCGACACCACTCATGTTACCAAACAGCTTGAAGACATATCATTTCGTTATAATCACATATTACTCTGTGGTGACTTAAACATTGACCTCTTAGATAAAAATAACCAAAGTGTTGATCGATTTGTAAATAATCTGAAATCCCTGCAACTGTACTCGGTTAATAACGCTTTCCCTACTCACTCAGTCATAGCTGTTCTACATTACTAGATTTGTTTATTGTTAATAATATGGAACGAATAACGCTGAATAATGCACATTATCCGGCGCATTGGAAGGTAGCTGTGGTACACCCTATCCCGAAAAAAGGTAAAGATGGGTCGAGGACAATAACATAATTCCGGACAACCAGTTTGGTTTCAGGGCGAGGCATGACAGTGGAATAAATGCAAGAACCAATGCACGGGTGCTTGTCTGGTTGATTTTGAGAAGGCTTTCGACACCGTATGGTTAGAGGGACTTTTCTACAAGTTGGCCAGGCGGGGGATGCACAAACCTTTGCTATATGTAATTTATAATAAGCTTATGGGAAAGAAGTTCGTTGTCAAATGTGGCAACGTGACTTCGAGCAGAGTCTTTGAAATTAAAAACGGTTTACAGCAGGGGGCGGTCAATTCTCCGATCCTGTTTAACATTTACACGAGTGATCTGGTAGGTTCACTTAGACATGCTATAGCGTATGCCGATGATTTGGTGGCATACAAATAAGGTCCTAAAATCGAGGTCATTGATATTCTTTTGCAGCGTGAATTCGATCAAATTAAGCGATATTGCGACGACTGGAAGTTGAAAATCAACTTTCAGAAGACGGAAACAATCTTGTTCAGAACTCCATTGGCTGGGGCCTCTAGGGATACCAGAAAAAACTGGAAGAAATTGGCCATTATTGGACAAAATGGGCAGCCATTGGCGTTGAGAAGCGTAGTGAGATATCTAGGTATCTGGCTTTACCAGTATCTATATTTCTATAGACATATAGGTGCTTGTCTTGCTGGGGCCAAGAAGGCTTAAGCTCTGACAAGGAGACTGTTTCATAGCAGTCAACTTGACTCCAGAGTGAAGGTCATTTGCTTCGTGACCCTTATAAGGCCGATCATCGCTTATGGTTGTCCATTGTGGTTTAATATAGCGCCTAGTTATATGGAAAAGATTCGGGTTTTGGAGAGACAATGTCTTAGGACCTGTCTCCGGTTGTTCCGAACGCCTGAATCCAACTATATAAAATACTATCCCAACAAGGTCCTATACGATGGGGCTCAGTTGAATAGGATTGACAATTTCCTCATTAAGGTGACTCGAAGGCACGTTGCAAGGGCGATGGCCAGCGACAATAGTCTGATCTTTGGGGCTTACTACCCCAATGAAATGTACATAGGGAGTACGCTCCGGTCTGGCTTTGTCCCGCCAGTGGCATTTATCCATATTGATGCAAAAGGGCTGGTACAGACTAGGGATGGTGTTCCGGTCTTATACCATCGCTACCGCAGCGCGAGAGATAAGCGGCTCCTCCATGACGGGGACGTCGAAAATGCTCATGAGCTCCTCCGCTTTGGTACCGCAATATCGGAGAGGGATAAATTCGACACGGAAAAGCAATTCGCCAAATTTTGGTGACTTGTTGAGGGGGGATGGGTCAACATGCCTTCCCAGGACGGTGCGTTACTTTAGGTAACATCCTCTTAGCTTATAAGTTTAATTAGCTAGGGCGTTTTTGGGAGAGGCCGGGCTCGCCAACGTGTGGTGGTGCTTCCGGTAGTTGACTGACGCTGTAAGGCTTCACTCCGCTCACGGCGGCGTGTGTGCACGTTGACGACTGCCAGGCACCCGGAAAGCAATTAGGATTTTGACCACTTGTTGCGCAAGGCAATGAGTGCTCAGAACCCTAATTATAGTTAGAATACGTTAAGTAGTTTAAGTAAGTAGAATAGGTAGTTTGTAGTTTGTTTTATATAAAAAATATAAAATCTTAATAATGATACCGAGTTTTATTTGATTTTCTCGGCGAATACATAGTATGTAAGATTAGTTCGTAAATAGTTTTTAGGCCGAAAGGCAATAATTATAAGATATAGTTAAGCTTAGGGCGTCCGCATAAGAACCAATAAATAAGAATAAGTATCCTGTTAATTTTAAGATAGATTTAATCATTTTTGTCTAGTACGTAAGTTGATATTCAGTAACTGTTTGCACATAGTTTGCACAGTAGGCCAAGACCTGAGTAACCCCATTGCAAACCCGCAAACACCACATAATTCCACATACAATTATGCCACCAGCTGGGTAAGCACCAATTGCAACGTTACAAATAGTATGGGCCGTATATTCAGGTCAGCTTACGCAGCACATTGAGTGCAATACTGTCACAATTACCATTGGGGTCATAGAATAAGTTATCGTAAGCATTAGGTTAAGTTCAATATTGTATAAATAGCGTAAGAAATTAATCAATAAACCAGTTATCCACCACTCACCAACAAGCTCTACTTAATTACTTACTTACTTACTTACTATCGTCGACATAGTATATCATCTACAAACCGCTACATTACGGAAAGATTGTGCAGTCCTTCCAATACAAATACAACATCCAGCCACTACTCCACCACTGACTATCCATTTGGTCCTTCGATCCTACTTACGAACCGCCCGCGTTCAGTGAAGCAAAAGTATACCCCAGTCTCCCAGTCACACGGTCTCCACATTCCCAGAGAAGGGAAAAACATACATCGAACAATCACGTTAACACAAAAGCCCCTTCTAATCCATTAGACAGTGCCCACCAGACGCATCGTACCATGGAGAATCTGACCAACCAGCAAGAACAGATCGGCGCCACATTCGCCAAACTGCTGGAGCAGATCGGGAAGGAGCCTACATCAAGAAGAACGCACGAATTCATCGAGAGAAAATTGGAAGAAGCCAACAATCTATGGGAGATATTTCTAAAACTACATAGAGAAATTGAAAAACAAAACGAACCCGATCACGATTACTTCACTACAAGGTTCTTCAACCAAGTAGAGCAACTGAAGAACAAAATCGATCAAAAACTTACATCATACAAAAATGCACTAGAGCAAATCAAGACTACAGTCGAACATAAAATTGGCGCATCGACAGAAAACGATGACCAGCAAACGATAAACACGACAAACAACAACGCAACGTCGAATGGCTCACCCAATGACCCACAGGCGCTAAGGTGGAAGCGAGCTCAAATTCGCATTACGTCATTCTCAAAACAATTGGAATTAGTGAATTTGAGTGTGGGTATGAGTAATGCCTGCATACAATTTCAAGTTAACAACATAAGTTAAGAATGGAGAAAGCTTGAAGCGAGTTATGAAGAAGTGCTGATGTTTACAGAAGACGAAAATGAGGCAGCAATCATGACAACCCAAGTGGAGGGTCTTCGGAAGAATTATTCGGAGGCGGTCATCTCATTGCGGGAAATGGAAAACCAAGCAAGGAACACGCTAGTCGAAAACGAAATACGGCTTCCCAACCTTCAAATACCAACGTTCGAAGGAAAATTCAACACTTGGGTAGAGTTCGAAGACCTCTTCAACCAGCTTATCCATTCAATCAAAAAATTGGCTGATGTCGAAAAAATGAGGTACCTTAAAAGTAACTTAAGGGGAGAAGCAGCCAAACTCATAACCCACCTAGAGGTCAGCAGCCGCAACTACAGCGTAGCTTGGATGCTCATAATGGAGAGATACGACAACAAAAGGAAAATACTCTCTACTCATCTACAGACGTTATTCACTCTGCCAAAAATGGAAACAGAGTCGAGTAACGCACTAAAAAGAATGCATGACACAACAAAGGAATGTCTGCATGGAATAGCGAAGCTTGGCATCGACACAACGTCATGGGCACCAATAATTGTGCACCAAATGATACAAAAACTGGATTACGAATCTCAAAAGTTTTACGAACAATCACTTCACAGTACAAAGGAATTTCCGGAATTCGACCAATTCTACAGCTTCCTAACGACCAGGTTCGAAGCACTAGAGGCCTTAGGGGAAAACAGGAGACGTGATCATCCAACGTACAAACCCCACCCAAAGGGGCCAATAGTCCGAAACTACGCCACGACTACCGACCAAAAATGCCTGTACTGCCAAAAGGCACACACCATTTACATCTGCGATGCATTCCTGGCACTAAGTAGTCAACAGCGCTTTTATGCAGTAAGACGCCTAAACCTATGCCAGAACTGTCTTAACCACACGGCAGATACAAACTGTCATAGTCGGCGCACATGCTCAAAGTGCAAGAAACAACACCACACACTGATTCACCCAGAGACACAAGGGACAAGTAAGCCAATCCAGGTACAAAACACGGTGGCGGAACAAAGTACAGATGTACTGCTAGCTACAGCAATAGTCAAAGCAACCACAGCTAATGGAAAAAAGGAATTACTGCGCGCCTTAATCGACACAGGGTCACAAGTGTCAATTATAACGGAGAATGCAGCTCAACTACTGGCGCTACCAAGATCAAAAACGTATGCCAAGGTATCCGGACTAGGAGCAACAAATGCCGCAACGTCATTGGGAAAGGTACAAATGCAAATTCAACCACAATTCCCGTCCTCATTCAAGGCCAACGTTGAAGCGCTAATTCTAACCAAGTTAACCAAACAACTTCCAAACACACATGTCACGAGTACAATACCATGGACGAACTGTGTATTAGCAGACCAAACGTATAATCAACCCGGGCCAATTGACATGATAATAGGAGCCGATGTATATACATACATTATACGGGAAGGCATACGAAAAACCGAAAAAGGAATTCTTGCACAAAACACAGAACTAGGTTGGGTCATCTCTGGAAGAGTGCCTACTCCTCAAACCAAAATAAAGGTGGTAGCAATGATCTCCAAACTGGAACTAACCAAACTGGATACACAATTGCGAAAATTTTGGGAACTGGAGGAACCACTAACTGAGAAGACCGAAGGGCAAGAAGACAACCAATGCGAACAGCATTACAAAAGAACCCATATGAGGAATAGGGATGGTTCCTACACCGTCAGGATACCATTCAAAGCAAACAAGCAACCGCTGGGCAACTCAAGAAGACGAGCATTGGCAAGGTTATTGCAGCTGGAGAAAAGGTTAAGGGCAGATCCAAATCTTGCAAAGGAATATAGAAGGTTCATGCAAGAGTATCTCGCTTTGGGACATATGAAACCAGTTGTAAGCCAACAGCCTGACGACGAAGTATACTACATGCCCCACCAAGCGGTAATAAAGGCAGAAAGTACAACAACAAAGTTGCGTGTGGTGTTCGACGCATCATCCAAAACAAGCAATGGCATAAGCTTGAACGACAACATGCTCATTGGGCCTTGCCTGCAAACGGACCTATCATCAATACTACTGCGTTGGCGGAAATACACATACGTATTCACAGCCGATGTAGAAAAGATGTATCGACAGATCAAAATCGACCAGCGAGACCAAAACTACCAACGCATATTATGGAGAGCAACCCCTGAACAACCCATCCAAGAATTCGCGGTGACCACAGTAACATATGGTACCTCAGCTGCGCCTTATTTAGCGATGAAGACAATGCGTCAACTCGCGCAAGATGAAGCGAAGAAGTACCCTAATGCTGCCAGGGTAATAAGAGAAGAATTCTACGTCGACGACATGATGTCTGGAGCGAATACGATCCACGAGGTAAAACTACTACAACAGGAAGTCGACAAGTTAATGAAAGCAGGAGGTCTCAGGCTGAGAAAATGGGCAAGCAATAACGCCGAGTTACTAACGGCAATATCAGCCACCAACAGAGAAAAGGTCATCCTTGAAATAGCAGACAACGACACCATCAAGGCATTAGGAATATACTGGTCTCCACGGACTGACCAATTTCAGATAAAGGTGAACGCTCGACCAACTAATAACGAGGCAACGAAGAGAACACTGCTGTCAGAAATAGCCAAAATATTTGATCCGCTTGGATGGTTAACACCGGTTATCATCACGGCAAAAAGAATGATACAAGAGTTATGGAAAGAGCAAGTAGCATGGGACGAATCGATCCCCGACAGCATCATGCAAACTTGGGTCAAATTTAGAGACACGCTGCCTGCACTACAAGAAATTACCGTACCAAGATGGATTCACACAGATGCCAAACAATCAAGAATCGAGCTATGTGGATTCTGCGATGCAAGTGAAAGGGCGTACGCAGCAGTCATCTACAGCAAAGTTACAACTTCCGAAGGCGAAGTAGTCATCCGACTACTTACTGCAAAATCAAGGGTAGCACCGATAAAACCTAAGAGCACAATCCCAAAACTAGAACTGTGCGCCGCGCTGCTTTTAACCAAGTTACTTACACAGGCTGTCGATGCACTCGCTACTCCAATTGCTGCGGCTCATCTGTGGACAGACTCTCAAATAGTCCTAGCATGGATTAAGGGCGACCCTCAGAAATGGGAACAGTTCGTGGCAAACAGAGTTAGGGCAATACATAAGGTAACTAGTCCCACTCATTGGATCTATATAAGGACTAACGAGAACCCAGCGGATTGTGCATCAAGAGGGATCTACCCGAATGAGTTAAAGAATCATCCGTTATGGTGGACGGGTCCAGAGTGGTTACGGCAAGAAAATGGTGTCCCGAAAATAGTTTCCATATCAGCCACAACAGAACTCAACGACAGAGGAGAAAACAAAACAAACAGTGCAGCAAAAATAAATCAGGACACCTTTCAAGACACGTCAATATTGGAAAGATACTCATCATTTCGAAAGCTTGTTCGTGTACTTGCATATTGCAATCGATTTATGAACAGCATTAAAGGGCAGAAGGAACACTATGAGTCTATAACACTCAGCCCCATTGAAATTACGAAAGCCAAACAGCTGATCCATCGCATGGGTCAAGCTAAGGAGTTCGCTTATGAGATCTCAAAACTGAAGAAAAAATGTTTGTTACCAACAAGGAGCAAGCTTACGCCGCTAATCCTCTCGCGCGGTTAGTCACCTTGTCGAGTGCATCATCCAGGAAGGGATGGTGCCGGTGCGGAGGCTTAAGTCGCGGAGATTCAACGGACTATGCTGTCGACGACTGCGATCGTCACTAGGGCCACCCATGGCAGATAGACCGTCTGATGAGCGATGACCAAGAACTAACCAAAAGGACACTCCGGTCCATCCCCTCCCCCCCAACCCCACCCCTTCCTCTGTCACCCCCCCCCCCCCCCCCACCCACCACACACCTATCCTAATACAAACCTAATTCCAGGGGTGGAGCGAGCAAGTAGTAAACCGTGCCCAAGGATGAAAGGTTGTGGGTCAAACCAACCGCTAACAAGCTCCCTGAGGTGCCCTGGCGAAGACCTGCAGGTACCTTAATGCCTTACCCCGGCATGGCGGCGCTGCCGGGGCGGACTTCCCTTTCCGGCCATAATCGTGGGAACCAAAATTTCTAAAACAACTAACAAAAACAAGGATGAGGGAGTGGGTATGTTAGATACCGAGAGTGCGGCAGACACACTGCCGGTGGAACCGCACATTAGAGAAGAGGCCCTAGAGGCCGGTGCAACTGATGAGGAGATATCGGAGGAAAGGGAAGAATAGCTCTTAGCTGAACCCTCCGAAGAGAATCTCGCAACGGACAAGGCGAGGAAGAAGAAAAAACTCTCTCCAGGTCTGCTAAGGAAGAGGGAGTTCAAAAAGGCCAAACACATATATGGCATTCTGACCGCCAAGGAAAGATCCTCTCTCACTGAGAAGGAGGTAGCATCGCTAGGATGGGCCAGAGAAACCATAGCACAGGACATTCTCACAAGGCCCCCAGAACCGAGAACCAGGACGGCTAATAAGGACGTGACCGGCAAGAAAGGCGATTACACAAGGCGGAGGGATGACGTCGTTAAGATGGACCCCAATGCCAGAAACAGAAGACCCGAAGTACGTAAGGAGGTTCAGCCAGTCCCAAGGGAGCCTAGCGATAAGCCGGGCCCCAGCGGACTTCAGCGGAAACCGACGGAAAAAACGGGTGGTAAAAGAGGTGTGTTTGCCTCGAAGAGGATGAGGTCGTAGGAAGACGTGCCAAATGCCCCCAAGAAGATCAAACAGACCACAACGACCACGGGGAGCCCCAAAAAGGCATCAGGCGCGTGGGGAACCAACCTAAGGAGCAGCTACAGCGAGGTGACGAGAAATCCGTTGCAGCTGGCTGTGGTGGACATCAAAAAGCCGAGCGGGCAGTACACAGTAGAATGTGGGAAGAGAATCGAGCAGACCTTGGGCTCTGCAATCGTATCTCACATTCTAAAGAACGCCGGCGTAAATGCCCCAACCTATGGCAAGATGAGGTGGATCAAGGGTATCACCTACATCGACTGCAAGGACCAGGCATCCAACGACTTCGCCAAGACCGTTATAGACGGCCTAGAACTCTGGGAAGGAGCCATGCTCAAGGCCGTCCCGCCCAGAGAAGTCCCTAGGAAAGCGAAGGGACGAATAGTCATCCCCGAAATGGGGGTGGACAAGAATGACGTGCTCCGCGTCCTGCAAGCGCAAAACCCACAGATCCCCATGCAGGGATGGGAAATTGTAAGCGCGGAAGAGCCCAAAAACGGTGCAAGAGGCTATATCGTCGTCTTCGACGAAACGCCATCACCGCTGAAGAAGGAGATGCAGATGGCGCTGTCATTTGCAGCGAGCGAGGTTACCCTCAAGCTGCTTAAACGCACTGCATCGGACGCACAGGCGACCGACAATGTGGGAGGAGAAGATATGGCCATCGATGAAGATAGTCCAGATCAACCTCCACCACAGTAAAGTCGCCTCGGACAACTTGAGGCTGCTCCTGGAAAGGGAGCAGCTGGACCTGGCCCTAGTCCAGGAACCATGGATCCATAACGATCGCGTGATGGGATTAGGGTCATACAAATTTAACACCTTTTACAGATCCGATAAGGGAAAGGTGAGATCGTGTATCGTGCCAAATAAAAACCTTCATGTATTAATGTTGTCTCATTTCAGCACGGGCGACGTGACGGCGGTGGAGGTTAGAGGAGAGGACGAGAGCTGTACTGTGGCGTCAGTGTACATGCCCCACAATGACGACACATCTGTCACCCCGGATTCGGTAAGGACGCTAGTAGCAGTGTCCGAGAAAGGTAAGAAGAACTTAGTCTTAGGCGGTGACGTAAATGCCCATCATACTATCTGGGGCAGCTCAGATATTAATGCAAGGGGCGAGGCTTTGTTCGACTTTTTACTCAGTTCCATTCTAATCGTATGTAACAGGGGTAATGACCCTACCTTCATAACAGCGAATAGAAGGGAAGTTTTAGACGCTGCATTTGTATCTCAGAGCAGTTCCGTCCAGGTCGTGAACTGGAGAGTGTCCAGCAAGGCATCGCTCTCAGACCACTGCTGGATACTCTTTGACCTACAAATTCAATCTCAGGCTAGGGAAATTTTCAGGAACCCAAGAAGAGCAGACTGGGACAGGTTCACTACAGAACTACAGATGTTGGAAAACGTCTGCCCGGTAAAAAACCACAGCACTGAACAAGAGATCGACAAAGCAGTTGAGTCTCTAACTGAGGTGCTCTCAAAATCCTTCGAAAAATCCTGCCCAGTAAGCAGAACGAACGGAAAAAAACGCCCTCCCTGGTGGAACTTCAAGATCGGGGAGCTTATGCCAGCGTCAAGATCTAGATGGAACCTCGCAAAGGAGGGACTAATCGAATGGACGACCTACAAGCAGAGCGTTAAACTCCTAAAAAAGGAGATAAGATTCGCCAAGAAGAACTCATGGAGAAATTTCTGCGAATCGATCGAATCTACGACTGAGGCGTCGCGACTCAGAAAAGTCCTGGCTAAAGCACCGATACCGATATCCTCGCTAAGAAATATCGACGGTAGCTGGACTGAATCACACGAGCAGACGCTGGTCGTTTTGACAGAAACCCATTTCCCAGGTTGTGCCGACGTGCCTGGAGTATACGATACAGTTACACATGACACGAGGCAGGGAATTGATCAAAACACAATCGACGCAATAATCGACGAAAGAAAAATAGCATGGGCGATCAACTCATTCGCCCCCTTCAAAGCACCAGGAATAGATAATATTCGACCTATAATGCTTCAGAAAGCTAAGGATGCCACTATCCCAAGATTAAAACGCATCTATATGGGCTGCTTAAGGCTTTGCAATGTTCCCAAAGCATGGCGTGAGGTGAGGGTAATATTTATCCCTAAAGCAGGGAAAGCTACCCACACCACAGCAAAGGACTACAGACCTATAAGTCTGTCATCATTCATGCTAAAAATACTGGAAAGGCTAATTGATGTGCATGTCAGAGAAGCGATCAGCGATAATTACCTTTCCAAATCGCAGCACGCATACATCAAAGGTAGATCTGTAGACACCGCACTACATAAAGTAGTTTCCGTGGTGGAAAGATCACTGGAATTCAAGGAATTTACTTTGAGTGCGCTCCTAGACATAGAGGGAGCCTTCAATAATATCGAGGCTGACGCAATTCTGCGCGGCCTTAGAAGGGCCCGGGTCAATAACAGTCTATGTGAATGGATTGGACTAATGCTAGGCACACGACGTATCAAGTCCTATCTAGGAGACGTTTGTATAGAACGGAAAGTCAGCAGAGGTAACCCACAAGGAGGCGTCCTCTCTCCGCTCATATGGATCCTAGTCATGGACGAACTCTTAAAAATACTAGAGCGGGAAGGCTTTATCGTGAGCGCTTACGCCGACGATGTAGCAATCCTGGTCCCGGGTAAATTCATCCCAGTCCTCAGTGAGCGACTCAGCTATGCACTCCTACTGGTCAGCAAATGGGTTGCGGAAAAAGGACTCGGAGTAAACCCAAACAAGACAGAAATCCTGTTGTTCACAAGGAAAAGGGCAATACCGGCCTTTGAACTACCAAGGATGAATGGAGTGCACCTGCAAGTATCCAAGACGGCAAGATACTTGGGGGTTATACTAGATTCCAAACTCAACTGGAAGGAAAATATAGAAGACCGGGTGAAAAAGGCATACGTGGCACTTTATGCCTGCAGAAGAACATTCGGCAACACATGGGGATTTAAACCACATGTGGTACACTGGCTGTACACAGCGGTGGTAAGACCCATTCTAACATATGGCGCAGCTGTATGGTGGAAGGCTACTGAGAAGAAATGCCATCTCTCAAGCCTTACTAAGATACAAAGGACGGCTTGCATTGGGATAACAGGGTCACTAAGGACCACACCCACTGCAGCCATGGAGGTAATACTTAACCTCACGCCCCTGGACATACACTGCAGCAGCATAGCGGTTAAAACGGCCGTTAGACTCAGGGAGTCGGGACTATGGTCTTTCAGGCCCTACGGACACGCATCGGTCGAGGCAAGATGGAGAGCCTCGAAAGAAACAAAATCCACTGACTACCTAAAACACACGTTCGCCTTCAAAAAGGGATTCGTTACCAGAATCCCAGAAAGAAGCGAATGGATCAACAGAACAGTCACGGAAGAAGGCGAAATAGCTATCTATACCGACGGATCCAAAATGGATGCGGGCACAGGTGCAGGCATCTTCTGTGATACTCTGGGCCTGGGTATGTCCTTCAGAATCAAAGATGAATGCAGCGTCTTTCAGGCAGAGACTGCTGCAATCACTCAAGCCGCTAAGGAGGTGAAGAAGCGTAAACTGGCCGATAAGCAGATCACCATATACTCTGACAGCCAAGCGGCCATAATGGCCATGGAGTCAGCAGTTGTTAAATCAAGGACGGTGTTACAGTGCAGAAAACACCTAGACGAGATATCAACCGTAAACTCGGTGACCCTATGCTGGGTACCGGGGCACAAGGACATCTCGGGCAACGAAAAAGCAGACAAGCTGGCAAGATGCGGATCGGAGATGGATGCATCTCTGGCGCTGAAATCTTTACAAACTCCGCTCAGTACACTGTCACGGAAAATCAACGCCGAATCCATGAGTAGAACAAACCTACGTTGGACCAGCCTTAAAACATGCAGACACACGAGGGAGCTTTGGCCAGCGGTAAACAAAAGGAAATCTAAGGCCATAATCGGGCTGAACCGCAGAGACATACGCACACTGACAGGGGTCCTTACAGGACACTGCGTGGTGGGCCTACACGCGGAACGGCTGGGCATAGCGCACAACGATTACTGCAGGAGCTGTAGAGACGTCGAAGAGACAGAATCTATTCGTCACCTATTATGTGAATGCCCTGCCCTTAGTACTAAGAGATTCAAGATTCTTGGCAGCTACTTTTTTGAGGAGCTGGAGGATCTGACCGACATTGAGCTTAACAAACTCCTGAGATTTACATATAGATCCGGGTGGTTCTAATAAAGCGGATCACTGAGCTGTTTAACAGCGGCATATATTTTGTATTTGCAGGTTCAAAATTTTGGAAACCCCAACAGCAATGGACACAATGGACCCAAACAGTTGGTCTAAGTGAGCCGTGACAACAGTCACAAGGGCATCCATCTACCTACCTACCTACCTACGCCGCTAATGCCGTATCTCGACGAGGACAACGTATTACGAGTAGGAGGGCGGCTCCAAAAATCAGCACTTACACACGATGAAATACACCCGATCATCATACCCAAGAAAGGTGCACTTACGACGCTAATAATAAGCGCGGCCCACGAAAAAACATTTCACTGTGGGCACCAAGCAACATTAGCCTTATTACGACGACAGTATTGGGTGATTGATGGCAGAAGCGCAGTAAGACAGCATATCCATCAATGCATTACATGCACTCGAATAAGAGGAAAAACCATGGAGCAGCAGATGGGGAACCTCCCAGCGCCTAGGGTGACACCCGCTAGACCGTTCACACACACGGGCGTAGACTATGCCGGCCCACTTAAAATTCGAGCTTCTAGAACCAGAGGGCTGTCATGCTTCAAGAGATATATGGCTATATTTGTGTGCATGTCAACGAAGGCCGTTCACATAGAAGCCGTCAGCGATCTGACGACAGACACATTCCTAGCGGCATTTAAGCGATTCACAGCTCGTCGAGGGTTATGTACTCACATGTACAGCGATTGCGGAACTAACTTCGTTGGCGCCGCTCGAAAATTGGACGAAGATATCCGAAGGGCCATTCAAACAGCCGAGGCACACGTATCAAAACTGTTGGCAATTGAGGGGGTACAATGGCATTTCAACCCACCAGCAGCACCCCACTTCGGAGGGATATGGGAATCCGCGGTAAAATCAGTGAAGTACCACATGAAGCGTGTCATCGGCGAGGTTGTGCTAACCTTTGAAGAACTATCCACGGTGCTATATCAAATTGAGGCATGTCTAAATTCGCTGTGCCAACTAACAAGTGATTCATTTGACTACAACGCAATAACACCAGGTTGCAGAACAAGCTGCTTTTATACAAGCAAGTACTAAAACCGGTTTGGACATACGGTATACAACTTTGGGGTTGTACCAAATCCAGTAATATCAAAATTTTACAAACTTTTCAAAACAAAGTGCTAAGAAAAATAGTAAATGCACCATGGTTTATCAGAAACACTGATATCCACAGAGACCTAACTATGGCTACCGTCGAAGATGAAATAAAACATTTTGCCTGCAAACAACAGACACGCCTTCACGGTCATTGCAATATCACCATGCTACAAATTCGAGACGATACTAACCTAGTGCGCCGATTACAAAGGATAAAACCATTTGAATTAGCGCAATAAGATGTAACCGCGTGCTTATGGCGGTATTAGCAGGTGCCTCCACTGGGAAGCTGCCTGCCAAACGCGTAATTTACAGTTTAAATAAAACTACTAGATAGGAATAACCTAGTTGTAGTATGCAGGTTTCGAAGGGAGGTGGTTTTTGTTTTCTTATCTTAAGTGAGAAAGAGTCGCATGTACGATTTTCCACCTACCCCTATTATTCGTCCGAGCCTAGTTCTGGTTCCAAGTCTCGTGCTTTTAACCAGGATAGGTAACTCTCAGCTTGCTGAGAGTAACGATAATATTACTATGGCTTGGGAGTAATATTAGAAACTCTATAAAAAAAAAAAAAAAAAAATAACACCAGGTCACTTCTTAATTGGGTCAGCATTGATAGGTCCACCCGGACCATTAATCGAAGAAAGGAATGTGAGCACATTAAGGAGATGGAGGTTAGTGGAAAAATTATCGAGAGACGTTTGGAAGATATGGTCAACGCAATATCTTCAACAATTGCAGCAGCGCACCAAATGGTCCAAACCGTACGCCAACATTAAGACTGGAGACTTATGTGTAATTAAGGAGGAGAACCTACCCCCGGCAAAATGGCTTCTCGGCAGAATTAAAAGAACATACCCAGGAACAGATAACCGAGTTAGAGTCGTTGACGTACGCTGCAAAGGAAATACAACGCTAACACGACCAATCTCAAAAATCTGCAAACTACCGATCGATGAAGTAGAAACAGCAGAAATACAAGCAACAACAATTGTCACGGCATACCAGGGCATCGCACAAACAGTAAGTACGCGCAACAAGTCCCGAAAACGCCGAATCAATCCGGTTACGGGGTATGATAATACCGCCCATCAGGAGAAACAAGGTTCAGGTCAGATGCTAAATAACAAGAAGGTGCAAGACCATCCAGAAGCAACTCCAGCGAAACGATACGTGTCAATAACCGACTACCGGAAAAGAAGGCAGGAACAAGGAGCCGCGTTCACCGCCATTCTTTTACTGATGTTGATGTTAAAACTGGGAAAAGCGGAATATTCAACCACGTACCCAACACCGGGACTATACGTGGAACATATGGGAGAAGCGAAAATCCAAAGAGGGACACTCCGACTTGAAGTTCTCTATGGAATTAATACAACAAAGGATGCGAAGCTCATAGAAGGCGCAGTTTCCCAAATGGCCACAACCTGTGGCCTAGCGAAACAGCATGCCCAAGAAATCCATTGTTCAATGCTTGTACATCACATCCAAGAAAAGCAAAACCGCATACTGAAGGACATGGCCATACTTCAGCAGCCCTCGCCGTCCAGACAGAGAAGAGGCATCTTCGGAAATATGCTACAAGACATTTTTGGCGTAAACGACGGAGTCTATGCAGATATCAACTCACTCAACCAGAATCAGCAAAATCTGCTACACATGAGTAACCAGCAGTCCGCGTTAATGCTTACAACAACCACTCAGTTACACGAGTTAGAACGAACGCTGCACCAAAAAATGAATGTATTCACCACCAAGCTAACCCAAGCCACTACAGAAATAAACAAGATACAAGGTTGGTACTCCACTATCGACACCAACCGCATAAATGTACACTTGTTGACAGCCTACGACCTGGTGACCGGGATTTTAGAAGAATACGAAGACAGATACCATACATTGATGAAGGTAATACTACAGAGGGCAGACGTATTGGAAAGCATAGCACCGAGCGATCTGATAACGCTGATACAAAAGGCGTCCAAACAACTACCACCAAATATCAGCATAGTACCGACTCCAGGCGGTAGAATGAATGCGAAGAGGAATGAGACACACGTTATTGGACAGTGGTTCCTCCCTTTGATCACATCGACAACATATACGATGGTTAAGATAACTCCAATACCCAAAAGAGTAGTAAACGACTCTTATATACTCCCCGTCCTCCAAAATTCAATAATTGCAACAGACTACAATAGCCAAACATACTTTGAGCTATCCGAAAAGGAGTTTTCACAATGCGCCAACCAGCAAAGACACGAGTGGCTCTGCACTCCAACA
Source organism: Portevinia maculata (assembly GCA_949715645.1). Taxonomy (NCBI): domain Eukaryota; kingdom Metazoa; phylum Arthropoda; class Insecta; order Diptera; family Syrphidae; genus Portevinia; species Portevinia maculata. The sequence goes on from OX454526.1 coordinate 186,497,474, forward strand.
GTTGTCAGTAGAATAGACACCAACCCCAACTGCATCATTGACGAGCTATACAAACGGCATAACAAGGTTGCATGCACATACACCGAGATCAAGGTACCCTACCTAACATTCAAACATGTATTCCAAATCAACACCTGGCTCTACATCAGCAATAAGCCGACATCAGCCGCAGTCATATGCAATGGGGTACATGAAGACATCGAACTTAAGGAAGTAGGACTAGTGCAGATCGACAATGGCTGCATCATTAAAACCAAGTTCAACCTGTTAACTGCAACCATAATAGAGACCATACCTATAAAAGCAACCTTCAACCAACCACTAACATTCAACATGTCAAGTTTAAGGATTCTCAAACACGATTCGCAACCAGTACCAGCACTGGAAACAGTCTTGAAATCCGACGACCAGTTCATCACAACCATAAAGGAAGAAAGGCACCCTCAGCCCGATCAATCAAGCACATGGAAGACACTAGGACATCATGCCGCGTCAGGATCAATCACAATCTCAATAATCCTGCTAGGTTTACTCGCATTCTACAAATATTAAACACGTCAAACACATACATTCCCATCACCCGCCAAACCTGAGCAACCAAGTTCCACTCCCACTCCAACGAGGAAGCCAGCCGCACCACAACGCAGATTCGAACTACATCCGCTGTCCACACCTGCACCTGAGGGGCCCCAAAATGTTTGCACATAGTTTGCACAGTAGGCCAAGACCTGAGTAACCCCATTGCAAACCCGCAAACACCACATAATTCCACATACAATTATGCCACCAGCTGGGTAAGCACCAATTGCAACGTTACAAATAGTATGGGCCTTATATTCAGGTCAGCTTACGCAGCACATTGAGTGCAATACTGCCACAATTACCATTGGGGTCATAGAATAAGTTATCGTAAGCATTAGGTTAAGTTCAATATTGTATAAATAGCGTAAGAAATTAATCAATAAACCAGTTATCCACCACTCACCAACAAGCTCTACTTAATTACTTACTTACTTACTTACTTACTTACTTACTATCGTTGACATAGTATATCATCTACAACCCGCTACATTACGGAAAGATTGTGCAGTCCTTCCAATACAAATACAACATCCATCCACTACTCCACCACTGACTATCCAGTAACAATTAAAAAATGAATTTAAAAGTAAAGTGTATTCGCTTACGGAATGGAAGGTCGTGCGTTCGAATCCCGGCCAAGTTCATTACTTTATACCGAATACATGAAATCGTAATCTCCCTAAGTAACTTAGACACCACCCGTGGAGAAAAAACCCTACAACTGCACCCAAACACTTCTTTCCTATCTCTCTATTCTTTCTAATTCCAAATAGCTTACACTGTATTCTTAGCATTATAAGGGTACTGTAACAACAGAAAAAATCCCTTTAGCGTAAGCAAATTATAAAAAAAAAAAAATTATTATGGCCAATCGGATGTGCCAGGATTCTCGAAGCATGATCTAATTATTCTTTTTTTATGATCAAGATCTTAACATCTCTGGCAGTGAAGCTAATACAATAACTTTTAGGGACTTTAGGGCTGTTGATAACTACTCCTTGTTGCGTGATTTTTTAGTATTGAGTGGGAGCGACTTCATCAGATGGCGTCCGCTGATGAACAGATAGATTTCTTTACATTGCAAATTAATAATCTTTTTGAGTCCCATGTTCCTTTAAAAACGTTTACCCCTCGAAATAAAAATTGCGTGTGGTTCAGTATGAGAATTGAACACCTTCTTGAACTAAGAAACAAGGCGTATAAAAGATGGAAAAGGTTCAAAACTCCTGAAGTTTGCAATGCTTTCAAAATTGCAAGGAACAATGTAAAAAAAGAAATAAGAAGGGCGAAAATGAAATTCAATCCAGATCTCAACCGAACCAAAACGTGGAGGTACGTTAAGGAGTTAGGTATTGGGAAACAAAGAACTTCTGCTTGTGTAAGTGAAGTCAGTCCTGGTTACTTAAACGCCGAATTTGCCGCAGCCTCAAATGCACAGTGCAATGATAGCGAAGCTCAATGTTTATTAACACCAAACAATTCTACTAAGTCAGGAAATTTCTCCTTTCATATAGTGTTTGAATGCGATGTACTTAGCGCCGTTAACGCTATCAAGTCGAATGCTATTGGTCTGGATGGCATGCATCCGCGATTCCTTAAATTAATAATCCATGAAGTACTGCCAGAACTTACGTATATTTTTAACAGGATATCCTTACCTATTCCACCTATCCCAAATCATGGAAATCCTCTAAGATTATTCCTATTCCTAAGAACTCAGCAAATTGCAATGCAGCGTCCAATTTTCGTCCAATTTCAATTCTACCTTTTATTTCAAAAGCCTTCGAAAAGCTTTTAAGTCAGCAAGTAAATGCATACCTTAACGAGACCTGTCTTCTCTCACCACACCAGTCCGGCTTTAGACCGCATTATAGCTGTACTCCTGCACTTGTGAATTTAGTTGAAAACTTTCGTGTTGAAATGGCCAAGGACAATGTAACATCACTGGTATTATTAGATTTCTCGAAAGCTTTCGATACAGTACCCCACGAAATACTGTTGCATAAATTAAAATACTTCTTTCACTTTGACTCAACGGCACTTAAACTTATGGAAAGCTACCTTAAAGGCCGCAATCAAGCTGTGTATATCAACGAAACACTATCTGCTTTCCTTGAAACCAAAGCTGGTGTCCCACAAGGGTCAATAATGGGTCCGCTGTTGTTCACACTGTTCAACAATGACATTCCATCAGTTCTGAAGCACTGCAAGATCCAAATGTATGTAGATGACGTGCAGCTGCATTTAAGCTACCCTTTTGGACTGGTGGAAGATGCAATGGAACGATTCAATGAGGAACTGAATTCTATTGTTTTGTGGTCCCACAGAAAAAAATTGACGCTTATTTCCGGCAAAAGTCAGGCAATCGTTATAGCCCGATCACGTTATAATTGATGGCTCACCCTTAATTTACGTCTCCAGCGTCAAAAATCTGGGAGTAACATTTAATCAAACTCTTACGAGGGAGGACCACATTACAAAAACAGTTGGTAAAATCTACGGCTCGCTGCGATCTCTTTATCAAGCGGGAAACTGTCTACCACTCAATATTGAAGCCATGTTAGTGAAGTCACTTCTGTTACCTATCCTTTTTTACGCCCATCCAGTTTTCTGTGATTTAGATAGCCACAGTTTCCATAAGTTTAAGGTCGCCTTAAATAGTTCAGTGCGATTCGTCTACAATTTAAGTAGAAGAGAGCACATTTCCAGCCGTGTGAAAGAATTTGTGGGAATGAACCTGCAACGTTATATGGATCACAGAACATTGATTTTCCTGTTTAATCTGAAAGACAGCCAGGTACCAGATTATCTGTTCCAAAGATTACAATTTGCTTCTTCAGCTAGAAGAAAAAACAATTTTTTGTGTACGCCATTCGACTGTGGAATACGCTTCCGGTTAACATAAGGAGATCATCAGGCTTCCGCGACTTCCACAGAAAATTGAAAGAATATTTTTGCACATAATTCCAAACTTGTTTTAGGGTTTTTAGGGTTTTTGTTTTCATTTCATTTCATTCTTTTTTTTTATATATATATTATTAAGTATGTAGTTTTAATTTTGTTCTAAATCCTTGTTTTAATTTGAAATTATGTACTTTCGAAATTAACCTTTTATAACTGTTACACAATTAATGGATTTTGTATCTTCGTGTTAACATAATAGTAAATAAATAAATAAACAAACAAAAAAACAAACAAATAATAGGGGTAGGTGGAAAATCGTACATGCGACTCTTTCTCACTTAATATAAGAAAATAAAAACCACCTCCCTTCCAAACCTTCATACTACAACCAGGTTATTCCTATCTATACTTTATCCAACAAAAATTGTCAGTGCAGGCAAGTCAGGATTTTTGTCTCTCAGTCTGGTTGCAATGACTTACATAAATCGGTCCCTCTTTAAAGCTCTCACAGGGTTGACGTAGTGTGTATGATAATTCGCCATAACTCAGAGACCAATTTATTCTATTAGGGTTACCATCTTCCAATTTAAAATAAAAATATTGCGGAACGAAATAAATTCCGTTAATCTATTTCCTTTTCTGGTAAGATAATAATAGGCGCGTTTTTTCAAGGGTATCTCCAGTAGACCAACAAAATATATAAATTTCGTAACACAAAAAAAAATCAAAACGAAAAATATATCACTGTAATCCAATTTATTCATTATAAATATTGTAAAACATAAAATACTAATTTCTAATATCACTACTCCACTAATCCGATGAGTAATTACTGCTACTGCTCTCGTTATTTAGTTATATTATTAACCTTACAACTGATTCCTTGGCAAAAACGTCCATTTCCCACATATTTGGCTCAACAATCTGTTCAACGTGCCATCTTTCCTTATCAACCCTTCTAAGTGCTGTCGTTAGTAAGTTATTTCAGTCATTTTAAATGACTTGTGTTGGCTTGCTACAAACCCTTTCACTTGAGCCCAAACCAATTCTATTGGATTAATAGAATTTTGAGCCATTTCATCCACGACGTATGTTTCATACTTGGCTTTGTAACGTTTAACGATTTCAACCAACCCATCGTATGATTGCATCCCTACCTAACTTGAGATCTTCCTTTTGGGAATTCCCGTATTCATTAGCAAAACAGGCGTCATTCATCGGAAAAACAAAGACATCATACAAACAGGTACATAATGAGATGAAAGGATGTATATATTTTTTTTTTAATTATTTTGTTTAACGACCTCGAATTGTAATAAATAATGTTTGTTTAACGGGCTGTAGGATGTAGGTCTAAATTTAAAAATACTCTTTTTTTTGTATTTTAAATTATATATTTTGTCCAATATTTCGACTTTCTTCGAAAGTCATCTTCAGGCACTGTCAAGAAAAAGTATTATGACAATAAAATGAACAATCTACATTTACATTGTGAAACTTACACAACTTCTTGTACAACATAAATAATTACATTTCACAAAAAAAATTTTTTTTTTTTTGGTATGACGAACACGAAACATAAAGTTATGATGCCGGCTGAGTTATAACTATTTTCGTCTTTCATTGTTTGTTTATAAGATGTCTGTAGATGTGTGCGCATTTTTCGGTGTCCGTTTTATAGTTAAGTCGCTTTTGTATTGGTACATTTATTATATGTAACATTTCCGTAGTGTACCTCCTCATATAATTTGATTCTTCTTGTAGTATGTCAACGTTTTCGAAGTCAGGATATTGTCCGAATTTAATGCAGTGGGCAGCTAATGCAGTTTTTTGTTCTATAGGTGTCGAGAGAGCTTTGTGGTCCGATTTATGTGAGGCTATTCTTGTCCTTAGTTTATTTTTTGTTGTCCCAACATATGTTTTATTGCATACGTTGGACCCGTCTCCATTACAAGATATTTTGTAAATCAGATTCGATTTGTCAAGTTTGTCTATTTTTGTTTTTGTATTGCAGTATAGTTGTCGTAGAGTATTATTTGTCTTAAGTGCGATTTGATATTTATCTTTGTCATATATGTCCGATTTAGTCAATCTCTCCGAGAAGTCAGTAATATACGTCATTGATTTAAATATTATGTTTGGCTTTTCTTTCAGCTCAATGTTGTCCATATTATAAAAATTATTGATTAAGTCCATCGTTGTCTTCTTTGGAAATCCATTTTTAGCTAGTATTGTCCTTAACTTGTTGATGTTGTCGTGGTGAAATTGTTTGTCACTTATATTTAGTACTCTTCTAATAAAATTATTCGCGGTATTTATTATTACTCTTATCGGATGTTTGGAGTAGAAGTTGATGAGTCGTCCTGTGGCCATAGGTTTCTGATACCAGTCGATTTTCAATTTGTTTCCTTTGCGTATGATTAATGTGTCCAAGTACGGTAATCTTCCATTTTGTTCCTCCTCTTTTGTGAATTTAATATTTCTATGAAACGCGTTCAATGTATTTAATGTCTCATTTATTTTGTCAATTTTTATAATCGCGAATATGTCGTCTACGTATTTAGTTACTAATCTCGGTTTTGTTTCTAATAAGTCCATTGATTTGTCTAAAAGTTCTTCCATAATTATGTCCGCTATAACTGGTGATGCTGGAGATCCCATAGGCATTCCTCTTTGTTGTGAATAAATCACGTCCTTGTATTTGAAATACCTGTTATCCTTTATGCAGAAGCTTAGAATTCTCATGAACAGATTTGCATCCATTTTAGTGTAATTCTTAATTGTTGACCATCTATTTTGAATGACACTTAAAGCTAAATTTACGGGAATGCTGGGAAATAATGAGACTACGTCAAATGAGATAATCATTTCATTGTCATATATATAGGTGTCATTAATGCGGGTCTTAAACTCTAATCCATTCTTAATATTGTACTTGGAATCTTTTGTCAAGTTATTTAAGATGTTTATGACATATTGGCATAATCCGTATGACGGGGAATTGATTGATGAGCAAATAGGTCTCAACGGCATGTATTCTTTATGGATCTTGGGTAGTCCATAAATACGAGGTGCTGTCGCTATCTTCGTGGTCAATCTTCTCTTTTCTTGTATTGTTATAACATCACGATTAAATAATGTGTCTACAAGTTCATTGTTCTTTTGTTGTAATGTTGATGTTGGATCCCGTTTTATTTGTTTATATGTCATAATGTCTCGTAGAATTGTTCGCATTCTTTTCTCATAGTCCATTTTGTTCATTGCGACTGTAGCGTTTCCTTTGTCAGCGTTTAATATCAAAATGTTTTCATTCTGTTTGAGGAACTTTTTTGTTGCCTCTACTGTATCCAATATGTTTTTGTCCATGTAATTTATTTTCATCTTTTTCATGTGTCCGTCAATCAGTGTTGTAAATTTGTTTCTTGCTATTTCTCTATCTTCGTTTGTTGTTATTGTATGTAGCAGGTCTTCTAATGCCGAATTTTATAACGCACGCAACAACTAAGGTAAGCATCATATTCAAGATTGACAATAAACTACCAGAATACACCGAAACGATGCTCACAAAGTATATAAAAACATTCCAAAGAAAAATACTAAATTTACTTTTACAACAAAAACATAACACATTAAAATAAAATGAAAAGGAATTAAAAACAATAACAACAATGATTGAAAACAAATTAACCAAAGAAGACTCCACTCCTCTTTTCGCAAGCCAAACAATTATATATGACAAACTTATTACAAGCATTAAAAACAAACAATTTAATAAATATAACAAACTAAAAGAAACACATAGAGCGGAGCTTAGAAATAATCGTATTCAAAACACTGAATGGTTCATTAATACAGGTTAGGTTAGGTTAGGTAGACGTGGCTGTCAGCCAAAGCCAACACACTTAGACCAATGATAGGTCCATTGTGGTACCACACAGATCTGGGGATAACCCTCACTGCTCGTTGAACCAATAGGAGCTTCTTATGAAGCGCGAAAGACTTCTAGCGCCAGTGCTGGCTAAGTCGCTTGTGTCATTGAACAAGAAGTCCCCTAGATGGAGATTTCTTCTATGGGAGAGCGCAGGACACGTGCAGAGAAGGTGAAGTATAGTCTCCTCCTCCTCCTCGTCCATACAGCTTCTGCAGAAGTCATTTGAGCACACACCGAGTCTAGATGCGTGCCTGCCTATTAAGCAGTGACCTGTAATAACACCTATAGTGGAGCTAATATGCAGTCGGTTTAATGAGATTAGACACTTAGAGCGTCGCAGATCCAGCTTTGGCCAGATCCGCTTAGTCGCTAGACATGTATTGCTACTCGTCCACCTAAGGTTTGTTCTCTCGATTGCGGATAGCTTGAACAAGAGTTTACAAGTAGCGATTGGTATACCTAGGGAACCTTTATCAGGTAAAGGAGGTAATATGGTTCCTTTTTTGGCGAGATCATCAGCCCTGCAGTTACCTGGAATGTCCCTATGCCCCGGCACCCAACAGAGGTGAATATTGAACTGCTCTGCCATCTCCGAAAGAGATGATCGGCAGTCTTGGGCTATGATGGAATTTGAAGAGACTGAGTCCAGGGACTTAATCGCGGCCTGACTATCCGAGAAGATACGGATATCCTTTGAGGATATCACATTCCTCTTCAGCCACATCAGGGCTTCTTTTATCGCCAAAATTTCCGCCTGGAACACGCTACAGTAATCAGGAAGACGGAAAGTGAGGCTAAGATTTAGCTTTTCTGAGAAGACTCCACCACCTACCCCATCGCTAGTTTTTGATCCATCGGTGTAAAAGTGGATCGATTTATCATTCGCAAATGCATCATCATCCCAGAAAGATCTGGAAGGAATGGTGATTTGGAAGTTTTTTCCGAACTGCAAACGGGGTATGGTGTAGTCTATGTTTCTGGGTAGAGACTTAAAGTAGTCTAGAATAATGGAGTGGCCAATATTGTTATTGGTCCACTGCGAGGTAGCTTTTAAGCGGACAGCGGAACATGCCGCTGTTTGCATGCTAAATATATCAAGGGGTATCAGGTGTAGCAGAATGTCCAGAGCCGCGGAGGGGGTATTTCGAAGTGCTCCGCTAATGCATAGACACGCTGAACGCTGGACTTTGCCCAGCTTGTCGCGGTTAATAGCTTTTTCTAGAGCAGTCCAGAAGACAACCACCCCGTAAGTAAGAATTGGTCTTACCACCGATGTATATAGCCAGTGCGTAATGCGGGGTTGTAAACCCCACTTGTTGCCAATGGCTTTTTTACAAGAGAAAAGTGCTACTGTAGCTTTCTTGACTCTTTCTTGTATATTGGGTTTCCAGCTTAACTTTCTATCGAAGATTAGACCCAAAAATTTTGCTTCGTCAGAGAAAGTTAAGCTTGTACCGCTAATAGAGGGAGGGTCAATATATGGGATTTTATATTTCCTGGAAAAGAGGACAAGCTCGGTTTTGTGGGGGTTAACGCCCAGTCCGCACCGATTAGCCCATCTCGTTAGCTTGTTAAGAGCGTTTTGCAGGAGTTCCTTTATGGTGTTGAGGTGTTTCCCAGAGACGGCAATAGCAACATCATCCGCATAGGCAATCACTCTGCAGCCCTCCCCTTCCAGGTTTATCAGTAGTTTGTTCACCACCAAGTTCCAGAGAAGGGGAGAAAGAACACCGCCTTGCGGCGTCCCTCGACTGACAGACCTCCTAGCAGATGTAACGCCCAGTTTTGAATTGATAATCCGACTATTTAGCAGTAGATTGATCAATTCACCAAGCGAGCTATCCACATTCAGTTCTGCCAGTGCGTTTGCGATTGCAGATGTGTTAACGTTGTTAAAGGCGCCTTCTATGTCAAGGAAAGCAACCATGGTATACTCCTTGTGATGGAGGGAGTATTCGATTGTGCGTACTAAGGAATGAAGAGCGGTTTCCACCGACTTTCCCTTACGGTACGCATGCTGAGCTGTAGACAGCAATTGCGGGTTTATGTGCATACGGAGGTGGATATCAATCAATCGCTCCAGCGTTTTGAGGAGGAATGAAGATAGACTAATAGGTCTGAGGTCCTTTGGACTGACATGGGAATATTTGCCAGCCTTGGGTATAAAAACCACTTTTACTTCTCTCCAAGCCCGGGGGATATGTACCAGATTTAGACAGCTTATCATGATCATCTCCAGCACAGGCAGGATGATATCCGCTGACATTTGTAGTTCGGCAGGTATTATGCCGTCTGGTCCTGCAGACTTGAAGGGTTTGAAGCTTTGTAGCGCCCAAGTCAGCTTGTCCCTAGTTATCAGACCGTGAGGGTAAGTTACCTGTGCATGTGACCTGTTAAGGCTATAATTGCCGGTAATATTGGAGCTACCTGGAAAGTGAGTATCAAGTAGCAGATTGAGCGATTCTTCGCTAGATGTCGTCCAAGAGCCGTCTGCCTTCTTAAGGCAGCTAGGCATAGTAGGATTTGAAGCAAGGATTTTTCTTAGCCTAGATGCCTCAGAGGATTCTTCTATTTTTCCACAGAAGAGTCTCCATGACGTTCTTTTGGCTTTCCTTAATTCTTTTTTGTATAATTTGAGGGATTCCTTGTAGGAGTCCCAATCGTTTATAGCTTTTGAGGTTTTAGCAAGATTGAAGAGTCTCCTGCACTCCTTTCTAAGTGGTCCCAGCTCAGTGGACCACCACTGAGGCTTCTTTTTCCCCCTAGGTTGTACGAGGGGACACGATGCAGACATTGCTTCGTTAAGGGCCAGAGTAAGCTCATCGACTTTATTGTCGAGCTCGTTGGAGTTACAGGGGGGACTTAAGAGTTCCGAGTTAACACGTTTGTATAGAGTTTCTCTGTATAATGGCCCAAGTCAGCTTGTCCCTAGTTATCAGACCGTGAGGGTAAGTTACCTGTGCATGTGACCTGTTAAGGCTATAATTGCCGGTAATATTGGAGCTACCTGGAAAGTGAGTATCAAGTAGCAGATTGAGCGATTCTTCGCTAGATGTCGTCCAAGAGCCGTCTGCCTTCTTAAGGCAGCTAGGCATAGTAGGATTTGAAGCAAGGATTTTTCTTAGCCTAGATGCCTCAGAGGATTCTTCTATTTTTCCACAGAAGAGTCTCCATGACGTTCTTTTGGCTTTCCTTAATTCTTTTTTGTATAATTTGAGGGATTCCTTGTAGGAGTCCCAATCGTTTATAGCTTTTGAGGTTTTAGCAAGATTGAAGAGTCTCCTGCACTCCTTTCTAAGTGGTCCCAGCTCAGTGGACCACCACTGAGGCTTCTTTTTCCCCCTAGGTTGTACGAGGGGACACGATGCAGACATTGCTTCGTTAAGGGCCAGAGTAAGCTCATCGACTTTATTGTCGAGCTCGTTGGAGTTACAGGGGGGACTTAAGAGTTCCGAGTTAACACGTTTGTATAGAGTTTCTCTGTATAATGGCCAGTTGGTTTTCCGAGGATTACGGAAGGAAGGTTGGCATGGAGGATCAACGTTAAGGTTGAATAAAAGATATCGGTGATCAGAGAACGAATGCTCAGCCGATACTTTCCACCCCGTTATCATGTCGTTGATGGTATCGGAGACAAGAGTAATATCAAGGACTTCTTGTCGGTTTTTGGTAATGAATGTGGGTTCATTACCTAGGTTACAGACAATGAGGTTAGTACTTAAAAGATATTCAAAAAGTGACTCACCTCTGTTGTTAATATCTGAGCTGCCCCATACGGTGTGATGAGCGTTAGCATCACAACCGATTATGAGTTCAGCTTTCTGCCTCCTTGCTTCATCGACCAGCCTCTCTAGGTTATCACCAGGGAGAGGCCCCACGTGATCGTGGGCGAGATAAGCTGATGCCAACCAGAATGATCTGCCTGCAGTCTACAGTCTTGCCACAGTCATATCTCGATCGCTGAAATTAGGGAGTAAATAAGCATTAATATTACTTTTCACTAGTATGCACGATCTGGGTTTACCTTTATCAGTCACATACAGTGGGTAGTAGAGTCCTGAGTCCTCGAATCTGGTTGTGTACAATCCAGGGTTCTTGGATCAAGACGATGTCTTCCACGCCTTTGGCTAGACGAAGAATGAGTGCGGCCGAAGCCTTAATGGAGTGTTGGAAGTTAATCTGTACTAACTGCAGCATTTTCGCTACAATCAGGCAGAGATACCTCCACCACGGTGTTGTTCAGGCCTTCCAATTCCGAGGATGAGCTGAGAAGCTCGTCTTCACTCAGAAGAACCTTGTCTAGATAATCAGTCTCCATATCTGACAGGACGTCGGAAGTGGATGGTGATTTTTTGGGCAAAGAGGGTTCATCATCCTCCAGCGAGGGGAAGGAGATTGAAGCTCCAGGATCTGAGACTGCGATCAAAGAGTCAGAGGGGGGAGGAGGAGGAGGGGGTAGTTTACCCGCATCCATTCCGTCCTTTTTATAGACCCGCATTTTGACATCGTCCCATGCGAATCTAATCATGTAGTCGTTCTTGGCCAGAGGAGCTAAGGTTTCTTGGTTGATTACAACCACGACACATCTGTAATCGCCCTTCAGCTCTTCCAGTTTGGCAACCTTCCAGTTGTGGGTCGGAAGTGAAGGGTTGCTCAATTGCAGGACTTCCAGGATGCCCTCAGGGGTGGATGGATCCGCAGTGATCCAGATGCGAGATCTTGGTCGGCAGGGGATGTCTTCCCTCGCAACAACCTCGAGCTTTGCGCCAGGCCACACCTCTCCAAGCCTGCTTATTGCAAGCTTGTAGAGATCGGCCGATCTTTGGTCATCACACGCGACCAGTTTGATGTGACCTTGATGCCACCCGCCTTCATGCGTAAGCGGAAGAGGTCCGGGATGATTCCTTATGAAGGTGGAGAAGGAGCGTGAAAGCGCTCTCTTAATCATAACCCACTTCTCCTGGTTGATGGACCCGTCAATGTCGTTGCGATCGATGACTGCGACCACAATCTTGTCCTTCAAGATGTCGCTGAAAGACCTGAGAGGTGTGATGGTGGGAGAGATGCCGGTGTTGTGCACTCTCTGCCTCTTGGAAACCGAGCTGGTTCCTTCCACTGACCTCTGGCGTTTTATCGACGGGTCGCAGGACTTATGGATCTGCTGCGCCCAATCTAGTTTGGCTATTTGTGCAGGCGTCCTATCCTTCTCCGCGATGGTGCCACACATCTGCTGGATCCGGATGGCATTGCGTCGTTGCTTGTAAGAAGCCTTGGATCTGTTGATACAGGGACGCTTGGTGTTGGAAGGGAGGAGACCATGATTCACAGTCCCTTCACCATAAATTTTTTTATTGTCAACGCCTTTGCCGACTTTTGCAGGAGGACCATGAGTAGCCCCAGTCCGTCCTACAGTCAGCTTAGAAGCGTTGACAGCAGACGTTGTTGTCATGTTAGGGCCGGCAGAGGGGGGACCATGAGTCACAGTCCTCTCCCTGTCGGAGAGGGATTTATTAAGCTCGCAACCACTAGTGGAGGGACCATGTGTATCCACAGTCCCGGCACTAATTGGTGCCAGGTGAGCTTTGCCGGTAGACAGCCAGGTCGCCGTGCTACCGTCCGGTATAGAAGGAGAACCGGCCGTAAATTTTTTTTGTTTTTGTTTGTTTTGTTTTGTTTTTATTCATGTTAGATCCCACGAGTAGCGGAGAAAAGAGGTCCATCTGCACAGAGATCCGCATTGTGCAGATAAGGCTAGTAAATCCGGAGGGCGCCAGGTATCCGGATACTCCGTGGGCGACTGAGCTATTTGATGACTGGGCCCCCAGCCAGGTTGACTCTCGGCACGGGTCGTATTACACCTTAGTCCAGCCCAGGTGGTAAAGGAGGGGAAAGGGGAGGGACGTTTTGTCCTGTGGAGGTCACATAGTAGCACGTACACGTTCTTAACTTGCGCCTTGAAAAGAAAAAGAGGAGAGGGGACGTAGAGTCCGGGTCAGTACTTGGTTGACGCTTGTCAGCAGCCTGTCTGTCATGGGTGGCCCTTAGACAGCATAGCCTGTTGAACCTGCGCCGTAAGCCTTCGCACCGGTACCATCGAATGCAATGATGGTACACACGTCAAGGTGACTGATCCCCGCGAAGGTTCATTAATACAACTGACATAACAATACCAAACGACATGCAGTGGTTATTTTCTCTCGGACCTAAGCATGCACTGCCGACAACACGAAAACAATTTCCAATGTTCAAGTGCATAGCTGAGAGAGAAGACCTGCTACATACAATAACAACAAACGAAGATAGAGAAATAGCAAGAAACAAATTTACAATACTGATTGACGGACACATGAAAAACATTAAAATAAATGACATGGACAAAAACATATTGGATACAGTAGAGGTAACAAAAAAGTTCCTCAAACAGAATGAAAACATTTTGATATTAAACGCTGACAAAGGAAACGCTACAGTCGCAATGAACAAAATGGACTATGAAAAAAGAATGCGAACAATTCTACGAGACATTATGACATATAAACAAATAAAACGAGATCCAACATCAATATTACAACAAAAGAACAATGAACTTGTAGACACATTATTTAATCGTGATGTTATAACAATACAAGAAAAGAGAAGATTGACCACGAAGATAGCGACAGCACCTCGTATTTATGGACTACCCAAGATCCATAAAGAATACATGCCGTTGAGACCTATTTGCTCATCAATCAATTCCCCGTCATACGGATTATGCCAATATGTCATAAACATCTTAAATAACTTGGCAAAGGATTCCAAGTACAATATTAACAATTGTTGTTGCCCCGCACAAATATCCGCCCAAAAACAAATATCGAGCCAAACTCAAAGCAGTAACCAAAGCTCCAAAGTTTGGAATTAGTTCGATTTTATTTCTGAAAATTCAATTACATTACAAACCAAAATTACAAGTATTTAGAAATGTTCGCTTACAAATTGGTTTTGGGATACAGTGTTCTTAAGCAACAACTTAACTCAAATCAGAACCTGTTCGAAACCTGTTTAAGAACAATTTTAATTAGAGTTTGTAAAAAAAAGTAAATAATTAATTCTATTCACCCAGCACTTTTAACTTTTAACAATCAAATTGAATCTATTTTTGAAGGTCACAAGGGACATTTCTCACAAAATAATTGTTACTTAAACGTTAACTATTTTTACTCTTTCAATAGAAAGAGACGCAAGTAGTATTGAAATTATAGAACAAAAAAAAACTCGCCGAATTTCCCACGAAGTTGCCACTTAACCAAAAGGGTAAAGTGGGTTTAAAGGGTAATGCAGGCGCAATAACATTAACGACGGCTGGATGACATTCCGGGGCCCGTCTGAAAACTAGGAGGAAGACCTTACATCCAAAACAGCAAGCCGTCCGACAGACCTCTTAAGCTTGACTGAGCCATTCGCCATTTTAACGTCAGCCATTCGCACGATGTTGTCTGGACCTGGGAATACCTTCACGACACGTCCTAACTGCCAAGCGGAACGAATCTCATTCGGCTCGACGAGAACGACCCCGTCATCAACTTCTATCAGTTTTGTTGTCTTGTACCATTTTAACCTTCTTGTGATAACTGGTAAATACTCGGTGTACCACCGCTTTACGATTTGGGACATCAAGTGTTGCGAACGTCTGCTGTAGAGTTTGCTGCAGAGGTCCTCTTCCGAGAATACTCCCGGAGCCGTTGTATCTCTGTCACCCTCTCCGAAGAGCATTGTGTTCGGCGTTAGCGGTTTAGGATCTTCAGGATCTACTGGCAGGTGCGTGAGTGGCCGGCGATTAATTTGTCCTTGGGCCTCCAATAAAGCGTTTCGCAGTACGTCTTCTCGGGGGATCAAACCTTTCAGAGCAAAGTTAATGCTGTTCTTTACTGATTGAATGAGCCGCTCCCAAGCACCTCCCATCCAAGGTGAATAAGCTGGTATGAATCGCCACAGAATACCCTCATACTTCGCGGCGTGTTCGCTGAGATAAATCTCCATAGCCTTGATGTCCCTGTCCAGCAGATTCTTTGTGCCAATGAAGTTAAGACCGTTATCGCTATAGAAGAAGCGGGTGACTACTCGATTGATAACAAAACGCCGCACAGCCATCGTGCATTGATCTAAACTAAGATCGTTGAGTACCTCGATTTGAACAGCTCGGAATGTAAGGCACGTGAAGATCATCCCGTATCTCTTTGCCGTACCACGTCCAAACTTCACCAAGAGCGGTCCAAAGCAATCGACGCCGACATGTGTAAATGGCCTCGAGTCAAAGGCCAGGCGAGCCTCAGGTAACTGACCCATAACCGGCATTACAGGCATAGCTTTAAGACGTTTGCACTTACAGCATTTAGATCTCACCCTTTCAACAGCTCCTCGAATGCCTATTATCCATGCACGCTCACGGATATCCGAAATAACCGTCGCCGTACCCATGTGAAGGTTTATCTCGTGATGATGTTGGATTAGTATGTCAACCAACGGATGAGTCTTCGGTAGAATTGCTGGGTTACGCGCTGCATAGGACAGGTTAGCCTTTTGTGCGCGGGAGCTTAACCGCATTGTCCCATCCTTATCGAGAAAGGGTGACAGGCTAAGAATGAAGCTCGTAGATTTAACCATCCCGTTTTTCTGTAACGATTTCACATCATCAGGAAAAGCATCCATTTGAACTTTTCGGAAAAGCCAGTTTTCAGCGCGGTAGAACTCTCCTGGAGTGATAAACGTTTCCTTTTCAGCAGGTAGCTTCCGACAAATGTCTTTGAATCTTAACAAAAAACCGATTACTCTCACCGACGAAGACCATCTAGCTCTAAACCTGGCGCTGAGGTTATCATAGGCAACAAACGATATCCCTGGACGACTGGTGTGGATTAGAACTGTTAAAATCTCAGAGTTCGCCAAATCCAATCCCGTTCTTCCTGGTTTAACGGGCCATTCGGAAATCGGTAGCCTAATAAAATCAGATCCTCGGAACCATCTCGCTCCCTGATCTCCCATAGCGTCATCGAACCACTTAGTCCCGTCATCAGCAACGTTTTCACTCGAGGCAACATGAACCCACTGACGAGGCGAAGTTGAGTCAAGAATCTCTCCAATACGGGTCGCAACAAATGAAGGAAACTTGTACTGCGTTGAGTTTATCCACGACAGCACGGTTGTCGAATCTGACAGATACAACTCCTCATCGAAACGTATTGTATGCGAAGCTTTTATGGTAGACGCCAGTCGAACACCAAGAACCGCAGCTTGCAACTCCAAGCGAGGGACTGATAATTGCTTCACGGGAGCAACCTTTGCCTTTGCCATGACTTGTGAAACCTCCACTTCCCCGTTGCGTTCAAATCGTAGATAAGCGGTAGCTACAAACGCTTTCTCCGAAGCGTCTACGAAAGTAATAAGGCTTACCTTGCAGTCATCTGGATTCCACGAGACATATCGGCGAGGGATGCGCAGCTTCTCAATATTCTTCAGCTCTCTAATGAAGGTTAACCACTGGAGCTGCAACTCGGAAGACACTAGCTCGTCCCAGTCGAAGCCTTCTCGCCACACCTCTTGAAGGATGATCCTCCCCCGAATGATGTATAGAGATACGATTCCCAGCGGATCGAATATCCTCATGACAGTCCTAAGCATACGTCGTTTAGTGATAGCAACATTCATCAGCAACATCCCTTGTAGATCCTCATCGTCCGCAAGCTTATACGAAAAACAATCGCTGGCTGGATGCCAGAACATTCCCAAAACCTTGGCAATATACCCCTCACATTCGTTTGGATCGATACTGACCAATTTGCTGTTGACATGGATCTCTGGCATTTAAAGTAGAAGATCACGGCTATTAGATTGCACTCCTACGAGTTCAAAATTCATAGATTTGCAGATATGAATCGCATCTCTGGTTACTGAAACTGCTTCCTCGACAGTATCATGACTGTTAAAATAGTCGTCTACATAGGTTCTTTTAGTAAGCCCAACCACTGCTTCCGGGTAATCGCCCATAAATAAATTAGCATGGTGATTTTTTACGAATTGTGCGCACGTTGGTGAACACCTTGGGCCAAACATCATCACTTGCATGATATATACAGTAGGTTTACGTGAGCTGTCACCATCTCTCCACAGGATTCTTTGACATTGCTGGTCCTCCTCCTTGATCCGGATTCGATGAAACATTTCCTTCACATCGGCGTTCACAGCAACCGCTCGCTCGCGAAATTTAAAAAGGCCAGCATGCAGCGGCACAAGGTTGTCTGGACCCTTCAGCAGGTGTGTGTTGAGCGAAACACCATTGACTTTCGCTGCCACGTCGGCGACGCATCTCGGTTTAGGTGGAACCTTGTTTGGGTTCTCGACGATGAAAGACGGGGCATACCATATGCGAGGCCACTTTATCGCCAGCTCCTCTTCTGAAGCGATCCTGGCATAACCTTTTTCCAAAAGCTGATGCATGTAATTATTTTTCCATTCCAGGATATGCGGTTTTTTCCGCAACGATTTCTCTAGTCCAACAAGCCTCTTGACAGCCATCGGGAAACTATCTGGGAGCTCAACATCATCCGCGTCCCACAACAGACCGATTTCATATTGTTGTCCAACTAGCTTAAGAGAACGCTCCATAATATCCATTGCCCGATTGACATCTCGACTCACTAAATTGGACCTTTGAGGCATCACACCAAACTCCTCAGTGGTGAAATGTCGTTTGACAAGTTCATGTAAATCATCTTCACCTTTTATAGCATCATGAAACATGAACTTAATCGTAGGTCTTGCTACTTGATGAGAGCACGAGATATGTGTCGTGGCGGCTGTGTTACCATTGCCATAGATAATCCAGCCAAGAAGTGTTTTTACGGCACAAGGCTCTTCATCCTTGCCATGACGCTGACCGCGGCCCAAAAGGAAGTTAGCCTGGTCAAGACCAATCAAGATTTTTGGCTTAGCCTTCACCAGATCAATCAGTGGAAGTCCACGCAGATGTGGGTAAACGCTTTTCAATCTGGCCACATCGAGTGATTGACTAGGCAAATCCAATTCGTCTACCGTATAAACGTTTTTCAGGACATGCCGTTTTCGTTTGTTAACGCCGGAAACTGACAAAGTAGTCCGCAAAGAACTCTCCTGACGTATAACACCTTTAGTCCATTGAAGGGTTAGATCCTCCGGTTCACCCTCTAAACCGAGTTCATTAAACAGTTCCCTCTCAAGCATTGTCAACGACGAACCATCATCGAGAAAAGCGAATGTATCCACAAATAAATTGTCTCGACCATGAAGTCTAATTGGTATAATCTTAAACATGACGGAAAGATTTGTGCCAATGTGAGAAGAATGTACGTGAGGCTGAGGGATGAACGGGGTTGCAGTTTTGTTCAGCTCCGAAGAAGTACTGCTAACCGTCTGGTGCAACAACGGATGATGACGACCAGTACATCCATTGGTACCACACGTTCTCTTTTTAGCACATGTCCTCCAGTCGTGTTTCAATGAGTCCAAGCAAGTGTAGCAAATTGCATTCTCTCTAACATAAGAAAGCCGGAGCTCCGCTGGTAACGCCTTAAATTCAACACATTGACTCAGCGGATGCTGCCCTTTAGTGCACTTTCCACAAGAAAGCTGAGAGACAGCCGGGATTGTATGTGTTTGGTGAGTCAGCACCTGACGAGAAGACTTTGGAACAGCTTGTGTCCTCTTTGTGTCAGCATGAACAGTTGCAAGTGGTCTTATCAAATTGGGTGGTAAATCAACAACCTTTTGATTCAGAAACTCGGCAAAATGAATGAAACTAGGATGTTGAATTGACGCCTTCTTTTTTTGCCAGTCTTGATAGAGACCAGCCCCGAGTTTAGACGCGAGGTTAGTCATCACGTAGCCATTTGTTAGGTCCTCTTTCCTGTTCATGGATCTGACGTCAGCTACGTAGCCATTCAATTTTACTGCCCATAATCGAATCTTCGGGTCACTCTTAGACGTTAAGCATGGAAGATTTAATAGTTCCGTAGTCAAGTCATGGACGAGTACATCATATCGACCAAACATGACACGAAGAGAACTCATAATTGCATCCGCATCAGAGGAATATTTTAACCGATCGCACACAAGCTGATATGCTTCTCCCTTCAAAGCCTTACGTAATCGTGCAACGTTCTCTTTGTCACTAAACCTTCCCTCAATCGTGGTTGATTTAAACACTTCTTCAAAGTAAGGCCACTCGCGTCTATTCTCGCCGGTAAATATTGGGAGTTCCTGAACGTTATTGCGATTGAGAATAGTGAGCAGGCTGGCCATGTCGGATTCTTGAAAGGTAGAATTGTGGTTGTTCTCAGGATATTCAGACGTAGGACGATTAGGCGTAGATTGCTTCTGAGAATTATTGTTCAGCAGTGATTGGTGGTTTTCCTGAATCTTCTTAATGATTTCCCACCTGTCATTCGCATTCTGAATCGTACTTTCTTTCCCACCACTTTCAAAGACTGGAGGCATTACCCTCTTTGACGACATAGACTCCGACAATTTAATTTTCATATTTTCGATATCAGCTCGCAACGCTATGAGCTCTTGGTCGCGTTGCGCCACTGTGGCTTGTGCTATTGCAGCCGCCTCAATCAAAATGTCAACTTGGTCCCCAAGGGCACCTTTACTGGACGCCGCTGGTTGAGAAAATTGCTCCACAGCAAGAACCGACTCCGCAGCTTCACCTTCTCTGGACTCGCAATCACTTTCCTCACAGAACCATGGTGTGGCCGTATCATAAAGATTGGGGTCGAAACCATGACAAGTATAGTGCCACCAGCGCTTACACGTATCGCAGCTAACCATGAAATCGTCATCCACCTTACGGCAACTTCGAGAACTGCAGCTCCTTCTTAAATTCTGCATGATGAAACTATCGATGTTTCCAATGAAACGCGGCAATTTAAATAAAATGGTGTTGTTGCCCCGCACAAATATCCGCCCAAAAACAAATATCGAGCCAAACTCAAAGCAGTAACCAAAGCTCCAAAGTTTGGAATTAGTTCGATTTTATTTCTGAAAATTCAATTACATTACAAACCAAAATTACAAGTATTTAGAAATGTTCGCTTACAAATTGGTTTTGGGATACAGTGTTCTTAAGCAACAACTTAACTCAAATCAGAACCTGTTCGAAACCTGTTTAAGAACAATTTTAATTAGAGTTTGTAAAAAAAAGTAAATAATTAATTCTATTCACCCAGCACAGGCTAAACTTTTAACAATCAAATTGAATCTATTTTTGAAGGTCACAAGGGACATTTCTCACAAAATAATTGTTACTTAAACGTTAACTATTTTTACTCTTTCAATAGAAAGAGACGCAAGTAGTATTGAAATTATAGAACAAAAAAAAACTCGCCGAATTTCCCACGAAGTTGCCACTTAACCAAAAGGGTAAAGTGGGTTTAAAGGGTAATGCAGGCGCAATAACATTAACGACGGCTGGATGACAACAATGGATTAGAGTTTAAGACCCGTATTAATGACACCTATATATATGACAATGAAATGATTATCTCATTTGACGTAGTCTCATTATTTCCCAGCATTCCCGTAAATTTAGCGTTAAGTGTCATTCAAAATAGATGGTCAACAATTAAGAATTACACTAAAATGTATGCAAATCTGTTCATGAGAATTCTTAGCTTCTGCATAAAGGATAACAAGTATTTCAAATACAAGGACGTGATTTATTCACAACAAAGAGGAATGCCTATGGGATCTCCAGCATCACCAGTTATAGCGGACATAATTATGGAAGAACTTTTAGACAAATCAATGGACTTATTAGAAACAAAACCGAGATTAGTAACTAAATACGTAGACGACCTATTCGCGATTATAAAAATTGACAAAATAAATGAGACATTAAATACATTGAACGCGTTCCATAGAAACATTAAATTCACAAAAGAGGAGGAACAAAATGGAAGATTACCGTACTTGGACACATTAATCATACGCAAAAGAAACAAATTGAAAATCGACTGGTATCAGAAACCTATGGCCACAGGACGACTCATCAACTTCTACTCCAAACATCCGAAAAGAGTAATAATAAATACCGCGAATAATTTTATTAGAAGAGTACTAAATATAAGTGACAAACAATTTCACCACGACAACATCAACAAGTTAAGGAAAATACTAGCTAAAAATGGATTTCCAAAGAAGACAACGATGGACTTAATCAATAATTATTATAATATGGACAACATTGAGCTGAAAGAAAAGCCAAACATAATATTTAAATCAATGACGTATATTACTGACTTCTCGGAGAGATTGACTAAATCGGACATATATGACAAAGATAAATATCAAATCGCACTTAAGACAAGTAATACTCTACGACAACTATACAGCAATACAAAAACAAAATAGACAAACTTGACAAATCGAATCTGATTAACAAAATGCATCTTATTGCGCTAGTTCAAATGGTTTTATCCTTTGTAATCGGCGCACTAGGTTAGTATCGTCTCGAATTTGTAGCATGGTGTTATTGCAATGACCGTGAAGGCGTGTCTGTTGTTTGTTTTAAAAAGTTTGTAGAATGTTGATATTACTGGATTTGGTACAACCCCAAAGTTGTATACCGTATGTCCAAACCGGTTTTAGTACTTGCTTGTATAAAAGCAGCTTGTTCTGCATGCTGAGTTCGGGGAATCTACCAAGCAGCCAGTGCATTTGTTTGCATCGAATGGCGAGCTCTTCGCGTTTCTTCTTGACGTGCGGTTTCCATTTTAATTTCGCATCAAGTGTCATTTCCAAATATTTTGCCACGTTTGCGTACGGAATTCCTACCGAATCAATGAAAATGGGTAAGTTGTCTACATTTATATAACTAAAATTCACGTGCGTTGATTTGGCATCGTTGAGAGCAATACGCCAAGTCTTTGTCCAATCACAAATTTTGTCAATAGCACGTTGGAGTTTATTAGTTGTTGATTCAACGGTATTACTGACCGCTAATATAGTTGTATCGTCTGCAAACGTGGCTACTGTTGTGCCTTCTTCTTGCGGAATTTCACTAGTGTATATTAGAAATAGAATCGGTCCAATAACGCTTCCTTGGGGAACTCCTGCCGCGATTTCTTTGAATTCAGATTAATCATTTCCGTGTCTTACACGAAAGAGTCTGTCTGATAAGTAACAACTTGTAATGTGTCATGTGCCGACCTGTGTCCTGACGTGAATTTTGTCGTCCAGAATGTTGCCTTTAAATGGGCCCCATTTCGTACATGTCGCTGCCCTGGTTTATGGCAGGATGTTCGGGACCATGGTCGAGATGCGCACGATATTTATTCTCCAGCTGCTTCAGTCCGGGGGGGGGGGGTTCTTTTAGCATCTTGACACACACAAACTTTATCGTGCAATAGAAATAAAAGAAGAGAGATCTGTAAGAAAAAGAGAAAGAAAGAGGAAAGGAAAACCAACCACACACACTTGCTGGGGATTCAGATGGTCGAATCCCTGTCCTCCCAACCTTTGACGACCACATTCCATATTTATATGGGTGGTTGGTGGGACGACCCATATAAATGAGAACACTACAACATTATTTTTCTTTTCAAGTTACCATATACAAAATGAATTTATTTATATCTTCTTAAACAGTATAAGCTTAATTGATTAATTTACATAGTGTGTTATGAAGTTATAAAGTTACAAAGTTACAACAGGAAGAAAAAAATTAATAAAAAAAGAGCTAACAGTAGAAATTAAATTTAATTCAGAGATATCATAAACTGATATAATGAAAAT
Source organism: Portevinia maculata (assembly GCA_949715645.1). Lineage (NCBI taxonomy): Eukaryota > Metazoa > Arthropoda > Insecta > Diptera > Syrphidae > Portevinia > Portevinia maculata. The sequence goes on from OX454526.1 coordinate 186,520,701, forward strand.
TCATAAAAAGCAATGAAAGAGAAGAAATAGAAGTTAAAAGAAGAAAAAAGAAGAAAAGTTTGCATAAGGAAAAATCAGTCATAAAAAAAAGAACAATCATCATTACATTAAATAATTTACATAAGTGTCTCCAAGTACGTCTTGAGTTTCATCTCGAATTGCGCTGTGCAGCTTATCATCCTTATAGAACGGGGAAGAGAGTTCCACAGACGTATCGCATTTAAAAAGAATTGGCGGCCGGATGTTAAGAAGGTATAATGTAGTGGCACAAGGTTTAACGACCTTAGAGAAAGTGGCTGACAGATCTTGTTGTAAAGGTAAGGTGGTTGACGTGTTTGCAATATACTGTGAAGAAGTTTTAACGTTCTTAGCTTAAACATGTTGTCAAGAGTAATGCCGTATATTGATTTGGAAAATTGAGAGATGTGGTCATACTTTCGTAATCCGAAGATATACCTGGCTATACTGTTGTACGCAACATTAATTACGCTTGTGCTCATAATCACAATTGTAAAAAAGTTCACAACCGTAAAGCAAAATAGGGATAAGTAATGTTTTGGCTAAGACAATTCTTGTTTTTAAGGGTGTTGATTACACAACCGATGCAACGTGACGTCACCCTATAAAACGCAGAACGCACTCATCAAGCGAAATTTCCCATTGGGGATATTTTCGACAAATGTCAATAATTGTATATAAAGAGGGTCACTGACCAAATAAAATACAGTCTTTATAACGTTTTTCTTTTAATTCGTCTTGCAGTTATTTGGTTCACAGTTTTTAGTTCTAGTAAGAACATTTTGGTCACTTCGAACCGGATTTTTATAAATCTCATCATAAAACTAAATTTTAAAGTCATTAACTGCACTCGCGTTTTATTTACATACATACGTACATACGTACAATCACGTACAATCAATTTGTGCAAACAAAACATAAAATTTAAAACAACACAAACTGGACATTTTGGAGCTGGAGGTGATTCCTACACAAACTGGACATTTTGGAGCTGGAGATGATTCCTAGGATCTGGACATAAAGTTGCTGCATATAACAAATACTGTGTGCTGTGTGTACGTCTTCAACTGGAAGGATTCTCACGTGAGTACGTTCATTGTACTGAATTACCTATAAAAGTAGAGTGTGTTACATACATATATTTAATAAAATAATATGAAACCAAATAAACTTACAAGAGTGTTGACGCAATTGGAAAAAGATGTTTCAAACTTTGCTAAAAGGGGGTCTAACACTCGCACTGCCAATTATTTATCTGGTCGTTTGTCCTTATTGGAGAAATCCATGGAATCAGCAGAGAGTGTCTATGAGTTGTGCATAGGGTCAGTGTCGGATGGTGATGAAGAAAAATGCTGCGAAATAGAGGAGGCGTACGAGAAGTTTCGTGAGCTATATTTTGAATATCGGGCGGATTTGTTAGATGCAATGGATAAGGTTAAGGTGAAGGAAACGAAGGAAGATGTCAACGAAAACCATTTAAACAATACTGTAGGATCTCACAATGCAGATATTCGTTTGAAAAATATCCCTGTACCTGTTTTCTCTGGTAGTTATGAGTCTTGGCGAGGTTTCCGAGATTTATTTATTTCGTTGGTCCATCATAATGCGTCTCTGTCTGAAATTCAGAAATTGCATTATTTAAAAACTAGTGTGTCAGGTGATGCCGATAAAATTTTGTCACACTTACCCATTGCTAATGGTAATTATTCAAAGGCGTAGGCTATTTTACAGGATAGGTATGATCACCAACGATTTCTGGTCAACACACAGTTGAAATGCTTCTTCAATCAGCCGTCCATAATCCAAGAACGGTCTGAAGCTATCAAGGAGTTGTTGGATACATCCACCGAAATAGTTCACAGCTTGGAAGCTTTAAATGTTCCGGTTCAACACTGGGATGCGGTGTTAGTGTACGTACTGCTGCAAAAACTGCCGTCGAAAACACAGCAGCTTTGGGAGGAGAAGCTAGGTTCAAAGGACAACACCAAGGAACTGCCCACCTTTGCAGAATTCAAGCAGTTTCTGGAAACAAGATTCCGTACATTGGAGGCAGTGGTATACCAGCAAGTTCGACCATCATCTGAACCGTTGAAGAAGTTATTGCAGCGCAGTTCTTTTCACTCGCAGACCGATGCATCCAAATATTCTTGCAAGCTGTGCAATAGGGGTGCACATTCTATTCGAAAGTGTAGTCGATTTCTCAAAATGAGTGTCCATGAGCGCTGTCAAAGCATTGGTAGACTAGGTTTGTGTAGAAATTGTCTTGCTTACAGTCATTTTTCTGATAATTGTCCAAGTACCCATCGATGTCATTACTGTCAGCAAGCACACCATTCACTGTTGCACAATTCATCACATAACGCTTCACACGTAGATCATCAGTCGCATAACAAAAACTTTCGCACCTCAGCGATAAATCCCCATAATCTTGAACATTCTTCACCGATTCAGCGGGATGGTCCAAATACCCAACCATCGGATGGAGAAACACCTTGTTGCAGCAAGTCCATCAACACATACCACTCTGTGCCACATGCGTCGACCCAGGTTATGTTGGCCACAGCTATAGTGAAGGTGAGCGGATCGTCAGGAAACATTGTTTCACTACGAGCATTGCTGGATTCAGGTTCTGAGGCTTCCTTTATAACCGAATCAGCATTTCAGCTTTTGCACTCGAGGCACAAATCAACTTATGTCGAGGTCTCTGGGTTAGGTTTGGTCAGCAGCGGCACATGTAAGAAGGTCGTTGACATCACGATCGGTTCTCACCACTCAGCCTTCGAAACCTCCACACAGGCTCTTGTGTATAAGTCGCTGTCTGGGCATATTCCGGCCCGGAACCTTCCAGTTGCCGATTGGAGGCACCTCGATGGCTTGTGCTTAGCCGACCCATCCTTTTTTAAGCCAGCCAAGGTTGATTTGTTGTTGGGCAGCGACGTGTTAGCTGACATACTTTTGCCAGAATTGGTCAGACCCAAAAATGCCAACTTGCCCTTGGCACAAAAGACCAAACTCGGGTGGATTCTCTTTGGACGTGCACCCTTTTCGTCTCAACCCATACAGAGCTTCCATCAAACTTGCACCCTCAATCTAGACATGCAAACATTCTGGGAGTTAGAGGAAGCGCATTTTCAGAGTGCAGATACTCCAGAAAATACAGCGTGTGAAGAGCATTTCTTAAAAAATGTCAAGCGCTTGTCAGATGGACGATGTGAAGTCGCCCTTCCCTTCAAAGGAAATGTTTATCCAGTGCTTGGACGCTCAAGAGAAGGTGCTCTGCGGAGATACAAGCAGTAACTTAAAAACGATTACACTACGTGTGTGGGCGAACTTTGTTAATTCCCTTGGAATGCTGGCTTGCGAATTCTCCAAAGTAATAATGTGGTGTACGTTGATAGGTAAAATGAAAGATTGGTGTGTTTCGTGTGAACAGCTTACTTTATTTTCCTATGCTAACGATGTTACTTGATTGGAGGTTTCTTCCAGAAGGACTTAGAATTTAGGAAAAAGGAAAAAGGAAGGTTAGGTTGATGTAGGCTTAAGCTTTAGTTTGGTGAATTTGTTGCTGGCGACATCTTTACTTTAATAGAAAAAACAATACGTTCAAAAGGTTGAACTTGCCGAAACATTCGCATTTCTTACGCAAACATTGCCGCCCGCCTTGCATGAATACTGGATGCAAAACAAAGTATAATAAGTAAAGATAAACCTACATTCGGTTGTGGAAAAAAAAAATGGATTTGGGAACTGCTTAAATCTAACAATTTTAAAAAAAAAAAAAAAATATAGTAAACGACATTAAAATTTCAAAAAAAAACATAATTAACAATGCATATAAGCGAGCATATAACTTTCCCAAAATCAGTGCGTAATAATATTATTTTTCATTGTAAATTAACTACATTTTAAACATCATTATTTATTAGAAAATTCAAAGAATCCAAATTGAATAAAACAAAGAAAAACCTTGTAGTTAAGTTGATAAAACACAAAGCTTAACAGTAGGTCTCTTCACTATACCATGTTGAGTTCGGATATCCGCAACGCGAACTAGGTTATCCCTACCAGGGTACACCTTTATAACGCGACCCATGCGCCATTCGTTTGGAGGGAGGTTCTCACCCTTTATTATTACCAAATCATCGATTTCAATATTCTTTTGTGGACTTTTCCATTTAGTACGTTTGTGAAGCTCTTGTAGATATTCATTTTTCCACCTGCGACAGAATTGTTGGTGAAGAATTTTAATTTTCTTCCAGTTATTAATACAGTTTAATGATGAATCACTAATGTCAGGTTCTGGTGGAGCCAGCATAGGTCCACCTCGAAGAAAGTGGCCAGGAGTTAAGGGAAGGATTTCAGAAGGGTTATCAGAAACGGGGGAAATCGGCCGGGAGTTAAGGCAAGACTCAATTTTAGCTAAAAGAGTACTAAATTCTTCAAATGTAAATTTGTGGTCACCTGCCACTCTTCTAAAATGACTCTTAAAGCTCTTAACTCCGGCCTCCCAAAGACCACCCATATGAGGCGCACCTGGAGGAATAAACTTCCATTTCAAAAAATGATCATTGTAGTGACCTGCGACCACTGAGGGCAGCGACTTCAGGAAATCCTTAAAGTCATTGGCAACCACCTTACTGGCCCCAACTATATTCGTTCCATTATCACTTAAAATTATTTTTGGCATACCTAGGCGCGCGATAAACCTTCCCAGTGCTCCTATAAAGGATGCGCTTGTTAAGTCACTGGTGGCCTCTAAATGAATGGCCTTGGTTGCGAAGCATACAAACAGACAGACATATCCTTTTGAGAGCCGGCAGTTGCGCCCGGAAAAACTTTTAATTGTGAAGGGTCCTGCGAAATCTAGTCCAGTAGTGGTAAATGGCAAGGAAATGTCTACTCTTTCCGGTGGCAACGCAGCCATTATTTGAGTACGAATTTTCTTTCGGTGGACTGTGCAGACTTTGCAGTTGCGAATAAGCTTTTTTACTAGATTCTTTATTCGTGGTATCCAATACTCACATCGAATTAACCGAACTAGGAGTTGATTTTCACCATGTAGAGAGATTTGATGAACGAATTGTACGATAAGTGATGTGATAAGCGCATTGTAAGGCAAGATCATGGGATATCGCTCGTTGTACGAAAGTGATGAGTGAACCAGTCTTCCATTAATACGGAGTATGTTATTGGAATCAAGGATAGGATTCATGTTCAATAAAACACTTTTGGTTGGTAAGGGTTCACCCTTTGACAGACAAGAGTAGTCAGTAGGAAAGTGCATTGCTTGCGTTAGTCGTATAACCAGTAATTTTGAACGGAGTATCTCATCTTGAGTTAAATTAGGAGACTCGTAGAAATAGTTCAATTGCAAGTTTGGACGAGTGCGGTGAACGAAACGAAGGATGTAAGCAATTACATGCAATGCCCGAGGATATGAAGAAAACCGTTGGAGAATATCTTCAATGTTTGGAATTATTTGAGTGTGATTTGCCTTAATTGGTCTTCTCTCAAGGTCCTTCTCATTTGGGCAGGTAAATAACGCTGTAGGCCAAAATACTTCATCCTGACTGAGCCATTGAGGCCCATTCCACCAGAGGCTATTTTTCTTTAGCTCACTCGGAACGATTCCCCTGGTTGCCAGGTCAGCTGGATTGTCTCCAGATCGAACGTGCTTCCATTTGGTGTTCGGCATGTCGGCTTGTATAAGTGAGACTCTATTACCAACAAAGGTTCCCCATGTACCGCCAGGCTTTCCCAACCAACACAACACAATTGAACTGTCAGTCCAAAGCACAAGCTCATGATTTGGACAATTGAGTTGCGAAAGTATTCTTTTCACTAAGTTGGATACTAACAAAGCGCCGCAGAGTTCCAAACGAGGCAACGATAATTTCTTGACGGGTGCTACTTTGCTCTTAGCGCATAAAAGCTGACTAGACCATGTATCTGGGCCATGTTGTATGCGTAAGTACAAAACAGCAGCATAAGCACTCTCGGAAGCGTCGCAAAATCCGTGGACCTGAATTGACGTTGACTGTGGCGTATACTGAATCCAACAGCGCGTTTGGTTACTTGAAAGTCAAAGTCGTTAAATTTTATAAAGAAATTAAAAGCATCAGATTTGGCATTCCATTGAATACCAAGTGTTTTGGTTACACTCTTTTCTTCAAGTTTTAAAAAATCTTGATCATAGAGATGTGATTTAGGAAATCTGCTTAAGAGTTGAGAACAGTTTGAAGTCCATTTTCGCAAAGAAAAACCAGCAGAGTTTAATGCTTCTATTAGCTGTTCTTGAGCAATTACGGCGGTATCGAGATCGTGCGCTCCTGAGAGAACGTCATCTACGTAAAAATCATTACGCAAAATGTAAGAAGCAAGCGGAAGCGTTTGGCTAACGTCATCTGCCAGTTTACGCAATGTTCTTAAAGCGAGATATGGAGCGCAGTTAACGCCAAAGGTAACCGTTCGAAGTTCATAATCTTGAATTGCACCGGTGGGTTTTCGAAACAATAGTCGTTGATATGGCGAATGCTCGGGATGTACTAGGATTTGGCGGTACATTTTTGTAATATCCGCATTAAACACAAACTGATAAAAACGCCACTTTATAATAAGAGTCATCAAATCCGTTTGTAAAACAGGGCCAGCATGTAACACGTCGTTAAGACTATTTCCATTAGTAGTCGAATTAGATGCATTAAAAACTACTCGTACCCTGGTGGTTTTGCTTTCAGGCTTAACGACCGCGTGATGAGGAAGATAAAAGGAACTAACGCTACTATTAGTTATAATTTCCGAAGGTGCAACTTCCTCCATGTGTTTCAGTGCTGCGTATTCTAGCAGGACCTGATCATACTCAACTTTTAATTCTTGCCTTTTTGACAGCTCAGCCTCCATGCGGTGTAATTGTCTTAAAGCGATATCTCGTGAGCGACCAAGTGGTAAAATTGGTTCCTTAAATGGAAGACGTACCACATAACGACCATTTACATCTCTGGAAGTGGTAGTGGAGTAAAGTTCCTCGCAAAATTGTTCCTCTACAGTTAATGGCCGAGCTTGTGGCAAATCTTCCACTTCCCAGAACTTAGAAATTTGCTGATCAAGAGAAACTTCGCTGAAGTAGGACAAAAATGTTGAAAATGAATTAAAATTATCCCTTTGAAGAGGACCTGAAAGAATCCATCCAAACAACGTGTTTTGGGCTAGTAGTGAACCCAGAACATTATGTTTAATGCCCTCTCTAAGAACTGCGGGGTATAAATCTGCACCTATAACTAGGTCTATCCGGGAGCTTTCGTAGAAGAAGGGATCTGCCAAATCATATTCAAAAGGTTTCGAAATTTCTGTAGGACGTATCTCACAGGAAGGAAGATTTCCTGTAAGTCGTTGTAAGACTATAGCACTTGCTTCAATAGTATCTTCTGCTATTCTGGAACCTAATAGAAAAGAACAAATCTTTGAAGAGGTTGCCGTCACAACATCGTTCATACCAGAAATCGAAGCCTGAATGTGTTTAACTGGAAGGTTTAGTCTTCGTTGAGCAGTTTCAGTTATAAATGTGACTTCAGATGCTGGATCAACAAGTGCTCTCAGGGTAAATGTGTCCCCCAAATGGTGTACTTCAACTAAAGCTGTTGCTAAGAGGATTCGACTATTATTGCGGGAAAGGTACGTTTGGACTTGAACAGGATTCGAAGTGGACTGTATAGATTGGGTCTGCAATTGTTGAGAGGAGGAAGGTTGAGGATTTGTTTCCTTTGGTTCTAAAGAAGAGGGGTTGCCCGAGGAAGCCATCACACAATTTCTGTGCAATAATGTATGGTGTCGCTGCTTACATTCAAGACAAGTGTGGACACTTTGACAATTGTTTTCAGAGTGAGTAGATGCTAAGCAATTCATGCAATATTTGAGCGATCTTACCGTTGATAGTCGTTCTTCAGCAGTCATTTGCTTGAACTTCGGGCAAAACCGAAGAGGATGCGAATTTTTGCAGAGGTTGCATTGAAAATTGCTGTTCTTTGTGTGAAAAACTTTATGGTGTTGTTGTTTCTCCTTTTCTTTATAAGGTTGTGGAGTTGGAGCTGCTTTTGAAAAGGAAGCATTTGTCTTCGAAGTATATTTTATATCAGACACTGCTTCCAGGACCCGATATCGGTTAGTAAGAAACGAGTCCATGTCCTTCCAGGAAGGAATATCCGAAGGATTCTCGATGGACTGTTCCCACAGCGATAGGGTTTTTTCTGGTAGACGATTGGAGCACAAGTAAACAAGAATCGGGTCCCAGGATTCTGTGGAAATATTATGGGTCTTAAGATTGGATAAAGCATCGTTAATTTCGCGTTGAATATCTTTTATATGTTTGCTTTGTTCAGTTGCAATAAATGGCAAATTAAACAACATTTTTAGCTGATTATTGACCAATATTCTTTTGTTTTCATATTGGTCGGCTAAAGCAGCCCATGCCAATTGAAAATTATCGGATGTGAGGGGAAACTTGCAAACTATATTGTAGGCTTCTCCTTTTGTTTTGGCACGAAGGTGAAAAAGCTTTTGCACCGAGCATAATTTTGGATGATTAATATAAACTGCCCTAAACATGTCGCGGAAAGAAGGCCATGCCAGGTAGTTACCATAAAATATTTCCGTATCACACGGCGGAACTTTAATGCATGGAGTGACAGGAAAATTAACAATGGGAATATTCGTAGAACCATCTTCTTTAATAATCTGAAGTGTCTTGGTATTCTCAATTATCTGTGTTAAACAGTTGATATAGGATGTAGATGTTAATCTATATTTTGTCTTGACCGCCTCTACATCTTCTGAATGTGTGGCAGAATCGGCCGATTTCATGCAAAAGGAGTAACACTTTTTAGCCTCAGCCCACAAGTTATTTAATTCTATTTTTGAAGCTTCTAACGAACTCACGGTCTGATCAATTAAAGGAATTTCATTATACTCCGTTTGAAAAAACACAATCTGATCGGCAGCAAGGATAAAATCATCTACAGCAATCATTTTTCTCTATTTGTTTGATTTTAATAGATTTGGTAGAAATATAAGGAAAACGACTCACCCCACAGAAAAGCGCAAATTTAAAGAACGGAATATATATGTATATAAATTGATGAAAAAAAAATAGAAGAAAATAAAAACTAAGCTTAACTCGCACTGATTATAAAAAGTTACATGCACGCACCTTGATATGAGACTGAAGGTCTGCTGGCTCTGCTTCTTCCTGTGTCACTCGGGTAAATGGTAATTCAGCGTCCGCTGCTCTCCGTGGGTTCTAAGTTGTCGCTGTGAAGGCGTTGAGTTGTTTATCAGCGTTTTCTGGTAATTGTAGCGGTGGCTACTCTGGTAATTTGTTTTCGCTCTGCCTCTGAGATGATTCAGCTTAAGATGTCGTGGTCTCTAGTTGAGGGCTGGCACGTGGTCTCTTTGATATATTGTACAGAGCGCAACGTGAATTGATTTGGCGATATGTATGTACATATATATAATTTATGATGCTCCTTTCGTTCCTCTTCTGGAACTGGTACTCACAATGTATTGAGGTTTTCGTTTGAAAATGTGTGATGCAATAAGAAGAAAAAATATAGGAATTCTCCTCTTTGATAATATTAGAGCGATGTGCTTTGATTTTTATCTCGGATGGCTAGGATAATGTTGGATACAATTTCGTTGTCATCGAGTTGTGATCGCTCGTAAGATCTTGGCGAATAATACCCTCTTCGAAATTCTTGGTGATTTCGCAATAGGATCCGGCTCGAAGGACCAAAATGTGGGCGAACTTTGTTAATTCCCTTGGAATGCTGGCTTGCGAATTCTCCAAAGTAATAATGTGGTGTACGTTGATAGGTAAAATGAAAGATTGGTGTGTTTCGTGTGAACAGCTTACTTTATTTTCCTATGCTAACGATGTTACTTGATTGGAGGTTTCTTCCAGAAGGACTTAGAATTTGGGAAAAAGGAAAAAGGAAGGTTAGGTTGATGTAGGCTTAAGCTTTAGTTTGGTGAATTTGTTGCTGGCGACATCTTTACTTTAATAGAAAAAACAATACGTTCAAAAGGTTGAACTTGCCGAAACATTCGCATTTCTTACGCAAACAACGTGTATGGAAGACTACTTACGTTTGGGTCACATGAGCGAAGTTGAGAACGTGCAAGCTGTGGAGAACTCACGGCACTATTTTCTGCCACATCACGCGGTCATTAAGGAGAGTAGCTCATCAACCAAGCTGAGAGTAGTTTTCGACGCTTCGTTTAAGACTTCGGATGGAAAGTCACTCAACGACACGCTAATGGTAGGACCAACTCTCCAAAATAACATCGTCGATGTCATCCTGAGGTGGAGGCTGTACAGGTACACATTTACAGCCGACATCGAAAAAATGTACCTGCAAATCTGGGTGAATGAGAGAGATTCCTTTTACCAACTTATCCTCTGGCGTAAAGATCCATCCGAAGTTCTGAAAACATATCGGCTCAAAACGGTTACCTTCGGGACAGCGTCTGCTCCTTATTTAGCTATCCGCACTCTCAATTGGTTAGCAGAAGAGGCCCGGTTTCAGTATCCACGAGCTGCAAAGATGATTCAAGAAGAGATGTACGTAGACGACCTTATCTCTGGAGCTGATACAAAACGTGAAGCTGAAAGTAAAATTAAGGAGATCAAAACAATACTCGAAGCAGCGGGACTTTATTTACGTAAGTGGGCGTCTAACACAGATGACTTGATGCAAAACGTACCCCCTCAGGACCGTGAGGTAAAGTTTTCTCTCCCCTCAGAGGGTTCAAGTCAACTGAAGACCCTAGGAATTCATTGGCTTCCCACAACAGACAGTTTTTTGTACAGCTACACCCCACCAAAACATCCACAACCAACGAAGAGATCCATTTTGTCAACCATAGCCAGGCTTTTTGATCCAATGGGATGGATTTCTCCCTGCATCATAAAAGCAAAGTGCTTCATGCAATTGCTATGGGTTAAAAAGATGGCTTGGGACGAGCCAATCAACGAAGACATCCTAAATGATTGGAACACATTTTTTCAAGACCTCGAATTTGTGAACCATATTCGTTTACCTCGATGGGTACATGCTGGAGGAAAAACAACAACGTGGAACTGCATGGTTTTTGCGATGCGTCCGAAAAGGCGTTTGGAGCTGCGGTCTACATTCGCGTTCTGGATGAAGAAGGTAGAGTCCACATGAGTCTGCTGCTTTCAAAGACTAGGGTGGCTCCAGTTAAGCCAGTGAGCATTCCACGCTTGGAGTTATGCGGAGCAGTGATTCTAGCGAAACTTCTTAACCACGTCGCCAAGGTCCTCAATCTGACGGAGAAGAACATGCACGCATGGACAGATTCCACAATCACGCTTTGTTGGATCAAGTCTCCACAATCACGATGGGAAACGTTCGTGGGAAACCGCGTCGGAGAGATTCAACGGCTGACACTGCCATCTATTTGGAAACATATCCCAACCGAGCAGAATCCTGCAGATTTAGCGTCCAGAGGAGTACTGCCCTCGGCGCTGATACCCGAACGCTTATGGTGGAACGGGCCATCTTTTCTTCACTCGTACTGGAATTTCGAGATTCCAAACCAACCAGCGGACTATTCAACAGAGGAAGGCCAAAAAAGTACACGAGTTCACCGATTGGAAATAACAGAACACCCATTTGCTAATTTGATAGGTAGAGCTTCCAGGTTCCAAAAACTGGTAAGGACGGTAGCTTACTGTCATAGGTTTATCAAAAACTTCAGACTACACTATCCCAAATTTTGCCGCTGCATACGAAATCTGAAAACCGATAACAGCAAGCGGAACAGCAACCATTTTACGCCGACGGAGCTCGATGAAGCGACTAGAACGTTTATTCGAATCTCACAAGGGGAGATGTTCCCCGATGGAAAAACATTCAAGGCAAGAGGTATGGGATCCCTAAGCCCATTTGTAGACGGCAACGGTGTCATTCGAGTGGGCGGAAGACTCAGGCATGCCAACATACCCTATAACCAGCAACACCCAATCATATTGGACTCAAAACACACGTTTACAAAATTAATCATTCGCGAATCACACATTAACACCTTACACGGAGGTATTCAACTAATGATGGCACACTTAAGACAGAAATACTGGATCTTCCAACTGAAAAGGATGGTAAAAAAGCACGTTAACAGCTGTACTACCTGCTACAGGTTTCGAAGCAAAACCGCACAACAGCTAATGGGAGAGCTGCCGGCTCCTCGAGTCACTGTTTCAAGGCCGTTCACAAACACTGGCATCGATTATGCAGGGCCTATAAACATACGTGCCTGGAAAGGACGCGGATCTAAGTGTCACAAGGGGTACCTAGCCATATTTATCTGTCTGTCCACTAAAGCCATACACCTCGAGGCAGTCAGCGACTTAACCACCCAAGCGTTTCTGGCAGCGTTTCGACGATTTGCGGCACGGCGTGGAGTTTGTGCCCAAATATACAGCGACTGCGGGACCAACTTCGTAGGAGCAGATCCAGAACTACGACGCCTGATGAAAGACGCAAGTCAGGACTGGGAGGCAATTGCGAACGTCCTAGCAACACAGGGAACAAAGTGGAATTTCATTCCCCCCGCTTCTCCCCACTTTGGAGGTTTGTGGGAAGCTGGAGTGAAGAGTGTCAAGTTCCACCTTAAAGAGAATTGTTGGTAATGGGACACTAACTTATGAGGAGCTCGCCACGCTTCTAACACAAATCGAAGCGTGTCTTAATTCGAGGCCTCTTTGTCCCCTAACAGAAGATCCAGAGGACTTCAACGCATTGACACCCGCACACTTCCTGATAGGAGAAACCCTGTTCACGGTTCCTGAACCCGACTTAACCGTTGGCAAGCAAAGCTACACCGACCGATGGAAGGCGATTCAGGCGCATTTGCAGATGTTCTGGAAGCAATGGCAGACAGAGTACTTAAGCCGTTTACAACAGCGTCCGAAATGGTTGAAACCTCAGCCACAACTAAAGGTAGGAGACTTGGTGTTGATCAAGGATGAGCGGCTTCCTCCAGCGAAATGGTGTTTAGGCCGAATACAAGAAACATACCCAGGAGCCGACACCCTCGTAAGGGTGGTGAAGGTGAAAACCCAACACGGAGAATTCCGACGGCCAATTACCAAACTCTGTCTACTACCAATAAACAATAGCCCACAATAGCCCTAAATTTATCTCTCCATACTTCAAACCCATTCAACAAAAAAAAAAAAAAAAAAAAAAAATATATCAAATTAATAAAATTCCTCCACATATGAAACGCGCTAAAACTTTTCACCCTACTGTCTTCATACCAACTTTATTCAAACACACTCAACATAAAACATGACATCACTTCATACTAAATCGCAAATAACCCACATCCAAAAGAAATACCCAAACCCCTGCACACTTTCAACCCTTTTGCAAACAAGCATAATGAAAATCATACATATACAGTCCACTCTCCTACTCTCATACTCACACCATATAAATACAGCAAACAAATCGATTGCTACATATCAACTCATACTCATTCGTCAAACATATTTCCCCAACGCAACTCAAATCTAACTCGTCATTCATCACGACATACACACACACACAATCGCCGATGGACGCGAGAAAACAAAAAAAAAAAAAAAAAAAAAAAACCCAACTCTACACACAAAACAAAACAATGAATTCAAATTTAAACCATTCCAATTAAATGCTACTTACCCGAATTGCATTGGATAATCTTAACACTTTAAAGCACTGCAAATTTAAAACAATATTAACAAGTAAATTCACGCACCACCGGAACTGATCACAGGCGAAAAGACGCGACCTGACCGTCAACAACAACACCAAGCGACGTAAACACCGAAACTACTGGCATCTTCATCGTCATCGCTCAGCAACAACAACAACGAAGCCACTGCAATCAGAAGGCAAACACAACACATCGGTACGATGCACCGCTCATCGATTCGTTATCAGTCAGCAATCGTCACCATAGTCAACGAAAAAAAAAAAAAAAGAAGAAGATCATAGGCGAGAGAACAAGAACGGGATCTCGTGTAGTATTTTCTATCAACGTTGTCTAAATGCAAATCGTTTTCTTTTCTGTTTGCGTTACTGTTTTGTGTGTTTGTATGTAAACAAATATAATAATTTCTTGTCTCTTTTCATGTACTGAAACGTATGGGCATACAATGAGCAAATAATTACTACTAGCATATCAAGGCATGGGCAGCAACATTTCAAAGGGCAGCAAGAGACGGAAGACCAGCAGCAAATGATGACCTTCGCTCATCGGTGGGGGGAGAATGTTGATTACACAACCGATGCAACGTGACGTCACCCTATAAAACGCAGAACGCACTCATCAAGCGAAATTTCCCATTGGGGATATTTTCGACAAATGTCAATAATTGTATATAAAGAGGGTCACTGACCAAATAAAATACAGTCTTTATAACGTTTCAAAATACAGTGGTTTTTCTTTTAATTCGTCTTGCAGTTATTTGGTTCACAGTTTTTAGTTCTAGTAAGAACAAGGGTGTAATTTTATGGTTTGTCCAAAGCATACGAAGTCCTCCATTAACTCTCCCGATTGTCAATCTGATATGTTTATTCCAAGAAAGTGTTTTTGTAAAAGCTATACCCAGGTTTTTAGCAGAATCGACAAATGCAATTTGATTGTTTTCAAGGTATATTTTGGGAAAGTCAGACGTATCAATAGAGTTTCTTGAGATAATCAAGCACTTTGACTTCAGTGGGTTTATGCATAGTCCATTTTTTCGTGTCCAATTGTGAATCTTGTGTAGGTCTTCATTAACCTCAACTGCTGCATTTTCGACCAAACCTAGAGGAAAGAAACATATCTATTTTGGTGTTTTGCAGGCAATTTGGTAAATCATTTATGTACAAAGAAAACAAAAGATGTCCTAGTATTGAACCTTGTGGGGCCCCTCTACTGAGCATGAGAAGTTCAGACACGGAGCCGTTTGCTACGACTGCCTGAGATCTGCAATTAAGGTAGGACTGGATTAACCTTGTCGAGAGAAAGGAGAAATTAAACTGATTCATTAGCTTACTACACAGAACATTATGGTTGACTGTGTCGAACGCCTTAGAAAAGTCTAGAAGGATGACAAAACTTGCATTGCCACAGTCGATAGCTTGTCTTATGTTTTCAACAACGTTAATAAGAGTTGTGGTACAGCTATGTTTGGGACGAAATCCAGACTGATTAATACATAACATATTTTCGTTGCTTAAGTATTTGCTTATCTGCGTATTCATTATCTTTTCCAAGACTTTAGACAGAAATGGTAGAATCGCGATTGGTCTAAACTCTTTTTGATTTTTTGGAATTGGTATAATCTTGGCTTGTTTCCAAGCAAGAGGGAAAAACATTCAACATAACGATTGTGTTGAAAAGATGTGTTACGTATTTTAAAATGTATGGAAGTATGGCTTTAATGAAAACCGGATGAATTTCATCAAGTCCAACTGAACTTGATTTTATACATATGCAACTCTCTAAAACGTCAGATTCATCAACTGATGAAAAGCTAAAACTTGGGGAGGAAAACAGGGTGTTCTCGGCTGATAGAGTCGTCGCGTCATCAATAACTTTCGGACATGGAAGAGAAATAAATTTCTTATTGAGCTCGTTGCAGTCAATACAATCAGTAGTATCATTAATATGTTTTCCAACACCAATATCCCGTAGGTTTTTCCAGAGTTTATGTCCAGCCTTAAAAGGATCCAGTCGGGGGGCGAAGTAACGTTTCTTTGCCTCACGTATCTCACTCGTAACTTTATTTCTCAATCTTTTGAAAACATTAAAAAGTATATTTAATCGAAAGCGCTTCCAACTCTTATAGGCCTGGTCACGTTCGCATATAAGATTTCTTATATCACTGTTGAACCATGGGATGCTTTTCCTTGTGACTGTTTTTGTAATTATTGGAACATGTAAATCAAACAAGTCCTTTACGTTATTTTGAATGAAAACCACTTGGTCATCCACATCAGGCATTTCATAAACCCGAAACCATTCGATACTCTTTAGATCTTCTTCCAACTGATTAACATTTATATGTTTAAAATCGCGAAAACTTACAGTTCGAGATAGAATCAAGGGCTTACATTGGAACGTCAGCTGGATGAAATCATGGCGCGAAAAACCAGGAGCTGCAATTTGATTGAAGTGTAGAGCTTTGCACAGATGGCTGACAAAAAAGACATCAAGAAGTGTACTACTATGATTGGTAAAATGGGTGGGCAATGTTGTATTTACCGGGAAAAGATTTAAAGTGTTCATATCATGAACAAGAGATGAGTCCTCAAGTATATTGCTATTAAAGTCGCCAACAACAATAACGAAGGGTGATATAAAAGATAATTGATCGATAGCTCTCATAAGCGTTGATGTGTGGATGTTTCGGTTTGGCCTGTACAATGAGCTTAGCAAGATTTTATTGTCGTTACATGTTATTTCTATGAAGGCATAGTCAATCTCGCTTCCTAGTGCAGCTTTTTGTATAAACTTACATTTTCATTCACAGCTGACAAAAATAGCAGCCCCTCCTCCATATCTTCCAATCCTATCAGAACGAAAAGGCTTATGAAAGCCATTCAAAAGACATATATCATTCCCTTGTTCGATTGATAGCCAGGTCTCTGAGACACATATAACGTCAACCTTCGACCCTTCAAATAAGTGTCTAAACTGATCAAATTTTGGAAATAAGCTTTGAGCATTGAGCAAATAGCACAGCCATCTGTGCAAAGCTCTACACTTCAATCAAATTGCAGCTCCTGGTTTTTCGCGCCATGATTTCATCCAGCTGACGTTCCAATGTAAGCCCTTGATTCTATCTCGAACTGTAAGTTTTCGCGATTTTAAACATATAAATGTTAATCAGTTGGAAGAAGATCTAAAGAGTATCGAATGGTTTCGGGTTTATGAAATGCCTGATGTGGATGACCAAGTGGTTTTCATTCAAAATAACGTAAAGGACTTGTTTGATTTACATGTTCCAATAATTACAAAAACAGTCACAAGGAAAAGCATCCCATGGTTCAACAGTGATATAAGAAATCTTATATGCGAACGTGACCAGGCCTATAAGAGTTGGAAGCGCTTTCGATTAAATATACTTTTTAATGTTTTCAAAAGATTGAGAAATAAAGTTACGAGTGAGATACGTGAGGCAAAGAAACGTTACTTCGCCCCCCGACTGGATCCTTTTAAGGCTGGACATAAACTCTGGAAAAACCTACGGGATATTGGTGTTGGAAAACATATTAATGATACTACTGATTGTATTGACTGCAACGAGCTCAATAAGAAATTTATTTCTCTTCCATGTCCGAAAGTTATTGATGACGCGACGACTCTATCAGCCGAGAACACCCTGTTTTCCTCCCCAAGTTTTAGCTTTTCATCAGTTGATGAATCTGACGTTTTAGAGAGTTGCATATGTATAAAATCAAGTTCAGTTGGACTTGATGAAATTCATCCGGTTTTCATTAAAGCCATACTTCCATACATTTTAAAATACGTAACACATCTTTTCAACACAATCGTTATGTTGAATGTTTTTCCCTCTTGCTTGGAAACAAGCCAAGATTATACCAATTCCAAAAAATCAAAAAGAGTTTAGACCAATCGCGATTCTACCATTTCTGTCTAAAGTCTTGGAAAAGATAATGAATACGCAGATAAGCAAATACTTAAGCAACGAAAATATGTTATGTATTAATCAGTCTGGATTTCGTCCCAAACATAGCTGTACCACAACTCTTATTAACGTTGTTGAAAACATAAGACAAGCTATCGACTGGGCAATGCAAGTTTTGTCATCCTTCTAGACTTTTCTAAGGCGTTCGACACAGTCAACCATAATGTTCTGTGTAGTAAGCTAATGAATCAGTTTAATTTCTCCTTTCTCTCGACAAGGTTAATCCAGTCCTACCTTAATTGCAGATCTCAGGCAGTCGTAGCAAACGGCTCCGTGTCTGAACTTCTCATGCTCAGTAGAGGGGCCCCACAAGGTTCAATACTAGGACATCTTTTGTTTTCTTTGTACATAAATGATTTACCAAATTGCCTGCAAAACACCAAAATAGATATGTTTCTTTCCTCTAGGTTTGGTCGAAAATGCAGCAGTTGAGGTTAATGAAGACCTACACAAGATTCACAATTGGACACGAAAAAATGGACTATGCATAAACCCACTGAAGTCAAAGTGCTTGATTATCTCAAGAAACTCTATTGATACGTCTGACTTTCCCAAAATATACCTTGAAAACAATCAAATTGCATTTGTCGATTCTGCTAAAAACCTGGGTATAGCTTTTACAAAAACACTTTCTTGGAATAAACATATCAGATTGACAATCGGGAGAGTTAATGGAGGACTTCGTATGCTTTGGACAAACCATAAAATTACACCCTTGTTCTTACTAGAACTAAAAACTGTGAACCAAATAACTGCAAGACGAATTAAAAGAAAAACCACTGTATTTTGAAACGTTATAAAGACTGTATTTTATTTGGTCAGTGAGTGACCCTCTTTATATACAATTATTGACATTTGTCGAAAATATCCCCAATGGGAAATTTCGCTTGATGAGTGCGTTCTGCGTTTTATAGGGTGACGTCACGTTGCATCGGTTGTGTAATCAACATTCTCCCCCCACCGATGAGCGAAGGTCATCATTTGCTGCTGGTCTTCCGTCTCTTGCTGCCCTTTGAAATGTTGCTGCCCATGCCTTGATATGCTAGTAGTAATTATTTGCTCATTGTATGCCCACACGTTTCAGTACATGAAAAGAGACAAGAAATTATTATATTTGTTTACATACAAACACACAAAACAGTAACGCAAACAGAAAAGAAAACGATTTGCATTTAGACAACGTTGATAGAAAATACTACACGAGATCCCGTTCTTGTTCTCTCGCCTATGATCTTCTTCTTTTTTTCTTTTTTTCGTTGACTATGGTGACGATTGCTGACTGATAACGAATCGATGAGCGGTGCATCGTACCGATGTGTTGTGTTTGCCTTCTGATTGCAGTGGCTTCGTTGTTGTTGTTGCTGAGCGATGACGATGAAGATGCCAGTAGTTTCGGTGTTTACGTCGCTTGGTGTTGTTGTTGACGGTCAGGTCGCGTCTTTTCGCCTGTGATCAGTTCCGGTGGTGCGTGAATTTACTTGTTAATATTGTTTTAAATTTGCAGTGCTTTAAAGTGTTAAGATTATCCAATGCAATTCGGGTAAGTAGCATTTAATTGGAATGGTTTAAATTTGAATTCATTGTTTTGTTTTGTGTGTAGAGTTGGGTTTTTTTTTTTTTTTTTTTTTTGTTTTCTCGCGTCCATCGGCGATTGTGTGTGTGTGTATGTCGTGATGAATGACGAGTTAGATTTGAGTTGCGTTGGGGAAATATGTTTGACGAATGAGTATGAGTTGATATGTAGCAATCGATTTGTTTGCTGTATTTATATGGTGTGAGTATGAGAGTAGGAGAGTGGACTGTATATGTATGATTTTCATTATGCTTGTTTGCAAAAGGGTTGAAAGTGTGCAGGGGTTTGGGTATTTCTTTTGGATGTGGGTTATTTGCGATTTAGTATGAAGTGATGTCATGTTTTATGTTGAGTGTGTTTGAATAAAGTTGGTATGAAGACAGTAGGGTGAAAAGTTTTAGCGCGTTTCATATGTGGAGGAATTTTATTAATTTGATATATTTTTTTTTTTTTTTTTTTTTTTTGTTGAATGGGTTTGAAGTATGGAGAGATAAATTTAGGGCTATTGTGGGCTATTGTTTATTGGTAGTAGACAGAGTTTGGTAATTGGCCGTCGGAATTCTCCGTGTTGGGTTTTCACCTTCACCACCCTTACGAGGGTGTCGGCTCCTGGGTATGTTTCTTGTATTCGGCCTAAACACCATTTCGCTGGAGGAAGCCGCTCATCCTTGATCAACACCAAGTCTCCTACCTTTAGTTGTGGCTGAGGTTTCAACCATTTCGGACGCTGTTGTAAACGGCTTAAGTACTCTGTCTGCCATTGCTTCCAGAACATCTGCAAATGCGCCTGAATCGCCTTCCATCGGTCGGTGTAGCTTTGCTTGCCAACGGTTAAGTCGGGTTCAGGAACCGTGAACAGGGTTTCTCCTATCAGGAAGTGTGCGGGTGTCAATGCGTTGAAGTCCTCTGGATCTTCTGTTAGGGGACAAAGAGGCCTCGAATTAAGACACGCTTCGATTTGTGTTAGAAGCGTGGCGAGCTCCTCATAAGTTAGTGTCCCATTACCAACAATTCTCTTTAAGGTGGAACTTGACACTCTTCACTCCAGCTTCCCACAAACCTCCAAAGTGGGGAGAAGCGGGGGGAATGAAATTCCACTTTGTTCCCTGTGTTGCTAGGACGTTCGCAATTGCCTCCCAGTCCTGACTTGCGTCTTTCATCAGGCGTCGTAGTTCTGGATCTGCTCCTACGAAGTTGGTCCCGCAGTCGCTGTATATTTGGGCACAAACTCCACGCCGTGCCGCAAATCGTCGAAACGCTGCCAGAAACGCTTGGGTGGTTAAGTCGCTGACTGCCTCGAGGTGTATGGCTTTAGTGGACAGACAGATAAATATGGCTAGGTACCCCTTGTGACACTTAGATCCGCGTCCTTTCCAGGCACGTATGTTTATAGGCCCTGCATAATCGATGCCAGTGTTTGTGAACGGCCTTGAAACAGTGACTCGAGGAGCCGGCAGCTCTCCCATTAGCTGTTGTGCGGTTTTGCTTCGAAACCTGTAGCAGGTAGTACAGCTGTTAACGTGCTTTTTTACCATCCTTTTCAGTTGGAAGATCCAGTATTTCTGTCTTAAGTGTGCCATCATTAGTTGAATACCTCCGTGTAAGGTGTTAATGTGTGATTCGCGAATGATTAATTTTGTAAACGTGTGTTTTGAGTCCAATATGATTGGGTGTTGCTGGTTATAGGGTATGTTGGCATGCCTGAGTCTTCCGCCCACTCGAATGACACCGTTGCCGTCTACAAATGGGCTTAGGGATCCCATACCTCTTGCCTTGAATGTTTTTCCATCGGGGAACATCTCCCCTTGTGAGATTCGAATAAACGTTCTAGTCGCTTCATCGAGCTCCGTCGGCGTAAAATGGTTGCTGTTCCGCTTGTTGTTATCATATATATATGTCATATCAATGCTATTAAAGTCGCCAACAACAATAACGAAGGGTGATATAAAAGATAATTGATCGATAGCTCTCATAAGCGTTGATGTGCGGATGTTTCGGTTTGGCCTGTACAATGAGCTTAGCAAGATTTTATTGTCGTTACATGTTATTTCTATGAAGGCATAGTCAATCTCGCTTCCTAGTGCAGCTTTTTGTATAAACTTACATTTTAATTCACAGCTGACAAAAATAGCAGCCCCTCCTCCATATCTTCCAATCCTATCAGAACGAAAAGGCTTATGAAAGCCATTCAAAAGACATATATCATTCCCTTGTTCGATTGATAGCCAGGTCTCTGAGACACATATAACGTCAACCTTCGACCCTTCAAATAAGTGTCTAAACTGATCAAATTTTGGAAATAAGCTTTGAGCATTGATATGACATATATGCAAACCTGTACGCTGATTACAAAAAACATTCACCATCGCACGCGTAGCACGATTTTGACTTATATCATCTGTGGAGTCTCTGCATTCTATATCATTGGAACCAACAGAAAAATAAAAGATATAAAAAAATAAGAAAAAAAAATGTATGATATATATTAATAATAATAACTAACTTAGTTTGCCCATGGCTTGCTGTCATCTGTTAAAGATGTATTTGTTGTTGTTCATGACGTTGTGGTAAAAATGGTAAGGTCATCAGCAGTCTCAATTAATTTTGCATCCGCTTCTTTGGTCTTCTTGACGTAGACAAGTCCACGAAAAGTAAACACTGTCGTAAGTTTTTTCTCTCGCTTCAATTTAAGTGCACACTGAAGAAAACAACGATTTCTAACAGTAAGACGTTCATGAACGTAAACAAGAGAACAATTTCCGTTTGTAATATCATTCATGCCGAGATGTTGAAGAGAAATCGGCGCTTTCGTTATTTTTCGGTGGTTGGCGATCGATCTCAAAACAAGACTCTTGTCCTTTGGTGAGAAAAATTTAATCACAACCGGTGGTGAAATAGCATTATTTTTTTATTTGAGCCGGTAAATGTTTTTTATCGTTGGTGGTTTTAATTTTAAGCTGGCACAGAGTTGATTGAAAATGGTTTCCAAATTTTCATTTACCACCATTGGAACCCCGTGTAAAAGTTTTTCCGAGTCGGTGATTTGTGACATGATTTTCTCAAGTTTGTCCAAAGTCTCCACGTGAGCTTTTATTTTTTGTATCGCCTCGCCGTGTTTTCGCAGCTGTTCCTTTATTTCGTTGTTTTCGTCTTTCAAGGTGTCAATTTCGTTTTGTTTTGATTCCAGCAAAGTCAAGCGTGAAGTTACAGCTTCAAGAGAAGATTTTAAGGCTCCAACTTCTGAATCAATTTTTTGCTTTATTCTTTTTTCCGAGTCGGTGATTTGTGACATGATTTTCTCAAGTTTGTCCAAAATAGTGCATTCATCATGAGCAGTGTTGTCAGATCGTGGGATTTATCCCATATTATGGGATTTTTAACTCCTAAAAGGGACGAAATCGTGAGATTTTTGTGCAAACACAAAAATTCCATAAAACATAAAAGTGTGCAAATTACAAAATACAATCAATATGCTGAACAAATAATGATGTCAACAAACATGCTTAGGAACGTAGGCATTTCCAATATCTTTGAACGCACTCATTCACTTTGACTGATGAACGCAGCCGCAAATCGATTCTCGATTGTCATTTTGCCTTCTCCTTATAAATTTCATTCATATGTCATATCTATCATCTATGCTCGTATTGTCACGTAATTCGTACAACCAAACGGCTTGCTGCTATAGAAGTTGAATAAATTAGGCTGCATAAATCTGTGTAATTAAGGTAATAATCCCAATAATAAAAAGTTTGATCCATAATGTTCAAAATTATAATTATTGATTTATTCAGAAACTACAAGGAACCGATTCAAAATGCCCGAGACTGATGATAACTCTGATTCTGCGGAGATTGGCTTAAAAGCATCACAAAAAAAAGCCAAAAAAGGTGACAAGAAATGTTTTCAAGACAGCTGGTGCAGTATTCCCGGTTATAAAGAATGGTTGTTCCCTGTAAAAGGGGACAGTGGAAAGGCGTTTTGTAAAGCTTGCGGTTTCTTATTTGTCTGTGGAAAAACTGAGGTACAAAGGCATAGCGAACGAGAGAAGCACACACATAATCTTATTGCGCTCCGAAAAACACCGACTGAAAGTAATTTTTTACAGTGTGAAAAGGTAAACAATCATGTTAGGAATGTACAAGCTGCTGAGATGCGATTTGCTGCCTTCTTTGCTGACAACAATATTGCATTTCGAACCGTAGACAAACTTCTTCCGTTGATGAAAAATTCTTTTACGGATTCAAAAATTGCGGCGGAAATGAAAATGTCCAAGACCAAATGCACATCGATTATTAGAAATGTTGTCAGCAAAGTCAAAAGCAATAAGCTTGATAGTACTCTTAAAAATACAAAATTTTCAATTTTTGTGGATGAATCTACAGATATTTGTAGCAAAAAAAATATTTGTGTTTTGGTGAGATTTTTCGATAAGTTTGAAGTTAGAACCCAGCTCCTTCAATTAATTGAATTAAATGCAACTGATTGTAGTGACCTAGCCATGTACCAATCATTGAAGGAATGCTTAAATCGAAGAGGTATACCCATAAAGAATATCATAGCCATGGCATCCGACAATGCCAATGCAATGGTTGGAAAACACAATTCTTTTTTTTTCCACTTGCAGTGTGATATACAGCATAAAGTAATTCTCATAAAATGTGTCTGCTACTTGGCAGCATTGGTAGTAAAAGCGGGAACACAGTGTCTACCAGACGAATGTGAATTGCTACTAAGAGATTTAAGCTCATACACATCCGAGAGTGCAAAGAGTTCGGCACAGCTAGCAGAGTTTCAGGACGCATATAATGTGTCTAAGAACAAAATCATATCTCCAGCTCCAACGCGGTGGTTAACTATGCAAGCCTGTACAGAAATTGTTCTTCGGAATTGGACCGTACTGCAATATTTTTTTGTATATGAGGCTAACTACTCTAAAAGGAAGAAGGCAAGCAGAATTTCCGAACTATTGAATAGAACTGAAATAAAAATGTAACTTATATTCCTCAAATATATTCTGCTCCACTTCAATCGTTTTAATGCGTTGTTTCAGAATAAAGAAGTACTCATTTATAAACTTCATAATGAATCGGTAAATATTCTGATCTTATTGACTAAAATGATTTTAAGACCTGAAACAGTACAAGAATTAATAGCCAGCCAGGAAACGCTTACATTTGATGGCATTATAAATGAAAAGACTGAACCACCCCCAAATGAAATGTGTTTCAACGCTGAATTTTATAAAAGTGTCAACGAAATTATAGAAACAGATAAAGTTATGGAAATTAAAGTCAACTGTGCTAACTTTATAAAAAGTTGTATTGCGAAAATTTGGAGAAGTTTCCAATAAATGACAAGTTTTTCCAGTCTTTAGAGTTCCTAGAGCCAACAGTGGCTCTGAATTCTGGAAGAAGGGTTTTTTCAAAAACGCTCTGCGAACTGTACGCTTTTGCTGACGTAGACCAGTTTGCTTTGGAAGACGAATGGAATAACCTTCCATTTTCATTCCCAGATATAGAAAAGAGTGAGTCCTACAACAATAGCCGTGTTTCTTTGCACGCGGATATAGGGATAATTTTCAATTTGCATGTAAAATACAACACCAACTTATCCTATATACGCTAACTTTAGCGGGGATAGCTATCGCCGCTAAATCATTTAGCGGGGATAAACAGTGCTTCCAAAACCCATTTTCTTCGTTTTTGATGAATCGAAGCGATGAATTTTTCAGGAAATGTCAAAGTTTGACATCCCGCCGACCACTAACACATCCCGCCGAATACTTTGTTCGGGATTTTATTATTATTTTTTTTCAAAATTTAGTAAATCTGTGAATGCAAAACTGTTTTTTATAATTTTAGAATATGTTTGACATTAATTTCAACTGTGGGAAATTAATATTTTTGAATTTCACGATTTTCAATACAAATTTCTTAATTCAACTTACAGCTGTTTCACCAATAAACGTCATAGGTGCATGTGTGCTGCCAAGTTTTTTTTGATGAATTTGTAGGCACAAGTGTGTGCACAAATATTTATCCACAGTAAAACAATTAGTTTATTTAATATATGTACATTTAATTATTGAACATTACAAACACTATAAAATAATGAAGCGACTAACTCAAAGAACAAACACGAATTGTCAATTGTTTTCTCTCTCTCTACCGTTGGTTCTGTTTTGAATTCTCGTTGTTGTTCGTTGCGACATCTATGATTAGTGTGTGGTTCCACGGAATGCTTCCTCGCGTAACCACAGTACTTCGAGGTCGCCACATGACTCCCTCTCCAGTGACGAAGTTACGATGAACTTTTTATTTTTATCCAATTGATTTTTGTTTTTCAGATTCTTCAGTGAAGTTGGATTTTTGTTGACATCTGGATGAACGTCTGGGATAAAATCGACAGAGATGTGAGCTGGTTTCAAACGGTCTACCGAAACATTTAATTTTCTGCCATCTGCATTAATTGTGAAGAGTCGATTACTGATTCGGTGGATTATTGGATGTGGACCTGTGTATGGTTGTTGCAGTGGTTTCTTCACAGCATCGCAGCGTAGGAACACGTGTGTACATTTGTTTAAATCTGGTGAAACAAACATTCTTTCTTTTGCATGGTTTGCAGTTGCTGTAGGACGGAATTTGCGCATCGCTTCTCGGTGTTTCTCAACGAAAATCTGTGGATCTGGAACAAAGTTATTATTCGTAAAGAACTCACCAGGAACTCTGAGATATGTTCCATAAAGCATCTCTGCTGCGGAGGCCTTGATGTCCTCTTTGTATGCCGTTCGCAATCCCAACAACACTGTCGGAAGAGCATCAGTCCAGTTCGTTTTTTCATGGCACATCAGGGCGGCTTTCAGTGAACGATGCCAACGTTCAACAAGTCCATTTGAGGCTGGGTGGTAGGGTGATGTTCGTATCCTCACCGTTCCAATCATGTTGATCAGTGCGTTGAACAATGCAGACTCAAATTGAGTTCCCTGGTCGGTGGTTAATGTTGTTGGCGAACCGAAACGAGCAACCCAGTGCGTATAAAACGCCGTGGCCACTGTGTCCGCATACATGTCCTGTAGAGGTACTGCTTCCACCCATCTACTGAAGCGATCGATCATAGTTAGGCAATACCTATTGCCTTTGCAGAGTGGCAGCACAATGAGGTCTATGTGGACATGCTGGAAACGGTGCTCTGGAACTGCAATTGAATCCGGGATAAGCCTCGTATGTCGATGAACTTTGGATCGTTGGCATTGGATGCAAGTGCGTGACCACTCCAATGCGTCTTTCCTGATGTTTGGCCAAACGTACTTCTCTCTGAGTTGTCGACTGGTTGTTCTTCCGCTTGGATGAGAAAGACCATGGATGGTTTCAAAGGCCTTCCGTCGCAGGGAAGCTAGTCGATATGGTCGAATCATATTGTCGGAAACATCGCAGTAAATTTTAATTTCAGGTTCCAAAGTGAGTTTCTTTAACTTGAGCGATGAATTTTGTTGCTTCAGGATTGATTGAAGTTTCCACATCGAGTAGCTGAGATAAATGAAGTTCTCTCAGATCAAATTGGATTGGCATGGTTATCGAATTGAGTCGCGATAATGCATCTGCTACTGAGTTGTCGTCGCCGGGTAGGTTAACAATGTCCGTAGTATACTGCGATATGTAGTCTAATTGCCTTAGACGACGTTGCGGGGCCTTGTCCGAATTCTGCTGGAACGCATATATGAGCGGCTTGTGATCCGTTTGCACGACAAAGTGTCGACCGTCCAAGATGTGTTGGAAGAATCGGATAGCTAGGTATATTGCCAGCAACTCGCGATCATATGTGCTGTAGCGACTTTGTGCAGGTGACAGTTTGCATGAAAACAGTCCGATCGGTTGATATTGGTTATTTTGTTTTTGTTCCAATTTGGCACCAACTGCGATATCAGAAGCATCCGTTGTTAGGACAAGTGTAGACTTCGGATCGATGTGGTTGAGTAGTGTAGCATGCTTGATACTGTCCTTGCATACATCGAAAGCTTCTTCCGCCAAAGGAGTCCAGGGAACGGGTCGTTTGTCGTTTTTCTTGGAGTCCCTGATGAGTCCATTCAACGGTGCTTGAATATGGGCACAATTAGGGATGTATCGTCGGTAGTAGTTAACGACTCCAAGAAAACGACGTAGTTCCATGATGTTGGATGGCTTTGGATAGTTCGATATGGCCTCAACTCTGGCTTCAGGTGGTCTGCATCCGGCTTGGTTGATTGTATGTCCAAGGTACGTAACCTCAGACTTCCCAAAGATGCACTTCCTGATGTTGATGATAAGTCTATGTTCGTGGAGACGTTGTAGAACTATACGGACGTGTTGGCGATGTTCTTCCTCTGAGTCGGAGGCAATGAGGATGTCGTCAACGTAGCAAAAAACGAAATCTAGTCCACGTAGGACCATATCCATGTGCCTTTGGAAAGTCTGAGTTGCGTTTTTGAGTCCGAATGGCATGACTACAAACTCAAACAAACCAAAAGGCGTGGTCACCGCAGTTTTTTGGATGTCGTCAGGTGTCATCGGGATCTGGTAGTATGCCTTGTCTAGATCCAGTATCGAGAAGCAGTTTTTGTTGTTCAACTGTTCAGTAAAGTCCATGATGTGAGGAATGGGGTAGCTATCTGGTTGTGTTATGGAATTCAGACGACGGTAGTCACCGCAGCATCTCCAACCGACAGTCTTTTTTTCAACAAGATGAATGGGGCTAGCCCAAGGACTGCTGGATAGACGGCAGTAACCCTTCTTTTGAAAATCCTCGAATTCAGCCTTGGCCTGTTTCAACTTGTCGCCGGAGAGTCGTCGTGGTCGTTCGGACACTGGTTGGCCCGTGGTTACGATGCAGTGTTGCACGATGTTGATTCCTGATTTTGGATCAGGTGCGTTGTTGTTGGCCAGAACGAATTCGTTGACGAGATTTATGTATGGTTCAGGACCACTGATAGTCAGAAGTTTTGACAAATCATTGGTATCAATCTCGCCTTGTACCGTTAATGATGTTGTTTTGTCTATGACACGTCTGGCTTTCAAGTCAATGACAAGTCCGTAGTGTGCGAGCAAGTCTGCGCCAATTATTGCTGTTTTAACATCTGCAATAACGAACGGCCAAGTGATAGCTCGCCGGAGACCAAGGTTGAGTGTGAGGATCTTCTCGCCGTAGGTGTGAATCGGTGAGTTATTCGCTGCCAGGAGTGTTATTTCCCCTCTGTTGTTTTTGCAGTCCCTGGAACGAGGTAAGACACATATAGTTGATCCAGAGTCGAGCAAAAACTTTTGGTTTGTCTCCTTGTCGAAGATGTAGAGGCGGTGTTCCTTGTGGAATCTTTGACTGTTGCCGTCCGCCTCTGAGGACAACAGCTCACTTAGTTTTTTGCTTTGTAGCTGCATGGTTTCTTACACTTCCGGGCATCGCTGCCGAATTTCTCATGGAAGAAACACATTCCGTTAGGAGTTGATGCTCTTGAGAGCGATCTGTTATTCCTTGACTGTGGTCGAGACCTGCCATGGCTGTGACTGGTTTTCAGTGATTGCATAGCCGTCATTAGAGTTGACAGAGTGGACTCGATGGAATTTAGTCTTCTGTTCAGATCACTTTCAGCGTTGGTGGATTGTGGTATAGGGTCATCTTCATGAACATCAGTGGAGAAAACAGCGTGGGCGGATGTGTTATCAACGATTTTGTCTGCGATTTCAGACAACGCAGTGAGGTCGATTCCGTGACTGGCAGAAAGTATTCCACGCACATGACTGGGCATTCGTGCCATCCATAGAGTGGACAACATGTCGTCTGGAACATTTGAACCAGCCAGTCTTCGCATTTCACTGAGGAGACTTGATGGACGTCTGTCGCCAAGTTCAAGGGTCGTCATCAATCTGTTCATTTGCCTCTCCTTAGACTCGGTGAACCTAGATATGACTTGTTTTTTAAAAGCAATGTACTTATCTGTGTCCGGTGGTTTCTGCACTAAGTCTGATACCTCATTCAGCACTTCTGGGTCCAGTCCAGCGATGATGGCGTTGAATCGGCTGTTGTCGCTGATGATCCGATTATTGTGGAATTGCGCTTCCACCTGAACAAACCATAGCGCTGGATTAATTTTCCAGAACGGAGGAATCCTCAGGTTTTTAAGAGCATTGATTTCCTGGATCTCCGCATCGGATGGAGTTGGTGGTCCTGAGGAAACGCCTGCATTCGTCCTTGTGTTTTGTTCGCCTTGCATACTTATAAATATATGTATGTACAAGTGCAAGAGATAAAGTGCGTAGTTGGTTCGGCTGTTGCCAATTAAATAAATTTTTAATTGTTGTGGATCACGTCGGGGTCACCACTGTAGGCACAAGTGTGTGCACAAATATTTATCCACAGTAAAACAATTAGTTTATTTAATATATGTACATTTAATTATTGAACATTACAAACACTATAAAATAATGAAGCGACTAACTCAAAGAACAAACACGAATTGTCAATTGTTTTCTCTCTCTCTACCGTTGGTTCTGTTTTGAATTCTCGTTGTTGTTCGTTGCGACATCTATGATTAGTGTGTGGTTCCACGGAATGCTTCCTCGCGTAACCACAGTATTTCGAGGTCGCCACAAATTCTTAAGCGGCGATGGTCGTTTTCTGATGCCATCCCTATATCCGCGTGCAAAGAAACACGCAGATCTATCACACACAGATTTTTGGAATTTAGTGGATAAAAAAAAAGGCTTCAATGATGACAAAATATTTCCCAATTTAATGAAAATCTACGAATTCGTAGTATCCTTACCACATTCAAATGCTGATGCTGAGCGGATTTTCTCGGTGGTGACTGATATTAAAACAAAAAAGAGAAACAGATTAGGCGAAGATAGTCTTAATGCTGTGTGCGTGATCAAATCAGCTTTTCGATACAAAAATATTGATTCAGTTTCTTTTAAATGTACGGAAGAACACTTTAAGCTTTTAATCAAAAATCAAAGGATTAAGACTGGTAAAGGAACGTAGTTTCTGAATTTTTTTAATAGCTCTGGATAGCTATTTCTTGTAAATTTTGTGGATCATTAAATTTAGTTTTTGTTTTCTTTTATACTAAAATATGTATTTTATTAATCGTCAAATCAAAAGACTGACAAAGTAATGTGAACTGATGAAAATGAAAAGACTTGTATGAGAACTTGGTTTCTCTTTTTTTATGGCAATTATATTTTTAATTGTTTATTAATCTTGTTACTAGTCCTCAATTCAGAGAAACTTCAAAAAATTTTGTTAATAATAATAAAATTTGCTTTATAATAACTGCCAACGTTATCATTAAAAAATATATTTATTTTTTCTTTAGTTTATTTTCAAAAAACTTTAAAATCCATAATGAATTATGTAGGTTCTATATTTAAGAGATTCAATAAAATAAATATTCAGGCAAAAATTTAACTATTTTTTCGAAAGGGATTTTTCGAGGGATTTTTGGGTTAACCGAATGGGATATTATGGGATTTTCGTATTGAAATATGGGATATCCGATCAAAGCAATCTGACAACACTGATCATGAGAGTCTTTTATAAACAAATTTGCCATCGGTGATGATTCAGGCTGTGGTATTTTTGCCAGTGTTTGTGTTGTTATTTTTGTTTGTGAACGTGTTGATATTTTTTGCGGTTGCTTCGGAGGCGATGGAGATTCGGCGAACTGTTTTCTGTTCCGTTTTGCAGACATTAATTCTCAAGACTTATTCATGTAGAGGTAAGTAGGGGAAAACTTTTATTCAGCAGGTTAAGCACTTAACGTAGAAAGAGAGAGCACGAGTAAGACTGTTTTTTTTTTGTTATTTTAACTTGCAAATTAAAGACACATTTGTAAATAAAAAGCGAAAGAAAATGATAACACTTTTGAGGCGAGGTATTTAAAATTTATTTTTTTCACTTTTTGTCATTGGCATGAGATTTTAAGCTACCAAAAACCAACCCGAAAAACTGCCACTGTGTCACACACGTCTGCTTAGTAACACATTAGAATTAATAATACGGTATCCATTCATGCCAGTTATCTTCTTCAGAAAAAGCTAAAAGGTATTCGTTAAGCACTCTGTGGTTTCTTTCTATCGAGCCCATGGTTTCATGATGGTAAGGTGTTGATGTTATATGGTGTATACCCAAGATTTCATATACATTTTTCCTAATGCTGTTAATGAATTCTGTTCCCATTTCTGTTTTCAATTTTTTGAAACTACCATGCCTGAGTATGAATTTTTCCACCAGAGTTTTTGCTACCGTTCTCGCATCTTTACTTTTCATTGGTATCGCCTCTACGTATTTGGCCAATTCACATTGTAATGTCAATATATACCGGAAATCATTCGATGGCCTGACTGGTCCTACTGTATCTGCCGTTACTATTTCAAAACTTGTTGTTGGTGTCTCAGTTATTACTAAATTCTCTTTAGTGTTTCGAATTTGTTTACTCCGCGCACATACTACACACTCATTGATATGCTTTTTTACCATTTTGCTTAAATTTTTCCAGCAATATCGTTGTTTAATTTCATTTATTGTCCTTCTGATACCTGAATGGCCACCTGCATAGGGGGTGTTATGGAATACTGTTATTATTCTATGCATTTCGATTTCGTCAATTATCCTCAGCGCTGGTTGATATATCAGTATTTTTAAGTTTGCTAGCTTTTTATTCTTAAATCTTTGTTGCAACATAGTATATATCTTTTTGAATTGATTTATATTGATGTGCTCGAATATTATATCAGTTTTTGCTATAGCTAATTTTTCAATATTTCTCTTGGCCATTGCGAATACTAGTTTCAAAATCTGACCCAAGCCCTGATTGGATTATCGCTATATTCTACTATTACTTTTTTATCGTCGACGTTTATTAATTTAAGCGAAGTATTTCTTCGTTCTCGCGAGTTATTGAGCACAGTCTTGAATTCTAGTTTACGTACGTTTGTTATTTCTGAAAATGAAGTGCATTCCCAGGCGTAAAGATGATCAGGCCATATGTTTAAAGCATTGCTTTTGGGTATACCACTATCAGTTTTGTTTTTTGTTAATTCTTTCGTCATTTTTCGAGTTATGACATTTATATCTGATGTCGGAATCATTTCTTTCAATATTTCCGAGTCTAATTTTATGCGTGATAATGCATCCGCATTTGTATTCATTGAGCCTTGTTTATACTTTATATCGAACGTGTAGTCTGATAGATCTAGCCTTATTCTTGTCAATTTGGACGATGGGTTCTTGTGTGTAAAGAGACTAACCAACGGTCTATGATCTGTTACTACAGTGAACTTCGTTCCATATAAATATGGTCTAAAATGGTTTATAGCCCAGTGTATTGCAAGTAACTCTTTTTCGATTTTATGTTTGTTCTGTTCATGTTTCTGCAGAGTTCTATTAGCGAAGGAAATTGGAAGATCTATTCCTATTTCACCTTGAGATAATACTGCTCCAAGCGCGGTGTTTGAAGCATCTGTCGTTACTATAAATGTCTTGTCATGATCTGGGTATCTTAAAATACATAGGTGGATTAATGAGCTTTTCTTTCAATGTTATAAAAGCTGTTTGACATTCGTCTGTCCACTTGAACTCTATACCCTTCTTTGATAATGTATTCAGTGGTCTTGCTATGGCTGCAAAATCCTTAATGAATCGTCTATAATAATTACAGAATGCTACAAATCGCTTTACCTCATTCGCGTTTTTGGGACATGGGTATTTTGTAATGGTCTCATATTTTTCAGGGTCAGTTTTTATCCCCTCATTCGTTATCAGTTGACCTAAGTATGTTACTTCTGTCTGTAGCCAATTGCATTTCTTTGGATTAAGTTTCAGACTTTATTTTCTAAGCCTCTGAAGAGTTTTTACTAAATTTTCATTGTGATGGTTTAAACTGCATCCAAATATAATGATATCGTCCACATACAAGAATGCTTCTGCGCTTAGACCTGCCAAGGCTACGGATAGCATTCTTTGAAAGCTGTTTGTAGATATCTTTAAACCGAATGGTAATCTTTTAAATTGAAAATGCCGTTGGTTTGTGGCGAATGCTGCTGCTGGTCTTGATTTCTCGTGTAGTTCTATCTGATGGAAAGAACTTGTAGGATCTAGAGTTGAGAAAAATTTGGCTCTACCTAGTGTATCAAGAACGTCGTCTAATTTTGTTAACGGGAACTTATCATCCATTATCTTTTTGTTCAGTTGACGGAAATCTACCACTAGTCTCCATTTCTGTTCTCCTTTACTCTCTTTCTTCGGTACAACCAGCAAAGGTGAATTAAATTGAAGGTTCAATTATATCCTCATCCAAAAGTTTATTTACCTCTTGATTTATCTCATCTAGCTGAGTATGTGGGAGCCTGTAGTTCTTTATACAAGGTGGCGCAAAAATATCCTTCCGATGTTTTTTGGCTGTAATTTAAAAAAAAAATGAAAAACTTTGATTCTTCTTGTAGATTATTTTTATTTGGTCTTTTAATTTTTTTTACATCAAGTCGAGAATATGATGTCATGTAAATGGCCGCCGCCACAGTTGATTGTCATTTGAGCCCTTTTTATGGCATTTTCCATCACTTTGGCCAAAACTTCCGGCGATAGGTCCTCACATTTTTGACGGATATTGTATTTACGAGCTGCAAGAGCCTGAGGCTTGTTGACATAAACCCGCGACTTCAAAAAGCCCCACAAAAAGAAGTCTGGAGCGGTCAAATCAGGCGATCTTGCTGGCCAGTGCAAATCGCCAAAACGGGAGATTAGGCGCCCGGGAAATGCATCCTTCAGCATATCGGTTGTGGCACGTGCAGTGTGTGCCGTTGCACCGTCCTGTTGGAACCACATGTTTTCCAATCCCAATTCATCAAGTTGCAGGAAAAAGAACTCGTTGATCATTGCTATGTAGCGCTCACCATTCACAGTAACCGTTTGGCCCGCGACGTCTTCGAAGAAAAAAGGTCCGATGACTCCTCCAGCGAAAACAGCACACCATACAGTGACTTTGAGCGGGTGTAATGGCTCTTCGTGGGTTACACACGGATTTTCAGTGCCCCAGAAGCGTAAATTTTGCTTATTTACGTACCCGCTAAGATGGAAATGGGCCCCATCACTCATGATTATTTTTGATGAAAAATCATCTTCCTCTTGGTGGTGATTAAGGATGGCTTGAGCGTATGTTAGACGCGATTGGCGGTCAGCAGCTAACAGCTGATGCACCGTCTGGACTTTGTACGGAATCATCTTAAAATCTTGTACCAAAATTCGCTGTAAAGACCGTCGAGTGATACCCATTTGCGTGGCACGTCGTCTGGTCGATGTCGACGGCGCTTCCATGACATCTTCGGCTACAGCAGCAATATTCTCTGCAGAACGGCTATTCCGGGGTCTGCCACGCCTGGCAGCATCTCGTGTTGTGCCAGTCTCTTCGAGGCGAGCGGCTAAACGTCGCAGTGTTTCACTAGTAGACGTTGGACGGGTAGGAAATCTGCGACGAAATTCACGTTGTGCCAAAGTCACCGACCGATTATTGCTCAAATAAATAGTCACCAATATTCCGCGTTCTGGAGCAGTGTAGCGTAACATTGTTTATTAACGCATATTTCGCATGTGTTTACTACACAAATATCAAAACAGAACTGACATTAGGGGCCAATCGCAAAATTTATAGCATTTTCTGATAGGAGGATTACTTTTGCGCCACCTTGTATAAACTGGAGTGTTGTCAGTCATCGAAATGTTTTGTTTGTAAAAGTTATTTACTCTCAAAGAATCTCCTTTTAGATGAAAACAATCGGCAAATTCCTCACATATCTTCAGGATGGATTGTTTAGCTTTCGGATCAGCTACGTCTATATTTATTTCTTCTAATACAGTCTTATTGCGAAGATCAATCGACAGTTGATAATTGACTATTTTCAATGTGTGCTATTGTGAACGAACGATTCTAAAGGATTTTGTCAATCGCAGTCAATTAAAAAAATTCGATTGACAAAAATACAATAGCACACATTGAAAATAGTCAATTATCAATTGTCGATTGATCTTCGCAATAAGGCTGATAATCTCTTATATTGATCTTTCTTTTTGTTCTTATCATAGTTAACTTTGAGATTTACTACATGATAATTTTTTAGTGGAACAACCTTAGGTGTAAATGGTTTTATCAATATATCGTGTTCTAGTGTGTTTATTAATGCAATTTGCGCTATAGCCTTAGATGAAACAATAGAGTTGGCTATAAATACTCCTTTTTGGACTTCCTGGTTCAATACAACGCTATCTTCTGATATGTTCAGTACCTATAATTGGGTGTAATGACTGTGTTCTTGCAGTTAGCTTTATGTCTGCGGTCTCGGGTAACTGAGTCATAATAGGTAATACTAATTCATTATCGTTGACCAAAAGCGTTATTGTGAAATCCTCGTAGTCTGTCTTACTATTAGTTTTTATTGAAAAATCTCTGCCTAAAATACCATCTGTTAAAATCGGAAAATTTTCATCTAC
The DNA here is from genome assembly GCA_949715645.1 of Portevinia maculata. NCBI lineage: Eukaryota > Metazoa > Arthropoda > Insecta > Diptera > Syrphidae > Portevinia > Portevinia maculata. The sequence goes on from OX454526.1 coordinate 186,556,565, forward strand.
AATCTGGAATTCTTGATATGTAATGTTGGATTCAATTTGTAACTGAGCTTTGATTGATCCTAAAGAGTAAGTTCCTGAGTCTGTTACTCCAGTGATTTTAATTTTATTCATATCGTTTAAATGTACGTAATTTTTTAGGGTACTAAGTTTAAGAATACTTATATCTGCACTTGTATCTATTAAAAATCTATTATTGTTGTAGGTTATATTAGTGTGTGCAAAAATGTAATTTGTTAAATGTTGATTTAGATGAAAGATGGATCTTAATGGTTGTTTTCCATTTGGTATTCTGAGTCTCCCAGGACTTCGGAGACTTGCTGCCCGTTTTCCGAAATACATACCTACATAATTAATATTTCTGTTATTGTTTTTAGCGTTTCTGTAACCTCTGTTGTTCCTAAAGTTGCTATTGTTACTGCTGTTTCTAAAGTTATTATTGTTGTTTCTAAAGTTATTGTTTTTGTTTCTAAAGTTGTTGTTGTTGTTTCTAAAGTTATTATTATTATTGTTATACTCCCTATTTGAATTGCTGCTATTGTACCTCATATCTCTATTTCTGTAATTAGAATTTCTTTTATTAGGATGGACAAAGTGGCTTATATGTGCCGTGTCATATGTTGATTCTATTTCAGAAGCGAGTTGTACTGCTTCAGACAATGTTTTTGGTCTTGCCGCAAAAATGGTTGTTTTTATTTGGCCGTTCAGACCACTCTTAAAAGCATTTAAACCAAGCGTATCGTTGAGCTTAGCTATAATTTCTCTACTGCCTTCTCCCTGCTCAGCTATTTGCAATGTGTTTAACTCTGCTACTAAGCCTTCAATTTTTGCTGCATAGCTGTTAATATTTCTAGGTACTTGAACAATTTTTCCTAATTCACACTGTAATTGAAGTGCATTTTTCTTGCTTCTAAATATAAGTTTCAAAGTTTCTATCAGTTCAGATAGGTTTGTTGGTCGAGTTACTGTACTTAGTTTGTTTCTTACTTTATCTGTTAGTCTAGTTTCTAGTATGAATTTAAATAGTTTGTTTTTTTCTGTGTCGGTCGTAAGTGTGCTCGCTATAAAGTTTGCCATGTACACAAAATTGTTTAATTTGTCGAATTCTCCGTTGTATTCGGGAATGACTTTTAGTGTTGTTACAATGTCAAATGTCGCCATTGTATTTAATTTTATATGGTTTTCCTTATTACTTGAATTTGGCTCTTCGTTTATGTTTTCTAAAAAACTTCTTTTGTATTTTAAGATATTCCTTAACTCTGTTATTTTATTTTCAATTATTAATTTAATTGGACCATAGTCTTCGTTTTGGTCTGAACCTCTAAAATTTACAATTAATTGTTCTAATTCTAATTCTTTGTCAATTAAATATTTACTAGTGTAGATCATTTTTGGTGTTTTCTTGAAGTTATCAATGATATTATTCAAGGATCTTAATATAGTTAACATATCTTATATATAATTAATTTTTTTTATTTTATCATCAATTATGTATATCTTATACATAATATGTATTCTATTTTATACACTAATCCTAGCTATTTCTTTATTTACCTCTTTGACAACTACAAGGTGGCGCAAAAGTTGTCATCTGTTTACTTCACAAATGTCAAAGTAAAATTGACATTTGCCGCCATTTGCAAAATTATAGCATCTTCCGATATGGTTTTCAGCCCTTGGGTGTGCCTTAGGCAATTCTGTGTGCCAATGTTCTAAATGATCCACGACGTTTGACATCTATCCTATGTAGTTTTCAGTCGGATTGGTGAACGCCACTGGGTGATGACTTTTGCGCCACCTAGTACTCTATTTATTTTTTTCTTGCATATATTTCTTGCTATTTTACTTAATACTACTATAATAATAAGTATAGCTATCAATATTATTATGTCTATCGTCTTTCCATTATTATTATTGTCGCCTGAGTTGACGACAATATTCTCTTTGGAGTTTTGTCCTCCCATTTTAAGGTAGTGTTACTTATATGTACCTATATGAAAAACAATTTTTTTTTGTTTAAAGCAGAAAGATATTCAAAAAAAATGAATATTAAATGTGGTAAGAAAAATAATTCAATTTGAAAATAATAAGCTTATACATATACAAATCACATCTGATGGTTGTAAATTCAGAAATATGCAAGGTAGGTATTGCAAAATTATAACAAACTTAGTAACTAGCTTGACGAATAAAAAAATATTTTATTACATTGTCTTGGTTCGGTGCATAGTGGAAATTTTTTTTATTTATTATTTTTTTTAAATTTAAATATTTCCTGATTTATAGATTGATTGTATCTAAATCCTGGCAGGGTGCACGTGGGCTCACATCGTCTCTGCTGTAAGGCGTTGCTGAATGGATTGGTGTTGTGGTAATGTTTTGGTTTAATTCGTCATTGTCTGTCGTAGATAATTGTTTCTTGCTTCCCAATCCAAGCGGAAAGGCGAATTCTTGAGGTAGCTTTGGCATGATTTTTCTACATGTTATAAGTCAGCCGAAACCTTCCTGATGCGCAAATGCATATCCTGATCTCAAAGAACCGCATCCGCATTTGATTCAGTCATTCCAGGGTCAGTGGCAGGATCGCCATGTAATGTTTTTACTTGTTTTTAGTTATATTACTACCTCCCTATTTTATCTATGGGGATAATTGGCTATCCCAAGCCGAAATATTGATGGCTAAAGAGCCGAACTGATTTGATGGCTAAAGAGCCGAGCTGAAAATGAAGAAGCGGCTAAGAGAACAAGCATGACATTCACAAGTCAGATAATAATTGGTTGTTTATTCAAAAGAGCTTAGCCTATTTATACAAAAATATCTTACTTGCTACTTACATTATAATATGATAAACGAAGGAATTTGAGAAAACAAAAATAAAAAGAAAATTAACTACTCAGCACAATTTGCTGCGACACGTACTGTGCAATCGTCATTGGCCTTGACTTTATTGCGAGCATTAGCTGTGTATCGGGTGTAGAGTGGATTTGGTGGGAAATGTTTGTCTTGTGAGAAATGTGGAATGTGCATCTATATTGTTGTGTTGCTGTTAGAATTGTATTTGTTGATAAGGCTATTTGTTAGTATGGTTATTATGTACACTACATTGTCACTACGGTCCACTCGGTCTGAGTTCAGAATCACTCTGAAGGCATTTGTGCTGCCCGTCATTACGTCCACGCTCCCCGCAGCGAAGGTGGATGTAGCAAAATGGAAGCATCTGTCCGGCTTCCCTCTAGCGGACAAGCATTTCGGTGTCTCTGGGGACATCGACATCCTTTTAGGAGCTGATGCGTGGGGCTTCATCGTTGAGAGCGGCGTGATCCATGGTCGTCCCGATGAACCTCATGCGCAGCGCACCCGGCTGGGCTGGGTTGTACTTCGTCCGGCGGCGACATCCCGAGGCTTGCTGCCAGCGCCCGCTCTGCACGGCCAGGCAACAGCGGAACCATCCCTGGAGTTCACGCTCGACCAATTGATCCGGAAGTTCTGGAAGCTGGAAGAAGTTCCGGTCGATGGGACCAGAGAAGACGAATGCAGTCTTCACTACGTGTCCACGCACTCCCGTATGGCTGATGGGAGGTACGTCGTACACATCCCCTTCCGGCATGATGCGCCACGGCTTGGGGCTTCGTACAACAATGCGCTGCGCCAATTTTATAGCTTGGAACGGCGCTTGACCAATAATCCGGAGCTACGTAGTAAGTACGTCGCCTTCATGCGTGAGTACTCAGAACTTGGCCACATGGAGCGGGTAGGTCAACATGGCGACCTCCCCAACAGTTACTACATTCCACATCATGCGGTCACCACCAAGTTCCGCGTGGTGTTCAATGCCTCAGCGCGGACCACTACTGGCATATCGCTAAACGACATCCAGCTGTTGGGGCCACCCATCGAGGAGTCACTCATCATCGTAATCTTTCGCTCCCTACGCTACAGCATTGCGCTTACTGCTGATATTGAGAAGATGTTCCGCCAGGTGTTGGTGGCGCCTGAACATCGAGACTTTCAACGGATTCTCTGGCGAGAATCACCGTCAGACGAGCTTGCCGTCTTCCGCTTAACGACGGTTACCTATGGTATGGCATCCAGCCCATACACTTCGGTGCGGTCAATGGTGCAATGTGCCCATGACAATCCCACAAGCGGAGCGCGCCCGAGCGGCGACCGAGACCATCGAGAAGTCCTTTTATGTGGATGACCTGTTGACGAGTTGCGATACGGTTCCCGAGGCGGTCGGTCTGGCCAATGACCTGGACACAGTCTTGCAGAGCGGACATTTCAAGTTGCGCAAATGGAACTCAAACAGTGCGCAGGTAATTGCTTTAATCACTAATGAGATCTCCCCTTCTTCTTTTTCCACAGAGCTTATCATTGAGTCCCCTACCGCCACGGTGCTTGGCCTGCGATGGGATCCAGCCGCGGACGAGCTGTTCTTCCGTGTGGACCTAGACACGCAGCCGCCTCCTCCCACCAAGCGACGTGTCCTTAGCGAGGTGGCGGAAAGGTGTTTATCCAGACGCTCTTGTCAGCGGGCATCACTTGGGATGCTCCTCTCCCGGCCGAGCTGTGCGATGCATGGACCACATTCCGAGACGGCCTTTCCGCCCTCAACCAAGTCAAAATCCCACGGTGGCTGGGAATGGACAGCCGTGAGACAACCACAATTCACGGCTTCTGCGATGCCAGCATCAGGGCATACGCCGCCGTTATCTACACGATGACCATCGACGCCCACGACCAGGTATACGTCTCACTACTGACTACTGACAAGGTAGCCCCACTCAAAGGCGCTACCATCCCTCGCTTGGAGCTATGTGCCGGAAATCTACTGGCTGCCACGTTTGAGAACGTCCGCATTGCATTGGGGTTACGGACTGCACCCTACTATCTCTGGTCCGATTCGAGCATTGTCTTGTGCTGGTTGCGCAAAGAGCCCTCGACACTCAAACTATACGTCGCTAATCGAGTGCGACAAATTCAAGAGCTGACATCACCAGCGCATTGGCACCACGTGCGGTCGGCACAGAATCTAGCGGACTGCGCAAGCAGAGGTCTTGGTGCTAACAAGCTCCTCCAGCATCACTTATGGTGGCAGGGTCCCGACTGGCTGACGACCGGATGCCTTCCCCTCAGCCGGGCAGAGCAGCTGGACCACGATGACTGTGCCCAAGTCGAGCAGGAGCTCCGAGCAATGGTCATCACAGGGGTGACCACTAGTACCTCCACTCTAACCACACGGCGCCGCGATGGGGCTACAATCCTGCTGACTGAGCGCTTCAGCTCATTATACCGTCTTCTGCACACAGTCGCCTACATGTTCCACTGGTGCTGAACCAATCGCCGTCTACGAGCGCAACCAATTGTCGGAGCGGATGAGCTCGACAATGCCTTGGAACGATTAATTCTCCAAGAATAAGCAACCACGTTCTCTCAGGAGATTCAGCAACTACAACAAGGAGCCGTCTTGGCCAGCTCCAGTCACTTGCTATCACTGAATCCATATCTGGACGATCGTGGAATCCTACGAGTCGGTGGTCGACTCACGAATTCATCTCTTCCGCACGAACAGCGCTACCCTATCGTGCTCCCGAAGACCGGTGCCTTGGTATGGCTCCTCATTCGGCATGTCCATATCACAATGATGCATGGAGGAGTCCAGCTCATGCTGCAGACACTGCGGCACAAGTACTGGATATTATACGCAAGACAAGCGGTGCGTACCTACTTGCACAAGTGCGTCATCTGCCGACGACATCGAGGCACACTCATCCGACAACAGATGGCCCCTTTGCCCAGCCAGCGGGTCAACGCAGCTCGACCCTTCTTTGCTTCTGGCGTCGACTATTGCGGCCCATTTACCCTGCGCGTTGGGACCAAGCGCTCCCGCACCACCGTCAAAGGTTACAATTTTCATCTGCATGGCCACGAAGGCTGTGCACTTGGAGGTTATTGAAGACCTCAAATCACAGGCATTCTTGGACGCCTTTACTCGCTTCACCAGTAGACGGGGACTCTGCCCCGACATCTACAGCGACAATGGAACGGCATTTGTTGGAGCAAATCGCCTATTGAAGGAAGATCTGGCTGTGTTCCAGGCATGCTACACACAGCAGACGTTGGCCCATGCCGGCACACGATGGCACTTTATTACGCCCGGCGCACCTCACCAAGGTGGATTGTGGGAGGCCGCGGTCAAGTCAGCTAAGCATCACCTCGTTCGCCTCGTTGGTACCCAGGCCCTCTGGTACCACCAGCTCCATACGTTGGCCACACGCATTGAAGCATGCCTCAATTCGAGGCCATTTTTTCCACTCCATGACGATCCAGAGGACAAGCTCGCGCTTACTCCAGGCGACCTCCTTATCAGTGCCCTACTCATTGCAGTGCCCGAACCACCCCTCGGCAACATGCCAAGCAACCGCCTTAAGCAGTACCAATGGATCCGACAGATCCATCAAGAACTCTGGCAGCGGTGGAGCAAGGAATACCTGGCCACCCTCCAGACCCGCAGCAAGTAGGCAAGACCGGAGCCCAACATCCAATTGGAGGACATAGTCCTAATCCGACACGAGAACCTGCCACCCACCCACTGGCGTTTAGGCAGAGTCATCGCAGTGCATCCGGGCCGAGACGGACTCGCCCGCAACGTCACCCTGAGGACAGTTGGTGGTGATTGCCGACGCCCTATCCAGAAGCTGGCCCGCCTCCTCGAGACCACTTTCGAACCGAACGGTTCGACCGGGCAGGATGTTTAGAGTAAGTTTTGATGTTTAGAGTAAGATTTAATTTCCATCTTAAATTATTCATTACAATTTATTGCTTTGTTGTGAGTGGATTTCCATCCACTCTTAATTTATTATAAACATACAGACCGAACCGCTGACGTCGCATAATTCTTCATTGTACAGTGCCCGAGTTATGTTAGAGATAACAACCAACAGCCAACACAAATGTCAACCAGATGGCGACGAAATACCCTCACTATCAACAGACCGAACAAACATCCGAAGTATCTTTCTGAGAAGAGATTAAAAGAAACAACAAGGAATGACCCAAGCAACAAGATAACACTCGTTATCTATTTTTAGGTATCACAAAGCAGTATCGATATCTCATATCGACGAAGCATATATATAGGAACATTTTTGTTCCTTAAGCTAGTTATAATTGTATCGTAGACCAATACCACATGTTAGCTCCTAAGGTACTTTAATAAATAAAAGTATATTGTTTATCTAATAAAAAGGCCCTTAGTAATTTATTTGGCGCAGTCGGTAGGATATTTCTCAGATATACCTGCATATTATAGTGAGAGAAAATATCCAGTGATAAAGTTAAAATTTGAAAATTAACTTACAACCTACGAAGTAAAATCAGTGAATGTGTTAAAGTGTTCAGGAGCAAATTATAATAGCCCAATACACGAAATCCGCAGAGGAAATTGATACAGAGAATCGCAACTGTTTGAAGAAATATTCAAACAACTCGATATATCAATTCACCAGCTTTACTCGTTCTCCAGAAAGCCAACGAAAATGGCTCAACCAGCAGGAGTAATATCAGACCAGAAAGTGACTCTAGAAAGACTAGAGAAAGTCCCTATATACTCAGGAAAACCCGAAGAAGATGTCATCGCGTTCTTAGAGTACATTGCTTATGTGTACTCTCACATTACGGATCCAAACAAAGCAATAGCTACGCTCATCATTAGAAATCGAATACAAGGAAACGCAATAAACACACTGCGAAGGATATTGCAGCCCACATGGCCATTAATTAAAGCAGCCCTCATCCAGGATTATGGTGTACATGAGACTTACGAAGAGATCCTGCAAGATTTGCATGCCATCCAAAGCAGAGACGTCCTTCAACTATACAGACAGACTGAAGACATCCTCCTTAAACTTAACAAAAAGAGTACATTAGACGTAAGTCCTATATATAACCCTACCACCAATGAAAATTTAGTTATGAACAAATTTATAAATAAATAAGGGAAGCTTATGAATTATTAATTAGGTATAAAAACCTAAGTGAAAAATCAAACCCTAACCCCAAACAAAATAATTCAAATCAACCCCAGAGGCAATATCAAAATAATAATTATAATCAAAGACCTCAGTTTATATAAAGCAATCAACAATTTCACCAAAGAAGGAATATAGAAATGAATAGTAATCAGATTAGGGCAAATAATAATAATATACTTAGAAATAATTACCAATATAGGCCACCTTATAATCATCATAGGCAGAATAACTATAATAATCCTAGAACTAGTAATTCAAGACAAGAGCCCATGGATGTTAATAATGTAGACGTAGAACATCATGTGGTAAATTTTACTCTGATAGGGAAACCGAAGCACTTCCCATAATAATTGCAACCATTAATAATAAAAAACTAAAAATTCTAATAGACACAGGTTCGACTACAAGTATACTGGATGAATCTGAACTATTAGAAATACTACGGAATCATGTACGGATACCAACTCAAATAAAAGTCGCCAACAATACAATTAGTACCATTAAAGAAGAAATCATAACTAAAGTGCCTGTTGAATTCAACGAACATGAAGCAACAATGGCATGGAAGTTGATGAAAATAAAAAATAAAAAATTCGATGGAATAATAGGTCAAAACCTGTTAAAGCCCATCAAAGCAAATATAGACCTAGGAGAGGGATTTGTAGAAATAAATAATAGAAAAACTTATTTCGAAAACTATACGAATAAAAACAAATGTCCGTATGAATTCGAAGAAATCCATACACTTAACTATGTATTATAACTCAACTGAAATGAGTCAATTATTTAGTGAGGATTTGAATTTAGAAGAGAAAAATATTTTAAATAAATCTATTGAAAAAAATAAACACGTATTTTTTAAAGAAGGAGATAAATTAACATCTACCACTCAAACCACGCACAATATTAGGACCGACCATGATAATCCAATATTTAGCAAAATCTATCGTTATCCTAAAATACACGAACAAGAGATCGAAAAACAAGTTAAGGATTTATTAGCTCAGGGAATTATTAAGAAAAGTACCTTACCCTATAATGCACTTATTTGGGTAGTCCCAAAGAAAGAAGACAACTCTGGAAAACAGAAGTGGCGTATGGTGATCGACTATCGCAAATTGAACGAGAAAACAATCGAGTTCAAACACCCTATACCTAATATCGACGAGATATTGGACAAACTTGGAAGAGCCCAATATTTTTCGACGTTAGATCTTGCGAAAGGATTCCATCAGATTAAAATGGATCCGTCAGATATTGAGAAAACTGCTTTCTCAACTCCATATGGACATTACGAATGGTTACGTATGCCATTTGGATTAAAAAAACGCCCCAGCCACCTTCCAAAGAATGATGAACGAAGTCTTAGACGAACTGATTAATAAAATCTGCGTAGTTTATTTAGACGATATTCTAATCTTCAGTACTTCTCTCGAAGAACACATGACTAATTTGAATTTGGTATTCCAGAGACTAAAGAAATATAACCTAAAAATTCAAATCGATAAATGCAATTTTCTTAAAAGAGAAACCAAATTTTTAGGTCATATTATTACTGACAAGGGTATTAAACCTAATTCTGACAAAACTACAGTTATCGAAAGAATACCACTGCCTACTACACAAAAAGAAATTAAATCTTTTCTGGGTATAACAGGGTATTACAGAAAATTTATAAAAGATTATGCAAAAATTGCCCAACTTATAACTAAATATCTTAAAAAAGATACGAAAATTGATAAATCTGAAAGAAGCTATGTAAAAGCACATCAGGAGCTCAAAAATGCACTCCAAACAGAACTTGTACTTGCATATCCTGATTTTAATGAAATATTCGTATTAACGACAGATGCATCCAACTATGCAATTGGTGCAGTATTATCTCAAAAAGGTCACCCAATAACGTACATTAGTAGAACACTCAATAACCATGAGAGAAACTACAGTACGACCGAGCAAGAATTACTTGCAATTGTTTGGTCAGTAAGACATCTGCGACCTTACTTATATGGTAGACGTTTTGAGCTAAAAACGGAACGGATCACCAACCGTTAAAATGGCTTCAGACCAAAAACCTCGGCAAAGATATTTCACCTCGACTTCAGAAATGGGTACTTCAACTAGGTGAATATGACATGAGAATCGAGTATCTCAAAGGAACAAGCAATACAGTTGCAGACTTTCTCAGTAGAGGAATCACGAATAACGAAGAAATATACGCTTTAGACTCTGTAGAACCAACGATCCATTCTCAACACGAAGAAGCAAATGACCATTTTCCGATTAAAGATACTATCGTAAACATATATAGTCAGCAAATAATACTGACACTAGGTTATCAAACGAAAGTTAAAATATTAAATAAAAAACGAAGAATATTCTTAGGTATAGATTCTTTAAAACAAAAAGATATAGAAGGTAGGTTAATACCTCTGATAGAAAACAAAATAACGGGAATTTATGTAAACCCTGTGGTAAATGAAAGTGATTTCAATTTACTACAATAACAATTAATTAGATTATACGGAAATAGGATAAAATTTATAAAATGCATGTCTTACGCAAAAGACATTAACTCAGAAGAAGAAGCTGTTCAACAGATTAAATTATACCACGAGAAAGAAACCGGACATTCCGGAATCGAAGAGAATTACCAAGGATTAAAAACAAAAATCTATTTCAAAAATCTGGGAGAACTAATTAACGACGTGATAAATTCATGCAATATTTGCAAACAAAGCAAATATGATAGGCACCCCATTAAAAAGAAATTCTGCTTATCAGACACACCAAAAGATATTAATGAAATAATTCATTTGGATATCTACTGTATAGCTAAGACAAAATATTTAACTAGCATAGATAAATTTTCTAAACTAACCACAACCACATATGTACCCAATGTTTCACGAAACTTTAGAGGAAACAATTTTACAACTAGTAGCTTCGTATGGTAAGCCCAAACGATACGTTATGGATAGTGAATTCAAATTCCCCAGAATAGCAAAAATGTTAGAAGAATTAGGTATTGAAATTCATTTTTCTAAGCGCAATAGCCATACAGGGAACTCTGATATAGAGGTATTTCATAGAACACTTGCTGAAAAAGTACGTACTATTTTAAATGGAAAAACTACACCCAACATACACGAAATTCGCATGGCTGTACACAAAGCAACACTTTATTATAATAACTCGGTTCACTCAACAACAAAACATACCCCATATGAAATTCAGAAGGGTAATTTTTCTAAAGAAAAAATATACGAACACGTTCATACAAACAATCTAAAAATTATCAATAAAAGGAATGAGAACCGTGAAAATTACGAAGAACAGAGATGCCAAGGCTTTGTTAAAAACTCTAGAACAGAACGACATAAAACTGAACCACGATATAAATTTAATAGATTAGATAAACAACACCACAACAACATACAGAAAGAAAGAAAATCAAAATTTAAAAATAACGACAATATAATCAAAGCAAACCCCAATAGCACATACACTCAAACTAGAAAACAAACCACTGAAAATTGCCCTGCAACTTCGAAAATACGAGTATAAAAGATAAAAGAATTCATCAGTCGAACAGTGAACGCCAATCGAACAAGTCAGGAAATGAAGATCGTTATAATTTTAGTGATTACCTGTTTAGTACATAGTAAAATTCAAGTTGAAGAGATTTATAATAGTGATGGCTACGCTATGATCAAATTAGGAAAAATACAAATAGTGAATAAATTTAACTCGATAATACATATCATAAATTTAACCGAAATAAACTCTATATGTAATACACTAGCCGAACAATGGACTTCGATAAAAAAATTAATAATACCATCTAGCTATAGTCAATCCAAATCGTTCACATTAATCGAAAAAGAATTGAATCTAGTTCAAAGTGAATTAAAAAGTATTAAAGGGTACAAGAATAAAAGGTCAAGAAGAGGACTATTAAACCTCAGCGGACGAGTTTTTAAATTTATGTTTGGAACTATGGACGATGCAGATCAGTTAGAAACAATTAACAACAACAATCATAACCTCATAACAAATAACAACAAACGGATAAAGTTCAATAACCAGTTTAAAGAAGAGATAAATATTTTGAAATAAAGCTTAACAATAGACGTCAACATAGAGTTAGGACTTAAAGGAAAATTAAATTTTATCGAGCAAAGACTTAATATTCTAGAATATCAGAGAAGACTAGACTCATTAAAATAACTTATTGAGAAAATCCAAAATATAGTACTAGCTAGTAGATTACAAATAATGGTAGAAAGTCTTCTAACACCTGAGGAAATTAATAAGTATGATGTTGATCTGTTTAAACTAGAACAAATTAAATTATCAGTTGGGGAATTTCACGAAAATGTATTAATATTTGTAATCCAAGTTCCTGACCAAATGATAACGCTTGATAAATATTTCTTTACTTCAATACCTAATAAAGACAACGAAGAATTAGATATTGAAAGTGAATTTTTTGTAAAAATGAATGGAAGTAATTACGTGTATAAAGAAAATAAAGAAATAAAACATCTAAAACCACTTATAAATTGTCTCAATAAAATAGGAAATTGTACTAAGAAAACAAATAATAATAAAAATGTAATCATAGAATTAATGAAAGGAGCAGTACTTGCAATAAATAGCGATATTAAAATAAATAATAACTGTGACGAAAGAAAATTGATTATAATCAAAAGAAACGCTTTGATCACTTTTGAAAACTGTACATTAGAAATAAATAATCAAACGTTTTCTTACAAATATGCAATTGTTAATCAAGCCATCCCTATAGATATAGAACATCCATATGATATAACGAATGTAAAATTAAAAAATACTGATTTAAATATAAATAATATAAATGAAATAGAAGAAAAATTCCATTCACACAAAAACATAAACCTTAGTATGCATGGAATTACTTTAATTATAGTTGTAATAATTTCAATTTTTTTAATATACTTGTTTCGGGAGAAACAAAAGACAAAGGAGGGAGGAGTTATGTTAGAGATAACAACCAACAGCCAACACACAATGTCAACCAGATGGCGACGAAATACCCTCACTATCAACAGACCGAACAAACATCCCAAGTATCTTTCTGAGAAGAGATTAAAAGAAACAACAAGGAATGACCCAAGCAACAAGATAACACTCGTTATCTATTTTTAGGTATCATAAAGCAGTATCGATTCCTCATATCGACGAAGTATATATTGTTACGGATGTTGACGGCAGCTGCACAAATTCAAACGGGTCAATGTATTGAAGTAAAATGAGCCCAACCCAGCCAGACGCTGAATCAACAAAAACAACGAAACAACAACCAACAACCAACGAATGTAGGAATTGCTGTGCCAGCAATTAAACATTACTTAAGGAGGTAGTAATTTAAGAAATGTAGTAATTAGTTCATAGAATTGGAATGGGAGAGACGGAATACAATTTGAATATAAAACAGTAACATTAGTGGATTTTTATTTTTCATCTGTTTCTTCTGATAGTATAAAAACTATTAATCTCCTCTAAATTACATCGGTTACATCGGAAAGGTAAATCGTGTGTGACGACATAAAACATCAAGAGCTTGCTGTGGATTAATTGGGATAATCCCCGAAAATACCAGACGGAAACACCAGCGTCGTTGGACCACGACAGAAACCCTGGCCTGACGGTGTACCTCTCACTATCGTAGTGATCGTAATATAAAATTATATGTGTATAGCCAAACGAGGCATAACACAAATTTTGGTGGCAGCGGTGGGATCATCAGCAGTGAAGAGGAAAGCGGAGAATCTCCAGATGAAGCAGCAATTAATAATTATCTTTCTGTGAGTACCTTATTTATTGTAAAGTAATTGTTTCAATCAGTGCGGTGTTAAGATCAATTTTTTGAATTTGTAGACTTAATTGTTTTAAGATTTGATTTTGATTTAATGTTTTCAAAGTTTCGCGAATCATTAAGCGGTTTGAATAGCGCCGAAAACAAAGATAATAGTGATAGCTCAGATATAGATTCAGTCCACAGTGATAGATTGAGTAGTGATAACGATAGTAGCCATTATTATTCCAATATGAGTGAAATTTCAATAAATGTTCTAATTTCCTTCATCCCTGCCTTCAATGGTACCGGCGATGAAGTTTTTACCTTCATTGACGCCTGCAATGATGCCATCGAACTGGCAACTCCTGCACAGAAGGACGTACTGTTCAAATTCATTAAAACAAAAATTCGTGGCAATGCCACCACAATCTTAATGAACAAAGAAGTAAAGAATTGGGAGTCTTTAAAAAAGGAGCTAACGCTAGTGTTCCGAGAACCCCACAGTGCTCTGCAACTCCACAGGGAATTAATCTCCCTAAAACAAGGAAAAGACGAGTCCGTTGTTCACTATGTACAACGCGTCGAAACCTTACAACGACGCTTACTTCAGAGTAAACTAGTCTATGTAAAGGAGGAGCACAAAGAAGGCCAGTTGGAGTATATCCAAAATGAAACTTTAACGGTTTTCATCAACGGGCTAAGGGAAAGACTTTCAAATTATGTGATTACACAGCGTCCCAAAAATCTTTCCGAAGCGAGCAAGTTTGCCTGTGAAGAAGAACAGCGCATTAATTTGTTCAAAACGAACACACAAAAAGATTACACGAATAGGAATTTAGCTAAAATTAACCTCCAGGAAGTAAGGTGCTATAATTGTGGCAAGGTTGGCCATATAGCGAGAAACTGTAGACTTCCAAAGAGGGATAATAGAGAAAACGGATCAGGAAGTAATAATCCGTTCAGACGAAATGAATCTAAAGATTCCCACCAACCGTCAACTTCACATGAAGCGTCTAAGCAGAGAAATTTTCGGTAGGCTGTATGGTTAATGAGGCATCCATGCAGCAAGGTAACTCGGAAAAATCAGAAAGTCCTCATATCATGATGCTCCTTAGCGGAGAATTAAGAAAAATGATTATTGACACAGGAGCAGAGATCTCTTTGATCAAAGCCAACTGTGTTTTTGAAGACGATATAGAGAAAGGTAGCATGAAATTCAGTGGAATAGGAGGGAAATCATGCAGCACTTTAGGATTCGTTAGAAAGAAAGTAGAATTTACAGGAAAGGCTAAGCCTAAGATAATGGAATTACAAGTAATTGAAAACTACCTATTAGGCAACTATGATGGATTAATTGGTAACCACTTCCTCCGAGAGGGCGGTTACATAATAGATTTCAAGGAAAACGTACTAAGAAAGGATCATGAAAAAATCCCGTTGAGGTACCTAAGTGAGGAAAGATTTGTAAGGAAAAGAACCGAGGTTTATAGGGTAATTAAGATTTTAAACGGTTATAACCTTAGAGAAGAAGTGGTTGTTCCACGACAATACCTAGAGGACGGTATAATCGTATCGGAATGTATCACGAGAAATAAAAACGGCAAATGCTTAGCTACAATAGTCAATACGACGGAGGAGGACTTTGATTTAAGCAAAGTTAGGGTGGTAGCAAGAAACTTAGAAGATTTTGACGTCGATATAAGGAGGCCTTCATCAAGAGCCGCAGAAGTCTCAGGGAATGTTAGGACTACGCATATGAACCGCGAGGAACGTGAAAGCCTTCTGGAAATTGTAAAGGAATACAGTGATGTATTCAGCCTTGGTAACGAAAAGCTTACTAAGACAAACAGGGTTAAACACCATATTAGAATTCCGAAAGGAACGCAACCGGTTTTTACGAAAAGTTACCGGCACCCAAAAGTACATGATGAGGAAGTGCGTACCCAAATAGGAAAACTTAAAGAAGACGGGATCATACGTGATAGTGACTCACCTTGGTGTTCTCCACTTTGGATCGTTCCAAAGAAGGCAGATGCAAGTGGAAAGAAAAAGTGGCGAATGGTTATTGACTTCAGGAAGTTAAATGATTTAACTATCCCGGATAACCACCCTTTGCCCAATATAACGGAGATACTTGACCAACTCGGAAAAGCCAAGTATTTCTCCACACTAGACTTAACGTCAGGGTTCCACCAGATTCCAATGAATTAGGAAGATATGGAGAAGACGGCCTTTAGCACGGCCTATGGACATTTCGAATTCACAAGAATGCCATTCGGGCTCAGAAATGCTCCAGCCTGTTTCCAGAGACTAATGAACTCAGTCCTGGCAGGTCTCCAGGGAATCAAGTGTTTCGTCTACATGGACGACATTGTTGTCTACGGACAAACGTTAGTCGAACACAATGAAAAATTAGTAGAGATACTTAAGCAGTTAAGGGAAGCTAACCTTAAACTGCAACCAGATAAGTGCGAATTTCTAAGAAAAGAAGTGTCGTATTTAGGGCACATCATAACAGACAAAGGGGTAAAGCCTGACCCCAAAAAGGTTGAAAGCATACAGAACATGGAAGCACCCAGTAATGTTAAAGGGATCAAATCATTCCTTGGAATGATAGGCTATTACAGGAAATTTATCAGGGACTTTAGTAAGATAGCTGAGCCAATGAATAGGCTTCTTAAGAAAGACGTCGAGTTCACATGGACTCAAGAACAACAACAAGCGTTCGAAAAATTAAAAGATATAATAACGAAGCATCCGGTGTTACAGTACCCAGACTTCGAGAAGCCCTTTATAATAACTACGGACGCTTCCAATCGAGGCATTGGGGCGGTGCTCAGCCAGGAGCACAACGGAAAAGATCTCCCAGTACATTTTGCGAGTCGAACTTTGAATAAAGCCGAAATCAATTACAGCACCACGGAAAAGGAGTGCTTGGCAATTGTATGGGCTACGAAACAGTTTCGACCATATATTTATGGCACAAAGTTCTTGATCCAAACGGATCACAGACCCCTCACGTGGCTTTTTAAAGTCAAAGATCCGGGCAGCAGGCTCGTGAGGTGGCGGCTGAAACTTGAAGAGTTTGACTATGTAATCTCATACAAGAAAGGCAAAGAAAACGTTGTAGCCGATGAATTGAGCAGGAACATCAGAATCACTGAAAGGGAACGAGAAGAAACTTGGCAAGATCTTATGAGCTTACTTGAAGAGGAAGGTATCGAAATAAATAGTGAGAATAGAGACGATATAGCAAGCACGAGCAAGGGAAGAAATCCGAGTAGAGGAATTCCAAGAAAAAATAAAAAGGAGATAGAAAGTGAAGACATAGAGAGTGAAGCAATAGAAAACTTAGGGAGTGAAGTTATAGAGAATGAAGTAATAGAAAACTTTGAAGACATTGACCATGATCTGGAAAATGATTCAGTAGATGAATCTACCGAAGAACAGATCTCAGATAAAAAGGAAGAAGTCCAAGATCCAGGAAAAAGATTAGCCATAATGAAAGAATATCACGAGGGATTAATAGGCGGTCATACAGGTCAGAAAGCTACGTATGCAAAAATCAGAAAGAAATTCAAATGGAAAGGTATGCAGAAGCACATTGAGGACTTTGTGAGAAATTGCCCTCAGTGCCAGACAGAAAAAGTTAACAGAGCTCCTACTAGAAACCCAATGAAGATCGTGACATCTGCAGACAAGGCTCTAGAAAAGATAATGATAGACCTAATTGGACCATTTGAAGAAACCGCGGAAGGCTATAAGTTCGGATTGACCATCCAGGATGACTTGTCAAAATTCATCAAGTTCGTACCGCTGAAATCTAAAGATATGCGCACTGTAGCAAATGCCGTAATGGAGCAATGGATTCTGAATTTTGGAATGCCCAAGATCATTTTATCTGACAACGGTTCCGAGTTTTGTAATCAACTGTTTGAAGAATTTTGTAAAATCTTAGATATCAAACACATAACAACTAGTGTAGCTTATCCACAGGCCAACGGTAGTGTAGAAAGGGCTCATTGCAGACTTTTAGAGTATCTCAAATCCACAGGACGTGAATTACACCAACTCAAAGATTGGCATAAACGAATGTCGTATGCAGGATTTTGTTACAATTGTACTAAACATACTACAACGGGGTACACCCCCTACGAACTAGTGTTTGGATATGAAGTGAACAGACCTAGTAGCGTAGATCCATATAATGAAAAGTCGGTTTTCGACTATATAGACGAACTTAGAGCTAATCTTTTAGAGAAACAGGAAAACGCAAAAGGAAGCACGAAAAAGAGTAGGGAAAAAGCTAAAGTTAGATACGATAAGAAACTAGGAAGGAAAATAGAATATACAATCGGTCAAAAGGTTTTAGTTAGGAACGAAAGGAAGGGAAAATTGAGAAGCCAATATAAAGGACCATTTAAAATACTAGAAGTACACGAAAATAACTTAGTTATACAAATGAATAATAAGCAACAAAAGTTTAATAAAGCTAACGTTAAGCCATATATTTCAGGTCCCTGTTCACCAGGTGGGCCATCGCCGAAACCAGTTTGTGGGTAAAGGACCTGCAGAATAACACTGGAATATATTTTAACTTTATAGGAGAAACTAAAGAAATCAACGGAAAAATAGCACTAGTTATAGAATTAGATATTAATGGATTAGAACACGCGAGTTCAAACATTAGAAATATTATTAATACCATGGATAGTCTTTGTTTAGAATCAAAAATTGAATGTAAAGAATTTCAGAGAACAGCAAAAAGAGAAATTATAAAAATTGACAGCAGAATCAGGATTATTTCAGGAATAATGGGAAGCTCAAAAAGACAGAGACGCGGTTTAGTAAATATGATAGGTTCAGGCTTCAAGGTCCTTTTTGGCACCATGGACAATGAAGATGCAGAGTATTACTATAATGTCATTCAGAACGTAAATAATAACGAACAAAGAATTAAAAACGGCATGGAAGAAAACGTAAAGATTCTTAGTCACCTAAATAAGCAAGTCATGGAAAGCATTAAAAATACTAATGTTACTTATAATAAGGTCAACGAAATAATAAACGAAATTAACAAGGCTAGTACAGTGGAAAATAGTTTAAATAGAACCATCCTAATTGAATCCTATTATGAGGAAATATCAAGCAAAGTCAATTTTAAAATGCTACAGTTAGAAATGGAAATAGAACAAATAATAGATAGCCTTTTATTTATACAAGCAGGGATATTACATCCAAGGATTATTGAGCCCACTGATTTATTAAACGAACTTAGAAATCAAAAGAATGACAACACACTCGCGATAGAGCCAAACATGGAAAATTATGCAGAAATATTGAAAACATTGAAATTAAAAGCATTCACTAAGAATCGAAAGATTATTGTAATTATTAGTATTCCGACAGTAACTAATGAAATATTTGAAATTTATGAAACAATTGCTATTCCAAAGATAGTTGAAAACGGAATTGTTATATTAGAAATAAGATACAAATTCTTAATTATAAACAAAAATAAAGAAGACTATGTATTAAAAGAAAATCTAGAAGATTGTAATAATTTTGACCAAATTTCAATTTGTAAACCACAACTTCTAAGAAGTACAATAAGCGACTCTAATTGTGAAATAAATTTATTTATGAGAAATAGAGCCGAAAAATGTAACGCTAAAATTATAAATTCGCATGTAGAAATATTTCATAAGATTAGGGAAAATTCATATCTGTATACTATATCTGAACAAACTCAATATAAATGTAAATGTAAGAATGAAACTAGTACTGGTAAACTTGTTGGAACTGGCATAATTCGCCTGAATAACGACTGCATCCTTGAAACTTATGATATGACTATAAAAACGGTTGGCGCAGAAACGGAAATCGCAATAAAAGACAAACACTCATATGGCGAACTAGAAGACTGCTGTGTAAACGCTAAACTGAAGGAGATCGTAATTAACCAGGAGCCGATGTCCAAAATAACGGCTAAAGATATCCATGAACTGCAGGACTTGACGACTGAAATCCAAAACCAGCGAAATTTTTGGTCTAAGGCACTAGAGAAGATACCCGAAAGATCTCAAGGGATTTTGATATCAGTATTTGGAGTTCTGTGCTTAATCCTTATTAGCTACATAATATGGAAATGCAACCAAGGTTCAGGAAGGACAACCATAGCCTTGTTTAACAGGTGTTTCAACAGAAAACATCGAGTGAATCCAGAGACGACACCAAGAATATCGTCAGAGGAGAGCGCCCAAGGTCAAATAGAAATGAGGACACCCAAGCCCAATCTAAGGATAAGGTATCCCTAGATATGTCTGAAAGGGGGACGTGTTACGGATGTTGACGGCAGCTGCACAAATTCAAACGGGTCAATGTATTGAAGTAAAATGAGCCCAACCCAGCCAAACGCTGAATCAACAAAAACAACGAAACAACAACCAACAACCAACGAATGTAGGAATTGCTGTGCCAGCAATTAAACATTACTTAAGGAGGTAGTAATTTAAGAAATGTAGTAATTAGTTCATAGAATTGGAATGGGAGAGACGGAATACAATTTGAATATAAAACAGTAACATTAGTGGATTTTTATTTTTCATCTGTTTCTTCTGATAGTATAAAAACTATTAATCTCCTCTAAATTACATCGGTTACATCGGAAAGGTAAATCGTGTGTGACGACATAAAACATCAAGAGCTTGCTGTGGATTAATTGGGATAATCCCCGAAAATACCAGACGGAAACACCAGCGTCGTTGGACCACGACAGAAACCCTGGCCTGACGGTGTACCTCTCACTATCGTAGTGATCGTAATATAAAATTATATGTGTATAGCCAAACGAGGCATAACAATATATAGTAACATTTTTGTTCCTTAAGCTAGTTATAATTGTATCGTAGACCAATACCACATGTTAGCTCCTAAGGTACTTCAATAAATAAAAGTATATTGTTTATCTAATAAAAAGGCCCTTAGTAATTTATTTCCCGAGCCATACGGCACTTCATATTTCTCATTTTCCAACAATGTAGATTTTCCCCGGTCGCCACCAGCCAAAAATCCCTCATCGAGGAGCTGGCATTCCACACAGCGAATGTCCAGCATCATATAACCGCCACCCGATACCAGAGTCTATGCGTAGACATTCGTATGCACTTTGTGGTCGTCGCCTCGTCGCCTAATGGTTGTTGACATAAGATAACCAGGCGAGGGTGCGAACCATAAATACTGCCATCCATCGGCGCATTGTTTATTCTTGGAATAAGTGCAATGTCGCGCATACAGATCGCTATGGGTATTTCGGGTGTGTGTGCCACACTCTATTTCGTTGGTACGTGGTTGACAAAGGCATGGGCATGGTATCGAGTGCTTGATACTCTGCTCCCGTGGGACCTGTAATCTTCTAGTTTTGGAGGACGGTGCAAAAGCGGTTGGCGACTGCGGACTTCTTGGGAGAAACACATTGGTTTCTCGGGCAGATATTCTTCAACCTCGACTCGGTGCAGTTTACTTTAGTTATTAACCTACTACGGTGTTTTTTGGTCCTTTTTAACCTCGCAGCGGTTCGCTTCGGTGACGATATATTCCTATCATTGTAAATTCCGATAATTGTAATTCCTATCCAACTTTCTAAAATTAATAATAAATATCTACGCTTAACAGAATTTCTTGTTGTTACAAATTATTTTTCCGGAACCATTATTTTCAGATTCGCTCCCCTGTCGTCGGAGACTAATTATTTATTTATTTATTTATTAATTACCCGACAGTATCCATTGTACTCTTGACTAAGTACAGCACCGCATGCGTATTTGCTTGCATCGGTGGTTATGCAAAATTGGTGGAAGTCTGGATACTGCAAGATTTGAGGGCTTAATAGCATTTGTTTTAAGTATTGGAATGCATTGCCACATTCTATGGTCCATTCAAAGGGGGTGTTTCAGAGTCTCGTTAAGAGCCTTGAATGTTCAGCGAAATTTGAAACAAATCGTCTGTAATAATTGCAGAATGCAACGAATCGCATTTTTGGGTATTGGATAGTCTAAGATAATCTGAAATTTGCTATCATCTGGGAGAATGCCTTGGTCCGTGTATTTATGACGTAAGTATGTCACTTCGTGACTTACAAATGTGCACTTGCCAGGATGTAATTTTAGATTGTATTTTCGACACGTTTTGAATACATCGGTTAAATTTTTTAACATGTGTGATTCTGAACGGCCCTACACAACTAAATCATCGATATATGTATAAGAATGCTTGCGTTGGTGATAAACCAGAAAACGCAATTGTCACCGTTCTTTGAAATGAGTTTGGTGCTATCTTTAGGCCATATGGTAGACGCTTGAATCGGTATGAACCTTTATCACTTGAAAATGACGTGATCTCCCTTAAGTTTTCATCTAATTCAATTTGATGAAATCCTGACGTTAAGTCTAGGCAAGAGAAATACCTAGTTTTGCCTAGTTGGTCGAGAATATCATCTATTCTTGGCAACTGAAATTTGTCCGCAATTAGCTTTTTGTTTATACTCCTATAATCCACTACTAATCTCCATCGTTTTTGATGATTACCCGGCAACGATTTTTTCGGTACCAACAGTATTGGACTGTTATACTCTGATGCAGATGGATACACTATATCGTCTCTTATTAGTTTGTCAACTTATTTTGTTATTTCACTTTTATGAACGTGCGGTATTCAATAGTTTTAAATATATGTTGGATCCTCGGTTTTTAAACGAAGCTTTTGTTTATAAAAGTTGTTAACCGTTATTTTATCTGTTTTGAGCGCAAATATGTCAATATACTCTGAGCAGAGTTTATGCAAGTCAGATTTTATGAAGTCGGGAAAATGTTTGGGCAATTTTTGTAGCTTAACGCCACTGGGATTGACATTTTCTATTTATATGTTTTCATAGTCGTTTAGACTTTCTGTTTTTAATGTAACATTGTGTATCAATACATTTTCATTTGTTTTGTTTATTACGCGGACAAATGCTCTTGCACTTTTTGCGATTGTATTTGCCACATATATTCCATCTTTAAGTTGCTGTTGTGGAATAAGCACTTCTTTTTCCTGACATTGGAGGTTGACCTGTCTGATAACTTCTGATCTTGCAGGTATTGCTATTGCATTATTAGCTGGTGAGCAAGACATTGGTATTTCAATTTCGTTAAAACCATCTGGTCTTATTACTAGTCAATCTTGATTTCTGTCATAGTTAAGTGTACAATTATATTTCTTTACAAAGTCAAGCCCAATTATTCCATCGGATGGAATTGGAAAATCATCGCTAACGACATGAAATTCATGAGCTAATAGTATATTTTCAATCTTTAAATCAGTGTAAACTTTTCCTAGTGTGTTAGTTATTCCCTGACCGATGCCGTGTAGGCTTGTTGTTTCGTATTTGTCAAAAGTATGGAATTGATCTATTTGTCTTTTCTTTACTATAGAAATGTCCGCGCCTGTGTCGATAATGAACGATGTTATATCATTATTTAGTGAAGTCTTTAATACTATGAATGATGTTAAGTTTAGTCGTATATTATAGATTTTACTACTTATTTTATTACTTATGTTATTATATCCTAGTGAGTACTTGGGGTTGGTTCGTTTTCCGTAACCTGTTGTGTCATTCTGACGTTTCTACTTCCATTGTTGTAGTTATTTCTGGACTGGTTATAATTATTTCTATTGCCGCGGTCATTATAACTTAAGCGTCCACGTCCACAACCTCCGCCGCGTCCGCGTTCGCGAAAGTTGTTATTAGTTCGATTATTGTTATGATAATAACTATTACTCCTACCTCTATTATTTCTAAAATGCAGTATTACATTTGCCTGGCCATAAGATTCAGTTCACGAATTTAGCTACTGCTTCATTCATGCTGTTGAATTGACCGGACTCCCTAATAAGTTTAACCTTATCATTGTTGGAGTTCTTTATCATGGCCTTTATGGCAGCCTTGATCGCGTATGTCTCAGCATTAGTCCGTCCGAAATATATGCGCTTTGCAATTTTTTGGTGAGGTCTTCAACCTCTTTTGCATATTAATTTGCCGGGTTGAGGCTTTGGCGGACGTTCATCAACTTTGCAGTGATGACGTCTACAGACTCCCCTTTTACTGTGGCTTTTAGTTTTTGGACTACTTCTGCTACTGTTATTTCCGAACCAGATATTAGGTTTATAGCGGTTCCTTTTAGCTTTGTTTTTATTAGGTTAATAGCAACGATGTTATTGCCATCGTTTATGTTATTTATTAACTCTAACGCAGCTAAGAAGCTTTGCAGTTCGTCTGCGCTACCATAAAAAATCTGGGATGATTTTAGATGCTATGTTTAGAAATTCCACAGGTGTTTGCGGCATTTTGTTTGTATTTGAAGTACTGGTTTTGTTACTATTAATTTCTTGGTTCTTGTCGGTATCGATGAAAACTTTCTCGTGGAGCGAGTCAGGTAATTTGAGGTCTACTGAGTGACGAGAAGCTGCTCTAGAGACTTTGTCTCTGCATTCGTTAAAGAACTTGTGAGCATTGTCTTAATGTAGATTGGTTAGCTTTGAGTAGTTAACGTTTAGTATTACTCTAATGTTTTCTAAGCTCGTTACCAATACCTCTAAGTGCCTGTTTAAAGTTTCCTTACCTATTGGTCTATCTTGATTGATGGACTTATAGTATTTGTCAAGTACTTCTTTTGATTGTCGCAATTTTTCGACAATCCTTAACCATTCCATTTAATTGGCTATGGCATAAATATAAGGAATTCTTTTGAATGAGTAAACTGAAGAACATTTTCAAATTATTAAATCGGAGAAAGAAAAAAAAGATTTTATAATGCACTGTATGTCGTCATCGTACAATCGTACATGTTACTAAAGTCGTATGTTTTATGTAATTTGTTAAATATTGATATATTGAACTCAAAATTTTTTTTATTAAAATTGTGCAAGAGACTGCGTTCTTGCCATGTATGTTTTTTTTAGCGATTTTTTGTGCATTGTATACAGTTTTAGTGCTAGATGAGCAGCTAAAAGTGCAAAGATTAAGATTAAGTACATTTCGTTATTTGATTGTTTTTCGGTTTAATCACATTGGCATTTGGTTTCTCTATTTTGGACTGTTCCTTGCCCATTTTGGATAAAAATTAAATGTTCTTTACATTTATTTGTTATATTTACATTTTATTTTTAGTTACTTGCATGTGTTCACAATTTTAAAGCAATTTACACCATCATTCTACTTATGAAAGTTTACATACATACATGTACTATTTTTGTTTTTTTTTTTCATTTACAATGTTTTTAATTTGTTAACTAACGCACCCAGCGTAAAACGCAGTTTAAGTGCAACAAATAAATAAATAAATAGTGTGCAAATTAATGCACTACTACCTACTTCTTCCTGCATCTACATTGCTGTGCAAATTACTTGGGACAGGCATGATTTTTAAACATAATCGTAAGTAGGCTATGATTTTCGAGTTACTGTTTTACTTTGGTAAGGTTCTTTGCAAATTAATTATTACAAATGTAGTACTTGCGCTAAATAACATCCCTTCTATTATAATATACGATCACTACACTCATTCCATTCTCTTTCACACGTTTTTCCAATTGTACCCACATCAGCATTTCCTTTCGCGCTGGCATTCAAATTAATGTAAACACAGCTGCAAAACCATAAAATGGGTCAATGCCGACGATCGCTAGCCGAACGTATCATGTTTCATATTCACTGTCGCCAGAGAACCCATTAAATACTATGAGTAATGGGAATACCCAAATCTCAGTGACGTAAAACAGTCACAAAAGGGAACTCCGGACAGAAATGCAATGCACAAGTGCTGAGATCAGCACTATGCACATCCAGAGCAAGTGCTAATGACATGTTGCGACATTGAACATGGGTATGCATTTTCTGGACAATGCGGTACGCTTCTCTAGGGCAAGTGTGAATAACACATTGCGACATTTAAATATGGTATTCTGTGTATACGGAAATTGATTTATGAATACATCAGCGTGATTGGGAAATAGACAAAAGGGTCAATAATGGTTGTGTGCGTGTGAGAGGGGACAAATGAACAAAAATGAACTATGCAGAATAGTATAAAAGGACTAGGAATTTTAGGAATAAGGCAGAGTAAATTTAGCGTTAATCGTTTGATAAGCAGGCATATTCTTATTAAAACTAAAAAGTCGCAGCGACGCGTGGACGGCGGGCTTTTTAGTTAGAAACAAATCAATAAAAAAATAATACAATTAACGCCTTTTACTCTCCGCCTGACACTCTTCTCTCCTAATAAGAGAAAGCACGGTGTCATCGCGTAACATTTTGGTGGCAGCGGTGGGATTATCTCAAAATCCCGCTACCAAACAAACAAAATAAAAAACAAGAGCTGTGGTGACTCTTGATGCGTTCCGGGGGCTATACACCAGGAAGTCAAAAGTGAAAGTGAAAATAAAGTTCAGTGAAAACCTTAGAAGTCCCATAAGTGTAAGTCCTTGCGAGGTTTAGACCGAACGCATTTGGCAGACATTGGGCAGTGAAAAGTCCAGGCCGTAAACTCAACTCTAGGGCACGGAGCCTGCCTGGCAACCACTACGAAAAAAAAACATCAAGCAAAGCAGTACCAACCATCAACATCAAGCAAAGCAGTACCAACCATCAACATCAAGCAAAGCAGTACCATCCACATCCAGAGCAGCCATCAAACAAGTAAATAATAATCTCAGTTATTTTAATTTTTTTTTTTTTACAAATACACATACTTTTTATACATTATACACGAATATTTGTAACCTTGGGACGCAAACGAATCTTATATTTTCTTCTTTCTCTGACTTTTGAAAATTTTTACGCGACGGGCTAAGCTAACGGTAGATCTCTTTGAGGCTCTACCCTTTTCTCCAACTATCCTAGAATCTCCTCCACTCACCATGACACCCCCCCATGCAGATAAAAATTAGTCTAAACGACATAAATTCAATCGTCCCGATTTTCAATGGAAACCCGGATGATTTAAATAAATTTGTTTCTTGCGGAAACATCCTTTTTTCCTATGCCGACTCCGGCACCCAACACGAAATGTTCCTGGACATAGTAAAAACCAGACTCCAAGGGCCTGCTTTTGAGTTTATCCAATATAAGGTCATCACAAGATGGGAAGACCTTATATCAGAATTAGAAGGACAATTCAAAGACCAGATTTCCAGATCTGCCGCACAAAACGAACTCGCTTCAGCTAAACAGGGAAGCAGAGAAAGTGTGAAAGAGTTCGGTGAGAGGCTGACCCACCTGTCTTACTCATTGGATCGAGCTACTTATGAGAGCACTTCAGAAAAGGCCATTCGAGAATACCTTTTAAAAGAAAATAATAAAATGACAGTAAATTCCTTCGAAGATGGATTAAAAAACCCCAGCCTTAGACTTTTGGTGAAATCCCATAATGCCCAATCCCTAAAATCGGCAATAACATATGCCATAGAACAGTCCTTGCGTCTAGAGGATAACAATACCCCCTCAACTTCTTCACGAAGCCCCAAACCAGTGTGTCAGACCTGTAATCAAATTGGACACACATCTGCCACTTGTTTCCTCTCTGCTGGTCGAAGCCGACCTCTAATCTGCCAAACCTGCAACAAATCTGGGCACACCTCTGCGACCTGTTATCGAAATAACAGTTTCCCAAATTTTGTCCCACATCAGATAAAAAGAGAGGTCCAGCGTCTCCAATGTACATACTGCAATAGGTATAACCACACGCTCAAAGAATGTAGGCTGAGATTGTCACACTCGAGACCTCCTGTGGTTACGCAAAATCGAAATCCTTTCCGAGATGCCCAGAACACCGGACCAAATTCTAGGTCACAAAATTTTTCTCCCCGCGGCCGGAACCACGATGTGAGATACAATACCACTCACACAGATCAACGCGAAAACGAGGTCAACCCGGGAAACGAGCCTACTCGGGCAGTGAACAACGGCAATTCCTCCCGAGTACAGATAACTGCCGACGTACACCCTACCCCGATATAGACTTCAACATGAGCGTATCTTTCTGTCCCGAATACCAGGAGCCAGTGATACGCATCAAGTTCAAGCCATCGGATAAACATTACGTAACATTTCTCATTGACTCAGGCGCAGAAATCAGCCTGATAAGATTAAAGAATTTGCCAAATGGAATAAAAAAAAATCAAGCTCAGTGTACTATATCCACAATAGCTGGGGATGCCTTCCAAACACTGGGAGAAGTTGAAGGGATATTAGAATTTGAAACCGATAGACATACTATCCCCTTACAACACTCCTTTCAAATAATAAACGACCACATAAATTTGCCCTATGACGGCATACTAGGAAATGATTTCCTGACAAGATTTCAGTGCAACGTGAACTACGAGATGGAAGAATTAAAATAAAAAATAAAAAAGGAAAATACAAAAACTAACGAAAAACAGGAAAAACAAGTAACCAAAGAGAATGAAGACAATGCTACACCTTACGAGGTGCTGCCTACGGGTAATTTTAGCCACGGAAAAACTAGATGTGCAAATCAGGAGGCGAACCCTACTGATTTTGCTATACACGAGAACACGGGTATAGGTAATACAAAACAGTCATGGGAATCAAATTTCGTTTCTGCTTGTCTACGGACCAGAACGGAAGATTTAGTAAACCTCGATACTGACCAAGCCATCTGTTGAGTCACATCAGCTATATCATAAAAATAAGATAAATCATATTGTAAATTAAATGAAATATTAGCCACTGTAACTAGTATTAACCAATGTAAAAATATCCCTCTTTTGAATTGGGCGCCTTTATTACCAAGGGTCGCCATATTATCGGCTCTACTTTTTGTATTGAAATTTTTGTAAATGTATTTGAATTTTGAATATACCCTCTCCTATATAAGAGGGCGACAATAAAGTACTCATTATAACGTTGTAACACCGCCTAGCACTCATTGTCGTGGACTTGTTCGAGGTTGTCGTCTGAAGAATTCGCTGAAGTAATTTTGAAACATATGCAAGTTGGGAAAGTGAAGTTTCATTCTCGTTGAAATTGTCGGCGATATCGTAAAAGGAAAGAAAAGTTAAACTTCCCTCTTGCCGGTCGCATTACGACCGTA
The DNA here is from genome assembly GCA_949715645.1 of Portevinia maculata. Lineage (NCBI taxonomy): Eukaryota > Metazoa > Arthropoda > Insecta > Diptera > Syrphidae > Portevinia > Portevinia maculata. The sequence goes on from OX454526.1 coordinate 186,585,590, forward strand.
CATTTTGGCGCACCAACATTGGGCATGCAAAAACTCACATGTATAGTAAAGTTAAATTAAATTATTATTTAACAAAGACATTGAACAGTACAAGAGAGTGAGTCGCGTTACGGTGTCGGTCTCGGTTCGTGTAAATAGTGCAATAAAGTAAAATAAATTACAAAAAGCTGTGGAGAAGGGTCCAGAAGGAGCAGTCAGGAGAAAGCAGAGCAGCACTCCCCAAGAAGCCGAAGCAAAAAAAAAAAAAGGAAGGGGAAGATAAGTATACATCTCCCACGAGGTACGTCAAATTATATCCAATTAAGCGAATGTGCGTATATCATCTCATATCTAACGAAATTAGCTACAAAAAACTAAAAAACTACATTTCCAAGGAAAAACGCACCTTCGACTTAAAGCTGGAATGCATGCATTTAATCGTGTACCTTACGAAATAAAGTAAAATACATAAGTTTGATAAAATATCATATAAAATCATTTGAGGGTACCGCACAATTATTCGCAAAAATCCACATATAAAAGCTAAAGCTTTCGTGTGGAAAAATTGGATTCCACACTGGTGTTACATGCTCTCCTCTATCGCTGAGTATTCGCTTTGATCGTTCTCTCTTGCACTTTCTGTTTGCGCTCATTCATTCGATCCCATCGCCACTATTAACTCACTCTCGCTAACAAATTGCTAATTCCAACCACAATCGCCGTTCATCAAGCTCAAGGCAGATCAGCGATCACCCGCTAAGTAAAAGAGTCGTCTTTTTGGATTATCGCTTTATTGCATCACACACTCGTTCGGTTGAGTCAAATCACCACCAAGTTGGTTTGAATATTATAGTTGTTGCCCACGCTCTTCCGTTGCAATTTTGTCTTTCCACATCGAATTCTCCGAAAAGCTCTTGCTTTGATCATTCTAGTCGTCGATGTAACATACACGATCAATCAAAAAAAAAATATATATCAATTACATATTATTATCGTCGTCATATGTTTCGGTTCGTATTGCAAATAACGAACAATTCATTGGAATCGATTCATAACCACATTCATACCGTCTGCTGAAAGGATCATAATTAGCAGAACATTGGAAATTGTCAGTCATCGTTTGAGCAATATTTAATCGAAAAGTCGTTATCCGGATCGCTCGCTCGCTAGGCACTTACAAGTAACTTGGTAGCCGAAACATCCAAACTTAAATCGTTAGGGCTGTTGTAGTAGTTGTTGCTGACACACTTGGTGCAGGTCAACTAAAAATTAGCCGTGGCCGAGATAATTTGGGTTGATTCGATTGTCGTTGATTAGAAGAAGATATTCTACGAGGGATTTCGAATTTTTCGCTGTTTTTGCTATTACTGTTGCTGTTGTTGTTTGGGTTGCGGTTTCTGTTGCTATTGGGAGTTGTAGTTCAAATGCTATAGGAGAAATCATCATGGCAGGTGATTCTTTAGTCCCACTTACCGTTGATGAGTTGAAACAGCAACGCGCTTCAACAAAAGGAAGCATAACTAGGATCAAGACTCTAGTTGAATCAAAGTCAAGAGATCTAACGTCAACAGAGTTAGAGTGTCGGTTGGGTATCTTAGAGTCGTACTTTAAGCAAGCCCTTTCGTACCAGACACAGATCGAACGCCTACAACCTACTGACACGGGAAGAAGTGAGCTTGAAGAACTTTATGTAACAACAAAAACTAAAATGATTTCGCTAATGGGACCAGGAAGGCGAAATAGTACAATAGAAGGATCATTTACAGTTCCAACTCCAGTCAACCGGCTACCATTTCATCTGCCCAAATTCAATGGGAAATATTCGGAATTCAAGAATTTTATTAACTGTTTTAATAATCTGGTAGATAATGATCATTCTTTGAGCAAGATTGAGAAATTTAACCACTTGCTCTCTTGTATAAGTGGTCCAGCATTGGGAACAGTTCGCGCCTTCCAGGTTACGGAAGAAAACTATTCCAAAGCAAGGGAAGCCCTCAACAATCGTTACGACAATAACTGTTTGATCTTCCTCGAAAACATATCCGATTTATTTGAACTCGCTAAGGTGCAAAAAGGATCGGCATCACACTTAAGAAATCTGGTTGATACGATCTCAGCCCTGTATAGTTCACTTTCATCATTGGGAACTGATACTGATATCACCAACGCTATAATAATTTATATCGCGATGTCGAAGGTAGATGGGGATACTCAGGCAAAGTGGGATGAACAGCTCAATTATAGTAAGCTGCCGACTTGGGCAGAATGCGCTGTAGTGCTGAGCAGACGCTGCCAGTTTCTCGAGGCCAGAGAAACAAAACAGGTTCACGCTGAACCTCCTTCAAAGTGGTCAAACAAATCAAAGCCACAACCCAATAATTATCGATCTCAAACATCATTGACAGCAACTCAAAAGACTTGTAACCTCTGCAAAGATGGCAGTCACTCAATAGCCAACTGTTCCAGTTTTACGAAACTGCCAGTTAACGAGCGTTTTTCTTGCATAAAACAACTTGGTTTATGCATAAATTGTTTAGCTAAAGGACATACTGTCTCAAAGTGTCCTTCGTCTTACAGGTGCAAAACTTGCAAGCAGTCGCACCATACCTTGCTTCATAAGATACAACAAAGAAACTCATCTTGTGAAGGGGAACCATCTTCGTCAGCGCACGTTCACACTGTTTTGAGGAAGGAGGATTCCAAATTAGAAGCCCAAGTTATTCTGGCAACGGCAATGGTGTTGGTGAAAGATTCCACTGGTGGTTTTCAGCTGGGAAGAGCCCTTCTTGATTCTGGTTCCCAGGTTAACTTCATCAAGGATAGCTTTGCTCAGTCACTTCACCTCCATAAGCAAAGAAAGGTTGTAGATATCTCTGGAATAGGTGTATCACAGACGAAAATGAATCACCAAACTCACACGACAATAAGATCGCGTTTCAACAATTTCGAGATGTCATTGGAATTGCTGATAGCCCCATCGATTACCGGGTATCAGCCAGAAAAAGCTCTAAACGTCGCGGACTGGAATCTTCCCAAAAACAGCGAGCTCGCTGACGAGCACTTTAATACACCGTCGCAGATCGATCTTCTCGTAGGAGCAGAGGCATTTTTCGACCTTCTTTCGGTAGGGCAAATTAGGTTAGGACAAAATCTAACGACTTTGCAAATGACCTCGTTGGGATGGATTGTTTCGGGAAGATACACCGCACTAGCAAACTCAAAAAAGATGTGTTTGTTAAACTCGACTGAAGATTCGCTGAATCAGTACGTGGAAAAATTCTGGCAATTGGAGGAGGTAGGCTGTCGCAAGGCAAAATGGACAGAAGAACAAACCGCATGTGAAGAATCATTCCACAAAACAATAAAAATTCTCCCAAGCGGTCGGTTAATGGTTAACCTTCCATTTAAGAGGGGCCCGGTTTGTCTCGGATCATCGTATGATGTTGCGTTCAGGAGGTTTTTATCACTAGAACGCAGGCTTTCCAAAAATCTGTCCCTGAGGTCCCAGTATGTCGAATTTCTAAGGGAATATGAGTCCTTAGGGCATATGTCAGTGGTACAAAAGCCCAACCTCGCGGAGCCTCACTACTATCTGCCACATCAAGGGGTGGTAAAACCTGATAGCACCTCGACCAAGCTTCGAGTCGTATTTGACGCCTCGTGCTGTACTTCGTCTCAAATATCTCTAAATGGGATACTGATGGTTGGTCCTACAATCCAGGATGACTTGTACACAATTCTACTTCGGTTTCGATTACACAGATATGCACTCACGGGGGACATTGTTAAGATGTATAGACAAGTTCTGATACATCCAGGGGATCGGAAGTATCAATACATTTTGTGGAGAGAAAGTGAGCAGACACCAATAAAGACTTATCAGCTAAACACAATCACATACGGTACCTCTTCAGCTCCTTTCTTGGCCATTCGATGTCTCCAATTTCTAAGCGAGCGTTTCGCAGACAGTCATCCATTAGGTGCAGCTGCGCTTCGTTCTGATTTTTATGTCGATGACTTGCTGACAGGTGCAGATAACCTTGAAACTCTCACACAAATGCAAGGAGAGTTAATCGCGATACTACAATCAGCAGGTTTTGAATTGGCTAAGTGGCACAGCAACTCTTGGCCGACACCAGACGATAAATCGGTTAGTCCGAAAGTCAAAAATATAAAGCTGCGCGATTCAGAACTCACGAGCACCCTGGGAATTGTTTGGGACGCGTACAACGACAACTTTAGTTTTTCATACAAGCCGAACAGGACATTCACCAGATTTACGAAAAGATCGATACTGTCGTTATCGTCATATCTCTTTGATCCAATGGGACTTTTAAGTCCAATTATAATAAGAGCCAAAATTATGCTACAGAAACTATGGATGGAAAAAATAGATTGGGATGCGCCCATCCCCCAGTGTATTGACGCTGAATGGAGGCAGTTCATGGCGGATTTGAATTCGTTACAGAACCTTTCAGTTCCGAGGTTTGCCTTAGCAGCGGACTATCAGGCTATCCAGGTCCACGGGTTTTGCGACGCATCCATGGATGCTTATGGTTGCTGCGTCTATCTTCGATCCAGAGACAGACTCGGGCAAATATCCGTGAAGCTGCTTACGGCAAAATCTAGAGTTTCGCCTGCAAAAAGGAAGCAATTGCCGCGCCTGGAATTGTGCGATGCTCACCTTCTGACCAAGTTGTGGTCAAAAATAAAAATCAGTTTAAAGATTTCTTTTTCGCACATATATTTCTGGACGGATTCAGAAATTGTTTTGCACTGGATTGGTACCCACTCATCAAAGTTGAATATCTTTGTGGGAAATCGCATCGCGGAAATACAGGAAAAGGCACCGGAAGTCAGTTGGAGATATATTTCGACACATGATAATCCAGCTGATATTGTCTCAAGAGGTTGCACGGTAGACGCGCTGAAGAGTTCAATCTGGTTTTCGGGTCCTGCGTTCCTTCGAAGTGAGTTAGAGGAATTTCCATCCAACGTTGCCAACCAGTTGTCTCCTGAGAAGCTTGCCTTGGAAAAAAAAAAACTGTTCTTACCTGTAAGAAGCAGGGTCCAAACGAACTACTGAAGGTTATAGACAAATTCAGTTCGCATACGAAACTTCTGCGTGTATTCGCATACGTACTTCGATTTATTAATCGACTCAGAAATCGCGATCCAAGGAGCTCTATGGATCTGAAGGCGGACGAAATAGAATCTGCCTTAGAGCGCATTGTGTGGGTAATACAGTCTCATTTCTTTAGAGAAGAAATAGACGCGGTAGCCAAACAACAAAACGTGAAAGGAGCACTCAAGTGGTTAAGTCCGTTCATTGTGAACAAAGGTGGATTTCAATTCCTTAAAGTTGGAGGACGGTTGAAAAACGCTAACATACCGGAAAATCGTAAGTATCCGTTGCTACTACCCAAGGAGAGCGATTTCGTACGACATATGGTCAGGCATCTGCATATCGCCAATTACCATGCTGGACCAAAGTCGTTGGTAGCATTGATAAGACAGCAGTTTTGGGTGGAAAATGCTCGGGATTTAGCGCGTCACACAGTGAAGAAATGTATCCACTGTGTGAAATATCGACCAAAACTTCTGGAACAAGTCATGGGAGACCTACCAGTCCATAGAGTAACCGCTTCTCGTCCTTTCTTAAGCTGTGGTGTAGATTTTTGTGGCCCGATCTATACGTACTACAAAATTCGTGGGAAGGTGCCATATAAAACGTATATTGCTGTTTTTGTGTGTTTTGCATCGAAAGCCGTACATCTCGAGGCCGTATCAGATCTCTCTTCTGATGCTTTTATCGCCGCATTAAAGAGAATGATAGGCCGCAGAGGACTTCTTCGTGACATATTTTGCGACAATGCAACAAACTTTGTCGGAGCACAAACCAAACTCGTAGAACTTAGAAAATTTTTCTTTCAAAAAACTACTCAAACCATTATAAACAACTTTTGTATTAATCAAAGTATACATTTTAACTTTATTCCCCCCAGGGCTCCTCATTTTGGTGGTATATGGGAAGCGGCTGTGAAAGTAGTAAAGGGACACTTGTATCGCAGCCTGTGCAATGCCAAAATGAACTTTGAGGAGCTTACGACGTCACTAGTTGAGATTGAAGTGATAATGAACTCTCGTCCAATAACACCAGTATCAGCCGATCCGAACGACTTCGAAGCGCTTACGCCAGCTCATCTCCTCATTGGGTCGTCGTTAAAATCAATTCCCGAAGCAGGTGACGATTCGCCAAACATTGGATTTCTACAGAGATGGCGTCGAATAAATGTGGCTAAAACGCACTTCTGGCAGCGATGGAGCGAAGAGTACATCCACGAGCTCCAAGGGCGAACCAAATGGTGTTCAGCTAAGCCCAATCTTCACGTCGGAAATATGGTCATCATACACGAAGACAACGTCCCTCCACAACGATGGCTGTTAGGGAGAGTTTCGCAAGTCGTGCCGGGTCAAGACGGAAAGGTCAGAGTAGCAGAAGTTCGAACTCCAAAGGGTACACTACGCCGCCCCATCCGCAAATTAGCGATACTTCCTGTTTGAAAGGAGAACCTTTCAAAGGCGCCGGAATGTTGAGTCACATCAGCTATATCATAAAAATAAGATAAATCATATTGTAAATTAAATGAAATGTTAGCCACTGTAACTAGTATTAACCAATGTAAAAATATCCCTCTTTTGAATTGGGCGCCTTTATTACCAAGGGTCGCCATATTATCGGCTCTACTTTTTGTATTGAAATTTTTGTAAATGTATTTGAATTTTGAATATACGCTCTCCTATATAAGAGGGCGACAATAAAGTACTCATTATAACGTTGTAACACCGCCTAGCACTCATTGTCGTGGACTTGTTCGAGGTTGTCGTCTGAAGAATTCGCTGAAGTAATTTTGAAACATATGCAAGTTGGGAAAGTGAAGTTTCATTCTCGTTGAAATTGTCGGCGATATCGTAAAAGGAAAGAAAAGTTAAACTTCCCTCTTGCCGGTCGCATTACGACCGTACACCATCCAAGTAAACTCCGCTTCCAAACTCCCACGAGTTACAAATCCTGGAAATAAAAAATTAAGTAAAGAAAAAGAAAACTCAGCGACAAGTAAGACTGAAGAAAAAATAAATACAGAAAACGAAATTAAAACAACCCCAAATAAAGAAAAACAAAAAAAGAATCCCATCTCTATAAAGTCACGAACGCAACAAATTATAGAAATCCCTTTTAATAAGAAGTCTAGTGAAGTAATGATTAAGAAAAAACAAATTATGCCTGGTGTCTATATTGGTGAAACCATAGCCCAATCAAAAAATTTTAGAATCCAAGTACCAATATTAAACACATTAGAGTCCGATCAGCTAATAAACTTAAATGATGTTGACCTCGAGTGGGAAAATTTAGAAGAATTCGATGTCGTTAAGGCCGACAGCATGAAAGACCCCGGGAAAAACAGGTTAAAAAGGTTAGAAACACTTTTAGATTTTCAGCACTGTAATTCAGAAGAAAGAGGGTCCATACTAAACATCTGCCGCGAATATAATGATCTGTTTTATTTGGATGGTGATCACCTTACGCACACTAATGCTATACAACACAAAATAGTAACGGAAGGCGGAAAACCACCCCTATATACAAGACCATACCGCCTCCCAGACAGCTCAAAAAACGAAATACATAAGCAAGTCAACGAGATGTTACTGAATGGAGTAGTACAGCCGAGTTATAGCCCTTGGAACTCACCGTTGTTACTAGTCCCAAAAGAGGCAGGACAAGATGGAACCAAACGATGGAGGGTAGTAGTTGATTTTAGGAAGTTAAATGAACTAACTGTCGGAGATGCTTATCCTTTGCCTAATATCACCGATATTCTGGATCAATTGGGAAGGGCGAAGTATTTCAGTACACTCGATCTCGCCAAAGGTTTCCATCAAATCCTAATGGACAAAGCTGATAAACCCAAAACAGCTTTCAGTACCCCGTTCGGACACTACGAATATAATCGTATGCCGTTCGGACTAAAGAACGCACCCGCCACGTTTCAAAGACTCATGAATAACGTACTCATGGGACTCCAAGGAATCGAATGTTTCGTTTATGTAGATGATATAGTCATCTACGGATACGATCTTAACGATCATAATAACCGACTCGTAAAGGTTCTCAACCGTTTAAGAGGGAATAATCTAAAACTTCAACCAGAAAAATGTCATTTCATCCGCAAAGAGCTTGCCTACTTAGGACACGTTATCTCAGAGGAGGGAATAAAACCAGACCCAGACAAAATTAAGGCTGTGAAAACATACCCGGTACCAAAGAAGCCAAAAGACATAAAATCTTTTCTTGGATTTGTAGGGTACTACAGAAGGTTTATCCCTAATTTTGCCGAACTGGCCAAACCGCTAACAAAATTACTAAGGAAGAACTTCCCTTTCCACTGGGACGCCTTTTGTGATGAAGCATTCAGGATTCTGAAGACTAAAATTATTAATCCTCCAATTTTAGCATACCCTAATTTTAATGAAGAGTTTCTGGTGACTACCGATGCCAGCAATATTGCAGTAGGCGCTGTCTTATCTCAAGGACCAATAGGCAATGACAAACCCATTTCTTTCGCTAGTCGTACTCTAAATGACGCAGAAACACGTTATACCACTTCCGAGAAGGAATTACTGGCTATCGTATATGCTCTAACCCAATTCCGACCATATATCTATGGGAGAAAATTCACCATTGTTACTGACCACAGCTCCCTACAATGGTTGATAGGTCGAAAGGACCCTACGTCAAGACTTATGCGATGGAGGATCTTGATGGAAGAATACGACTACAAGATAGTCCACAAAAAAGGAAAATGCAACACCAATGCTGACGCCCTTAGTCGTATCATTGGCAGTGAGATAACCGACACAAACAAACAAGTTTTGGTAACTACACGTAGCCAAAACAAAAATAAACCATTATTTAAAGAAATACGTCTGGAAACTCCAGACGACATACAAATTCTCTCGAAATTCAGATTACGAGAAGAAAGGAAATCAATCTTCTCAGACAATCAAGTCGAACTCAAATTAATAACACTCCCATTGATAGAATCTTTAGAAGAAAACCTCCTGAAAGAAAAAATACCCAACTTTATCAAACCCCAGGTAGGAGAAACTCTCATTTTCCAATTACACCCAAGTACAGATCTCCTCGTTACGACATTACCTATTCCCTTTAGAAGTGAAAAAGATAGAAGAATAATAGAATCTTGTTTAAATAATATAAAAACCAAACTCTCAGGACACAAATCACTCGGTCTTGCCCTCACAGCAACAGACAATGAGACCAAGGAAGCGTTTAAATATCTTCTTGAAAAAGTTTTCCAAACCCTAGACATAGACATACGCCTTTTCACCGACGACCGAATATTTTTAACGGACAAAGACGAAATCAAAAAAGTACTTTATGAATACCATGACTCACCACTAGGAGGACATCAAGGAGTGACCCGAACAACAAAACGATTACAACAGACTTTCTACTGGCCGACTATCACTAAGGACACAACCGAGTACATTCGAAAATGCGAATCTTGCCAAAGGAGTAAGCTATCCAAAAACACTAAAATCCCAATGAAAATAACTACGACAAGCAGAACCCCCTTTGAACGAATAGCCTTGGATATTGTAGGACCATTACCGATCAGCCATGAATCCAACAGATACATACTCACATTCCAGGACGACCTAACCAAGTTTTCTGAGGCAATAGCAATCCCCAACGCGGAAGCGACAACGGTAGCCCGTATGGTGGTCGAACGTCTAATATGCCGTTTTGGCATTCCAGACTCAATCCTCACAGACCAAGGAACAAATTTCCTTAGTAACTTATTCAAAGAAGTATGCAAAATCCTCAAAACTAAGAAAATACAGACAAACCCTTACCATCCCCAAACAAACGGTGCCCTCGAACGTAGCCACAGAACACTGGCAGAGTATCTAAGACATTATGTGAACAAGGATTCACTCACATGGGATACATGGTTGCCCTATTCAATGTTCGTATACAATACTACGCCCCACAGCAGCACTGCCTATTCACCGCACGAATTATTGTACGGATACCCACCAAGAATCCCTAGCACTCTAAACAGAACACCACAAACATATTACAATTACGACAATTATACTAACGAATTACGAGCACGCTTACAACATGGATACCAAATTGCTAGAGAACTGTTGAACAAAAAGAAAGAGATATCTAAGCGTTACTACGACAAAAACTGTAAGACGAAACAATTTAACGTAGGAGACAAAGTCCTCATAAAAAATCAGACAAGAAAGAACAAACTTTCCACTCTTTGGGACGGCCCTTATGAGGTAATCAAAATCCTGTCAGACGAAAACACGATAGTACAAGTCGGAAAGAAGTCCAAACTAATACATAACAACAACATACAGTTATTACAAGAATAATACACCAGACATACTCACTAAAGTACCTAACAACACACCAACGGCCCAAAAAAAAAAAAAAAAAAAATTTCCACTACCGTACAATGAAAATTTTCATCTCTATAAAGCAATACCTTTATCAACAAAATTAAAGAACAATTTCGTTTTCATACAACCAACAACCAAATTCGTACTAATCGACTACAAAAAGGAACACTACTACAATATGGACGACGAAGACTTGACCCACTGTAAGACACAAGACAACAACTTTATATGCTCAATGACACATCCCTTATTTAACGCCAACTCAAACCATTCGCTATGTGAAATTCAGTTACTACAAAGAACCAATACCTTTCCAACAAACTGCAATATAAAGGAGTCAAATAGTTACTCAGTTTGGATACAACTATCCCAGCCAAATACTTACTTATTTTCCTCCCTTGAAAATTATATGATAAACGAAATCTGTAAAGACATACTAACTACATACACACTTAAAGACACATCCATTATAGAAATATCAGGAAACTGCTACCTTAAAACAAACGACTTGTGGAGAACAAGTGAAAAGACAAATAAAAGGGTTCGCCTCTGGTTACAATTCACGTTTATTAAATGGAAAATCTTAAATACTAAAAATTATATAAAGTTTGAAAGAACGGGGGAAACGGACGACCGATTGGTTTGAAGGTTAACGTGACTCTACGCTAAATCAAAGCTGAAATCGTTTAACGGAAATCGACATACGTACATAGGAACTGTATATAAATGTAATAGAGATGGAATGATATAGACATTATATAGATAATACCAAAGTGGTTAATACTAGGTAGTTAAAGCAAAGTAAGAATGCAAGATGATACATTGTATGAGTCGCCACACTACTCCCCTTCTAGTTAACAAGTTAACGAATGAAAAAAAATTACTTTAACTCTTCAATTTTAATTATTGATACCTATTCGGGATTTTAACTCTTCTCCCCGATCGAGTTGCGAAACTAGATTGCTGTTTCGTGGTAGTCATCTTCATAGGCTTTGGTGTTTGATGTTGCTGTGGCTCGTCTGGATTTGGTGAGGCTGTTGCTTTTGGAAGATCGCCTTTGTGCAGGAATGCTGTTTTTAAACGATCGATCGAAATTTTCGCTGTCCGGTTATGTAATTTGATTTTAAAATATTTGTCGTTCCTTTCGAGCACTTCATAAGGACCCTCGTAAGGCTGCTGGAGCGGCGATTTAACCGCGTCGTTTCGAACGTATACATGCGACGCCGTCCCAATATTTGGCTGGAGGAAAACCTTGCTGTCGTCATGAGCAGACGCTGCTGTAGAAGATACTTTTCCCATGGAACGTTTCAACCCTTTTACGAACTCTGACTCAATATATGTTGTCTGCCGGGAACCGAAGAACTCACCAGGAAGCCTTAAGGTAGTGCCGTAAAGCATTTCGGCGGGCGTTGACTTTAAATCCTCTTTGTATGTCGATCGTAAGCCAAGCAGTACCAATGGCAAAACTTCACACCAGTCTTGCGTTTGGTAACAACGAATGGCAGTTTTAAGGGCACGATGCCAACGCTCTATCATCCCAGTCGCCTGAGGGTGGTAGGGTGTTGTTTTTAAATGTTCAATCCCAAGAATACGAGTTAATTCCCTGAACATTGTACTCTCGAACTGCCTGCCTAAGTCCGTCGTAATCCGCCGTGGAATCCCAAACCGCGAAATCCATCCCGATACCAGTGCCGTTGATACGGTTTCGGCCGTGATATCCGCAATTGGGAAAGCCTCTGGCCAGCGGGAAAATCTGTCAATGCATGTAAGCAGATATCGGTTTCCTTGTGATGATGGTAGTGGACCTACGAGATCCACATTAATGTGGTCGAATCGACCTTCCGGCTGTGTATACGTTGCCAATGGTGAACGATTATGCCTATGAACCTTGTTTTTTTGGCAACATGGGCAAGAGCGTACAAAAGCAGCGATGTCCTTCCGCATCCCTGGCCATACATAACGCTCGCTGATCACTCGTGCCGTACCTCTTACCCCTGGGTGTGATAAGCCGTGTAGAGACTTCATGACAATCGAACGCAAGGTTTTTGGTACCAGTGGTCGTATTTTGCTCGTGGACACATCACAATAGATAGGTGATCTGGATTCTGGAAGACTAAGCAATTTGACGGTTAGTGAATTCGAAGCAAAATTACCTGCCTTGACATCTTCTTGGAACTGGTCGTCTGTGAGCTGCTCCGAAGCTATGGCGTCCAACCCGATAGCTTGTGAGCTAACCTCTTCCACTCGTGACAGCGCATCAGCTACATTATTCTCTGCGCCTTTCACGAAACGAATGTCTGTGCTGAACTGGGCGATGAAATCAAGTTGTCGCACTTGTCGTGGCGAAGACTTTTCCGCTTTTTGCCTAAAGGCGAAGATGATAGGTTTGTGATCCGTTTTTATGCTGAATTCCCTGCCCTCAATCACATGTCGAAAGTGCTTCACGCCCAAAAAAATCGCCAAGAGCTCGCGGTCGTATGTGCTGTATCTTCTTTGCGTTTCAGTAAGCTTTTTGGAAAAAAAACCTAGCGGTTGTGGAAATCCGTCGACGATTTGGTGAAGCACGGCACCAACTGCTGTATCGGAGGCGTCTGAACTTAACGAAAGAGACGCGTCGGTCGCTGGGTGCGCTAAGAGCGTTGCGTTGGCCAGATCCTTTTTGCATCGTTCGAATGCGCTTTCTGCTTCATCGGTCCATACGACGGGCGTCATATCGTTCTTCTTGTTGCCTTTTACAAGGTTTTGCAGAACAATCTGGTTACGGAGTGTATCAGGTAAAAAACGGCGATAATAGTTGATCATCGCCAGAAACCTCCTCAGCTCTTTTGCCTTTGTCGGCTTTTCAAAATCCTGAATAACTTTCACCTTTTCCTCTAGTGGCTTGATTCCTTCGCTGCTGATTCCATGGCCCAGGAATTTTATATCGGTCTTCCCTAGTACACACTTGGAAGCGTTGATGGTAAGGTTATGACGGCTCAACCTGCTCAAGACCTCTCGAAGATGAGCTTCGTGTTCGTTGCTGTCGCGCGATGCGACACAAATGTCGTCCAGATAGGAAAATGCGAAATCTTCTAAATCTTGCAGTACCTCGTGCATGTGACGCTGAAAAGTTTGCGCGGCGTTATGTAAACCGAACGTCATATATCGAAATTCGAAGAGGCCGAACGGTGTGATTATGGCCGTCTTCGGAATATCGGAAGGTTCAATGGGGATCTGGTGGTATGCCCTCTGCAGATCGATCGTCGAGAATATTTTTCGTCCATGGAGGATGTGCGAAACGTCTTGGATGAAGGGTATGGGGTAACGATCGGGTTTCGTTATAGCGTTCAGAGCCCTGTAGTCCCCACACGGCCTCCATTCTCCGTTTGCCTTGCGAACGAGGTGCAGAGGGCTTGCCCAATTGCTTTTGGAGGGTTGGCAAATTCCCTGCTGCATTAAATAACGAAACTCTTCTTGAGCTGCCTTAAGTTTAGCAGCATCCAATCTTCGTGGCCGGGCGAACGCAGGAGGACCAGTCGTGTCTATGTGATGAGTCGTCATAGTATCGGAAACCGGTCTGTTGGTGTTGAACTCAGTTAGGTGTTTGTACTCTGCAAAAACGACAGCAAATGGATTATCACTGTTAAAAGTACTAATTCTTACTCGGTTTGCTGTGATGGCCACCGCTTGAGCTCCAACGTGCGTGCTACTGTCGATTAGCTGGTTACTTTTTAGGTCAATCAAGAGCCCGAAATGCTTAATGAAGTCGGCCCCGATGATGGGCCGGGATACATCTGCTATCACAAACGTCCAAGTGTAGGCACGCCGAAGTCCCAAGTCAATCGTCAAGCGCCTGCTTCCAAATGTTTTAATCTCGCTGCCGTTGGCGGCAAACAGTGTTGATTTGGATGGTGAAAAACGGTCGTTGTAGGATGGTGGAAGCACAGAAATATCGGCTCCACTGTCAATTAAAAATGTTTGCCTCGATGATTTGTCGTGAACAACTAACCTGCAAATACATTGGCCGACGCCTTGTTCACTTTTATTGTCGCCGACCAATTTGTCACAATTTAGTTTTTTGACGCGGGACACTTGAAGCTGCAAGGTTCGCGACAATTTCTGGCCTTCGATCCGAACTGCTGATGAAACCAACAATAGTCCTCGTTTGCCTGGGACCGATTACGATAGGAGTTGCGCGATTGATTGCGGCTACTACTGCGGCTACGGCGAGTTTGTTTGTTTTTAGATTGTCGCAATAATTCGTTTAATTGACAAGAGATTTGCTGAATTTGATGTTGGAGTGACAGCTCTGTGGTCGCTGGCGAGGATGATTCGGTTCTCGGCTGTGGAGAGTTGACGGCCATGATGTTTTTAAAGTCTCCAACTTCCATAACTTTATCTGCCAGTTTGGCAAGCGCTGGAAGCTCCTGACTAGATGCTTGCACTATTGCGCGCACTTGGGCTGGGAGTCTTTGCAACCACAATGACTTTAGAAAGTCGGCATTAATCTGTGTTCCGGCCAAACTGCGAAGTTCATTGAGTAACTGCGTAGGTCGTTTGTCCCCTAGGTCCACTTCAGAGAGAAGCTTCTTGATCTTTCGCTGATCAGAATCGCCAAACTGCTCGATGATTACTCTTTTCAAGTTTCCGTACTTGTCACTCGCCGGTGGTGAGAGCACGGCGTCCGAGATTTGGGTTAGCACCTTTGATTCGATAGCGCTGACGACGGTATTAAACCTAGCCGAATCGCGATAAATTCGCGCTATATCGAACTGTGCCTCGATTTGAGCGAACCAAATTTCTGGCTTCTCATGCCAAAACGGAGGAATTCTTACCGCAATTCTAGAAACCGTTTCGAGGGGATCGGCGTCTTGGTTGCCCGTGTGTGTTCTCCCGTTACCTGCAATACTGCCACCGCTACCGCCCGAGTTGTCGTGCTTCTCATCATCCGACATGATTGCGAATTTAAACTGCGATTTAATTAGTTTTTCTTTGTGTTCGTAGGTCTTTAACAAAATGAAACGTGAATTTCTTAGCCCGCGGTAAAGTCAACTTTTCTCACACTCTTTGACAAAATAAGCCGATCACGTCGGGGTCACCAATTGTGGAGAACAAGTGAAAAGACAAATAAAAGGGTTCGCCTCTGGTTACAATTCACGTTTATTAAATGGAAAATCTTAAATACTAAAAATTATATAAAGTTTGAAAGAACGGGGGAAACGGACGACCGATTGGTTTGAAGGTTAACGTGACTCTACGCTAAATCAAAGCTGAAATCGTTTAACGGAAATCGACATACGTACATAGGAACTGTATATAAATGTAATAGAGATGGAATGATATAGACATTATATAGATAATACCAAAGTGGTTAATACTAGGTAGTTAAAGCAAAGTAAGAATGAAAGATGATACATTGTATGAGTCGCCACAGACTTGACCATTCACACGAACAACGAAAAAACCGCATATGTCCATAACTCTTTTATCCCCTCACTCAATATTTGAAAAATCTTAACTAACTATCCCGACAAAATAATAAACAAAACAATCGAGGCAACCTTTGTAAAATTCTCTAGCCAAGACAGGGTAAAATTAGTGTCCAATAGTATCAACTCACTCAAGAACGAAGAAACAAAAACACTAATACCATTAGACAAACACAATATTCACCACTATTTTCTTATCTATCTACTACTCATTGCTACAATTGCCTTATTTTGCTACAAGAAATACAAGTCGTATGAAGTTAAAACCAAACCCGAAGAGCCCGAAAACAAAAGTAAACCCTAACCAAAAGATAGGCCAACCTTCAAATTAGATTGCTCAACGGACAATTAAAATTATAAAATTGAAAAAAAATATAAGCTTCTATTGCGTAGCCCAGAGAAAATTAATTAATATAATTGAAAAAAAAAAAACATTGTACTTACTATACATTTTAAGAACAAAAATTTAATAATAAAGATCCCTTAGTTTTGTGAAAAATAAAAATAAATTATCTAAAAATAGTTATAAAATCATTAAACACCTTAGAATTATAAGCTAAAAAAAAAAAACACCTTAGAGCAATAAGTTCAGCACAAAATTTTATATTATATTTACCTTATAGTCATAAGTTCAAATCAACTAAATTATTGCCATTGGCATTTGTAATTTTATTAATATAATTATAAGCAACTATTTATCACAGATGACACTAGAACCTAAGGAAACATATAACTTATATTATAACTTTAACAAAGATGTATAATGTAAACAGCCTTGTTCCTAAACTCGCCAATTTTTGACAGAAAATTAACCTCTTCAAGTTTAATTTTCTTTTTCGTAGGGGGGGAGGATGTAGTACTTGCGCTAAATAACATCCCTTCTATTATAATATACGATCACTACACTCATTCCATTCTCTTTCACACGTTTTTCCAATTGTACCCACATCAGCATTTCCTTTCGCGCTGGCATTCAAATTAATGTAAACACAGCTGCAAAACCATAAAATGGGTCAATGCCGACGATCGCTAGCCGAACGTATCATGTTTCATATTCACTGTCGCCAGAGAACCCATTAAATACTATGAGTAATGGGAATACCCAAATCTCAGTGACGTAAAACAGTCACAAAAGGGAACTCCGGACAGAAATGCAATGCACAAGTGCTGAGATCAGCCCTATGCACATCCAGAGCAAGTGCTAATGACATGTTGCGACATTGAACATGGGTATGCATTTTCTGGACAATGCGGTACGCTTCTCTAGGGCAAGTGTGAATAACACATTGCGACATTTAAATATGGTATTCTGTGTATACGGAAATTGATTTATGAATACATCAGCGTGATTGGGAAATAGACAAAAGGGTCAATAATGGTTGTGTGCTGTGAGAGGGGACAAATGAACAAAAATGAACTATGCAGAATAGTATAAAAGGACTAGGAATTTTAGGAATAAGGCAGAGTAAATTTAGCGTTAATCGTTTGATAAGCAGGCATATTCTTATTAAAACTAAAAAGTCGCAGCGACGCGTGGATGGCGGGCTTTTTAGTTAGAAACAAATCAATAAAAAATAATACAATTGATATAACCACGCCTTTTACTCTCCGCCTGACACTCTTCTCTCCTAATAAGAGAAAGCACGGTGTCATCGCGTAACACAAATATTTTCTTTTGGATTCGCGAAGGTAAGTTGCAGTTTTCTGTGCATTTATAAAAGTTTAGTGTCATGAAGCTGTTATCCGATATTTTATTAGTTTTGGTTGGTTCGTTTGAAACAAATTTGAAAATGGATATTTCGATGGAGAAGATGGCTTCAATCATTGCTTTGCATGAGCACACTGACAAAAGCATACGGAAGATTTCGGATGATGTTGGAGTTCCAAAATCAAGTGTTGGTAGGATCATAGCGTTGCACTAGGCTACAGGATCCATTGCAACGGCTCGTTGCTGTTGTGGCCGAAAACGCAAGACAACGGATCGCGATGACAAAACTTTGATCCGTAACAGCGTCATTCCTTGGAAGATTAGCGGTGATCTTCAAAGGGACTTGGCGTCGGCTGGTGTGGTGGTGGACTCGTCCATTGTTAGAAGGCGTCTGTTAAATGTGCGCCGCAAAGCAAGAAGACCACTTAAAAAACAGCTTCTAACTGAGGCTATGATGACAAAAAGGCTGCAGTGGGCAAAGAAACATAAAGACTGGTCTTCGCACGAAAGGGGAAGTGTCATTTTCTCTTCGAAGTTCAAGGGCTACCGGGTAAGTGTCGTGAGGAGAAGTGACAAAGAAAAGCTCCGACCTGGCCACATTATACAGGCCCCTAAACACCCCCCCCCCCCAAAAAAAATGTTTTGGGATTGTTTCACCTCCTTGGGCCCTGGAAGCTTAAAGCCGATTGAAGGAATGATGAATAGCATCAAGTACGCTGAGGTTTTAACCCACATGCTCTTACCGACCATGAGAAGACAGTTTCCGAACGGAAATGCAATTTTTCAGCAAGATCTTGCCCCATGCCACACTTCAAAAAAAATGAAAGCATTCGTTGCGGAAGAACGTATTAAGGTGCTCAAATGGCCAGGCAACTCTCCAGACCTCAACCCAATAGAGAATCTTTGGGCCATAATAAAAATAAGGCTGAGGAAAAGGGATTGTACTACCAAAAAGAAGGTTATTTGTGCAATAATTGAAGTGTGGTTTCACGACGAAGAAATAAGAAAAATTTGCGAAACATTGGGTTCATCAATGCCAAATCGAGTAAAAGATGTAATTGCTGCCAAAGGCATATAAATTATTAAATTTAAAAAATTGACAACATTTTACAAAAAAATAAAAAAAATCATAAACATTTTGCCTGTCCCAATTAATTTGCACAGCACTGTATGTAGTAGGGAATTTAGTTCGGTCAATTTGTCCTTAAGACTTCGTTCCTGTGATTGGGTGAACTTCTTTTCCTTCAATGTATTCACAATTACCGCTCGTTGTCGCTGTCTTCTTGTCCTTTTTCCTCCGCGTCGTTTTGGTGGCGGTGTCGTTTTCGGTATCTTCGTTAGTTTTTCATTTTGTTGGCGAAGCTTTTCTTTTGCACGTATTGTCTTGGCTTGTCTGGAATTATATTCGTTTATTGTTAATGGTTGTGGTCCAGCTATTTCATTATTTAGTTAAATTTTTAGCGTTTTTGCATTATTTTGCATTTACTGGAACTTCTTTAACTTCTATATTGTTTATTTGTTTATTTTTTTTTTGTTTAAGCTATCACTGAGGGAAATACTATTGTCTTAACGTACGTCGCTTTATTTTTATTTCACATTTCAGGAAAACACATTTGAACACATTATCACTAATGGGAATAATTTTGTTTTTAGTAGATTTTGCAAACGTAAACTGAAACAACTCATAAGTCTGGCGGGATCGCCATGTAATAAGAAAAAGTCAACTTGTTTCTCTAGTGGTTTTTTATTGAATGAAATGAAGAATAATAAAATAATCTTATGCGGCCATGCCGCTAACGTAATGTATATAATAGAATCTTGTCGTATCACACGCTCAGCTGAGCGTGGTTTCCAATGACGAGCAAATAAGCTAATCATGGCCGATTGGAATGAGCTGACGCAGCAGCGTAGTTACCCGTTGGATTGGAATGCGTAACATGAATAATTACTAAATGCGGTGTAAACGAATTCGCGCTACAAAGGGAACTAATTTCGCTAAACAAAGTCAATCGAAATAGAATATTTGTATGTCTTTTTTTCGGAAAGTATGAAGATGTGGTTTTTCATTTAAGCATTATCTCAGACTTTTCGTAGCGCAAGGATCGAAAAGTAGGATTGATATGCTTTTCAATGCTAGTTGGCATCTCCATTAGCTGTTTAGCAATTAATACAACCGCGTGCAAACGCTATACTTTCTCGAAACCAAAATCGTCTCAATCAATGAAGCATATTGCATATCATTAAGGGTTTTTCTATGGATTTTGTCAAAGAACTTTCGGTTTTGGTGCTTTTGAGAACGAATTATTACGTGGGGTGTTGCCATTCGGGTTTAATTTGATTGTATTTGTATTGTACAGCTGGAGAAGTGCATTTTTTTACCATCTGTTTAGGTATATATGACATTGCGTCGTGGTTAAATAATTTTGTATTCTAATTGCCTGATTCTGTCTACCTTTCACAATATACATATAGCGGAAAGGGCTGGGAAATGTTTTTAGAAAATCTTGCTGATTGAGTTTATGTCGCACTGTTTAAATAAAAAAAAAATATATATGTACATCCTTTCATCTCATTATGTACCTGTTTGTATGATGTATTTGTTTTTCCGATGAATGACGCCTGTTTTGCCAATGAATAAGGGAATTCCCAAAAGGAAGATCTCAAGTTAGGTAGGGATGCAATCATACAATGGGTTGCTTGAAATCGTTAAACGTTACAAAGCCAAGTATGAAACATACGTCGTGGATGAAATGGCTCAAAATTCTATTAATCCAATAGAATTGGTTTGGGCTCAAATGAAAGGGTTTGTAGCAAGCCAAAACAAGTCATTTAAAATGGCTGAAATAAGAGACTTACTAACGACAGCACTTAGAAGGGTTGACAAGGAAAAATGGCACATTGAACAGGTTGTTGAGTCAAATATGTGGGAAATGGACGTGTTTGCCAAGGAAGCAGTTGTAAGGTTAATAATAGAACTAAATAACGAGAGCAGTAGTAGAAATTAGTATTTTATGTTTTACAATATCTATAATGAATAAATTGGATTACAGTGATATATTTTTCGTTTTGATTTTTTTTTTGTGTTACGAAATTTATATATTTTGTTGGTCTACTGGAGATACCCTTGAAAAAACGCGCCTATTATTATCTTACCAGAAAAGGAAATATTTAAACGGAATTTATTTCGTTCCGCAATATTTTTATTTTAAATTGGAAGATGGTAACCCTAATAGAATAAATTGGTCTCTGAGTTATGGCGAATTATCATACACACTACGTCAACCCTGTGAGAGCTTTAAAGAGGGACCGATTTATGTAAGTCATTGCAACCAGACTGAGAGACAAAAATCCTAACTTGCCTGTACTGACAATTTTTGTTGGATAAAGTATAGATAGGAATAACCTAGTTGTAGTATGAAGGTTTGGAAGGGAGGTGGTTTTTATTTTCTTATCTTAAGTGAGAAAGAGTCGCATGTACGATTTTTCACCTACCCGTATTATTATATTATTTCTATATATTACTATGGCTTAGGAGTAATATCAAAAACTCTATAAAAAAAATAAAAAAAAAGCTTTAGAATTTGACTTATGCGCTAGTCCATTTTTATGTGACACCAAAGCCCTTTAGCCCATGTTGCTTAACTCAAATTCCTTTTTGCATAATTTGCATCTTGCTTTGCCGTTATTGCCCTAAAATAAAAACTATTCTATAGAAAATCTTCATTAGCAAAGGTGTAATAAGAAAAAGTCAACTTGTTTCTCTAGTGGTTCTTTATTGAATGAAATGAATAATAATAAAATAATCTTATGCTGCCACGCCGCTAACGTAATGTATATAATAGAATCTTGTCGTATCCCACGCTAACCTGAGCATGGTTTCCAATGACGAGCAAATTAGCTACTCATGGCCGATTGGAATGAGCTGACGCAGCATCATGGTTTCCAATGACCAGCAGCCTAGTTACCCGTGGAATTGGAATGCGTAACATGAATAATTACTAAATGCGGTGTAAGCGAATTCGCGCTACACCTCCCTTTTTTAGAAGAGTGAATTTATTCAATAGAAGTTTAATCTTAAATTCTAAATTTTATTTGCTTTTCAAATGAATTAATTCTATATAAATTTACTCTTAAGTTATTTTGATTTATTTATTTTAATTGAATTTAAAATGAATTTATTCTTAAATATAAAAAAAATTTAAGTTGACAGTATTCATTATTTTCAATATTCTTTTGTTTCGTAACGTCTAAGTCGGTCTTTGTGCACAATTGTCGTCTTGTCGTTGTTGGTTTTTAAGGCTACATTGTTCCTATTGTGTATGCTTACTACCTTATATGGTCCCTTATACGAGTAGATATTGTCCAACTTATGTCCTATTTGTTTCACTAGAAAGATATCTCCTACTGCAATATCTATGCTATTACTATACCTGTCGTATAAGGCCTTTTCTTTATGCTTTTTGCTTTTTATAATTTCTACGGCCCTTTTATGAGCCGTTTGAAGTCAAAATTTGACTTCCTTCTCATACGCGTCCACATTATAAATGGGGTCTACTTTTGTATCACAAAGAAATTTGTAATTACCTGCGGATTTACCAAATACTAATTCAAATGGGCAATAGTCATGTACCACTGATGGCGTAGTATTGTAGCAATACGTGAAGTATTTTAGCCACTCGTCCCCGTCAGTTGTTTCTATTGAAATGTGTGAGCGAACATACTCATTAAATGCTCTGTGGTTTCTTTCCACAGTTCCTAACGTTTGGTGATGGTATGCCGTAGAGGTGACATTTTCCACTTTCAATAGTTTACATATTTCGTCAAATATTTGATTTTTATATTCGGTGCCCATGTCTGTAATTATTTTCCTCATAGGACCGTAAACTAGTATGAAATGGTTAAAGATTGCTTTCGCAATACCAGATATTTGGTTAAATCACATATTACTGTGACTGCATACGCATTGCCATTTTCTGATCTTGGTAATGGTCCAATGGTATCTATCAGTACTACATCAAATGCGGTTGTTGGGGTATCAGTTATAATCATTGGTTCTATTACGTTTTTCAGTGACTTATTTCTTTGACATTTGTCACATCTCTTAACGTATTTTATAATATCCCTAGTCATATTTTTCCAATAATATTTTTGTCGTATCTTTTTTAATGTACGTGTGATCCCTGCGTGGCCACCACAGATTGGATCATCATGGTACTTTTGTATAATCATTTTTCTTTTGTCATCATTTGTTATTTTTATCATTATAGGCGTCAGTGTAATTCGAAGGTTTGTTAGAGCTCTATTTCCTATTTCTTTATATTCATTGATCCGGATCTTCTCAAAAATATCGTCACCTAGTGACTGCTGCAGCTTTATTAATCCGTTATCACTAGCTATTTTTTCAAGCAGTAGACATAATTGATCCATTTCAATTTTTCCATTAGCAATAAGGTTATTTATTTCTATAGTGATCACTTTTTTATTCTTAGTAATTTTTAAAGAGTCGCCATTAATAGCTAGCCGGGCGCTGTTTCTTTTACTTCTACTACTGAACGCTTCATATATATTTATCTTATTAGATGACCTTTCTATTTTGTCGGCTGTAGATTCTACGTTATTTTTATTGGATTGCAGCCTGGTTGTGACTTTAAATAGTTTGTTGGCTGAATTTCTTATATTTTGAATTTCGTTCGGTTGGCGACTGCGGACTTCTTGGGAGAAACACATTGGTTTCTCGGGCAGATATTCTTCAACCTCCACTCGGTGCAGTTTAGTTTAGTTATTAACCTACTACGGTGTTTTTTGGTCCTTTTTAACCTCGCAGCGGTTCGCTTCGGTGACGATATATTCCTATCATTGTAAATTCCGATAATTGTAATTCCTATCAAACTTTCTAAAATTAATAATAAATATCTACGCTTAACAGAATTTCTTGTTGTTACAAATTATTTTTCCGGAACCATTATTTTCAGATTCGCTCCCCTGTCGTCGGAGACTAATTACCCGACAGTATCCATTGTACTCTTGACTAAGTACAGCACCGCATGCGTATTTGCTTGCATCGGTGGTTATGCAAAATTGCTGGAAGCCTGGATACTGCAAGATTTGAGGGCTTAATAGCATTTGTTTTAAGTATTGGAATGCATTGCCACATTCTATGGTCCATTCAAAGGAGGTGTTTTTCTTACAGAGTCTCGTTAAGAGCCTTGAATGTTCAGCGAAATTTGGAACAAATCGTCTGTAATAATTGCAGAATGCAACGAATCGCTTGACTTCATCTGCATTTTTGGGTATTGGATAGTCTAAGATAATCTGAAATTTTCTATCATCTGGGAGAATGCCTTGGTCCGTGCATTTATGACGTAAGTATGTCACTTCGTGACTTAAAAATGTGCACTTGTCAGGATGAAATTTTAGATTGTATTTTCGACACGTTTTGAATACATCGGTTAAATTTTTTAACATATGTGATTCTGAACGGCCCAACACAACTAAATCATCCATATACGAGTATGTATAAGAATGCTTGCGTTGGTGATAAACCAGAAAACGCAATTGTCATCGTTCTTTGAAATGAGTTTGGTGCTATCTTTACGCCATATGGTAGACGCTTGAATCGGTATGAACCTTTATCACTTGAAAATGACGTGATGTCCCTTAAGTTTTCATCTAATTCAATTTGATGAAATCCTGACGTTAAGTCTAGGCAAGAGAAACACCTAGTTTTGCCTAGTTGGTCGAGAATATCATCTATTCTTGGCAACTGAAATTTGTCCGAAATTAGCTTTTTGTTTATACTCCTATAATCCACTACTAATCTCCATCGTTTTTGATGATTACCAAGCAAAGATTTTTTCGGTACCAACAGTATTGGACTGTTATACTCTGATGCAGATGGTTCCACTATATCGTCTCTTATTAGTTTGTCAACTTATTTTGTTATTTCACTTTTATGAACGTGCGGTATTCAATAGTTTTAAATATATGTTGGATCGTCGGTTTTTAAACGAAGCTTTTGTTTATAAAAGTTGTTAACCGTTATTTTATCTGTTTCGAGCGCAAATATGTCAATATACTCTGAGCAGAGTTTATGCAAGTAAGATTTTATGAAGTCGGGAAAATGTTTGGGCAATTTTTGTAGCTTAACGTCACTGGGATTGGCATTTTCTATTGATATGTTTTCATAGTCGTTTAGACTTTCTGTTTTTAATGTAACATTGTGTATCAATACATTTTCATTTGTTGTGTTTATTACGCGGACAAATGCTCTTGCACTTTTTGCGATTGTATTTGCCACATATATTCCATCTTTAAGCTGCTGTTGTGGAATAAGCACTTATTTTTCCTGACATTGGAGGTTGACCTGTCTGATAACTTCTGATCTTGCAGGTATTGCTATTGCATTATTAGCTGGTGAACAAGACAATGGTATTTCAATTTCGTTAAAACCATCTGGTCTTATTACTAGTCAATCTTGATTTCTGTCATAGTTAGGTGTACAATTATATTTCTTTACAAAGTCAATCCCAATTATTCCATCGGATGGAATTGGAAAATCATCGCTAACGACATGAAATTCATGAGCTAATAGTATATTTTCAATCTTTAAATCAGTGTAAACTTTTCCTAGTGTGTTAGTTATTCCCTGACCGATGCCGTGTAGGCTTGTTGTTTCGTACTTGTCAAAAGTATGGAATTGATCTATTTGTCTTTTCTTTACTATAGAAATGTCCGCGCCTGTGTCGATAATGAACGATGTTATATCATTATTTAGTGAAGTCTTTAATGCTATGAATGATGTTAAGTTTAGTCGTATATTATAGATTTTACTACTTATGTTATTATTTCCTAGTGAGTACTTGGGGTTGGTTCGTTTTCCGTAACCTGTTGTGTCATTCTGACGTTTCTACTTCCATTGTTGTAGTTATTTCTGGACTGGTTATAATTATTTCTATTGCCGCGGTTATTATAACTTCCACGTCCACGTCCACGACCTCTGCCGCGTCCGCGTTCGCGAAAGTTGTTATTAGTTCGATTATTGTTATGATAATAACTATTACTCCTACCTCTATTTTTCTAAAATGCAGTATTGCATTTGCCTGGCCATAAGATTCTGTACAGCAGTTAACGAATTTAGCTACTGCTTCATTCATGTTGTCAAATTGACCGGACTCCATAATAAGTTTAACCTTATCATTGTTGGAGTTCTTTATCATGGCCTTTATGGTAGCCTTGGTCGCGTATGTCTCAGCATTAGTCCGTCCGAAATATATGCGCTTTGCAATTTTTTGGTGTGGTCTTCAACCTCTTTTGCATAGTCCGTCCGAAATATATGCGCTTTGCAATTTTTTGGTGATGTCTTCAACCTCTTTTGCATATTCATTTGCCGGTTTGAGGCTTTGGCGGACGTTCATCAACTTTGCAGTGATGACGTCTACAGACTCCCCTTTTACTGTGGCTTTTAGTTTTTGGACTACTTCTGCTACTGTTATTTCCGAACCAGATATTAGGTTTATAGTGGTTCCTTTTAGCTTTGTTTTTATTAGGTTAATAGCAACGATGTTATTGCCATCGTTTATGTTATTTATTAACTCTAACGCAGCTGAGAAGCTTTGCAGTTCGTCTGCGCTACCATAAAAATCTGGGATGATTTTAGATGCTATGTTTAGAAATTTCACAGGTAATTGGTAGTGAGTTATGGTGTTGCGGCATTTTGTTTGTATTTGAAGTACTGGTTTTGTTACTATTAATTTCTTGGTTCTTGTCGGTATCGATGAAAACTTTCTCGTGGAGCGAGACAGGTAATTTGAGGTCTACTGAGTGACGAGAAGCTGCTCTAGAGACTTTGTCTCTGCATTCGTTAAAGAACTTGTGAGCATTGTCTTTATGTAGATTGGTTAGCTTTGAGTAGTTGACGTTTAGTATTACTCTAATGTTTTCTAAGCTCGTTACCAATACCTCTAAGTGCCTGTTTAAATTTTCCTTACCTATTGGTCTATCTTGATTGATGGGCTTATAGGATTTGCAAGTACTTCTTTTGGTTGTCGCAATTTGTCGACAATCCTTAACCATTCCATTTAATTGGCTATGGCATAAATATAAGGAATTCTTTTGAATGAGTAAACTGAAGAACATTTTCAAATTATTAAATCGGAGAAAGAAAAAAAAGATTTTATAATACACTATATGTCGTCATCGTACAATCGTACATGTTACCAAGAACTGGCAAGGACTTAACGTCCATCCACCCCTAATCCAGAGTGTCATGCGACCCGTGCTTATTGGATGGTTTGCAGCCAGGAGTATCCGGCTGTATTTTAGCGGAGCCTCTCTGATACCGGG
Source organism: Portevinia maculata (assembly GCA_949715645.1). Lineage (NCBI taxonomy): Eukaryota > Metazoa > Arthropoda > Insecta > Diptera > Syrphidae > Portevinia > Portevinia maculata. The sequence continues at coordinate 186,612,587 of OX454526.1, forward strand.
CCACCTCAGAGAGTAACCATGGCCTTACCACGCTAATGCGGGGCTCTGGCGTGGTTGACCGTCTTTATCGCGCTACTCGTGGGAAATGAAACAACCAAACAGAAACAAACAAAACAAAACAAACAAATTGCGGGGACAGACCGCAGACGAAGTCATTGGTCGGATGGAGCAGGACATCCATGACGACCGCCTGGCACATGATAGACCCGGAACAAGTCGAAAGGGAGGCTCTAAACTGGCGCAACCCAGCACCAGTCAAAGAACCATCGTCACCTCACGACAAGCCACGGCGGTGCCAAAAGGCCCGGGAAGAAGCCCGGTAGCACCGACAGGTGCATGCAGCGGGGATAGGAGCCAAATCCTTATCCCCTCCCTGACCGGGGAAGTAATGGTGGAGGGAACTAAGGCAGTGGGAACGAGCATAGCTCAAGTACCAGCCCCTGTACCCCCCGACAACAACACCGGAAGGAAGAGGAATAAGTCAGCCTTACCTCCACCTGGGAAACCAGGCGCAAGGGACGACCCTATGCGAAGGGGACTTAGTGGTGCTGGCACTGAATGGTACCTCCGCTACCTCAATAAAGGCTTCGGGCCCGAGGAAGCCAAAAGGAGGGCCGAGGAGCATCGGGCCAAGCCCGAAAGTACAGAAGTGGCGACGGGGAAAAGGGGGAACAGCAACATCACCCCCCCCCCCCCCACAACAAATAAAGCCAAAAAACAGAAGGTGGATGAAGGTACCGAGGGGGCCACGGGAAAGCCTGCAAAAGCGAGCGCCACCGTGGTCGGTCGAAGCTATGCTACGGCGGTGAAAACCTTCCCGGCTAGCAGTAGACGCGAGACAGGTGCGATTGCTGAGCAGGTTGCTGTTCTCCCGGTGAAATATCCGCAGGAGATCCTCAGCAACCCAGACCTCACGGAACTTGAAGACGCCATTGTGTTGGAAATGGCCTTGGGATGGGAGCATAAGCTCAAATTCCAGGGCATACATTTCAAATATGGAATGCTCTTAGTGGACTGCGAGACTCCGCAGACAGCTGAGTGGCTAAAGGCAGTAGCCCCAAAGTTGGGGAAATGGAAGGGGACACGCCTCATGGCTTGCAGTGGGACTGATATACCACGGTCCTACTCCATAACGATATTCCTTCCACGCAGTGCAGAGCAAGAAGCTAAAACCTCCTTGGCACTGCTGGAAGCACAGAATGTGGGACTTAACGTCCAGGCGTGGAAGATTCTCAATTGTCGAAAAGAGGGAACCGGGCAGGTACTGGCTCTTGGCATCGACCGAGAATCCTTCGACGCCATAAAATCCCAAAAAGGATCCCTGAGATACCGATTCGGCAGGGTTGTGGTGTGCGGACTCAAGAGGTCGGACGATATTTCTGCGCAAACAGCCCAGCCAGCATCAAATCTGAATTCGCAGAGTGCGCAGTAGGAGGTAGAGCATACTGCTCCTCCGAAGACTAAAGCACCTTCTTCCGTTGTCCAATCGGCGGAGCAGGCTCCTGAGGAGACCGAGGAGTCTATGTCCAGCTCGGAGAGCATGATCTCTGAGGGGGAAATGGACAACACGGTCATCGACCTCTTCCAGGAAATCACCCAGGAGGAGGAAGATTCGTTGCTGAAGGAGGGCGGGGCAACTGCCCCGCGCGAGAAATAGCTCGATGAACCCCACCAACAGCAAAATCAAACTAGCACAGGTAAACATTCACCATGCTATAGCCGCCTCGGCGACTATATCTAGGATGTTTACCTGCCAAAGCCTAGGGCTAGTACTGATCCAGGAGCCATGGATCATGAAAGGACAAGTCAAAGGATTGGCGAGCAAGGATGCAAAGGTAATATGGGACACTCGGGCCGAAAAACCGAGAGCTTGCATTCTAATAAACAATAAATATAAATTTATTCTACTTTCAGAATACGCGACACGAGATCTGGTGCCAATTCAGGTACATCTGGATGTTGAAGGATGTCACCGCACCATTGTCATCGTATCGGCGTACTGTGCAGGGGATGAGCCGGTTGTATCATCCCAAATGCAGCGACTGGTGGAGCATTGCAACAAGCTCCGCATGTCGCTCCTTATAGGGTGTGATGCAAATGCCCACAACATCATATGGGGGAGCACCGACACCAACACCAGGGGTGAGTACCTACTAGAATTTATTATGAGTTCGTCACTTGATATTATAAACGTGGGAAATACCCCCACTTTTGTAACTACTGTCAGGGAGGAAGTACTAGACCTCACGCTTGGTAGCCCAAGCGTAAGTAAATTAATTAGTAACTGGAGAGTATCTAGTGAGCCGTCATTGTCTGACCATCGAATAATAGTATTCGACCTGGACAGCACAAGTATCACGAGAAATCCAGTAAGAAACCCAAGGAAAACCAATTGGGAAACTTATAGAACTGCTCTAGAGAGCAATCTGGGGCGCCTTAGTCTGAGGAAGGCTCCGGGACACGCCGTAGAGCTAGAGAGCGCAGTGGAAGGCATAACAAACGCCATCATCACTGCGTTCGAAGAAAACTGTCCTCTAAGTAGAGAACGGGACAGGAAACAGACGCCATGGTGGAGCAATAACTTGTCAAAATTAAGATCCGAGGTGCGGAAGCTTTTCAATAAAGCAAAGCGCAGCGGAGAATGGCAAAGCTACCAAATGGCCCTTACTACATATAATAAGGAAATAAGAAAAGCTAAAAGAAATAGCTTCAGAAAATTCTGTGAGACAATCACCAGCACCCCTACTGCGGCAAGGCTACACAAAGCTCTTGCGAAGTCAGGAGGGGTGCCGATGTCTCTGAGGAAACCAGATGGCGAGTTCACGGAAGATGAGGATCAAAGGGCACTATTGCTACTAGAAACTCACTTTCCTGGCAGCTCGCCTAGTACTGAGCCAGGAATCAATACCACTTCAATCAGACCTCGGAGGGAAGACTGGGAAACAACATCAACCATCTGTTCTGAAAGACGGCTGAAATGGGCAATAAATTCCTTTCAGCCTTTCAAATCTGCCGGAGTGGACGGCATTATACCCGCCCTTCTTCAAGAAGGGCAAAGGGTACTAATACCACACCTGCTAAAGATAACAAGGAGCAGTATTGCCTTGGGCCACATACCAATGCAATGGAGACGAGCAAGGGTTGTGTTTATACCAAAAGCGGGAAAAAAAGACCCCACACAGCCAAAATCGTACAGACCCATCAGCCTTACGTCATTTCTTCTGAAGATTTAACAATGACAATGACAATTATTTAAGGGAAGATGTTCTGAACACATCCCCCTAACATCATCGTCAGCATGCATACAGAGCGGGCAGATCAACAGAGACCGATCTATATCAGCTGACGGAGATAATTCGAAGTGCCCTGGAGGCAAAAGAAATAGTACTGTGCGCTTTCCTAGACATAGAGGGAGCATTTGACAACACCTCACATGATGCGATCAAACGATCCCTGGATAGGAAAGGAGTTAACAGTACAGTATCCAACTGGATGTGTGAGCTGCTGAGCACTAGATCAGCAGAGACTCAAACACCATCTGGAACCATCAGAGTAAACACAACGAGAGGATGTCCACAAGGAGGGGTACTATCACCCTTAATGTGGAGCCTAGTTGTAGACGAACTGCTGGAAAAATTAACCAACCATGGCATCAACTGTCAGGCGTACGCCGATGACATTGTATTGATTGCCAGGGGCAAGTTCGAAGAAACACTTGGAGACATCATACAAAAGGGGCTTAAAGTAACCAAGGAATGGTGCCATAATGTCGGACTTAACATCAATTAGGCGAAAACAACGATAGTACCATTCACAAGGAAAAGACAACTTCAAAGACTTAAGGACATAAACCTATCAGGCACGACACTGATACCAGTCAAAGAAGTAAAATATCTAGGACTCCATCTAGATAGTAAACTCCTCTGGCGAAAACATACAGAGGAGATATCCAAGAAGGCCACCCGCGCTCTCATGATATGTAGGAGCCTAGCGGGGAAGGCATGGGGATGCAGCCCAAGCATCCTGCGATGGATGTACACTGCAATCGTGAGACCAATGATCACATACGGAGCGGTAGCATGGGCGAAACGAACCAGTCCAGTCACAACGCGAGAGACACTCGGCAAAGTGCAAAGACTGGCGTGCCTGTGCATTACCGGAGCAATGCATAGCTGCCCAACAGCAGCCATGGAGGTGCTATTGGAACTGACCCCTCTACACATCATGGTGATGAACGAGGCAGACAAAACAATCCTTAGGATGGCAAAGGAGGGAATTGGGAGAGGGAAATGCATCGGTTCGAAAGAACACGGTGACTTACTCAAAAAACTCCCACTTCTTGGCATACCTAGGGACGACAGCATCAGGAAGTTCAACTTCGAGAAGAATTTCCAGATAAAGCTCAGCAATAAGGAGAACTGGAGCAACGAATCCATAACTTATGGACTAAGCAACCACACAACAAAGTGGTATACGGACGGCTCGAGGACTGAGGAGGGAACTGGTGCTGGAGTGTTTGGGCCGTTAACTAAGCACTACGAATCCATGGGCAAATGTACCAGCATCTTCCAGGCAGAAATATGTGCCATAGACAGGTGCGTTCGAATCAACCTCGAGAAAAACTATAGAAATTGCAACATAGCAATAATGTCTGACAACCAAGCAGCTATAAAGGCTCTTGACGCCTACGTTATCAAGTCAAAACTCGTGTGGGAATGCCTACAAGGACTGAATAGACTAGGCAAGAATAACAGAATCTCCATCTGCTGGGTGCCTGGCCATGTTGGCATTACGGGCAATGAGGCAGCGAACTCTCTGGCAAGAAGAGGGGCAGAGGAACCCTTCATAGGACCTGAACCATTCTGCGGGATAGGAGAACACACTATACGCGAAGAGTTCAGGAGACTGGAGAAAGAAACAAAGGCCAAAAGCTTTCTCAACCTCCAAGGTCTGAGGCAAGCAAAGAAACTCTTAGGAAATTACAACCAAAAGAGATTCAAAGTTTGTATCGGCCTTAACAAAAACAACCTAAGAATCCTAACAGGCCTCCTCACGGGGCACTGCAGACTCAAGGAGCACCTGAGGAAAATGGGCATATCGGAGGACGGGCTCTGCAGATTCTGCAGTGAAACCGCCGAAACTCCAGACCATATACTGGAATCCTGTGGGGCACTGACCCACAAAAGGATGAAACATTTGGGCAGGCACCAAATAACAGACAAGGACATTTAAACCATGGACCCACAGCTCATTCTCAGATTCATCAAAGAAACTGGACTGGACGCTGTGCTCTAAGGAGTGTGACCTGCCAAGGATAAATCAGAGCAATACCTCGACACGCTTCACAAAGAAGTATCTAGAGAGGGCTCTGACCGAGGGCAAGCACCTCTCCGAGGCACAAGCAAGGGGACACAATAGACTAATAGGTCGCTGTGTAATATACCCTAACCAAATATTATTATTATTATTATTACTAAATTCGTATGTTTTATGTAATTTATTAAATATTGATATATTGAACTCAAAAAAATTTTGATTAAAATTGTGCAAGAGACTGCGTTCTTGAAATGTATGTTTTTTTAGCGATTTTTTGTGCATTGTATACAGTTTTAGTGCTAGATGAGCAGCTAAAAGTGCAAAGATTAAGATTAAGTACTTTTCGTTATTTGATTGTTTTTCGATTATTTCTACCTCATTAATCACATTGGCATTTGGTTTTTCTATTTTGGACTGTTCTTTGCCTATTTTGGATAAAAATTAAATGTTCTTTACATTTATTTGGTATATTTACATTTTATTTTTAGTTGCTTGCATGTGTTTACAATTTTAAAGCAATTTACACCATCATTCTACTTATGAAATAAGTTTATATATATATACATGTACTATTTTTGGTTTTTTTTTCATTTACAATGTTTTTAATTTGTTAACTAACGCACCCAGCGTAAAACGCAGTTGAAGTGCAAAAAATAAATAAATAAATAGTGTGCAAATTAATGCACTACTACCTACTTCTTCCTGCATCTATGTAGTAGGGAATTTAGTTCGGCCAATTTGTCCTTAAGACTTCGTTCCTGTGATTGGGTGAACTTCTTTTCCTTCAATGTATTCACAATTACTGCTCGTTGTCGCTGTCTTCTTGTCCTTTTTCCTCCGCGTCGTTTTGGTGGCGGTGTCGTTTTCGGTATCTTCGTTAGTTTATCATCTTGTTGGCGAAGCTTTTCTTTTTCACGTATTGTCTTGGCTTGTCTGGAATTATATTCGTTTATTGTTAATGGTTGTGGTCCAGCCATTTCATTATTTAATTAAATTTTTAGCGTTTTCGCATTATTTTGCTTTTACTGGAACTTCTTTAACATCTATATTGTTTATTTGTTTTTTATACCCTATTCTAGGGGTATATTAATTTTGACGCATAGTTTGTAACATACCTTAATATTGCCCGTAGACCCCTAAAAGTTACTATATTTATGATCAGCATCGATAGTAATGTCGATCTAGCCATGTCCGTCCGTCCGTCGGCAAAAATTAGGCCTTTAAACTGGACCTAGAGAGCTGAAATTTTAACCATATACTCTCTAGGGTCCCGAAATAATCAAGTTTAAGAATTTTTGAAATCCGCCCACAGACACGCCCACAAACTCAAAAAAACAAAATTTTGGAAAAAATCGAATTTTGAGCTAGAGAGCTGAAATTTTTTATATATGATCTATGGCCCATAAAACTGATTGGGACATAAAATTTTCAATATCCGCCCACTGACACGCCCACAATTAAATAAAACAAATTTTGGGAAAAATTGAATTTTGAGCTAGAAAGCTGAAATTTTTTATATATGATCTTTGGCCCATAAAACTGCTTGGGACATAAAATTTTCAAAATCCGCCGACTGACACGCCCACAATTAAATAAAATATTTTTTTTTTAAAAACCAAAATTTGAGCTAGGGAGCTGAAATTTTTAATATATACTCTCTAGGGGCCCTTTATGCTCATGTGTAAATATTTTCAAAATCCGCCTACTGACACGCCCACAATTATTTTTATTTTATTTTTGAAAGTCCAAAGTTTGAGCTAGGGAGCTGAAATTTATAGTATATACTCTCTAGGTGCCCTTTATGCTCATACTTAAATTTTTTTTAAATCCGCCTACTGACACGCCCACAATTAAATAAAACAATTTTATTGAAAAACCAAAGTTTGAGCTAGGGAGCGTTTTTATTTACAAAAGCTTAGTTTTTTCGATAAAATCCTTTAAATTTTTGTCACGCCCACTTATGAGATATAGGAATAAGAATAGGGTATCCAACAGTTCGCCCAAGCGGACTGTAGCCCGCCCCTATGTTTTTTTTTTTTGTTTGAGCTATCACTGAGGGAAATACTATTGTCTTAACGCATGTTGCTTTATTATACCCTATTCTAAGGGTATATTAATTTTGACGCATAGTTTGTAACATACCTTAATATTGCCCGTAGACCACTAAAAGTTACTATATTTATGATCAGCATCGATAGTAATGTCGATCTAGCCATGTCCGTCCGTCTGTCGGCAAAAATTAGGCCTTTAAACTGGACCTAGAGAGCTGAAATTTTAACCATATACTCTCTAGGGTCAAAATCCGCCCACTGACACGCCCACAAATAAATAAAACAATTTTTTTGAAAATCCAAAGTTTGAGCTAGGGAGCTAAAATTTATAATATATACTCTCTATGGGCCCTTTATGCTCATGTGTAAATATTTTCAAAATCCGCCTATTGACACGCCCACAATTAAATAAAACAATTTTATTGAAACACCCAAGTTTGAGCTAGGGATCGTTTTTTTTTTTTTGATAAAATCCTTTAAATGTTATATAACAAAATATGTAGAGCGTTCTTAACAATTCAACCATACTTAGACTTTTGTCACACCCACTTATGAGGGATAGGAATAAGAATAGGGTATCCAACAGTTCGCCCAAGCGGACTGTAGCCCGTCCCTATGTTTTTTATTTCACATTTCAGGAAAACACATTTGAACACATTATCACTGATGGGAATAATTTTGTTTTTAGTAGATTTTGCATACGTAAACTGAAACAACTCATAAGTCTGGCAGGATCGCCATGTAATAAGAAAAAGTCAACTTGTTTCTCTAGTGGTTCTTTATTGAATGAAATGAAGAATAATAAAATAATCTTATGCGGCCATGCCGCTAACGTAATGTATATAATAGAATCTTGTCGTATCACACGCTCAGCTGAGCGTGGTTTCCAATGACGAGCAAATAAGCTACTCATGGCCGATTGGAATGAGCTGACGCAGCAGCATAGTTACCCGTGGGATTGGAATGCGTAACATGAATAATTACTAAATGCGGTGTAAACGAATTCGCGCTACAAAGGGAACTAATTTTGTTAAACAAAGTCAATCGAAATAGAATATTTGTATGTCTTTTTTTCGGAAAGCATGAAGATGTGGTTTTTCATTTAAGCATTATCTCAGACTTTTCGTAGCGCAAGGATCGAAAAGTAGGATTGATATGCTTTTCAATGTTAGTTGGCATCTCCATTAGCTGTTTAGCAATTAATACAACCGCGTGCAAACGCTATACTTTCTCGAAACCAAAATCGTCTCAATCAATGAAGCATATTGCATATCATTAAGGGTTTTTCTATTGATTTTGTCAAAGAACTTTCGGTTTTGGTGCTTTTGAGAACGAATTATTACGTGGGGTGTTGCCATTCGGGTTTAATTTGATTGTATTTGTATTGTACAGCTGCAGTAGTGCATTTTTTTACCATCTGTTTAGGTATATATGACATTGCGTCGTGGTTAAATAATTTTGTATTCTAATTGCCTTATTCTGTCTACCTTTCACAATATACATATAGCGGAAAGGGCTGGGAAATGTTTTTAGAAAATCTTGCTGATTGAGTTTATGTCGCACTGTTTAAATAAAAAAAATATATATATGTACATCCTTTCATTTCATTATGTACCTGTTTGTATGATGTCTTTGTTTTTCCGATGAATGACGCCTGTTTTGCCAATGAATAAGGGAATTCCCAAAAGGAAGATCTCAAGTTAGGTAGGGATGCAATCATACAATGGGTTGCTTGAAATCGTTAAACGTTACAAAGCCAAGTATGAAACATACGTCGTGGATGAAATGGCTCAAAATTCTATTAATCCAATAGAATTGGTTTGGGCTCAAATGAAAGGGTTTGTAGCAAGATAAAACAAGTCATTTAAAATGGCTGAAATAAGAGACTTACTAACGACAGCACTTAGAAGGGTTGACAAGGAAAAATGGCACATTGAACAGGTTGTTGAGCCAAATATGTGGGAAATGGACGTGTTTGCCAAGGAAGCAATTGTAAGGTTAATAATAGAACTAAATAACGAGAGCAGTAGTAGAAATTAGTATTTTATGTTTTACAATATTTATAATGAATAAATTGGATTACAGTGATATATTTTTCGTTTTGATTTTTTTTTGTGTTACGAAATTTATATATTTTGTTGGTCTACTGGAGATACCCTTGAAAAAACGCGCCTATTATTATCTTACCAGAAAAGGAAATATTTAAACGGAATTTATTTCGTTCCGCATTATTTTTATTTTAAATTTGAAGATGGTAACCCTAATAGAATAAATTGGTCTCCGAGTTATGGCGAATTATCATACACACTACGTCAACCCTGTGAGAGCTTTAAAGAGGGACCGATTTATGTAAGTCATTGCAACCAGACTGAGAGACAAAAATCCTAACTTGCCTGTACTGACAATTTTTGTTGGATAAAGTATAGATAGGAATAACCTGGTTGTAGTATGAAGGTTTGGAAGGGAGGTGGTTTTTATTTTCTTATCTTAAGTGGGAAAGAGTCGCATGTACGATTTTTCACCTACCCGTATTATTATATTATTTCTATATATTACTATGGCTTAGGAGTAATATTAGAAACTCTATAAAAAAAATAAAAAAAAAGCTTTAGAATTTGACTTATGCGCTAGTCCATTTTTATGTGACACCAAAGCCCTTTGGCCCATGTTGCTTAACTCAAATTCTTTTTTGCATAATTTGCATCTTGCTTTGCCGTTATTGCCTTAAAATAAAAACTATTCTATAGAAAATCTTCATTAGCAAAAGTGTAATAAGAAAAAGTCAACTTGTTTCTCTAGTGGTTCTTTATTGAATGAAATGAAGAATAATAAAATAATATTATGCTGCCACGCCGCTAACGTAATGTATATAATAGAATCTTGTCGTATCCCACGCTAACCTGAGCATGGTTTCCAATGACGAGCAAATTAGCTACTCATGGCCGATTGGAATGAGCTGACGCAGCAGCATGGTTTCCAATGACCAGCAGCCTAGTTACCCGTGGGATTGGAATGCGTAACATGAATAATTACTAAATGTGGTGTAAGTGAATTCGCGCTACACCTCCCTTTTTTAGAAGAGTGAATTTATTCAATAGAAGTTTAATCTTAAATTCTAAATTTTATTTGCTTTTCAAATGAATTAATTCTATATAAATTTACTCTTAAGTTATTTTGATTTATTTATTTTAATTGAATTTAAAATGAATTTATTCTTAAATATAAAAAAAATTTAAGTTGACAGTATTCATTATTTTCAATATTCTTTTGTTTCGTAACGTCTAAGTCGGTCTTTGTGCACAATTGTCGTCTTGTCGTTGTTGGTTTTTAAGGCTACATTGTTCCTATTGTGTATGCTTACTACCTTATATGGTCCCTTATACGAGTAGATATTGTCCAACTTATGTCCTATTTGTTTCACTAGAAAGAGATCTCCTACTGCAATATCTATGCTATTACTATACCTGTCGTATAAGGCCTTTTCTTTATGCTTTTTGCTTTTTATAATTTCTACGGCCCTTTTATGAGCCGTTTGAAGTCAAAATTTGACTTGCTTCTCATACGCGTCCACATTATAAATGGGGTCTACTTTTGTATCACAAAGAAATTTGTAATTACCTGCGGATTTACCAAATACTAATTCAAATGGGCAATAGTCATGTACCACTGATGGCGTAGTATTGTAGCAATACGTGAAGTATTTTAGCCACTCGTCCCCGTCAGTTGTTTCTATTGAAATGTGTGAGCGAACATACTCATTAAATGCTCTGTGGTTTCTTTCCACAGTTCCTAACGTTTGGTGATGGTATGCCGTAGAGGTGACATTTTCCACTTTCAATAGTTTACATATTTCGTCAAATATTTGGTTTTTACATTCGGTGCCCATGTCTGTAATTATTTTCCTCATAGGACCGTAAACTAGTATGAAATGGTTAAAGATTGCTTTCGCAATACCAGATATTTGGTTAAATCACATATTACTGTGACTGCATACGCATTGCCATTTTCTGATCTTGGTAATGGTCCAATGGTATATATCAGTACTACATCAAATGCGGTTGTTGGGGTATCAGTTATAATCATTGGTTCTATTACGTTTTTCAGTGACTTATTTCTTTGACATTTGTCACATCTCTTAACGTATTTTATAATATCCCTAGTCATATTTTTCCAATAATATTTTTGTCGTATCTTTTTTAATGTACGTGTGATCCCTGCGTGGTCACCACAGATTGGATCATCATGGTACTTTTGTATAATCATTTTTCTTTTGTCATCATTTGTTATTTTTATCATTATAGGCGTCAGTGTAATTCGAAGGTGTGTTAGAGCTCTATTTCCTATTTCTTTATATTCATTGATCCGGATCTTCTCAAAAATATCGTCACCTAGTGACTGCTGCAGCTTTATTATCCGTTATCACTAGCTATTTTTTGAAGCAGTAGACATAATTGATCCATGTCAATTTTTCCATTAGTAATAAGGTTATTTATTTCTATAGTGATCACTTTTTTATTCTTAGTAATTTTTAAAGAGTCGCCATTAATAGCTAGCCGGGCGCTGTTTCTTTTACTTCTACTACTGAACCCTTCATATATATTTATCTTATTAGATGACCTTTCTATTTTGTCGGCTGTAGATTCTACGTTATTTTTATTGGATTGCAGCCTGGTTGTGACTTTAAATAGTTTATTGGCTGAATTTCTTATATTTTGAATTTCGTTAAAATCTATGCGCGACAATGCGTCCGCTGCATGATTATCTTTTCCCCTCAAGTACTCTATAGTAAAATCGTATTCCTCGAGGTCTATGGTCGCTTCTAATCAAGAACTTAGTTCCATATATGTAGGGTCTGAATTAATTGATTGCCCAATGAATAGCAGCTAGTTCTTGTTCAATAGTGGATTTATTACTTTCACCTTTTGTGAATGATCTGGAGGCATATGCAACTGGAAGTTGGTACCTGTTTAGAGTAAGTTTTGATGTTTAGAGTAAGATTTAATTTCCATCTTAAATTATTCATTACAATTTATTGCTTTGTTGTGAGTGGATTTCCATCCACTCTTAATTTATTATAAACATACAGACCGAACCGCTGACGTCGCATAATTCTTCATTGTACAGTGCCCGAGTCATACGGCACTTTATATTTCTCATTTTCCCACAATGTAGATTTTCCCCGGTCGCCACCAGCCAAAAATCCCTCATCAATCCATCCACAATCGAGGAGCTGGCATTCCACACAGCGAATGTCCAGCATCATATATCCGCCACCCGATACCAGAGTCTATGCGCAGACATTCGTATGCACTTTGTGGTCGTCGCCTCGTCGCCTAATGGTTGTTGACATAAGATAACCAGGCGAGGGTGCGAACCATAAATACTGCCATCCATCTGGCATTGTTTATTCTTGGAATAAGTACAATGTCGCGCATACAGATCGCTATGGGTATTTCGGGTGTGTGTGCCACACTCTATTTCGTTGATACGTGGTTGACAAAGGCATGGGCATGGTATCGAGTGCTTGATACTCTGCTCCCGTGGGACCTGTAATCTGCTAGTTTTGGATGACGGTGCAAAAGCGGTTGGCGACTGCGGACTTCTTGGGAGAAACACATTGGTTTCTCGGGCAGTTATTCTTCAACCTCGACTCGGTGCAGTTTAGTTTAGTTATTAACCTACTACGGTGTTTTTCGGTCCTTTTTAACCTCGCAGCGGTTCGCTTCGGTGACGATATATTCCTATCATTGTAAATTCCGATAATTGTAATTCCTATCCAACTTTCTAAAATTAATAATAAATATCTACGCTTAACAGAATTTCTTGTTGTTACAAATTATTTTTCTGGAACCATTATTTTCAGATTCGCTCCCCTGTCGTCGGAGACTAATTACCCGACAGTATCCATTGCACTCTTGACTAAGTACAGCACCGCATGCGTATTTGCTTGCATCGGTGGTTATGCAAAATTGCTGGAAGTCTGGATACTGCAAGATTTGAGGGCTTAATAGCATTTGTTTTAAGTATTGGAATGCATTGCCACATTCTATGGTCCATTCAAAGGGGGTGTTTTTCTTACAGAGTCTCGTTAAGAGCCTTGAATGTTCAGCGAAATTTGGAACAAATCGTCTGTAATAATTGCAGAATGCAACGAATCGCTTGACTTCATCTGCATTTTTGGGTATTGGATAGTCTAAGATAATCTGAAATTTTCTATCATCTGGGAGAATGCCTTGGTCCGTGCATTTATGACGTAAGTATGTCACTTTGTGACTTAAAAATGTGCACTTGTCAGGATGTAATTTTAGATTGTATTTTCGACACGTTTTGAATACATCGGTTAATTTTTTTAACATGTGTGATTCTGAACGGCCCAACACAACTAAATCATCCATATACGAGTATGTATAAGAATGCTTGCGTTGGTGATAAACCAGAAAACGCAATTGTCATCGTTCTTTGAAATGAGTTTGGTGCTATCTTTAGGCCATATGGTAGACGCTTGAATCGGTATGAACCTTTATCACTTGAAAATGACGTGATGTCCCTTAAGTTTTCATCTAATTCAATTTGATGAAATCCTGACGTTAAGTCTAGGCAAGAGAAACACCTAGTTTTGCCTAGTTGGTCGAGAATATCATCTATTCTTGGCAACTGAAATTTGTCCGCAATTAGCTTTTTGTTTATACTCCTATAATCCACTACTAATCTCCATCGTTTTTTATGATTACCAAGCAAAGATTTTTTCGGTACCAACAGTATTGGACTGTTATACTCTGATGCAGATGGTTCCACTATATCGTCTCTTATTAGTTTGTCAACTTATTTTGTTATTTCACTTTTATGAACGTGCGGTATTCAATAGTTTTAAATATATGTTGGATCGTCGGTTTTTAAACGAAGCTTTTGTTTATAAAAGTTGTTAACCGTTATTTTATCTGTTTCGAGCGCAAATATGTCAATATACTCTGAGCAGAGTTTATGCAAGTAAGATTTTATGAAGTCGGGAAAATGTTTGGGCAATTTTTGTAGCTTAACGTCACTGGGATTGGCATTTTCTATTGATATGTTTTCATAGTCGTTTAGACTTTCTGTTTTTAATGTAACATTATGTATCAATACATTTTCATTTGTTGTGTTTATTACGCGGACAAATGCTCTTGCACTTTTTGCGATTGTATTTGCCACATATATTCCATCTTTAAGCTGCTGTTGTGGAATAAGCACTTCTTTTTCCTGACATTGGAGGTTGACCTGTCTGATAACTTCTGATCTTGCAGGTATTGCTATTGCATTATTAGCTGGTGAGCAAGACAATGGTATTTCAATTTCGTTAAAACCATCTGGTCTTATTACTAGTCAATCTTGATTTCTGTCATAGTTAGGTGTACTATTATATTTCTTTACAAAGTCAATCCCAATTATTCCATCGGATGGAATTGGAAAATCATCGCTAACGACATGAAATTCATGAGCTAATAGTATATTTTCAATCTTTAAATCAGTGTAAACTTTTCCTAGTGTGTTAGTTATTCCCTGACCGATGCCGTGTAGGCTTGTTGTTTCGTATTTGTCAAAAGTATGGAATTGATCTATTTGTCTTTTCTTTACTATACAAATGTCCGCGCCTGTGTCGATAATGAACGATTTTATATCATTATTTAGTGAAGTCTTTAATGCTATGAATGATGTTAAGTTTAGTCGTATATTATAGATTTTACTACTTATGTTATTATTTCCTAGTGAGTACTTGGGGTTGGTTCGTTTTCCGTAACCTGTTGTGTCATTCTGACGTTTCTACTTCCATTGTTGTAGTTATTTCTGGACTGGTTATAATTATTTCTATTGCCGCGGTTATTATAACTTCCACGTCCACGTCCACGACCTCCGCCGCGTCCGCGTTCGCGAAAGTTGTTATTAGTTCGATTATTGTTATGATAATAACTATTACTCCTACCTCTATTATTTCTAAAATGCAGTATTGCATTTGCCTGGCCATAAGATTTTGTACAGCAGTTCAGGAATTCAGCTACTGCTTCATTCATGTTGTTGAATTGACCGGACTCCATAATAAGTTTAACCTTATCATTGTTGGAGTTCTTTATCATGGCCTTTATGGCAGCCTTGGTCGCGTATGTCTTCGAAATATATGCGCCTTGCAATTTTTTGGTGAGGTCTTCAACCTCTTTTGCATAGTCCGTCCGAAATATATGCGCTTTGCAATTTTTTGGTGATGTCTTCAACCTCTTTTGCATATTCATTTGCCGGTTTGAGGCTTTGGCGGACGTTCATCAACTTTGCAGTGATGACGTCTACAGACTCCCCTTTTACTGTGGCTTTTAGTTTTTGGACTACTTCTGCTACTGTTATTTCCGAACCAGATATTAGGTTTATAGCGGTTCCTTTTAGCTTTGTTTTTATTAGGTTAATAGCAACGATGTTATTGCCATCGTTTATGTTATTTATTAACTCTAACGCAGCTGAGAAGCTTTGCAGTTCGTCTGCGCTACCATAAACATCTGGGATGATTTTAGATGCTATGTTTAGAAATTCCACAGGTGTTTGCGGCATTTTGTTTGTATTTGAAGTACTGGTTTTGTTACTATTAATTTCTTGGTTCTTGTCGGTATCGATGAAAACTTTCTCGTGGAGCGAGACAGGTAATTTGAGGTCTACTGAGTGACGAGAAGCTGCTCTAGAGACTTTGTCTCTGCATTCGTTAAAGAACTTGTGAGCATTGTCTTTATGTACATTGGTTAGCTTTGAGTAGTTAACGTTTAGTATTACTCTAATGTTTTCTAAGCTCGTTACCAATACCTCTAAGTGCCTGTTTAAATTTTTCTTACCTAATGGTCTATCTTGATTGATGGACTTATAGGATTTGTCAAGTACTTCTTTTGATTGTCGCAATTTTTCGACAATCCTTAACCATTCCATTTAATTGGCTATGGCATAAATATAAGGAATTCTTTTGAATGAGTAAACTGAAGAACATTTTCAAATTATTAAATCGGAGAAAGAAAAAAAAGATTTTATAATACACTATATGTTGTCATCGTACAATCGTACATGTTACTAAAGTCGTATGTTTTATGTAATTTATTAAATATTGATATATTGAACTCAAAAAAATTTTGATTAAAATTGTGCAAGAGACTGCGTTCTTGCCATGTATGTTTTTTTAGCGATTTTTTGTGCATTGTATACAGTTTTAGTGCTAGATGAGCAGCTAAAAGTGCAAAGATTAAGATTAAGTACATTTCGTTATTTGATTGTTTTTCGGTTATTTCTACCTCATTTTCTATTTTGGACTGTTCTTTGCCTATTTTGGATAAAAGTTAAATGTTCTTTACATTTATTTGTTATATTTACATTTAATTTTTAGTTGCTTGCATGTGTTTACAAATTTAAAGCAATTTACACCATCATTCTACTTATGAAATAAGTTTACATATATACATGTACTATTTTTGGTTTTTTTTTCATTTACAATGTTTTTAATTTGTTAACTAACGCACCCAGCGTAAAACGCAGTTGAAGTGCAAAAAATAAATAAATAAATAGTGTGCAAATTAATGCACTACTACCTACTTCTTCCTGCATCTATGTAGTAGGGAATTTAGTTCGGCCAATTTGTCCTTAAGACTTCGTTCCTGTGATTGGGTGAACTTCTTTTCCTTCAATGTATTCACAATTACCGCTCGTTGTCGCTGTCTCCTTGTCCTTTTTCCTCCGCGTCGTTTTGGTGGCGGTGACGTTTTCGGTATTTTCGTTAGTTTTTCATCTTGTTGGCGAAGCTTTTGTTTTTCACGTATTGTATTGGCTTGTCTGGAATTATATTCGTTTATTGTTAATGGTTGTGGTCCAGCCATTTCATTATTTAATTAAATTTTTAGCGTTTTCGCATTATTTTGCTTTTACTGGAACTTCTTTAACTTCTATATTGTTTATTTGTTTATTTTTTTTTTGTTTGTGCTATCACTGAGGGAAATACTATTGTCTTAACGTATGTTGCTTTGTTATACCCTATTCTAAGGGTATATTAATTTTTACGTATAGTTTGTAACATACCTTAATATTGCCCGTAGACCACTAAAAGTTACTATATTTATGATCAGCATCGATAGTAATGTCGATCTAGCCATGTCCGTCCGCCTGTCGGCAAAAATTAGGCCTTTAAACTGGACCTAGAGAGCTGAAATTTTAACAATATACTCTCTAGGGTCCCGAAATAATCAAGTTTACGAATTTTTGAAATCCGCCCACAGACACGCCCACAAACTCAAAAAAACAAAATTTTGGAAAAAATCGAATTTTGAGCTAGAAAGCTGAAATTTTTTATATATGATCTATGACTCCTAAAACTGGTCGGGATAAAAATTTTGCAAAATCCGCCCACAAATAAATAAAACAATTTTTTTGAAAATCCAAAGTTTGAGCTAGGGAGCTGAATTTTATAATATATACTCTCTATAGGCCCTTTATGCTCATGTGTAAATATTTTCAAAATCCCCCTATTGACACGCCCACAATTAAATAAAACAATTTTACTGAAACACCCAAGTTTGAGCTAGGGAGCGTTTTTTTTTTGATAAAATCCTTTAAATGTTATATAACAAAATATGTAGAGCGTTCTTAACAATTCAACCATACTTAGACTTTTGTCACGCCCACTTATGAGGGATAGGAATAAGAATAGGGTATCCAACAGTTCGCCCAAGCGGACTGTAGCCCGTCCCTATGTTTTTTATTTCACATTTCAGGAAAACACATTTGAACACATTATCACTGATGGGAATAATTTTGTTTTTAGTAGATTTTGCAAACGTAAACTGAAACAACTCATAAGTCTGGCAGGATCGCCATGTAATAAGAAAAAGTCAACTTGTTTCTCTAGTGGTTCTTTATTGAATGAAATGAAGAATAATAAAATAATCTTATGCGGCCATGCCGCTAACGTAATGTATATAATAGAATCTTGTCGTATCACACGCTCAGCTGAGCGTGGTTTCCGATGACGATCAAATAAGCCATTCGGGTTTAATTTGATTGTATTTGTATTGTACAGCTGCAGAAGAGCTTTTTTTTACCATCTGTTTAGGTATATATGACATTGCGTCGTGGTTAAATAATTTTGTATTCTAATTGCCTGATTCTGTCTACCTTTCACAATATACATATAGCGGAAAGGGCTGGGAAATGTTTTTAGAAAATCTTGCTGATTGAGTTTATGTCGCACTGTTTAAATAAAAAAAATATATATATGTACATCCTTTCATCTCATTATGTACCTGTTTGTATGATGTCTTTGTTTTTCCGATGAATGACGCCTGTTTTGCCAATGAATAAGGGAATTCCCAAAAGGAAGATCTCAAGTTAGGTAGGGATGCAATCATACAATGGGTTGCTTGAAATCGTTAAACGTTACAAAGTCAAGTATGAA
The DNA here is from genome assembly GCA_949715645.1 of Portevinia maculata. Taxonomy (NCBI): domain Eukaryota; kingdom Metazoa; phylum Arthropoda; class Insecta; order Diptera; family Syrphidae; genus Portevinia; species Portevinia maculata. Next base: position 186,631,397 of record OX454526.1, read on the forward strand.
ACATACGTCGTGGATGAAATGGCTCAAAACTCTATTAATCCAATAGAATTGGTTTGGGCTCAAATGAAAGGGTTTGTAGCAAGCCAAAACAAGTCATTTAAAATGGCTGAAATAAGAGACTTACTAACGACAGCACTTAGAAGGGTTGACAAGGAAAAATGGCACATTGAACAGGTTGTTGAGCCAAATATGTGGGAAATGGACGTGTTTGCCAAGGAAGCAGTTGTAAGGTTAATAATAGAACTAAATAACGAGAGCAGTAGTAGAAATTAGTATTTTATGTTTTACAATATTTATAATGAATAAATTGGATTACAGTGATATATTTTTCGTTTTGATTTTTTTTTTGTGTTACGAAATTTATATATTTTGTTGGTCTACTGGAGATACCCTTGAAAAAACGCGCCTATTATTATCTTACCAGAAAAGGAAATATTTAAATGGAATTTATTTCGTTCCGCAATATTTTTATTTTAAATTGGAAGATGGTAACCCTAATAGAATAAATTGGTCTCTGAGTTATGGCGAATTATCATACACACTACGTCAACCCTGTGAGAGCTTTAAAGAGGGACCGATTTATGTAAGTCATTGCAACCAGACTGCGAGACAAAAATCCTAACTTGCCTGTACTGACAATTTTTGTTGGATAAAGTATAGATAGGAATAACCTAGTTGTAGTATGAAGGTTTGGAAGGGAGGTGTTTTTTATTTTCTTATCTTAAGTGGGAAAGAGTCGCATGTACGATTTTTCACCTACCCGTATTATTATATTATTTCTATATATAACTATGGCTTAGGAGTAATATTAAAAATTCTATAAAAAAAAAAATAAAAAAAAAGCTTTAGAATTTGACTTATGCGCTAGTCCATTTTTATGTGACACCAAAGCCCTTTGGCCCATGTTGCTTAACTCAAATTCTTTTTTGCATAATTTGCATCTTGCTTTGCCGTTATTGCCTTAAAATAAAAACTATTCTATAGAAAATCTTCATTAGCAAAGGTGTAATAAGAAAAAGTCAACTTGTTTCTCTAGTGGTTCTTTATTGAATGAAATGAAGAATAATAAAATAATCTTATGCTGCCACGCCGCTAACGTAATGTATATAATAGAATCTTGTCGTATCCCACGCTAACCTGAGCATGGTTTCCAATGACGAGCAAATTAGCTACTCATGGCCGATTGGAATGAGCTGACGCAGCAGCATGGTTTCCAATGACCAGCAGCCTAGTTACACGTGGGATTGGAATACATGAATAATTACTAAATGCGGTGTAAGCGAATTCGCGCTACACCTCCTGTTTTTAGAAGAGTGAATTTATTCAATAGAAGTTTAATCTTAAATTCTAAATTTTATTTGCTTTTCAAATGAATTAATTCTATATAAATTTACTCTTAAGTTATTTTGATTTATTTATTTTAATTGAATTTAAAATAAATTTATTCTTAAATATAAAAAAAATTTAAGTTGACAGTATTCATTATTTTCAATATTCTTTTGTTTCGTAACGTCTAAGTCGGTCTTTGTGCACAATTGTCGTCTTGTCGTTGTTGGTTTTTAAGGCTACATTGTTCCTATTGTGTATGCTTACTACCTTATATGGTCCCTTATACGAGTAGATATTGTCCAACTTATGTCCTATTTGTTTCACTAGAAAGATATCTCCTACTGCAATATCTATGCTATTACTATACCTGTCGTATAAGGCCTTTTCTTTATGCTTTTTGCTTTTTATAATTTCTACGGCCCTTTTATGAGCCGTTTGAAGTCAAAATTTGACTTCCTTCTCATACGCGTCCACATTATAAATGGGGTCTACTTTTGTATCACAAAGAAATTTGTAATTACCTGCGGATTTACCAAATACTAATTCAAATGGGCAATAGTCATGTACCACTGATGGCGTAGTATTGTAGCAATACGTGAAGTATTTTAGCCACTCGTCCCCGTCAGTTGTTTCTATTGAAATGTGTGAGCGAACATACTCATTAAATGCTCTGTGGTTTCTTTCCACAGTTCCTAACGTTTGGTGATGGTATGCCGTAGAGGTGACATTTTCCACTTTCAATAGTTTACATATTTCGTCAAATATTTGATTTTTATATTCGGTGCCCATGTCTGTAATTATTTTCCTCATAGGACCGTAAACTAGTATGAAATGGTTAAAGATTGCTTTCGCAATACCAGATATTTGGTTAAATCACATATTACTGTGACTGCATACGCATTGCCATTTTCTGATCTTGGTAATGGTCCAATGGTATCTATCAGTACTACATCAAATGCGGTTGTTGGGGTATCAGTTATAATCATTGGTTCTATTACGTTTTTCAGTGACTTATTTCACTCACATCTCTAACGTATTTTATAATATCCCTAGTCATATTTTTCCAATAATATTTTTGTCGTATCTTTTTATACCCTATTCTAGGGGTATATTAATTTTGACGCATAGTTTGTAACATACCTTAATATTGCCCGTAGACCCCTAAAAGTTACTATATTTATGATCAGCATCGATAGTAATGTCGATCTAGCCATGTCCGTCCGTCCGTCCGTCCGTCCGTCCGTCGGCAAAAATTAGGCCTTTAAACTGGACCTAGAGAGCTGAAATTTTAACCATATACTCTCTAGGGTCCCGAAATAATCAAGTTTACGAATTTTTGAAATCCGCCCACAGACACGCCCACAAACTCGAAAAAACAAAATTTTGGAAAAAATCGAATTTTGAGCTAGGAAGCTGAAATTTTTTATATATGATCTATGACTCCTAAAACTGCTCGTGATATAAAATTTTCAAAATCCGCCCACTGCCACGCCCACAAAAAAATAAAACAATTTTATTGAAAAACCAAAATTTGAGCTAGGGAGCTGAAATTTTTAATATATACTCTCTAGGGGCCCTTTAAGATCATGTATAAATATTTTCAAAATCCGCCCACTGACACGCCCACAAATAAATAAAACAATTTTTTTGAAAATCCAAAGTTTGAGCTAGGGAGCTGAAATTTATAATATATACTCTCTATGGGCCCTTTATGCTCATGTGTAAATATTTTCAAAATCCGCCCACTGGCACGCCCACAATTATTATTTTTTTTTTTTTTTTGAAAATTCAAAGTGAGCTAGGGAGCTGAAATTTATAATATATACTCTCTAGGGGCCCTTTATGCTCATGTGTTAATTATTTTTTAAATCCGCCTACTGACACGCCCACAATTAAATAAAACAATTTTATTGAAACACCCAAGTTTGAGCTAGGGAGCGTTTTTTTTGATAAAATCCTTTAAATGTTATATAACAAAATATGTAGAGCGTTCTTAACAATTTAACCATTACTTAGACTTTTGTCACGCCCACTTATGAGGGATAGGAATAAGAATAGGGTATCCAACAGTTCGCCCAAGCGGACTGTAGCCCGTCCCTATGTTTTAATGTACGTGTGATCCCTGCGTGGCCACCACAGATTGGATCATCATGGTACTTTTGTATAATCATTTTTCTTTTGTCATCATTTGTTATTTTTATCATTATAGGCGTCAGTGTAATTCGAAGGTTTGTTAGAGCTCTATTTCCTATTTCTTTATATTCATTGATCCGGATCTTCTCAAAAATATCGTCACCTAGTGACTGCTGCAGCTTTATTAATCCGTTATCACTAGCTATTTTTTCAAGCAGTAGACATAATTGATCCATTTCAATTTTTCCATTAGCAATAAGGTTATTTATTTCTATAGTGATCACTTTTTTATTCTTAGTAATTTTTAAAGAGTCGCCATTAATAGCTAGCCGGGCGCTGTTTCTTTTACTTCTACTACTGAACGCTTCATATATATTTATCTTATTAGATGACCTTTCTATTTTGTCGGCTGTAGATTCTACGTTATTTTTATTGGATTGCAGCCTGGTTGTGACTTTAAATAGTTTGTTGGCTGAATTTCTTATATTTTGAATTTCGTTCGGTTGGTGACTGCGGACTTCTTGGGAGAAACACATTGGTTTCTCGGGCAGATATTCTTCAACCTCCACTCGGTGCAGTTTAGTTTAGTTATTAACCTACTACGGTGTTTTTTGGTCCTTTTTAACCTCGCAGCGGTTCGCTTCGGTGACGATATATTCCTATCATTGTAAATTCCGATAATTGTAATTCCTATCAAACTTTCTAAAATTAATAATAAATATCTACGCTTAACAGAATTTCTTGTTGTTACAAATTATTTTTCCGGAACCATTATTTTCAGATTCGCTCCCCTGTCGTCGGAGACTAATTACCCGACAGTATCCATTGTACTCTTGACTAAGTACAGCACCGCATGCGTATTTGCTTGCATCGGTGGTTATGCAAAATTGCTGGAAGCCTGGATACTGCAAGATTTGAGGGCTTAATAGCATTTGTTTTAATTTAATTGGAATGCATTGCCACATTCTATGGTCCATTCAAAGGAGGTGTTTTTCTTACAGAGTCTCGTTAAGAGCCTTGAATGTTCAGCGAAATTTGGAACAAATCGTCTGTAATAATTGCAGAATGCAACGAATCGCTTGACTTCATCTGCATTTTTGGGTATTGGATAGTCTACGATAATCTGAAATTTTCTATCATCTGGGAGAATGCCTTGGTCCGTGCATGACGTAAGTATGTCACTTCGTGACTTATAAATGTGCACTTGTCAGGATGAAATTTTAGATTGTGTTTTCGACACGTTTTGAATACATCGGTTAAATTTTTTAACATATGTGATTCTGAACGGCCCAACACAACTAAATCATCCATATACGAGTATGTATAAGAATGCTTGCGTTGGTGATAAACCAGAAAACGCAATTGTCATCGTTCTTTGAAATGAGTTTGGTGCTATCTTTAGGCCATATGGTAGACGCTTGAATCGGTATGAACCTTTATCACTTGAAAATGACGTGATGTCCCTTAAGTTTTCATCTAATTCAATTTGATGAAATCCTGACGTTAAGTCTAGGCAAGAGAAATACCTAGTTTTGCCTAGTTGGTCGAGAATATAATCTATTCTTGGCAACTGAAATTTGTCCGCAATTAGCTTTTTGTTTATACTCCTATAATCCACTACTAATCTCCATCGTTTTTGATGATTACTAAGCAAAGATTTTTTCGGTACCAACAGTATTGGACTGTTATACTCTGATGCAGATGGTTCCACTATATCGTCTCTTATTAGTTTGTCAACTTATTTTGTTATTTCACTTTTATGAACGTGCGGTATTCAATAATTTTAAATATATGTTGGATCGTCGGTTTTTAAACGAAGCTTTTGTTTATAAAAGTTGTTAACCGTTATTTTATCTGTTTCGAGCGCAAATATGTCAATATACTCTGAGCAGAGTTTATGCAAGTAAGATTTTATGAAGTCGGGAAAATGTTTGGGCAATTTTTGTAGCTTAACGTCACTGGGATTGGCATTTTCTATTGATATGTTTTCATAGTCGTTTAGACTTTCTGTTTTTAATGTAACATTGTGTATCAATACATTTTCATTTGTTGTGTTTATTACGCGGACAAATGCTCTTGCACTTTTTGCGATTGTATTTGCCACATATATTCCATCTTTAAGCTCCTGTTGTGGAATAAGCACTTCTTTTTCCTGACATTGGAGGTTGACCTGTCTGATAACTTCTGATCTTGCAGGTATTGCTATTGCATTATTAGCTGGTGAGCAAGACAATGGTATTTCAATTTCGTTAAAACCATCTGGTCTTATTACTAGTCAATCTTGATTTCTGTCATAGTTAGGTATACAATTATATTTCTTTACAAAGTCAAGCCCAATTATTCCATCGGATGGAATTGGAAAATCATCGCTAACGACATGAAATTCATGAGCTAATAGTATATTTTCAATCTTTAAATCAGTGTAAACTTTTCCTAGTGTGTTAGTTAATTCCTGACCGATGCCGTGTAGGCTTGTTGTTTCGTATTTGTCGAAAGTATGGAATTGATCTATTTGTCTTTTCTTTACTATAGAAATGTCCGCGCCTGTGTCGATAATGAACGATGTTATATCATTATTTAGTGAAGTCTTTAATGCTATGAATGATGTTAAGTTTAGTCGTATATTATAGATTTTACTACTTATGTTATTATTTCCTAGTGAGTACTTGGGGTTGGTTCGTTTTCCGTAACCTGTTGTGTCATTCTGACGTTTCTACTTCCATTGTTGTAGTTATTTCTGGACTGGTTATAATTATTTCTATTGCCGCGGTTATTATAACTTCCACGTCCACGTCCACGACCTCCGCCGCGTCCGCGTTCGCGAAAGTTGTTATTAGTTCGATTATTGTTATGATAATAACTATTACTCCTACCTCTATTTTTCTAAAATGCAGTATTGCATTTGCCTGGCCATAAGATTCTGTACAGAAGTTCACGAATTTAGCTACTGCTTCATTCATGTTGTCAAATAGACCGGACTCCATAATAAGTTTAACCTTATCATTGTTGAAGTTCTTTATCATAGCCTTTATGGCAGCCTTGGTCGCGTATGTCTCAGCATTAGTCCGTCCGAAATATATGCGCTTTGCAATTTTTTGGTGAGGTCTTCAACCTCTTTTGCATAGTCCGTCCTAAATATGTGCGCTTTGCAATTTTTTGGTGATGTCTTCAACCTCTTTTGCATATTCATTTGCCGGTTTGAGGCTTTGGCGGACGTTCATCAACTTTGCAGTGATGACGTCTACAGACTCCCCTTTTACTGTGGCTTTTAGTTTTTGGACTACTTCTGCTACTGTTATTTCCGAACCAGATATTAGGTTTATAGCGCTTCCTTTTAGCTTTGTTTTTATTAGGTTAATAGCAACGATGTTATTGCCATCGTTTATGTTATTTATTAACTCTAACGCAGCTGAGAAGCTTTGCAGTTCGTCTGCGCTACCATACAAATCTGGGATGATTTTAGATGCTATGTTTAGAAATTCCACAGGTGTTTGCGGCATTTTGTTTGTATTTGAAGTACTGGTTTTGTTACTATTAATTTCTTGGTTCTTGTCGGTATCGATGAAAACTTTCTCGTGGAGCGAGACAGGTAATTTGAGGTCTACTGAGTGACGAGAAGCTGCTCTAGAGACTTTGTCTCTGCATTCGTTAAAGAACTTGTGAGCATTGTCTTTATGTAGATTGGTTAGGTTTGAGTAGTTAACGTTTAGTATTACTCTAATGTTTTCTAAGCTCGTTACCAATACCTCTAAGTGCCTGTTTAAATTTTCCTTACCTATTGGTCTATCTTGATTGATGGACTTATAGGATTTGTCAAGTACTTCTTTTGATTGTCGCAATTTTTCGACAATCCTTAACCATTCCATTTAATTGGCTATGGCATAAATATAAGGAATTCTTTTGAATGAGTAAACTGAAGAACATTTTCAAATTATTAAATCGGAGAAAGAAAAAAAAGATTTTATAATACACTATATGTCGTCATCGTACAATCGTACATGTTACTAAAGTCGTATGTTTTATGTAATTTATTAAATATTGATATATTGAACTCAAAAAAATTTTGATTAAAATTGTGCAAGAGACTGCGTTCTTGCCATGTATGTTTTATTAGCGATTTTTTGTTCATTGTATACAGTTTTAGTGCTAGATGAGCAGCTAAAAGTGCAAAGATTAAGATTAAGTACATTTCGTTATTTGATTGTTTTTCGGTTATTTCTACCTCATTAATCACATTGGCATTTGGTTTCTCTATTTTGGACTGTTCTTTGCCTATTTTGGATAAAAATTAAATGTTCTTTACATTTATTTGTTATATTTACATTTTATTTTTAGTTGCTTGCATGTGTTTACAATTTTAAAGCAATTTACACCATCATTCTACTTATGAAATAAGTTTACATATATACATGTACTATTTTTGTTTTTTTTTTCATTTACAATGTTTTTAATTTGTTAACTAACGCACCCAACGTAAAACGCAGTTGAAGTGCAAAAAATAAATAAATAAATAGTGTGCAAATTAATGCATTACTACCTACTTCTTCCTGCATCTATGTAGTAGGGAATTTAGTTCGGCCAATTTGTCCTTAAGACTTCGTTCCTGTTATAACGTGGTTTCCCAGCCGGGGTAGGCTAAGCGGGAATGCCTGGGTCCTAGAAATAGAAAAGGAGGAGGGGGAAAGAGTCGACCCGCGAATGAGCACCCAGGAAATGTGCGACAAATCAAATACTTGCTAAAATTAATTTTTAACTAGACTTCAAACTTTATTTGACTTAATAAAAATAACTTCCGATGCTTCCTGGCGTCGATGCGGCGTGGCTAAGCTCCGACGGTGAACTCCTCGAATCCTAGGCGCGGTCCTCTTTTATATGGTGGTGCTGCTTCTGTGGCGTCTCCGTGGTGGTGCTGGTTCTGTGGCTGCGTGATCTCTGTGGTTGATGCCTCTGTTGCTGTTGTTGTCTCTGCTGCTGTTGTGGTCTCTGCTGCTGTTGATGTTGTTCTGTTGTTGTTGTTGTGTCCTTCTACATAACTACACTACACTACCAACTACAGCCTACCAACTACAGCCTACCAACTCCCTTCTACCAACTACGTTCTAGGAGGGGCGAGTACCTGGGCCGCAATAAGCTGCGTACCCTGTGTCCCCACTTCCCGCTCTTGCTACTTGAGCCCGTAGTGTCCGCCAGAGCGCTTCTGCTCCACGCATGTTGGCTGGATCCAGCTGTCATGTGTCTGGTCCGGCGGCCACCACTCGACTGAAATTACATTTCGTGTGAGTCATGCGCATCCAATCAGTGGTGACCTTGCGAGCTGGAGTGTGATAAGTGTGGGCGCGCGTGTTGGTATTGGTGGGAGTGTGCGAGCGTGTGTGCTGTGGTGAGTTGGTATTGGTGTGGTGAGTTTTGGTTTCGGCTTGCTGATGTATTGGTGGTGGTGGGGAGTTGTTTTGGTGCCACAGCACATGTGGCGAAGATTACTTCGTTACACTGTGATTGGGTGAACTTCTTTTCCTTCAATGTATTCACAATTACTGCTCGTTGTCGCTGTCTTCTTGTCCTTTTTCCTCCGCGTCGTTTTGGTGGCGGTGTCGTTTTCGGTATCTTCGTTAGTTTATCATCTTGTTGGCGAAGCTTTTCTTTTTCACGTATTGTCTTGGCTTGTCTGGAATTATATTCGTTTATTGTTAATGGTTGTGGTCCAGCCATTTCATTATTTAATTAAATTTTTAGCGTTTTCGCATTATTTTGCTTTTACTGGAACTGCTTTAACTTCTATATTGTTTATTTGTTTTTGTTTTTTTTTGTTTGTGCTATCACTGAGGGAAATACTATTGTCTTAACGTATGTTGCTTTATTATACCCTATTCTAAGGGTATATTAATTTTGACGCATAGTTTGTAACATACCTTAATATTGCCCGTAGACCACTAAAAGTTACTATATTTATGATCAGCATCGATAGTAATGTCGATCTAGCCATGTCCGTCCGTCTGTCGGCAAAAATTAGGCCTTTAAACTGGACCTAGAGAGCTGAAATTTTAACCATATACTCTCTAGGGTCCCGAAATAATCAAGTTTACGAATTTTTGAAATCCGCCCACAGACACGCCCACAAACTCAAAAAAACAAAATTTTGGAAAAAATCGAATTTTGAGCTAGAAAGCTGAAATTTTTTATATATGATCTTTGACTACTAAAACTGGTCGGGATAAAAATTTTGCAAAATCCGCCCACTGACACGCCCACAAATAAATAAAACAATTTTTTTGAAAATCCAAATTTTGAGCTAGGGAGCTGAAATTTATAATATATACTCTCTATGGGCCCTTTATGCTCATGTGTAAATATTTTCAAAATCCGCCTATTGACACGCCCACAATTAAATAAAACAATTTTATTGAAACACCCAAGTTTGAGCTAGGGATCGTTTTTTTTTTTGATAAAATCCTTTAAATGTTATATAACAAGATATGTAGAGCGTTCTTAACAATTCAACCATACTTAGACTTTTGTCACGCCCACTTATGAGGGATAGGAATAAGAATAGGGTATCCAACAGTTCGCCCAAGCGGACTGTAGCCCGTCCCTATGTTTATACCCTATTCTAGGGGTATATTAATTTTGACGCATAGTTTGTAACATACCTTAATATTGCCCGTAGACCCCTAAAAGTTACTATATTTATGATCAGCATCGATAGTAATGTCGATCTAGCCATGTCCGTCCGTCGGCAAAAATTAGGCCTTTAAACTGGACCTAGAGAGCTGAAATCTTAACCATATACTCTCTAGGGTCCCGAAATAATCAAGTTTAAGAATTTTTGAAATCCGCCCACAGACACGCCCACAAACTCAAAAAAACAAAATTTTGGAAAAAATCGAATTTTGAGCTAGAGAGCTGAAATTTTTTATATATGATCTATGGCCCATAAAACTGATTGGGACATAAAATTTTCAAAATCCGCCCACTGACACGCCCACAATTAAATAAAACAAGTTTTGGGAAAAATTGAATTTTGAGCTAGAAAGCTGAAATTTTTTATATATGATCTTTGGCCCATAAAACTGCTTGGGACATAAAATTTTCAAAATCCGCCCACTGACACGCCCACAATTAAATAAAATATTTTTTTTGAAAAACCAAAATTTGAGCTAGGGAGCTGAAATTTTTAATATATACTCTCTAGGGGCCCTTTATGCTCATGTGTAAATATTTTCAAAATCCGCCTACTGACACGCCCACAATTATTTTATTTTTATTTTTGAAAGTCCAAAGTTTGAGCTAGGGAGCTGAAATTGATAGTATATACTCTCTAGGTGCCCTTTATGCTCATACTTAAATTTTTTTTAAATCCGCCTACTGACACGCCCACAATTAAATAAAACAATTTTATTGAAAAACCAAGGTTTGAGCTAGGGAGCGTTTTTATTTACAAAAGCTTAGTTTTTTCGATAAAATCCTTTAAATTTTTGTCACGCCCACTTATGAGATATAGGAATAAGAATAGGGTATCCAACAGTTCGCCCAAGCGGACTGTAGCCCGCCCCTATGTTTTTTATTTCACATTTCAGGAAAACACATTTGAACACATTATCACTGATGGGAATAATTTTGTTTTTAGTAGATTTTGCAAACGTAAACTGAAACAACTCATAAGTCTGGCAGGATCGCCATGTAATAAGAAAAAGTCAACTTGTTTCTCTAGTGGTTCTTTATTGAATGAAATGAAGAATAATAAAATAATCTTATGCGGCCATGCCGCTAACGTAATGTATATAATAGAATCTTGTCGTATCACACGCTCAGCTGAGCGTGGTTTCCAATGACGAGCAAATAAGCTACTCATGGCCGATTGGAATGAGCTGACGCAGCAGCATAATTACCCGTGGGATTGGAATGCGTAACATGAATAATTACTAAATGCGGTGGAAACGAATTCGCGCTACAAAGGGAACTAATTTCGCTAAACAAAGTCAATCGAAATAGAATATTTGTATGTCTTTTTTTCGGAAAGAATGAAGATGTGGTTTTTCATTTAAGCATTATCTCAGACTTTTCGTAGCGCAAGGATCGAAAAGTAGGATTGATATGCTTTTCAATGTTAGTTGGCATCTCCATTAGCTGTTTAGCAATTAATACAACCGCGTGCAAACGCTATACTTTCTCGAAACCAAAATCGTCTCAATCAATGAAGCATATTGCATATCATTAAGGGTTTTTCTATGGATTTTGTCAAAGAACTTTCGGTTTTGGTGCTTTTGAGAACGAATTATTACGTGGGGTGTTGCCATTCGGGTTTAATTTGATTGTATTTGTATTGTACAGCTGCAGAAGTGCATTTTTTTTAACATCTGTTTAGGTATATATGACATTGCGTCGTGGTTAAATAATTTTGTATTCTAATTGCCTGATTCTGTCTACCTTTCACAATATACATATAGCGGAAAGGGCTGGGAAATGTTTTTAGAAAATCTTGCTGATTGAGTTTATGTCGCACTGTTTAAATAAAAAAAATATATATATGTACATCCTTTCATCTCATTATGTACCTGTTTGTATGATGTCTTTGTTTTTCCGATGAATGACGCCTGTTTTGCCAATGAATAAGGGAATTCCCAAAAGGAAGATCTCAAGTTAGGTAGGGATGCAATCATACAATGGGTTGCTTGAAATCGTTAAACGTTACAAAGCCAAGTATGAAACATACGTCGTGGATGAAATGGCTCAAAATTCTATTAATCCAATAGAATTGGTTTGGGCTCAAATGAAAGGGTTTGTAGCAAGCCAAAACAAGTCATTTAAAATGGCTGAAATAAGAGACTTACTAACGACAGCACTTAGAAGGGTTGACAAGGAAAAATGGCACATTGAACAGGTTGTTGAGTCAAATATGTGGGAAATGGACGTGTTTGCCAAGGAAGCAGTTGTAAGGTTAATAATAGAACTAAATAACGAGAGCAGTAGTAGAAATTAGTATTTTATGTTTTACAATATCTATAATGAATAAATTGGATTACAGTGATATATTTTTCGTTTTGATTTTTTTTTGTGTTACGAAATTTATATATTTTGTTGGTCTACTGGAGATACCCTTGAAAAAACGCGCCTATTATTATCTTACCAGAAAAGGAAATATTTAAACGGACTTTATTTCGTTCCGCAATATTTTTATTTTAAATTGGAAGATGGTAACCCTAATAGAATAAATTGGTCTCTGAGTTATGGAGGGACCGATTTATGTAAGTCATTGCAACCAGACTGAGAGACAAAAATCCTAACTTGCCTGTACTGACAATTTTTGTTGGATAAAGTATAGATAGGAATAACATAGTTGTAGTATGAAGGTTTGGAAGGGAGGTGGTTTTTATTTTCTTATCTTAAGTGAGAAAGAGTCGCATGTACGATTTTTCACCTACCCGTATTATTATATTATTTCTATATATTACTATGGCTTAGGAGTAATATCAAAAACTCTATAAAAAAAAAAATAAAAAAAAAGCTTTAGAATTTGACTTATGCGCTAGTCCATTTTTATGTGACACCAAAGCCCTTTGGCCCATGTTGCTTAACTCCTTTTAAATTCCTTTTTGCATAATTTGCATCTTGCTTTGCCGTTATTGCCTTAAAATAAAAACTATTCTATAGAAAATCTTCATTAGCAAAGGTGTAATAAGAAAAAGTCAACTTGTTTCTCTAGTGGTTCTTTATTGAATGAAATGAATAATAATAAAATAATCTTATGCTGCCACGCCGCTAACGTAATGTATATAATAGAATCTTGTCGTATCCCACGCTAACCTGAGCATGGTTTCCAATGACGAGCAAATTAGCTACTCATGGCCGATTGGAATGAGCTGACGCAGCATCATGGTTTCCAATGACCAGCAGCCTAGTTACCCGTGGGATTGGAATGCGTAACATGAATAATTACTAAATGCGGTGTAAGCGAATTCGCGCTACACCTCCCTTTTTTAGAAGAGTGAATTTATTCAATAGAAGTTTAATCTTAAATTCTAAATTTTATTTGCTTTTCAAATGAATTAATTCTATATAAATTTACTCTTAAGTTATTTTTATTTATTTATTTTAATTGAATTTAAAATGAATTTATTCTTAAATATAAAAAAAATTTAAGTTGACAGTATTCATTATTTTCAATATTCTTTTGTTTCGTAACGTCTAAGTTGGTCTTTGTGCACAATTGTCGTCTTGTCGTTGTTGGTTTTTAAGGCTACATTGTTCCTATTGTGTATGCTTACTACCTTATATGGTCCCTTATACGAGTAGATATTGTCCAACTTATGTCCTATTTGTTTCACTAGAAAGAGATCTCCTACTGCAATATCTATGCTATTACTATACCTGTCGTATAAGGCCTTTTCTTTATGCTTTTTGCTTTTTATAATTTCTACGGCCCTTTTATGAGCCGTTTGAAGTCGAAATTTGACTTCCTTCTCATACGCGTCCACATTATAAATGGGGTCTACTTTTGTATCACAAAGAAATTTGTAATTACCTGCGGATTTACCAAATACTAATTCAAATGGGCAATAGTCATGTACCACTGATGGCGTAGTATTGTAGCAATACGTGAAGTATTTTAGCCACTCGTCCCCGTCAGTTGTTTCTATTGAAATGTGTGAGCGAACATACTCATTAAATGCTCTGTGGTTTCTTTCCACAGTTCCTAACGTTTGGTGATGGTATGCCGTAGAGGTGACATTTTCCACTTTCAATAGTTTACATATTTCGTCAAATATTTGATTTTTATATTCGGTGCCCATGTCTGTAATTATTTTCCTCATAGGACCGTAAACTAGTATGAAATGGTTAAAGATTGCTTTCGCAATACCAGATATTTGGTTAAATCACATACGAGTATTACTGTGACTACATACGCATTGCCATTTTCTGATCTTGGTAATGGTCCAATGGTATCTATCAGTACTACATCAAATGCGGTTGTTGGGGTATCAGTTATAATCATTGGTTCTTTTACGTTTTTCAGTGACTTATTTCTTTGACATTTGTCACATCTCTTAACGTATTTTATAATATCCCTAGTCATATTTTTCCAATAATATTTTTGTCGTATCTTTTTTAATGTACGTGTGATCCCTGCGTGGTCACCACAGATTGGATCATCATGGTACTTTTGTATAATCATTTTTCTTTTGTCATCATTTGTTATTTTTATCATTATAGGCGTCAGTGTAATTCGAAGGTTTGTTAGAGCTCTATTTCCTATTTCTTTATATTCATTGATCCGGATCTTCTCAAAAATATCGTCACCTAGTGACTGCTGCAGCTTTATTATCCATTATCACTAGCTATTTTTTCAAGCAGTAGACATAATTGATCCATGTCAATTTTTCCATTAGTAATAAGGTTATTTATTTCTATAGTGATCACTTTTTTATTCTTAGTAATTTTTAAAGAGTCGCCATTAATAGCTAGCCGGGCGCTGTTTCTTTTACTTCTACTACTGAACCCTTCATATATATTTATCTTATTAGATGACCTTTCTATTTTGTCGGCTGTAGATTCTACGTTATTTTTATTGGATTGCAGCCTGGTTGTGACTTTAAATAGTTTATTGGCTGAATTTCTTATATTTTGAATTTCGTTAAAATCTATGCGCGACAATGCGTCCGCTGCATGATTATCTTTTCCCCTCAAGTACTCTATAGTAAAATCGTATTCCTCGAGGTCTATGGTCGCTTCTAATCAAGAACTTAGTCCCATATATGTAGGGTCTGAATTGATTGATTGCCCAATGAATAGCAGCTAGTTCTTGTTCAATAGTGGATTTATTACTTTCACCTTTTGTGAATGATCTGGAGGCATATGCAACTGGAAGTTGGTACCTGTTTAGAGTAAGTTTTGATGTTTAGAGTAAGATTTAATTTCCATCTTAAATTATTCATTACAATTTATTGCTTTGTTGTGAGTGGATTTCCATCCACTCTTAATTTATATTAAAAATATACAGACCGAACCGCTGACGTCGCATAATTCTTCATTGTACAGTGTCCGAGTCATACGGCACTTTATATTTCTCATTTTCCCACAATGTAGATTTTCCCCGGTCGCCACCAGCCAAAAATCCCTCATCAATCCATCCACAATCGAGGAGCTGGCATTCCACACAGCGAATGTCCAGCATCATATATCCGCCACCCGATACCAGAGTCTATGCGCAGACATTCGTATGCACTTTGTGGTCGTCGCCTCGTCGCCTAATGGTTGTTGACATAAGATAACCAGGCGATGCGATGGTGCGAACCATAAATACTGCCATCCATCGGCGCATTGTTTATTCTTGGAATAAGTACAATGTCGCGCATACAGATCGCTATGGGTATTTCGGGTGTGTGTGCCACACTCTATTTCGTTGATACGTGGTTGACAAAGGCATGGGCATGGTATCGAGAGCTTGATACTCTGCTCCCGTGGGACCTGTAATCTGCTAGTTTTGGATGACGGCGCAAAAGCAGTTGGCGACTGCAGACTTCTTGGGAGAAACACATTGGTTTCTCGGGCAGATATTCTTCAACCTCGACTCGGTGCAGTTTAGTTCAGTTATTAACCTACTACGGTGTTTTTCGGTCCTTTTTAACCTCGCAGCGGTTCGCTTCGGTGACGATATATTCCTATCATTGTAAATTCCGATAATTGTAATTCCTATCCAACTTTCTAAAATTAATAATAAATATCTACGCTTAACAGAATTTCTTGTTGTTACAAATTATTTTTCCGGAACCATTATTTTCAGATTCGCTCCCCTGTCGTCGGAGACTAATTACCCGACAGTATCCATTGTACTCTTGACTAAGTACAGCACCGCATGCGTATTTGCTTGCATCGGTGGTTATGCAAAATTGCTGGAAGTCTGGATACTGCAAGATTTGAGGGCTTAATAGCATTTGTTTTAAGTATTATAATGCATTGCCACATTCTATGGTCCATTCAAAGGGGGTGTTTTTCTTACAGAGTCTCGTTAAGAGCATTGAATGTTCAGCGAAATTTGGAACAAATCGTCTGTAATAATTGCAGAATGCAACGAATCGCTTGACTTCATCTACATTTTTGGGTATTGGATAGTCTAAGATAATCTGAAATTTGCTATCATCTGGGAAAATGCCTTGGTCCGTGCATTTATGATGTAAGTATGTCACTTCGTGACTTAAAAATGTGCACTTGTCAGGATGTAATTTTAGATTGTATTTTCGACACGTTTTGAATACATCGGTTAAATTTTTTAACATGTGTGATTCTGAACGGCCCAACAAACCTAAATCGGGAAACCTCTATACGCCCGCATATGAAAAGCCCGGGTAACAAAAGCCCGCACCCCAAATTATGAAAAAGCCCGCAGCACAAAAGCCCGCATGCCATAAGCCCGCACAATTTATTTACAGATTTAGCCCGCATATGATGCGGGCTTATTGTTTTGTTATTCACCTCAACACTTTAATTTATAAAATTTTAAAGCCAATCAAATCACTTGAAAGAAATATTTGTTCCCAGTAATATGGAGGGGGATGTAGTTATTCACCACACTCACCTCTTCCCCTCTTTTGTTTTGAAAACGTGTAAAATCTCTTAAAAAAATTTTTGCTCGTCCTAAAAACAACGGATTTATTCACCATATCCACCTCTTCCCCTCATTTCCCTTCCTCAATTGAAATTGGTCAACATCTCTCATTGAATATTTAGTCGTCCTAAAAAGAACGATTTTGGTTAATAGTAACCAATACACCAAATCACTTCACTTGTTCACTATTTTGGGAGCAACCGCACTGCTCCAGGCATCGACGAAGAATTCGACAATTCAGAAAAATACCACTTCTTATATACACTTTGTCGAAGACCTTTCGAATTGATAATATTTTTGACAACCAATCAAAACTCTTGCAGGATATATTTTACACAACTACCCTCTCCGTGATTCTCATGATTTCTTGCATCTTACTGATGGATTTCTGTGTGAATTCAATGGATTTTAAATGAACATTACTTCTATTTTAACACGCAATTGTTTAGGAAATAACCATAGCCCAAGTGCGGATAGTACATTTGTTGAATAGATGCTCTTACCATTGAAAAATAATAGCATTCCTCCCATTAAAAGAGAAAAAAGTTCATAAAATGGACAGAATTTGTATATATTTGATTAAAGCAGACCGCAAATCATGCGAGTAAATGGAGTTCATATTTGGAATTATTCGCTTATTTAGTGGAAAAACCAGTTTAAATCCTAAGATTCCGCGAGCGGGCTACATAGACCCGACATGATGCGCATAAATTCGCCTTATCTTTTCAATTCGGCGCTTATTTGCTTGTGTTTATGGCGCCTGCCAGACAACCAGCATATACCCTTAGCGGAGCAACGAAGTTGCGTGAGCGTGCTAAACCCTGCGGAAAGATAGGTGAAACCCTAAGATCCCGCGAAGCGGGCCACCCAGAACGAACATTATGCGAATATATGGTTATAATTTTTAGAATTTGGCGCTAATTTCAGTGTTTATGGCGCCTGCTTAATATTTCTTCGACGTTAAGACGCAATTATCTTGGAAATAATCTGATCTCAAGTGTGCGTAAGTACATGAGTGCAATAGTTGTCTATTCAAAGGAAGATTGACACTATTCCTCACAGTAAAAGATGAAAATGATGCAAATATATGGACATTATCTTTATTAGTTGGGCGCTAATATCATAGTGCTTATGGCGCCTGCCAGGCATAAGGCATATACCCTTAGCGGAGCAACGGAGTTGCGTGAGCGTGCTAAACCCTGCGGAAAGATAGGTGAAACCCTAAGATCCCGCGAAGCCGGCCACCCAGAACGAACATTATGCGAATATATGGTTATAATCTTTAGAATTTGGCGCTAATTTCAGTGTTTATGGCGCCTGCTTAATATTTCTTCGACGTTAAGACGCAATTATCTTGGAAATAATCTGATCTCAAGTGTGCGTATGTACATGAGTGCAATAGTTGTCTATTCAAAAGAAGATTGACACTATTCCTCACAGTAAAAGATGAAAATGATGCGAATATATGGACATTATCTTTGGACTTGGGCGCTAATATCATAGTGCTTATGGCGCCTGCCAGGCATAAGGCATGTACCCTTAGCGGAGCAACGGAGTTGCATGAGCGTGCTAAGCCCTGCGGAAAGATAGGTGAAACCTTAAGATCCCGCGAAGCGGGCCACCCAGAACGACCATTATGCGAATATATGGTTATAATCTTTAGAATTTGGCGCTAATTTCAGTGTTTATGGCGCCTGCTTAACATTTCTTCGAGGTTAAGACGCAATTGTCTTGGAAATAACCTGATCTCAAGTGTGCGTAAGTACATGAGTTGAATAGTTGTCTATTCAAAGGAAGACTGACACTATTCCTCACAGTAAAAGATGAAAATAATCCGAATATATGGACATTATCTTCCCCACAGCTTTTATTTCTCAATATATTCACCCCTTTTTTAACGCGTAACAAAACCACCTACAGGAACTGTAAATTCACCTCTCCTCCTCACTGAAATAAGCAAAATCTCTTAATTTAGGCATTTAGTCGTCCTTAAAAGAACGCTTTTTGAAGGAATTAATATCCTCTTTAATAGCAATCGCTCTAAAAAGACCGATTGGAGCAGACAACCACACCAATCGGCGTAACGAACAACGAATAATGCGAGTAATTTGGAAATATCCATTTCTTTTATAGGAAATCGTTTCAATCTCCATTTCTTTTATACTATTTGTAGCTGAAATTTAGGCAAAATTCAATTTTGCGCATAGTACATGCGTTAAATAGATGCTCTTACCAATGAATAATAACAGCATTCCTCCCAATAAAAGAGAAAAAAGTTCCTAAAATGGTAAACATTTGTAAGGAGAATATATCTTGCATGAGTTTTGATTGGTTGTCAAAAATATTACCAATTCGAGGGGGATTGGCTTCTTTCAATTTCAAAAAGTTAAAATGCTCGATTGCTTGAGAATCACGGAGAACAAATTTACCATAAGAAAAGTCTTCGACAAAGTGTATATAAGAGGTGGCATTTTTCTGAATTGTCGCATTCAATCAATCTGCCAGACACAGCACTGAACGGTTGTGCACGGACAGCATTTTATTTTCATATTACCTGTCTTTGTGACTGAGTGTCATAAAAATAAAAGGGATCATTAAGCAGCAAAACAAAGTACTGCAATAAA
The DNA here is from genome assembly GCA_949715645.1 of Portevinia maculata. Taxonomy (NCBI): domain Eukaryota; kingdom Metazoa; phylum Arthropoda; class Insecta; order Diptera; family Syrphidae; genus Portevinia; species Portevinia maculata. The sequence continues at coordinate 186,651,083 of OX454526.1, forward strand.
AGGGACGATATGGCAGGTAGACGGCTGACACCTGAGTCAGCTCTCGCTGCCCTTGAATCGCTTTTAAAGCAAATTAAAAACGACCTGGGCCCAAGCTACGGAGGAAAAATTCGAAGGATGTTCGAGCAATTCTCTGAGGAGGTACCTAGCGAGCCAGAGGTAGAAGAAGAAGAAGAAAGCAACGACGATTTCATGGATACTGAGGGAAGTCAAGAATCCAGCACTGACGAATCCGACTACGAAGATGAACAAAACAAAAATACCGCACCAGCCAATAACGGCGAAGTAATTCTTGCCGGCGACAACGAGGATGAATCAAGCCACGGATCGTCACCAATTGTGGGACAAAAAAGAGCAAAAAAATCATCTAATAGCTCAACCAAGAAGTCGAAATTGGAAAACAGTGTGGCTACTGGAACTTCGCCAACAATAACGACATCAACTGTGCCTGCCGCAACAACAACAACAACAACTCTGCCAATCACAACATCACCTCTGCCAACCGCAACAACATCAAAGACTCAAGCAACAACAACAGCAGCCCCAAAATCAGCTCCAACGAAGAAATCCGGAATGCCACCAATTATCTGCTTTTCTGGAAATATCGCCGAAATCAGCAGATACGCCAAGAACTTGAAAATTGAGTTCACTCTCAAAAACATAAACACAACAAAGACGATCATTAACGCCATTACCCGTGAAGGTTTTGATGCTATCAGGACGTTCCTCAAGTCAAGGAAAATACAACATCATTCGTTTACCCCACGAGAAGATCGAAGGACTATTATGATGCTGAAAGGAATTCATTTCTCATACAGCACTGCCGAAGTTGAAGAGGAACTCAAAGCAGAAGGCGTTCCTGTGCTAAAAGTTTCCCTATTCAAGTCAGCAAGAGCCAAGGGCAAAACTTTTAACTGCTTTGTTGTGGAGATAAGCAAGGCATTTGACGTCACCGAAGTCTACAGGAAACACTTCTGCTAAACCAACGGATCTACTGGGAGCGCCTCAAAAACAACGACATCGTCCAGTGCAAGAACTGTCAGCGCTTTGGGCATGTTGCCACCAATTGCGGCATGGCATATGTTTGCGTCAAATGCAAACTTGATCACCAACCAGGAGAGTGCAAACGAAAGGACTCATCAGATCTTGAGGCCTACTGTGCAAACTGCAAAACAACAGGTCACCTAGCAAGCTACAAAGGTTGTCCACAGTATAAAAGCAAGTTGGCAGACAGTGAGAAGCAAATCACACTGAGGAAAGCGCAACAGGAATTCGCAGCAAAATCAGCCTGTACCCTTACCAAACCAGCGGTCAGTTTTGCCGCAATGGCCAAGATGGGCCTAAAACAAGCTCAACCAAAGCCAAACCTGCCCAATATGCCATCGAAGCAGCCGCCACCACCAGCTACCGAAAAACTAACGACAAAACAACATCCAGTTCGCAAGAACAACCCCAAAACCGGAAGTGTGAACCTCGGCGAAGAAGTTCATCGAGTTTTTGGAGCCGATCTTTGCAGTATCATGAAGAAGGCTCGTAACGCCATACCTCCCAACTACTCCAGCATGAGCGAAGAGAATAAGTCCGTGGCACTGGCCACTTTTATATTTCAACTATGCAGTACATAAGGAAACTTCGTGTAATTGCCTATAACGTTAACTCGTTATACAGCCTCCACAAAAGGACGGCTTTCCACCTCCTCATGAAGTCCAACAGCCCGGATATTGCACTCATCAGTGAAACCATGCTGACCGGCTGCAATAAATTGGATCTTAAGGACTACAACTTCTTCAAAACTGACAAAGTAGATGGCAAACGAGGAACAGGCATCCTTGTCAGAAAAACCATAAGGAAATCAATGATTAGCCAATTCGCCATTCCAAGACTCAAATCCTTTGAAGCTACTGGAATAGTAATCCGAATGTCCCCATCTGAAACTCTGGCGGTCATCAGCGTCTACAATAAATGCAATGCTAACACTTTGGACATTCAGCACGATCTGCAACTTTTGAATGGACACCTAATTCAACACACATTTGGGATATTAGGCGGAGACTTCAACGCCAGGCACCGATTGTGGGGTAACACCATTGATAGCAGCGAAGGCTCGGCTATAGCCAACTGGATTGAGGACAACAACGACATCCACTCCCTCGCGGTAATTTCCCAACCAAGGCCAACCTTCCCCAGGACACCATGTTTTCTGGATTTCTACTTGGTAACCACGAACCTCATTAACATTCTCCCAGAGATCCAGAACTTCGAGTGCAAAACTCTCACCAGTGACTCTGACCATGAAGCAGTGCAGCTGACCGTCAAGCTTCATCAACCCATCTTCACAATTGAGCAACCAAGAGGTGACTTCATCAATTTTAAGGAATTGGATGTAGACCGCTTTCAAAATGAAGTTATGAACAATATAACGCTACCCCCCGGCACAAGAAATCTTACCAATGGCGAGATAGATGCATTCATTGAAAACTTCGAGAATGCAGTGATCAGCGCACTCGATACGCAGAAAAAGCCTAGGACATCAAAAGATAAATACAGCCATCTTCCGGTGTACATCCAGAACCTGTATCACCACAGACAACGCCTTAGAAAACGACTCCAAAGAATTCACCGCCGGGAATGGAATACGGTCAACGGCGATTATCAGGCCGTCTTGAGTGAACTGAACTGCACCAGCATAATGTTCAGGAACGCAGTACAGTACTACAACGATGCTCAGTTGCAAAAGAGGCTGCAAGACATCAGACCCGGCCCAGACACCTTCAAAAAGATCTACCGAATCATCGGTAAAGGCCCAAAAATGCCAGACGTTCTCAATACGAGTCAAGGGACCGCCACCACAGCAGATGAAAAGGCAGAAGCGCTAGCAGAATACTTTGAAGGTAACTTCAATCCGACGCCTCCTAACGACCCTGTATTCCTCTCAGAAGTTAATGACACAATCAGAGGCATTGAAGAACCAAGAAGCACAAACAGTCTCTTCAGCGAAACAAATCCGGCAGATGATCCATCGGAGGAAGACAATTTGTCAACGCCTGAGGAAATCCTGGAAATAATTCAGAGCAGTCACTCAAAGAAATCAACTGGACCGGACAAAATATCCAACTTCATCCTTAAAAAGTTGCCTTACCCCATCATGATCTTGCTGGCCATAGTGATGAACAACTGCATCAACAACTGCTACTTCCCCAAAATATGGAAGACTGCCAAAATAATAGCCATCCCGAAAAAAGGAGACCGAAGCAACATCACAGGATACAGGCCGATTTCGCTCCTTTGTAGTGTGAGTAAAATACTTGAGGAACTTATCTTGCGGAGGGTGAAAGACGTTTGCAACCATTCCAATCTCATACCGGATATTCAATTCGGATTTCGCAAAAAACACTCGACATTGCACCCGCTAATGAAATTTCATCATGATGTCACAAAAGCTCTCAACAACCATCAAGTAACAGTCGCGTGCTTCCTAGACGTGGAAAAGGCATTTGACTCAGTGTGGATTCAAGGACTAGTTCACAAACTTAAACAATTACGTTTTCCTATTAATCTCATTAATATTATTTTCAGTTTTCTTTATTCCAGATCCTTTTTTGTGTAAATTGAAGACAGCCAATCCCAAACAAAAAGCATCAGAGCAGGTGTCGCCCAGGGGTCCAAGCTCGGACCACTGCTTTTTAATATATTCACATCCGACCAACCTCAACTAGAGGATGCAACAAACAGCTGCCTTTTTGCCGATGACTCCTCCACGTATAGCAGTTCGATGTCCCCAACTATAGCAGCACAAAGAGTTGAAGCCCACGTAAGGAAGCTATTCCACTACTACCTAAGATGGGGTATACGAGTCAACACAACCAAATCCGAACTGATATGCATTAGAAGACCCCTCAGAGGAAGGACCAGAGATAGGTCAGCTGCCAACTGTCGCAAAGTTACCCTTAATTTACCAGACGGATCATCACTTTCAACCACAAATGACGTCAAGTATCTCGGGGTCAACTTCAACGAGCGATTCAGATTCAATCCACACCTGAACGCTGTTCTCAAGAAGGCTTCATTTGCATTTCACCGAGTTTACCCACTGATGAAAAAGCAGAACGGACTCTCTAAAAAGACGAAACTGCTGCTCTACAAACAGCTCATAAGGCCGGTAGTAACTTACGCCTTCCCCATTTGGTACCCCATTTCCAAGACTTAAATGAGAAAACTGGGAGTTTTCGAAAGAAAAGTCTTAAGAATCTGCACTGGACTCCACTACGATCCAATCCGTCAGAAACCAATTAACAATCATAGATTGTATGAAGAAGCCAATATAAATCCACTGGAAAAGTACATGGTCACACTTTTCCAGAAAATACTCGAGAATACTTCTAGCCACCCAAACCCATTAGTCCAAAGGATTGCGGACAACCAACACATCCCGGAGCATCGATACCTACACGTACTGGCTCTGCTAAACGAGGAACTATTTCCGAGAGACACTGACGGGACAACCATTCCCTTCTACGGATTGACCGAGACAACCCACCATCGATGATAATTCCAAGATGACCAACCTTCCCCAACACCAAAAGACCATCGATACCCGGATCTGAACACCCTGAGGTCAACCCTGACAACGATACATACTTAGAGTATGAATCTGAGAATTCACTTGCAATGTATATAAATATAGCTAAGCAAAATATCAATGTATACCGTTGGGCCCCTGTTGTTGAGCCAACATACTTAAATATTAATTATTCATCACCATTTGTAATAGCCTTAAGTCAAATTGTATATATATAAAAGTTCAATAAAGACAAATGTAAATGTAAAAATTGTCGCATTCTTCGTCGATGCCTGGAGCAGTGCGGTTGCTCACAAAGAGTGAAAGAGAAGTGATTTTGTGAAATAGTGGTTTTATGAACAAAAATCGTTCTTTTTAGGACGACTAAATATTCGTTGAGAGATATTGAATAATTTCAATTTTGAAGAGGTAAATGAGGGGAAGAGGTGGATATGGTGGGTAAATCCGTTCTTTTTAGGACGAGCAAAAATTTTGTAAGAGATTTTACGTTTTCAAAAAAAAAAAATAAGTGAGTGTGGTGAACAACTACTTCACGCCATTTTCGAAGCCACAAAATAAATATTTTCTATAAGAGTTTTGATTGGTTTACTTCAATTTCCAAAATGTTAGATACTCGATCTTGTGAGAATCACAGAAAAGAGTTTTCTTAAGGGGAACTTCATATTTCCCCATGACATGCGGGCTTTTGTGCTGCGGGCTTTTGGGATGCGGGCTTTTGATATGCGGGCATTCGTGTGCGGGCTTTTGATATGCGGGCAAACGGACCCAACCCAACTAAATCATCAATATATGTATAAGAATGCTTGCGTTGGTGATAAACCAGAAAACGCAATTGTCATCATTCTTTGAAATGAGTTTGGTGCTATCTTTAGGCCATATGGTAGACGCTTGAATCGGTATGAACCTTTATCACTTGAAAATGACGTGATGTCCCTTAAGTTTTCATCTAATTCAATTTGCTGAAATCCTGACGTTAAGTCTAGGCAAGAGAAATACCTAGTTTTGCCTAGTTGGTCGAGAATATAATCTATTCTTGGCAACTGAAATTTGTCCGCAATTAGCTTTTTGTTTATACTCCTATAATCCACTACTAATCTCCATCGTTTTTGATGATTACCAAGCAAAGATTTTTTCGGTACCAACAGTATTGGACTGTTATACTCTGATGCAGATGGTTCCACTATATCGTCTCTTATTAGTTTGTCAACATATTTTGTTATTTCACTTTTATGAATGTGCGGTATTCAATAGTTTTAAATATATGTTGGATCGTCGGTTTTTAAACGAAGCTTTTGTTTATAAAAGTTGTTAACCGTTATTTTATCTATTTCGAGCGCAAATATGTCAATATACTCTGAGCAGAGTTTATGCAAGTAAGATTTTATGAAGTCGGGAAAATGTTTGGGCAATTTTTGTAGCTTAACGTCACTGGGATTGGCATTTTCTATTGATATGTTTTCATAGTCGTTTAGACTTTCTGTTTTTAATGTAACATTGTGTATCAATACATTTTCATTTGTTGTGTTTATTACGCGGACAAATGCTCTTGCACTTTTTGCGATTGTATTTGCCACATATATTCCATCTTTAAGCTGCTGTTGTGGAATAAGCACTTCTTTTTCCTGACATTGGAGGTTGACCTGTCTGATAACTTCTGATCTTGCAGGTATTGCTATTGCATTATTAGCTGGTGAGCAAGACAATGGTATTTCAATTTCGTTAAAACCATCTGGTCTTATTACTAGTCAATCTTGATTTCTGTCATAGTTAGGTGTACTATTATATTTCTTTACAAAGTCAATCCCAATTATTCCATCGGATGGAATTGGAAAATCATCGCTAACGACATGAAATTCATGAGCTAATAGTATATTTTCAATCTATAAATCAGTGTAAACTTTTCCTAGTGTGTTAGTTATTCCCTGACCGATGCCGTGTAGGCTTGTTGTTTCGTATTTGTCAAAAGTATGGAATTGATCTATTTGTCTTTTCTTTACTATACAAATGTCCGCGCCTGTGTCGATAATGAACGATTTTATATCATTATTTAGTGAAGTCTTTAATGCTATGAATGATGTTAAGTTTAGTCGTATATTATAGATTTTACTACTTATGTTATTATTTCCTAGTGAGTACTTGGGGTTGGTTCGTTTTCCGTAACCTGTTGTGTCATTCTGACGTTTCTACTTCCATTGTTGTAGTTATTTCTGGACTGGTTATAATTATTTCTATTGCCGCGGTTATTATAACTTCCACGTCCACGTCCACGACCTCCGCCGCGTCCGCGTTCGCGAAAGTTGTTATTAGTTCGATTATTGTTATGATAATAACTATTACTCCTACCTCTATTTTTCTAAAATGCAGTATTGCATTTGCCTGGCCATAAGATTCTGTACAGAAGTTCACGAATTTAGCTACTGCTTCATTCATGTTGTCAAATAGACCGGACTCCATAATAAGTTTAACCTTATCATTGTTGAAGTTCTTTATCATGGCCTTTATGGCAGCCTTGGTCGCGTATGTCTCAGCATTAGTCCGTTCGAAATATATGCGCTTTGCAATTTTTTGGTGAGGTCTTCAACCTCTTTTGCATAGTCCGTCCTAAATATGTGCGCTTTGCAATTTTTTGGTGATGTCTTCAACCTCTTTTGCATATTCATTTGCCGGTTTGAGGCTTTGGCGGACGTTCATCAACTTTGCAGTGATGACGTCTACAGACTCCCCTTTTACTGTGGCTTTTAGTTTTTGGACTACTTCTGCTACTGTTATTTCCGAACCAGATATTAGGTTTATAGCGCTTCCTTTTAGCTTTGTTTTTATTAGGTTAATAGCAACGATGTTATTGCCATCGTTTATGTTATTTATTAACTCTAACGCAGCTGAGAAGCTTTGCAGTTCGTCTGCGCTACCATACAAATCTGGGATGATTTTAGATGCTATGTTTAGAAATTCCACAGGTGTTTGCGGCATTTTGTTTGTATTTGAAGTACTGGTTTTGTTACTATTAATTTCTTGGTTCTTGTCGGTATCGATGAAAACTTTCTCGTGGAGCGAGACAGGTAATTTGAGGTCTACTGAGTGACGAGAAGCTGCTCTAGAGACTTTGTCTCTGCATTCGTTAAAGAACTTGTGAGCATTGTCTTTATGTAGATTGGTTAGGTTTGAGTAGTTAACGTTTAGTATTACTCTAATGTTTTCTAAGCTCGTTACCAATACCTCTAAGTGCCTGTTTAAATTTTCCTTACCTATTGGTCTATCTTGATTGATGGACTTATAGGATTTGTCAAGTACTTCTTTTGATTGTCGCAATTTTTCGACAATCCTTAACCATTCCATTTAATTGGCTATGGCATAAATATAAGGAATTCTTTTGAATGAGTAAACTGAAGAACATTTTCAAATTATTAAATCGGAGAAAGAAAAAAAAGATTTTATAATACACTATATGTCGTCATCGTACAATCGTACATGTTACTAAAGTCGTATGTTTTATGTAATTTATTAAATATTGATATATTGAACTCAAAAAAATTTTGATTAAAATTGTGCAAGAGACTGCGTTCTTGCCATGTATGTTTTATTAGCGATTTTTTGTTCATTGTATACAGTTTTAGTGCTAGATGAGCAGCTAAAAGTGCAAAGATTAAGATTAAGTACATTTCGTTATTTGATTGTTTTTCGGTTATTTCTACCTCATTAATCACATTGGCATTTGGTTTCTCTATTTTGGACTGTTCTTTGCCTATTTTGGATAAAAATTAAATGTTCTTTACATTTATTTGTTATATTTACATTTTATTTTTAGTTGCTTGCATGTGTTTACAATTTTAAAGCAATTTACACCATCATTCTACTTATGAAATAAGTTTACATATATACATGTACTATTTTTGTTTTTTTTTTCATTTACAATGTTTTTAATTTGTTAACTAACGCACCCAGCGTAAAACACAGTTGAAGTGCAAAAAATAAATAAATAAATAGTGTGCAAATTAATGCACTACTACCTACTTCTTCCTGCATCTATGTAGTAGGAAATTTAGTTCGGCCAATTTGTCCTTAAGACTTCGTTCCTGTGATTGGGTGAACTTCTTTTCCTTCAATGTATTCACAATTACTGCTCGTTGTCGCTGTCTCCTTGTCCTTTTTCCTCCGCGTCGTTTTGGTGGCGGTGACGTTTTCGGTATCTTCGTTAGTTTTTCATATTGTTGGCGAAGCTTTTGTTTTTCACGTATTGTCTTGGCTTGTCCGGAATTATATTCGTTTATTGTTAATGGTTGTGGTCCAGCCATTTCATTATTTAATTAAATTTTTAGCGTTTTCGCATTATTTTGCTTTTACTGGAACTTCTTTAACTTCTATATTGTTTATTTGTTTATTTTTGTTTTTGTTTGAGCTATCACTGAGGGAAATACTATTGTCTTAACGTATGTTGCTTTGTTATACCCTATTCTAAGGGTATATTAATTTTGACGCATAGTTTGTAACATACCTTAATATTGCCCGTAGACCACTAAAAGTTACTATATTTATGATCAGCATCGATAGTAATGTCGATCTAGCCATGTCCGTCCGTCTGTCGGCAAAAATTAGGCCTTTAAACTGGACCTAGAGAGCTGAAATTTTTACCATATACTCTCTAGGGTCCCGAAATAATCAAGTTTACGAATTGTTGAAATCCGCCCACAGACACGCCCACAAACTCAAAAAAACAAAATTTTGGAAAAAATCGAATTTTGAGCTAGAAAGCTGAAATTTTTTATATATGATCTATGACTCCTAAAACTGGTCGGGATAAAAATTTTGCAAAATCCGCCCACTGACACGCCCACAAATAAATAAAACAATTTTTTTGAAAATCCAAAGTTTGAGCTAGGGAGCTGAAATTTATAATATATACTCTCTATGGGCCCTTTATGCTCATGTGTAAATATTTTCAAAATCCGCCCACTGTTATTATTTTTTTTGAAAATTCAAAGTTTGAGCTAGGGACCTGAAATTTATAATATATACTCTCCAGGGGCCCTTTATGCTCATGTGTTAATTTTTTTTTAAATCCGCCTACTGACACGCCCACAATTAAATAAAACAATTTTATTGAAACACCCAAGTTTGAGCTAGGGAGCGTAGTAGTTATATATGATCTATGACTCCTAAAACTGCTCGGGATAAACATTTTTCAAAATCCGCCCACTGATAATAATATAATACAATATAATACAAACAATAAATAAAACAATTTTTTTGAAAATCCAAAGTTTGAGCTAGGGAGCTGAAATTTATAATATATACTCTCTATGGGCCCTTTATGCTGTGTAAATATTTTCAAAATCCGCCCACTATAAAATTTTCTGAGACTGCGAGCATGTCGATGGTTCAGGCCCCTTGATTTTTATATTTTTGCGTAAACGTGTGGGTAGACTTCAGAGCAGACATAAAATTTTTTTTAATATTATAAAAAAAAAAAATACACACAGAGGGAATTTTCCCTGACTGTTTTCGAAATTCCCTGACTTTCCCTGACCAAATGTTCCTTCCCTGACTTTCCAGTCCAGTGGCAACCATATATTAGCTCCACTATAGGTGCCATTACAATGCTCTGTCTGATAGGCAGGCACGCATCGAGGCTTAGCGTTTATTCAAACGACTTCTGCAGAAGTTGCACGGACGAGGACGAGGAGGAGGAGGAGACTTCACCTTCTCTGTACATGCCCTGCCCTCTTCCACAGAATAAATTTATATCAAGGAGCCTTCCTACTTATTGATCTGAGCGACTTGGCTAAAACTGATTTGAGAAGCCTTTCACACTTCATGAAAAAAGAAAGGAAAGAGAAGAGAAGAGAAAGATAGGATAGACGAAAGGAAAATCTCAATTACCTTTACCCTACCAAGGAGAGAGTACAGGAAGTCAGATGCATTTTAACTACCCTAACTATGCTAAACTAATCCTATTCTAATCTAAAACGTATGCTAAACCTTAATATAAATCCCTAATCTAACTTATATCTAATCTAATTCTAATCTCCTTTGCATCCACTGCTTCCTGATGTCGCTCCCTGGTAAGGTTCGTCTCGTTCCTGAGACATGCCAGATGATGTTGGTTCTGGCTCGGCCTACCCGCCCTATGTGTCGGACGACACTCCTTTGGCTATCTCTCTGGCCGAAAACAACGAGAGATAGCCCCTTGACCAGATTCCAGTCACTCGTACGTCAAATGTCCTTGTAGTGGAGAATTCGTTCGTCGTCACGTCCCATCTTCATGTCTGTCGGTCGTCTACGTGTCGTCTACGTCATGGTACAAGCGGAAGGACGGCCTTCCCAGTCTCCACACACCAAATCACTTTTGTCTCTACTCCATTGAAACGCAGATAACAGATTCAGTTATTAAATCCAATATAATTCATATTATGTAAATACTAAGACTACTGAAAAATTTAAAAAAAAGAATCCAATGGATACCTGTGTTCACGGTAACGAGTATTTCCTAACCTGACTAAATTTCATTCAAATAGGCAAATTTCTTGCCCTAAGGAAAATATATGTGTTAAAACTTACGGCGTATTATTCGTCGTCCCTCGTCGTCCAGCCGGCGTAATGTTTTGTGTGGAGGAATGATAATTTTCCTTTTTGGAAGTATGTGGCCTATCGCCCTATGCTGTATTAAGCGCAGCTCGCTGTGGTATTTTGCTGTTTAAAGCGCAGCACGCTAATGGACTAATGGCATGTGAGTGCCGCTGTGTAATGAGTCAAAATGCTGGATTAAGACTAGTTTTATTTAAATCGATATCGCCCTTTTATACAAAAATCACTTACAACTAATTCACAATACGTATCGCTAACAATCATACATGCATACTATAAGAATAAACAAAATTCTTTTAACCTACATTATTCATAAAACATTCACGCTCACATTTCATTATTACAATCAATTAATTGTCCTAATTTCTATTACCTGGGTCAATGAATTCATTGTTTACTTTGTGCCTGTATTGAGTCACACTACATCCTTCCCCCAAAAAATTTATGATATTTGTTTACATTTCTTAAAATTTAAATAAATGTCATTTGTATTGGATATCATTGTTCTTATTGTACATTATGGTACTCTTAGATCTATGCCTTATTACTTATTCTGTATGTTCTTAGTTCTGTCTAGATTTAATTATATTATTATTGTGTATTTCATATTCCTTATGTTCTAGTAGTATGGTACTATTTACACCATTTCTTTTAATTATCTTATAAGGTCCTTTAAAAGGTTTTTCAAATTTTCTTTTGTTTTGATTTCTTAAATACATAATCTCCTACCTTAAAGTTAGATTTATTTACATTTTTCTGAGAACTTTGTATTTCTCTTCGATTAATTGAGTTTTTGCTTATTCATGTATGTGGCATAGAATTATAGCAATATGTGTAGTATGGTAACCATTCTTCCCAATTATCTTTATCACCTATGCTCATAATGTATGCATTAAATACCCTATGGTTTTTTCAAGAGATCCCATAGTTTCATGATGAAACGGTGTGGAAACTATTTTCTCTATATTCAATAATGTGCAAATATTTTTAAGCAATTCATTCGTGAATTCTGTTCCCTTATCAGTTTTTAGTTTTCTAAAACATCCGTATTTCAGAATAAATTTTTCAACAGAATAAATTTTTCAATCAACAAATCGCTACAGTGTTAGCTTCTGTTTGTTATATCTGTAACCATTTTTTGATGGTCTCAGAGGTCCCACCGTATCTATGGTGATCGTTTCAAATGATGTATTCGGTGTGTCCGTAATTACCATATTCTCTCTAGTATATTTTTTTACTTTAACTTCATTACAGGTCTTCCAATTATTAATGCACCTTTTTACCATTTTGTTCATATTTTTCCAAACATATTGTTGTTTTAGTTTGTTGATGCATTTCCTTATACCGCAATGTCCTCCCAGTTTTGAGTTATGATGATCTTCAATTAGTTTGTGCATTTCTCTTTCATCTTCTATTTGTTTTGGAGGTTGAAATAATATTATTTCTAGACATTTTTCCTCTGTTTTATTTTCTTGCAGCTTGTTAAATATTCCTTTAAATTCTTGTATGCATACATATTCAAATATTTGGCTATTTCTTGATAGCGCTAATATTTTAACACCTGCATTGTTCATATTGAATATCAGCTTCCTCAGAATCAATTTTATGTCTGATAAAGATTTATCGCTAAATTCTACAATCACAGTGTTTGCTGCTATTATTATTTTATTTCTTTTTCTTTCTGTAACGTTACTTTCTCTAAATTATATTTTCATTAATCGCCTTATGTCCGATATTGATGTACAGTCCCAAATATGAAGGTAGCTAGTCTCCGTATTTGAGTCCAAGGCTTTTGCACAATTTTCAACTGGTTTCTCGTCTTTATTTTTCTTCATTGCTCTTGTTAGTACGTCAATGGTATAATTTGATATCATATCTTTTAGCGTTTCTGAATCAATTTTTATTCTTGATAGCGCGTCAGCGTTCGTGTTCATTTTTCCCTTTTTGAATATTATCTCGAAATCGTAGTCCATTAGATCTACACGTATTCTTGTCAGTTTAGATGAAGGACTCTTATGCGTGAATAGACTTACTAGTGGTCTATGGTCAGTGTAAACTAAAAAAATTCTTCCAAATAGGTATGGTCTGAAATAATTTATTCCCCAGTGCATCGCTAGTATTTCTTTTTCTATGATTGGCTTGTTCAGCTCATTTTTGTTTAGGGATTTACTTGCGTATGCTATGGGTTTATCTGTTCCAATTTCACCTTGTGGCAACACTGCTCCCAGAGCAAAATTTGAAGCATCTGTGGTTAGTATGAATGGTTTCTCGAAATCAGGATAGCTTCAGTGTTTTAAAGGCTTTCTCACAGTCATCTGTCCAAGTGGATATTTGTTTCTTTTTCAGTAGTTGGTTCAGTGGTCTAGCAATTTCTGCAAAGTCTCTTATAAATCTCCTATAGTAATTACAAAAAGCTACAAATCTCCTAACATCGTCCACAATTGTTGGTACGGGATAGTTTTTTATGGTTTCATACTTTCTTGGATCTGTTTTAATTCCATTAGATGTCATTAGATGACCTAGATAAGTAACTTCTGGTTTTAAAAAGTCACACTTCTCTATGTTTAGTTTTAAATTATACTTGCGCAACCTTCCTAGGACTTTAATTAAGTTTTCGTTATGTTCTTTTAGATTTTTACCAAATATAATTATATCATCTACATAAAGAAATGCTGAAGCTTGTAAACCACTAAGAGCTATCGAGAGCATTCTTTGAAAACTATTTGTTGAGATTTTTAAACCAAACGGTAGACGTTTGAATTGGTAATGCTCTTCATTTGTTCAGAATGCCGTTAATGGTCTAGAACTTTTATTTAGTGCGATCTGATGAAATGAGCTTGCCATGTCCAAAGTAGAAAAATATTTTGCTTTACCTAGTTTATCTAGTACATCTTCTAACCTTGTAAGTGGGAATTTGTCGTCTACCACTTTCTTATTTAAAGATCTAAAGTCTACTACCAGTCTCCATTTTGTTTCTCCGTTGAGACTCTTCTTGGGCACAATGAGTAATGGTGAGTTATAAGGACTGACTGATTCTTCTATTATGTCATTGTCCATTAATTCGGCCACTTGTTTCTATATCTCATTTAGCTGTGCGTTTGGTAGCCTATAGTTCTTTATATAAACAGGATTCTTATCTGTCGTAGAGATGTGTTGCTCATAGAAGTTGTTCATGGTTAGTTTTTCATTCTCGTCATGAAAAACGTCTTGGAACTCTTCGCAAATTTTCAGTATTGACTAAACTGCGGAATTATCTAAATGTTCTATATTTATCTTTTTCTCTAAGCGTTGATACCTTCCTTTGTCTTTGGGCTTCATTATGTTTGATAGTATGTTATCATCGCATTTTCTATGATTTCTTCTTTATCTCCTGTATTTAGTATTTTTACATGCTTGATTCCCTCAGCTGGTAATATTGCATTTGATATGAAGACTCATTTCTTTATCTCATTGCCAATTACCACACTGTCTTGATTCAGATCTATTTTGATGTTTGTGATTAGTTCTGTCCTTGGTGGAACTGTCAATTTCCCAATGTTTCTCATTGTCATGTTCATTGGTAGTACTATTTCTTCATCTGGCAATATTATTACTAGTACACAGGTTTCATAATCAATTTTGCAATTATACGTTTTAAGAAAATCTCTTCCCAGTATTCCGTCAGTCGTTACATTTATATCTTCATTTACTATGTGGAACTGATGCTCTATACCTGCTTCTCCTAATGCAAGTTTCAGTTTTGATACACCTATCGAGAATATTGTTTTATTTGTTATACCGTTTATTTGACATGCCGAGTTCTCATTTAATTCTTTCACCAGATATTCTTTACAAACAGAAATATCTGCACCAGTGTCAATCAAAAATCTTAAAGGTTTTCTTAAGTTTGTTACAAATATGTTCACGAAATTTGTATCATTTTCTCCATAGAAATTTAGGACCTTCTTTGGTTACCCCGATTCTGATGACCGGGGACACCTCTGTTTTCCGACCTAGTATTTCCGTTGTGGTATCCTCTCGTGATCCCTCTGCCTCTGGCACTGCCTACGTTATTGTCTCTGTAGTCATTATTACGCCTATAGTAACTATTGTTGTCGTTATAATTATTTTGGTGTCCTCTAGTAAAAGGTCTTCTACCCCTGTTATTGCTGAAATTTCTTTGATTGGGGTTTTCATGATTTCTTTGAAAACTACCTCTGTAATTTGTTCTAAACTGCATAACATTGTTTTGTTTGCTGGTTGCTTCTACTTCAGCTGCTATTTGTACAGCCTCACTTAATTTTGTTACTCTGGATGCCTGAATTACAGTTTTAATTGATTGTTTAACGCCGTTCTTAAATGCTATTAAACCTCCCCCTTCTCCTTGTTCGGATATCTGAATTTCATTGAGCTGAGATATTAGGCTATCAATTCTCTCTGAAAAACCATCAACATTCTGAGTCCCTTGGTGGCCATGTAATGTTTTGGTGTGGATTGGCTAACTCATTATGTATTGTGAACGGATTTACTTTTGGTTTGTAGTTATATGTTAATGCTTTCTGGAGCGTCTCATAAGTCGTTGGTTTATCTTGCACTAATAACCTGTTTCTAACTTTATCTGTCAGCTTTGTTGCAAAAACGAATTCTATTAGCTTATTTTGTTCTTGCGATTCATCAAGTGTGTCACTATATAATTTTATTAGTCCTAAGTAATTTGATAAATTTTTCTGTTCCCCATTAAATTCTGGAATTAGCTTTGCAGCTACCAATATTTTCAAATTTTGCCATTTCAGTTTTCAACAAAAAAGGTAAACTAAAGTATCAACAAAATATTGGTCGGAAAAAACAAATCAAAAAATTATACATGTTTTCAAATTAGATTATTATTTTGTTTTGTTTCAAGCACTAAGCTATCTTTGTATTAGTATTTATTATTAAAATCATCGTTCTATACATTCAAAGAACGTGAATATACAAGTACAAATCGTTCTTATGTCTGTTACGCTAGCTACTTAAGGTCTTATAAGAGAAGTCAATTACAAAATGCTTAAAATTAAGATTACATTTACAATAAAAAATAGCTTTAAAAAATATTATTTTTTTCCATTATTAATAAAAGTCCATTATTTGGAAACATTAGGCTTGGAGGTCTTGTTCCGAAGGGTAGTTTACTTTCTGCATCTTCCTGTATGTCCACTTCCATATCTTCTTCATTTGTGTCTCTGAGTCATCATCGTCGTCGTCACCGGCTCTTCTTCTATGCCTTTTCGAACTCATAGTACTGCTTCAAACTCATATCTCGTCGCGTTACGCTTTGTCGTGCATTGTTTGCACGTATTGCATTTGTGAATTCTGAACTATGTTAGTGAGGCAAATATGTTCGTTTTGCTTTTTGCCATGTAATGTTTTGTTTTTACATTTTCCGAGGAAATCAGCTCGCAAATTTAATTGTCAACTTTGTAAATGAAGCAAATATGTACGTTTTGGTCACCTCCCTGTTGAATATATATTTTTTTTTTTTATTTATCAACAGTTTGGCAGGATCGCCATGTAATGTTTTGTGTGGAGGAATGATAATTTTCCTTTTTGCAAGTATGTGGCCTATCGCCCTATGCTGTATTAAGCGCAGCTCGCTGTGGTATTTTGCTGTTTAAAGCGCAGCACGCTAATGGACTAATGGCATGTGAGTGCCGCTGTGTATAATGAGTCAAAATGCTGGATTAAGACTAGTTTTATTTATATCGATATCGCCCTTTTATACAAAAATCACTTACAACTAATTCACAATACGTATCGCTAACAATCATACATGCATACTATAAGAATAAACAAAATTCTTTTAACCTACATTATTCATAAAACATTCATGCTCACATTTCATTATTACAATCAATTAATTGTCCTAATTTCTATTACCTGGGTCAATGAATGCAAATGAAAACATAGGGACGGGCTACAGTCCGCTTGGGCGAACTGATGGATACCCTATTCTTATTCCTATCCCTCATAAGTGGGCGTGACAAAAGTCTAAGTATGGTTGAATTGTTAAGAACGCTCTACATATTTAAAGGATTTTATCAAAAAAAAAACGCTCCCTAGCTCAAACTTGGGTGTTTCAATAAAATTGTTTTATTTAATTGTGGGCGTGTCAGTAGGCGAATTTAAAAAAAATTAACACATGAGAATAAAGGGCCCCTAGAGAGTATATATTATAAATTTCAGCTCCCTAGCTCAAACTTTGAATTTTCAAAAAAAAAAAAAAATATTGTGGGCGTGTCAGTGGGCGGATTTTGAAAATATTTACACATGAGCATAAAGGGCCCATAGAGAGTATATACTATAAATTTCAGCTCCCTAGCTGAAACTTTGGATTTTCAAAAATTAATATACCCTTAGAATAGGGTATAAAAAAATTATTTTATTTATTTGTGGGCGTGTCAGTGGGTGGATTTTGAAAATTTTTTATCCCGAGCAGTTTTAGGAGTCATAGATCATAATAAAAAATTTCAGCTTTCTAGCTCAAAATTCGATTTTTTCCAAAATTTGGTTTTTTTGAGTTTGTGGGCGTGTCTGTGGGCGGATTTCAAAAATTCGTAAACTTTATTATTTCGGGACCCTAGAGAGTATATGGTTAAAATTTCAGCTCTCTAGGTCCAGTTTAAAGACCTAATTTTTGGCGACAGACGGACGGACGGACATGGCTAGATCGACATTACTATCGATGCTGATCATAAATATAGTAACTTTTAGGGGTCTACGGGCAATATTAAGGTATGTTACAAACTATGCTTCAAAATTAATATACCCTTAGAATAGGGTATAAACAATAACAGACACATGTACTATGTTGAACTATTGCATAGCATGAATCACTGTCGCTATTACTTGGATGTCATTTGACACCTTCCGTATTCGAAGCAAACCTTCCGTATTCGAAGCAAAGCGCAGCGATTCAATGTTAAGTAATCGTTCTCATTGTTTACTTTGTGCCTGTATTGAGTCACACTACAAGAAGCTCTCAATGGTTTTTTTCGAGTAGGTTGCATAATGGCGCTCATGTTGGCCTTAGTGTGTTGACTTTTGTTGACAGCCACTTCAACTTAGCGCAGCCTTACCTAGCATAAGCATTTTCTACTGTGTTCTAGGTATATTATTATTGTTGTGAGCACTTTATAACTTAATTGTATTTCGTAATTGTTTGTTGTAGCATAAGCATTGCATATTTCAAATTGTTCAAGTATCTGTTAGCACAAGCATTTTTTCACCCATGTTCTGCATTTTGATCGAAATCGAATTCAATCCACTTTTCAATTTCATTCGGAATGAAATTTGGTGTTATGTATTTCGATCGTTTTAGATTTTTTCGAATTCACTTTCGAACTGTCAAAATCCTTAACAAACACAAAATGTGTGCCATATATAAAACAGTCATCAATTTCTTCGGTACATAAACATGCAGCAATACTTCGCTTCTTGGGTGAAGGAAGTTAACAAAAAAGTAATTGGGGAGATATTGATATTGTCCTGGAATCCAAATTATGCCAAAAATGGATAAAAACATAGGGACGGCCTACAGTCCGCTTGGGCGAACTGTTGGATACCCTATTCTTATTCTTATCCCTCATAAGTGGGCGTGACAAAACGTCGCCTGAGAATTGTTTTGTTCCATACGCCACTTTTGTCGTTTTTGAGTTAGGAACGGATTCTATGGTAAATTTGTACGCTCTTTTTAAATCTGTGATTGGATTTGCTCTTAGTCTTTCCAATCCCGAGATATCGAACATCGACTTTGTCCCATATCCACCAAAATTTACAGTTTGTAGAATTGTTTTGTGCCATAAACCATTTTTTGGCGTTTGGGACAAATTTTCCATATAATTTATCGCAATTTTTTTGTGAGAATTGTTTTGTTCCACGTGCATATCACGGCGACAAGAGATACAGAAAATATTAACAAAGTTGAGAATTGGTTTGTCCTACGTGCACTCGTGTTAAAGAAAAGCTATGTATGTGATACACTGATCGCAAACAAAATTTTAGTATTGGTTTGTTCCACCTCCATTACAGTTGTGTAGATAATATTCGATATTATGAAGATATGAATTCGGTGCGGTAATGAATAGTGCTGCAAACGAAAAACCTAGTTGCAGACGTACGAGCAGGAAATCATTGAATACATATGGTTTCATTAGATGTGTTTAATGAACCTTAGCTGCACAGATAAGTACAGAAAAAATCAGAAAAGTACAAGATTTGGTGTTCCATGAGTAAAAAACTTGCCGCAAAGTGTTCTACATTCTGTCAATTTGTGTTCCATGAAGCTGTGCAGATCAGTTTAGCACGAGTTTTTCTATACCTAGTTTTGAGGTAGGGCAAGTGAGTGAAATGTGTCTGATTTGAAAATTCAAATTGTACTGATGCCAACTGATTTATTTGTTTGGCATGAGATATCATAAATATTTCTTAGTTTAATGTTACAAATGTTCGCATATTTATTAAAAAAAAAATTGAAAGAATAACATGGAACGAGTTCAAATTGAGATCAAATCGATATCAGGCCAAACATTGACTGTGCAATGCTCACTCAAAACCCGAAATTCACTAGAAAACAAAGAGGATTATCTATTTGAAATTTCGCAGCTGAGAGGAGAACATTATGACTCGAAGCTGTACTTTTCTGATCTGATCTGCCATTTTTCACTCACTGGTTTAATGCTAAACACTTTAAATAATTTTCTTATTTTATTGTATTTTTTGAATAAAAACTTTGACAAAAAAGATGAAATCGATTTTTCTTTTCAAATTGTAGTATCCAACTCCATGCTTTTTTGCTTTCATACATTTTGGATGAGAATTGCTTTGTGCCATATCCATTTTTTTGTGTTCCACGTATATGAAAAAAAAATCAATTTCAAAATGTAGGAGGTGGGACACAAGTCAAAAAAAGGAGACTTTTACGTTAATTAACGTGGCTTCTTAACGGTTTGGCAAAAAACTTTGGAAATTGGTAGGTGAACTCTTTATAAGACTAAGTTCAATTTAAAAAAAAAATAAAAAAAATCGTAGTACCAAGTACGCTAACCTTTAAATGCGTTTTTCTCGAAAAAGTGCCAATGGCGTATGGCACAAAACAATTCTCAGGCGACAAAAAGCCTAAGTATGGTTGAATTATTAAGAACGCTCTACATATTTTGTTATGACATTTAAAGGATTTTATCAAAAAAAAATTAAAAAAAACGCTCCCTAGCTCAAACTTTGGTTTTTCAATAAAATTATTTTATTTAATTGAGGGCGTGTCAGTAAGCGGATTTAAAAAAAAAATAACACATGAGCATAAAGGGCCCCCTAGAGAGTATATATTATAAATTTCAGCTCCCTAGCTCAAACTTTGGATTTTCAAAAAAGGTTTTTTTTTTTATATTGTGAGCGTGTCAGTACGCGGATTTTGAAAATATTTATACATGAGCATAGAGGCCCCTTAGAGAGTATATATTACAAATTTTAGCTTATTAGCTCAAACTTTGGATTTTCAAAAAAAGTTTTTTTTTTAAATTGTGGGCGTGTCAGTAGGCGGATTTTGAAGATATTTACACATGAGCTTAAAGGGCCCCTAGAGAGTATATATTGTAAATTTCAGCTCCCTAGCTCAAATTTTGGTTTTTCAAAAAAATTGTTTTATTTAATTCTGGGCGTGTCAGTGGGCGGATTTTAAAAATGTTATCTCCCGATCAGTTTTAGGAGTCATAGATCATATATAAAAAAAATTCAGCTTTCTAGCTCAAAATTCGATTTTTTCGAAAAATTTGTTTTTTTAGTTTGTGGGCGGATTTCAAAAATTTGTAAACTTGATTATTTCGGGACCCTAGAGAGTATATGGTTAAAATTTCAGCTCTCTATGCCCAGTAAAGGCCTACTTTTTGATACAAGACGGACGGACATGGCTAGATTGACATTACTATCGATGCTGATCATAAATAAAGTAACTTTTAGGGGTCTACGGGCAATATTAAGGTATGTTACAAACTATGCGTCAAAATTAATATACCCTTAGAATAGGGTATAATTATACATGACTGATAAAGACAAAAGGAGTCAAAACGATTTTTTTGTGGAAAAGTATGAAATACCTGTGGTTATAGGATGTGTGGACGGAACCCACCTTAAAATGTTCAAGCCCCACCAGGATCGTAATCTATATTTTAACAGAAAAGGATATTTCAGCATGAATGCTGTCCCCTGAAAAAATCTGAAAATACAAACAAAACAAAAAGAATTACAATAAAAAAGCAAATTTAACTTTCGTGTACAACGTTCAACACAATAAAAATTTATTCGAAAAACCTCGAAACTGCACAATTTCACATCACAACAGATAAGTGAATTCATTCCGTTTGAAAAACGTTCACAATGGAATGCAGAACACCGATTTTCATTTTAGAAATTCCAATTCACAATATTTATTTCGATCGAAATGCAGAACACACAATTTCACTTTCACTTTGCAAATTCACAAAAAGTGGAATGCAGAACATGGGTGTTTGTATTTTAATTGTCCGGTTTAATCATTTGTTGTAGGTAGGTAGGTACTTGGCTGCCTGGTAGTACACCAGCACACAATGAGCGCATGGTCGCCGTTTATATACCACCACTCAAGTGACAACGGGTGTCAAAGATAATAAAATTAAAAAAAACATCATTCTTTTAGAATAACTAAACAATTTTTTATCATCAACTACCAAAATCAAAAGACATCAGTTTTGTATGATACTGTTTTTCATAACAGCAATTTTTATTAAAAATGATGTGCCAACAAGTTCGTTTACAATGTTTTATATTAAGCCTATACATATTATGATTTGGGTAACATATTTCAAAGGAAATGGTAAAAATGACTGGCGTCGCTGGTAACACCTTAACCATTACTGGATCAGTTCACTCAAGTCACAATATTATCATATTTCGAATAAAATTTATTCCAATATAATATATTACATTCATACATCGACAGTTATTCATTTTCAACATTTTTTCTCAAAAACTTAAATAAAGCAAACAACTTATTCGTCCTGCATATCTTCTGGCAGCTCGTGCGGGTTTAACATCCCTGGTACACTGCGCTGCATTTGTCTTTTGCTGGCCTGTTCCTCGCGTAGAGCTTGCTCGCGTTCCTCCAAATATAAATCGGAGTCGTCTTCTCCAGTAACCTCCTGCAAAAGAAAGTAACGACATTATACTTATGTTTTGAAAACAAAATCGTAATGTTTTAAAACAATAACATATTTGGTAAACATTCATCAAAAATATATGAGTAAACAACTTTAACAATATTTTTCTAATTCACATTCTGCAGAGAATAAAAGAAAACATAATTAAGGCTACAGTCCTTTTGGGCGGACTGATGGGTACCCCTTAAGTGGGTTAAGGAACAATTTTTTGTTTCTAAGACAAGGCACATTTTATATGGGTGTCAGTGTAAGGTGCAGAAATTAAACGTAGGACAAATACATACTTCCTATATGTTATATTGTAAATGTAATCTTAATTTTAAGCATTTTGTAATTGACTAATGTATAGAACGATGATTTTAATTTTTGTTTAAATAATTAATACTAATACAAAGATAGCTTATTGCTTGAAACAAAACAAAATAATAATCTAATTTGAAAACATGTATACTTTGATTTGAAAATTGAAATGGCAAAATTTGAGGTACTAGTCTGAGCTGCAAAGCTCATAACAGAATTTAGTGGAGAATCTAAACAACTGTCAAACTTTTAAGGACTAGTTAAATTTTACTATGATACATTAGAAGAGGAAACTGAAAAGAAAAAATTGATAAAATTTGTAATAGCGACAAAACTGACTGACCAGGTAAGAAACAGGCTAATTATACTAGAGAACCAATCTGAAAAGTTAACAGAATTTAAGAATATTTTGACAGAGATTTACTTACTTACTTAGGTGGCGCTACAGTCCGGGGTGGACCTGGGCCTCAACCAATACGCCTCTCCAGTTAGCACGATCTTTGGCTAACTGCCTCCAGTTGCGCCCTCCAAGTTGGTTGAGATCCCCTTCCACTTGCGCGCGCCACCTAAGGCGAGGTCTTCCTCTACTGCGTTGTCCCTCCGGGTTGGAATCGAAGACTCTTCGGGCAGGAGCGTTGGTGTCCATTCGCTCTACATGTCGTAGCCATCTTAGTCGACTTATTCGCACTTTTTTTTTGACCAGGTCGATGTCGCTGTACAGCTCGTAGAGTTCGGTGTTAAATCTCCTCCTCCAAAGCCCGTCAACGCCAACGGGAAGGAAAATCACTCGAAGAATTTTGCGTTCGAAACGACCAAGGAGATCTTCATCCGCTTCTGCTAATTTTTTTTTTTTTTTATAATTTGCTTACGCTAAAGGGATTTTTTTCTGTTGTTACAGTACCCTTATAATGTAAGAACACAGTGTAAGCTACTTGGTATTAGAAAGAATAGAGAGATAGGAAAGAAGTGTTTGGGTGCAGTTGTAGGGTTTTTCTCCACGGGTGGTGTCTAAGCTACTTAGGGAGATTACGATTTCATGTATTCGGTATAAAGTAATGGACTTGGCCGGGATTCGAACGCACGACCTTCCATTCCGTAAGCGAATACACTACTACTGCACCATTGCCACCCGCTAATGTCCACGCTTCTGCGCCGTAGAGCAGGACTGGGATGATGAGGGTCTTATACAAAGTCCCCTTAGTGTTTCTTGACAAGGCCTTACTAGTCAATTGCCTTCTTAGGCCAAAGAAACAGCGTTTGGTAAGTGTAATTCTTAGTTTGATTTCTGATTTGATGTCGTTTTCAGAATTTATAGCGGAGCCAAGGTAGACAAAGTCCCTAACTACCTCAAAGTTGTAGCTGTCTATCGTGACGTTCTGTCCGATTCGTCGATGTTGTGTGTCCCTTCTTGTTGACAGCATATACTTGGTTTTGCCCTCATTCACCACTAAACCCATTTTTGCCGCTTCTGTGCTAATACTTGCAAACGCACCAATGACAGCTCGCTGAGCTCTGCCAATTATGTAAATGTCGTCAGCATATGCAAGTAGTTGCACAGACTTTTGAAAAATTGTGCCTCTAGTGTTGGCTTGCGAGTTTCGCACAATTTTCTCAAGTATGATGTTGAAGAAGTCACATGACAGCGCATCACCTTGTCTAAGTCCTTTTTTGACATCAAAGGTCTCGGTGAGATTGTTTCCGACCTTTATGCAGAAGCGGGCGTTCTCCATGGTCATTCTGCACAATCTGACAAGTTTGGCAGGGATGCCAAAACTAAACATGGCTCTGTATAGCTCGTCTCTATAGATGCTGTCATATGCGGTCTTAAAATCGATAACGAGATGGTGGGTATCGATTTGGACTTCTTGGGTTTTCTCCAGGATCTGCCGTAGTGTGAATATCTGATCGGTCGTGGACTTACTGGGCCAAAAAACCGCACTGGTAGGGACCAATTAGGTCGTTGACGAATGGTTTCAGGCGTTCACACAGTACAGCAGACATGATCTTATGGGCAGTATTCAAGAGACTGATGCCTCTATAGTTTTCGCAGTTAAGAGGTTCTCATTTCTTGTGGATCGGGCAAACGATGCTGAGGTTCCATTCATCAGGCATACTTTCTTCTGACCATCTCTTGGAAACGAGTTGGTGTATGCTCTCCACCAGGTCATCTGCCGCTGCCTTAAAAAGCTCGGCATTCAAGCCGTCTGGTCCAGCAGCTTTGTTGGATTTTAGTTTGGATATCGCTATCCTCACTTCGTTTTGGTCAGGTGGACGGAAGTCTTGGCTTTCATCGTCCTGGCTGAATGGTTCGTTCTGCCTGACAGCGTAATTTGTGTCGTCTTCGCCTTTTAACAGTCTGCAGAAATATGTTTTCCATATTCTCAGCACCGACGGTGACTCTACTACAAGATTTCCTTCCTCGTCTCTACAGGTCTCTGTTCGGGTCTTGTTTCCGTTACACGTCCTTTTTACCTTTTGGTAAGACTTCCGAACATTTTTCCTGGAGTAGCAACTCTCTATTTTTCTTGATCGCGCGCTTCCCATGCTCTTTCTTTTTTCTCCGGAGAAGCCGATGTTCTTCCCTCCTCTTTTGCTCGTAGAACTCACGAGCTGCTCTCGTCCTTCTATGCAGTGCCGCCTTGTAGGCGCTTTGTTTTGCTGCATGCGCTTGCCGGCACTCATCGTCGAACCAGGGGTTTCGTGGTGGTAGCCTGGTAAAACCGAGAATATCAGTTGCGGCGCTTCTGATGGCGTCTTGGCATCGATGCCACTGGTCTTCGGCACTTGATGCCAGAGATTTATAAGCCAAAAATAAACCCATTAAAAATATACAATGACTTAGCTAGACTACAGCAAGGAAACCAAGAAGTAAACAGATTTGCTGAAAGAGTAGAAACATTGGTATCTTAATTAAATGAGATCCAGATAGCAGAACAGGGATCATCTAACAAAAGGGTAATAGTAAGCCTAAATGATCAACCAGGACTAAATGAAGCAAGTAGACAAGTAGTGCAGGCATCAAGGGTTACGACTTTCAATGAAGCCACTGAAGTAGAAGCTTCTTCCAATCAAAGCGCTGTAATGAGCTTCAGAACCAATTTTAGAGGTAGGTACCAACATAATCATGGTAACTATAGACCAAGATTTACAAACCCTAGGTACAATAATAACAACAGCCATAATTACCCTGAAGATAACAATAGAGGTAGAGGTGCTACAAGAGGGTACCACAATAACAATACTAGGTCGGGAAACAGAGGTGTCCCCGGTCAGCGGAATAGGGGGAACCAAAGAAGGTATTAAATTTCTATGGGGAGTACGACACAAATTTAGTTAGCATACATGTAAAGAATTTAGAAGACTTTAAAATTTTTAATTGACACAGGTGCAGATATTTCAGTCTGTGAGGAATATCTGGTGAAAGAAATAAACACGAACTCAGCATGCCTTATAAATGCATAACAAAAAAAGCATTATTCTCGAAAGTTGTATCAAAACTAAAACTTGCATTAGGAGAAACTGGTATTGAACAACAATTTCATGTGGTAAATGAAGACATAAATATAACAACAGATGGAATACTAGGAAGAAATGTTCTCAAAACCTACAATTGCAAAATAGACTATGAGACTTACGTACTCATAATTCCATTGCAAGATGAAGAAGAAGGCTGTGGTAAAGGATCGAGCAAAAGGCATGGGGTTGATAATCCAACCTGATGGTACAATCACACGCGACCGGGAAGAAATGCTAAAATTTTTACTTCACGCCCATTTCCCGGGGTCATTTATTATGGACATTTCAAACGAATAAGGTTAAATGAGCAATTTACTCATTTAAACTATTAAAGACATCAGGTACACATGGTATTTTTCCAGCTGTTATCCAAAAAGGATTGGAGTTTTTGGTACTTTCCATGATCGCCTTATTTAGATTCAGCTTCAAGTTTGAATATATACCAGGTACCTGGAGGGAGGTAAACGTGGTATTCTTACCTAAACCTGAAAACAATCCGAGTGAATTACCTAAATCATATCGTCCTATAAGCTTGACATCGTTTTTTCTGAAAACAATGGAAAGGATTATCGACGTTCATATTAGGGAATGCTCAATGAATGCTGTTCATGCCTCTGCCTCTGCACCCATATCAATATGCTTACCAAAAGGGCAAATTAACGGAAGGCGCTCGGCTTAAACTTACAACAGAGATTAAAAACGCCTACCGGTGCAAAGATATCGTACTATGTGTCTTTCTGGATATAGAGGGTGCTTTTGACAATACAGGATATGAATCCATATCAAATGCTTTGCACTATAAAAACATAAATAAACCCACTATAAAATGAATTGAAGCGATGCTGGAAAGTCGTAAAATAACTACTTCGTCAGGAATGACCTCAGTATCAGTATCAACCGTAAGGGGCTGCCCAAAGGGGGCGTATTATCACCCCTCCTGTGGTTAATTTTATTGACGACCTGCTACACCAAAATGAGGAGTTTAGGCTACGAGGCAAAGACTCAAATGAAGTCACTTCACGAATTAAAAATGCTCTTAAGACAGTCCTAGACTGGTGCATCAGGGAAAATCTTTCCATAAATCCCATAAAGACCGTTATCGTTCCTTTTACCAAAAGGAAGAATTTAGAACTAGGTCAAATATAAATAAACGACACTGTCGTAGAGTACTCCGAAGAAGTCAAATAACATGGAGAAATCATAGACAAAAGACTGAAATAAGAACGCGCCAGCCACATTCATATATCTGGTATTAAGACGCAAACATCCAAATATTCACGGATAGTCAAGCAGCTATAAATGCTCTTAGCTCGCACAGCATTGACTCTAAATTAATAATGCACTTTTTCAATACCCTTCAAACACTCAGCTTAAGAAACAAGACCAAACTATGGTGGGTTTCAGGCCATGAAGGGTTTGATGGTGACGAAAATGCCGATGAATTGGCCAGAAAGGGTTTAGAAACACCATTCACTGGCCCTGAACTCTTCTGCTGCACTGAAGCAAAAATGATATATTCAAATTACTCGTCAGCCAACAGCCACAAAATAAAGTCCATTTTAAGACGAAAGGTTTAAAGAGTTTTGTCTTTGTCCATCAGTTCAACTAACTGGATCTGTGTTAATTCTGCTTTCAAATCAACTATTCGAAAGCTCAACTTTTTAATTCCCGCTCGCCTCAGCACGAAACATATCTATATACCACCAAAAAAAATCTTGTCGCGCTCCAACGACGTTTGTGTATTGGTACATTTACATGCACGTAGATGTGCATTATTTTTCACATTTTTCCTCGTCGCGCTTCAACGACATTTGTGTATTCCTACACAAGGCAGAGCTATGATCACGAATAACCATTTTCGAATAGATTCGTATTGGATATTTAATCTTCTTCCATATAGAGCAGAAAGCTAATTGACAGCTACTACAGGAAGTGTTGCCAAAAATATAATGCCAAGCTTTTTTTAACATCAATTAAGATTTATGAAAGGAATGGGTTCCAGGTCTACGATGTTTTTAAAATGCCGTAACTTAAAGGTTAAATATCTCAAGAAGTTCCATCGGGGATAGAATCAAAATATTGTAAAACATGGTCTTATCATTTTATTTTCTGTATGTAAAATTTCATATCGGTATGTTAGGATATGGTGTGGTAATAGTCTTTTAGAAAGTACGCAATT
Source organism: Portevinia maculata (assembly GCA_949715645.1). NCBI lineage: Eukaryota > Metazoa > Arthropoda > Insecta > Diptera > Syrphidae > Portevinia > Portevinia maculata. The sequence goes on from OX454526.1 coordinate 186,679,443, forward strand.
ATCAACATTTTCTCTAAAAGGAGCTAGGGGAGTAATTTAAAAAAAAAATGCTGAAATAGCTATCTAATGATAATTACTTTTCTAACAAAATACAAAGTTTCAAACGAATAAGACTAACGGAACGTGGTTTAGTGTTTCGAAATTATGCAAAAGGCCTTTCTTAGTGCACCACTACAATAAAAGAAGATTCCCTATACAAAAGTTGAGCTTGTATTTGTTGAGAAAAGAGTCCGTGATAATTAGATTTAGGGTGGGAAATGAATCCGAAAAATCGGTCTGTCCTACTAGAATATTTGAACAGTATAGAGTAAGTATAAAGTTGATCGCGATCCCTATTCAGATTAAATACGAAAACAACATTTAAAAATAGCAACTGATTTGGACACAGACTTTTTGTTGATTTGATTTAAATGTAAAAATGTAGCTAGTTTATATGTGTTATAGTATATACGACTTACCCGAATTTGTATTAAGAAATCTCGTAGGTGTTCTTTAAAAGCAAGGACATTTTCGTCTAAGTTAAACAGGCCGGTGACAAACACTTTTATTTGATTATCAGTTAAATGATTAAATGCTGATTTCAGAAGTGAGGCGACATATTCCTGGACGAATATTGTATTGTCTGGTATAGGTCCTAGATTAACTGTTATCTTATTATTTTCTACTAAGGAAAACATATACGCAAGAATCATTGCATGAATGGCTAAACCAGCAGTATGAGAAGTATCAGTAACAACAGAAAAAATTTGCATTAAAACATCGGTAAAATAGGTTTGATAAAAACTTTGTGCTGCCTGGGGATGTTGCTCTAGGTTCTGTAGCATCTGTAATATAAGACAAGCTTAGCCAGAATTATTTAAATAAGCAATAATACACATACCTTGTACAAAATATTAAGTCCCATATCAGCAACATTTCGCATGGTATGCTTAAATGCCCAGACAATAGAATCAAATACAAGTTTAAACTGGGCTGGTGGTATATTAAGAAACGCTTTAAAACAATTAGCATTCGTAGCTTGGAGAAGTTCATAAAAACTAGTCCTATGCTGGGGATGATCTTCGAAGTTTTTGTTTATCATATCGAGAGTACATTCAAAAACAGCATCAAATATTTTTGGTACTTCGTTTGTAATGTGGCCCTTAAGTTTACAAACTATTACAGCCATTGTGCTAAGAACTTTCGGTTCACGAGCGGCTGGAATTTTACAGCGCTAGAAGTATAATGAATATTCTATACAGAAAAATTAATTTGAATAAATGAAAAAATATTCTATACCTGGTAATCAAGGAGCACAGCATTCAGAAGTGGAGGTATAAAATTGTCCATTACCATTTGATTGTCGTTTGACCGTGGAACCCATTCCGAAATCAAATTAAGGGTCTCCTTTTTTACGACGTGCATAGCTTTTATAAGCGGTTGATTATTAACATTTATTCCGTTAAGAGCGATCGCTTGAATAATATTCTCTGAAGTTATTTTATAGACGTTAAGCATGTCCAAGTAAATCCTGCCAAGTTGTATGACGTAAGCATGACCGAGAGCCTTACACGCGGCGACATTTGTTTTTAAAATGCTACCAAGTTGTTTAACAGCAGACATATTTTTCAAGAAGTCCACATTTTTCGAAGCACGTGATATTATTTCATCCCACACTTGATTCGGAAGAAGCATGTATTTTTCGATCAATGCATCTTGCTGGACTTGATCTGAGCTTGTTGCAATCATATGGCCAACAGCTTCATAAAATGTATGTACCTAAATAATATAAATAAAATGTTATATAAGCTTAAAAAAACAAACATATTACAATATAATTTAACATAACCAACAGTGTTTGTAGCCAAACTACAAGATACAGAGTGGCGTCGTCCTATTTTTTTTATAATGTGCTAAAGGGATTTGTTAGTACCCTTATCATGTAATAGCTACACAGCGCGAGCGTTAAGGAAATTATGATTAAAAGAAAAGGAGAGATGCCGATGCAAGAGTATTCCACATTCGTGTTGTACGGCTGAGGAAAGATTCTTCGAACTTCACTGTACGTCGGATTACAGGCTTGAGAGTGAACTGATGAGCATTACTTGCATGGCGAGTATTGCGGTTGAATTGTTCAAGGGTTCAAGGACAGGAAACATTACGACAATGACTAAGAGTCAATCGATCTCGCGATGTCTCGGTCGCCAATGAGTTTTATCGCGCGTTTTTGGAATCCTGTCAAGTACAAGGTGGCGCAAAAGTAATCCTCCTATCAGAAAATGCTATAAATTTTGCGATTGGCCCCTAATGTCAGTTCTGTTTTGACATTTGTGTAGTAAACACATGCGAAATACACGTTAATAAACAATGTTACGCTACACTGCTCCAGAACGCGGAATATTGGTGACTATTTATTTGAGCAATAATCGGTCGGTGACTTTGGCACAACGTGAATTTCGTCGCAGATTTCCTACCCGTCCAACGCCTACTGGTGAAACACTGCGACGTTTAGCCGCTCGCCTCGAAGAGACTGGCACAACACGAGATGCTGCCAGGCGTGGCAGACCCCGGAGTAGCCGTTCTGCAGAGAATATTGCTGCTGTAGCCGAAAATGTCATGGAAGCGCCGTCGACATCGACCAGACGACGTGCCACGCAAATGGGTATCAGTCGACGGTCTTTACAGCCAAACGGTTACTGTGAATGGTGAGCGCTACAGAGCAATGATCAACGAGTTCTTTTTGCCGCAACTTGATGAATTGGGATTGGAAAACATGTGGTTCCAACAGGACGGTGCAACGGCACACACTGCACGTGCCACAACCGATATGCTGAAGGATGCATTTCCCGGGCGCCTAATCTCCCGTTTTGGCGATTTGCACTGGCCAGCAAGATCGCCTGATTTGCCCGCTCCAGACTTCTTTTTGTGGGGCTTTTTGAAGTCGCGGGTTTATGTCAACAAGCCTCAGACTCTTGCAGCTCTTAAAGACAATATCCGTCAAGAATGTGAGGACCTATCGCCGGAAGTTTTGGCCAAAGTGATGGAAAATGCCATAAAAAGGGCTCAAATGACAATCAACTGTGGCGGCGGCCATTTACATGACATCATATTCTCGACTTGATGTAAAAAAAATTAAGACCAAATAAAAATAATCCACAAGAAGAATCAAAGTTTTTCATTTTTTTTTTAAATAACAGCCAAAAAACAACGGAAGGTTATTTTTGCGCCACCTTGTAGCTCCAAATAAGTTATTGGGGAACCAGACCAGATATAAGCGTTGTACTCGAGTTTCGGGCGGATAAACGCCTTATAAATTGTAGCCAGATCAGAAGGGGTAAAATATTTCTAGACATTTCGCAGAGTTCTTGGCGACATCGAATATGTGGCCATTCCAACGGAGGTTGTCATTAACACACATACCGAGAATGGAGTCTTTCGCTTTCCGCGATGCAATAGTGTCATTTATGCATAATGGCAGTGTGTGTGGGCTCTGCTTTAATGACAGAAGACAGTATTGCGTTTTAAAAGCATTAAATTCTACTCTATTGGTTGTACGCAACTTAGTTATGCGGTTAAGATCGGAATTTAATGAGCTTAACATACGTTGCCGTTCCAGTTCCACACCCGAAGAAGAGGGGCCAAGGAACGAATATGAGAAGCTGAGGGTACATTCAACGGTTTGGCAGGCTACTGCATAAAAACCAACCGCTGGTATTTTTTAATGTTCTGGTACGGTATCTTTTTGGGAATTGTCTTTTAATAATAGCAATATATCCTTTATTGAATGCAGTTTTTAAAATATTTAAATTTTCAACAAAAATAAGTTTGCCATCAAAGTCAAAAGTTTCCTTTCTTCATACACGCACGTAAAAAAATGAACGTAAGGCATTCCAATTACAAGTTCTTAAAAGAAATTTCTTTTCTGCTAGTGAATAGATTTGCTAGAGAAAAAGTATGAACTTCTAAATAAAAGATATAGTTTTCGAAAAAAAAAAATATTTCACATTTCTTGAAGTACATAATTCGTTTTATCAGACTTTTTAAAAGTTTTCTCAGGGAACACAAATATACAAAAAATACATATGTAGCTAATGAAATGTTTTTTGTTGGGGTTCCCTAGAATCGACGAATTACATAATGAATTTATGTCGATAACAACAAGAGCAATCTACAACATAAACAAAACGAGCAGCGATGTCTGCACTTCCGCTCAACGCTGTTAGGACAATGCTGAGAAACTAAAGATTAATTCGGCAAACGTCAAATATTGATGTGAAAACATCTTTGCTCTCGTTGATGTGTAAATATCTTTTTTTCTCGGTAGGGGCTAGTTGGAAATATCGAGCGTCACCGTCATCGTCAGATTTTCATACCACGTGAGTTAATCGGTGCTCGCCCACAGTCGTTTCCCAACTTTCATAGAGACAGGTCGGCTAGTGAAGATCGTAAGCGGAAAACGGAAAAGCGATTAGTAGTGGTGATTAGTCAAATAGATTATATTTGTGAGATTGGCCCGGTAGACTGAGCGTCTGATTCTAACGTCAGAAGTGTGGGTTCGATTCCCAGCAGAATCTTAATTTATATTTTTATAATTATATAAAAACAGTGATAGAGACATTTAATAAAAGTGTAAAAAGTTCCGTACGGTATAGGCGTGTAGGCGATGGACCACGGAAAAACGGTGGTCCCGCGTACGGGTGTGGGTGTGCCGTTGCGACACGTGGTGCAAACTCGTGAGCCGGCAAAACCAAATCCAACAACAACGAGAGCAGCAACAACAACAAAAACAGCAGCAACACTAGCAGCAGCAGGAACAACAGCTGCAGCAGCAACAATAACAGCAGCAGTGTGTATGCCAAGGGCAACAGCTGGAAGCACACTAAAAGTGGCAAAAACAACAACGGACCGGTCGTTGCCCAGGCGAGTTTTCTCGCAGGCAACACCAGCAACAACTTCGAAAACAACAACAGCGTTGGCAACAGCTAAAATGGCAGCTGAAAAAGCTGCCACGATACCACAAGTAAAAGCCACTGAAGCTGTGTCAGCAGTGGCTGTAGTCAGTGCGGAGTTCAGGAAGGTGGAGAAGAGGCGACGGAAGTTAAAACCGAAGCCGAATCTTTCTGCCAAAAGAAGGGTGAACTTGGCAGGCACTAGCGTGGCTTCATCGGTCGCTGGAAGCGATGAAGACGCAGAGAACTCGAGTTCTTACGAGGCTGAAGGTGTAGTGGGTCGGTATGTCGGAGAGGGAAACTCCTTCAAGGACCTACCGGTCGATGATGAGGTCACCGTCCAAATGGACGAGGAAGAAGATGAGGAGGCGCAGCTGGACAAGCTAATAAAAGAATTGCTGGAAAAGCGCAACCAGTTGCGCCTAAAGAAAACGCAGCAACAACACCAACAAGTTATGCTAAAGCAGCAGGTGCAGCAACAGCTGCAATTAAAGCAGCAACAACAACAGCCACAACAACAACACCAACAGCAACAACATCAGCAGCAACAACAAAAACAACATCAGCAACAAAACCTGCAATCAGAGCAGCAACAACAGCAGCAGCAACAAAAAAAACAGCGGAAGTCAAGGATTCCGCCCATAAATGTGAGTAACTTTGATATTATAGACAGTATTAGGCTATGTAAATTAATTACAAAAGACTTTCATGTCAAAAGGCTATCTGCCAACAACCACATAATTATATGTGATAAAATAGAGGATTACCATAGGGTGCGCACCGCCCTGGGAGAGGTTAAGACCGAGTACTTCACGTACACCCCAAGGGAGCAAAAGTTAAAAACCGTGGTATTGAAGGGAATTGATCCCTCAATTAAAACAGAGGAGCTTGAAAGAGAGCTCAAGAATTTTGAAAGCGACGACCTCAAGTTTGTGGGGGTTAAGCCGTTTTCTTCAGTTGTGGCAAGGTGTGGTAGCCGTTACTTACCATTCTTTTTAGTGCAGCTCACTCCCGACAGCAAAATTGACAGGCTGCGAAATATCCGCTACCTGTACTATCATGCTGTAAGATGGGAGAAAATAAAAAGGTCAGATCGCATACTTCAATGTATGCGCTGCCAAAGGTTCGGGCACGCCGCAGCTAACTGCAACATGCAGTTCAGATGCGTTAAGTGCGATATGGACCACAAACATGGTGAATGTCCTCTTGGCAAGGAAAGAGTCGAAGACCGGAGTGTCCTTTCTTGTGTGATCTGCAGGAACTCTGGGCATCCCGCCAACTTCAGGGGTTGCCCAAAGTACCAGGAGTTGAAAAAAAGAGTCCAGGCCCGCAAACAGCAATCTGAAGATGATAGGCGTCAAAAGAGTCGTTCGTTCTCTAATTTTGTGGCACCCAACGTGTCCTTTGCCCAAATGGCAGCTGGACCGGGTCAAGCCCAAATGACATTAAACCAACCAAAGGTAGCCCAAAAGGCACCAGAGGTGGATCTAGACTTAAAATCGATCCTTCTGTCTCTGCACGGAAAGATCGATAAGTTCCAGAAACAATTAAACGAACAAGCGGCCCGAATTGACATTATCTATTCGGAGCTGTTTGTGGGGTCTGGTGTGCCATAAATCTAATGGCTGCGCTGGATGAGGGAAACTTAAAGATCCTTGCTGTGAATGTTAATTCACTAGTCAGGATCGAGAAAAGAACGTCACTTGCCAATTTGTTGAAAACCGAAAACCCGGATGTGCTTTTGGTTAGCGAAACTAAGCTAAATCAGAAGCACAAATTGGGATACAAAAATTATCATGTAATAAGAAGAGACCGGCCTCACTCCACTCAAGGAGGTGGGGTTGGAATCTTAATTCGAAAAGGCCTGCGCCATAGGGTTATATATAGCGGGGACGTGCGTAGGTTCCAGTTGTTGGAAGCATGCATTATATGCATTCCTCTCCATAGCCGGAGGAGAGTGTATGTGGTGTCACTTTACGCACCTGCAGCACCTCCACCCAACCAATTTATGACAGAGCTCGAGACACTTTTTCGTAGTCTGCAGCTGAACTCGGAGGAGAATTATTACTTCTTGGCCGGAGATATTAATGCCAAACATGCGGCATGGGGAAATGTTACTGCAAATCCCAGGGGCAACCAGTTTCACGACTGGTGGCGCCTCAATATGATTGAGTACAAACTCGAGTTGTACGCGACGGATATCCCTTCTTTCCCAAGAAGCGGTGCTTTCCTGGACTTGGCCTTAACGGACGCAAGACTTCAACTGACAACCATAGACCAATACACGCGGAACTGTTTGCGTGCGTTTGAGTACGATAGTGACCACTACGGACTCGCCGCCGCAATACGGATCCCGAACGAGCAAACGCTGCTGGAGGAGTACGAAGCAGTGTGTTCATTCGATTATCGGAGGGCACAATGGTCGCGCTTCTCCAGATTTTTAAAGCGAGATTTACGTTCAAGTGGGATCGACCCACCGACAAACAGTAACATGACAAATGATGACATTGATCGGCATTTATTGCAAATGGACGACGCCATCAAACGAACTATGGAACGAACTATTCCTCGGGTAGGACGTTCCGACGACGACCAGACAGAAAAGTACAGAAACCCTACAATCGACGCACTATACCGACAGAAAAGTAGACTGCTCTCGAGGCTTAAACGGCTGTACAGGCAATTTACTGATCGCGACGACCCGGAGGTAAGGATGCTGAAGTCAGAGATCCGAATCCTGAAACAGCTGATAAAAGAAAATTACAGAAAATCTGTAAGTCTGTATTGGGGCAATAAAATTCGGGCTATTAAAACCTGTAGTCCGAATATGTTCCCACAGATAAATAAGTTGTTCAGGAGGAAAGATCACAATGATATTCCTTGTGTTCGAATCTCCCAGACAGCAGAGAACAGACAGACAGTACTGACTGCTGGAATAAGCCCAGAAAGTGTCGTTTCAAACGACGATTTTTTCGTGGTCGAGGACCCACAGGAGAAAGTGAATTTGCTGGGCGCTTGTTTCGAGGCCGTGTATACGGTGAACAATCCTGTTCGCCGTAACCACGACATTGAGAATAGGGCTCTGGTGAGCCATTTCTATCTGCGCACCGAACTTGAGAATTGGCGATCTGAGAATAACGGTTTCACCGTGTTCACTGATGAAAACCATGCTAATGCAGTTGTCGCCAATGGCCGAGATGCATCGCACTTGTTCGTGTCGAAGAATGATCTTCTGTGCATCTTCGAGTCACTAAAGAATAAAAAGTCGGCGGGGATGGATGGTGTCCCAAACGTCGTATTGAGACACCTGCCTTTGGAGGCTGTAGATATTTTCACCACGCTGTTTAACAATGCGCTGAATAATGCACATTATCCGGCGCATTGGAAGGTAGCTGTGGTACACCCTATCCCGAAAAAAGGTAAAGATAGGACGAACCCTGCCAATCTCCGGTCAATTAGCTTGCTTCCGAATATTAGCAAGGTCTTTGAAAAGGTTGTCAATAGAGCCCTGTTAAAGTGGGTCGAGGACAATAACATAATTCCGGACAACCAGTTTGGTTTCAGGGCGAGGCATGACACTATTCATGCCGCGTCGAAACTGGTTTCCGACATTCAGTGGAATAAATGCAAGAACCAATGCACGGGTGCTTGTCTGGTTGATTTTGAGAAGGCTTTCGACACCGTATGGTTAGAGGGACTTTTCTACAAGTTGACCAGGCGGGGGATGCATAAACCTTTGCTATATGTAATTTATAATATGCTTATGGGAAAGAAGTTCGTTGTCAAATGTGGCAACGTGACTTCGAGCAGAGTCTTTGAAATTAAAAACGGTTTACAGCAGGGGGCGGTCAATTCTCCGATCCTGTTTAACATTTACACGAGTGATCTGGTAGGTTCACTCAGACATGCTATAGCGTATGCCGATGATTTGGTGGCATACAGATCAGGTCCTAAAATCGAGGTCATTAATATCCTTTTGCAGCGTGACTTCGATCAAATTAAGCGATATTGCGACGACTGGAAGTTGAAAATCAACTTTCAGAAGACGGAAACAATCTTGTTCAGAACTCCATTGGCTGGGGCCTCTAGGGATACCAGAAAAAACTGGAAGAAATTGGCCATTATTGGACAAAATGGGCAGCCATTGGCGGTGAGAAGCGTAGTTAGATATCTAGGTATCTGGCTTGACCAGTATCTATATTTCGATAGACATATAGTTGCTTGTCTTGCTGGGGCCAAGAGGGCTTATGCTCTGACAAGGAGACTGTTTCATAGCAGTCAACTTGACTCCAGAGTGAAGGTCATTTGCTACGTGGCCCTTATAAGGCCGATCATCGCTTATGGTTGTCCATTGTGGTTTAATATAGCGCCTAGTTATATGGAAAAAATTCGGGTTTTGGAGAGACAATGTCTTAGGACCTGTCTCCGATTGTTCCGAACGCCCGAATCCAACTATATAAAATACTATCCCAACAAGGTCCTATACGATGGGGCTCAGTTGAATAGGATTGACAATTTCCTCATTAAGGTCACTCGAAGGCACGTTGCAAGGGCGATGGCCAGCGACAATAGTCTGATCTTTGGGGCTTACTACCCCAATGAAATGTACATAGAGAGTACGCTCCGGTCTGGCTTTATCCCGCCAGAGGCATTTATCCATATTGATGCAAAAGGGCTGGTACAGACGAGGGATGGTATCCCGGTATTATACCACCGCTACCGCAGCGCGAGAGATAAGCGGCTCATCCGCGGCGAGGGCATCGCCAATGCTCATGAGCTCCTCCGTTTTAGTACCGCAATATCGGAAAGGGATCAATTCGACACGGAAAAGCAATTCGCCGAATTTTGGTGGCTTGTTGAGGAGGGAGGGGTCAACATGCCCTCCCAGGACGGTGCGTTACTCTAGGTAACATCCTCTTAGCTTATAAGTTAGATTAAGTCAGCTAGGGCGTTTTTGGGAGAGGCCGGGCTCGCCAACGTGTGGTGGTGCTTCCGGGAGTTGACTGACGCTGTAAGGCTTCAGTCGGCTCACGGCGGCGCGTGTGCACGTTGACGACTGCCAGGCGCTCGGAAAGCAATTGGGATTTTGACCACTTGTTGCGCAAGGCAACGAGTGCTCAGAATCCTAATTATAGTTAGAATATGCTAAGTAGTTTAAGTAAGTAGAGTAGGTAGTTTGTAATTTTTTTTTTTTTTTTTTTTTTATATAAAAATATAAAATTTGATAAAGATTCCGAGTTTTCTTAACAATTTTCTCGATGAAAACATAATTATCTAAGATTAGTTCGTAAAATAGTTTTTAGGCCGAAAGGCAATAATTATAAGATAGAGTTAAGTTTAGGGCGTCCGCATAAGGATCAATAATCTAGAATAAGTATCCTGTTAATTTTAAGTTAGATTTAATCATTTTTGTCTAGTATTTAAATTGATATAAGCTAATAATTAATAAAAATGAATTTAAAAGTAAAAGTAAAAGTAATCGGTGCTCGCCAGATCACCGCAATTAAACGACGTTGGGCGCGGTTAGTACGTAGATGGGTGACCGTTGGAGAACAACCGCGTGTCGTTGCTTTTTTTTATTTTATTTATTTCGTTATACATTTTCCAGTTTTAATTATGTTCAATTTTAGAAATTATTATGTCCTTACGAAACACCGGGAAGTTGTGTGGAAGTAGATTTGTTCTGAATAATTGAGGTTGTATAGCTTGAAGTTTGTTGTACATCAGTTTAAGGTAAGGGGGAAAATATCCATTTGTACTTCGGTAACCGATGGCCGCTTTAAGAATGTCACTTTTAGTTGTAATAAGGTTATTTACCAAGTGGTCCATGGAGAACCAAATAAGGTCCTTAAGCCCGAAAAAACATTTTTTTCAAAAACTTAAAAAAACCACGCAGTATATTGTGTTCAATGTTATTTGACTAACAGATCCTTGGAACAACAAAAAGGTCCTTAAAAGTAGAAAAAAGGATATTTTTCCAAAATGCCATTAGATGTTGTTGACTAAGAGGTCCTTGCAACAGCAAAAAAGGTTCTTAATAGTCGAAAACAGAATATTTTTCCAAAATGTCATTAGAATCCGCACGGTATATCTCTGCTCAATGTTATATGACTAAGAGGTCCTTGCAACAACAAAAAGGTCCTTAAAAGTAGAAAAAAAGGATATTTTTCCTAATTGCCATTAGAATCCACACGGTATATCTGTGTTCAATGTTATTTGACTAAGAGGTCCTGTCCTTGCAACAACAAAAAGGTCCTTAAAAGTAGAAAAAAGGATATTTTTCCTAATTGCTATTAGAATCCACACGGTATATCTGTGTTCAATGTTATTTGACTAAGAACACCGCCTTCTGGCGTGCCTCTACTGACAGACCTCCTAGCAGATGCAACGGCCAGTTTTGATAATCAGGGATTAATCTACTGCTTGAAAGTCGGATTATTAATTCAAAACTGGCCGTTGCATCTGCTAGGAGGTCTGTCAGTAGAGGCACGCCACAAGGCGGTGTTCTTTCTCCCCTTCTCTGGAATTTGGTGGTGAATAAACTACTGATAAACCTGGAAGGGGAGGGCTGCAGGGTGATTGCCTATGCGGATGACGTTGCTATAGCCGTCTCAGGAAAACACCTCAATACCATTAAGGAACTCCTGCAAAACGCTCTTAACAAGCTAACGAGATGGGCTAATCGGTGTGGACTGGGCGTTAACCCCCACAAAACCGAGTTGGTCCTCTTTTCCAGGAAATATAAAATCCCACATATTGACCCTCCCTCTATTAGCGGTACAAACTTAACCTTCTCTGAGGAAGCAAAATTTTTGGGTCTAATCTTCGATAGGAAGTTAAGTTGGAAACCCAATATACAAGAAAGAGTCAAGAAAGCTACAGTAGCACTTTTCTCTTGCAAAAAAGCCATTGGCAATAAGTGGGGTATACAACCCCGTATTACGCATTGGCTATATACAGCGGTGGTTAGACCAATTCTTACTTACGTGGTGGTCGTCTGGTGGACTGCCCTGGATAAAGCTATAAACCGCGACAAACTGGGCAAAGTCCAGCGATCAGCGTGTCTGTGCATTAGCGGAGCACTCCGTACTACCCCCTCCGCTGCACTGGACATTCTGTTACACCTGATACCCCTTGACATTTTCAGCATGCAAACAGCGGCTTGTTCCGCTGTCCGCTTAAAAGCTACCTCACAGTGGACCAACAAGAAGATTGGCCACTCCATCATTTTGGACTCCTTTAAGTCTCTACCCAGAAACATAGACTACACCATACCCCATCTGCAGTTCGGAAAAAACTTCCAAATCACCATTCCTTCCAGATCATTCTGGGATGATGATGCATTTGCAGAAGATAAATCGATCCACTTCTACACCGACGGATCTAAAACCAGCGATGGGGTAGGTGGGGGCGTTTTCTCAGAAAAGCTAAATCTTAGCCTCTCTTTCCGTCTTCCAGATTATTGTAGCGTGTTCCAGGCGGAAATTTTAGCGATAAAAGAAGCCCTGTCGTGGCTAAAGAGGAATGTGATATCCTCAAAGGATATCCGTATCTTCTCGGATAGTCAGGCAGCGATTAAGTCCCTGGACTCAGTCTCTTCAAATTCCATCGTAGCCCAAGATTGCCGCTCATCTCTCTCGGAGATGGCAGAGCAGTTCAACATTCAACTCTGTTGGGTGCCGGGACATAGAGACATTCCAGGTAACTGTAAGGCAGACGATCTCGCCAAAAAAGGAACCACTTTACCTCTTTTACCTGATAAAGGTTCTTTAGGAATACCAATCGCTACATGCAAACTCTTGCTCAAGCTATCAGCAATCGAGAGAAGAAACCTTAGGTGGACATGTAGCAATACTGTCTAGCGACTAAGCGAATCTGGCCAAAGCTGGATCTGCGACGCTCTAAGTGTCTAATCTCATTAAACCGACTGCATATTAGCTCGACCATAGGTGTTATCACAGGACACTGCTTAATAGGCAGGCACGCCTCCAGACTTGGCGTTCACTCAAACGACTTCTGCAGAAGCTGCATGGACGACGAGGAGGAGGAGACTGTACTTCACCTTCTCTGCAAATGCCCTGCACTCTCCCACAAAAGAAATCTCCATCTAGGGGACTTCTTGTTTAACGACACAAACGACTTAGCCAACACTGGCGTTAGAAGTCTTTCGCGCTTCATAAGAAGCTCCCATTGGTTCAACGAGCAGTGAGGGAATCCCCAGATCTGTGTGGTACCACAATGGACCTAATCTTGGTCTAAGTGTGTCGGCCTCAGCTGACAGCCACGTCAACCTAACCTAACCTAAGAGGTCCTTGCAACAACAAAAAAGGTCCTTAATAGAAAACAGGATATTTTTCCAAAATGTCATTAGAATCCGCACGGTATATCTTGCGTTCAATGTTATTTGACTAAGAGGTCTTTGGAACAACAAAAAGGTGCATAAAAGTCGAAAAAATGATATTTTACCAAAATTTTTGTTGTTCCTAGCACCCCTCATTCAAATAACATTGAACTCATATATACCGTGCCGTTTCTAAAGATATTTTGGGTAAATTTTCTTTTTCGGGTTTAATTATTGTGGCTCTTTGTAAAATAACCTGATGTAAAATAAAAGGGACATTCAATCAATTTTTATTTTAAACGCAATATGTCCCAATAATAAATCCCAATAAATTATCACCATTATAGCAAAATAAAATTTGTTGATTTAGTTATTAAGGCAGCTAAAAAGCTACAGCTAAAAACTAACCAACTAACGAGCTTAGTTACACAACCTGCAACTAATAGCTAATAGCAAAAATTAGTTGTCATTATGATAGCTAGCCACTAAATCAATTGATTTTTGCGCAGCTAATTTAACTACGTTAGTTACTTAGTTGCTAGATAACAAATTAGGTAGCTAACGCGCAACTGTGCCTACATGTTTACACATCAACTATACCGTGAGTGCAGCGTGGCTCACACCTTTTTTTGTGCCAAAATGAAAACTGATCCGAGATAAAACATTTTTTTTTGCCAATGGAAAACAATATTAGTATTAAATTCCTTTTTCTATTATAGCAAAAACAACTCCAATGGCATTTAACGCTCACCGTCAGGAAAATAATCTGTTTCACCAGCAGGGAGATGAGAATCATAATAGTCATCTAGACCCAATGCTTTCCATCTTTTTGCGAAGCTCAGAGGCATTAATTTCTTCCGGCCCAACCGCTTTTCGTTTTTTAAAGTCTTACTTTTTCATTTTAAGGACGGCTCTGGCAAAGTTTGCCTGAGGAAACTGTTCTTTTAGAAGTCTTTTACAGTACTGTTGACACCTGCGCCTGGGCACAAATCCTCATTCTTAGTGGTTCACGTGGGCGCCCGCCTGAAAATGGGTAACCGGTCAAATAGTTACCGTCAGCCAAGGATTTACGCTAACGTCTCAATCGTTTGTCGTGATCCATTAGTTTGAGGTAAGAGTAAACCTTTAAATCCAACCTAATTCCAGTAGTGGTGTGAGCAGATAACAAACCGTACCCAGTGATGAAAGGCTGGGGGTAAAACCAGTCACGAACGAGCTCCCTCCGACGCTCAGGCAAGGTCGGTTGTAATAAGGGTCCCATCTCGTTAAGTCGGCTCTGCCGGGATGGACTTTCTTTTCCGTACTTACTCGTGGGACCAAAATTTAAAAATTAACAAAAACTTTAACAAAAAAAGAAACAGAAAAAAAAGGAAGAACTCTTTTACGGACCTCTTCCGAGGAGCATCTACTAGCCTCCAGCCAGTAGTTGACCCCTCAAGCCAAAGGAGCACCAGCCATATTATTCCTTCAGGCAGTCAACCGATCACTTCATCCAGGTGATCGACGAGTACGTCAACTACCAAAACAAACGAAAGCAACCGCAACAAAAGAAAGAGAGCGTGAAAAGAAACAGGCCCAAGATGAGACCTCTCACGCCTCTAAAAAGTCAAAGATTGCCCCTAGATTAACGAACTATCAGGGACCATCCACTTCCTTCACCGAGGTGGCGGGGGACCATCTTCAGGTTGCCATTTTAGACGTGATGTCTAAGAACGGCAAAACGGTGATGGACCTTTGGTGCAGCATTGAAGCCAAACTGTCTGAGATGGTTGTGGAGCATGTGCTCTCCGGAGTTGACAGCCGACTACCCAGTTTTGACTGCGCGGACGTGGTGCGAGAATATCGGGTGGTGTGCGTGGACCAGTACTCTAAGAATTTCCTTGGCTCATGCATGGACAAGATCGCGGAAGCTTGGGAGAGATGTGAAGGGATCGCACTAGCGCCACATATCAAACAAAGTACGGAGCAATTAAATATCTCTAAACATATTTTGTAAAGTGATCGCACTAGCGATTACTATCCAACAATGTCATAAGAACATTGACAATCATTTAATTGCTCACTTCGTAACTCGAACCCTAACAAATAAACCCAAATGTGTCTCATGCCGATTACGAGTTCAATGATCAAACATACAAATGTATGTACTCGAATAATCAAATACCTTGTATGAGTCGACGTGCCTATGCTGAACAATAGCACACACAAAGCATACAGCCACATGGGTAATCCATGGTAGCAAAAAGTAAACAAACACTTTGTGTGAAACTTTTTGCTTATGCTGAGCAATGGCACGCGACAAAGTACAGCATAGATAATTATCATTAAGCGAGCACATTGTAATCGAATACTGTGTGGAATGACAGCGGTCATCCACACGCGGGAAATGCCGAATAGGCAATTATCGATTAATGGTTTTTGGGGTTCGAGATACGAAGCGAATACTTCTTGCTGCGACAGCAGATGTAAAAAATTAGTATATAAGGGCTAAGAATTTTAAATAAAATCGCTTTTTACTTTCTGAAGTTGAAACCGAAAGGTGTTTTATTTGGCAACTCGCCTGAACGCTCTTGGGAATCAGCTAACAAGAAAACTGACGCCTGCAAGGAGTAGTCCTCTGCTTCGCAGGTCTGCCACTCGCTTATACAGCAACACGCTGTGCGAGGTCAGAAAAAGCTATCCCAGTTTCCATACAGGTTCCCTACATTTGCCCTAGAAGAGCCTGGCAACAAACATTACATGGCGATCCTGCCAGGAGGGCAACAAATATAGTCCCCAGAACAGCGCAGAACCACAGGAGGAACCAAGGGCCAAATTGACCAAAACTATCCAGATCCATTGCCACAAATCGACGTCCCAGGAACAGCACAACCTGGCACTAGCCTCTGAGTACATCCAGAAGGCCAACGCATTGCTTCGGTCAACTGGAACGACCGAAAACATCCCTTTCTCGGTTGCATTAAGCAATCCCAACTGCGGGCCACGTCCCATTTCCCTAGCAGAGTACCGGCAACGGCGAGCACCGACCCGCTCCAAACTCCCCGAACCATCAATACCGGGACCCAAGCCCCAAAAAAGAGGAGGCAAACGGGTGCAGCTGAAAAAGAAGCTAGCTGACCTCACCCGACTGGCTAACATCCCCAAGCAGGCAGCAGGAAAGCGGAGCGAATTTGTCCGCCAAATAAAGACGCTAAAGAAGACACTTAAAAACAATAGGAAGCAGAACAAAAGGGACAAGCTAGCCTCCCAGAAGGAATTCGACAACTTGTTCGAGTCCATAGCCACCCGACTCGAATCGCACCAACAAGAAGTAACGCCGGGGCATGGGCACTCAGGAATCAAAGGAGGTCATTAATACCGGACCTCAGGTGCAATCAGCAGTAGCCTACCCACAACCTGCTGCTAACGGACATTACACTGCCACCATTTTGGGCCTCATGTTCGTGACCGCCATTTTAATCGGACTGGCCTACCTAGGAATCCAGCACTTCCGGAGGAAGATCTTATCCGACGTGACGAATCACCTGGAACAACGACCAGCCCGAGTTTAAAGAAGAAATTTTTTTTTTTTTGTCATATAGTATTTTCTTGTTAGATTTAAGAAAGGAAAAATTTTTCGTACGATAAGCTAAGAAAGAAAAAAATATATAAAGTATATATAGATACACCAACATAGATATAGGTACAATTAGAAAAGAAATATAATGAAAATAAAAGGAAAAGCGAATGTTACCTTCTGTTTATTCAACTTGTGTAAATTGGGTCAAAAGTTCCTTTCTGGTAGGTTCCCTCTCTCATTCTAAGACCTCACATGAGTTTTGAACTGCTGGAATCAGCACTAGCAAATCTTAAAACGTGCTATATCAGTCTTGCCAAGTCTCCTAATCGCAAGCGGAAGCAGCAAAACGCAAGGAAGAAATTGCTGGAAATAGAAACGCTCTGGAGCGACTTCGCATCTGCATTTTCAGTAATTAACCAAAGCCTAGTAACAGAGCTAGAGCGCGCATACCTCAAGAGATTAGTGTCCCAAGCTAAGGAATATAAGAACCTCTCCGAAAGCATAGTGAATGCAAGTATTGAAGATAAACAGTCATCATCAGAGGAAGAAGAGTCGAAAAACGAACCTCTCGCTAAAAGCGCTCCCATAGTGACTGCCAATACTGAACCCACTAGCACCAAAATGAGTGAGTTCGATTTTAATACTGCGCAGAAATTGCCAGTGTTATCCTGTGACAACAACGACACTAGGACCGAAAATATCAGGGATTTTGTCAATAACATTGAATTCTACCATGATACCCTAGCCGAAGCTTCGCAACCCACTCTCATCACGTTTTTACTAAAATGTAAAATCCAGGGTAAAGCGTTGACAGAGCTGGGAACAGCCAAACCACGCACGCTAGCTGAGTTAAAAACCAGCTTGACAACCAAATGTGGGTCAAGAGACACAGTCGAGACTATACAAACGAAGCTTGACAGAACACGTCAGGGTAATCGACCAATGCACGAGTTCGTTTCGGAGATAGAATGCCTCGTAGCGAAAATGACGGAGCTCGAAGTATCCTCGCAAGGCGAAAAATCTCGGGACGCTCTAACCTCCGCTAACGACCGAAGAGGCTTAGCGTTCCTGAAAAAAGGTGTAAATGAACGGTTCAAAATAGTTCTCGATAGCGCCCGGCATACTAAAATGCAAGACGCCATCGAACACCTGCTGGAACTTAATCCGGGAACAACTCCAGCGTCCGAAACTGTTCGCTACGCACAGGATGAGCGTAGATTCTCTGGCTCAAGATTTCCTCGAAGACCTCAATATAACGGACCCAATAACAGATACGGACATTTCCGAAACAATCCCCCCCAAACCTACCCGTATTATCCCAATAACCAGAATCCTCCGAGGTATTACACTAATAATCCCACTAATCAGAATCCGCCTAGGTATTACACTAATAATCCCAATAACCAGAATTCACCTACACATTACAATCCTAATCCACCACCCAGTAATAATTATCAACGAAACCAAAACCCCAATAGTTCCCCAAGAAGGAACACCTTCAATACTCGTTCTGGTTACAACAACCCACAGAGAAACGAGAATAATAACAACAGGTATAGGAACAATCCTAGAGAGGACAGAAGACCTAACCCTAATCAAGGAAATTTCCAAAATCCCTCAAGACAAGCCGACAACCATCGAGCGAACACGCTATATACGATGAATGAGGGAAACGAACTACCCACCGATCGGGAAGCCGGCCAATCGGGGGAGAATCAATAAGCTTACTGCCACCCATCGCGATATGCGCTGGTGGTATAGCCAACGGCCTATATGTACAAATTAAAGTCAACAATAGGATAAACGTGAAGTTCTTAATAGATACAGGAGCATCCATTTGCACGATTAAACAACACGTAATAGACACCCCAATTAACACTCGCAAAAGGACAACTATAATGGGTATCTCTGGAGATCTAACAACTGTAGGAACCTCTAGTAACACCCTGTTACTGGGACAACACAGCGTCCCGTACACATTTCATGTGGTATCTGATTCGTTTCCAGTACCGGTAGACGGTATCATTGGAGCAAACCTACTCAGGCAGTTCTTCGCAACAATAGATTTAGAGTATTTTACATTAAAACTCACGACCAATAATAACTCCGTTTCGTTCCCTATATTCCACTCAGACGAGTTACACTCGATTCTTATTACACCCAGGTCTGAATCTACCTATTGGATAGATAGCAAACATTCAGGCGAACGAGTATTCGAATCACAGGAGTTATGCGAAGGAGTATTCATGGCCAGCTCAATTTCGAAAGTCCTAAACGGAAAAATTCCGATAACCATTTTGAACACTCGTGAGTCCGAGGTAAAGCTAACATGGATCGAGCCAGAATCCCAACCCCTTTCAGAATATTACATTCTTAAATCGGAACCCTCCGAAAAATCCTCAACCTTACGTCTGAAAAATTTACTATCAGAAATAAACTTTGACACTCTCAATAAAGAAGAGAAAAGCGAACTCGAATCCATATGCTCCAAATTTCAAGATATTTTCCACCTTAGCAATGACAAGTTAACGTACACACATATAGGTCAAGCACAGATATCGCTTAAAGAAGGGGCTACCCCTAAATATACCAAACCATACAGATTACCACATTCCCAAAAACAAGACATCCAGAACGAGGTAGAGAAAATGATAACAAATGATATCATTGAACCCTCGATATCCGCATGGAATTCCCCCATACTTGTTGTACCTAAAAAGAAGGACCCAGTAACAGGCCTACAGAAATTCAGATTAGTCATTGATTATCGAAAGTTAAACGAAGTAATCGAAGATGATAAATTCCCCCTACCAAATATTACGGATATTTTTGATATGGTAGGAGGAGCGACCTACTTCTCTTGTATAGATCTCAGTCAGGGGTATTACCAGATGGAATTAGCCGAAGACAGTAGACCATGCACAGCATTCTCAACAGAAAATGGGCACTATCAGCTAAAACGCCTCCCAATGGGTCTGAAAATCTCGCCCAGTACATTTTCGAGAATGATGTCTATCGCTATGTCCGGTTTAATTCACTCACGTTGCTTCGTCTACCTTGATGACCTTATAGTATTTGGCAAAAATCTTCAAGATCACAACAAAAATTTGATCGATGTGTTTAAACGACTTAGGGAAGTGAATTTAAAAATCCACCCAGGAAAATGTGCGTTCCTGCGAAAAGAGGTACTCTATCTAGGACACATTATTTCCGACAAAGGAATTCACC
The DNA here is from genome assembly GCA_949715645.1 of Portevinia maculata. Taxonomy (NCBI): domain Eukaryota; kingdom Metazoa; phylum Arthropoda; class Insecta; order Diptera; family Syrphidae; genus Portevinia; species Portevinia maculata. Next base: position 186,699,499 of record OX454526.1, read on the forward strand.
CCGACCCAACGAAATCAGCTGTTATGAATAATTACCCCAGGCCTACCAATGCTGACGAAGTAAGAAGATTCGTAGCATTTGCAAACTACTACCGAAAATTTATACCTAACTTCGCTACAATAGCCATTCCTCTTAATAGATTACTCAGGAAAAATGTAGAGTTCAATTTTAACCAAGACTGTGAGAAGTCATTTCAACTTTTAAAGGCAATCCTCACTAGTCCTGAAGTTTTACAATTTCCGAATTTTGAGAAGGAATTCATTCTACGGACAGACGCCTCAGGATTTGCCCTAGGAGCCGTACTCTCAAATTTCGATGACCAACCCATTGCTTATGCGAGCAAAACTCTGAATAATGCCGAGAAAAATTATAGCACTATAGAAAAAGAGTTGCTTGCTATAGTATGGGCAGTAAAACACTATCGACCATACCTTTTTGGCAGAAAATTTAAAATTCTAACAGACCATAGACCACTAGTATATCTATTTTCCCTTAAAGAACCCTCAAGTAGACTAACCAAATTCCGACTACTACTGGAGGAATATAACTTTTATATTGAATACACACCCGGAAGGGATAACTGCACAGCTGATGCCTTAAGTCGCATCAACTGGGATTCCAATAAACTTAAACAACTCCAGATTTGCGTAATTACAAGGTCACAAGCGAAGACAAGGGATGCGATAAACGAAAACCCTGTACAAGACACGGAAGGGAAGAAAAAGAAACAGGAAGAAGAAAAGAACAACCAAATTATCACGGAACTGATCAAACCTCCAGAACACGGGCAGAAAATAATTGAGTTAAAGATAATAAATAGTTTCGAGGACGATGAGTACCCAGTAAATGGTACTAATATAATCCTGGGCCCAAACAAAGTTTTGGCGTATATCCCAGAGAAAAATTGTGTACTCCTAAGGAGGTCCAAGGAAAGCACTACAGCCCGATCAGCATCATTTGGCAAAATGTTGCTGAGGGACGTGCACAGAATCTGCGGACCAGCAGAGATGGATAAATTATATATTACTAAACAAGAGATTAAGAAACTCGCAGACGGCCGTCGAGAATATAAAATTCACGAGTTACAGAAAATCTTAGGAGACTTATTCAAAGAAAGTAATGTAAAGGTGCACCTCATAAATAATTGTATTGAAATAACCGATCCTCAGAAGAAGAAAATATTGCTCAATGATTATCACTTATTACCCACAAGTGGACATGCAGGGATAAACCGCATGCTTAAGAACATTAAAAGAAAATATTTCTGGACAGGAATGCAGAACGACGTGACGACGTTTGTGAAGCATTGCCCAAGTTGCCAGAAAAATAAATATATTTCGCCTAAAAAACAGCCCATGGAGATAACAACAACGGCAGAATCAAGTTTCGATAAGATATTTCTAGACTTAGTAGGTCCTTTAGATGAATCGGTAAACGGCTACAAATATATTTTGACCTTACAGGACGAACTCACCAAATTCACTGAAGCTATTCCGATAGTAAACAAAGAAGCTAGCACAGTAGCCAAAGGGCTAGTAGAATGCTTTATCCTTAAATATGGAGTTCCTAAAACGATAGCATCCGACCAAGGAACAGAGTTTATTAACAAAATTTTTAAGGATATGTGCAAACTACTGAGAATAGAACAAATTCAGTCCACGGCATATCATCACGAGAGTATAGGAGCATTGGAAAACTCCCACAAAGTTCTCGGAGCATACCTTAGAGGCTACGTATCCGAAAAACATACTGACTGGTGTACTTGGTTACCATACTATGTGTTCTGCTATAATACCGCAGTACATGCAGAAACAGGGTATACCCCATTCGAATTGGTATTCGGACGACAATGTACGTTACCATCGAATCTGACAAAACAAGTGGAACCAAGATACAACTATGAAGATTACGTAATGGAATTAAGGCAAAGACTACAAATTGCTCATAGGGATGCTAGAGACATACTCATAGAAAAGAAAAATGCTAGAAAAGATGATTACGATAGGAAAGTTAAAAGTAAGCCAACTAATTTCGCAGTAGGTAGTTTAGTCTTGTTAAGGAACGAAAATAGAAAGAAGCTAGATCCAATTTACATAGGACCATACGAAGTATTGTCAGAACAAGGAGTAAATTGCGAAATAAAGTACGAAGGGAAGAGGAATAATGCCGAGAAAAATTATAGCACTATAGAAAAAGAGTTGCTTGCTATAGTATGGGCAGTAAAACACTATCGACCATACCTTTTTGGCAGAAAATTTAAAATTCTAACAGACCATAGACCACTAGTATATCTATTTTCCCTTAAAGAACCCTCAAGTAGACTAACCAAATTCCGACTACTACTGGAGGAATATAACTTTTATATTGAATACACACCCGGAAGGGATAACTGCACAGCTGATGCCTTAAGTCGCATCAACTGGGATTCCAATAAACTTAAACAACTCCAGATTTGCGTAATTACAAGGTCACAAGCGAAGACAAGGGATGCGATAAACGAAAACCCTGTACAAGACACGGAAGGGAAGAAAAAGAAACAGGAAGAAGAAAAGAACAACCAAATTATCACGGAACTGATCAAACCTCCAGAACACGGGCAGAAAATAATTGAGTTAAAGATAATAAATAGTTTCGAGGACGATGAGTACCCAGTAAATGGTACTAATATAATCCTGGGCCCAAACAAAGTTTTGGCGTATATCCCAGAGAAAAATTGTGTACTCCTAAGGAGGTCCAAGGAAAGCACTACAGCCCGATCAGCATCATTTGGCAAAATGTTGCTGAGGGACGTGCACAGAATCTGCGGACCAGCAGAGATGGATAAATTATATATTACTAAACAAGAGATTAAGAAACTCGCAGACGGCCGTCGAGAATATAAAATTCACGAGTTACAGAAAATCTTAGGAGACTTATTCAAAGAAAGTAATGTAAAGGTGCACCTCATAAATAATTGTATTGAAATAACCGATCCTCAGAAGAAGAAAATATTGCTCAATGATTATCACTTATTACCCACAAGTGGACATGCAGGGATAAACCGCATGCTTAAGAACATTAAAAGAAAATATTTCTGGACAGGAATGCAGAACGACGTGACGACGTTTGTGAAGCATTGCCCAAGTTGCCAGAAAAATAAATATATTTCGCCTAAAAAACAGCCCATGGAGATAACAACAACGGCAGAATCAAGTTTCGATAAGATATTTCTAGACTTAGTAGGTCCTTTAGATGAATCGGTAAACGGCTACAAATATATTTTGACCTTACAGGACGAACTCACCAAATTCACTGAAGCTATTCCGATAGTAAACAAAGAAGCTAGCACAGTAGCCAAAGGGCTAGTAGAATGCTTTATCCTTAAATATGGAGTTCCTAAAACGATAGCATCCGACCAAGGAACAGAGTTTATTAACAAAATTTTTAAGGATATGTGCAAACTACTGAGAATAGAACAAATTCAGTCCACGGCATATCATCACGAGAGTATAGGAGCATTGGAAAACTCCCACAAAGTTCTCGGAGCATACCTTAGAGGCTACGTATCCGAAAAACATACTGACTGGTGTACTTGGTTACCATACTATGTGTTCTGCTATAATACCGCAGTACATGCAGAAACAGGGTATACCCCATTCGAATTGGTATTCGGACGACAATGTACGTTACCATCGAATCTGACAAAACAAGTGGAACCAAGATACAACTATGAAGATTACGTAATGGAATTAAGGCAAAGACTACAAATTGCTCATAGGGATGCTAGAGACATACTCATAGAAAAGAAAAATGCTAGAAAAGATGATTACGATAGGAAAGTTAAAAGTAAGCCAACTAATTTCGCAGTAGGTAGTTTAGTCTTGTTAAGGAACGAAAATAGAAAGAAGCTAGATCCAATTTACATAGGACCATACGAAGTATTGTCAGAACAAGGAGTAAATTGCGAAATAAAGTACGAAGGGAAGAGGACAAAAGTCCATAAAAATCGGTTGAAGAAATTCTATGAACACGTATTAAAGCAATTTGTATATACTTTTAATTTCTGAAAAAAAAAAGAAAAAAAAATTTTTTTGAAGGGAGGAGGACGAGCCCCCTTTTGTACACCTTAGAAAAGTACCTAGCAAGATAAAAGTTGTTTGTACACGTAAAATAAGTACCTATTAAGATAAAAATTGTTTGTACGTGTACAATAAAATTAAAATAAATTTAATAAATAAGGATAAAGATGTATTATAAAAATAATAATAAGATGTAGAATAAGAATATGTAATAAGAAATATACCATATAAAATTTTTACAACATGTCAAATTAATAATAACATATAGAATAAGAATATTCAACAATATATATATCATATAGGGTCAAAATAAAAACAATGTATTATAAAAATAATAATAAGATGTAGAATAAGAATATGTAATAAGAAATATACCATATAAAATTTTTACAACATGTCAAATTAATAATAAGATATAGAATAAGAATATTCAACAATATATATATAATATAAGGTCAAAATAAAAACAATGTATTATAAAAATAATAATAAGATGTAGAATAAGAATATGTAATAAGAAATATACCAAATTAATAATAAGATGTAGAATAAGAATATGTAATAGAGTATCTAACCTATAAGATTCATAACATCTAAGAACAGTTATAAGAAATTATGAAAAAAAAAAAAATGAAAATATATTTAACAAAAGTTTTTTTATATATACGCATAATGTTAAGTACGAAAAATGATGTCTATAACATTGAAAAAAGAAATTTCATATCATAAGGTTATATCTATCTACGTGTGGTAGATATTAAGAAATTCTTTCATAATTCCCTATCTTGTAAATGTGGCGCGGAAAAGAAGAAATCACGAAACATCATGATTTCTCCTTTTCCCCCAGGAAGGGTGGTGTGAAGGGATCGCACTAGCGCCACATATCAAACAAAGTACGGAGCAATTAAATATCTCTAAACATATTTTGTAAAGTGATCGCACTAGCGATTACTATCCAACAATGTCATAAGAACATTGACAATCATTTAATTGCTCACTTCGTAACTCGAACCCTAACAAATAAACCCAAATGTGTCTCATGCCGATTACGAGTTCAATGATCAAACATACAAATGTATGTGCTCGAATAATCAAATACCTTGTATGAGTCGACGTGCCTATGCTGAACAATAGCACACACAAAGCATACAGCCACATGGGTAATCCATGGTAGCAAAAAGTAAACAAACACTTTGTGTGAAACTTTTTGCTTATGCTGAGCAATGGCACGCGACAAAGTACAGCATAGATAATTATCATTAAGCGAGCACATTGTAATCGAATACTGTGTGGAATGACAGCGGTCATCCACACGCGGGAAATGCCGAATAGGCAATTATCGATTAATGGTTTTTGGGGTTCGAGATACGAAGCGAATACTTCTTGCTGCGACAGCAGATGTAAAAAATTAGTATATAAGGGCTAAGAATTTTAAATAAAATCGCTTTTTACTTTCTGAAGTTGAAACCGAAAGGTGTTTTATTTGGCAACTCGCCTGAACGCTCTTGGGAATCAGCTAACAAGAAAACTGACGCCTGCAAGGAGTAGTCCTCTGCTTCGCAGGTCTGCCACTCGCTTATACAGCAACACGCTGTGCGAGGTCAGAAAAAGCTATCCCAGTTTCCATACAGGTTCCCTACATTTGCCCTAGAAGAGCCTGGCAACAAACATTACAGAGAACTAGGGCCCGTATTTGGTTACCCGTAATGAAGAGTCTCCTTAAGTGCCTCAAACTGCAAAACCCGACCATTCCCATGGACGACTAGGCTGTCATAAAGCCAGAAAACCCCAGAAAAACAGCCTATCTTACCTGCTGTTAATCAACGAGGAGTGCCTAGGGGCACTAGAAGCATCTGACTTCAAGCTGAGGACATGGACGATGTCGTCGCTGCCAGTTGGAGGAACTGGCGATCGCTTTCTACACTCAAAAATAACATGCTGAAAGTCATCCAGTCGAATTTCCAGCACTCGAAATGTGCATCTGAGAATCTTTTAGTCATCCTCATAGAGGAAGACATTGGCATCGGCATCATTCAAGAGTCCTGGGTCAGGAAGACTACAACTTTTTTTTTTTACAAAAAATACGTCGGTAAGCTAAGAACATGCATTTTAGCTAAAAAAAACAACACATTAACGCTTTCTTATGTCCCAACTTCAGCTCGGGTGATTTAACCGCCGTTAAATTAGAACACACCATCCCCGCCAGAAGAAGTTCAGCAAGTCACAGCAGATATACAAGCGAGGCAGGGGAGTCTGCTCATAGGCTGTGACGCTAACGCTCGACATCATCTTTGGGGCAGCAAGGAAATAAACGAACGAGGTGAGTCTTTATTTGATTTTCTTTTAACTGCAGATCTATCTGCTATAGGCATAAGTACTGGCAACCTTACAAGGACTGCCTAAGGTTCTACAAAAATCTATCAGATCAGCTAAGACACAAGCATGGTCTGAATACTGTCAATCTATCGATACTCTTAAGAAATCTGCAAGAGTCAGTAAGATTCTATCCAAAGGACACTCCAGTAAATCCTTTATCAAGAGAACGGATGGAACCTGGACGGAATCCACTGACGAATTCTTGGAGCTTCTACTTTACACACACTTTCCTAGTTGTACAGACTACTGCGTGATCCCGCTCTACTTGCGGGGAATCTCCCATCACACACGGAAGAAATAGAGCGCATTATAACCAAGGAACAGATCTTCTGGGCCATTCACAGTTTTGCTCCGTATATATGACCAGGGCAGTGCGGCATTCTCTCCTTCATGCTTCAAAAACATGACGGGATAATTGTGCCTTTACTAGTTGAAATTAACAGAAGCAGTATCCTACTAAATCACATACCTCAGTCTTGGAAGTATGTCCGAGTAGTTTTCATACCGAAAGTCGGTAAAAGAGGTCACGAATTCGCGAAGGATTTCCGACCTATTAGCTTAACCTCCTTCATACTCAAAACTTTAGAACGTATACTTCACCTTCACATAAGAACAGGCCTTGAAAGGTCCCCCTTATGTAATTCACAACACTCATACCTCAAGGCAGGTCGACGGAGACCGCTCTTCATGAAATAGTAGTACAGTTGAAAAGTCACCTCTCCCATCGAAAATATACCTTAGCTACCTTCTCAGATATAGAGGGCGCGGTTACCAACGGTCAACTGAATCGATCCAGGAATCCCTTTTAGAACTAGGTGTAGAGGATTTCATCACTTCATGGATCATTTCCATGCTCAAAACAAGGATCATTCAAGCAAAACTTGGTAACACCCTTCTAACCAAATCAGTAAGTAGAGGAACGCCCCAAGGTGGGGCGATCTCGCTTCTCTTATGGATTATGGTACTTATCAAAATCCTGTCAAGTCTCGACAGGGAAGGTATCAAAGTCGTTGCGTATGCGGATGACGTGGTTGTTCTAGTATCAGGAATGTTTCCGAACGTGATAAGTTAAATTATGGAAAGAGCACTGGGTAAGATAAGCGGTTGGGCTACAAGTTGTGGTCTTAGCGTTAACCCAAGCAAAACTGAACTGATGCTTTTCACCACCAAAACCAAAATACCAACCTTCTCACTTCTCCGCTTAAATAACCAAAATCTTCCTTTATCCACCAGCGCAAAATACCTTGGAGTCATGCTTGACCCTGAACTCAACTGGAAGTCCAATATCGAACACCGAGTGCGGAAGGCAAGCATAGCTTTCTATGCCTGTAGTAAAACTGGGTAAAAGTGGAGGCTTCAACCAAAGATGAATCGTTTGATGTACATCCCCGCCTCACCTACGGATCACTGGTGGCCCGCCTTAATCAAAGCCTATAACGTCATTAATTTAAGTAGAGTCCAAAACAGCTGGAATTGCAATCACAGGAACCACTCGATCAAGTTTGACCGAGGCGCTCAATGTGATTCTCAATTTTCTGAGTGTAAGAAACTAGTGCTGTTAGATGGAAGGAATCTAAATGTTGGTCCGAAAGGCCTTAAGGCCATACCAGTATGCTACTTACCCTTCCTGACTGCATAGGTCGTATATCTACGGACTACATTGTACCCAAACTCAACTTCCATAAAAATGTCTCTGTTAGATTCCCCTCTAGATCAGAATGGGAGGAAAATGAGGTCGTAAATGAATTCGACATACCTATCTTCACAGATGGTTCCAAGATGAACTGTGGAGTAGGAGCAGGCATTTTCTCAACAGAATTAGACATCTCTAAAAACTAGAGCCACTTAACCAACAACTGTTGACACCATTTCAGTATTTAAACTTTCTCGTATGCTTCAGTATATGTACATACTTAAAATAGAGATATTGCAATCGGGCTGAATTTTTGAAGTTTTAGTCACCTTGTCGAGCGCACCATTCTATTTGGATGGTGCCGGTGTTTAGGCTTAAGGATGCTGATTCAACGTTAGAAGGGTCACCCATGGCAGACTGGCCGTTGAATGAGCATCTACTAAGAACTGCCCATAGGACACTCCGTCCTGATCCCACTCACTCTCCATTCTCTCTTCCTTCCTCTCCCGCTTCCTCTCATTCTCCCATCCGTCATCCCCTGGGTTGGACTTAAGGTGTAAGACCTTAATAAATAGCTCAGTCACGAACAGAGTATCCGGATACCTGGCGACCTCCGGATCAGCTAGCCTTATCTGTACAATGCGGGTCTCTGTGCAGACGGACCTTCCCTTCTCCGCTACTCGTGGGAACAATTATAATTATGAATACTCAAAAACAAAAACGGACGGTAGTACGGCGGTGAAGCTGTCTATCGGAAATGGTCATATGGCAGCTGGCAGCGGAACTGTGGATACTCGTGATTCCTCCGTCAGTAGTTGCGAGCAAAACAAAAATCTTTCCAGCAAAAGTGGGACTGTGCACAATGGTCCCACCTCTGCTGTCAGCACCCCCATAGGCAGTGCCCCAAAGCGGCCCCTGGTAATGCTCCTGCCACACTAGTCAGTTGAAATTCATGGTCCTTCCACTGGCAGTATACGCATGGAGCTGCCAAACACAAACACCCCCTAGGGGAAGTGGGACTGTGCAACATGTGTCTGGCTTCCACCAGCGCGTCTTGTAGTGGAGGGGCGCGTCGCCGCAACCCCTCGACGTCGCACTACAAGGACAGACGCAATGCCCATCGAATAATTGGCTCTATCGGCGCTATCCCTGAGATAGATAGATCCCCTGCCCAGATCAGTAAATTGGCCTGGGCACAAAGTGTTATTTCCAGGCAAGGACAAGACCAGCGGAGACATTGCGTCAAAGCGACAGAGATCTGTGGGGAAGGTCGTTTCGGCCTCCAAGCGCCTGAGGATGCACAACACCAGCATTCCTCCTAACGCGTCCACCGTCAAATCTCATAGGTCATTTAGCGATGTCCTCAAAAAATGAATTGTGGTGGCAGTCATAGACCGCAGTGACGCCGACGGCAGGTTCTCACCTGAACGGTGGGATCTCATTATGCTTACCCTATTAGAAAACTTCGCTGACTTCTACAGGGATATCCCCGGACCACCGCCAATAATTCGTGATGTCGGCTGGCATCAGGGCCGCGTGAAACTCATCGCCTGCGATGATTAACGATTAATAGATCTATACAACGGAACAAATGGGTTGTTGTGATGACAACAGCAATTACTCTTATTACTATTTTATCTGTGCATAGCACATCCCACATTAAAACTTTGAAGCAGAAAAACAATTGTATCATATTGCACATTTGGTGACTGCACCATTTTAATCTGTAAATTCTGTTTAGTAAGCATAATTTTAGTATTTAAGAAGATAGATTTAAATAAATTAGCTGATTCGCTTTTGAACCACCCAAGAGAGTTGTTTTTAAATTCACTACTGATTTTCCCTCTCCAGCGGTAAGAGTTCTTTAGATGATAAAACCTCCTTGTGACTAAAACAGGGGTTCCTACCGATGTGCCGTCATTGTCATCAATCAGGAATCCCTTGCCCATCTGGCAGCGACCGCAGGCGTGATTCGGTTCGGATGGAATGACATCATGCTGAGAGTTTACAAGAAGGACGATGTGGACGCTGATAAGCGACCTCATCATCCCTCTGAAAGTGCTGTGTCGGGTGCTAGCGCACCTGTCACCTTCCCCTCCTTAGAAGGTGACATTCCCGAGCCCTCTAAAGAACCCACCACGTCTTCAATCACTGTGATCGGCTCTCAGTCGGTCATAGAGACGGACGAAATCCCTGAGAAGGATCTTCTGAGGGAAGACGAGCTCCTTAGTTCGTCCTCTGTATTGGAAGGCATGTCTAGCAAGGATCTTCTGAGTGAGGATGAGCTTCTTAGTTCGTCCTCTGAATTGGAGGACCTTAACAACACAGTGTTGAAGGTTTCTCTACAGGATCGTAGCAACAATGCAGCAGATCGTACAGATTAACCTCCAACACTCCATTAAGGCTTCGGCCGCCCTTATTCTCCGGTTAGCAAAAACTGGATAAGACTTAGTCTTGGCCCAAGAGCCCTGGGTTGTCAACAACCTGATTCGTTTACTGTAGACCACTGGATACTACCCACTATATGTGTCCGACAAAGGTAAACCTAGCTCTTGCATATTAGTGAAGAGTAGTCTTAATGCCTATTTACTCCCTAATTTCAGCGATCGAGATACGACGGCTGCCAAACTAGAGACTGCTGGTGGCACATACTGGTAGGCATCAGCGTATCTTGCCCACGACAACCTGGGACCTTTCGCTGGTGGTAACCTGGAGAGCTTTATCGCGGAATCAGAGAGGCGGAAAGCTGCACTCATCATCGGATGCGACGCTAACGCTCATCATACCGTATGGGGCAGCACTCATATCAACAGCAGAGGTGAGTCGCTTTATGAATATATTTTAAGTACTAACCTCATTGTGTGCAATATGAGTAATGAACCCACCTTCATTACCAAAAACCGACAAGAAGTCTTAGACATTACTCTGGTCTCCGATAACATCCACAAAATGATATCGAGTTGGAGCGTTTCGGCTGACCATTCTTTCTCTGACCACCGATATCTCACTTTCAACCTTAACGTTGACACCCCCCGCCAACCCACATTCCGAAACCCACGGAAAACAGGCTGGCCCAAATACAGAGATATTATGCGTAGATGTATTACCTCTGAACTTTTAAGTCCCCCTTGCAATCCTAGCGAGCTTGACGACAAAGTTAACAAGCTCACCAGGGCTTTTAATGTAGCTATGGCTGCTGCCTGCCCCCTCAAACGACCCAGGGGGACAAAGAAGCCACACTGGTGGATACCTGAATTAGGACCACTGAGAAATGATTACAGGAGACTTTTCAATCGTGCTAAAAGCTCAAGATCCAACACTGACTGGGACTCCTATAAGGCATCTCTCAAATCATATAAAAAAGAACTAAGGAGGGCCAAAAGATCATCGTGGAGACTCTTCTGTGGCAAAATAGAAGAATCCTCGGAGGCATCAATGCTAAGAAAAATCCTTACTTCAAATCCAACTATGCTCAGCTGCCTAAAGAAAGCAGATGGCTCGTGGACTACATCTAGCGAGGAATCGCTCAATCTGCTACTTGATTCACACTTCCCAGGTAGCTCTAACATAACCGGTCATAGCAACCGAAACAGATCACCTATGTATTCAAATTCTGATTACTAGGGACAAGCTCCTTTGGGCGCTACAAAGCTTCAAGCCCTTCAAGTCTGCGGGACCTGACGGCATAATACCCGCCGAACTTCAGATGACTTCGGATATCATCCTTCCAACACTGGAGATGATTCTGAAAAGCTGTTTAAAGCTGACTCACATTCCTCAGGCTTGGAGAGAAGTAAAAGTGGTTTTCATACCCAAATCTGGCAAGTCCAAAAGACCTCCGACCCATCAGTCTATCATCTTTCCTCCTCAAAGCGCTGGAGCGTCTGATTGATATCCATCTTCGTATGAATATAAACCCGCAACTGCTGTCTGCGGCCCAACATACGTACAAAAAGGGTAAATCGGTGGAAATCGCCCTTCACTCCTTGGTACGCACCATCGAATACTCCCTTCATCACAAGGAATACACTATGGTAGCTTTCCTAGATATAGGAGGCGCTTTTAACAACGTAAACAAACACATCTGCAATCGCAAATGCACTAACAGAACTGAATGTGGATGGCTCGCTTTGAGTATTGATTAATCTTTTGCTCTCAAAACTGGGCGTTTCATCCCCTAGGAGGTCTGTCAGTAGAGGTACGCCACAAGGCGGTGCCATTTCCCCACTTCTGTGGAACTTGGAGGTGAATAAACTAATTATATGCCTGGAGGTTGAGGGCTGCATGGTGATTGCCTATGCGGATGACATTGCTATTGCCGTCTCAGGGAAATGCCTCAACACTCTAAAGGAACTGCTTCAAAACGCTCTCAATAAGCTGACAAGTTGGGCAAGAAGCGGTGGGCTGGGGGTTAACCCCAGAAGTTAAGCTGGAAACCCAACTTACAAGAAAGAGTTAAAAAGCAACAGTAGCACTTTTCTCTTGCAAAAAAGCAATCGGTAATAAGTGGGCCCCGCATATCTCACTGGCTATACGTATCGGTAGTGAGACCGATTCTGACATACACCAAACACGTGTCTGGTTGACTGCTCTAGACAAAGCGGTAAACCGTGATAAGCTGAGCAAGGTGCAACGTACAGCTTGTCTGTGTATCAGCGGAGCACTCCGAACGACCCCCTCCGCTGCACTGGACATTTTACTGCATCTGACACCCCTGGATATTTTCAGCAGGCAGGTGGCTGCCTCCGCTTAAAAGCCACCTCACAGTGGATCAATACGAATATTGGCAACTCTATCAGTTTTGACTCACTTGGGTCGCTACCAAGAAACATTGACTACACTACACCCCAACTACAGTTCGAAAAGAATTTCCAAATCACTATCCCCACCAGATCATTCTGGGAGGATGTTGATTGCACGGAAGATAAATCGATCCACTTTTACACCGACGGATCAAAAATTAGCGAGGGTGTAGGTGGGGGTGTTTTCTCAGAAAGACTAAATATCAGTCTCTCTTTCCGTCTTCCTGATCATTGTAGAGTGTTCCAGGCGGAAATCATGGCGATTAAGGAAGTCCTGTCGTGGCTGAAGAGAAATGTGATATCCGCTAAGGACATCCGCATATTCTCGGATAGTCAAGCCGCGCTAAAGTCCTTGGACTCAGTGTCTCCAAACTCCATCGTAGTCTTAGACTGCCGTTCATCTCTTGAAGAGATAGCAGAGCAGCTCATACAGGAGATGGTTTGATGCTGCGCAAGTTGCAGTGTGGTGATAATTCCCTTTCATGCGTAAGCAGATCCATTTCACACCTGCTGACATTGGAACGGCGATTAAACATAGGATGTTGTTGCTTGCACAGATATTTGTTACTCGTTCTTGTGCATTGAAGGAGCTCATCTCTTGTCAATCTGTAGTAGGATTCCCGCAGCAGATTTACTGTTAAATACTCCAGCGATGGTTCAATAAAAACATATTCATTGTTATGGGGAGGTCCCGACTCCCCTTGTGTGACCTTGAACAGATCAAAATCTTCTGTATTTACTAACGGCACTCTCAAATCAAATATAACATTTTGATCCGTTATTCTGGCTCTTGCTGTGAACATTTTATACAGTCCTAGCAAGCTCGAACGTGATTCGTCTCCTGCTACAGACAACTGCGGGCGCAGGTGGCTCCTTATTAACATCATTTGTGATCTAAGTTGATCTGGTGTTATCACCAGAGGGTTGATTAGGCATGATGAAGATCTGTCAGAACATTCAGTAAGGAATTTTGCGTTTGCTGATAATTCAACATAGCTAAAGTCGCATATGCTGCCACTGCTAAAAATGTCTGGGTTGCTTCGCTCTGGTTGACCGATTTGGATGCCATGCTCTTAAGATTCCTTAGATCATTTTGGAATGCTAGCAGTTGTGCTGTAATGGTTTCAGTATTTTTCTGTAATATATTGCTCGTTACTTCTGCTACAGATGTCTGATTCTTGATTAACTCAAGAAGGTGATTCTCATTTGCTCGTGTTTGCTGAATTTGTTGCTAATATTGTTCAGCATACGACTCATCTAGTACTCCGAAAAGCTTGTTTGCCACTGTACCAACAAAGTCGAAAGGAGATCGCCTGGTCCTAACCCTCGCTGAAAGTCCAGCTCCGTGCGTATGCAGCAAGTCATTGTTGTTTTTTATGATCGTTAACTGATGATTGAACTGAGAGACTATATTGTGAGTCAAAACGTTTGACCTAATTGTACACAAGTCGTTCATATCCTTCACAAGTTCCTGGAATCCTTCAAATTCTCTCCAATAATTGGTCATGTTATAATAAATTATAATTTTCCAGTCGCTTGTTATCAGATTTACACTTCCAATTTTCTCAAAGTAAATTCCTGGGCGGTTTTTAAATGGCCTTACCCTTACTGGATCGATTTCTTCGTTCGATGTCGATGTATTTCCCTGCGTAAGAACCTGCGTAAGAACTGTGACTCAGCCCAAGATGTATTTTAACTGAACGTTTTTGCGTTTCGATTGAATTTGTTAACGACCCTTCATCTTCAGTTTCATCGAGTGTTAGCTCTCCTGTGCATCTGTCTTTACTATGGTGTTTACTATTGAACACAAATCGTTTACAGTAGGCTATAGTTCGGATTAGTCGTGTGTAAGAGGAAAATCTGTGCATTATGGCATCCTTCATTGCTACCGTTGTTAATACGACCTTTGGTTCAAAGGTCTCACTGACTGACCTTGGCTCTTCGATTTCTGAATATATAGGCCAACGTGCCATGCTAACCTCAAGCCATTTTGGTCCATTCCACCATAGTGAATAATGTTTCAATTGTGTTGGTGTTAAGCCTCTCGATGCACAATCTCCGGGGTTGTCTGCGGATCTGACATGTCTCCAAGACTCTGGATGTAATGCTTCTCTGATCTGAGACACTCTATTGGCAATGAATATCTTCTCCTTGGATTCATTTTTTCTTATCCATGACAACACAATTGTTGAATCTGTCCATGCGAACACCTTAACGATCTGATTTCCAAATATCAACTGCACTTCCTTGATAAGTTTTGACAATAAGTATGCCCCACATAATTCAAGCTTGGGCGTAGTAAGCTTGTTTTTAATGGGTGCAACCCTTGTTTTGGACGTCAGTAATGTAGTTACATATTTCGTTTTATGTGTAGTAGTCCTTGCATATACGACAGCTGCATAAGCGCCTTCAGACGCATCACAAAATCCATGTAATTCGATAGTCTGTTGTTTGTTGGCAACGATCCATCTTGGAAATTTAATTGATTCAGCATGCGGAAGTTCTTGTTTGAACTTATCCCAACAATGATGTAATTCATCTGTTAGCGGTTCATCCCAATCAATCTCTGCCTTCCAGATCCGCTGCATAAGCACCTTGGCAATGATGGTTACCGGAGTTAGCCATCCTAATGGATCGAAAAGACGTGATATCTCCGATAGCGTGGCACGTTTGGTGGATCCATTCTTCTCCTTTAGTGATGTTGTGACGTGTACCTTGAACTGGAATGTGTCAGCTAACGGACTCCAATGCATTCCCAAAGTTTTAATTGTCTCTTCCTTGTCGAACTTAACTTCAGGTTGGTTATTCGCAATTGAAATCGAATTTAAGAGTGAAGAATGATTTGCTGCCCATTTTCTAAGGTAAAAGCCACCCTCCTTTAGTAACTTAGTTAGTTGTCCTTGAGTTTCTTTACATTCTCGAATTGTATCTCCTCCAGCCATCACGTCATCTACGTAGAAATCATTTTTTACAATTTCGGCTGCTATAGGATATTTTTGTTGCTCATCGGTAGCTAATTGTTGCAGGGTCTTTACGGCTAAGTATGGTGCTGACGCAGTTCCATAGGTCACCGTTGTGAGTTTGTACTCCCTTATTGGTTGATTTGTTTCATTTCGCCACAGAATGCGTTGATAGTCTTGATGTTCACTATTGACCCTTATCTGCCTGTACATTTTCTCGATATCTGCGGTGAAGACGTACTTGTGAGTTCTCCATCGCACTATAATCGTTGTAATGTCGGCTTGAAGCCGGGGGCCCACCATCATTAAATCATTTAGGCTTACTCCAGTTGTTGTTTTTGCGGACCCATCAAATACTACACGTAATTTAGTAGTAGTACTATCAGGTTTAAATACTGCATGATGAGGTAAGTAGTAAGACCTGCTATTGAATCTGTCCGCATTGGGTACTTCCACCATATGTCCTAGTTGTAGAAACTCATTCATGACCCTTATGCACTCAGCCCTTAATTCCTTGTCGGTGCTAAACTTCTTTTCGAGCTGTCGCAGCCTAGCTATGGATCTGTTCTTGGATTCTCCCAATTGCTCATGATCCTTTTTGAACACGGGATTTTGACCACGTATCTGCCTCTTCATCACGAAAATGAGATTCCTGATAAAAATCTTCGCATTCTTGATCACTTGTCTTCTGGTATGGAAAGGCATAACTAAACTTTGAACAAGCTAAGCAGGAACGTTAGTTGGTAAAAAATGTTTCACTAGAATTAAAGTACGGATAGTGAGGTATGTTTTGTATCTTGTATATCATTTACATAATCCTTCCAGGACAAATATTTATCGATCCTAAATCCAAAGCTTTCCACACAACGTTAGAATGGAATTAATATTGCATTTATGTATAAATTATCTAAAGCAGAAGAAACGGGACATCTATAGAGGGTGTCCCAGATTCCTGAAGTTCCGCCGAACAGGGGGTGGTCTATTCTTACCGCATTTCAAGTCCATCAAAATGGGTGACCTCTAATTTGGAGGTGTAACCACTTTAAACGCTATAACTTCTAAACTATTATAGGTACAGTTTTTTTGTATGTTTTGGAAAGACAATTTAGTAGCGCATACAAGTCTTGGGCACATCTGTGCAGTTAAAAAAAAATTAAGGCTCCTTAAACTCAAAATTATACAAATTTGTTGTTCCTTAAATGTTTGTAAGTACAATATTATCAAATTCAATAAATACAATTATATATATGCATAACTTATTGAACTCAGCGCAGATATAAAAACAAACAGTATAGAAATTTGAATTTAAATTGCCATTATGTAATACAAAAATTCACCTCCGAAATATTGTCGACTTTAACTATTTTTCCGTTGTAGGTAGCTTACCAGCAAAACAAATCCAGGTGTGTCGCGTGACGCTGGAAAACACGCGGTGCAATGTGCAGTATGAAAACAGATCTTCCGAATTATTCCAAACCTACACCGGATTTTGGCAATGAGATGCGCTGTCCTGTGACTTCTCAACCTTGTTCGGGAGATCTCAGCATGCCGTGTTCGCTGGTTGGCCTTGAAGTCAATGAGGACAAAACGAAGTACTTAACAAACTCCTAACTCTGAAGACCAATTGCAAGCACTAATTTTTCAACCTTGTTCGGGAGATCTCAGCATGCCGTGTTCGCTGGTTGGCCTTGAAGTCAATGAGGACAAAACGAAGTACTTAACAAACTCCTAACTCCGAAGACCAATTGCAAGCACTAAAAAAAACTCATACTGCCAGTTTTGCTCTATTGGCGGCGAGTGCTGGACGATAAGCAGGAAAGCAGAGCTTATTTGCGTTCTTCGAAAGAAAAATACTTCGTCGGATATATGGTTCTGCACGCGAGAGGAGGGCGAATGAAGGAGAAGATACAACCGCGAAGGTGGAGAGGGGCAACTGCCCCTCGACATGCTCGGGCTGAATAGACACCAGGCATCTGAAAGCAAACCAGAGGAACAGAAGGTTCTGGCAGGGAAATCGAGTGGAACAATAGAGAGAGGCCACTGCCCCTCGCCTTAGATCGCCGCCCGAACCCCGGAAACGTAATGCCTGCTAAGCCAGAGACTTGTTTCGGGCGGAGGAGGCACTGGAGTTCGGAGAGGCAGCCAGAGAGAAGGCTGTTTCTAAGACCGTCATACGTGTGAAGAACGACATACTGCACGTGGTGCCACTGTTTTCGGGACGGGCTACAGTCCGCTTGAGCGAATGGTTGGATACCCTATTCTTATTCCTATCCCTCATAAGATGGCGTGACAAAAGTCTATGTATGGTTGAATTGTTAAGAACGCTCTACATATTTTGTTATATAACATTTAAAGGATTTTATAAAAAAAAAAAACGAAGCTTTTGTAAAAAAAAACGCTCCCTAGCTCAAATTGTGGTTTTTCAATAAAATTGTTTTGTATAATTGTGGGCGTAGTGGGCGGATTTTGAAATTTTTATCTCCCGAGCAGTTTTAGGAGTCATTTCAGCTTTCTAGCTCAAAATTCGATTTTTTCGAAAAATTTGTTTTTTTGAGTTTGTGGTAGTGTCTGTTTGCGGATTTCAAAAATTCGTAAACTTGATTGATTATTTCGTGACACTAGAGAGTATATGGTTAAAATTTCAGCTCTCTAGGCCCAGTTTAAAGGCCTAATTTTTGCCGACAGACGGACGGACATGTCTAGATCGACATTACTATCGATGCTGATCATAATTTTTAGGGGTCAACGGCAATACATATTAAGGTATGTTACAAACGATACGACAAAATTAATATACCCTTAGAATAGGGTATAAACAAACAAACAAGCAAAGGGACTAGTGAAAACGAATCGGGCACCAAGAACTTCGAAAAAACGATGCTCAACCCCTCTAAATTCCCAAGTTTCAACATCCCCTGTCTCGGACTCAAGGTGTCATACGTCCGGTGCCGACGGTCAACTTGGCTGAGGCCCAGTCTAAAAAATAGCTCAGTCGTTAACGGAGTATTCGGCTACCCGCTGCTCGTGGTATTAATTATTTTATTGTGACGACGTTAGATCTCTGGATCTATATAAGATCGCCGTAGGCAATTTTGGGGAGGTTTGGCCTGGTGCGTAGCTTGAGGTTGTTGCGAGGAAAGATATTCCAAGCAGACCGAGGGCTTGCGCTTGGATTCCTGCTGAACCCCCCTCGGGTGAAGAAATAATGGCAGTCATAAGACTCGGCAACCACTCACTCCCGACTTACGGTTGGAAAGTCGCGAAGTTGAAAGTGCAAAGGGGATCCTTCAGATCCGCTATAGTTATCATCAACCAAGAATCCCTTGCTCCTTTGGCGAAGACCAATGGAGTGATTCGGTTTGGCTGGGACAAGATTATACTTCGTGTGAACAAGAAAAACAATTTGGACGCTAACATGCCTCCTTACCCCTCTGACGCAGGACTTGACACCCCTGACCATAGAGCATCAATCTCCCTTCCATCTATTGAAGATGACTCCAACTAGGCTGTTCCCACTCTGCCTTCTACCTCCATTGACAACATATTGTCAAGAATGGACACGGAAGACTTCCTCAACTGAGTGAGGACGAGCTCCTGGGCTCATGTTCTGAATCAGAAGACCTAAACAACACAGTGGGGGAAGCTCCTCTGCCTGATTGCGAGGATCAATGTTGCGATAAGTACAGACAGTACTGACCGGCTCAAGTACAGAGAAGTACTAAAAAGTTCAACGAAGTCTGAAGTCCTAAGACCCCCTGAAACACCATTGAGCCTGACAAGAGGGTTAGGGAACTCACCCTGACCTTCAATAAGATACTGACTTCTGTCTGCCCGCTTATCCGGCCAAGAGGCAACAAGAAACCGTATTGGTGGACCTCAGAATAAGGACCCCTAAGAAGCAGTTGTAGAAAACTGTTCAACCAAGCAAAATTCACAAAAGCTGAAACCGATTGGGCTTCATACAAAGTATCTCTCAATAAAAAAGAACTGAGGAAAGTCAAACGCTCGTCCTGGAGACTCTTTTGTGAGAAAAAAGAAGAATCATTCCAGGCATCAACGCTAAGAAAACTCCTCTCAACCAACCCAGTTATGCCTAGCAGTTTGAAGAACACAGAAGGCTCCTGGACCACTTCTAGCGAAGAATCGCTTGATCTGCTACTGGATACACATTTCCCAGGTAGCTCCCACGTTATTAGAAATGCAAAACGAAATAGGTCAATTGCACGAATAACTAACTATGCGAGTACTAGGGACAAACTGCTGTGGGTTCAATCTTGTTCTGGAGAAAATAACCACTCCATATTCGCCATTCCGGAGTAGGGTTACATTTCTTTCATCGTCTTCTTTGCTCTTGATTTCCCACGGAAACCAAGCGCATTCACCTTGCACTTGATACACCCGCAGTTTTTCTATAAGTTCATAATGCACACGCCGTAACTGAATCCGCGATTAACTTCCGTTCCCACAATAGAATAAAAGCAGAGTCAACTGAGTAAAGTTAACTTTGAAAATAAATAAGGAATGTACAAGTTAGGTGATAAGGAGCCCGTGTACCGGTAGCATCGAAGAAGTAAAAGTTTGTTTTTCTAAACTTTAATCCAAGTTCTTTTTTTTTGTACGTATTGATAAGCAATAAAGTGAAACAATTAGTAGCTATTTGTAATCTTTCTAGGGATATTAGGGATATCTACGACATTCACCTGTCGATGTGTTCTTCTGGCTATTCACAACGACCTTGACTCTTCTCCGATTGCTACTTCCTCGTCTTCAAAACTCGACTTTGTTGCAATAAAAATAACACTCTCCCACAGGTCCCTATACGTAATGTGTTTCTACATCCTTCCGGCCCAACCCATCGAATCCTACCAACTTGCTGTTAACGCGATCGATCAAGTTATAGAGTTATCTGATTCCTATGACGACGTAATCATTTTCGGCGACTTTAACCTGCCCCAACTGCACTGGGCTTTATCCGATGATGAATCGTTTTTCATTGCTTCAAATCCGAACTCAACTAAAGAATGTCTCTTCATCAATCGACTAACCGAATTAAGTCTATGCCAAGTAAGCGGCATATGTAATTATATGGGTAGGCAGTTAGACCTAATCTTCACTAGTGACCCACTTAACTCCTCTGTTTCGCTTTCCCCTCTTCTTCTTTCGACTATTGACAACTTCACCCCCCACTTCTTCTTACTTTTTTTCACGACCCTCCTCTATAGTCCACACCGCCCGCTAGCCCCCCTATGATGCTATGATTTTCATAAAGCCAATTTCCGCAAAATAATTGAACACCTCAGCAAAGTCTCATTTGAGTTTGCCAATCTCCCTGTAAATGATGCCCTCTATTTGTTTTACAGAGAATTATTCTTTTCCATCTCCCTTTTTATACCCTATTCTAGGGGTATATTAATTTTGACGAATAGTTTGTAACATACCTTAATATTGCCCGTAGACCCCTAAAAGTTACTATATTTATGATCAGCATCGATAGTAATGTCGATCTAGCCATGTCCGTCCGTCCGGACCTAGAGAGCTGACATTTTAACCATATGCTCTCTAGGGTCCCGAAATAATCAAGTTTACGAATTTTTGCTCCCCCAGACACGCCCACAAACTCAAAAAAACAAAATTTTGAGGTAGAAAGCTGAAATTTTGTATATATGATCTATGACTCCTAAAACTGCCCGGGAGATAAAATTTTCAAAATCCGCCCACTGACACGCCCACAATTAAATAAAAATATTTTTTTGAAAAACCAAAATTTGAGCTAGGGAGCTGAAATTTATAATATATACTCTCTAGGGGGCCCTTTATGCTCATGCCTAAATATTTTCAAAATCCGCCTACTGACACGCCCACAATTTAAAAAAAAAACTTTTTTTAAAAATCCAAAGTTTGAGCTAGGGAGCTGAAATTTATAATATATACTCTAGGGGCCCTTTATGCTCATGTTATTTTTTTTTTAAATCCGCTTACTGACACACACACAATTAAATAAAACAATTTTATTGAAAAACCAAAGTTTGAGCTAGGGAGCGGTTTTTTACGAAAGCTTCGTTTTTTTCAACAAAAACCTTTAAATGTTATATAACAAAATATGTAGAGCGTTCTTAACAATTCAACCATACTTAGACTTTTGTCACGCCTGCTTATGAGGGATAGGAATAAGAATAGGGTGTCCAACAGTTCGTCCAAGCGGACTGTAGCCCGTCCCTATGTTTGTCCCTATTTTTCGCCAAAAACCCTTCTCTACATCCCCCCTTTGTAAAATCGAAGATTACGATCGTTACGCAACAAGAGAAACAAATTATGGTCAGTTTTCCTTCGAAACACGTCTTTTTCTGACTATTTCAACTATATCGGCTCATACCTTCAATTCACCCAGGCTTATAACTCCCACTATCAAAGATATGTTAACAATACGCAAGCCAATCTTATAAGCGGCCCTAAATATTTTATCCGATTCGTTAACTACAAGAAAAAATTCGACGATTACCCCCCATCCCTCTCTTACGAAAACATATCTTCAAGTGATCCACAAACCATTGCTAATTTTTATGCCACCTTTTTAAAAAAAATCTTTTGCCGACAACTCCTTTGTACCAGATCATTCTTATTTCAACTACCTACTCGAGTACTCCACTTATCCCATTCTCTCTCAAACTTTTGAACCTTCTGTAATTGAAAATAAGTTGCACAAACTTAATGATGAATATTCACCTGGCCCAGATGGTATTCCCGCTATTTTTTTTAAGAAGGGTTCCCTCGTGCTCCCCTACCCCCTTCGCACCTCTTTAAGCTCTGACTATCTCAAGGCGACTTTCCACAGATATGGAAGTGCTCCTTCATAACGCCGATTCATAAAAAGGGATTAAAGATTTAAAGAAAGCATTTTGTACGAATCCTTAGCTTTCGATGCAAGTCTTTAATTTCCCAAAACCAACATGGCTTTCTAAAAGGCTTTCTAATTTCGTTGAATTCGCGTCCTCTGCGCTAACGGCCTTAGAAAGTGGTATAGAAGTCGATGTTATTCCGACTGATTTTAGAAAAGCTTTTGATGAGATATCCCATAAATTAATTCTTTTCAAATTGTCCACCCTTGGTGTCGAACCAATACTGCTGAAATGGATATCATCTTATCTGGAAAACCGTTTATATAATGTTCGCTTCAGGTCCGTCCTATCTGCCCCATTCCTGGCAACCTCTGGTGTACCACAAGGCAGTCACCTAGGTCCACTTCTCTTCATCTTAACTATAAACGATCTGGAAAGGGTTATTAAACACTCATCTATCTCTCTCTCTATGCCGATGACACCAAATTTTTGAAACACATATCTTCATCACAAGACTCCTGCTTGCTACAACAAGACCTAGATAGTTTTTCTATTTGTTGTCTCACAAACTGCCTAGAGCTCAATGTTGCGAAATGCCAATCCATAACCTTATCACGTAAATACAACAAGTCCCCTCCCCGTCTTTAACTTCTTAATGATCAACCTATACATCGTACAGTCTCTTCGTGACCTTGGCATATTGTACGATCGCGAGCTTAATTTCCGTTCGCACATTGACGAGATAATTCGTAAAGCCAATTCATCCCTTGGGTTCATTAAACGGTGGTAATAGGAATTCTCTGATCCCTACGTGACCAGATCTCTCTACATTACTTTTGTCCGCCCCCTCCTCGAATACGCCAGCCAAACGTGGTCACCCTTTCAGCAAGTTCATGTAACCAGAATCGAAAACATACAACTTTCTTAGAACGATCCCCTAATTCTGCCTCCCTATCAAGACCGCCTCAAACTCATTAACTTGAATAGCCTTGAAGACCGCAGGGATGCAGCAGACATTCTCTTCATTCATCGCCTCCTCTCAGGCTCTATCGATTGCCCGTCTCCAACTCCAACTCCATCTCCTTTAATAATAACCCTCGTAATTTAAGACATCCCCGTCTCTTCTATCTACTAACCCACCGCACGTTCTATGGCTCCAACGAACCAATTTACCGTATGCTACGGAGGGTAAATTCAAACATTTCCATTTTTGATTTCAACCGCAGCACTCCCTCCATTAAACTTAGCCTCCTTCTCCATAAACCCTATTTTACTATAAGTCGTAGTCTTTAGTTTTAGTATTTTTTTCCTCTACCTTGTAAGTATTAGTTTTAAGAAGTCTAGCTATAAGTCTTAGTTTTGTAGTTTGAAGACATATAGCTTGTATTAAGCTGAATAAATAGGGGCGCATGCCCCCACCAAATTAAAAATTAAATTAAAATTAAATTAAAGAAATACTCATTTGTAGGATACGATAAAGGGAATATACAGACGGATTTCAAAACAAGCAGACAATACAGACATTTCGACCAGATAAATAATTACCCCAGACCACAGAATAGATCGAATGAATTTAGAACAAAGTCAAGACAAAATCAAAACTTTAATCCATTCAGACAAAATAACTTCCAACCTAACTTTAATTCCTCGGGACAGTTTAACACATCAGGACAAAACCGAAATGTTAACCCATTCAGAAAACAAATAAATAGGTACCAACCCAATTCGTATCCCCCAGAACAAATTAGAAATACATAGGGACAATACCGAAATGGTAATTTATCAAGACAAAACAATACCCAACATTTCTTCAATCCTTCAGGTCAAATTAGAAACGCGGTGCAAAACCCGGCACCAATGTCTGTAAATCAGACACAGAATGAACAATTCGCGGTGCGGGAGGAAGAAATCCATAACGTAGAGTCAGAGTTTTTTCTGATATAGGCCTCGGGAACAACATTTTTATTAACTTAACCATTAAAGAAAAGAAATACAAGGGACTTATCGGCACGGGTTCCACTATGAGCATTATTAACTCAAGCTCAGGTAGCAATTTTAAAATATACGAAAATTAAGTATAAGAATATTAACAAAAACACCAGAAGAATTCAAATGCAATGCACAGGACAAAACAAGATGGTTCAAACGGGACTTAGGAAAAAAACCATACGACATTCTGATCATGGTATGGACCTGCTTAGTAGAATTGTCAAAACATTAGATTTCGATAATAGAACGCTTGTCTTAAAACACAACGTTACACTCCCACTTAAGGAAATTAGGGTGAGAAGAAAAGAAAAGATGCCGATGCACGTTGGTTTTGAATGTTTGTAGGTTATAATGTGAAGGAAAAACAATGCGTGGAAGAGTGTTCCACATTCGTGTTGTACGGCTGAGGAAAGATTCTGAGCCTTATTGCGAAGATCAATCGACAGTTGATAATTGACTATTTTCAACATGTGCTATTGTGCACGAACGATTCTAAAGGATTTTGTCAATCGCAGTCAATTAAAAAAATTCGATTGACAAAAAATACAAAATGAATCGTTCGTTCACAATAGCACACATTGAAAATAGTCAATTATCAATTGTCGATTGATCCGAAACACGAAGAGGAAGTTAGGCGTCAGGTCCAAGAAATGGAGTCCCAAGGTATCATTAGGAAATCTAAAGTCACCAATAGTAGTAGTGGAGAAAAAGAATAATGATACAGGGCAACAAAAATTCAGATTATGTGTAGGCTATAGGAAACTCAATGAAATAACGATGGACGACAAATACCCTCTACCGAATATAAGAGTATATTATACAAACTAGGTAGGGCACAATATTTTTCGTCAATAGACCTCGCGAAAGGCTATCACCAGATTAAAGTGCACCCAGCCGATATACATAAAACAGCCTTCGTAACACCCAACCTACGTTAGAATGCCGTTTGGTATAAAAAAAAATGCTCCCGCAACCTTTCAGAGGTTGATGAACGAGATTCTGAGAGATTTTGTAAATAAAATTTGTGTTGTCTATCTAGATGACATTTTAATATTTTTTACAAGCCTAATTTTGGTGGGGGCATACACCCCCATTTATTCAGCTTAATACAAGCTATTTAGGTCTTAAAAAAACTAATTACACTAAGACTTACAGCTAGGGCTTAAAAACTACTTAAAACTAAATTAGGTGGATGGTGAGGGATGGAGGAGGGTAGATTTGAGGGAGGAAGTGCAGTGATTAAAATCAAAGAGGAGGTGGTTAGAATTGACCTTCTGCAACATACAGGATATCGGCTCGTTCAAGCCGTACAATGTGCGACGGGTGGGAAGATAGAAAAAAGAGGAGGGGATCTTAAATTCCGAGGGTTAGTGTTAAAGGCAATGTAGTTCAAAAGATAGGAACAATCAACGGAGCCAGTGAGAAGACGATGTATAAACAGAATGTCAGCCACATCTCTTCTTTTTTCAAGGGTCTGAAAGTTTATTAAATGAAGGCGTTCGTGATATGGTGGAAGGATAAGGTGATTATTCCACGGGAGCCCACGAAGAGCAAAACGGAGAAATCGACGTTGAATGCTTTCGATTCTTGTAATGTGGACCTGGTAGTATGGTGCCCACACTTGGCTAGCGTACTCTAGGAGTGGGCGGACGTAGGTAATGTAAAGGGATTTTGTCACGTAGGGATTGGTAAATTCTTTAGACCACCGTTTGACGAAACCAAGGGCTGAGTTAGCTTTATTGATTATCTCGTCAATATGTGACCGAAAGTTAAGCTCTCTGTCACACAAAACGCCTAGGTCGCGAATGGTTAGAACGGTAAAAATGGGTTGGTTGTTCAAATAGTAACATCTGGGGGGAGACTGAATCCGTTTACGTGAAAAAGTAAGAGATTCGCATTTAGCAATATTCAGCTCCATAAAGTTTTTTTGACACCAGACCGAAAAACTATTGAGGTCTTGTTGAATAAGATCAGAGTCGTGTGGAGAAGAAATGATTTTGAAGAATTTAGCGTCATCGGCATAGAGGGAGATGGAGGAGAAGTTGATGACGTTGTCAATATCATTTATAGCCAAGGTCCAAGGTGGCTACCTTGTGGAACACCAGAGGTGGCTTTAAAAGACAAAGAGAGAACAGAACGAAAACGAACATTATAAGATCGGTTCTCAAGGTAAGAAGAAAACCAATTCAATAGTGGGGGATCGAAGCCAAGGAAGGAGAGTTTGAAAAGAATCAAACGATGAGATATTTTGTCAAACGCCTTACTGAAGTCAGTAGCGATTAAATCCACTTCATTGCCACTTTCTAAAGCAGAAAGTGTAACGGAGACAAAGTCAACAAGGTTGGTGGTTGTGGATCTACCTTTAAGGAAACCGTGCTGAAGGGGGGAGATAAGAGACTTGCACTGAAAGGATAATGAATCGTACATCATACTTTCGAAAACCTTGGGTAAATGCGACAGCTTGGCAATAGGTCGATAGTTAGATACGTCATTCTTTGGCCCTTTTTTGTGAACAGGTGTAATGAAGGACGTTTTCCAGATTTTAGGAAATTTCCCAAGAGATAAGGAATGTTTAAAGAGATTGGCAATAAAAGGTGAAAGAATCGCAGAACACTTTTTGAGAAGAATGGCTGGAAGGCCGTCTGGGCCGGGTACAAATTCATCATTGAGATGAAGAAGTCTGTCGCACACCGTGGAATGGTCAAAGGTGGGTAAAATGAATGGGCCAACGGTATAGTTTTTCAGATAACTGAAGTAGGAGTGATCCGGTTCAGGGCAGTCGTCAGTGAAGGACTGCTTGAACACGGTGGCAAAAGAGTTTGCGATTACAAATGGGTCCGTTAAGGACTCGCCTTCAAACAAGAGTGAGGAGGGATATCCATCAGATTTCCTTTTATAATTAACAAAATGAAAAAATGACCGTGGGTCCTTGATGAGGTTAGCTTGAGCATCAGAAAGATAGCGTTGATAGAGACAGTGAAAAAGGTTAGAGAACTGTAAGTACGAACCGAGATAATTCGAATAATCTGTAGTAGTTCTGGTTAGAAGATAGATCGCCCTAAAAGAGCATTTAGAATCAATGACATTGATTTTCAAAAAATTAGTCGAACACAATTCAAAAATACAATTTAATAAATGTTCATTTATGAAAAGAAACACGGAATTTTTGGGGCATATCTTGACAGCCGATGGAATCAAACCCAACCCGAACAAGATCAAGTGTATCAAAGAGTACCCACTTCCTAAAACCGATAACCAATTAAAAGATTTGCTAGGAGCCACAGGATACTATAGGAAATTCGTGAGACTATTCTAAGATGTCCTATCCAATGATAAGGTATCTAAAAAAAGGCATGAGAATTAACACGAATGACCCCGAATACAATCAAGCTTTCGAAACTCTCAAACGAAATATAATTAGCCATCCCATTCTTAAATTCCCTGATTTCGAAAAAACGTTTACAGTATTTACTAACGCTTGCAATTACGCTATTGGAGCTGTGCTGATGCAATAAGGCAACCAATATGCTATGCTTCTAGGTCATTGAATGACCATTTTTAGAATATATAATCTAAATGATCATGTGATTGACTTGCATGTTAGTAAAATTAAGCTAAAACATAAAAAATATTTTACGTAATAATGCTTTAATGTCTTAAATTGTTTGCATTATTTTGTGTCTGTTAGTATTTTATAGGTACATAATTATGATAGTTGCTTGCTTTAAGCACTCCACCACACAGACCTGATAGTGTATTACAAAAAAAAAAAACTATTCCAGGATAAAGTTTTTGGCAATCGTATGGCAGTTACCTACTACAGACCTTGTCTGTGGGGTCGAAGATTTAAAATTGTAACAGATCACCTACCCATTAAATACCTATACAAAAAGTACACAGGAAAGGAGTTTGGTCAGAGAACACAAAGATGGCTATTTACAAGAATACCAGTATGAGAAAAAATATCTGAAAGGGAAATTAAACAATGTAGCGCATTTCCTTAGTAGAATCCTGGAGAAAGATAAAACAACAGATAGTATAGACAACCAGTCAGTTAACAATGTATCAGACATCGAAACGAGACACTCAGGCCTAGAAGAACAATTGAATCATACCCCCATAAAAGAGAAGTTATATAAAAGCCAACTAATATTAGCAAACAACGCTGACAATGAAATAGAAATTTTACACAAAAGAAGAATAATCCATATCGATATGACGAGAGGAAAAGAGTACTGGACAGACGTTTTACGTAGATACATTAAACCAGGAACCACAGGAATATATACAGAACTGACATACCACGATTTTAACAAAATTCAACAATTGTTAATAGAACTTTTTGGTCTTGACAACCAAATAAAATTTATTAAGGCAACCCTAAGGCAGAAGAAATAAAAAGCATAGAAGAACTACAAAAGCAGATATCACTATACCAGATAATACTATACTATTAAAGAAAGTTTCCACAGCGGAATAATTGAGACATACCATTGTTTAAAAAACAAGATTTATTTTCCAAAATTAATTCATAGCTAAGATTATAAACAATTGTAGGACATGTTTAGAAACGAAATACGAGCGTAAACCAATTAAACCCAAATTTGAAATAAGTAAAACACCAGAAATACCAGATCAAATTCTTCACATGGGCATACTATTTTACAAATCAAGCTTTCTTGACATTAATAGACAAACTGACAAAAAAGGATCATGTT
This sequence comes from Portevinia maculata, assembly GCA_949715645.1. Lineage (NCBI taxonomy): Eukaryota > Metazoa > Arthropoda > Insecta > Diptera > Syrphidae > Portevinia > Portevinia maculata. The sequence goes on from OX454526.1 coordinate 186,728,871, forward strand.
TATTATCTCCCAAACAGAAACTGGGTTAAAAAAATTGAGACCTTAGAAGAGCACTTTTCGAAATTAGGTAAGCCCGAAAAAAATATAGCAGACAAGTTTCAAGCTGAAAATCTGAAAGAATTTTTTTTAGAGAGGAACAGGTAGAATTACGCATAACAAAACCAAATACACACACTGGTAACAGCGAAATATAACGATTCCATTCGACCTTGCAGGAAAAGTTAGTGACAATTAGAAATGAAGAATTAACTTTAATACAAAAAATTCATAAAGCAGTACACAACTACAACAATAGATACCATTCAACCTTGAAAATGACACCAGAGGAAGCGATGTTTTCGGACTTGGCTTCTTTAAATGAACGAGTTCGAAAGAAAAAAGAAAAAAAAAACCAAAAAACTAAATACAATGTAGGGAAGACTATAGGGAGAATAGGCAAGTAGCACCAATATAAAATTACAAAAGAAATTACTACAAGAACCAACGAAGATATAGGCTTAAGAAACTATCTAGAGAACATCCTATAAATATTAAAAGACCACGAAAATTTGCAGACGACAACATTACTATGCACCCTTCCGACAGTGGGAGCACTGTTTCAACACACCGCAGCAACACTGACAATCACCCCAATAATGACTAACAACGGATACACTTTGATCAACATGGGACAGACAGAAATAATCAAAGACACTAGGACGATACTTCATATCATAAGCATTGTCGACTTACAAGTAACTATCAATTCCATACAGGAAAGTATTATAAAATTGCGAATATATGACGATTTTATAATAAGAAAACTCATAGAAAATATTCAAGCTAAGATACTTGCAATAGAACCAGGGCAAGCAAAAAGACAAAGACGGGGACTTATAAACGTTATAGGGACAATGCAAAAATGGTTATTCGGGACTATAGACGATAACGACAGACAGGAAATAACAGAACATATAAAAACAATAGAACAAAACGATGGTAACGCAATCTACAACTTAAATAAACAGATTGAAATGAATTCTCATTTCAATGACACAATTACAAACCTTAAAAACATTATAGAGGCGGAAAAAAAAATAGCTCAATCAATGAAGAATTAACAGGAAACGAGAAGCGTATTATCTAACAGCAATTAATAACCGATCATATACTAAAATTTAGAATTCTTGAAGAGAAACTTAACCAAATATTGGATAGTATAGCATTAGTTAAGCAGGGACTTGTTCATTCAAGTATGATGACAGCATCAGAAATAAGAGAAACAAGGCTAGACATCTATAAGTTAAAAAACGGAAAGTGGGATTGTTAAAATACGACAGAGATAGATTGGTAATAGCTATTAAAATACCACATACTTATAAACTTGTTGATTTTAAGCTTTTAACAGCTATACCCACAGAAACTTAAGAAGAAGTCATAATAGAAGATCAATATGTCATAGAAATAAACCAGACTAAATATAAATTCAATGATAGTACTTTGTATGAAAATGAATTAGTACCAATTCATAAATTGTAAGCTAAGAGAAAATAAAATAGTTGAAATAAAGACAGTAGATGATTACACTATAATTTGCAAACTAATAAATAATTGTGATGACCAGAAAATAATGTTAAACGGAAACTACTTAGTTATTATCCTTGGCTAGTTTCTTAAGAAGGCACTCCCACATGAACTTTGACTTAATGACCTCCGCGTCAAGTGCCTTAAAGGCTGCTTGACTGTCAGTCATTGTTGCTATATTGCAATACTTGTTATTCTTTCCGACATTGATTTAAACGCACCTGTCTCTGTGACACAAAACGGCTACCGACTAATCGATTTTGCAGCAGCTCGTTATACGGTAACAAGTAGCAGGTTTTCAATGCTCAGGATCCACACAGCAACCGGCAACCAAATCGACCATGTGCTAATCGATGCGAGGCACGCATCCAACATTTTAAATGTGCACACATTTCGAGGGATCAACGTCGACTCTGATCATATTTTTGTTGCGGCTAAATTTGGAGTTCGACTGTCCAACCAGAAGAAGCTGCGAACTGCCCAAAAGAAGTAGCCAAAGTCTACAGAGAGCGGATGAGCGAGAGGCTCTTCTCTGCGCACTGACCACCCACAAGCGCGTAATATATGTGGTGCCGAAGTCGCGACATCATCAGGGAGGTAGCCGAGATCACCGTAGGTTACCAGCCACACCAGTGAAAAAACCCGTGGTGTGATGATATGTGCCTATGTCGGCAGAAAGTGACAGAAGATGCATATTTAAAAACGCTGCAGCACGAAACAAGGGCAACGAGGGAAGGGTTTCGAGCGGAGAAGAAGATACTGCGTAGAAATAAGATGGCGTACGCAGTCTCCCAGATCAATAGAATCGAAGAGTATCGCGATCGAAACAACATCCGGAGATTTTACAAGAAAGCGAAGTAACTGGCAGCTGGCTTTAAGACCGGAACGCAGGCTCTTTGAAACAGCGACGGAAATTTAGTCACCGAAGGGAATAGTAGATGTATTACTGCAGAACATCCAACAGCTGCTAAATGGGCATCATGTAGAGAGAGTGATAGGGTAAAAGGAGAACCCACGTCCTGTTAATGATCAACAGATTTTGCTTCCCAGTGTAGAAGAGGTTGGCTTAGCTAATAGAATAAGCTTAAGAGAAATAAGGCCGTCAGCTCTGATGGCTTACCAGCGAAGCTATTCAAATCCGTTGGTGATGTTTTGGTTGGGCACATGCACCAAATCATCAACCAAAAATGGGTGGAAGAAATCATGCCCGATGACTTGACTATCAGCTCCATCTGCCCCATCCGCAGAAAATGCCATCCTATCTTGCAAGAACAATCCAGGTACAGTGTACTCTCTCCTAACGGACACCCCTCATAAGCGGACACCTCTCATAACCGGACAAATTTCAAAGAACGGAATAATCTACACAATTTTTAATGTAAATAATTCTCTCTTAAGCGGACTCTTTTATAACCGGACGCGGACACCAGTTTTCATAGCCGCAATAGAATTTCACTCTCTCTTAAACGGACAAAACGCATTTGGCACACTTCGTTGTCTTTTATTTTGTTTGCTTTTTTTCCTTTTCTTTGCGCTTTGCCCTTGATACCCAGCAAAAAATTTAAAAAAACGGCAAAGAATGTAAGTTAAGTATAGTAGGCTGCGGCGCCGGCGGGCGCCTGTCGACTATCGGACTAAAATTCTCGTGGCGTATTCTCGTAAGTGTATGCATAATTTGAAGAATAAATACATAGTTTCAAGTGGTGCAGGGAAATAACTTCACATGGGCAATAACTTCACCTCGAGTGGGCAATAACTTCACTTTTTTTTTGTGAAGTTATTGCCCACTCATGGTGAGCAATAACTTCACCGTAAATTTTGTGAAGTTATTTCCCACCTATAATTTGAATTTGTCTATTATAACTAAAGACCCTTGCACCCACTCCAAATCAAACAGTGACCCCAAGCAGGGGTTGCAGGGGGGCAGCATGTCCCCCATATGCATTGCACTGTTTATGGGATTAGTTGCGAAACCGCAAGTAGATTCCATAAACAGTTCAATACCTATGGGGGGGCATTCTGCCCTCCTGCAACCCCCTGCTTGGGGTCACTGTTTGATTTGCAGTAGGTGCGAGGTACGGTTCTTGAATTATCATAAAATGTTAAGAGAGATTATTTCCCACTAAAAAGTGTAGTTATTGCCCACTCGAGGTGAAGTTATTGCCCGTGAAGTTATTTCCGTGCACCGTTTCAAGTAATGCAAAAAGGAATTTTTTAAAGGCTTTGTTCTTGTTTATGTTTTGTTATTATAATTTTTATTACCTACAATTAATGTTTATCACAAAAAATGCATTCCATTTTAAAATAAAATGTTATAGGTGCCATAAATGCATAAATGTCTTGTTTCTTTTTTCAAGGTTGTCAATGAAATATTTTTTCTCATAACCGGACACCTCTAATAAGCGGACAAATTTCTTGGTACCGTCAGTGTCCGCTTATGAGAGAGTTCACTGTATATCCCTGTTTTATGTCGCATATAAGATCCTATCCAACGTACTGTGTGAACGTAGCAAGCCGTTCTTGTAACACACTAATCGGCACATACCAGTGTGGCTTCTGGGGAAAATAGTGCGAAGGGCAGGTGTTAACACGGAAGGCACTATCTTCAATATATCCATCCAGCTGGGGTATACGGACGATATCGGCATCATCGGCCGTTCCCAGTGTACCTTGTTAGAGGCTTTTGCGGCGATTGAAGAACAGGCAAAATTGGTTGGTCTCGAAGTAAATAAGGCCAAAACCAAGTACATGCTATCAGCAACCAAACATCCGTCCAACGCCTAGGACAAAACGTCACTGTTGATAGCAATACCTTCGAGGTAGTGAAGGAGTTCATACAACATCAACTCCACGAATGACACATTAGTGGAGATCCGACGGAGAATTGCCTTAGGAAACCGCTCGCTGGTACTTCGGTTTAGCGAAACAAATGGGTTCAAAATTCGTCACTCAAAGAACAAAATGAATGCTCTATAACCTTAATTCTGACAGTCCTGCTTTATGGTACCGATTGCTTAGCGATATGTAGAAAAGGGGAGCTAATATTGGGTTAATTTTAAAGAAAAATACTCCGTCGGAGATTCGGTCCTGTGTGGGAGAAGATACAACCTCAAACTCTATGAGCTGTACCAAGATGTGGATTTAGTCCAAAAAGCTAAATCAAGTCAACTACTTGGGCTCGGTCACATTTGGCGGATGGACAGAAATGCTCCAGCCAAGAGGATCTTCTATTCATAGCCTCCAGGTTCGAGAAGGTAAGGAAGGCCGAACCTCCGTTTTAAGGACCAAGCCATTGCGGATGCCAGAGCGCTTGGTCTGGAGAACTGGAAGCAGTGTACTCCCTATCTTCTAGCCCTAATTTCCTTATCGCCCGCACTGTGTAGCTATTACATTATAAGGGTATTCAAAAATCTCTTTAGTGCGAGTACATTATTAAAAAAAAATAAAAAATCGCAGAGACGAAAGGCTGCAGTGTCTGAGGCAAAGACTCTCCACGGGTCGTTAAGTAAGTTAGTAAGTGTCTATGGCACGTAGTTCTCTCTGGAAGATACTGGCACATTTGCCCATGGATTCGTAGTATTTAGTTGCTGACCCAAACACTCCTGCCCCAGCTCCTTCATCGTTTCTTTATCAGTCTGTGTACCAAGTTATCGTGTGGTTGCTCAGCTTATAAATAAATTGTGGATTCATCACTTTAATCGTTATAACTGCTGACCCTCGTGTGGAAATTCTTTTCGAAGTTAATTTTCCTAGTTTCATCCCGGGCTATGGACAGAAGTGACCGTTTTTAAACTCAGACATCATATTCTTTTGAATCGATCGATTCCTCTCTTCCATTTCCTTTTTTTGCCATCCTCAGGACTACAATATCTTCTGAGTCAGTTACCTTGATGTCGAGTGATGCCAAAAGACCCGGCTGCAGTTGGGCAAGTACGCACAGGCATGCCAGTCCTTACATACGTAAATGTACAGCTCAGTTTGTTGTTTTGCTTGTGAACATCTTTTGTTTGTTGTGGTTGCTTTCTACAAGTTTCGATATTTCTGCAATCTTTGAGTGAATTAAGCAGCACACCCCCAAGCTCGAGAAGCTAAATGAAGTTCAAATTTCAGCTCTCTAGGTCCAGTTTAAAGTCCTAATTTTTGCCGACAGACGGACGGACATGGCTAGATCGACATTACTATCGATGCTGATCATAAATATAGTAACTTTTAGGGGTCTACGGGCAATATTTAGGTATGTTACAAACTATGCGTCAAAATTATTATACCCTTAGAATAGGGTATAAACAACCCCTTATCATCCGCAAACCAACGGAGCTCTTGAGAGAAGTCACAGAACCTTGGCTGAATATCTCCGCCACTACGTAAACCAAGACCCTCTTACTTGGGACGCATGGATACCATACGCGATGTTTGTGTATAACACTACACCCCACAGCAGTACAGATTTCACGCCCTATGAGCTACTGTACGGTTTTCCCGCTAATATCCCAAGTACCCTTAAACAAACTCCAACAGTTTTATATAACTATGAAAACTATGCCAACGAGTTACGGGTCAGGCTCCAACACGGATACCAAACCGCTAAAGAAATTCTACGAAAAAAGAAAGACTGTTCAAAGCAGCAGTATGACAAAACTAGTCAAATAAAAAATTTCAATCTTGGCGATAAAGTCCTTCTGAAGAAGCACGTACGCAAAAATAAATTCTCTTCTTTATGGGAAGGTTCCTACATAGTCATAAAACTCATTTCCACTGAAAACACTATGATACAAGTAGGAAACAAGACTAAAATAGTGCATAATAACGATATCAAAATTTTCGAAGAATAACACCAGTATACAGGACTCTCTAACCTTCCTTTTCTCTCACAGAATGGAAGTCGGTAAGTTTGAACCAACATTGAATAATTTCTACATCCCTCCTGTAAACGTTTCTAAATTTCTAACAAATTTCACTCCAAGTTCCCAAAACTGAATGCAAGCAAGACAGATTATCAGATTTTCAAGTCAAAATGACTTAAATTTAGTTTCCCAAAATATAAATGATTATAAATACTGTTACATTTATGTTCTATTCAATTATTTAAGAAAGCAATAAAATACTATGTAATTATATACTACTATTACCAATTTATTAAGCTAAGAATCTCATATTTTAAAATTGTTATAAACTATTATATAAGAAACACATATGAAAATATTGTTATCTCCACTACAAGTAAGAAACAATATGTAAAACAAAAAAAAATATTCGAAATAATTCAAACAACTGAAACTGACCTATGCCCTTACACTCACTGTACCTATAAAGAAAATTAACCTCTTCAAGGTAGTAATTTTCTTTTCATAGGGGGGATGGAATGTAGTATTCTACATTCCTCCACTCACATATTCTTCATTCATAATTAATTTACCATACCCCACTTCCTAGCAGTACACATGGTACTGCTATTCCGAGAAAAGACCACCCATACCAAGCATTCCATGTTACGTAGCACAGTGTATTGTATTTCCATAACAAAACACTGGCCCAGTATATACACACATAACCATGCGATCGTCACACTAAACAACGACATTAATCGACCGACGACGCAACGGTCAGCCTAACCAACCGACCGACAAGGCAACGATCGTTTAATAACAGCGACCTATTAAGAATTAATCGTATTTTTAGCTGAACGTTGCACATTATGTGAAGTGCATGGCGATTGTCAAGTGTGGGGCGATTACTCATTGCATTTGTGTGTGTAATGTATTGGGAAATACGGAAATAACATGGAAATGCATACAATGCTGAGGGTGCAGATCGATTCTTGAGCAATAATGCCAGTTTCTGTACTTGCGACATAGGGAGTAGGGATGAGAATGTAAGTCAAATTTACTATAAAAGGGCAGTGATTGCAAAGGCTAGGCACAGAGTAGATTCGAAAGAGTAGATTCAGACAGATCACTAGCAAAGGTCGCAGCCCAGCTTAGACAGCGGGCCTTTCTAGTAATAAAAACAGTCTAAAAACAAAAACAACAAGCCTTTTTATTCTCGAATCTCTCTCTCCGGCTGGCACTCTTCCCTCAAGTCTGAGAAAGCACGGAGCCAATCGTAACAACTGGTAAAGGATATGTTACAAGATGGTATGACTTCCGTAAATTGAATGACCTTACAATTGGTGATGCTTACAATCTACCAAATATCACTGATATTTTAGATCAACTAGGTAGAGCAAAATATTTCAGCACGCTTGATCTAGCCAAAGGCTTTCATCAAATCCTTATGGATACAGATTCTAGGAGTAAGACTACTTTCAGCACACCCTATATGCATTATGAATACACTCGCATGCCATTTGGTCTTAAAAATGGGCCACCTACTTTTCAGCGTCTCATGAACACTGTTCTCATTGGGTTGCAAGGTTTTGACTGTTTCGTATATGTTGCTGATATCGTCCTTTACGGATATAATCTCGACGAACACAATAAAAAATTATTAAGAATTTTGAACAGATTACGTGAGCAGAATCTCAAACTACAGCCAGACAAATGTAACTTCCTCAGAAAAGAACTGGTGTACTTGGGTCATATTATTACTGAGCATGGACTCAAACCTCACCCCGAAAAAATCAAATCAGTTACCGAAAAAAGGTGTGCGCCACGCTGCAATCACGGTATAGTTGATGTGTAAACATGTAGGCACAGTTGCACGTTAGCTACCCAATTTGTTATTTAGCTAACGCCATAACCAAGTAACTAAAGTAGTTAAATTAGCTGCGCTAAAAATGCAATCGATTTGGTGGTTAGCTATCATAATGACAACTAATTTTTGCTATTAGCTGTTAGTTGCAGGTTGTGTAACTAAGCTCGTTAGGTTGCCAAAGTTAGTTGCGGATGACAACTAAAAGTTGGTAAGTTTTTAGCTGTAGCTTTTTAGTTGTTGCAACGACCTCTTAGTCTAATAACATTGAACACAGATATACCGTGTGGATTGTAACGGCATTTTGGAAAAATATCCTTTCTTCGACTTTCAATGACCTTTTTTGTTGTTGTAAGGACCTCTTAGTCAAATAACATTGAACACAGATATACCGTGTGGATTCTAACGGCATTTTGAAAAATATCCTTTCTTCGACTTTGCTGAAACAAGGTACAGTACTACGGAAAAGAACTACTAGCCATAATTTTTGCCGTAACACAATTCCGACCATATATTTATGGGAGAAAATTTATAATATGTACTGACCATAAACCACTCCAATGGCTCATGAACCTAAAAGACCTAACATCTAGGCTAGGTCGTTATAGGATTATGTTAGAAGAGTATGAATACAGTCGGAAAATTCAACTCCAACGCCGATGCATTAAGTCGTATTCCAAAACTAGAGGCTGCAACAGTGATCCTTAACGGACAACAAGTACTAGTGACCATACGTGGACAACGGCAAAAGCTTACTGAACCTTTACCTAAATCAGAGCTTGATAGAACCTGAATATTATCGAGTTCGTGATAATATTCAGGTTCTATCAAGCTTTACACTCCAGGAAGAGGAGGGACCAATTCTAAATAACAAACATAGGGACGGGCTACAGTCCGCTTGGGCGAACTGTTGGATACCATATTCTTATTCCTATCCCTCATAAGTGGGCGTGACAAAAGTCTAAGTATGGTTGAATTGTTAAGAACGCTCTACATATTTTGTTATATAACATTTAAAGGATTTTATCAAAAAAAAGATCCCTAGCTCAAACTTGGGTGTTTCAATAAAATAGTTTTATTTAATTGTGGGCGTGTCAGTAGGCGGATTTAAAAAAAAATAACACATGAGCATAAAGGGCCCCTAGAGAGTATATATTATAAATTTCAGGTCCCTAGCTCAAACTTTGAATTTTCAAAAAAAATAATAACAGTGGGCGGATTTTGAAAATATTTACACATGAGCATAAAAGGCCCATAGAGAGTATATATTATAAATTTCAGCTCAAACTTTGGATTTTCAAAAAAATTGTTTTATTTATTTGTGGGCGTGTCAGTGGGCGGATTTTGAAAATTTTTTATGCCGAGCAGTTTAGGAGTCATAGATCATATATAAAAATATTTCAGCTTTCTAGCTCAAAATTCGATTTTTTCCAAAATTTTGTTTTTTTTTAGTTTGTGGGCGGATTTCAAAAATTCGTAAACTTGATTATTTCGGGACCCTAGAGAGTATATGGTTAAAATTTCAGTTCTCTAGGTCCAGTTTAAAGGCCTAATTTTTGCCGACGGACGGACGGACGGACATGGCTAGATCGACATTACTATCGATGCTGATCATAAATATAGTAACTTTTAGGGGTCTACGGGCAATATTTAGGTATGTTACAAACTATGCGTCAAAATTAATATACCCCTAGAATAGGGTATAAACAAAGCCTTAGTGAAACAAAAAAGAATTTTATCGGAAAAAGGTCTTAACTCCATACGATTTTCCTTACCAGCACTAAGAAATGATTCAAAACTCATCTTCAAAAAACTTCCTGAAAAAGTATTCCAGAACCTTGACGTACATGTGCATTTATACAGTGATAACAGAATTATCCTAACAGATGAAGATTCCATAAAAACAGCATTATTTGAGTATCATGACTCACCTTTTATTGGACACCCGGGAGTTACCCGAACCCTTAATAGGATGAAGTCCAAGTATTACTGGGCAACCATGGCGAAAGATATAGGAACGTACATAAGGAAGTGTACCTCCTGCCAGCTAAATAAAAGCAGGGGAAATTCTAAAATACCCATGAAAATCACTACAACAAGTTCCAGATCATTCGATAGGATTGCTTTGGACTTAGTGGGACCATTACCCGTAAGTTATAGTGACCAAAAATATTTACTCCAGGATGACCTCACGAAATTTTCAGAAACATATGCTTTACCCAACGCCGAGGCTACAACGGTCGCTACAGTCTTTGTGGAAAATATTATATGTCGACATGTGCCCCCAACTTCTCCATTTACTGATCAAGGCACACATTTTCTGAGCACACTTTTCAAAGAAATATGCTCCATTATGAAGATTAAAAAGCTGAACTCAACTCCCTACCAACCACAAACAAACGGAGCACTAGAAAGAAGTCACAGAACCTTGGCGGAATACCTCCGCCACTACGTCAACCAAGGCCCTCTTACTTGGGACACATGGATATTATAAAACTTAGAAATTACACTAAATTAAAACGGTCGCAGCGACGCAATAGACCTAATAGAAACAAAAAAAATCTTTTTATTTTACTATCCGTCTTGTGACTCTTCTCTTTGAAAGAAGAAAGCACGGCACTGAAAGACGTTGCAGATTGCTCCCCGTCGCGTGCGGACGCGTTGCCTGTTTTTTGAATGCATTTTCGTGTGGCACTAAACCGACAAACATATACCTACCGGCTCGCCAATACGTTTCGCGAAAAATAAAATAGAAAATCGCGTGTGTGAAAAAAGAAAAAAAAATCCACAGAGCCAGTGCCGGTGGCCGGTGTCAGTGCTGATAACGAAAAAAGCGAAAAAAAGCAACAGCGTAGGGTTTTCTTTCCGTCCCCATCCCACTTCATCTATGTTGCTCTTTCTTGACTATTGCATGTGTCGTTCGATTATCGTTTGCAATGCTTGGGTAAAGGCAGCATCGGGCGAATAGCGGATCGTGAGTTGTTGATTTTGTTGGTGGACCAAAACAAAATACCGTACGGGCATAACACCTGCGGTAAATTGTTTTGGATATCTAACGTATATTTTCAATTCGCGGCCTATGCTTAGTTAGCGTCGGAGTTGTGTTTTCTTTTATGTTTGTATTTTGTAATGTGTATTGTAAAGTGATCGCACTAGCGACCACTTATCCAACAATGTGTCTAAATATTAAAAATTATTTAATTGCTCACTTCGTAACTCGGACCCTACTAAATAAACCAAATAAACCATAATCAAACATACAAATGTTTGTACTCAAGTAATCGAATACTTTGAATGCAACGTCGTGTCTATGCTGAACAACAGCACGCGACAGCCGCATGGGCAATTCATAGTAAACACAAAGTAATTAAACACTTTGAATGAAAGTTCTTGGAATAACGGCGGTCATCCACAAGCGGGATATGCCGAATGGGCAATTATCGTTCAATGGATTTTGGGGTTCGAGATACGAAGTGGATACTTTTTGCTGCGACAGCATCTGGAATATTAGTATATAAGCTCAATGAATTTTGAATAAAGTGTCTTTCAACTTTCTGAAGTCAGAGAACCAACAGTATTTTATTTAGCAACTCGCTGAAATATCTTTGGGAATTCTGCTTTTGGAAAACTGACGCCTACAAGGAGCAGTCCTCTGCTTCGTAGGTAATATAATAGTTCATACAGCCACTCGCTGGACGAAGTCAGGAAAGCCGTCTGAAACCCCAACAGATTCCCCCAATCTTGCTCTGGAAGAACCTGAGTCACCCAACATTGCAAATAACCAAACTTTGCATGGCGTTCCTGCCAGGAGGAGGGCAATAACTACCACTAGTTATACAGTCCCTCCGAACAGCGCACACCCCTGGAGTGACCAGGAAAATGCAGGGCAAGTAGGAATATCTAAAAAATTTCAAGATAGCAATCAAGATACTACCATAAGAAAAGCATATTCTTCGTTGACTCCAGTACGAACCTCAAAGCTTGATTTGATTTTCGGTTTTGCACAGATAGTTTCAGAACCCACTAAACATCAAGCCAATAATTGCAAGCAGTAGCAAATTGTTGGTTTCCGCAACCGTTGTTTGAAATGTGTTAGCCTTGATACATAAAGTGTTTCCTTTTTTTGGACGGAATGCTGAAAATCATAATGCATACGCTTTGTATATCAACTACATCAACAGAGGATGTACAAAATTTCACAGGAGCAATAAAAACCAAATTTAAAAGTAGAAAATACTTTAAAGAACATAACCGTGTTGGTTGTCTTGTGCTTGAAGGTGATCCATTGGAAGGCCCACCAAACACACCCAGTCCTCAGCATACTACCCACAGACTTCAAAACAATATGCATTCGAAGCTGGACACGTATGCTTTTCGTCTGGCCCAATCTGGGACCGGCCTAGTTCAACGCCTGATGGCAGTGATGGACATCAACTTATTTGCCAGTATTGTCGGGCACTGCCACCAAAGGGGAGTGGACCAAAATCTCCCTTTCCAGTTATGTTTGCTATGGAAGCCGGACAAAGGGGAGCTAGAAGCTCAAATGAACATTTTGGAAAATCACCACCGGCAGTTAGCAGCTCAGCTGCAATAAACAATTTTGAGACATATATTCACAATTTTTAAATAATCTCTTTTGTTTTAATCCCAAATATGTATTTAATTCTCAATAGTTTTTTAATGTTTAATTAAGTATGACTTTTGCAACATGCACCTACTACCAACTTATAAATAGTTTTCAAAAACTGCTGTTTAATTAAAAGTAATGATGATGATGTTTGTTTACCCATTTTGAAATCATGTTAAATACTTAGCAACTATGGATGACTGCACATTCATACTACATATTCTTATTTATTAAGAAAGAAAAAAAACATTTTCTATATTAAAGAAAAAATTAAATGGTATTAAATGTAATAATTTAGTTTACTTAAGTCAAGAAAAAAACACAAAAATATATATAACAATATACTCGTAGATATAGGTACGATGAAAATAATAAACAAAGAAAAGTAAAAGTTAACCTCTGTAAATCCACCCTATGTAAATTGGGTCAAAGTTCCATTCTGATAGGTTCTCTCACTTATTGTAGGACACATTATTTCCAACAAAGGAATTCACCCCGATCCAACAAAATCAGCTGTTATGAATAATTACCCCAGGCCTACCAATGCTGACGAAGTTAGAAGATCCGTAGCTTTTGCAAACTACTACCGAAAATGTATACCCAACTTCGCTACAATAGCTATTCCTCTCAATAAATTACTTAGGAAAAATGTAGAGTTCAATTTTAACCAGGACTGTGAGAAATCGTTTCAACTTTTAAAAGCAATCCTCACTAGTCTCCAAATTTTACAGTTTCCGAATTTGGAGAAGGAATTCATTTTACGGACAGACGCCTCAGGGTTTGCCTTGGGGGCAGTACTTTCAAATTTCGATGACAAACCCATTGCTTATGTCAGCAAAACTCTAAATAATGCCGAGAAAAATTATAGCACTATTGAAAAAAGAGTTGCTTGCTATAGTGTGGCCGATAAAACACTATCGACCCTACCTTTTTGGCAGAAAATTTAAAAATCTAACAGCCCATAGACCACTAGTATATCTTTTTTCCCTTAAAGAAGCCTCAAGTAGACTAACCAAATTCCGACTACTACTTGAAGAATACAACTTTAGCATTGAGTACACACCCGGAAAAGATAACTGCACAGCTGATGCCTTAAGTCGCATAAACTGGGATTCCACCCAACTTAAGCAACTCCAGATCTGCGTAATTACATCACAATCGAAGACAAGGGATGCGATAAATGAAAACCCTGTACAAGACACGGAAGGGAAGAAAAAGAAACAGGCCACTGAAGAAGAAAAGAACAATCAAATTATCACGGAACTGATCAAACCTCCAGAACACGTTCATAAAATAATTGAGTTAAAAATAATAAATAGTTTCGAGGACGATGTGTTTAAATCGTCCGTATTCGGTACTCTTCTAAACAGTATTTCGCTAACATAAAACACTTAAGTGCGCGAATCTGACTCAACTAAGTTAAAAGCTAACCACAATTTTAAAAATATCGCCACATTTACCAGCGAGTAATTAAGAATTCAGTGATAATAATTTCTAAATAAAATCCAATCGAATCAATTATCGCATATCTCCACTCTACAAATACAATGTCAACAGGTTCCAAAACACAGCTACAAGCACCTCTATCAGGACCACCACCAACTTACATCAATTCTCCAGCAAAAACTGCTCCAAAATAGAATAAATGTAAAACAACACAGCCAAAAATACCACTTTCTACACCACCAACATCGCGTATCAATACTCCAGGAGTAACGGCCCTAAAAGCGAATAAATTCAGCGGAGATGGTGAATCATATCTCACGCTTGCTACTCTTGAAGAGCGCTTAAATAAACATGCTGACATGATCATTGATCGCATCAAGAATGAACTCTGCAAAATACGCCGCGTACTCCTCGAAAGACTAGAGAAAACTGAACAAGATTGGTCTCAGAAGTTTAACAAAGTGAATAACACTATCACAGAAATTGTTAATCGTGTTCAATGCATTGAAACCAACTCTGTAGACGCTTCCACCTTTGACAGCAAGTTGGTCATTGCAAACACCGCGATTGCAGACGTTGTGCGGAGAGTGGATACCATCGAAGGAAACTCAGCTGATGTGCGTGAACTCAATTCTAAGGTTTTGTCATTGCAACAACATATTGATGAATCTGAAAAAAAGATATTGCAGCGGACGTTGTCTTGTTTGGAGTACCTTGTTTGCCAGAGGAAAATTTAACTATGCTCTTCCATCGTCTGTGTTTAACAGCCAAATGCAAACCTCTTACTCTGACGAATATCTTCCGCTCACACTCTCGAAACAGTAAGAGTCCAGTTCCGCCACCTGTAATACTAAAATTTATTAGTGCGCGAGAGAGGAACTCAATACTAAAGAGCATCACTGTTTATCGAAAGCAACAACAACACCAACAACTCTCGCTTCGTGACCTGGGTATAGAGTCCGATTGCTCTTGTTTTCTGAATGAAAGCTTATTTAAAAAAAACTCGTACTCTTTTCCAACTTGCTATTCGCATGAAGAATAACCACCAACTGTTCAGCGCGTACACAAAACATAGCTCTGTTTTCATCAAACTAACAGCTGAAGGAGAAAGCTTTGCTGTTTACAACGTTGAAGGTTTAGAAGCTGCCGTAATGACGTCAACCTAATTCTGCCGTAAGCAATGACCAACACAAGAAATTATTTTGTAATCCTATTTTATTCTACTACTCTACTTACTTTACTAATTTACTATCTTAATTTTCCCTTTAATGTAACAATTGTTTGCCAAATTTTACTTTCAAATATTAACATAGGACCATACGAAGTATTATCAGAACAGGGAGTAAATTGCGAAATAAAGTACGAAGAAAAGAGGACAAAAGTCCATAAAAATCGATTAAAGAAATTTTACGAATACGTATTGAAGCAATTTATATATACTTTTAATTTAAAAAAAAAAAAAAAAAAAAAAATTTAAGGGAGGAGGACGAGTCCCCTTGTTTGTGCATGTGAAATAAATATCTATCAAGATAAAAATTGTTTGTACATGTAAAATAAATATTTATCAAAATAAAAATTTTAAAATAATATATATAAGAAACACCGGTGTATAAAAATAATAATACGATGTTGTATAAGAGTAATAATAAGATGTAGTATAAGAGTAATAATAAGATGTAGTATAGGAGTAATAATAAGATGTAGAATAATAATATGTAATAAGATATATACCATATAAAATTAATAACATGTCAAATTAATAATAAGATGTAGAATAAGAATATGTAATAATGTACAGAACCTATAAGATTAATAACATCTAAGAACAGTAATAATAATACGTAGCATTACAAAAAAAAAAATTAAAAAATAATATTTATATACATATATGCATAATGTTAAGTACGAAAAATGATGTCTCTAACATTGAAAAAAGAAATTTTATATATATCATAAGGTTCATGTTTTATAATTCCCTATCTTGTAAAAGTGGCGCGGAAAAGAAGAAATCACGAAACGTCATGATTTCTCCTTTCCCCCAGGAAGGGTGGTGTGAAGGGATCGCACTAGCGGCCACTTACCAAACAAAGTATGAAGCAATTAAAACACCACATGTATTGTAAAGTGATCGCACTAGCGACCACTTATCCAACAATGTGTCTAAATATTAAAAATTATTTAATTGCTCACTTCGTAACTCGGACCCTACCAAATAAACCAAATAAACCATAATCAAACACAGGGCCGGATTAACCCTCAACGGGGCACTAGGCAACCATCAATTTGGGTGCCCTTTTTTCACGTCCGTTGCCTTCTTTTTTCGATTAAAAAATACAAACTTATATCTTTCATAAAAATTTTATTGTCACAATGTAATAATATCAATAAAATTACTATGTACATTTTAAACATGTCGTTTTCTACATTTTTTATCGGCAAATTCATCAATTATATCATCAATATCGATTTTGTTCAATAAATCTGGCTCAATGCAAAGTATACCTAACATCTCGAGTCGCTTTTGTCGCATTGTAGCTCTTTCAGCAGCTTTGATTCTTTTTAATTGCGAGAAGGATCGTTCGGCAGAACAATTTGTGATCATTAATGTTAAAAAAAATCCGAAGAGCTTTTTCTGTGTTAGGAAATACATCGGCTAATTGATCTTCCATTAGAATCTTATACAAATGACTATGAGTTTTTTGTGCATCAGTGTATCTGGAGTTCACATAACTTTGGAATTGTTTCATTTCAATGAAAAATTCTGCAAAATCTCTAAAATAAAACCGAACTAAGTTATTTATAGCTTCGTGGAGGTCTCCATCACTTAAGAGAAAAGTTGATGAGAAATGCAAATCTCTCTGAAACTTCCATATACACTTTCGCACGTCGTTTGATTTCACTGTGAAGATTATCGATGATTTCGAGGAAACCTTTTGTCCTAAAATCATCGCGAGGCAAAAATTCTACTTCTGGAGCATTTCCGTCATTAGGTTGTTTTTTTCTACGACGAGATCGTTTTACGATTTCTGTATAACCTACACCAGGTAATAATTGTTTTGTCTTTTCCTCGAAATCATTGAAATTTTCACGGAATGAAACTAAACTCTCTTCTAACGATCCGTACAAAAAAGCACACGTTTGCAAATCTGCTTTTTCACTGAACGCATAGCAGTCAAAATAGAGTTCCATAAAATCAACATGAAACCAAATTCGAATTTTTGCATTTTATTCGCGATACACGTCGCCTCATAACGAGTATCAGTATTTTGTGATTCATCATCAGCAATGATTTCTAGAGCCTCTAATATGATATCAAATGAATCGTAAAATGCATTCGTCGCATTCGAATGTGCTTCCCAGCCTGTAGTTGACAATGTCTTCAAAGTTTTCTCATTGTTTATTTTATTTTTTAATACGCCCCTACGATAGGTGGAAGCGAAAAAAAAAAATATAATGTCTTCATAATGGCGAAAAAATCTACTGCATAAAAACAGCACTTCACAGCATGCTCTCCAACCAAATTAAGGGAATGCGCGGAAGAGGAAACATAGATCGCATTCTCATTCAAACTCAATACTCTTGCTTGCACACCTTTATACTTTGCGGACATGTTAAATGCGTTGTCATATGATTGTCCTCTACAATTTTGAATATCTAAACCACAGTCTTCAGTAAGAAACTTTAAAGTTTGATTCGGTAGACTTTCACCAGTATGACCTTCCAACTGAAGAAAAGTTATAAACCTTTCGTTCGGAGAAACATATTTTAAAATAATAGACAATTGATCAACATACGATACATCAGGAGTCGAATCGACAGATAAGCTAAAATAAATAAAATAAAAATGTATGATCTGACTTTTTTACCCATAATGTTAATGAACTCCTCGCAGATCGTCTTCGATAAATAAGAAGTTACACCTGTCCCAGCATTGCCATATCTAACAATATGACCTTGCAAAAAAGCATCAAATTTCGCAACGAGTTCAAGTAACCCTAGATAATTTCCGTTGTCCGGCACCCCGAATTGCTCATTCGAACCTCTGAATGACAAACCTAGCTCTGCTAATGTGGTAATGACAGCAACTACCCGTTTTAAAACGTCGCGCCAGTATTTTTGTTCACTTAGTAATTCATTCTCGAGTAGTTCTGGCAGATTATTTTCCTCCTTTCGTTTTTGCCGGTAAATCAGCAAACACTCCCGATGTTTTGGATTTTTTTCATGCTGTTGTAAATGACTTCCGATGTTTTTGCAGTCATCATATCCTTCACGAGAAAGTTTTATCGATTAGTCGGGTGGTAGAAATAGCTTGCAATAAAAACAATAGACAGACCCTGTGAATAAAAACCAAAAATTATTATTATTAGCACACAGTGTGCCTAAAAATAATTTTGAAAGTTACAAAAAAACGAAACCTGTCTAGAATGGTTGGTAATGACCCCCTGAATACTTTCTTTACAGGTTCTTTTAATGTTAGGTCTATTTATTCGACCGGCTTTCCGGTTTTCTGTCATTTTCCGTTTTCTTTTCTCTGAATGATTTTTCAAGGTTAGATAATATAAAAAACATAGGGACGGGCTACAGTCCGCTTGGGCGAACTGTTGGATACCCTATTCTTATTCCTATCCCTCATAAGTGGGCGTGACAAAAGTCTAAGTATGGTTGAATTGTTAAGAACGCTCTACATATTTTGTTATATGACATTTAAAGGATTTTATCAAAAAAACGCCCCCTAGCTCAAACTTGGGTGTTTCAATAAAATTGTTTTATTTAATTGTGGGCGTGCCAGTAGGCGGATTTAAAAAAAATTAACACATGAGAATAAAGGGCCCCTAGAGAGTATATGTATATTATAAATTTCAGCTCCCTAGCTCAAACTTTGAATTTTCAAAAAAAAAAAAAAAACAATTAATTGTGGGCGTGTCAGTAGGCGGATTTTGAAAATATTTACACATGAGCATAAAGGGCCCATAGAGAGTATATATTACAAATTTCAGCTCCCTAGCTCAAACTTTGGATGTTCAAAAAAATTGTTTTATTTATTTGTGGGTGTGTCAGAGGGCGGATTTTGAAAAAAAATGTATCCCGAGCAGTTTTAGGAGTCATAGATCATATATAAAAAATTTCAGCTTTCTAGCTCAAAATTCGATTTTTTCCAAAATTTTGTTTTTTTGAGTTGAGGCTGTCTGTGGGCGGATTTCAAAAATTCGTAAACTTGATCATTTCGGGATCCTAGAGAGTATATGGTTAAAATTTCAGCTCTCTAGGTCCAGTTTAAAGGCCTAATTTTTGCCGACAGACGGACGGACGGACATGGCTAGATCGACATTACTATCGATGCTGATCATAAATATAGTAACTTTTAGGGGTCTACGGGCAATATTAAGGTATGTTACAAACTATGCGTCAGAATTAATATACCCTTAGAATATGGTATAAAAAGACTCATTGACCGCTTTTTCAAATTTTTTCCCGTGCAGTTTTTGACCTATTTTATTCCAGAATGGTTAATAAGAGGACACAACTAGTCTTTTGTTCGAAAAAAGGACCAATATTACGTGATCAAAAGCATGCTTTTAAAAAAAATAATTTAATGAGTAATTTCGATTTACGAGGGCTAAATTTGAAAAAAAAATCTGTAATGGAAGTATTTAGAGAATCATCACCAACCATTGTAGACAGGTTTAATTTTTTTTTTGTAATTTTTGAGGTCAGACAGTGTTAGAAATTATGCGAATTATACACAAACTATGAATTAAGGGTGGGTGAGTTACTTTTTAAAAAAAACTTGGTTGTTAATGTAACTTGTTTAAGTTAATGTAACTTTGTTATATTACAAGTTAATCATAAATTTTCAAGTAAGAAATTAGAAGTTACTTTTTAAGCGAATTCGTTTAACCTTAAGTTTTATTTTTTAAGGAATTTTTTTTTTGCTAGAAAAAAAACTGATTCTTTCTCAAAAAATAGAGTGAATTTTGTGAAAGAAATTGATTCAAATTATACATTACCTTTCATTGGTGAATAAATAAGCCAATCTCGGTTTGTTTTTTCTCCATTTGGTTTAGTCGTAAAAAATAAGTTGGGCGAACAATATCTCGATGTTGATTCGTTTTCATACCGACGCTTAGATGATTCGAATGGTCCAGTCGAATTTTGACATGTGGATGGCCCAAGTTCAATCCAAAATCTTACATCTTCACTAGTAAATTTTTCCCATTTTCCTGGATCGTTGGAACTGTTGGAAATTTCTACACCTTGATTTTTATGTACACTTTCGCCCACAAGAGATTGGTTTGAAGATTCAGGTGTTGAGTTGACTGGATCATCGTTCAATTCAGGACTAGTTGCAAGTCCTTGACTGCCAGATGAATTTGGTGTTTTTACGTTCCGATGAAAATAGTTGTCGAGTTTTGGAACTTTTTCTAACACTGCACTTGTTCGTGATCGTTTTTCTTCGGCAACCTTTCTTTTTTGCGAACCACTTAAATATGAACGAGACATTTTTTTACATAATAACAACTTAAGACGCTAACGATAGTTTGAGTATTTACTAGCACTTAAACTATCACTCCCGAAAAATTATGGTCTCACTACGGTAAAGAAAAACATAGGGACGGGCTACAGTCCGCTTGGGCGAACTGTTGGATACCCTATTCTTATTCCTATCCCTCATAAGTGGGCGTGACAAAAGTCTAAGTATGGTTAAATTGTTAAGAACGCTCTACATATTTTGTTATATAACATTTAAAGGATTTTATCAAAAAAAACGCTCCCTAGCTCAAACTTGGGTGTTTCAATAAAATTGTTTTATTTAATTGTGGGCGTGTCAGTAGGCGGATTTAAAAAAAAATTAACACATGAGCATAAAGGGCCCCTAGAGAGTATATATTATAAATTTCAGCTCCCTAGCTCAAACTTTGGATTTTCAAAAAAATTGTTTTATTTATTTGTGGGCGTGTCAGTGGGCGGATTTTGAAAATATTTATACATGAGCTTAAAGGGCCCCTAGAGAGTATATATTATAAATTTCAGCTCCCTAGCTCAAACTTTGGATTTTCAAAAAAAAAAATTTATTTATTTGTGGGCGTGTCAGTGGGCGGATTTTGAAAATATTTATACATGAGCTTAAAGGGCCCCTAGAGAGTATATATTATAAATTTCAGCTCCCTAGCTCAAACTTTGGATTTTCAAAAAAATTGTTTTATTTTTTTGTGGGCGTGGCAGTGGGCGGATTTTGAAAATTTTATATCCCGAGCAGTTTTAGGAGTCATAGATCATATATAAAAAATTTCAGCTTCCTAGCTCAAAATTCGATTTTTTCCAAAATTTTGTTTTTTTGAGTTTGTGGGCGTGTCTGTGGGCGGATTTCAAAAATTCGTAAACTTGATTATTTCGGGACCCTAGAGAGTATATGGTTAAAATTTCAGCTCTCTAGGTCCAGTTTAAAGGCCTAATTTTTGCCGACGGACGGACGGACGGACGGACGGACGGACGGACGGACGGACATGGCTAGATCGACATTACTATCGATGCTGATCATAAATATAGTAACTTTTAGGGGTCTACGGGCAATATTAAGGTATGTTACAAACTATGCGTCAAAATTAATATACCCCTAGAATAGGGTATAAAAACGCGGACTTTTACATGATAATAACAAGGATATTTTATTCACTTATTCACTTTACACTATGTAATTGTTTACGGTGAGTATTCTCAGACTTGACTATCCCCGTACAGCGAATTCTCCGTCTTATATACAAATTCAAATGTTCCAGAATATTATCGAAAATTCCAGTCATTTATTGTTCTCGAATATTCTCGACCTTTTCATTAACTTCTATTCTCGAACATTCACGAAAACTTATTTGTTAAATGATACTAAATGATACATTCATTTATTTGTCATCCATCATTAATCATTCACTCATTCATCATTCTAGTTGAAATTTTCACTTGACGGCTTCTACACCCTCTGTTCCAAAAATAACCGAAATTTTTCAAAATAAAAACAACCATTTTTTTTTATTATTCAATATACTCTCCTTTCACTTCGATACCCTTCTTTGCACGCTCATACAATTTGTCAAATGAGTCGGAAATGTCCTTTTTAGGAACCTTGTCTAGTTCGTCGGTCGTCACCTTTTGAATGCGGTCAATTGAGTTTTATTTATTTGAGTAAAATTTATTTTCAGTTCTAATTATATTTTTCTTTTATTCTCTAGAATTTTATGTTTGCAAGAAAATTTTAGAAGTCTTTTTAATTTTTCGGGTAGTCAAGTAATCGAATACTTTGAATGCAACATCGTGCCTATGCTGAACAACAGTACGCGACAGCCGCGCAATTCATAGTAACACAAAGTAATTAAACACTTTGAATGAAAGTTCTTGCTTGAAACATTGTAATCGAACATTGTGTGGAATGACAGCGGTCATCCACCCGCGGGATATGCCGAATGGGCAATTATCGATCAATGGATTTTGGGGTTCGAGATACGAAGTGGATACTTTTTGCTGCGACAGCATCTGGAAAATTAGTATATAAGCTCAATGAATTTTGAATAAAGTGTCTTTCAACTTTCTGAAGTCAGAGAACCAACAGTATTTTATTTAGCAACTCGCTGAAATACCTTTGGGAATTCTGCTTTTGGAAAACTGACGCCTACAAGGAGCAGTCCTCTGCTTCGTAGGTAAAATAATCGTTCATACAGCCACTCACTGGACGAAGTCAGGAAAGCCGTCTAAAACCCCAACAGGTTCCCCCAATCTTGCTCTGGAAGAACCTGAGTCACCCAACATTGCAAGTAACCAAACTTTGCAGTAGGAATTTCGTTGGGGTTGGGTCCGTTTGCCCGCATATCAAAAGCCCGCACACGAATGCCCGCACACGAATGCCCGCATATCAAAAGCCCGCATCCCAAAAGCCCGCATCACAAAAGCCCGCACCACAAAAGCCCGCACCACAAAAGCCCGCATGTCATGGGGAAATATGAAGTTCCCCTTAAGAAAACTCTTTTCTGTGATTCTCACAAGATCGAGTATCTAACATTTTGGAAATTGAAGTAAACCAATCAAAACTCTTATAGAAAATATTTTGTGGCTTCGAAAATGGCGTGAAGTAGTTATTCACCACACTCACCTCTTCCCCTCTTTTTTTTTTTTGAAAACGTGTAAAATCTCTTAAAAAATTTTTGCTCGTCCTAAAAAGAACCGATTTATTTACCATATCCACCTCTACCCCTCATTTCCCCTCCTAAATTGAAATTGGTCAATATCTCTCATTGAATATTTAGTCGTCCTAAAAAGAACGATTTTGGTTCATAGAACCACCAATACACAAAATCACTTCACTTTCACTGGATTGGGAGCAACCGCACTGCTCCAGGCATCGACGAAGAATGCGACAATTCAGAAAAATACCACTTCTTATATACACTTTGTCGAAGACATTTCGAATTGAAAATATTTTTGACAACCAATCAAAACTCTTGCAGGATATATTTTACACAACTTCCCTCTCCGTGATTCTCATGATTTCTTGCATCTTACAGATGGATTTCTGTGTGAATTCAATGGATTTTAAATGTACATTACTTCTATTTTAACACGCAATTGTTTAGGAAATAACCATAGCCCAAGTGCGGATAGTACATGTGTTGAATAGATGCTCTTACCATTGAAAAATAATAGCATTCCTCCCAATAAAAGAGAAAAAAGTTCATAAAATGGAAAGAATTTGTATACATTTGATTAAAGCAGACCGCAAATCATGCCAGTAAAAGGAGTTCATATTTGGAATTATTCGTTTATTTAGTGGAAAAACCAGTTTAAATCCTAAGATTCCGCGAGCGGGCTACATAGACCCGACATGATGCGCATAAATTCGCCTTATTTTTTTCAATTCGGCGCTTATTTGCATTGTTTAAATACACTTTTTTTGTTTCTTTTTTTTACATTTTTTCATCCTTTTTTTCTATTCGAAACTCTGAAAATAATGAAGAAGGAAATCCTTTTAGTAATCATTTTTGCCTAGGTGGCCCGCTTCGCGGGTTCTTAGGATTTAAACTATCTCTCCGCAGGGTTTAGCACGCTCACGCAACTTCGTTGCTCCGCTAAGGGTATATGCTTATTGTCTGGCAGGCGCCATAAACACTTACAAATAAGCGTCAAATTTCATAGATAATGCCATTTAACTCGCATCATTTTCGTTGTGGGTGGCCCGCTTCGCGGGATCTAAAGATTTAAACTATCTTTCCGCAGGGTTTAGCACGCTCACGCAACTTCGTTGCTCCGCTAAGGGTATATGCTTATTGTCTGGCAGGCGCCATAAACATTTACAAATAAGCGTCAAATTTCATAGATAATGCCATTTAACTCGCATCATTTTTGTTGTGAGTGGCCCGCTTCGCGGGATATAAGGGTTTCAACTATCTTTCCGCAGGGTTTAGCACGCTCACGCAACTCCGTTGCTCCGCTAAGGGTATATGCTGGTTGTCTGGCAGGCGCCATAAACACAAGCAAATAAGCGCCGAATTGAAAAGATAAGGCGAATTTATGCGCATCATGTCGGGTCTATGTAGCCCGCTCGCGGAATCTTAGGATTTAAACTGGTTTTTCCACTAAATAAGCGAATAATTCCAAATATGAACTCCATTTACTCGCATGATTTGCGGTCTGCTTTAATCAAATGTATACAAATTCTTTCCATTTTATGAACTTTTTTCTCTTTTATTGGGAGGAATGCTATTATTTTTCAATGGTAAGAGCATCTATTCAACACATGTACTATCCGCACTTGGGCTATGGTTATTTCCTAAACAATTGCGTGTTAAAATAGAAGTAATGTACATTTAAAATCCATTGAATTCACACAGAAATCCATCTGTAAGATGCAAGAAATCATGAGAATCACGGAGAGGGAAGTTGTGTAAAATATATCCTGCAAGAGTTTTGATTGGTTGTCAAAAATATTTTCAATTCGAAATGTCTTCGACAAAGTGTATATAAGAAGTGGTATTTTTCTGAATTGTCGCATTCTTCGTCGATGCCTGGAGCAGTGCGGTTGCTCCCAATCCAGTGAAAGTGAAGTGATTTTGTGTATTGGTGGTTCTATGAACCAAAATCGTTCTTTTTAGGACGACTAAATATTCAATGAGAGATATTGACCAATTTCAATTTAGGAGGGGAAATGAGGGGTAGAGGTGGATTTGGTAAATAAATCGGTTCTTTTTAGGACGAACAAAAATTTTTTAAGAGATTTTACTTGTTTTCAAAAAAAAAGAGGGGAAGAGGTGAGTGTGGTGAATAACTACATCCCCCTCCATATTACTCGGAACAAATGTTTCTTTCAAGCGATTTGATTGGCTTTAAAAATTTTAAAATTGAAGTGATGAGGTGAATAACAAAACAATAAGCCCGCATCATATGCGGGCTAAATCTGAAAATAAATTGTGCGGGCTTATGGCATGCGGGCTTTTGTGCTGCGGGCTTTTTCATAATTTGGCGTGCGGGCTTTTGTTACGCGGGCTTTTCATATGCGGGCTTATAGGGGTTTCCCATTTCGTTGTGGATGTCAGCAACATTCGTGGGTTGAGAAAATTTTTTTTTCATTATACGCCCATGTTTTTCACAACAAACCAGCTGTTTTGGCACTTAGTGAAACCCAGGTTAGCGTTGGCTCTGATTTAACAGAGTTTAGTCTGCCTGGGTACAACTTAGTTCCATTATTCTTTCCCCATCGCGGTATCGCCGTTTATATACGTAGTGACGTAGCCTACCAACTTCAGCCTCAATGTGGCCAATGTACTAACCCAGAATTTAATTTTATTTGGCTAAAATTCCATGTCCCTAGGCAATTAATCCACTACTGTTTTATTTACAGAAGCCCCAACTTGGACAGACATTCAACTTATAATGAGTTTGATGCCCTGTCTGATTCTATTACAAGAATTGTGGCCCTTCATCCTCGTTCTGAAATCGTTATTGCGGGCAATTTCAATATACACGATTCAAGCTGGCTTCGACATTCTGGTCAGACAACACCCGAGATCTTCGCTGAGGTAAATAACCTGACTCAGCTTGTAAATGAGCCGACACGAATACCGGACATTAGCAGCCAAACTGCCAACACATTGGACTTGTTTCCTACCTCTCACCCCGATAAATACGCTTTGAACGTATTATCGCCTCTAGGTTCGTCAGACCATTGTATCATATCAGCAAATTTCTCGTACTTCAACCACATAGTTAAAGAACAAACTCCTAAAAGAACCGTATGGCAGTACGAGAAAGCCAATTGGGAAAAACTAATCGGTTTCTTTAAGAGTTTTAACTGGTCGCTGTGCTTCCTCGACAGCGACGTGGATGCTGCTGCTGATATGATCACAAACATAATTCACCTGGGTATGAAGTCTTTTATCCCTAACAGGATTAAAAGTATCAAACCCAAGGTTAACGCGTGGTGTGACTCGAGCTGCAAAGAGGCTATCAGGTTAAAAGAGGTAAGTTTTCGGCTATTCAAAGCCTATCCATCTGAGGAAAGCCGTAAAAAGTTTAAACGAGCCAGAAATGACTGCAATGCCCACATTAATCGTGTCAAATTCTCCTATGACCAAAAGTTGAGACAAAAAATACTACAAAGTCCCACTGGTAGTAAAAACTTTTGGTCATTTGTTAAAAACATCAAGAATTCGGCCTCGTCATCTATCCCGACACTCATTTACAACAACATTCCAGCTGTCAGCTCTACAGATAAGGCCAATCTGCTTGCTGCTCACTTTGCAGTCAGCTCAACGCTCCCAGATTGTGCTTTGTCTACCCCTGTACTCGAGCGCGTAGCATTCTCTATGGGACAAATCCACTTTCGCACTCGTACACTGGCTAGAGTACTTCAAGATCCTGACGTTCACAAATCCGCTGGTCCAGATGATATTTCCCCTATCGTTCTGAAGAGGTGTTCTTCTTCGCTGGCAAAACCATTGCGTAAGCTTTTCCAACTGTCCTATTCTTCAGGACACTTCCCGGGAAGATGGAAAACAGCATTTGTCCAGCCTGTACCAAAAAAAGGCGAATCTTCTTCTCCCTCCTCCTACTGACCAATTGCACTTACGTCCCTTCTTTCTAAGGTCATGGAAACGCTGATAAACCGTCAGCTAATGAAATATCTTGAATCGCGAAAACTTCTTAATGACCGGCAGTATGGTTTTCGCAACAACAGGTCCACTGGTGATTTGATGACATATCTAACCGAAAAGTGGAACCAATCTCTTCATTAGGGTGGTGAAAGTAAGATTGTTGCGCTTGATATTTCAAAGGCATTTGATAGAGTTTGGCATCAAGCTCTCTTGTCGAAAATGCGTGCATTTGGAATCGATGATACTCTTCTTCAATGGAGTAGAAATTACCTTTCGGACCGTTCGATTCAAGTTGTTTTGGACGGCTTCAAGTCTGCAACTCACCACATAAATGCTGGTGTCCCCCAAGGCTCTGTTCTGTCCCCGACTCTCTTTCTCATTTTTATACCCTATTCTAAGGGTATATTAATTTTGACGCATAGTTTGTAACATACCTTAATATTGCCCGTAGACCCCTAAAAGTTACTATATTTATGATCAGCATCGATAGTAATGTCGATCTAGCCATATCCGTCCGTCCGTCGGCAAAAATTAGGCCTTTAAACTGGGCCTAGAGAGCTGAAATTTTAACCATATACTCTCTAGGGTCCCGAAATAATCAAGTTTACGAATTTTTGAAATCCACCCACAGACACGCCCACAAAATCAAAAAAACAAAATTTTGGAAAAACTCGAATTTTGAGCTAGAAAGCTGAAATTTTTTATATAAATTATTTATGACTCCTAAAACTGCTCGGGATAAAAAATTTTAAAAATCCGCCCACTGACACGCCCACAAATAAATAAAACAATTTTTTTGAAAATCCAAAGTTTGAGCTAGGGAGCTGAATATAATATATACTCTCTAGGGGCCCTTTATTCTCATGTGTTAATTTTTTTTTAAATCCGCCTACTGACACGGCCACAATTAAATAAAACAATTTTATTGAAACACCCAAGTTTGAGCTAGGTAGCGTTTTTTTTTTTGATAAAATCCTTTAAATGTTATATAACAAAATATGTAGAGCGTTCTTAACAATTCAACCATACTTAGACTTTTGTCACGCCCACTTATGAGGGATAGGAATAAGAATAGGGTATCCAACAGTTCGCCCAAGCGGACTGTAGCCCGTCCCTATGTTTATAAATGATCTCCTGTCTGTTACTTCTAATCCAATGCATTCCTTTGCTGATGACAGTACCCTCAACTTCTCATATTATTAAGCTCATTAAATTCCGATCTTAACACCATAACTCAGTGAGGTAAAACCAATAGAGTGGAATTTAATGCTTCCAAAACTCAATGCTGTCTCCTGTCATTAAAGCAAAACCCACACATACTGCCTTTATCTATAAATGGCACTTGCATCGCTGAAACCGAAAGACTTTCCATTCTCGGTATGTGTGTTATAGTTCATAGTTCATAGTTCATTTATTTATTGAAAGCTTACACATTAAGATAACAATGATCTTATAAAATAGTGCAAGGCTTAAATATAATTCATTAATAACAACAAGCTACATAAAATATTAATGTTCCAAGAATAACTAAAGGTTTTCTCTTTCTGCTACTTAGACAATTATACTGCAGTCAGTTCTAAATTCATTAAAACAATTAAATATACAATATATACAATACATCTCTCTTTTCGCAAAACTACAGTAAATATAAACATTAGTATTAATTGAAACAAAACGTTGTATTAGTCGGAAATTGTCTGGAAATAAGATTGTAACCCATTACGAAACTGCGCGATGGTACTTGACCTTCTCAAATGCCGTGGTAGTGAGTTCCAAAGACGGGTAACATTGATGAAGAACTGGCGCTCGGATATAAGATAACGGTACCGGGGATGAACAATTTGTTGGGATCGATTAGATGAAGCAAAACGTAGTCTACTAAATAAATAACTGGGTTGATGTGTCTGAATTACATTGAATAACAATACGAGTGATCTAAAACGTAAAAGATGGTCGAAGGAGATGTTATAGATCTGTCGGGAGAAATTGGAGATATGATCGAAGCGCCTCAAACCATAGATATAACGTGCAGTGTGTTAATGACAACCTTCGTTGGAATGACCACATATTCGGTGTCGCCAAGAATGCCGCGAAACGTCTAGGCTTCCTTAAGCGTTGTAAGAAATATTTTACCCCTTCTGATCTGGCTACAATTTATAAGGCGTTTATTCGCTCTAAACTCGAGTACAACGCTCATATCTGGTCCGGTGCACCAATAACTTATTTGGAGTTACTTGACAGGATCCAATAACGCGCGATAAAACTCATTGGCGACCGAGACATCGCGAGATCGATTGACTCTCTTAGTCATCGTCGTAATGTCTCCTGCCTTTCGTTGTTTTATCGTTATTTCCACCATAAGTGCTCAAACGAAATAGCCAGTTGCATTCCTCCCCTTGAACATTTCAACCGCAATACCCGTCATGCAAGGAATGCTCATCAGTTCACCCCCAAGCCTGTGTTCGGAAGTACAGTGAAGTTCAAAGAATCTTTCCTCAGCCGTACAACACGAATGTGGAGTGTTCTTCCCCGCTCCATTTTTCCCACACATTATAACCTACAAACATTCAAATAATATAATACATTATAAGGGTCCCAACAAATCCCTTTAGTGCGCGCTTATTATAAAAAAAAAAAACTGAAAGATGTAACAACTCTTAAAAAACCGTTTAGTTGTTCCCAATTGACTTTCTTGACGTTCTTTTAGGAGTTTGTTCTTTAACTATTTGGCCCGAGTACGAGCAATTCGCTGAATTGACACAGTGGTGAGAAACAAGTCAAGTGTGTTGGCGGTTTTACTACTTATGTCCGGTATTCGTGTTGGCTCATTTACAAGCTGAGTCAGAGTGTTTACCTCAGGTGTGGTCGAAGCCAATATGAATTGTGTATATTGAAATCACCCACAATGACGATTTCAGTACGATGATGAAGCGTCACAATTCTTGTGACGGAATCAGACAGCGCATCCAACTCATTATAAGTCCAATGTCTGTCCAAATTGGGGCTTCTGTAAATAAAACAGTAGTGGATTAATTGCCTACGGACATGAAATTTGAGCCAAATGAAGTTAAATTCCGGATTGGAACATTGACAATATTGAGACTGAAGTTGGTAGGCTCGGTTAGTTTAGGTTAGGTTTATTTGGCTGTCGGCAGAAACCGACACACTTAGACCTATTTAGGTCCATTGTGATACCACGTATGTATAATCTACCTCAACTCTGTAGATGGGACTGGCCAACGACACGCGGTTGTTCTCAAACGGTCCCCCATCTACGTACTAACCGCGCCCAACGTCGTTTAATTGCGGTGATCTGACGAGAACCGATTAACCCGACGTGGTATGGTCGTTGGTAGGCTAAGTCACTACGTATATAAACGGCGAGACCGCGATGGGGAAAGAATAATATCATTAAGTAGTACCCAGGTAGACTAAACTTTGTTAAATTAGAGCCAACGCTAGCCTGAGTTTCATTAAGTGCCAACACAGCTGGTTTGTTGTGAAAATCATGGCGAAGTGGCAAAAGTTTGCTGGTAAAATAAATTGGCTTGATAAATCAGTAGAGGACAAAAGACAATTCTCTACTTCACCGGCGCTCAAAGAAGACGAATTGGAGCCCGGATCAGAGACGACATGACACCGGAGAAATCCATGCGGGAAGAGATCTTGCTTGCAAAAGCACAGAGCCAAACCAAGGATACCGACAAGCCCTGCACCTCCAAAAGATGCAGATCTGCCGACAACTCACCCAGGAATCAGCCAAAAAAACAAAGATCTCATCCAGGGCCTCAAAAACGGCCGAAAGAAATCCCAAACAATCATGTTCGCCGAGGCAAGTTGGATCAATTACCTCTCATACGAACATACCTCGCGCAGGCTCTAAGAGAGGACCTAGCAAGGATAAACCTAGGAGCAGGAATCAAAACGAAACTCCGGCCAGTCCCACAACGGAACAACCATCAACATCAGAATTGTCCTACAAGGGTGCATTAACCCTTTCACGCACAAAACAAGTACGCTAAAGTTTTTATGAATATTTGTGCATTATATAGTGTCTTCATGGTTGTTTTAAATATATGTTTTATAAAAAAGTAAAAATTTCAGTAGAATTTTAGAAATCGCTTGGGACAAATGTGTCCCAATATGCGATAAGGGGCGGTATTTATAGGATTGTAATGTATTGATAATTAGAGTGATTTCCTATGATTTTTTGATAAATATAAACAAAATTTAATAAGATAATGTAAATTTATTAATAATTTTAAAAATGAAATTCAGCAAAACAATTTCTGGTTGCTGTGAAACATAAATTGACGTTGCAAATGTCACAAACATTATTGGTACGATTATCTACTCCTCTCTTCGCACATTGCACACATCTTTTACGTAAAGATCCTTTTATCATTACGTGTGACGGTAAAGATTGTTTGTGTCCTATATTTTGAATCCTTTTTTTTTGTCATAGAAGTAGATGGCAGGGCATGTTTTCTTATAGAGAAATTGCCAATCATGGTCCGAGCCACAACTTGTCGATATTCTAGCGACGTGAGTAACTGGCCTTCTATGCGATCTTCCGCATGCAGTTTTTCATACACAATATATGCATTATTTATCCCAATGTCTAATAAATCGAAAAAAGCCGCAAATAGTATTTTATTTTAGATTTTCTATCAACCTCGTATGTGACGTTCTTCTGATCCATGACATCTACCCCACCCATGTTTTTATTGTAATGCTGAACAATATCAGGACATGTGATCTCCAAACTTTGGGCTGATCCAATTTTTTTGCGTTTGACTTTTTGAGTAGGTATCGGTGACAAAAAAATGGTCAGAAGATGCACGGCTCTATTATCCATCCACTTGACAAAAGAAATTCCTTCGAAACTAGTAGCATATATAACCTCTCTTCAAGTCTTTGTCCAGTGGCAAATTTTTTAGAATATGTGTTCGTTGTGTACGTACAGTGCCACATGATTTTAAATTTTGCTTAGCAAGGTTATATTGAAGGATGGGTGAGTTGAAAAAAATATCAAAATAAATTTCACATCCAAGACCAAGCAAAGTTTTTGTAAGATCTAGGAC
Organism: Portevinia maculata; assembly: GCA_949715645.1. Classification (NCBI taxonomy): domain Eukaryota; kingdom Metazoa; phylum Arthropoda; class Insecta; order Diptera; family Syrphidae; genus Portevinia; species Portevinia maculata. The sequence continues at coordinate 186,761,414 of OX454526.1, forward strand.
AACTGATTCTCCCAATCCTATTTCTGGACCAGATTTCTTTTTTCCCGTATATAAGTCGAACTGATACAAATATCCGCTTTTAGAATCAGCGCGGCACCATATTTTAAATCCTCTCTTCACTGGTTTGTTTTGCATATACTGTTTCATTACGTTGTGTCCTTTGAATTTGATCATATGTTCATCCACTGATTGTGTCGTTGTATTATTCATTGCTGATTGGAAACATAAATTGAAAAGATTCATTACTAATCTGATTTTGTATGCCCTATCGAAGTTTGACGATGCCGGTGATGGTTGCGATGTATTGTCGCAGAAATGTAGGTTTCTTCTTATTTCCTCGAATCTTGATAGAGGCATAACTTTGGCTATGTAAGGCACACCCATGCCAGGTTCAGTGGACCAGTAGTTTCTCAGAGTAGGTAATACATGATAGCCCATAACATAGTTCATGCCGATGAAAGCTGTCATTTCTTGAAGGTCTGTAGTGAAAACTGAGCCGTTTTGATGAGCATAACGTAAAGATTCTGGTATTATTATTTTCTCAATCAATGATTTCATATTTGTGACTCACCTAGACGTCGCCTTTATCCAGGAGCCATATGTCCTAAGGGAACAGGTAAAGGGACTCTCAGGTGAGCTATTATACGATTCCACTAGCCCTGGAAAACCAAGAGCATGTATCTTAACTAATAAAAATACAAAACTCTTTCCAATTCCAGAATACACCAACAAAGATCTGGTAGCTGCTAAAGCTGAGCTGCACACCAATGCAGGTAAAACAGAAGCTGTCCTATGCTCAGCTTACCTGCCAGGTGACTCCAGTGACATGGACTTCCTGCCACTAAAAGTACTCGTGGACTACTGCGGCAGTAAGAGCCTGCAACTTATTGTAGGCTGCGACGCGAATGCCCATCATACGATCTGGGGCAGCTCAAACATAAACAAACGGGGTGAGTCTCTATTAGAATTTATAAATTCCAACAACTTAGAAATTCTCAATCAGGGAAGCAACCCTACCTTTATAAATAGAATCAGGACAGAGGTATTTGATCTCACCCTTTGTACTACATTTATAAAAAAAAATTATTAGGAACTGACATGTGTCAACAGAGACCTCAATGTCTGACCATTGCCACATCCTATTCGACCTTGAACTAGGTAATATTCTCTCGGAGAGGTACAGACAACCCAAGTCTACAGATTGGGACATATACCGTCAAGAACTTAGAGACAACCTGAGAAAATGTAACACAAACATCAGAGACACTGACAACATTGAACTAACGTGTGCAAATCTGAATACGGCAATCATAACTGCCTTCCACCGAGCCTGCCCAGAAAAGGAATATAAAGGCAACCGACTTACCCCCTGGTGGAACAAAAAACTAGCCACGCTTAGAACAGAGACGAGAAAGCTCTTTAACCGGGCCAAACGCAATGGTGAATGGGAAATATATAGAAACATACTCACCATGTATAACCAAGAAATTAGAAGGGCCAAGAGAAAATCGTGGAGAAACTTCTGTAATACCATCAATGACACCAGAAGCTGTGCCCGCATTCATAAAGTACTCTCTGAGCAGCACACTAATCCTATTGGTTCTATGAAAAAACCTGATGGTAGATATGCCGAAAACGAGCTACAGACGCTCCAGCTCTTAGCCGAAACACATTTCCCAGACTCCTTGATAATTCCAGAATATCAAGAAACCCCTCCGCAGAGAAGGTTATATAGACCGCTCAGAGAGAACTGGAACAGGTCAAAGGAAATCTTTTATGAAGGTAAAATAATTTGGGCAATCAACTCTTTTCAACCCTGAAAACCCCTGAAGAAGATGGAATATTTCCAGCTTTACTACAAAAGCGCATCCCGCAACTGCTACCTGTACTTATCAACCTGTTTAGGGATAGCTACGCATGGGGATATATACCAACAAAATGGAAAGATGTTATTGTCAAATATATACCCAAGGTAGGACGCAGACCGTCTGCTCTACCAAAGTCATATAGACCAATAAGCCTCAAATCCTTTTTTCTTAAAACTATGGAAAAAATACTTAATAGACATATCAGAGACGGGGCACTTCAAACGAACCCCCTTCAAAAGTACCAATATGCCTAACAACACGAAAAATCAACCACACACGCCTTACAATAGAACTTCACCATCCAATTCCTCTAAATCAAACACAAAAACAAAATTTCATAAATCAAGATCAACAAAGTTATTCTGAAATACCGAATCGTTCAACTGAATCCAAGTCTCAAAATCAAAATTCTAACTCTGAAATCCAAAATCGAAGAACTGCCTAAAGGACATTCCGTCCTGCCCCATTCCCCCTTTTTCTCCCTACCCCTCCTCTCTCCTGATTTCATCACTCTGATTCTTTCTCTCCTTCTCCCTTTCCCCTCCTGCGGGATCAGTCACCTTGACGTGTGTACCATAACCGCAAACAATTTCGATGGTGCCGGTGCGGAGGCTTACGGCGCAAAGAGTCATCGGGCATCTGTTGAGGGACAGGGCGAGCGTCAACTAAGAACTGACCAGGACTTTACGTCCGCTCTCACCCTTATATATTCCCTCATTCACCCCCCGTTCTCCTCACCCCTTCCTACTCTCCGGTAATCACCGGGGAGATAACCCCGCGTATTCGGGAGTTTTTCGGGAGTAAACCCAATTTAAAAATCCCACTTTTAAGCCAAGGTAGAGGTACCCGTGCCGATGGATGCATTGTCAGTAAGTGGATAAACCAACTGATCGATAACGGCCCCCTCCGATGCCCAGGCAAGGTCGGTTGTATAAGTGCCTTGTCCTGGTAAGACGGCTCTGCCAGGATGGGCCACCCTTGCCAGAGGCTGGCACCCTATCAGAGGACGAATTGCTGGCCTCCAGTCAGGAGACAATCGTCCCGTCACAAAGCGGCAAGAGTGCTAAGGCTAGCACCTCGACCGCAAACCAATCAACAACCAAACAGACCCGAAACAAAACCAAACCCGCAGGGAAAGCTAATAAGAGCAAGTACAAGATGGCCCTCCATATCTTAGGTAAGATACTTAGGACGGACGGACGGACGGACGGACGGACGGACGGACGGACATGGCTAGATCGACATTACTATCGATGCTGATCATAAATATAGTAACTTTTAGGGGTCTACGGGCAATATTAAGGTATGTTACAAACTATGCGTCAAAATTAATATACCCCTAGAATAGGGTATAAAAACGCGGACTTTTACATGATAATAACAAGGATATTTTATTCACTTATTCACTTTACACTATGTAATTGTTTACGGTGAGTATTCTCAGACTTGACTATCCCCGTACAGCGAATTCTCCGTCTTATATACAAATTCAAATGTTCCAGAATATTATCGAAAATTCCAGTCATTTATTGTTCTCGAATATTCTCGACCTTTTCATTAACTTCTATTCTCGAACATTCACGAAAACTTATTTGTTAAATGATACTAAATGATACATTCATTTATTTGTCATCCATCATTAATCATTCACTCATTCATCATTCTAGTTGAAATTTTCACTTGACGGCTTCTACACCCTCTGTTCCAAAAATAACCGAAATTTTTCAAAATAAAAACAACCATTTTTTTTTATTATTCAATATACTCTCCTTTCACTTCGATACCCTTCTTTGCACGCTCATACAATTTGTCAAATGAGTCGGAAATGTCCTTTTTAGGAACCTTGTCTAGTTCGTCGGTCGTCACCTTTTGAATGCGGTCAATTGAGTTTTATTTATTTGAGTAAAATTTATTTTCAGTTCTGATTATATTTTTCTTTTATTCTCTAGAATTTTATGTTTGCAAGAAAATTTTAGAAGTCTTTTTAATTTTTCGGGTAGTCAAGTAATCGAATACTTTGAATGCAACATCGTGCCTATGCTGAACAACAGTACGCGACAGCCGCGCAATTCATAGTAACACAAAGTAATTAAACACTTTGAATGAAAGTTCTTGCTTGAAACATTGTAATCGAACATTGTGTGGAATGACAGCGGTCATCCACCCGCGGGATATGCCGAATGGGCAATTATCGATCAATGGATTTTGGGGTTCGAGATACGAAGTGGATACTTTTTGCTGCGACAGCATCTGGAAAATTAGTATATAAGCTCAATGAATTTTGAATAAAGTGTCTTTCAACTTTCTGAAGTCAGAGAACCAACAGTATTTTATTTAGCAACTCGCTGAAATACCTTTGGGAATTCTGCTTTTGGAAAACTGACGCCTACAAGGAGCAGTCCTCTGCTTCGTAGGTAAAATAATCGTTCATACAGCCACTCACTGGACGAAGTCAGGAAAGCCGTCTAAAACCCCAACAGGTTCCCCCAATCTTGCTCTGGAAGAACCTGAGTCACCCAACATTGCAAGTAACCAAACTTTGCAGTAGGAATTTCGTTGTGGATGTCAGCAACATTCGTGGGTTGAGAAAATTTTTTTTTCATTATACGCCCATGTTTTTCACAACAAACCAGCTGTTTTGGCACTTAGTGAAACCCAGGTTAGCGTTGGCTCTGATTTAACAGAGTTTAGTCTGCCTGGGTACAACTTAGTTCCATTATTCTTTCCCCATCGCGGTATCGCCGTTTATATACGTAGTGACGTAGCCTACCAACTTCAGCCTCAATGTGGCCAATTAATCCACTACTGTTTTATTTACAGAAGCCCCAACTTGGACAGACATTCAACTTATAATGAGTTTGATGCCCTGTCTGATTCTATTACAAGAATTGTGGCCCTTCATCCTCGTTCTGAAATCGTTATTGCGGGCAATTTCAATATACACGATTCAAGCTGGCTTCGACATTCTGGTCAGACAACACCCGAGATCTTCGCTGAGGTAAATAACCTGACTCAGCTTGTAAATGAGCCGACACGAATACCGGACATTAGCAGCCAAACTGCCAACACATTGGACTTGTTTCCTACCTCTCACCCCGATAAATACGCTTTGAACGTATTATCGCCTCTAGGTTCGTCAGACCATTGTATCATATCAGCAAATTTCTCGTACTTCAACCACATAGTTAAAGAACAAACTCCTAAAAGAACCGTATGGCAGTACGAGAAAGCCAATTGGGAAAAACTAATCGGTTTCTTTAAGAGTTTTAACTGGTCGCTGTGCTTCCTCGACAGCGACGTGGATGCTGCTGCTGATATGATCACAAACATAATTCACCTGGGTATGAAGTCTTTTATCCCTAACAGGATTAAAAGTATCAAACCCAAGGTTAACGCGTGGTGTGACTCGAGCTGCAAAGAGGCTATCAGGTTAAAAGAGGTAAGTTTTCGGCTATTCAAAGCCTATCCATCTGAGGAAAGCCGTAAAAAGTTTAAACGAGCCAGAAATGACTGCAATGCCCACATTAATCGTGTCAAATTCTCCTATGACCAAAAGTTGAGACAAAAAATACTACAAAGTCCCACTGGTAGTAAAAACTTTTGGTCATTTGTTAAAAACATCAAGAATTCGGCCTCGTCATCTATCCCGACACTCATTTACAACAACATTCCAGCTGTCAGCTCTACAGATAAGGCCAATCTGCTTGCTGCTCACTTTGCAGTCAGCTCAACGCTCCCAGATTGTGCTTTGTCTACCCCTGTACTCGAGCGCGTAGCATTCTCTATGGGACAAATCCACTTTCGCACTCGTACACTGGCTAGAGTACTTCAAGATCCTGACGTTCACAAATCCGCTGGTCCAGATGATATTTCCCCTATCGTTCTGAAGAGGTGTTCTTCTTCGCTGGCAAAACCATTGCGTAAGCTTTTCCAACTGTCCTATTCTTCAGGACACTTCCCGGGAAGATGGAAAACAGCATTTGTCCAGCCTGTACCAAAAAAAGGCGAATCTTCTTCTCCCTCCTCCTACTGACCAATTGCACTTACGTCCCTTCTTTCTAAGGTCATGGAAACGCTGATAAACCGTCAGCTAATGAAATATCTTGAATCGCGAAAACTTCTTAATGACCGGCAGTATGGTTTTCGCAGCAACAGGTCCACTGGTGATTTGATGACATATCTAACCGAAAAGTGGAACCAATCTCTTCATTAGGGTGGTGAAAGTAAGATTGTTGCGCTTGATATTTCAAAGGCATTTGATAGAGTTTGGCATCAAGCTCTCTTGTCGAAAATGCGTGCATTTGGAATCGATGATACTCTTCTTCAATGGAGTAGAAATTACCTTTCGGACCGTTCGATTCAAGTTGTTTTGGACGGCTTCAAGTCTGCAACTCACCACATAAATGCTGGTGTCCCCCAAGGCTCTGTTCTGTCCCCGACTCTCTTTCTCATTTTTATACCCTATTCTAAGGGTATATTAATTTTGACGCATAGTTTGTAACATACCTTAATATTGCCCGTAGACCCCTAAAAGTTACTATATTTATGATCAGCATCGATAGTAATGTCGATCTAGCCATATCCGTCCGTCCGTCGGCAAAAATTAGGCCTTTAAACTGGGCCTAGAGAGCTGAAATTTTAACCATATACTCTCTAGGGTCCCGAAATAATCAAGTTTACGAATTTTTGAAATCCACCCACAGACACGCCCACAAAATCAAAAAAACAAAATTTTGGAAAAACTCGAATTTTGAGCTAGAAAGCTGAAATTTTTTATATAAATTATTTATGACTCCTAAAACTGCTCGGGATAAAAAATTTTAAAAATCCGCCCACTGACACGCCCACAAATAAATAAAACAATTTTTTTGAAAATCCAAAGTTTGAGCTAGGGAGCTGAATATAATATATACTCTCTAGGGGCCCTTTATTCTCATGTGTTAATTTTTTTTTAAATCCGCCTACTGACACGGCCACAATTAAATAAAACAATTTTATTGAAACACCCAAGTTTGAGCTAGGGAGCGTTTTTTTTTTGATAAAATCCTTTAAATGTTATATAACAAAATATGTAGAGCGTTCTTAACAATTCAACCATACTTAGACTTTTGTCACGCCCACTTATGAGGGATAGGAATAAGAATAGGGTATCCAACAGTTCGCCCAAGCGGACTGTAGCCCGTCCCTATGTTTATAAATGATCTCCTGTCTGTTACTTCTAATCCAATGCATTCCTTTGCTGATGACAGTACCCTCAACTTCTCATATTATTAAGCTCATTAAATTCCGATCTTAACACCATAACTCAGTGAGGTAAAACCAATAGAGTGGAATTTAATGCTTCCAAAACTCAATGCTGTCTCCTGTCATTAAAGCAAAACCCACACATACTGCCTTTATCTATAAATGGCACTTGCATCGCTGAAACCGAAAGACTTTCCATTCTCGGTATGTGTGTTATAGTTCATAGTTCATAGTTCATTTATTTATTGAAAGCTTACACATTAAGATAACAATGATCTTATAAAATAGTGCAAGGCTTAAATATAATTCATTAATAACAACAAGCTACATAAAATATTAATGTTCCAAGAATAACTAAAGGTTTTCTCTTTCTGCTACTTAGACAATTATACTGCAGTCAGTTCTAAATTCATTAAAACAATTAAATATACAATATATACAATACATCTCTCTTTTGGCAAAACTACAGTAAATATAAACATTAGTATTAATTGAAACAAAACGTTGTATTAGTCGGAAATTGTCTGGAAATAAGATTGTAACCCATTACGAAACTGCGCGATGGTACTTGACCTTCTCAAATGCCGTGGTAGTGAGTTCCAAAGACGGGTAACATTGATGAAGAACTGGCGCTCGGATATAAGATAACGGTACCGGGGATGAACAATTTGTTGGGATCGATTAGATGAAGCAAAACGTAGTCTACTAAATAAATAACTGGGTTGATGTGTCTGAATTACATTGAATAACAATACGAGTGATCTAAAACGTAAAAGATGGTCGAAGGAGATGTTATAGATCTGTCGGGAGAAATTGGAGATATGATCGAAGCGCCTCAAACCATAGATATAACGTGCAGTGTGTTAATGACAACCTTCGTTGGAATGACCACATATTCGGTGTCGCCAAGAATGCCGCGAAACGTCTAGGCTTCCTTAAGCGTTGTAAGAAATATTTTACCCCTTCTGATCTGGCTACAATTTATAAGGCGTTTATTCGCTCTAAACTCGAGTACAACGCTCATATCTGGTCCGGTGCACCAATAACTTATTTGGAGTTACTTGACAGGATCCAATAACGCGCGATAAAACTCATTGGCGACCGAGACATCGCGAGATCGATTGACTCTCTTAGTCATCGTCGTAATGTCTCCTGCCTTTCGTTGTTTTATCGTTATTTCCACCATAAGTGCTCAAACGAAATAGCCAGTTGCATTCCTCCCCTTGAACATTTCAACCGCAATACCCGTCATGCAAGGAATGCTCATCAGTTCACCCCCAAGCCTGTGTTCGGAAGTACAGTGAAGTTCAAAGAATCTTTCCTCAGCCGTACAACACGAATGTGGAGTGTTCTTCCCCGCTCCATTTTTCCCACACATTATAACCTACAAACATTCAAATAATATAATACATTATAAGGGTCCCAACAAATCCCTTTAGTGCGCGCTTATTATAAAAAAAAAAACTGAAAGATGTAACAACTCTTAAAAAACCGTTTAGTTGTTCCCAATTGACTTTCTTGACGTTCTTTTAGGAGTTTGTTCTTTAACTATTTGGCCCGAGTACGAGCAATTCGCTGAATTGACACAGTGGTGAGAAACAAGTCAAGTGTGTTGGCGGTTTTACTACTTATGTCCGGTATTCGTGTTGGCTCATTTACAAGCTGAGTCAGAGTGTTTACCTCAGGTGTGGTCGAAGCCAATATGAATTGTGTATATTGAAATCACCCACAATGACGATTTCAGTACGATGATGAAGCGTCACAATTCTTGTGACGGAATCAGACAGCGCATCCAACTCATTATAAGTCCAATGTCTGTCCAAATTGGGGCTTCTGTAAATAAAACAGTAGTGGATTAATTGCCTACGGACATGAAATTTGAGCCAAATGAAGTTAAATTCCGGATTGGAACATTGACAATATTGAGACTGAAGTTGGTAGGCTCGGTTAGTTTAGGTTAGGTTTATTTGGCTGTCGGCAGAAACCGACACACTTAGACCTATTTAGGTCCATTGTGATACCACGTATGTATAATCTACCTCAACTCTGTAGATGGGACTGGCCAACGACACGCGGTTGTTCTCAAACGGTCCCCCATCTACGTACTAACCGCGCCCAACGTCGTTTAATTGCGGTGATCTGACGAGAACCGATTAACCCGACGTGGTATGGTCGTTGGTAGGCTAAGTCACTACGTATATAAACGGCGAGACCGCGATGGGGAAAGAATAATATCATTAAGTAGTACCCAGGTAGACTAAACTTTGTTAAATTAGAGCCAACGCTAGCCTGAGTTTCATTAAGTGCCAACACAGCTGGTTTGTTGTGAAAATCATGGCGAAGTGGCAAAAGTTTGCTGGTAAAATAAATTGGCTTGATAAATCAGTAGAGGACAAAAGACAATTCTCTACTTCACCGGCGCTCAAAGAAGACGAATTGGAGCCCGGATCAGAGACGACATGACACCGGAGCAAGCCAGGAAATCCATGCGGGAAGAGATCTTGCTTGCAAAAGCACAGAGCCAAACCAAGGATACCGACAAGCCCTGCACCTCCAAAAGATGCAGATCTGCCGACAACTCACCCAGGAATCAGCCAAAAAAACAAAGATCTCATCCAGGGCCTCAAAAACGGCCGAAAGAAATCCCAAACAATCATGTTCGCCGAGGCAAGTTGGATCAATTACCTCTCATACGAACATACCTCGCGCAGGCTCTAAGAGAGGACCTAGCAAGGATAAACCTAGGAGCAGGAATCAAAACGAAACTCCGGCCAGTCCCACAACGGAACAACCATCAACATCAGAATTGTCCTACAAGGGTGCATTAACCCTTTCACGCACAAAACAAGTACGCTAAAGTTTTTATGAATATTTGTGCATTATATAGTGTCTTCATGGTTGTTTTAAATATATGTTTTATAAAAAAGTAAAAATTTCAGTAGAATTTTAGAAATCGCTTGGGACAAATGTGTCCCAATATGCGATAAGGGGCGGTATTTATAGGATTGTAATGTATTGATAATTAGAGTGATTTCCTATGATTTTTTGATAAATATAAACAAAATTTAATAAGATAATGTAAATTTATTAATAATTTTAAAAATGAAATTCAGCAAAACAATTTCTGGTTGCTGTGAAACATAAATTGACGTTGCAAATGTCACAAACATTATTGGTACGATTATCTACTCCTCTCTTCGCACATTGCACACATCTTTTACGTAAAGATCCTTTTATCATTACGTGTGACGGTAAAGATTGTTTGTGTCCTATATTTTGAATCCTTTTTTTTGTCATAGAAGTAGATGGCAGGGCATGTTTTCTTATAGAGAAATTGCCAATCATGGTCCGAGCCACAACTTGTCGATATTCTAGCGACGTGAGTAACTGGCCTTCTATGCGATCTTCCGCATGCAGTTTTTCATACACAATATATGCATTATTTATCCCAATGTCTAATAAATCGAAAAAAGCCGCAAATAGTATTTTATTTTAGATTTTCTATCAACCTCGTATGTGACGTTCTTCTGATCCATGACATCTACCCCACCCATGTTTTTATTGTAATGCTGAACAATATCAGGACATGTGATCTCCAAACTTTGGGCTGATCCAATTTTTTTGCGTTTGACTTTTTGAGTAGGTATCGGTGACAAAAAAATGGTCAGAAGATGCACGGCTCTATTATCCATCCACTTGACAAAAGAAATTCCTTCGAAACTAGTAGCATATATAACCTCTCTTCAAGTCTTTGTCCAGTGGCAAATTTTTTAGAATATGTGTTCGTTGTGTACGTACAGTGCCACATGATTTTAAATTTTGCTTAGCAAGGTTATATTGAAGGATGGGTGAGTTGAAAAAAATATCAAAATAAATTTCACATCCAAGACCAAGCAAAGTTTTTGTAAGATCTAGGACAACTGATTCTCCCAATCCTATTTCTGGACCAGATTTCTTTTTTCCCGTATATAAGTCGAACTGATACAAATATCCGCTTTTAGAATCAGCGCGGCACCATATTTTAAATCCTCTCTTCACTGGTTTGTTTTGCATATACTGTTTCATTACGTTGTGTCCTTTGAATTTGATCATATGTTCATCCACTGATTGTGTCGTTGTATTATTCATTGCTGATTGGAAACATAAATTGAAAAGATTCATTACTAATCTGATTTTGTATGCCCTATCGAAGTTTGACGATGCCGGTGATGGTTGCGATGTATTGTCGCAGAAATGTAGGTTTCTTCTTATTTCCTCGAATCTTGATAGAGGCATAACTTTGGCTATGTAAGGCACACCCATGCCAGGTTCAGTGGACCAGTAGTTTCTCAGAGTAGGTAATACATGATAGCCCATAACATAGTTCATGCCGATGAAAGCTGTCATTTCTTGAAGGTCTGTAGTGAAAACTGAGCCGTTTTGATGAGCATAACGTAAAGATTCTGGTATTATTATTTTCTCAATCAATGATTTCATATTTGTGACTCACCTAGACGTCGCCTTTATCCAGGAGCCATATGTCCTAAGGGAACAGGTAAAGGGACTCTCAGGTGAGCTATTATACGATTCCACTAGCCCTGGAAAACCAAGAGCATGTATCTTAACTAATAAAAATACAAAACTCTTTCCAATTCCAGAATACACCAACAAAGATCTGGTAGCTGCTAAAGCTGAGCTGCACACCAATGCAGGTAAAACAGAAGCTGTCCTATGCTCAGCTTACCTGCCAGGTGACTCCAGTGACATGGACTTCCTGCCACTAAAAGTACTCGTGGACTACTGCGGCAGTAAGAGCCTGCAACTTATTGTAGGCTGCGACGCGAATGCCCATCATACGATCTGGGGCAGCTCAAACATAAACAAACGGGGTGAGTCTCTATTAGAATTTATAAATTCCAACAACTTAGAAATTCTCAATCAGGGAAGGAACCCTACCTTTATAAATAGAATCAGGACAGAGGTATTTGATCTCACCCTTTGTACTACATTTATAAAAAAAAATTATTAGGAACTGACATGTGTCAACAGAGACCTCAATGTCTGACCATTGCCACATCCTATTCGACCTTGAACTAGGTAATATTCTCTCGGAGAGGTACAGACAACCCAAGTCTACAGATTGGGACATATACCGTCAAGAACTTAGAGACAACCTGAGAAAATGTAACACAAACATCAGAGACACTGACAACATTGAACTAACGTGTGCAAATCTGAATACGGCAATCATAACTGCCTTCCACCGAGCCTGCCCAGAAAAGGAATATAAAGGCAACCGACTTACCCCCTGGTGGAACAAAAAACTAGCCACGCTTAGAACAGAGACGAGAAAGCTCTTTAACCGGGCCAAACGCAATGGTGAATGGGAAATATATAGAAACATACTCACCATGTATAACCAAGAAATTAGAAGGGCCAAGAGAAAATCGTGGAGAAACTTCTGTAATACCATCAATGACACCAGAAGCTGTGCCCGCATTCATAAAGTACTCTCTGAGCAGCACACTAATCCTATTGGTTCTATGAAAAAACCTGATGGTAGATATGCCGAAAACGAGCTACAGACGCTCCAGCTCTTAGCCGAAACACATTTCCCAGACTCCTTGATAATTCCAGAATATCAAGAAACCCCTCCGCAGAGAAGGTTATATAGACCGCTCAGAGAGAACTGGAACAGGTCAAAGGAAATCTTTTATGAAGGTAAAATAATTTGGGCAATCAACTCTTTTCAACCCTGAAAACCCCTGAAGAAGATGGAATATTTCCAGCTTTACTACAAAAGCGCATCCCGCAACTGCTACCTGTACTTATCAACCTGTTTAGGGATAGCTACGCATGGGGATATATACCAACAAAATGGAAAGATGTTATTGTCAAATATATACCCAAGGTAGGACGCAGACCGTCTGCTCTACCAAAGTCATATAGACCAATAAGCCTCAAATCCTTTTTTCTTAAAACTATGGAAAAAATACTTAATAGACATATCAGAGACGGGGCACTTCAAACGAACCCCCTTCAAAAGTACCAATATGCCTAACAACACGAAAAATCAACCACACACGCCTTACAATAGAACTTCACCATCCAATTCCTCTAAATCAAACACAAAAACAAAATTTCATAAATCAAGATCAACAAAGTTATTCTGAAATACCGAATCGTTCAACTGAATCCAAGTCTCAAAATCAAAATTCTAACTCTGAAATCCAAAATCGAAGAACTGCCTAAAGGACATTCCGTCCTGCCCCATTCCCCCTTTTTCTCCCTACCCCTCCTCTCTCCTGATTTCATCACTCTGATTCTTTCTCTCCTTCTCCCTTTCCCCTCCTGCGGGATCAGTCACCTTGACGTGTGTACCATAACCGCAAACAATTTCGATGGTGCCGGTGCGGAGGCTTACGGCGCAAAGAGTCATCGGGCATCTGTTGAGGGACAGGGCGAGCGTCAACTAAGAACTGACCAGGACTTTACGTCCGCTCTCACCCTTATATATTCCCTCATTCACCCCCCGTTCTCCTCACCCCTTCCTACTCTCCGGTAATCACCGGGGAGATAACCCCGCGTATTCGGGAGTTTTTCGGGAGTAAACCCAATTTAAAAATCCCACTTTTAAGCCAAGGTAGAGGTACCCGTGCCGATGGATGCATTGTCAGTAAGTGGATAAACCAACTGATCGATAACGGCCCCCTCCGATGCCCAGGCAAGGTCGGTTGTATAAGTGCCTTGTCCTGGTAAGACGGCTCTGCCAGGATGGGCCACCCTTGCCAGAGGCTGGCACCCTATCAGAGGACGAATTGCTGGCCTCCAGTCAGGAGACAATCGTCCCGTCACAAAGCGGCAAGAGTGCTAAGGCTAGCACCTCGACCGCAAACCAATCAACAACCAAACAGACCCGAAACAAAACCAAACCCGCAGGGAAAGCTAATAAGAGCAAGTACAAGATGGCCCTCCATATCTTAGGTAAGATAGCGAAAAATGAGGCTGCCGGAAAGGTCCACGAAAAGGATCAGCCGGATAGGATCAAATACCAGGCAATCGTTGACGAATACAACGAGAGCCTGAAAAACAAAAGCCGGCAGGGAGCGAAGTGTGACAGGTCTCAAGAAGAGATCTCCCACCGCCCAGCCCCTAAAAAAATCAAGGTTGTTGAAGGTTCAGCAGCAACAGCCAAGCCAAGCAGAAGCGTCCGTTTACCGAGGTGGTTAGGGATCACCTTCAGGTCGCACTAGTGGATGATCTCTCGACAAACGGGAAATCCATAGTCAATGCGTGGGGAAGCATTGAGGCCAAGCTCTCCGAAATGGTGATAGACTACATCGTTAACAACCAAGGGGAACCTCTTCCCGACTTTGATTCCGCCGAGGTGGTGATGGGATATCGGGTAATCAAGTGCGCCGACCAATTCTCCAAGGACTTCCTTAGTGGATGCGTTGCTAAGGTTAGTGACGCCTGGGATTTTTTGAAGCTCAAGCTTATCCCAGCTAAGGACATCCCGAGGAGACCTAGGGCCCGCATTTGGTTGCCCAATATGAAGATAGAAGGGGGAAGGCTCCTCCAATGTCTCAAACTCCACAACCCGACGGTTCCAATGGATGACTGGTCCGTCATCAAGGCGGAGAAACCCTATAAAAATACCATGGCCTTCCTCCTACTCATAAACAACGAGAAAACTGGCCATAAACTTAGGTTTGGCATAAGGCATGCCAAGCTCAAAGTCTTCCTTTCCTCAGGTCCCGAGGACGATGTGGACATCGTCGATACCGACAAGTTGTTGGAGGACCTGATGATCGCCGACGAAACCCCTTCAACCACATAATGCTGAAAGTCATACAAATTAACCTGAGGCACTCAAGGTGTGCCTCCGATAATCTAATGGTTTTTCTAAGGGAGAAGAACATTGACATCGGCAATTTCCAGGAGCCATGGGTGAGAGACTCATCCGTAAAGGGGCTCCAAGACACACAATACGACCTGTTTTACAAACACCAGGCCACAGGTAAGCCTAGAACATGCATACTAGCTAAGAATCATCTAAAAGGTTTTTTATGTCCCAATCTTAGCTCACATGATTTGACAGTGATTAAACTGGAGTGTGCGAACCAAGCAACATACCTGGCTTCAGCATACATGGCTCATGGGAGACCTGTACCGCCAGAGGAGGTGGAGCTGCTCATAGCCTCAACAACAGTGAAGGACAACCTACTGATGGGCTGCGACGCCAACGCCAGGCATTCTATATGGGGTAGCTCAGAAGATAATGAAAGAGGTGAGTCACTTTTTGATTTTCTGTTAACCACTAACCTATCAGTCTGTAACAAGGGTACGACCCCAACTTTTGTCTTTCCGAGTACGGAAACGTACACGGGATGGGAAGAGGTACTAGATGTTACATTAAAAACAAATAATAATAACTTTAAGGTCGACAACTGGAGAGTTTCCAATCTGGAGTCACTCTCAGACCAGAGATGGATCCTCTACGACATGAGCCTCGAGGTCGAGACCACAAAACCTTATAGAAACCCCAAAAGAGTTAATTGGACCAAGTTTGGCCAAGTCCTTCGGACAAAACTCAAAAATATACCTGAAACAAACACAGCTGCAATTAAAAAACTGGAGGTACAGGTAAAGACTTTTGAGAAGGCTATGGATGTAGCATACAAAGTCTCGTGCCCAGTTAAACGCAGTAAAAAAAACGCTTCCCCCATGGTGGAACGGATATCTCTCCAGTCTGAGACAGATGACTAGAGCGATTTTCAACATCTGCCACAAACACAATTTTTGGCGGCCTTATAAGGACTGTCTAAGTCTGTATAAGAAAGCCATAAAGGCATCCAAAAAGGAGGCCTGGATGGACTACTGTCAGTCGATAGAAACCATTAAGGAATCCGCTAGGCTAAGCAAAATTTTGTCCAAGGAACACTCCAACCCTTCTTTTCTGAAAAGACCAGACGGAGGATGGACAGAATCCCCAGCGGAGACCCTGGAACTCCTTATAAACACTCACTTTCCCGGATGCAGTGATATTAGTACGCAACCCGAGAGGCCTCGGCAAGTACAACCTGCTCCTAACAACAACATCACCTCAATAATTTCCGAGGAAAAGATTTCTTGGGCTATTAACAGCTTCTCCCCATATAAGTCTCCGGGGCCTGACGGCATTATGCCTGTCATGTTACAGAAAACGCAAAACCTATCAATTCCCTGGTTAGCGTCGATCTTCCGAAGCTGTTTATTGCTAAACCACGTACCACACTCCTGGAGACGCGACAGGGTGGTGTTTATACCGAAGGTGGGTAAACGCGGGCACGTATCCGCAAAGGACTTCAGACCTATCAGTCTAACCTCCTTTATACTCAAAACCCTGGAGCGTGTCCTAGACATCCATATGCGAAGTTCTCTGCCAGAAACACCACTTTCCAAATCACAGCACGCCTATCTCAAAGGCAGATCCACGGAAACGGCTCTCCATGAGGTAGTGCGAACTATCGAAAAATCCATACACTACAAAGAATACACCCTAGCCTCCTTCTTGGATATAGAGGGAGCCTTCAACAACGTACACACGGAAGCTATTCTTGAATCTCTGGTCGAGCTGGGCATAGAGGAATCTATTAGGAAATGGATAGCTTCTATGCTCGGAACAAGAGTTATTCGGGCAACACTAGGCAACAGCGCCACTTAACCAAATTTGCCCATAGAGGAACGCCACAGGGTGGAGTCATTTCTCCGCTACTATGGCTAATGGATATGAACAAAATTCTAGTAAAACTAGACAGGGAAAGGGTCAAAGCTGTCGCGTATGCGGATGACGTAGTGATACTAGTGTCAGGGAAGTTTCCCTCCGTGATAAGTGATAAGTGATATCATGGGGAATGCTCTAGACAAGGTAAGCACCTGGGCTACAAGGTGTGGCCTCGGCGTTAACCCGAGCAAAACCGAACTAATGCTGTTCACCACCAAAACCAAAATACCCGATTTTGCCCTACCCCGCCTAAACGGTCAACCATTTACACTATCCTCCAGCGCTAAGTATCTGGGTATCGCGTTTGATCCTAAACTTAACTGGAAACATAACATTGAACACAGAGTGAGGAAAGCGTGTATTGCCTTCTATGCCTGTAGCAGAACCTTTGGAAAGAAGTGGGGACTTCAACCAAAGATGACCTTGTGGATGTACACAGCAGTAGTGCGTCCAATCCTCACCTATGGATCACTAGTATGGTGGCCCGCGTTGAGTAAAGGTTACAACCTCACAAAACTGAAAAGATTGCAAAGGACAGCCTGTATAGGCACCACGGGTGCACTGAGGTCGGCGCCAACGGACGCCCTCACTGTGCTCTTGCACCTTTTGCCTCTTGACCTACACACAAAAGATACCGCACTATGTAGTGCGGTAAGACTCAGGGAATGCTCGGGGTGCTGGACTGCGAGGCCATACGGCCACAGCAGCATTCTGGACTCGCTACCAGAAGGCATGGTCACGTTTCCAACCGACTACATCACACCCAAACTAAACTTCACAAAAGGCTTCCAAGTCAAGTAAGCTTCCCTTCCAGAGCTTGTTGGAAGAGGGACGAAGTAGTGCAAGATTTCGACACGGTCATATACACCGACGCACAGTGGGGCAGCTCATATGATGGAGTCGGAATAAACTCAAAAAATGAATTGAGTGAGATGAGTACACAAAGTTGTTTTTCCGTTATAATACATTCCAGTGCATTTTTTGCAAAAACAGTTATATTTTTTTCTTGCTTTGTCACTTAGAACGAGCTAATTGAAAGTAACACTTTAATTCTTCTTGCACCGTGTGTCTTAACAAGTAGTTCAATTGGCGCGTGTTTGCGTAGCTGTAATTTTTCTTTTAATCTCGTGAAAGTTAAAAAATAATATGGAATCGATAGCTTCAAGTATGTACTTACTATGTGGATTTAGTTGTATGCAAAAACTATAAAAGCAATTTTTGTTTTGTTGTTTTTGTATATGCATTCAAATTTCAAAAATATTAAAGATAATTTCGTAAATAGCTAAAGCAAAAGTAGATTTCCACACGTTTCCACACGGAGATATTTATTTGTCAATATAGCTTGACTTCTTGTGTATACAATACAAAATAAAACGGGTGCTCATATGTACACCATTTTTTTTAATTCAGTTTTTCCTAATCCACTACTTCAACAAATGTGGTGTATTAATTCACACATATTCTTAAAAAGTTCTTATTTTCGTGTAGGTTCGCATTCAAATGTTGTGTTTTATACAAGGATGGAGTTGTTTAACCTTATGAAGGAATCGGGGCTTCAAACCCTAGAACAAAAATTAAATTTTTTGGAGATACACCTTGAAGCCCACCACAATATAAATGTTACAGAACTCCAGCATACAATTTCGCAATTTAGAATAAGATTTAGAGAAAAGTGGTTAAAATCTGCTAGAAATGAAATTTGTTTTAAAAAAGAAAATTAGATTTGGTTGCATACATCAATAGCCTTCAAACTCTTGGATAAAGCAACTCCGCCAAAACAGCGAGGCGGCCGCCCAAAAAAGCCGTTTGAAAAAAGCAGCGATAGAAGCAAACGATTCAAAACAGAAGCAATGCGAAAGGAGCTGTCAACTTCGCAATTAGGATTTGCGGCAAAGGTAAATCTACGAGCAGCAGGTCATCCAGTTGCATCAAAATTAGTAGAGGACCTAGTGCGTTTACCTCAGCGTGCAATTAATTATAAAAATGTGTTCCATAAAGAACAACAACGAACTCGACAGATGTCAGGGGAAGAAGCACTGTCAACCGTAGTCGAGGCCAAGCTCACAAGACACCAATATGGTGTTATTAGAGCCAAAGACCCTGAAAGATTTCCTTCATACAAAGTTGTTCAAACTGCAAAAAAAACGTGCTATCCGAAAAGAGAAGACATGACTGTAACAGATACATCAGCTGAAGTGACAGTTCAAGCTTTGATGAATCATACTGTGGAACGTTTGATATTAGCTCAAAAAGATGTAATATTTTCTTTAAAAGATGAGCAATTAAGCAATTTGTGTTTGATTTCTAAGTGGGGCTTTGATGGTAGTTCTGGGCACAGTTCATACAAGCAGAAATATGTTGGAAAGGATGCTGATGATTCTAGTGTATTTATAAGTTCTGTGGTACCCCTCCAATTGGTTTGTGAGAGCTCAGAAGAAAAAGCTGTAATATGGCAAAATCCTAGACCTTCTTCAACCAGGTACTGCCGTCCAATAAAATTTGTATATACGAAAGAATCAGCTCAAGTTTCGGTATCTGAAAAACTCAGAATAGATGCTCAAATTCAGAGTCTTTGTAATTCAAAAGTTAACGTTGAAGAATAGGTTGTTGAAGTGGCACGTAAACTCGCCTTTACAATGGTGGACGGAAAAGTTTGTAACGCTTTCACAGATACCGTCTCATCTCAGCGTTGTTATATCTGCGGTGCATGTTCCAAGGACTTTAATAATATTGAAGAGCTGCTGTTAAAACCCTACAATCCCAGTGCATTGCAGTTTGGCTTGTCAGTGCTGCACTGTTGGATTCGAGTTTTTGAGTGCCTTTTGCATGTGGGCTATAAGCTTCCAGTAAAAAGATGGAGAGTTCGTCAAGAGGATAAAGATGTTGTAGCATCAAATAAGGCTCGAATACAAAAAAAGTTCAGAGATCGAATGGGTCTCATTGTTGATCAACCTAAGCCTGGTTTTGGGAACTCCAATGATGGCAACACTGCTAGGCGATTTTTTAGCAACGCAGATGTGGCATCTGAAATCTTGGGTGTCGATAAGACATTGATTGAAAAACTGCATGTTGTACTGGTAGCCATTTCAAGTGGCTATGATATAAATACTGAAAAGTTCAGAGTATTTGCACTGGATACTGCCAAATACTTCAAAAATGCAATGAAGATGTTTTTAATTTAATGTTAATAACATCAGATCCGCTAATAACAAGCTACAGGCAATTGCCTACAAAACAGGTTAAATCATTTCCTAAAAAAGTTTTCGATTTAATCATTGCTCCTAATGTTTTTTCTGAGAACAGCGATGCAAGTGAGAATGATTGTCTATCAGATGAATCTGAATTTTAGTTATTTCTTGGTGTGTGTATTTACTCGTTGTAATATTAATTATAATTTGTAATTTAAAAATATGAATAACAAAAAAAAAATCGGAACTATTTTTTTTTTTTTTTTTTTTTTCAATTTAAAAAAAAAATCATAAGTTAAACAATAAAAATAACTTTAAAAAGTCAAATATGGTCTTTCTATGCACTAATAAAAGATTCTTACATAAAAAAATATTTTTCAGTATAGCTAGCCAATCACATGAATTGTTTCCGGTTTTTGGGGTATCTTGCCCCACTGTGCGACGGTTCTAAGATGAACTGTGGTGTGGGACCGGTGTCTACTCGGAATCCCTAAAAATATCAATATCCCTTCGCCTGCCGGATTTTGCCAGCGTTTTCCAGGCGGAACTACTGGCTATCCGAGAGGCCTGCACGCAACTAGGGCGTGACACAGCGTACAAACAAAACATTCCTATCCTCATAGATAGCCAAGCCGCAATCAAAGCTATTGACTCGGCTACCATATCCTCCAAACTGGTGTAGGAGTGCCGGAACGAGCTTGCGCGACTGGGCGAACGTTCCAGTGTTACACTACTCTGGGTTCCAGGGCATAGTAACATAACAGGAAACGAGCGTGCAGATGAGCTGGCCAGGCAGGACTCAGCTCTGGACGGCTCACTCGCTGCAAGGGTTCACATTCCGCTAGGTGCGGTCAAGACATAAATACGCTCACAATTCCTGCAGAAAGCCAATCTTCAATGGAGAAGGTTAACTAACTGCTTCATATCGAGGAAGATATGGCCTATTTATGACAAAGGAAGAACAGGGGATCTTCTAAACAGAACCCGCCCGAAGTCTCCAGAATTACGGCGATAATCACCGGGCACTGGCCAATTGAAGACCATGCGACCAAACTGGGTATCCCATTTAACACCCACTGCAGAAGCTGCGGGAATGTAAACGAAAGAGAAACTCTCTTCCATTTCCTCTGCGAATGTCCGGCACTAGCAAGAGCTAGACTGCGGGCACTGAATCAACCATTCTTCGACGACCTTAGCGCTATATCGAGCAAAGGGATACAAGATCTTATCCGTTTTCTCAACTCCACAGGTTGGGTATAGCCACACATCAAATCTTCCACAACCACTACAACATAGGTCACACGAGTCGTGGTAACAAAAAGGCACAATAAGTGCTAATTGGGTTCAAGCCGAACCGCCACTTCTACCTACCTCTCCCTTTCCACTATCCGCTGGGCTGGACCCGTGCCGATAGTCGGCCAGGCTGAGGGCCCAGTTTAAAAAATAGCTCAGTCGTCCACGGAGTATCCGGATACCTGGCGACCTCCGGATTAACCAGCCTTACCTGCATATTGCGGATCTCTGTGCAGGTGGACCTCCTTTCTCCGCTACTCGTGGGTTCAAAATTATGAATAAAAACCAAAACAAAAAAAACATCAAGACCGGTATCTCTTCAAAACCGGGCGGTAGCACGGCGATCTGTCTACTGACGCGGCTCCTGCAACGAAGAGTAGCACTGCGACTGTGAGTAATCGTGGTCCAGTTGCTGCCAGCAGCACTGAGCCTAATATAGGCAAAACAATTCCTAGCAGCGGTAGGTTTGTGCCACTTCATGGCCCTTCCGTTGCTAGCCTTACAAAAAAAACAACTACGGATCCTAGTACGTTTCGCAGTGGATGTCCGCGACAACGCACTCCCTCGAGGGCGTACTACAAGGATAGGCGAAATGCCATAAGAACTCTGAAGGTCTTTGGAAATATTCTGGAGACCGACAGAACACCGCAGCAGATCGCAAAATTAAAATGGGCCCAATGCCTCCTGGAGAAGGACAAGAGCGCTGCGAAGGAGGGTATCCCGAGCAGACCGAGGGCTCGTGCTTGGATCCCTGCGGAACCCCCCTCAGCAGAAGAAGTATTGGCGGTCATCAGACTGGGCAATCCCTCACTCCCAACCCACGACGAAAGTTGCGAAGTTGTAAGAGCATAGGGGATCCTTCAGATCAGCCTATAATAGTGATCAATCAGGAATCCCTGGCTCCTTTGGCGAAGACCAACGGCGCAATCCAGTTCGGTTAGGATAATATCACACCTAGGGTGTACAAAAAGGATGACCCAGACGCTAATAAGCCTCCGTATCCCTCTGACACAGGACTTAACACCCCTGATCCTGGAGCATCAATCTCCCTTCCATCCATGGAAGATGATGACTCAATTAAGGCTGCTCCCACTCAGCCCTCTACGTCCACTGTTAACACCAACTCTAGTATGGACACGGAAGACCTCCTCAGCAAAGTCCTTCTTGGTGAGGACGAGCTCTTAGGCTCGCCCTCTCACTCAGACCTAAATAACACCGTGGTGGAGGCTCCTCTGCCTGATTGCGACGATCAATATTGCGATTAATTATTACCTTTAAACCTTTATTAATAGCCCAATCAGAATCATATCTAACATGAACCGATTTGCTGAAAGTTGGCCTTTTAAATAAAATAATAAAGTGTTGCATATGCTACCTATCAGACATTTATATGTTTTTAAAGTCTTACGAGAGTTTTTTAAACAAAGTGGTAATATACCGAGCAGAAATTCGCAAATGTATAACCTTCGTATAAATAATAGGAGCTTAGTCATTGAACCATTTGCACACAGAACACATTTTTCTCGTTCTTATTCTATACAGCGGCAACGTTTTTTAATAAATTGCCCATCTGTATTAGAGAAATATCTTGTTTTTCCTCTTATATCAAGAAAGTAAAAGACTGGTTGTTCACATTAAATTATGATGGCATTGAAGCATTTTTCTAAATAATTGTTGTTCTTTCTTTCTTTTTTTTCTTTTTTTTCTTTTTTTTTTCATCAGCACAAAAATTATAAACTTGGTAATTCATTAATGTATATACTATACTATATAAACTGTCACTTTTTTTTATATTTTGGAAATACTTTTTAAATGTGCAAAGATCTCTTGCCTTGAAGATATACAAATATATATATAATTATTTATAATTAACCAATACACTGATTGTCACCCCACATCAGATATCTTTCGAATTTTTAAATATTTGCTGTATCATTCACCACTAACTTTGTAGTTAAAGAATGATTACTTTATTCTATATTATTCTTTCATTAATATTGTTAGTAGTTTAAGTATGAAATTAATAAAAAAATATCTATCTATCTATCTATGTATCTATCTTCTAAATATGGAGAAGATATGGTCCTGATCCAAGAGCCATGGATTGTTAACAACCTGGTTCGAGGACTCCGGACGCATGGATACAAATTGTTGTATGCAACAGACAAAGGTAAACCTAGAACTTGCATATTGTCAAAAAGTAGCTTAAATGTATTTTTACTCCCTAATTTCAGCGACCATAGAGAGAGAGTGTCGTGTTGGTTGGACGTGTTTTACTGAAAGTGCTAGTCGATTAAAGTCAAATAAATATTTAATTAAACTGAGTGTCTTTTATCACAAGTGTCTCTAACGAGAAATTGACAATAATCGTCGATTGATCGCGAGAACTATTCCGTGCGATGGATGGTTTTTGTGGTAAACGCGAAAGACAATTCAGCCGCAATGATCTCTTCATGGTTCCGTGTAGCGGGTTCTGTAAGAGGATTTTCCATCGAGAGAGCTGCGAGGGTAAAATGACAGAATATGATGTGGGACGGCTTCAAGCTAATCCAAATCTCAGTTACTATTGTGTAGATTGTTTTGGAACCCCGGGAAAAATTCTAAAACTACAAAGCAGTGTTGGATTCTCAAAAATCTAAATATGAAAACATAATTGAAGCACTAAACAATAACGCGAAATTGTTAACGGATCGAATTAGCGAAATGTCTATTTCAATACAAAATACATTATGTAAACAAAACGAAATCAAGGAGTAAGAGGAGGTGCGGTTAAGGGAGGAGGTACAGCTTATTTCTAAAACAATTACTGAACTAAAGGAGAAATCGTTGTTAAAAGCAAAAGAAAGTGTGAGCGAGACAGACCATAACCTTAGTGAAAGCGTACAGTATATATCGAAATCGATTAGTGAAATAAGAAACGAAATAAAGAAAAATAATAAAAATAGTCTACTAAGTGCAGAAAGGAGACAACATGAAATATTATTTTCTGACGTTGTAAAAACGAATGATCAATCTGTCTTTGTTTATCCTAAAAAGAAACAGCCATCAAATGAAACAAGAAAAGAATTAAAACAAAAAATTGACCCTACCAACATTAATATAAACAGTGTGGTAAACAAGAATAAGGGCGGTATTGCTATAAAATGTGCCGATAAAGTTTTAAGTGAAAAATTAAAAGATGCAATTAAGGAAAAATTGAATGACGAGTATAAAATAGAGATGCCTAATTTAATTAAACCAAAAGTTTGTATAATGAATTTAGTAAACGACGAACAGGAGGACCAAATTTTAAATAAAATAAAAAAGCAGAACCCTGAACTTTTAAACACAGAAATGAAAATAGTAAAAGTTTTCAAAAATAAAAACAGGTGGAGAAACTTAAATATAGTTATCGAGTTGGATAGTGAAAGCTTTTATAAAGTATTAAAGATCGGTGAGGTTAACATTGGGTGGGTGAAGTGCTTGGTAAGAGAATTTTATAATTTGTCAAGATGTTATAAGTGTCAAGGTTTTAACCATAAGGCTAACGTTTGTACAAACAAAATAGCTTGTATTAAGTGCAGTGAGGAACATAATTCAAAAGAATGCACAAATAGTTTAGTAAAATGCATAAATTGTTCAAAAGTTAATGAAAATCTTGGTATGAGCTATAATAATGATCACGCTACATGATCTGGCTACAATTTATAAGGCGTTTATTCGCCCGAAACTCGAGTACAACGCTCATATCTGGTCCGGTGCACCAATAACTTATTTGGAGGTACTTGACAGGATACAAAAACGCGCGATAAAACTCATTGGCGACCGAGACATCGCGAGATCGATTGACTCTCTTAGTCATCGTCGTAATGTCTCCTGCCTGTCGTTATTTTATCGTTATTTCCACCATAAGAGCTCAAACGAAATAGCCAGTTGCATTCCTCCCCTTGAACATTTCAACCGCAATACCCGCCATGCAGGGAATGCTCATCAGTTCACCCTCAAGCCTGTGTTCGGACGTAAAGTGAAGTTCAAAGAATCTTTCCTCAGCCGTACAACACGAATGTGGAATGCTCTTCCCCGCTCCATTTTTCCTACACATTATAACCTACAGACATTCAAAACCAACGTGCATCGGCATCTCTCCTTTCTCGCCCGCGCTGTGTAGCTAATACATTATAAGGGTCCCAACAAATCCCTTTAGTGCGCGCTTATTATAAAAAAAAAAAAAAAAAAAAAAACCAAGCTAATGATAAGTCTTGTCCAGTGTTTCTAAAAAAATTTAAAATACTTAAGGAGAGAATTCAGTATTAGCAACTAAAATGCTGGTACTTTAATGCACAAGGTTTTTCAAATAACTTTAATCAAATTGAAGCTATATTAAAAGATCACTGTTTCGAACTGATTGCGGTATCGGAAACCCATCTAACTGATGATATTGAAGACATCGAAATTCAATTACCAAACTATAAACCAATTAGATGTGATAGTACTAGCAGTTTTACTGGTGGGGTTGTACTATTTGTTAGAAACAGTAGTTCGGAAGTTGAATTTTGTACATGTTTTTCAGACTAGCTCGAGCAGATTTTGCTAACAAATCAACACATTGTAATAGTTGGTGATTTTAATATAAATATGAGATGCAAGGCACATACTCAAACAAAGTAAACGAAATTTTAATCAATAACAGCTGTGTGCAAATAATAAAAGAACCGACTAGAATGACTTCATCGACGCAAACCCTTACCGATCTTGTTATAACGACAGATGGTAGAAACATTTGGGCAGCTACTGTTCCTGAACTCAATATCGGTGATCATGAATCAGTTATTGTAAAAATTCCAGTTAAAAGGAATAACATAAAAATAAGTAAACAGTATAAAAATATATTTAGATATAACAAAACTGCATTTAAATCTTTAATGCAAAGAAAATTGAACAATTTAACCAATTGAGATGATTTAAATGAACTGTCAAAAAGTCTACAAACTTCTTAAATTGATAGTGTGATTGAATTAACTGCAAAAAAAATTTTTTATCAGTGCAATAACAAATGGTTCACAATTGAGCTAAAAGAGCTTAAAAAAAAGTAAAAGTGCAATTGTATATGAAAGCGCGTCTATCCAACCTCTCAAACGACTGGTGTGAATATAAACAGTAAGGAATGCTTATATAAATAGTTTACAAATAGCTAAAAAAAGGTTCACGTGCAATAAAATAAATAAATGTTCTAGTCAAAAAGAAATGTGGAAAGTTTTAAAAACATTAGTGTTAAAAAGGCAAAATGAAGAAATAAAAGAAGTTCACTTCCAGAACAAAATTGAAAGCAACCCGTTTACAATAGCGAATAAATTTAACTCATACTTTATTGAAAGCGTTAATAATATAAGCAATTCGATAAGTTCGAGTAGTTTTAGAGACACTGATCTAATTGAATTAGAAACGACTTTTAAATTTAAACCCATAACGTTAAATGATCTTTGGCTGGTGTGCAACACATTAAACAAGAAAAGAGACTTTTCGAATATAAACGTTCAAATATTAAAAGACTGCTTTAACGTAACTGGTCCACTGATCCTGAAAATTATTAATCTTTCTTTTTCTACAGGAGTGTTCCCTAAAAATTTAAAAGAATCTTTAGTTATATCTATACCCAAAGAATGTAATACAACTCAGTCTGATAAGTTTAGACCTATAAATATGGTTTCGGTTGTTGAAAAGATTATTGAAAAAGTGTCATACGATCAACTATTTAAGTATATTTCACAAAATAAGATCTTAGTGGATAACCAGTCTGGGTTTCGGCCAGGTCACTCTTGTGAAACGTCTCTGAACTATTTAATTGTGTCACTAAAAGAAGAAAGGCATGCAAATAACAAAATAATTGCGGTTTTCCTGGACTTTCAACGAGCTTTTGAAACCATAGATCGATCAATACTTATAAAAAAATTGCAGAAATACGGTTTAAAACATAAGGACGGGCTACAGTCCGCTTGGGCGAACTGTTGGATACCCTATTCTTATCCCTATCCCTCATAAGTGGGTGTGACAAAAGTCTAAGTATGGTTGAATTGTTAAGAACTCTCTACATATTTTGTTATATAACATTTAAAGGATTTTATCAAAAAAACGCTCCCTAGCTCGAACTTGGGTGTTTCAATAAAATTGTTTTATTTAATTGTGGGCGTGTCAGTAGGCGGATTTAAAAAAAATTAACACATGAGCATAAAGGGCCCCTAGAGAGTATATATTATAAATTTCAGCTCCCTAGCTCATTTTGAATTTTCAAAAAAAAAAAAAAAAAAAATTGTGTGCCACTGGCACGTGGGCGGATTTTGAAAATATTTACACATGAGCATATAGAGAGTATATATTATAAATTTTAGCTCCCTAGCTCAAACTTTGGATTTTCAAAAAAATTGTTTTATTTATTTGTGAGCGTGTCAGTGGGCGGATTTTGAAATTTTTTTTATCCCGAGCAGTTTTAGGAGTCATAGATCATATATAAAAAATTTCAGCTTTCTAGCTCAAAATTCGATTTTTTCCAAAATTTTGTTTTTTTGAGTTTGTGGGCGTGTCTGTGGGCGGATTTCAAAAATTCGTAAACTTGATTATTTCGGGATCCTAGAGAGTATATGGTTAAAATTTCAGCTCTCTAGGTCCAGTTTAAAGGCCTAATTTTTGCCGACGGACGGACGGACAGACGGACAGACGGACATGGCTAGATCGACATTACTATCGATGCTGATCATAAATATAGTAACTTTTAGGGGTCTACGGGCAATATTAAGGTATGTTACAAACTATGCGTCAAAATGAATATACCCCTAGAATAGGGTATAAAAACCTTGAACTAAGTTGGTTTAAATCCTATTTAAGTGAAAAAACTCAAAGAACCAAAATAAATAATGTGTTATCAGAAATCGGGTCAACAGTTTTTGGGGTACCACAGGGTACAATTCTCGGACCGTTGTTATTTTTATTATATATTAACGATATAACTACTGTGTTGAAACAGAGCAAGATATCATTATTTGCAGATGATGCCTTGTTATTTGTGTGCGGTAAAGACGATCATATAATTCATGAACAAATGATGAGTGATTTAAACAACCTTTACAAATGGCTGAATACAAATAAGTTGAAAATTAATGTTAGTAAATCGAAATGTATGGTGATTAATAGTGATTTGATTCCATATTTTAAAATCAATAATGAACAAATTCAGCAAGTTAAATTAATAAAATATCTCGGCATAATATTAGACAACAAATTTAATTTTAACGACCATTTCACATATGTTGCCAAGACGATTTCGAAAAAAATCGGCTTTCTAAGGAGAATTCGGAAAAATATTAATACGATGTGTGCGATTAACATTTATAATACGATAATCAAACCTCACTTTGAATTTTGTTCTACCATTTTATTTATAGGTAATACTTCGGAAATAAATCGTCTTCAAATTCTCCAAAACAAGGCAATGAAAATTATTTTAAGATGCGGCCTTTACACTCCAACTCAATGGATGCTTTCATGTCTACAGTGGCTGAACATTAAGCAAAGAATAACATTCAACACCTTAATTTTTGTTTTTAAATTCAAATATAAGATGGTACCAAATTATCTTTCATCTAAATTAACGTATGTACAGGACACTCAACCATACCAACTAACATCAAATTTTGATTTTCGATTAAGTTTGTTTAAAGATGTTAGAACTCAAAACACTATTATGTACAGAGGTTTAAAACTATTTAATGAATTACCAATCAACATAAAAAATGAACCAGTTTTTCGTACATTTAAAATGCTTCTTATAAATCACATTCGATCCATTGGTTAAATATTTGTAACAGTTTTAATTGATGTTAAATCTTGTTTTCTTTTATTTTTTGTTTTTAATAGTAAAATTATACTAAATAAAATACATACATACATACATACATACCGTGGTGCAACCGTGGCAAGTCTAAAGACTGCTCGCGGCACCCATTGGATAGCCTCGGCTTATCTGGCCCATGGCCACGTAGGGTCCTTGCCTGGTGTCAACCTAGAGGGACTGATCGCGGCAGCTGAACATCAAAAAACTGGGCTCATTAGTGGATGTGATGCCAATGCGCACCATTCAGTATGGGGCAATTCCGACATCAACGACAGAGGTGAGTCTCTTTTTGATTATATTCCTAATACTAATCTCATTGTGTGCAACATTGGTAGTGAACTTCATTACAAAAGATAGACAGAAGGTTCTAGACATAACTCTGGCCTCCGACTCAATCCATCAGGAAATTATAAACTGGAAAGTCTCGGCGGAACACTCTTTTAGTGACCACCGTTACATTCATTTCAGTTTAGCTGATGACCCTCCCCGCCAAACAATATTTAGGAAGGAAAACTGACTGGCTCAATTATAGAGAAGTGCTGATATCATCTCGCCTTTGCTTGAATCAATCCTGAAAAGACCCATAAGCCTATCGTCATTCCTTCTAAAAACATTAGAAAGGCTGATTGGTATCCATCTACGTACTAACATTGATACAAGACTTCTGTCTACGGCTCAACATGCATATTGCAAAGGCAAATCTGTTGAAACAGCCTTACATACGTTAATACGTTCAATCGAATATTCCCTTCACCATAAAGAGTACAATATGGTTGCTTTCCTGGACATTGAGGATGCTTTTAACAACGTCAATACATCCGCGATCGCAAATGCACTGTCAGATCTAAAGGTAGATGACTCACTTGGTGAGCTTATTAATCTACTTCTCACAAGTCGGATTATAAACTCGAAACTGGGTATGACATCGGCCAGAAGATCTGTCAGTAGAGGTACGCCACAACGTGGAGTCCTATCTCCCCTCCTTTGGAACTTAGTGGTGAACAAGCTGCTGATGTGCCTAGAAAAGGAGGGCTGCAGGGTGATTGCCTATGCAGATGACGTTGCAATTGCCGCCTCCGGGAAGCACCTAAACACCCTGAAAGAACTTCTCCAAAACGCTCTTAACAAGCTAACTACATGGGCAGATCGTAGTGGGGTGGGAGTTAACCCCCACAAAACCGAACTTGTTCTATTGACTAGGAAACATAAAATTCCATACATTGAACCCGCCTCTATCAGGGGCACAAGTCTAGTCTTTTCGGACGAGGCAAAATACTTGGGTCTCTTTGTGGATAGAAAGCTAAGCTTGAAACCTAACATTCAAGAAAGAGTTCGTAAAGCTACAGCAGCACTCCTCTCCTGCAAAAAAGCCATTGGCAAAAAATGGGGGCTTCAACCCCGCATTACCAACTGGCTATACATCTCGGTAATAAGACCGATACTTATGTACGGGGTGGTTGTTTGGTGGACTGCCCTAGATAAAGCGATAAATCGCAATAAGCTAAGCAAAGTCCAACGAACAGCGTGACTCTGCATGAGTGGTGCACTGCGCACTACCCCCTCTGCTGCAATGGAAATTCTGGAAATTCTGTTTCACCTGACACCCCTGGACATCTTTAGCAAGCAAGTGGCTGCTAGTGCGGCTATCCACCTCAAAACAACGTTTCAATGGTCCGAGAATGAAATCGACCACGCATCTATTCTGAAAAAATTTAGAATCCTCCCTAGTAGCATAGACTACACCACCCCTCAGACCCTTTTTAACAAAAACTTCAAGGTCAAGATCCCTCTCAGAACATTCTGGGAAGGGCCACCCGTCGAAAATCTGAATCTCAGCCTCTCCTTTCGACTCCCTGATCACTGCAGTGTGTTCCAGGCAGAAATCTTCTCAGATAGTCAAGCTGCATAAAAATCCCTGGATTCTGGGTCCACAAACTCTATCGTAGTCCGTGACTGTCAATCATCTCTAGCGGAGATGGCGAAGCATTTTAACATTCACCTATGCTGGGTGCCAGGACATACAGACATTCCAGTTAACTGTAGGGCGGATGAACTCGCCAGAAAAGGAACCACACTGCCCCTTCTACCTGATAAAGGTTCATTAGGCATCCCAATCGCTACATGCAAACTCATGTTTATGATGCACACACCGTTGAGAATTGCAACCTTAGGTGGACAAGGGGCAACACTTGTCTAGCAGCAGATTTGGCCAAAGCTGGTGTTTGATATCTCTAAACAGCCTTCACATTGGTGCTGTAATTGGTGTGATCACCGGACACTGTCTCATAGGCAGACATGCAACAAGGCTTGGCGTCCACACAAATGACTTCTGCAGAAGCTGTATGGACGAGGAAGAAGAGGAGACAATTTTCCACCTTCTCTGCACGTGCCCTGCTCTCTCTCAAAGACATAAACTCCAATTAGGATCCTTCCTTTACAATGATCTTAACGATCTCATTAACACCGACATAAAAAGTCTGTCAAGCTTCATAAAAAGCTCCAACTGGTTCAACGAGTAGGAGGATGATACGAGGGCGGGTCAATAAGTCCGTGACTTTTGGAATAAAACACAGATTTTTTGATAAAAAAAAAAAAAATATTTTTAACGTAGTCTCCCTTGAGCTCTATACACTTTGTCCAACGCTTCTCCAATTTTTTTATCCCTTCCAAAAAAAATGATTTGTCAAGGTCCTCAAAATAGGCCTTTGTTTGCGAGATGACTTCATCATTGGAGTCAAATCTTTTTCCACCAAGCCATTTCTTCAGGTTTGGGAACAAGAAGTACTCGTAGTCGCTCGGAGCCAAATCTGGAGAATAGGGTGGATGAGGGAGCAATTCATAGCCCAATTCATGGATTTTTGCCATGGCGACTGCACATGTGTGCACCCTTGCATTGTCTTGGTGGAAAAGAACTTTTTTCTTGGCCAAATGACGTCGGTTTTTTTTCAAATCGTCATTGAATCGGTCCAATAAGTTGGCATAATATTCCCCATTGATTGTTCTTCCCTTTTGAAGGTAGTCAATGTGGATTATCCCGCGTGCATCCCAAAAAACAGTCGCCATAACTTTATTGGCTGACAAACCCACCTTGGCCTTCTTTGGCGCCGATTCACCCTTAGAAACCCACTGTTTTGACTGTTGTTTGGTCTCTGGTGTGTTGTGATGGATCCATGTTTCGTCCATGGTTACAAAACGGTGCAAAAACTCCTCCATATTGCGATTAAACAACGCCAAACCTTCCTGTGAAGTTGTTACACGATTGCGTTTGTGGTCGACTGTGAGCAAACGCGGCACCCATCTTGCGGAAAGCTTTCTCATGCCCAAGTGATCATTCAAAATTGAAACCACTGAGCCATGCGAGATCCCTACGGCTTCCACAATCTCTCGCACTTTCAATCTTCGGTCGGCCAACACCATATGGTGAATTTTTCGATTGTTTCGGGTGTAGAGACCTCAACTGGGCGTCCAGGACGTTCGGCATCTTCAGTGCTTGTACTGCCACAACGAAATTCAGTAAACCACTTTTTTACCATTGAAATCGATGGTGCAGAGTCCCCATAGTATTTTTCAAGCTTAGCCTTGGTCTCGGTAATGGTTTTTTTTCGCAAGAAATAATGCTTAATAAGCACACGAAATTCACTTTTTTCCATTTTCTCCTCAAATTAGTGAGTAGTCTGATAAAAATAGCTGTCAAACACAAACTAACTGACGCAGCAAGTTTAAATTTTGACAGGAGTCAACTGACAGATGCCTGTTGACAGGAGCAGTGTTGCTGTTTCAGTAAAGAGGTCAGAAATTCAAAAAGTCACGGACTTATTGACCCGCCCTCGTACATCCGTGTGGTATCACAATGGGCCTGCCATTGATCTAAGTGTGTCGGCCTCTGCCGACTGCCACTACAACCTAACCTAACCTAACTCTGAAATCCAAAATCGAGACTTAAAGTTTCAAAATCAAAATCGAGATAAAAAATCTCAAAATCATAATCCGAAATCCAAAATTTACGAGTAACTCGAGAAATAACTTCTCAAAATCTCAAATCCAAAAATCAAAGATAATGTATATGTAAACCCTAAAACAAACGGACCAAACACAGGTTCAAGCTCCAAAACGAAATAAGAAGTAAAAATATTTCACTAAATCAAAATCATCGCCAAAATCGAAGTCCCGAACAAATAAATAACTTGCACGATTTTCTAAATAAAACACTAAGCTCCGACTTAAACAATTTCTCTAACACTCCTTCCCGAAATCCTACAAATATGAAGAAACGAGACGACAACCTTGATAAACCTATTGCTCATATAGGTTACTTAAATAATAATGCTTCTAACTTCAAAAGCGAAATCAAAATATTGTCTAAAGAAAATGCTTTTAGATACAGGTAATAGGCAAATTAAGTAAAAAGCTTTGGGTACACACAAGCAATATCACTGAGCTAAAAGGAATAGGCAGCACTCCCACACAGACACTCGGCACACTGTTTCTAAATAAAGAAATAACACCAGAAGTGAATCTAAAATATATTTTCCATGTAGTGTCTGTCTGACAATTTCCCCATAGCCCAAGATGGAATTCTAGGTGAAGACCTACTCAGAAATTTTAACGCAATATTAAACTTTAAAGACAATACCTTAACATACCACTTCAAAGATAAGAGATATTCTATAGATTTCATTAGCAAACGAAAGCCTATTATAATACCGGCTAGGTCCGAAAAAATTATAAAATATGGACCAATTCACGAGCCCTCAACTCAAATATATTTTGCACAGAAAATTCTCCCTCAAGTCTACACTTCTTCAGCTATTATGGAATCTAGAAACGGTTACGTATATATATCTGTATTAAACGCCAATAATGAAGATGTCGTCATACAAGATTTAAACCTAGAATTTGAAAACAGTAATGACTACTATGTTTGTAACCTCAATTCATTCGATACGCAACCTGTAATAAGCGAAAGGTTGGGGAAAATCCAAAACCAGCTTCAACTGGACCATTTAAATAGTGAAGAAAAGAAATCAGTTGTAGAAATTTGCCGTAAATATAACCATTTATTCTTCCTCGATGGCGACACCCTTTCAACTACGTCTGGATTTACACACCAAATAAACACCAAATATTTCCCCAGTAAACATTCGACCATATCGTTTGGCACAAACTCACACTCAAGAAATAAACGATCAAGTGGACAAAATGTTGCAAGATAACATAATTAGACCAAGTTCAAGTCCATGGAATTCCCCTTTATTAGTCGTCCCATAGAAAGGAAAACAGAAGTGGAGAGTAATAGTGGACTACAGAAGACTTAACGAAGTTACTATTGTGGATGCGTACCCGATACCAAATATAGAAGACATCCTCGGACAACTGGGTAATGCAAAGTATTTCACAACTTTGGACCTAGCTAGCGGATTTCATCAAATTGAGGTCAACGGAAACGACAAAGGGAAGACACGGCATTCAGTACACCTAACGGACATTTCGAGTTCAATAGAATGCCATTTGGGTTACGTAATGCTCCTCCTACTTTACAGCGGTTGATGAATAAAGTCCTTACAGGGTTACAAGGTATAAAATGTCTAGTATATCTGGATGATATTATGATATATGCAAAGAATTTAGATGATCATAACAAAAAACTCATCGAAGTATTTCAAGCTTTAGATAAATACAATCTTAAAATACAGTTAGAGAAGTGTAAGTTTTTAGAGAAAGAAGTCATGTATTTAGGACACATTATTTCAGAATCAGGAGTAAAACCAGATAAAGAAAAGATCTCAGCTATTCAAAACATAAAAATTCCCAAAAACCAAAAGGATATCAAATCTTTTGGCTGGGTATTACAGAAAGTTTATAAAGAACTTCTCTTAAATAGCAAACCCACTAAACAAACTTTTGCGCAAAGATGTAGTCTTTAAATGGGATACATTTTGCGTTGAGGCTTTTAAACTTCTAAAATAAGCAATAACTGAGCCTCCCATTTTACAATACCCTCGTTTTGAAAAGACATTCTTTATAACTACGGATGCCAGTAATGAAGCCATATGTGCAGTAATGTCACAGAAAGATATTGACGAAAACGATTTACCCATAGCATTTGCAAGCAGAATATTAAATAAGGCAGAGAGTAACTATTCCACCATAGAAAAGGAAGCTCTAGCAGTTGTTTGGGCAGTCACCCATTTCCGACCATATGTGTACCGAAGACATTTTGAAGCTATTACCGACCATAAGCCACTGGTATGGATATTTAACCTTAAGGATCCTTCTTTGAGAATACTGCGCTGGCGTATTAAACTTGAAGAGTACGATTTCACAGTGTCTTTTAAAGCAGGTCACCTCAACACCAATGCAGATGCTTTATCACGCTTAAACGCAGACTCCAATAATTTCATATGGGAGAAGAACTTTGTGGTACATAATCATAATATTAACAATTTTATAATTCAGATAATATCTGCAAGTGAAAATCATGCAACTTGTGAAACAAAAATATTTGCACTTCAACAAGAAGTTTGGTTTAACCTTATGATTGAAAATTCATGGCTGTATGTCAAGCCAAATCCAACAAGCTTTAGAATTTTATGCGGAGAATCTCCGAAAACCCCATACTACCCATATAGAAAAACTGGATTTAGATAGCTATAGTATAAACATTAAGAATTCAATGAAGAAAAATGTAATGTTATTCCATGTAAGTCATCAGCATGCCTATATTTCAATTTCCACAATTTTTGTAGTCTGTATAATTGTAGCCTTGTATGTAACATTTAAAAAATATATCAAAATTAAATTTACAAAAAACAAAAATATGTTAACAGAAAAAGCAATAGAAAATGCGGAAACAGCCGATTTATAAATGTAAAAAATGTATAAAACGTATTTTTAAACAAATAAATGTAAATATAGAAAAATTCATTATGTAAAAAAAAAAAAATAACAAAGAAAAAAGAACTGTTATTAAATAAAGTTGTAGTAGCCTTCGTTCATTGCTTCACTCATACCTTTCTTGCCGAAAGATCTCACTCGTTGCCTCGTACGCCTTTCGTATTCTAAGGGGGGAAGACTGTTGTGCCCTCAGCCTATAGTCTAGAGACCACACCTAATTCCCACGAACTGCCCATGCCATACGACGACATAGTTCGATTATGCGCCCCATATGTTCTAAATGTGTCATCGGCAACAAAGCCAATACCGGAATAAGAATGCATAGCGAATCGAACTATGTAACTATGTCAACAATAAAGCAATACAACACACTGCGGTGTCACATTACAAACCTAAGCAGTACTGACCCACCGCAGCGTGAACTATGTCAAGTGCATATGCTTAGGGTTACAATGACCACATGTGTTCGCAATTAGGCAAGTTAGTAATGGGTCTGGCACAGATTGCGTGGTTGACCTGGAACTGGTGATGATCGTAGGCAAGAAGGAAATGCATAGAAAATGAACATGGCACTCTGATTTAAACTCTCAAAGTAGGCGCTCGTTTTTCTTTTCACGCGCACGATCTAACAGTAGAAGATTCGACTATCACAGAGCATTGCCGTGTTAAAAAAAAACACCTGATGACTATGGGCATATCACAGGATAATACCTGCAGATTGTGCAACAAAGACGTTGAAACAGCAGAATACATACTGTGTGAATGCAACTGCTTAATCAAAACGCTTCAACGTTATCTAGGTAAATTCTACCTTGAAGCAGCAAACATAGCTGCCAGCTCTCTAAAAGAATTAGCCGCCTTACTTAAAAACTGCGTCAGTGCGGACGAGCTCTAAATGGAGGATATTACAATAGGCCCATAAGCGGCCGCAGTGAACTGGATACAATATACCACCTCCCCCCAAAAATCTAATCTAATCTAATGGGCGTATATCGCAAAAAAAATGTTTCCTCAAGCAACGAATGTTTATTATTATTTATTTCATTTCATCAACTGAGGTACACTTGGTCCTCTAATGGATTACATACATACTTAATTCGACAAATTATTAACATACTTAATTAACCTCACCAAAGTTTGTTAAAAGTATAAGCAATTGATTTTTGAACGTATTTCTACTTATATTAGAGTGAAGATCAATGAGATTCCCAATTGAATTAGCTTCTCTTAAGCATCTAGTTATTGTTTCATTATATCCGTATTGTACTCTATGCATAGGCTCAACAAAAATATTTTGATTTCTCAATGGTATCACGGGTCTTCGATATCTGATCTGTGTAAGCAGGTAAGGACAATTTATTTGTTTAGTTATTAGGTCTCTCACAAACATGATCGAAAAATACCTCCGCCGAATACATAAAGGCAAAATTCCAATCAGCTGGCATCTGATATTATATGGTGGCAAGTCGATATTCCAATTAAGCTTTTTTATCGCAGCTCTAGTAAACCATTTTTGAATCTTCTCTATCCTTCTAGAGTGAACCATATAATATGGATTCCAGATAACAGAGCAGTAATCTAGGGAAGACCTCACATATGCAAAATATAGGTATTTAAGGGTATGCGGGTCAGAAAAATCTTGAGAGTTTCGCAAAATAAATCCCATCATTGACCTGCATTTTGTGACGAGGTAGTCTATGTGACTATTGAAGTTGAGTTTATAGTCAAATAATACGCCTAAGTCTTTTTTGGATGCGATGCTTTCCAAAGGTAGATTTGTTATGCTGTAGGTAAACTGAATTTGTTCCCGTTTCCGGCAGAATGTAAGGCTATTGCACTTTGAAACATTAAGATTTAAACAGTTAAGTGTACACCAATCTGATAATCTATTGAGGTCATCCTGCAACAATAAACAGTCCTGGGGTGATTTAATAGATCGAAAAATTTTCAAGTCATCAGCGAACATTAAGCATTCAGAATTAAGGATGACATTGGGAATATCATTAACAAATAAAAGAAACAACAAAGGCCCAAGATGGCTGCCTTGAGGGACTCCCGAAGTAGCGTCAATGCGATCTGAGACAATACCATTAATCCTAACAAACTGCGAGCGTCCTCTTAAGTAAGAATTGAACCATTCTAAGAGACTTGAGTGAAAACCATTGTTGCGCAATTTATTAAGAAGAATATCGTGGTTTACCCGATCAAATGCTTTTGCAAAATCTGTGTAGATGACATCGCACTGCATACCATTTTCCATGTTGTTTGCTATAAAATTTGTTAAAATTGTCAGATTAGTCTCTGTGGATCTTCCAGCAATAAAACCATGCTGATACGAAGAAATTGTGGACTTAAGAAGAGCTGTAAGTTTACCACAAACAAGTTTTTCGAACAATTTCGGGATAGTGGGAATTTTCGATATTGGACGATAGTGAGTAACATCTTGTTTGGGACCAGATTTATAAATCGGTGTTATGAATGAGCTCTTCCAAGCATCTAAAAAAATTCCCTGCTCCAATGAACTATTGAAGAGCATATGAAGTGGCACTGAAAGTTCATCCGCGCATCTTTTTAAAATAATGGGAGGAATGCCATCAACGTCTCCTCTCATGTCGGATACTAAATCGGACAGCGCAACTACTACTTCAGAAATAGATAAGTATATGCTACCAACGTTAATAGAATTCGTGGAGTAGTCAGATATCGTACCTGCTCGTAAGATAGGCTTATTATTTGAATAAACAGATTTGAAATGGCTAGCAAACATGTTGCAAATAACTGAGAGGTCTGTTGACAACTCGCCATTATACTTCATACTATTAGGAATTCCAGTCGATTGTTTTTTGCAATTGATGAAACTCCAAAATCGTTTACTATTGACTTTCAGGTCTGATTCCACTGAAAGGACATATTGCTTATATAAAAATTTGTTAAGAACTTTAAAATCTTTTTGAAGAGTCCTATATTTCAGAAGTAATTCTCGATCAGAAGATGATTTGCGCAATTGTTTATAAGTCTTGTTTTTCAGGTTATTTAGATGGATTAATCTTTTATTAAACCATATGGGCTTTGAGTTTCTCATGATCAGGGTATTGTATGAGTGTTTCAAGTCTATGCCATCAAATATTGAGGACCACGCAATACCATTTAGACAATTTTTAATATTACCAAAATTGGCTCTATGAAAATTGTACTTAAAGTTTGAAACAGAAATTGGCTTAACAAATTTGTAGAACTGAAAATCTAGGCTTAATGCAACATGGTGGATTGAATCTGGCACAAATGGAAGGATACATTTACTAATGTTGACGTTAAACTCAGTATCGACAAAAACTAAGTCAAGAGTACGGTCTAAAGAATTTTTAATATTATTAATTTGCCGAAGGTCAAATTGTGCAAAAGTATCAACTACTTCACTCTCAAAATCAAAATTTACATTAAAAGGAACGATTTTTAGGTCATCGGAATCAAGTAACCAATTTAAATTCGGCAAATTAAAATCCCCCATAATGAGGATATGCTGATTATCATTCAAGTTATTTAATACAGAACAACAGTTATCTACATGAAGTTTATATAATTCAAAAGAACTCTTTGGTGGGATATAACTTACGATACAATAAATGTTTTTGGTGTTGTCAATTCTTATCTTGACTATTATTTGGTCAACATCTAAATGATCGGATAAGTGGGGTAAATCAACTTCTACAGCATTCAAAGAAGCACGAACAGCAATTAACACTCCGCCGCCTCTCTCGGAACCAGTCAAATCAGCACATCGATCTTTTCGGAATACCGAGTATTGCTGGTTATTAAAAATTTCGGCATTATGATGTTTGCTAGACAGCCAAGTTTCGGTGAAAGCCATGACGTCATATTGTAGCGAGGAGGAAAAAAGTAGGAACTGATTGAGTTTAGTTCGAAGACCTCCAATATTTTGGTAGTACAGATGAAAGCTTTGAGGATAAGGCGATGAGTCCGAAGAACTTAATCGTTTTTTGGATGGATACTGTCCGGGACGTTTAAAATCGCTTCCTTGATCAATGTTGCATTTAAAGCATTAGGTACCTTTCTCGGTCGCTGTACAAATTCATGCACCAAAGTTCCATCAGGCCAAAAACCTTTCGCAACGATTTTGACAAAGTCAATTTCATTTAACTGACATCCACCACAAAATTCCTAAACATTATAAAATACAAACACAAACTCCGACGCTACCAAAGCAAAATCCGTGAATTGAAGATCTGCGTTAGTTTTCTAAAACAATTTAACGCAGGTACGGTAATTTTTTTTTGGTTCACAAACAAAATCAACAGCTCACGATCCGCTATCGGGCGGATGGTGCTTCTACCCAACCATTTAAAGTG
The DNA here is from genome assembly GCA_949715645.1 of Portevinia maculata. Classification (NCBI taxonomy): domain Eukaryota; kingdom Metazoa; phylum Arthropoda; class Insecta; order Diptera; family Syrphidae; genus Portevinia; species Portevinia maculata. The sequence goes on from OX454526.1 coordinate 186,801,877, forward strand.
CACACACGAAAATCATACTGCACCTGCAATAGCCAAGCAAACGCAGAAGCGATGGAGTCGGATTTAGCACAGTAGAATACCCAACGCTGTGGCTTTTTGTTTGGTTTTTTTTCACACACGATGTCGCGGCGCGTACATTAATTTGTAGTTTCGTAACCCAAAACTAAACAAACAAAAAAACAAGAAAAACAACAACAAAGCTTTGTAGCGGAAGCGAGCGCGAGACCGAAAAGTCACATATGCGCTTTTGTCGGGATGCAGACAGCAACTGAAGAGCCTTTCAAAAAAGCTCCTGACAAAGTCCTTTATGTTGTCACGCAAGATTTGTATCAGTGCCTCGCTGTTGAGTAATGAAGAGTCCATTTCAGGCTTTAAAGAATTTGATAGCTAAAAGGTTCGGCGTATTTTCTCTCTTGGTTGGTCGGTGAGGTTTCGAAAACAAAAACCTTTTGTTCATTTAGTGTGAGGTTAGCTTTTGGCTTAAAAATACTTTGGGTTCTATTTAGCAGCTAGAACTTACAGAGGATTTCAATTTTTATTGAGAAATCAGACTTTTGAGAATCTTTTAAACAAGGAACTAATGACTTTTCAGCACTTTCACTGATTTTTTGTAAGAGCTCTATACAAATTTCAATTTAACTTTGACAGAACAAAATATGATAATCAATCAGAACTTCATACCTTACCATATGAGCCAAATAAGTACATACATACAATCATTTAGAAGATGTCATTGTGTAACTTCGAGAATCTTCTCAGGTTTCGTTTCCATGTTTCTAGGGACTGCAGAAGAATGACAAAATACATTCTATAGCAAATGGAATAATATGAGCTCGATATTGCGTTGTGTAGGTGCTCAATGCCGCGTCAATTTCAGGTGTACGTACAAAGTAATGTCATAAGTTATAAGAAAGGAATGTAATATAGGCAAAATAATGTAATAAGTACACACATAAGTAATGACATAATTAATCACATTTTGACATTTACTTTTGTTCCACCTTGTGCTTGAATGAGTACAGCAAAAAAAATCAATTTTTATTTTATATACAAGAATTGGCGAAAAGATGGAGGAAATCAAAAAGACTTTCCATATTGTTTAGACAAAGTCTATGCTTGAGTGGTGGTTTGGTGTTGAAGAATTAAGGTAATAATAATGGCCGTAACTAATCCTCTTTGGCCAACGTCAGCCCTCACATTCCCAAACTGAGTTACTGGCACACGTCAAACAACGCTAGTTATGAGAGATGTATGGAGCCTCGGATAATGAAGACCCTCTAATGGAATGTCAATGGAATACAATTTAAGAGTATGTCCCTGGAACATGCGGACACCCCAAATGCTACTCAAAAACTTGAGCGGCATCTTACTCTTGACTTTACTCCCTCATACATGTCCATGATCATATGTACGAAGTTGTCTGGTACTGCTCGTTGTCTTAGCGCCACCCGTAACAGATCCCTTATCAGTCTCGCGTATCGTGTTTCCTTTGTACAGAAGAAGAAGACAGTTTTCTCCACTGGTCAAGCGATCGCCTCAGAGGAATCTCGTCCGACTCGACTGCTTTTCGCTTTTTGGAGTCTTTGAGCGTCTTCCTAACTTTTCGACAGTAATATCGGGTACTTCTTCATTGTTAGGAACGGCTCTTGGAAAATAAATCCGAGGAATTTGTTCATTTAGAAGTCCTTCACAATACTGTAACCACCTGTGTGAAATTTTTTTCATTATCCACAAGAAGCAGCCTAATTTACCTCTACAAGTGACAGATTTCTCAAAATAGAAGAAACAGAGCTCAAGTGCCATCATGAAGAAGCAGATACCAGAATAATATATCAAGTTAGTGAACTGAGAATTAACTCTAAAATAGTCTAGTAGCTCTCAGTATCACCCAATCTGGCTTGTTGTTGCTTGGCTTACCCTTTTTCCCAGTTTATTCCGTAGTTCTTAGGGTCCTTACGGTAGCTTTGAACAACAGTTGGTTCTCTTACCGGATATAAAATGGATAGATTTGCCTTGTTCCTGGTAAGCTCGAATTTGTCCTATTTCATCTTTAGTTAATGAATTTCTTGTATCCATAGTTGTTGTTTCTATGAAATTATGTTTTGAACTAAGGTCCCTGGTACTCTTAATACATTTATATTTAATTTGAAATATGATAACAGTTCGTAATGTGTGGAAGTGAAAGGAAAAAAATCCCAGATTATCGAGGTATGTATTTTAAAAATATCGTAAAATTAAACCAAAAAAATATCTGTTCGTAATCAAATGAAAATGAGTGTATGTGTACATATGCAGTCGGTTTTTTTAATGATGGAAATTTGTGCACTTTTATAGAAATGTAAACGGTCATAGGTGAAGAAAGCGCCAAAGCCTCCGGAGTTGTAATTCAGCTTAACTTGCTTTACATTAGTAGTACCTTATTATTTTTCATAACTAAAAAACTAAGAAATTCTAATTTAACTAATAAGCCCTTTAAATAAACAAATTAAATAAAAGAAATGACGCGCTAGGTTATATAAAGCTGTACTCTTCTTCTCTCCCAATGACGGTGAGGTGAAGAGGACGAGTCAGCTGAACACATTTTATGTGAATGTCGAGCCCTTAATGGAATTACAAAGTAGATATTTTTCAGGGTACACATGTACCCCGAAGACATAAAGAATTCTTCTACTAGTAAAATTATCCGCTTTCCACGGAAAGTGGAAGTCCTACTAGTCTAAACTTTTCTGGCCAATACGGTAAGATCTGTTAGGTCGAAGCGCTTATATCGCCTTGGCGAGCCAGAAGTTTAAAAAAAAAATTACGGGGAGGCCTGATTCGGATTAAAGGAATCATAAGCCTCTCACTTAAATGCATCCCTACAGGTCCACCTACAGGGTAGGTTGATGTTGCCTTTTTAACAGGGTTGGTAGGATCTCTCCTTTGAACATGACAGCAACAACTGAGACGGTCGCGCTCCATTTTCTCCGATGTAGAGTATGTGCGCTAGGGCGCAGAAGGAAAATCTAACAACAGACAATAAAGAAGTTTAAGTGGATAAACAATCAAAACCCTATTTCAGGCTGAATCGAAACTTGTGCCTTCAATGGCAGAGTGCGTAGTGTAATGCCTGAGACGATGCTGATGTTCATTTAGAAACCCTTTATCACGAAATGGTAATATTAAGTAAGATACCAATGGATACGCCGAATCACCTAAGCGATATGCTCCCTGGGGTTGATTTTAACGATTTTTTAGTGCTACCCCTAGTGGGCTATTTCGCCACACATCAGCATCATGCGTCCTTCCTGGTCAGCCAAAGTATATGTCTGTGAAAATAAATTCAGCATCGCACACAGCCTGTAGAAGTAAGAGAATAGAAATTATTTTGTACAAATTTACTTGCAATATTACGGAATGCGTTCCATGACGGTTATAATTGATATGGCAGTCACCGTTTCATAAAGGCTTGGGAATTTGAATGTGAATGCCATCAATACATCAAACAACACATGGGAATGTATAGTTTCTAAGAACATGGTATTCGTCTATCTTCTTGTTCAAATCCACTTCAGTTCTGGCCACTTTATGAACCTATTTCGATGTCTAGTTATAACAATAAGAAGTTCCTTGACCAATATTGAATCGATTCTAAACATGGTTAACCTGTAAGGTTGTTCTTTTCATTCTGAAATGGCTATAAAAGATGTCATCCGGCAAACTGTTTATAATCTCAAAACAATGCCAGATTTTTAGATATACGCCGTTGCAAATTTATATAAACCAGGAATAGTTTTCTTGAAACCCATTTATTTCCTTTTTTTAATATTATTATTGCAACCATCCAATAAAATGTTAAGAGACCTATATTTTTAAACTGCCTACATGTGATATCTCCCTTATCCGCCTTTTAACACAAGTGCTGTTTTTTTAATTAAGTGCATAACATGCTTAGTTAAATGTAAACTGATAAGTAGTTGAATTTCTAATGCTTACCTGCTGCGGCTGCAAATCACAAATTATGGTACTCATTGTACTTAAAATTTCATCGATAAACGTGCATGCTTCATTTGGTTGAATCGTTACAAAATGTCTTCTGCATTTGATTGCTATTTTAATAAATGTATCACAGGCCATATCCTGAACTCCATCATGTGTTTCATGCATAAACTCAAATAATTTGTTTACCACCGTTTTTAAAAATTTCCAGTGAGCGCGCAAGAATCTTGGATACTGCCCAACAACGTACATAATATTGGATGCTATTATTGCCTTATTATCTTTTCCCTTTTTTTGTTCACACAGGCCAAGTAAATCTTTTATAACAGTAACCAAAAAACGTTTTTCGTCTTCTTCACTAAAAGCACCTAAACGAAATAAAAAGAGAATCATTTTAATTTGATACTATCTTATTGAGGCCTTACTAGTTTTTTTTATATTAATTAATTTGTTTCCTGGAAATAAAACATCAAACAAAAATATGTAACTGCATTTTTTTGAGAAACACAATGCTTGAGGAAGAAATTCATTAATTGATGATAAGCTTGTTGGGCATTGGGTGTAGCGTTAGCGATGTGCAGGCATATGATGCCTTTGTCAGAAGTTCAAGTTTGAAGTGGAGAAATATTGAAGTTGAGAGATAAGGGAACAATCTTAAAAGAGAAGTAGCAATGGAACTCTTAAGTACCATACCATCCTTGAGGGCTTTAAGAAGGAGTTTTCTAAGTTCCTGCAAAGAGAGTCTCGGTTAAGCTAACGAAGAGTTTGACTCCCTGCGGATTTCGTAAAAGCAATCAAGAAATCTGTTCCGTATCTTAACCCTCTAACGGGCAAACTCGTAAAATTGGTCAGATCGAACTGAAATTTGTTTTCCAAGTAAATATAGGTAAAAGAACCTTAAGTTTAAATTTTCAGGCACAAGTTTTGTGTGAAACGACCGCTAGGTGAGAAATAGTGAAGACCGTCTTGAGACGGTCTTGCCGGTTTGTATGTAAATAATAATACATAAATAACATAAGTAAATATTTATGTATCAAGCAAGTTTGATTCATAAAAGGGGTTGGATAAGGTATAAAATATATTATTTTCTGGCGGTAGTCCCAGAACCAATTTTTATCGACTGTTCCACATAAATGAATGTTGCATTTGGAACAAATGACTTGTGTATCCGACTTTTTACAATGTTTGTACTTTTTTTACCTTTTCTATCAACCCAAATTGGAAAATGATTTTCGCCATCAAACCGAACATCTTCAACTTGATGAACAGCTCTTTTCCCAACACTTGGTGTGCAAGGCATTAGTGATATTGTCCGATCAACAATTTGAGCCGATAATGGTCGACCTACAGGCCGTTTCTCTTTGCAGTTAACAAGTCTAGCAGCTATTTCCTAACTAATTGTGGAAGCTGCAGATGGTGTTCTTCTTCGAACACATGGTTGGAATTATTTGATTTCACACTATGTATGCGTTTGTATAAAATTAACACATTTGTAGCGGCCATGTCTACAAAATGGTAGCGGAGTCTAATCATAATGCCACAACACTTAGTTCGAATGTAATACCGATCCATAGGTCTGCCCATAAGATCAACTCCACCCATGTGAGCATTATATTCTCGGATGATTTGCGGGTAGTTTATTTCAGTAATTTTTTCTGATTTCTATTATACCGAGGGGCATACGCTGTTTGTTGATCAAAATGTATCCCTGTGAAAGGTTCAATACCAACATATGTAGATGCCAGGCGCACACACTTGTTATCTTGCCACAAAACAGTGTTCACATCGATTCCTTGGATTGAGGTCATGTATTCTGTGGAAAATCCTCTATTCTCTTTGCTCACTTCTCTGTCAGTCGGCATCTTACACGCTCTTATACGATTGGCTATGAATAAAATAATGTAATTTTGATCAACAAAATTACTAAAAAAAAACAATCACCTCTCACTGTGATAAGTCGCCACAAAAAGCTCTTCGTTTACATGTAAACGCATGGAGCGTTTGCTCCGCATCAGTTTGGAAAGCTCTTTCGAGTCCATCCTAATTTCGTTTAGAGCTTTGACAAAAAAAAAAGGTATACCTCCTCCAGTGTAGGTTGAACTGATGGTCCAGTAGCTTCGAATGTTGGCAAGGGAGATCGGGCTCTTTTGGGTGGTTTGAGGCGTGAGTTTGTTATAATCGCAGTTGATGTGGATGGTTCTTGTTCAGTTTCGTCCGCCGCAATACAAAGAACAAATGTTGAAGAATCTGCTGAATTCTCGATTTCACTAATATTTATAGACAAATGTATGGCCTCTACAAATGCATCTGTTGTCTCAGCTTCATTCATTTCCTGGATGCATTCTTCAATTTCCTGGCCATCGTTCTTGGCAGCTCAGCTAAGCTATCAGACTCAAAGTTGTCGACAACATAGTCTGGATCAACGACACTGACATCACTGCTATAAATTTCATATTGGCTTTCCACGGAATCGATGAACTCGATCAATTGATCATACCACAATTTTCCCAAGTTGAATTTTTTGTTATAATTTCGCTTACAACGATCCATCTACCACACAAAAATTTCAAGAAAAGGGGGAAAATGATTACATTGGTGTTTCTTAGCATCAAAGACGTGAACACCAATGAAACAGAGGGGGACAAAACGGCAAGGCCGTCTTGAGACAGTCTTTCATTTTTCGTTTCTAAAGCACCCTTTACATTATTTTTTTTCATTTCAACTATAACATATAACCCAAATATAATATAATATCTACTAACGGTAAAATTATAGATTCGATCACTTGTTTTAAAATATCTTTATTTAATAATTTAAAACAAAATTTTTTGCGAAACAATTTTTGGTGCTATTTTGTTGGCTGTTTGCACTTGAAGGATGATAACACCTTAACACGTGGTCGAATTGCAATTATATGTTGTCACAATGCCAATCAGACTACACTAACAAGGTTTTCACCACTTTGAGCAAAAAAATAATTGATTTGAACTCTGGAGGCCAAAAATCAAAGGCCGTCTGGAGACGGTCTTACCCGATAGAGGGTTAAACTTTCGGGAAATTTACTTCTCTAGGAAATATTTCTCACATCGACCTTCCCTCTATCAACGATATAAATTTAAAATTTTGATTTCAGATAAAAAGTAAGCTGGAAACCTAACATTTAAGAAAGAGTCAGGAAAGCTACGGTAGCGCTTTTTTCTTTATAAAAAACATAGTTGAGGGCTACAGTCCACTTAGGCGAACTGTTGCATACTTTATTCATATTCATATCCCAAAACCAAACCAACTTCTAACTAGAGAAATATGTTCTCAAAAGCAAAATCCAAAATTCTTAATCTAGGTAATGTTTATGTAGAACCGTATCAATATTTTAGTTGTAATAAGCCAAACCCAAAATCAGACCCGAACAAAGCCGAAAATGATTTTAAAAATAAAAATATCTCGCTAAAGTAAAAAACACCGGCTAAATTTAACTCGAATTGCAACCCAAAATCTACACCAATTCCTTACTAGAGATATAGAAAATAAACCCACTGCATCCCTTATGGTCTGCCTGTGGGGTTCTCCGGTTCGACCTCGAAAAATAGCGACCAAGCGAGGCCAATCAAATGCTGGTGTTGCTGCATTTTTTTGATCCAGGAGTTTTAATGCCTGCGTTTGTATTGGAACGTTGATTTATATTGCCTTTTTGACAGGGTTGGTAGGACATGACAGTACCAACTGAGCCGCTCGCTTTTTTTCGAGATGGGTTTTTTGATGTGAAGGCTTCCTCGAATGTTGGAACTTCTTATTCTGTCAATCTTTGTCACTCCTGCCGTCATGCGAAGAATCTTCATCTCAGCTGCCGTTAATTTGCCCTCATACTTTTGTACGCTGTCCAACATTGTGAACCATATGTGATCGCCGGGCGCTCAACTGCGGTGTAGAGCTTTGCATTTTTCGATCACAGAAGATGGCTGAGTTTTCCCGCCACTTCATACACCCTACGCTTACGCGATGCTTAATGTCGTCATCACAGCTTGCTTAGCTATTGACCATCATAACCCTAAATGTTTGAGCTTTTTGCAATGAGGAGTGATTCTCAATGTCTGGAATAGGTCGGAGTGGATCGGAGAACGGACAATACATCTATTCTGTTTCCGCTGTTATGGAGAGAAGTCAGAGTGGTTTTTATACCCAAAGCCTGTTAATGCTCCCATATAAATTCTAAGGATCTCAGACCCACAAGCCTATCATCACTCCTTCTAAAAACGTTAGAAAGGCTTTATACCCATCTACGTACTAGCATGACTCCTATCTACGGCTCAACATCTCTGCAAATACAAAGTGCTTCAGCTCCAGTAGCAACAACATCAAAAGCACAACCGCAGCCAGCAGAAGAAGAAAAAACGGTAGCAGCTCCGGCGCCCAAACAACGACCAAAGCGTAATCCACAAACTCTCGCTACGCGACGAATCGATGATGAGTTAGCCGACAAACGGCCAGCGACAACAGACACTGTGCCAGACGGTCAACTTGCGGGCAACAAAAGTTCAATCACCCTGGAATTGCTCTATGAAGAAATTCTCTGCATAAAAAAATTAATTGTGAGTTTCTCAGTACAATTCGACAGCTGAGAGACGAAAACAAAGTGCTGAAACAGAAGATCACTACGCTGGAGGGAAAGTTAAATTGGAGAGAACAAAAAAACGTAGAAAAAATTATAGAGATAACTGGGATACCTGGAGTCAACAACAGCAACGCTGAGGAATGCGTCCAAAAAATATTCCGAAGTGCCTTGGATGTCTCTTTCACTGCCGCTGATATACATCATTGCTTCGTCAAGTGGGCATGGAAAAGAAAATCGAATATTGACTCAACTGGACAGTCTTCAAACAACAACAAGAAATCCAGTGATATTCTCTGCATTCACCTATCTTCACTAGATGCCAAATAAAGGGTAATGAAGTGCAAGAGGAATGCAGCTAAGAAACTAAAGTCATCTTTATTTGATCCTGCAAACAAGGGTAGTATTTTTATTAATGATTGTTTTACAAGCTACACGCGCGCTTTATTTATGGAAGCTAAAAAAGTCAAGACGGAAAATAATTATAAATACTTGTGGTTCCAAAACTGTCAGACATGATCTGTTGAAACAGCCTTACATACGTTAGGTTAGGAAAGCGGGTCTTGCGCCCGCCCTACTAAGGTCAATATAGACCCTTTGTGATACACTGGGGTTATGATTAGGAGCCAATGAAAATACCCATGCAAAACCTTGCGGGCTTACAATCCATCCCTATGCATTTATGAACTTGTGCACGTCGTTTACAGACTTCCCAGATAGTTCTTCATACTTCGGGTAGAACTTTCTTTCGACCACTTTATTTCTAATACGGCAGAGTGCAGGGAAGTGACAGCGGAAATGAGGGGTATCCTCAATCACTTCCTCGTCCTCGCATCCTCTGCAGAGGTCATCTGTGTTGAGCCTCGATTTCCTTGCATAGTAGCCAAGCATATTGTGTCCGGTGATAACACACGCCAGAGGACAAGGATTTTTTGATAATCTGAAGGATTCACTCGGTCTTTTGTTTGTTATATAGTGGCCACATTTTCCTGGTTATAACACAGGAGTCGCGGGTACTCCATCTTTCGTTAGCTGGCACCAGTGTTTTATCCCCAATCACCTGTTTAAAGTAATAGGGTGGAGTTTTTACTGTATTGTCCACCTGTCTTAAATCAAGCGATGACCCTTTCCTTGCTAGTTCATCGGCTCTTTCAAGAACCAGTAGCTCTTCGCGACAGCTACTTACAAGCTTCGATTTTATCTCTGTGGCATTAATATCAGCCTGTGTTGTTGGCATCATTACAATCTGTTTAGTAGCATATAGGGCTATCATTTCATATCCTTTAAATTGAGGCTCCAGTTCAATTTCCTATCTAGAATCACGGTTCTCGTATTCCGATGTTTTTAGTAGAGTTCCATCAATTGTTGATCGATTAAATTGCGGTATACTCCTTTTGTTTGTGAAGAACCCCAGTTCTGTCCTCTGTGTGTTAACCGAAAGTCCACAGTTTCTGCTCCAGGTATCAACCATAGATAAGCCGTTCTGTATTTGTTCGCTTAGAGTGGATGAAAATTTCCCCGTCGCTATCAGTGATAAGTCGTCTGCGTATGCTACTGCCTTGACTCCAGTACATTTTAGTTCAATCAGAATCTCGTTTAAAACGAGTACCCATAGAAGGGGTGATAGGACTCAGCCTTGAGGAGTTCCCCTAGATGCTGACACCTTTATTATTTCACCATCTATTTCTGAGTTGATGCATCTATTTTTAAGCATGCACATTATCCAATTGATAATGGCACCCTCCACATTAAGGTTTACTAGGGCTCTTTCTATCGATTCTTCAACCAACACCATATGCAAATCCTTTAACGAATCACGAATCACATCATCATCCTTATTGCATTTCTGGCTGATTTACCTGCGACAAACCCGCACTGGTCTTCAGATAGCCGTATTATTTTTATGGTGTGACATCAGCTTGATTGAACAGTAATTATATGTCTCACGTATCGCCTTTTCCTTTGTATAAAGGAACAACAAAACTTTTCCTTCACTGTGCCCGTGTTCTGCAACTATCGCATCGTTATATTTATCACATGAACGATGTGAATTGAAATAAAATTCATTATATCACATTTCCGTGTTCTGTAACTATGCGATGCGAAAACTATACCACATGGAACATTGTGAAATGAAACCTCTGGAAATATGTGATATATTCAGGTTCTGTAAGTTTCGAGGTCGATAAATTATTCACTTCAACTGTCAAAATTTATAACATTTTAATTGGCTTGCGACATTTTTGATTTTTTATTAACTTCCCAGTGGAAGTTCTTGTAATCGGGCCGATTTTGTGAATCGCGGATTTTGACATATCTTCACGCTTCAAGGTCACCAGAATCCAATTCCAACGTTTTTATAGAGATGTTTGCCGTTTGTATGTACGTATGTGCGTATGTACGTATGTGCGGTCGGAATTATCTTTCGCCACGATTATCTCGAGAACCAAAGATGACATTGACATAGGACCGGGTTTATTCGAAGCGTAATTACGTAACTCAGAACTGATTAAGTTTCCAGCGAAATCGGTCCAGCCGTTTTTTGTTAGTAAATAAATAACTAAGAAAACTGGCTGAATTTTGAAATTGATGATTTGTACTATTTACTAACTTCCCAGTGGAAGTTCTTGTAATGTGGCCAATTTTGTTAATCGCGGATTTTGACATATCTCCACGTTTCAAGGTTACCAGAATCCAGATCCAACGTTTTTATAGAGATGTCTGTGTGTGTGTATGTACGTATGTGCGTAAGTGCGATCGGAATTATCTTTCGCCACGATTATTTCGAGAACCAAAGATGACATTGACATGGGACCAGGTTTATTCAAGGCGTAATTACGTAAATCAGAACTGATTAAGTTTCCAGCGAAATCGGTCCAGTCGTTTTCTGTTAGTAAATAAATAGCTAAAATAATTTTCCTTTATTTGTCCTATTTATTGTCATTTGTCATTGAGCAAATCATTATTACATTGTGCTCCGTTATTTCGTATTAATTTCTCTCCATGTCTCCGTGTTTATAACAATGGTTGCATCAATATATATCACACTTCGCTGTTATTAACAACATTTAATTTCCATGAACAATATTAAAGAGGATTTTTTGATATTAAATAATTCTTAACCATATCTTATGGTTAACCACATTTCAAAATTTCCCACTAATCACATAAATCATATTGATCCCACTGGGAAGTTAGTCGTGTGGACCTTGCGGTTCGCACTCAGACCACTTTTTTAACAAAATATTCAGTCTGCTGATCAAGTTCAACGTTTAAAAAAATGCAAAAGAAATAAGAAATAACTAATAAAAACATACAGAATTAATTGAGAAGAATGTAGGTACATCTGTCGAAAGAATTCAGCAAGCACTTCAATAAGTTCCATTTTGAACATTCTTGGAACTGTGTTAGCATTTCTACAAAAGGGGTAGGTTAGGTTAGGTTTATGTGGCTGTCGGCAGAAGCCGACACACTTAGACCAATTTAGGTCCATTGTGATACCACGTAGAATTATCTACCTCAACTCTGTAGATGGGACTGGCCAATGCGGTTGTTCTCAAACGGTCCCCCATCTATGTACTAACCGCGCCAAACGTCGTTTAATTACGGTGATCTGACGAGAACCGATTAACTCGACGTGGTACGGTCCTCGAGGACGCCATAGCATCTGTTAGAACTAGATCAGGGTTCGACATCCACTACCGACACAGTTAGATACTTTAACAACAGAACTAGAAACACAAACAGACAGAATTATAATAACAACAGCAACCCAACAACTAACCTTTTTAACTCCAACACGGCAAGACGCGTATACCATAACAACCCAACATACTATGGCCAGAATTTCCAGAATGGAAACCAACCAAGAAATAATTATACCAATAACCGGTCCAGGTATGGGTACCCACAAGGTTACGCGCCAACTATCAGCTAAACAAACAACCAACAAAAAAAATACCAATAACATACACAATAGCAACTCCACACCCAACAATAGAAACACACATAACAGTAGAAGCACACCGCCAACAAGGCACCCCAACCACAATAATACCAATAACATCAGAAATAACCATAGGGTATTGGCATTGGGAAACGAACCACCGATGTGGAAGCCGGCCCATCGGAGGGGAATCAATAAGACCACCCATGCCAAATGCTATTTGCACTGCTGGAATCTCAAACGGCATTTTCATTAAATTGAAACTGAACAGTGATAGGGATATAGAATTTCTTCTACACACAGGAGCATCGATCTGTGTTATCAAGTTTAGTTCACTGAGCAAACACATTCCCATAGCCAAAAATAAGAGCACAAAGATCTTAGGCATATCCGGAGATTTACAGACAATAGGAACGTGCAACATTAGGATCCATTTAGGAAACCTCAGCATACCATACGAATTTCATGTGGTACCAGATACCTGCCCAATCCCCGTGGACGGGATAATTGTCGCGAATTTTCTTATGGAATTTATTGCTACAGTTGATTTGGAAACCTTCCTATTAAAAATCAAAGCAAATAGTCAAATTTTTACATTAGCCCTTCATACCAACCACAGGATAAACTACGTTTATCTTGCTCCCAGATGCGAAGCCACAGATCGGTTAAGCCCCCAACACAGAGGAGCCCGAGTATTTGATTCAAAAGAACTATGCGAAAACATTTTCATGGCAGGTTCATTATCCACTGCCATAGAAGGAAAAATACCCATTAAAATCCTAAACGCTCGAGAAACAGGGGTGACGCTAAAATGGATTGAACCATCATCCAAGCCCGCCTCAGAGCACTATATTTTACGCTACAACGAGACGAAGTATTCACGACACAAGAGAGTTGAGAAAATATTAAGCGATTAAGCGAAATCAAAGCAATATGATCAACATTTCAAGATATCTTTCACGTAGATGGTGACAAAATCACTTATACCCGTATTGGAACGGCAGATATCACGCTTAAGAGCGGATCATCACCTAAATACACAAAGCCGTACCGTTTATCGCATACACAAAAGCAAGACGTAAACGAAGAGATACGAAAAATGTTAGCAGACGACATCATAGAGCCATCTATCTCACCGTGGAATTCCCCGATTCTCATCGTACCAAAAGAAAAGACCCGGTTACGGGTCTACGAAAATTCCGAATGGTGATTGATTATCGTCACGTTAATGAGCGAATAGAAGATGACAAATTCCCCCTTCCAAACATAACAGACATCTATGATAGGGTAGGAGGAGCAGTCTATTTTTCATGCATTGATTTAAGCCAGGGATACTACCAAATGGAGCTAGATGCCAATAGTAGACCAATAGCAGCATTTTCAACAGAAAATGGTCACTACCAGTTGAAACGACTACCGATGGGTTTAAAGATCTCACCCAGTAAGTTCTCAAGAATGATGTCCATAGTGATGTCAGGACTAACATATTCACGATGTTTCGTCTATCTTGACGACCTAATAATTTTTGGTAGAAGTTTATTAGACCACAATAAAAACTTGACAAGTCTTTGAACGGCTCAGAGAGGTAAACCTCATAATACACCTAGGAAAATGTTCTTTCTTGCGAAAGGAAGTATTATACCTAGGACACATTATCTCCGAAAGTGTCATTTTACCTGACCCAACGAAATGTAATGTAATGAAAAATTGCCCAAAAACCAACCAACGCCGACGAGGTAAGAAGATTTTGTCGCTTTTGCTAACTATTACCGTAAATTCATTCCAAATTTTGCTACCATCTTAATCCCGCTAAATAAACTATTAAGAAAAAATGTCAATTTTAATTTAGTAAAGATTGCGAAAAATCATTCGAGTTGCTTAAATAAATTTTAACCAGTCCCCAAATATTGCAATTCCCGAATTTTAACGAAGAGTTCATTCTACAGACGCTTCAGGTTTTGCGTTAGCAGCAGTGTTGTCCAATTCCGACGATAGATCGATTGTCTACGCAAGCAAGACTCTTAATAAAGCAGAGGCAAAACTATCGAGAAAGAATTGCTTGCGATAGTATGGGCAATTAAACACTGTTCGGAAGAAGATTCAAAATCCTAACGGATCACAGACCTCTAGTATACCTATTCTCGTTAAAAGAACCCATTAGCAGACTAACCAAATTTAGACTACTACTCGAAGAATACAACTTTAACATATAATACACCCCAGGGAAAGATAATTGCACAGCCGATGCGTTGTCGTATACAATGGGACTCTAATCAACTCAAGCAACTCCACATATGTGTGATTACCAGATCGCAAGCGATCTTGATACAGCTAGCTCACCATAAAACAAAAATAGAGGGGCAGAATCGTATAATCACAGAACTACTCAGACCTTCAGAACATGGGAATAAAATAATTGAGCTGAAAATATGTAACAATTTCGAGGACGAAAAATATCACATCAAAGATACTATTATGATACTGGGACCCAACAAAGTATTGGCATACATCCCAGAGAAGAACTATATACTCCTAAGAATGTCCAAGGAAGGCACTGCAGACCGATCGACATCATTTGGCAAAATGTTACTTAAGACTATTAAAGGCAAATATTTTTGGACAGGAATGCAGAATGACATAGCCACCTATGTAAAGCATTGTCCAATTTGCCAGGAAAACAAGTATATTACGCCTAAAAAGCAGCCCATGGAGGTAACATCAACCGCTAAATCAAGCTTCGACTAAATCTATCTAGATTTGGTAGGTCCACTAGACGTATCTGTAAATGGATTTAAATACATACTAAGCTTGCAAGACGAATTGACTAAATTTACTGAAGCTAACCCAATAGAAAATAAAGAAGCTAGCACGGTAGCCAAAGGACTAGGGAGATACTCCTGAAGGTGTCAGGGTATGCAGCCTGGCTGAAGTTCGCATGGATTGCGATGTATTAGAGTGACTAGTGCAGTGGCTACTCTCGCCCGACATCCGAACCAAGGGTTGGGATCGAGATGAGATGATTGATGCAATCAAACCCCGGGTCGATTCCCTTTCTGCGCCGCGGATGGGAAGCTATTGCTACCTGATCACCGGGGGAGGGAAGAGCCTTTTAAGATGACTGTTACAATCGAACCTCAAACTGCTCTTCACTGTCATTTGCAGGCAATACCGTGCCGGGGAGACTGATACAGTCGAATCCCGAGCAAGCTATTACATTCTTTGGAGAGAGATCGGGGTGCACCGGCTGCACAGTCAAGTAATTGGTTACAAAACTGTGCTAGAGGGGGTGACTAAAGACAAGGTTCAACCCTGAGTGATACACGCATCGCGGGGGGGAGTGCAGCTTGTGGCGACTGTTGCAGTACGAACCTCAAGTTGCACCATTCCGCGGAAAGGGAGCAGGGAGGAGCGGCCTTGATAGTCGATTTTGGATTATGGTGACTGAGTTCGGGGGTTTGTGGTGCAGGTTTTGAGGCATGGGGGAGAAACAGAGTGGGGAAGGCAGCAAGGCCGGGAGAGACTGATTCAGTCGAACCGCCGGGTTTACTGTCTCGCCCTCGGAGTAGAGTACTGACTGAAGTGACTGATATAATCTAACTTCAGTGAAATCTCTTTTCCTTGGCAGGGGAACCGGTTTGGGGTGATCTGCGGGAAGGGAGCGGGAGGGGCTCAAGCCATCGTCTAATCCGTCCTCTAGTTTAGTTTAACCAAGTGACGAATTTTCTGATACAGCCAATATCTGTCTCACTGAGATCGCTTAGATCATCGAGGAAATAATTGCCAAGAATTTGTTTCCTTCAGTTGGGTAGTGCGGGGCAGTTGCACATTAGATGTGTGGTGGTTTCTTCCTCTTCGACGTCTCTACAGCTTCTGCAGAAGTCGTTTGAGGAAGCTCCCAATCTGGTGGCATGTCTGCCTAAAAGGCGGTTGCCAGTGATTGCTCCGATTACAGAGCTGATATTTTTCCTGCTGATGGAGAGAAGTTTGGATGTTCGCTTTGCATCGTATTTGGCCAAATTTGCTTTGAGGACACACATGTATTGATGCTAATCCACCTTTTGTTTGCTTCTATTAATGCGTTATCTTAGTTTTAGTTTCAGTATCTGAATGGGTACGCTCGAGACATACTGGTAGAAAGGAAAAATGCTAGGAAAAGGGATTACGATAGGAAAGCTAGAAGTAAACAAACTAATTTCAAAGTAGGTAGTTTAGTCCTGTTAAGAAATGAGAATAGAAGAAAATTAGATCGAATTTATCAAGGACCATTTGAAGTATTATCTGAAGAGGGAGTTAATTGTGAAATAAAGTACGAAGGGAAAAGAACAAAAGTTCACGAAAACCGATTAAAACATATTATAAAACATATAATAAAACAATTCATATGTACATTTAACGTGTAAACCACTGTATACATATAATTCGGTTATAATAATATGATATAAGACATGAGGAAGTAACATATAAATAATTCTATTGTTATATGATGTAAATTAAGAACTACATATATGAATAAATAGTGTATTAAGATTTGGAACAATTAAAATATAATGTGAATTAAGAACTATGTATATGAGTAAATAGTATAATGAATAAATTTTTGTTGTAATCTGTTAAAATATGATATGATACATGATGTAAATTAAATAATCCTGTTGTAATATGATGTAAATTAAGAACTATATGATTAAATAATATATTAAATTTGGTAAGAATTAATAATTGTAACTTTTAGAACGTAAATTAAATACTATATATAGACGATGTTGTAATATAAATGGTGACTATTATATCAAGTTCTAATATTAAATATTTTACCTTATAAATAATAATACTATAATATGATGATATTATAGTGGTAAAACAATTACTACTACATTAAGCTTTGTCCTAATTAAATATATTACCGTTATAAGTTTTAAAAAATAAAAAATAAAAAATAAAAAAAGGGGGGAAGACCCCGTGGAAAAGAAATATCTATAGGTAATACTTAGATTATAAGTAATATTTAGATTAGAAGTAACTAATACAGTTGTGAGAACTGTATCCACGTATAATAAGCTTGAATGAAGGTATGAATGTTTTAAGAAAATAAAATTATTTGCATATAGTCTAAATAACTTTACAAAAGCAAGAATATAGAATATAAAAAAATAAAATTATTTGCATACTCTAAATAACTTTACAAAAGCAAGAATATAGAATATATGAAAATAAAATTATTTGCATACTCTAAGTAACTTTACAAAAGCAAGAAGTTATAATATAGGAAAAACAGAGCAACGAGAAATAGAAAAAAAAATGTAAATTAAAATCCGAAGAACAGATCCCTTATTGTAACAAGGGTGCGTAAAAGAAGAAATCAAGACATATCATGATTTCTCCTTTTTCCTCAGGAAGGGTGGGGTGAAGGGATTGCACCAGCGACCAATTGTTTATTGTTCAAAAACAATTAATTCTGCTCAAGCCGGTCTCGACACCTGATATCCATAACCCACGTCCATTAAAAGCATTGCTTTAAGCGACGGAGTGACACGATTCATTCACCGGCACTCTGCGAGTGAACAAATAAAATAAAAAACATAGGGGCGGGCTACAGTCCGCTTGGGCGAACTGTTGGATACCCTATTCTTATTCCTATATCTCATAAGTGGGCGTGACAAAAATTTAAAGGATTTTATCGAAAAAACTAAGCTTTTGTAAATAAAAACGCTCCCTAGCTCAAACTTTGGTTTTTCAATAAAATTGTTTTATTTAATTGTGGGCGTGTCAGTAGGCGGATTTAAAAAAAATTTAAGTATGAGCATAAAGGGCACCTAGAGAGTATATACTATAAATTTCAGCTCCCTAGCTCAAACTTTGGACTTTCAAAAATAAAAAATAAATAATTGTGGGCGTGTCAGTAGGCGGATTTTGAAAATATTTACACATGAGCATAAAGGGCCCCTAGAGAGTATATATTAAAAATTTCAGCTCCCTAGCTCAAATTTTGGTTTTTCAAAAAAAATATTTTATTTAATTGTGGGCGTGTCAGTGGGCGGATTTTGAAAATTTTATGTCCCAAGCAGTTTTATGGGCCAAAGATCATATATAAAAAATTTCAGCTTTCTAGCTCAAAATTCAATTTTTCCCAAAATTTGTTTTATTTAATTGTGGGCGTGTCAGTGGGTGGATTTTGAAAATTTTATGTACCAATCAGTTTTATGGGCCATAGATCATATATAAAAAATTTCAGCTCTCTAGCTCAAAATTCGATTTTTTCCAAAATTTTGTTTTTTTGAGTTTGTGGGCGTGTCTGTGGGCGGATTTCAAAAATTCTTAAACTTGATTATTTCGGGACCCTAGAGAGTATATGGTTAAAATTTCAGCTCTCTAGGTCCAGTTTAAAGGCCTAATTTTTGCCGACGGACGGACGGACGGACGGACGGACATGGCTAGGTCGACATTACTATCGATGCTGATCATAAATATAGTAACTTGTAGGGGTATACGGGCAATATTAAGGTATGTTACAAACTATGCGTCAAAATTAATATACCCCTAGAATAGGGTATAAAGAATCGTATTACTCTGACGGCACGAGCAATGCATTAGAAAAAATACAAAATAATACACACTGGCGATGGTGTCAAGGGCACGTCAGGGGTTTACTCGTGTACGACAACATTACTTAGTAAATATGTCTATTCAGCGTCGTTTGCAAGTGAACCGGCGACATTGGAGACGTTTTGTCATTTTGCCTCGCCACACACTATCGATATTGCTAACCTAGCTCAAACTTTGGATTTAAAAAAAAAAAAAAAAATTAAATTGTGGGCGTGTCAGTAGGCGGATTTTGAAAATGTTTACACATGAGCATAAAGGGCCCCTAGAGAGTATATATTATAAATTTCAACTCCCTAGCTCAAACTTTGCATTTTCAAAAAAAATAAAAAAAATAAATTGTGGGCGTGTCAGTAGGCGGATTTTGAAAATGTTTACACATGAGCATAAAGGGCCCCCTACAGAGTATATATAATAAATTTCATTCAAAATTTTTTCAAAAATTCTTAAACTTGATGATTTCGGGACCCTAGAAAGTATATGGTTAAAATTTCAGCTCTCTAGGCTCAGTTTAAAGGCCTAATTTTTGCCGACGGACGGACGGACGGATGGACATGGCTAGATCGACATTACTATGGATGCTGATCATAAATATAGTAACTCTTAGGGGTCTACGGGCAATATTAAGGTATGTTAAAAACTATGCGTCAAAATTAATATACCCTTAGAATAGGGTATAAAAAACCGGAAAGGAGGAATAATCAGAGCAAGAACAAGTCAGCATAGACGGGCGATACTGAGAGCTACTTCAAATTCAAGACTTTTCCTAAGTAAAATCGAGAGTGCCATACCGTTGTCTTTTCAGATGAAAAAAAGTTTAATTTGGATGGATCTGATGGATATATTTATTATAATCATGATTTAAGGAAGGATTTGGATAGAAGACACAGCAAGGGAGGTGGAGTAATTATGTGAGAAGTAGTAAGCAAACTGCAAACCTTGTTTTTCAAAGCTCAAGAATGACCGCAATCACCTACAAATCTATACTGGAAAAAGCTTTACCTCATTTTTTAGGATTATTTGGTGGACAATGATGGAATTTCCAACAAGACAATGCATTGATATATACCGCAAGAATAACCAAAACTTGGAATCAGAGTCAAAATGTAGACCTACTGGCATGGCCGCCATATTCACCGGACCAGAAGATCATGGAAAACGTGAGGGGATGGCTTTCAAAAAAGGTCTACGAAGGAGGAAAGCATTACTCCAACCCGGAAGAAATAATTGAGGTCATAAAACAAGCATGGTCCGAAGTTTCATAGATTACTTGGAAGAACTGTATAAATCTCTTCATAGCAGGCGGTAGTACACTAGCTATTTAGAGCGCAGGTCGCTGTACTAGATGACATATAACTGCCGCAGTTAATTGAGTCATGAGTGGGGATTCAATGCAATGTAATTAGATTTAATGTTACGGTTGTTGTTGTGGTACCCTCTTGTAACACCTCTACCTCTATTGTTATCTTCATGGTAATTATGGCTGTTGTTATTATTGTACCTAGGGTTTGCAAATCTTGGTCTATAGTTACCATGATTGTGTTCGTACCTATGTCTTAAATTAATTCTGAAGCTCATTACAGTGCTTTGATTGGAAGAAGCATCATAAAAATTGAATTTATCTACCTAATCCCAAACATAAACATAATATAGCCTTCTTTCATTTTGCATTTGGTTTTTCCCATATCATCGACGGATTTAAAAAAAAAAATGTAAAATTTTATCAAGAAACTACCTGTTTGTAAACACGTGGAACGGAGTGAATACACACACGTCTAATTGTACAGTCGTCGTGTTAAGACGTTTTCTTAATAAAAGAAACTAATTTATCAGTTGAGTTTTTCTTATGTTGAGTGTCCTGTTTGTACTTATAAACCATCCCAGTACTCCTTCATTGAAATATGTTCCAATCATTCGTTCTAAGAAAAGATTAAAGAAAAAGAATGATTTTTCATCTGAAGAAAAACTGGTGATTTCCTTGAGACGTAACGAGGAAGGTAAATGGTAAATGCAAGTCAAATGATGCTACGGTAGTACCATTGGAAGTATTTTATTTTTTGGTGGTCTGCAGAGCCTAAAATACGGGAGGGCGGCAAGTGAAATGGAATTCCAAAGAAGTTTTTTAAATATACGAGAGTTCTATTTGAATCAAAATTAACAGAGGCGGCACATTTACGGATAAAAGTTTCTGAGACCGCTCTTCAAATGCTGATCATTAAGAGTGGTCTGGTGTTTAAAAATGTATCCGGGAGAACGACGATAGGTGGGCGTTGGGAATATAATGGGAAAATATCAGAAATAATTGGTAGTGAGATGGTCTGAAATCTCTTTTTAACCTTTGAACTGTGAGATTTCGAACCGACCCCATCCTTAGTTGAAAGCAATGATGCTAAGAAACTAGAAAGTTTCAAATACATAAATGCAACGCCTGTCAAATGGTTTACCTATCTAAGAATAGAGATCACGTTCGTTCAACTGGAAACTAGAAAAGCACCAATAAAATAAATAATGCTAAATCTACTATTGGCAAAGAATTTAACCAGGAAGCATTATCATATAATGCACGAAATTCATGCCGTGTCATTTTTTTGAGGGTGTCATTTAATAACGCAACAGATAAAAAGTGTAGTCATTTGTCCCAGGTGTCATTAAAGAGCGATCACACGGTAATTTTTTCGAGTCATTTTAATGACACAAATTCATGTCATTTTCTTAGTCATTTTCCTAGTCATTTAAATGACGCCCTAAATGTCGTCCCAATAATGGCGATCACACGGAACGTCATTTGAATGAGTCGAAAAAATTACCGTGTAATCGGGCCTTAACTAGTTCAATGCCTTACCACCGAGCCCGCTTTTAGTTTGGTTTAAAAATATTTTACACGACTTTTAAATCAATTAACTCAGTTCAAAAGCTTTCGCTGTAGATTCTCTACCTATATGATAATGCTTCCTAGTTAAATTTTTCTACGTAAATGATAAATGACAGTGCTTTCATTTGGTGTTTGTTTGCATCTGTCTGGCTGCTATTTCGGTACAAATTACTATGAGTGAAATGGAATACGAACCGTTGCCGTCAAGTGCCGACAATATGGACAATTCTGTTAACTATCAACTAGGCAAAACGGAGAAAACAGGAGTAAATAGGGATAGGTTTGGTTAGGTTAGGTTAAGGTGGCTGTTAGCTGATAGCCAACACACTAGATAGAGATTTCTTTTATGGCAGAGTGCAGGACATGTACAGAGGAGATGAAGTGTAGTCTCCTCCTCTTCATCGTCCATGCAGCTTCTACAGAAGTCATTTGAATAGACGACAAGCCTTGATGCGTGCTTGCATATTAGAGAGTGTCATGTAATAACACATATAGCTGAGACAATGTGCAGTCGCAGACCCAGCTTTGGCCAGATATGCTTTGTCGTTAGACATGTATTACTATCTGTTCATCTAAGGTTAGTACTCTCGACTGCGGATAGTTTAAACATAAGCTTACAAGTAGCGATATGTATATGTACCTAGAAAACCTTTATCAGGTAGAAGAGGTAATGCGGTTCCTTTTTTGGCGAGTTCATCTGACCTACAATTCCCTGGGATGTCTTTATGCCCCGGCACCCATGAGGTGAAAATTGAACTGCTCTGCCATCTCCTCCAGAGATGAACAGCAGCCTACGGCTACGATGTAGTTTGATGAGAATGAGTTCAGCACAAGTTCGGTTTTATGAGGCCACAGCCCACAGCTTCCCACAGAGCGTATTGAAGGAGTTCCTTTAAAGTGTTGAGGTATTTCCCTGAAACGGCAATAGCAACGTCATCCGCATAGGCAATCACCATGCAGCCCTCCCTCTCCAGGCATATCATTAGTTTATTCACCACCAAGTTCCACAGAAGGATGAAAGGACACCGGCTTGTGGCGTTCCTCCTTTTATCGAAAACGAAGGCTAATATTATTCCCAATTTGAATGTTCTCATAACGAGTCGGCAATAAACCATTAAAAATAATACAATTTTATATGGACCCGAGTTTTATTTCTTCGTTTAATAGTTTTTTTATGTATAGTAATTTTCACCATCATCGCAAAAGTTCTTTTCGACATTTTTTATTTAGATGAGAGAAAAACACTAAATGAGAGAAGCTATAATTTTCTCATTGCTCATTACGAAAAAGGAAAGGTGTAATTTTTTTAATGACGCAAGTCATTACCGTGTGATCGTCATTTTTTCGCTCTTCATTTAATGGCATCTCAACGGAAAATTTTAAATGACTCGCAGTGTGACGTCAGAGCTTCATTTAAATGACTCGAAAAAATGACCGTGTAATCACACCTTTAGCGAGGGGTTCCAGGTTTGAATCCCACTCATGAACAATAAACATAAACTAGCCACATCTTGGAAAGTCTGACAAACATCGGCGAGTATGAATTGTCATGAAAATCTTCTCAAAATTTCACGTTCAGAATCGGCTAAATTGTAGGTCCCACCTATTCATGTAAAAAATATAGCTTCGCACGCACACAAATGGTTCGCGAAGTTTGGAGTAATTTATTTTTAGGCTAAATGTTCTAGCAACTAACTACATGGAATATTGTATAACAAGAATGCCACTCAGGCAGGTTGAAATAAAGAAAAAACAATCCATCTATTTATCTCATATATCTATCTATCTATCTATCTAAGTTTCCATTGATAATCAAAGTTTGACAAAATATTTTTGCCCGCCTAATATAAAAATTTATTAAACTTAATAATTTGATTTTCTTATTCAATTTACCTGATATTGATCCGATTGCCCAACATAAAGTGTTCAGGTTTTTCCAAGAGAATTCTGTGCCATTTACTTGGTTTAAAAGTTTCAGAGTCATGATACGCTCCGTGTCTGCATAGTCTAAATGTGTCAAAAAAACTAGCGTTTCACGCATATTTTTATACAAATTAATAGCATTTGTATCTTTCATGAACTCTCTGACAACTTCACCATTTTCGTTTTCCACCACCAGGACTTCTTCAGGTTTTGCCATGCGAGATATCATAATGAACCGGACTTTTGATAGAATATTAGCGTAAAAACGACGACGGGAGAACGAATTTCGTTTAGCTAAAGAAACAGCATCTGGTTGTATATGGGCAGAACTAAGGCCATCTGAATTGTAGAGATCTTCCACTAGACTATACCAGTATTCCAGGCATATTTTAAATATTTCAACATCCTCAACTTCTGATATCATTACTAAATATAGCAAGGCCTTATTCAAATATTCAATATATTTTCCATCCTCCACAAGCTTTCCGTGTTCCTTAAGAAATGTGCATAAGAACATTGCTAAATTTTGTACGAACTGTTGTTCCATGTCGGACCCGTTGGCGTATATGTGATTCATGTTTGTATTTTGACCAATCATTTGATCTAACTGTTCCATTGTGTCTTTGAAGAGTTTAACAAAATTTTGATTGTAATTCGGAATAATTAAACCTGCGATTTCCGCCAAACATTTTAAAGTGACGTTTCGAAACATGGGAACACTAAGAAACTTAAAAATAAGTGTTTCAACTAGAGTTGTTTCGAAAATATATCCCAATGGGATCCAATTAAGGAACCTTAAAAGTGTATCCAGAGTAACAGCTATCAGAGGTGCGTTCATAGAGCTCTCCAGTACAAATGAACATAGTTGGAAAATTTCTGAAAACTCATAACACATAGCATCTTTTAAATGTTTTGCTTTTGTTTGTGTTATTTGCCCTCCGCAAAAGTCAAACACTTCTTCGCTAAGATTTTTCAAAATGACCATGTTATTTTTGCATAGGCTTTCATTTGTTTTTGAGGCCCCAACTATATCGCTGATAAAAGTACGCCAATTTTTTGGCCATTCCCTTTTCAAAATTTGCACTAAAATCATGTTCAATTTGTTCAAATAGACTTTATTCGCTTCCATAGTAGCTTGGTCAGATGATGTTTTTATAATTAACCCAACAACATACTTCTTAATGCCTTCGCATTGGTTTCTTGGCAAAATTTTCCAACGAGTTTTGATAACTTCTTCCAAAATTTGTAAAGCATAGAATTTTGTTTGCTGGTTTTGCGAATATTCAAGTATACTATCAACTCTAGTCCAAGCATCCGGATGTTCCTTTAAAGTTGTTAGAATATCTTGCGCTAGGCGTAACTGCTCCCCTTGCGAAGTGTAAAGGCATTCAACAATTTTGTCCAAAAGACCAATATCCAATTTCTCTGAGAAGTCTAATAGTTTGCTAGCTTCCTCTGTTGTTAGCATTGCCGCCATTATCTTATAGTAGAAATATCGTTCCCTTCTCTTGGAATAAATTTTGATATTTGTGAATGTATTATATAGCTGCGATAAGTATTATAAGTAAATCTGGGCTTGCTCGGCAGCAATCTTGAATACACCAAGGTTTTTTTTAAACTGCAAGTAAATACAGATATTTATGTAATTAGTAAAATATAATAAATTGAATATAAGAATAAGCTTCATACATATATGTATGCATTTAGATATTGATTAATAAAGCGCAACTAAGTGGGTGACAATACTGCATGGGAAACATGGCATATACTCGTAAGTCAGTGGATTACGAGTTTCAATACCATAAATATGGACTTTGAATAAAACGACATTCTTTCGAAATAGAACCCATTACCGTTTAGTATTGGTTTCACAGTGTAAACATTCATTAAAATTATTGTGTTTGTTTTTATTTTTCCTCTTAGTGCGAGCGCCGAACATGTCGAGTTTTAGAGACTGAGTAAGGTCAAATATTCCTGTGAACTGTTCTCTTGACGGGTCCGCCACACTACCATTCATATACGAGGGCGGGTCAATAAGTCCGTGACTTTTGGAATAAAACACAGATTTTTTGATTAAAAAAAATTTTTATTTTTCAACGTAGTCTCTCTTGAGCTCTATACACTTTGTCCAACGCTTCTCTAATTTTTTTATCCCTTCCAAAAAAAAATGAGTTG
Organism: Portevinia maculata; assembly: GCA_949715645.1. NCBI lineage: Eukaryota > Metazoa > Arthropoda > Insecta > Diptera > Syrphidae > Portevinia > Portevinia maculata. The sequence goes on from OX454526.1 coordinate 186,827,977, forward strand.
TCGAGGTCCTCAAAATAGGCCTTTGTTTGCGAGATGACTTCATCATTGGAGTCAAATCTTTTTATACCAAGCCATTTCTTCAGGTTTGGGAACAAGAAGTACTCGTAGTCGCTCGGAGCCAAATCTGGAGAATAGGGTGGATGAGGGAGCAATTCATAGCCCAATTCATGGATTTTTGCCATGGCAACTGCACATGTGTGCACCCTTGCATTGTCTTGGTGGAAAAGAACTTTTTTCTTGGCCAAATGACGTCGGTTTTTTTTCAAATCGTCATTGAATCGGTCCAATAAGTTGGCATAATATTCCCCATTGATTGTTCTTCCCTTTTGAAGGTAGTCAATGTGGATTATCCCGCGTGCATCCCAAAAAACAGTCGCCATAACTTTATTGGCTGACAAACCCACCTTGGCATTCTTTGGCCCCGATTCACCCTTAGAAACCCACTGTTTGGACTGTTGTTTGGTCTCTGGTGTGTTGTGATGGATCCATGTTTCGTCCACGGTTACAAAACGGCGCAAAAACTCCTTCATATTGCGATTAAACAACGCCAAACCTTCCAGTGAAGTTGTTACACGATTGCGTTTGGTCGACTGTGAGCAAACGCGGCACCCATCTTGCGGAAAGCTTTCTCATGCTTAAGTGATCATTCAAAATTGAAACCACTGAGCCATGCGAGATCCCTACGGCTTCCACAATCTCTCGCACTTTCAATCTTCGGTCGGCCAACAGCATATCGTGAATTTTTTCGATTGTTTCGGGTGTAGAGACCTCAACTGGGCGTCCAGGACGTTCGGCATCTTCAGTGCTTGTACGGCCACAACGAAATTCAGTAAACCACTTTTTTACCATTGAAATCGATGGTGCAGAGTCCCCATAGTATTTTTCAAGCTTAGCCTTGGTCTCGGTAATGGTTTTTTTTCGCAAGAATAATGCTTAATCCATTTTCTCCTCAAATTAGTGAGTAGTCTGATAAAAATAGCTGTCAAACACAAACTAACTGACGCAGCAAGTTTAAATTTTGACAGGAGTTTCAGTAAAGAGGTCAGAAATTCAAAAAGTCACGGACTTATTGACCCGCCCTCGTATTATTCTCTCTCTATCTCATTCCATTCCCCACCGAAAGATCTGGATTAAGGTGTCGAACGAGCCGATGATCAGTTTAGCTGCGAGCCTAGTTCTTAAAATAATCTAGACGCAAGAGGAGTTTCCGCATACCAGTGCCCTACTGATTAACTAGCCTTATCTTCATAATTCAGAACTCTGTACAGATAAACCTCTCTTTCCGCCACTGGTGCAACTCAAACATGAACCAACACAAAAAAGAAGCCAACAAAAAAATAAACCAGAACATTCGTTTCGTATCTGTCAACTGAACAAAGACGGCATCAGCAGAGCGAAATGTGATCATTTGTGTCGCTTCCTAGAAGAGAATAAAATTGACGTGGTGCTCTTCCAGGAAACACACTGTAATGACGTACAAAGCCTACTTGCCCGAGGAATGGCTACTCACTCGTAGGAGCCAACAGCCAGCATATGGAATTGCTGCATATTCGTTTCTAGTGTCAATTTCAATTTCTTAATTGTGAATGTCTACAAACCACCCAATAGTCCCTTGCCCACCGAAATACTACCCGTGTACAAACATCCAACAATTTATGCTGGGGATTTTAACAGTCACTTTCCTTTTTGGAATTACCAAGTGGATGACGAGGGCTGAAGCAATTCGCTTTGCTCGTATTTTCAATGCCAAGGACAGAGGCCCATTTTACTCAAGGAGATGGCGTAGCTTGAGGCTAGAGCACAATTGGGTACGCCGATGACCCAAATGAAGTCACATCACGATTGAAAAACGCTCTTAAGACAGCCCCAGACTGGTGCATCAGACAAAATATGCCCATAAATCGCAGTTAGTCCGTCTATTCCTTTTATCAAAAGAAGGAATCTAGACCTAGGTCAAATGTCAATAAACGACACGGTCATAGAGTACTCCGTAGAAGTCACTATGTCTCAATAAACGACACGGTCATAGAGTACTCCGTAGAAGTCACTATGCTTTAATAAACGATTCTCCACAGAGATTCCCAAAAGAGAAGTATGGGTTAGTAATAAACCACCAAACAGCCAATTGGGTATAAAGTGGTATTCGGATGGTTCTTAAATGGAATCGGGGGTATAAGCCGGAATATACGGAGCAGAGCTCCACGCCATTCAAGAATGCGCCAGTCAAATCAATAGACACTTGGGTGTGCCTTAGGCAAATATGGGTGCCAATGTTCTAAATCCACGACACAATTAGTTCGATTATTTATATTTATTTTATATTCAACTTTATTAACATAAACGGTAATACAATGAATTAGCAATTTAATTATGAGACACACAATCCAGAAGTTACTCTTGTTCTTGAAAAAACCCAACAAGCGAACGTTGAAAAAATTAAGTATCTCTAATTCAAACGAGTTATAGTTTTCGTTTGTCATATATCGCTAGTTATGTAGTTTTCAGTCGGATTGCTGAACTCCACATGACTCCCCCTTTAGTGATGAAGTCATGATTAACAGTCAAATGTGACTCTTCGTTTAAAATCGGTTCCCTTATTATATGTAATGAATCTATTTCAGCTTGGTTTTCCTTGTCCTGGAACTTGTCGAGTTGGGATGAATAGTTGGGAAAATATCAGCATGAAGGTGTGCAGGCTTAAGACGATCCACTGAAACGTTCAATCTTCTTCCGTTTTCATTGATAAGAAAAAGTATGGTTGCTGCAGTGGTTCTTTTAACAGCATCGCAGCGAAGAAATACGTGGGAACATTTGTATAGATGTGGCGAGACAAACAGTTTGTTCTTCGTGATTTCCAGTGGCTGACCGAACCGAGCAACGTAGTGCGTATAAAGCCGTGGCCACTGTATCTGCTTGCATATCCTGAAGTGGTACTGAATCTGCCCATCAGCTGAACCGATCGATTGTCAACTAAAATTGATTCTAGAAGTAGCTTGGTATGTTGATTTACCTTTGAACGTTGGCATTTATTACAAGTGCGTGACCACTCCAATGCGTCCTTCCCGATGCCCGGCCAAACGTGTCTCTGCCTAAATTGTCTGCTGGTTGCTCTTCCACTGGGGTGAGAAAACCCGTAAACAGCTTCGAAGGCCTTTTGGCGTAAAGGTGCTGGATTGTACGGTCGAACTGTGTTGTTTGAAATCTCGCTGTATATTTTAAAATCAGATTCCATGATGAGCTTCTTTAATTTCAGCGATGCATCTGTCTGCTTTAAAATTTCTTTAAGTTCATTATCCAGTAGTTGCGAAAGGTGTAGTTCTCTTAGGTCGAACTGTGTTGGCCTGGTTATCACATTGAGTTGTGACAGTGCATCTGCAACCGAATTTTCTTCGCCGGGTAGATATTTGATGGCCGTGGTATACCGCGAGATGTAATCCAATTTCCTTAAACGAAGGAATTGTCAGAAAACTGCTGGAAGCATAGATAAGCGGCTTATGGTCCGTTTGCACAAAGAAAAATCGGCCGTCCAGAATATGTTTGAAGAAATTATTGTTTAGCCCCCATCATAAGTGCAATAATTGTGTGATAGCGAATACAAATTTAGGTTTAAGTCTTGATGTTAGTCATGACTGTCGAAGCTATAAATGTGAAGTGTTCGTCAAAAAACTAGAAGTTCAAAAAAATCGTGTAGCATATTAGCAACCAACAATAATTCGTGTTATTTATTTAAATGTCGAGGGCTTAATAAACAACCTTGATGAGGTGCAAGAACTTATAATTGGAGAAAAATGTGATATAGTGGTGATGTCAGAAACGCATGTTACAAAAGATATTTTGGACAAGGAAATATCGGTCCCGAATTATAATATGGAGAGGTGTAACAGCATATCAAGTCGAACAGGTGGTGTTATAATTTATACAAAATATGGACTACAGACGGAGAATTTAAAAAACTATTCAAAAAATATGGACATATGGTGGCTGGTAAACTCGGTTAGCGTCGGTTCTTTTACGTTAAATGTGGTGGGTGTTTATAGATCCCCAAGTTCATCGAAAAAAACATTTTGTGAAGAATTTTCTGTCCTAATGGAGGAATTGGCAGATTTAAAGACCGATTTTGTGGTTCTGGGGGACTTTAACATCGACTGGCTTAAAGTAAGAGACACTTATAGGAGAAATATGTGTAAAATTATTAGGGATAACGAGTGTAAACAAATAATTGATTCACCAACCAGAATAACAGCGGAATCTCGAACTTTAATTGACTATGTTATCACAAACGCTAGAAACTTGGAAGCAAAAATAGACAGCGAGTTAACGATAAGTGACCATCAAACAATAAGTGTCAGTATAAATACTAAAGCTAAAAGGAAGAGCGAAGTGATGGGAAAATGGGTGAAGGTTGTCAACACCAAAAACAGTTCATTCCAAAGTTCTCTAATAAATAGCAGATTAAGATGCATTAACGATTATATGGATGCTAGTGCAATGGGTGAAGCATTTCGTGAAGGCATAAATGAAGTGGTTGAAAAGTTTACATGTATGAAATTTAGGAAGTTTTCTGTTAATAAATGGTTCGGTAGATCACTCGAAGAACTAAAAAGAAGAAAAATCGTGTTTTATAAAAGGGCATTGTTTACTAATGCAGTGAATGACTGGTTAGAGTATAGATTCACTAGAAATGAATCCAAAGCTGAAATAAAGAAGTGCAAAAGTAAATTTATTAAATTAAAAATCGAAAACTCAAGAAATCAAAAAGATATGTGGCGTAACTTAAAACAATATGTGTTAAAAAATGAAAAATATTGCGAAATAACAGACATAGTCTTTAATGGCGTTGTTTACAAGTAGACTAAATATATATAACACTGCTGGCAACCTAATCAGAAAGGTCTTTGCACTGAGTGACGAAAAGTTCCACAACGCAAACGAAAAAATTGTCACAAGCATTTTGAAGGACAACAGTTTTCCCGGAGAGGTTATTCGGAGCCTGTTCCTCCGACACCGCCGCAGAACAGTTCCACAAGAAGAGAACGTGAGAGAATCTGGGACATACAGAGGAGTAGTCTATGTCCCAAGAATTGCTGAGAGTCTAAAAAAGATCATCGCCCACACTAAGGGTATCAATTTGGCGTACAAGTCCAATCAGACTCTTGCGACACTGTTCTCCAAGCTTACAGTAAGAACGGAAAAAGGAAAACGGACCGACGTAGTATACAAAATTAATTGCAAAGGAAAAGATTATGAACCTTGTAATCTATGCTACGTTGGGACGACACAGCAATTCCTCAAACAGCGTATATCAAATCACAAATCCGACATTAAATCAGGCAACCCCAACAAAACAGCGTTAGCCAGCCATACCATTGACACAAACCATAGACCGGACTTCGACAACACACAAATTTTACAAACAGAAAAACACAAATCAAAACGCCTCACCCTGGAAACCCTGCATATCTTAAACAACAAAAACAACATGAACAGGAAACAGGACACACAGAACATCTCCGCTGTCTACTGCTCCCTCATACCAAAACAATAACGGACACACAGCCAAGGACAAAACTTCAACAAGTCGAAGTGATAATATAGCTGACGGTTTTATTTTATTTTATTTTATTTAATTTCTTTTTTAAACTTTATTTTGTAAGTTTTATCTATAACCAATAGTTGTTTGGTTGACTTAATGTTTACTTTTATTTATTTATTTGTTGTGTATGTAATAAAGATTCCCCTGAGGAAGGTGGCAACCCCCGCCGAAACGTTGGGAAAGTAAATGAATTAATCTTTCATTTTACAAAAAAACTAAATGACCAAACAGCCGAAGAACACAATAAAGCATTAAAATTTAATTTGGTCAACAAATCACACATCGGAATTAAAAATATAGCAGACGGATTTAATAATTTTTTGTTGACAGTGTCGTTCAAATTAACAATTCTATCCAATATGTCCCTTTTGTCCATTGTGTTAGTGAAACCAGATCCATTTTTAAATTTAAAAATATAACGATCCAAGATATACACATAACTTTAAAAGAAATGAAAAATAAAATTGACTTCGAACATATGTGCCCCAAAATATTCTGTGATAACTTCAATTGCATTGGACCAGCTTTGTTAGCCGTGCTGAATAAGTCAATAGACACAGGTATTTTTCCAGAATCATGGAAGCAAGCTATGGTAACACCAATTGATAAAGTGAAAAATACTAAAAAATGTGAAGAGTTTCGTCCTGTCATTTCGTTACCATTATGTGAGAAAGTGTTTGAAAAAATTGTATTTCGTCAATTAAATGAGTATTTCGAAAAAAACAACCTAATAATAGACAATCAGTCCGGTTTTAGAAGGACTCACTCCTGTGAAAGTGCAATAAACTTAGTTATTACTGAATGGAAAGAGCAAATTGCCCAAAAAAACGTGTGTACTGTGTATTTCTAGACCTAAAAAGAGCATTTGAGACGATAGACAGAGAGTTGATGCTTAAGAAATTAGAAAAATATGGTGTAAAAAACAGGGAACTATCGTGGTTTAGATCATACCTAACAAATCGAACACAGATCGTTAAAATCAATGGCGAGCTATCCGAAACAAAAGAGGTGCCATGCGGTGTCCCTCAAGGATCCGTTTTAGGAACATTGTTGTTCATAGTATATATAAATGATATGAAAAGTGCGGTAAAAAATAGTAAACTTGCGTTATTTGCGGATGATGCGGTCATCTACGCCACGGGAAATGACTTTGCTGAGTGCCACTATAAAATAGAAGAGGATTTACGAACTGTCGATAAGTGGTTAAAACAAAATAGGCTTAAACTCAATGCGAAGAAAACCCAAAGAATGATAATGAATCTCTCATTCAGCAGGTGAGGACATACGACTGGAGATTGATGATGAAACTATCAAAAAAGTTGAAGAAATCAAGTATTTAGGTATAATTATTGAAAACACATTAGGCTTTACAAAACATGTTGATTACATATGTACGAAAGTATCTAAGAAAGTAGGTTTCTTAAAACGAATACGAAGCAATATTTTAACTTTAAGTGCAATAAATATATATAATGTAATTATAAAACCATATTTTGAGTATTGTTCAACCGTTTTGTTTCTATGTAGTGATAACGTAATTAAGAGGCTCCAGCTATTACAAAATAAGGCTATGCGTTGTATCTTAAAATGCAATAGATATGTTTCTATAAATTGTATGTTAAACTCGTTAAAGTGGTTGTCTGTAAAGCAAAGAGTTGTGATGAATGTATTAATATTTTTGTATAAAGTTAAGAATAATTTAATGCCAAAATATCTAGGGAAATATGTGCAGTATATAAGAGATGTCCAGCCTTATGCATTAAGAAATAGTAATGATTTTCGACTACCTAATATGTTAAGTGTGTGTTCACAAAATTCATTAATTTATAAAGGCTTCAAATTATTTAACGAGCTTCCGAATGCCACAAAGAACGAAACAAATTTGTTATATTTTAAAAGAAAATGTATTGAGTTCGCTAAACTTAAGTACTAAAAAAATTATTGTAAAATGTATTCTTTGAATTTCAATAGCTCTAAGGAGCTAGTAATAAAATACTACTACTAGTACTACTACTACCATGTGGGAACGCAGAACACAGGCAAGACACATGTTCAATATGTAACGTCGAGGTTATAGCAGTGGATCTATTTGGAACCTTACCGAAAACCCAGGAAGGATACCACTGGATCCTCATAGTGGAAGATATTTTTTTTTTTTTTTTTTTTTTATAATTTGCTTACGCTAAAGGGTTTTTTTTCTGTTGTTAGTACCCTTATAATGCTAAGAACACAGTGTAAGCTACTTGGTATTAGAAAGAATAGAGAGATAGGAAAGAAGTGTTTGGGTGCAGTTGTAGGGTTTTTCTCCACGGGTGGTGTCTAAGTTACTTAGGGAGATTACGATTTCATGTATTCGGTATAAAGTAATGGACTTGGCCGGGATTCAAACGCACGACCTTCCATTCCGTATGCGAATACACTACTACTGCACCATTGCCACCCACAAGCATATGGACCGAAATTTTCCCATTAAAAGAGGCCACTTCCGAAAACTGCGCCCTGATACTCCTAAACGACATTTTCTTGAGGTACGGTACACCCAGGCGCATGATATCTGATAATGGCGTACAGTTCATCTCAGCAATAATGCAGAAACTATTACATTGCCTTGGGATAAAACAAACACTCACCCCGGTCTATCATCCGGAAGCGAACCCTGTGGAAAGAAGGAATAGGGATATGAAAACGCAACTCGCTATTTTAGTGGGCAACAATCATTCTTCATGGGCAGATCATCTCTCAGCGCTAAGATTCGCACTGAATACGTATAACTGTCAAAGCACCGGGTATACTCCCGCTTACTTAACTTTTGGGCGAGAATGTCGAGCAATTGACGACGTAAATAACGATCTACGGGCAATCGTCGAGTCAGACAACCTGGTACCTCAACTAACATCAAAACTACTGGCACTCTCGGAGAACCTCCACAACGCTCGCTAAACCTCAGAAGAAACGCAGGATAAAAATAAACACTACACCGACAAAAAACGACGACCGCAGCCAGAGCTTAAAATAGGTGACGAGGTTTTGGTAACCACGCATGTGTTAAGTCAATCATCCAAAAATATAACGTCAAAGTTCGTACCACGAAGGGATGGTCCGTACGTCATCACGAACAAAATTGGATCATCCGCATACCGAGTAGCAAACAAAGACGACCCAGCAGCAATAGTCGGAACATATCATTCTTCAGCTATAAAGAAATGTTCCCGGAGCAACCACAGTACTTCTAACGCCGATCCAATCAGAAGACTCCGCAAGAGAGGACGTCCCAAGAATGCCCACTAAGCTCCTGTCACATCATTGGGACGATTCGATGTTCCAGAGGGGGAGATTGTAACGCACGTTCACACCGAACCTACTTGTTAAATTTGTAATCAAGAATTGTCAAATGAATTTAACAAAAAAAAAAAATATAACAAGAATTAATTGTCTCATGTTTAAAATATAGTGTTGGCAATGCCGCCACATCACATTCCATTCTAGCAAAAAGTAAAGAAAGCTCTCCAAGCAAATGCAAAAACTCCTCTAGCAAAGTTGAAAAGAAAGCTCTTCTAGCAAATAGTAAAGAAAGCTCTTCAAAGCAAACGTAAAGAAAAGCTCTTCTAGCAAAATTGAAAATTCTGTATAAAAGAAGCTCCCGAAAAAATAAAGACACACTTGATCGGCATCTGTTCAGCACGGTAGAAACAAACGGCGTGTTTCATTGACTTAACACTTTGCTATTTTCAGCGTTACCATTGCCTCGTACGGTTGCCACGACCTTTCACACCGAAGGGTTTCTCTCGTCGGACAACTGCAGTACGGTAGAGCTACCTCAGGCTCTGCATTTTCTACAAGAGGCAACCTTACTGACTGGGTGGCAGCTGTTTCCTTCTCACGCCCGTCTACAGCACCACCTAACGGGTGACATTATAGCCTGTGTACACGCACGCTACTACCACGTTATCACCTGTTACATTGGCGCCCAGCTACGTAAGGCCTACATTTCAAAGCAACAAACAACTTTTAAATTGGATCCACGAAGAAGGACCCGCATTGCAGAAAAAGAGTGCGCCCACACAATGGCCACCTACACCGAAGAGCAAGTGCAAAAATTGCTCTCTTCGCTCATCAGCAAACTCAAAGCGGCAGCTTCAGCAATTTAACCAGCCGGTTTTGTGGTGAAAGAGACCCGTTAAAGGTAGAAGAATTTATTGCAACAATAAATTGTTTCAAAGATGTCGAACATATTTCGGATACCAACGCAATCTAAGGAATTCCTCTACTATTAGAGCAAACCAGCCTACCGAATCTACCAGGAAATCTTTGACACAAAACAAAAAATAAAAGAGAGTACAGACGATTTTATTCGCAAAAAGAGAGCTCTGTTCGCGCAACTGCCAATGCCTAGACCATCAGAAACCATGATGCTGGATCTGGTCTACGGCCTATTGCATTTGAACATTCGCGATGGCGCTCCCTGAAAAAGCATCACAACATTTCAGCAGCTGATTGATATAGCTCAGTTCGCAGATGGAAAATTCGAAAATAAAAAACGATGTAATTTCTGCAATCATCTAGGACACCCAATATCCGATTGCAGGAAAAAACGAAAGGCGGAAGAAGAAGCGTTTAACCAAGCGAGATCACCTTCTAATCAAGGCATATTCTGCTATAAATGCAAAGCGCCCGGATTTCTAAGATCCAATTGCCTTCCTGCAAAGATTTACCAAAAGGTCCGCCGAAAGTTTCATTTAATGTGATAAAAAACACGCTCGGTAGTGACCTACCAACGATTCCAATCACTTCGCACGGAGAAAACGGCATTGCATACATCGACACGGCAGCAAGAACAAGCGTTGCCAGCCGGCACCTTTTCGAGCACCTGTTGCGGAACGGAACTAGATTCACCAGTCTGAGAGCAAGCGTTACTCTGGCCGATGATAGTGTTCAAAACGATGGGATCTGCATGGTTAACACCACAATCATTTTTGGAAATCGGCTACGGCCAATAACGTTTATCGCACTGCCTAAAGCCAAGGATAATAGAACGCTTATTGGTATTGATTTCCTGGAGGAAAATGGCGTTATTTTGAATCTTGGACAACGATGTTGGTATTTCCAAGACCAACCCAAGAAAACATTCGAATTCTATGACACAAATAGCTCGATCGTTTCACCAGCAACTAGATTGATGCATGATGCCAAGGAATACAAGGAGTGGTTCAGGAAATTGCAGCCAATTTCACCCAGTCACAAAACACCAACAAGAAATCAACAAACGGCAACACCCCAAAATTTGCAAACCGCTCCAACATCAATGACCACGAACAACCCTTTTAGCCCAGTGTCTCCCATCTCACCCTTTAAAATGACTTCAGACATTGACGAAGAGCGCTATGGCCCACACCCCTGGGAACACCAGACTAGGGCACAAATTTTCCCAAACAATGAGTATTCACCTCGATCAATTGATTCTATTTTCGGTAACTCCGTACGCCCAGAAATCAGTCCAGATAGGAACAACCCACAAGGCGGACTTTTTCCTAGAATGCAAAGGGACAACACACCTATGTGTACTGACGATTTCTTTACAGAAATTTTATCTATCGACGTATGCCTTAGAAAAGATGAAGGAACCGAACTAGCCCAGCATCAAACAGATCAACTTAATGGTCTTCTTGCCAGTTTCACTACCACATTCGCACCCTCGTCGGAACCAACACCGTATGCAACCCATAAAATAAATACGTGAAGCAACCCACCCATCGCGTCAACACCCTATAGACTTTCGATCGCACGGAAGAAACAACTCAAAGCAGAAATCGGCAAAATGCTAGAAAATGGGATTATTGAGGAGTGCGAATCGCCGTGGGCTGCCCAGTGGTGCTGGTACCCAAAAAGGATGGCGGTATAAGAGTCTGTATCGACTCCCGTAGTCTCAACAAAGTGACGGCTGCCGATCCTTATCCCATGCCCAGAATCGATGACCCAATCCAAAATAGGAAAAGCACTAGGTTCAAAACCAAGCTCGACCTCCAGTGCGGCTACTAACAGATAAAAGTCGCAGATGAAGACGTCGAGAAAACAGCTTTTATAACACCCAATGGAGTCTACTGTTTCAAGAGAATGCCTTTTGGACCCAAGAATGCTCCGGCCACGTTTATAAGATTAATGGCAAAATTTCAGTCTAGGTTGGTGATGGCGGAGATGTAGATTATAATCTTTATCGATGATTTCATTATTTGCCCCGGAAGTTTTATCGAACACATAGAACACCTCACTAGGGTTTTTACGCTTCCTAACGAGTTCAAACTCAAAGTAAATAGACACAAATCCAAATACTGTTGCAACACCGTAAAATACTTGGGACAGCTCATTACTAACAATGGAATAGAAGTTGACACAGAAAAGACAGCAGCAATTGTAGACCGTCGAGAACCCAGAAATATCAAAGAACTCCTCTCATTTTTGCAAACCTGTTCTTGGTATCGCCGTTTCGTCGAAAATTTTGCTGGAAAAGCGAAACCCCTTTCCAACCTTACCAGGAAAAATGTGCTTTGGAAATGGGGACAGGAAGAGCAAACCGCCTTCGATCAACTGAAGTCATCCCTTACAAAAGCACCAGTCCTGCAACAGGTGTGTGAAGATAAACCCTTTTTCATAAAGACAGATGCTAGTGACTACGACATCGGAGCCGTATTAGTCCAGGGGGAGAAATCAGACGAACACCTAATCCAATACGCGTCAAGACTGCTGAGCAATGCTGAACGTAACTATTCTACAACAGAGAGAGAAGCCTTAGCCATCGTCTGGGCCGTCAACAAGTTCCGAGGATACATAAAGGGATCAAATGTCACGCTATTGATTGACCATGACCACCAACCCTTGAAATGGCTGATGACGCTGAAATCTCCTACCGGAAGGCTCACCAGGTGGGCACTACAACTGCAGCCGTATAATATAGACATAAACTATACACCCGGAAGAACAAACACCGTGGCGGATATGCTCTCTAGGCCACCATGTGGGAACGCAGAACACAGGCAAGACACATGTTCAATATGTAACGTCGAGGTTATAGCAGTGGATCTATTTGGACCCTTACCGAAAACCCAGGAAGGATACCACTGGATCCTCATAGTGGAAGATATTGCCAGCAGATGGACCGAAATGTTCCCATTAAAAGAGGCCACTTCCGAAAACTGCGCCCTGATACTCCTAAACGACATTTTCTTGAGGTACGGTACACCCAGGCGCATGATATCTGATAATGGCGTACAGTTCATCTCAGCAATAATGCAGAAACTATTACATTGCCTTGGGATAAAACAAACACTCACCCCGGTCTATCATCCGGAAGCGAACCCTGTGGAAAGAAGGAATAGGGATATGAAAACGCAACTCGCTGTTTTAGTGGGCAACAATCATTCTTCATGGGCAGATCATCTCTCAGCGCTTAGATTCGCACTGAATACGTCTAACTGTCAAAGCACCGGGTATACTCCCGCTTACTTAACTTTTGGGCGAGAATGTCGGGCAATTGACGACGTAAATAACGATCTACGGACAATCGTCGAGTCAGACAACCTGGTACCTCAACTAACATCAAAACTACTGGCAATCTCGGAGACCCTCCACAACGCCCGCGAAACGTCAGAAGAAACGCAGGATAAAAATAAACACTACACCGACAAAAAACGACGACCGCAGCCAGAGCTTAAAATAGGGGACGAGGTTTTGGTAACCACGCATGTGTTAAGTCAATCATCCAAAGATATAACGTCAAAGTTTGTACCACGAAGGGATGGTCCGTACGTATTCATGAATAAAATCGGATCATCCGCATACCAAGTCGCAAACAAAGACGACCCAGCAGCAATAGTCGGAACATATCATTCTTCCGCTATAAAGAAATGTTCCCGGAGCAACCACATTACTTCTAACGCCGATCCAATCAGAAGACTCCGCAAGAGAGGACGTCCCAAGAATGCCCACTAAGCTCCTGTCACATCATCGGGATGATTCGATGTTCCAGAGGGGGAGGTTGTAACGCACCTTCACACCGAACCTACTTATTAAATTTGTAATCAAGATTTGTCAAATGAATTTAACAAAAAAAATAATAACACAAGAATTAATTGTCTCATGTTTAAAATATAGTGTTGGCGGCACATTCCATTCTAGCAAATAGTAAAGAAAGCTCTTCAAGTAAATGCAAAAACTCTTCTAGCAAAATTGAAAAGAAAGCTCTTCTAGCAAATAGTAAAGAAAGCTCTTCAAAGCAAATGTAAAAAAAAGCTCTTCTAGCAAAATTGAAAATCCCAAAAAAATAAAGACACACTTGATCGGCATCTGTTCAGCACGGTAGAGCTACCTCAGCCTCTGAGCAGCCTGAAAGAGTGTTTTGTTTCCTTTAGTAGACAAACGGCGTGTTTCATTGACTTAACACTTTGCTATTTTCAGCATTACCATTGCCTCGTACGGTTGCCACGACCGTCCACACCGAAGGGTTTCCCTCGTCGGACAACTGCAGTACGGTAGAGCTACCTCAGCCTCTGCATTGTCTACAAGAGGCAACCTTACTGACTGGGTGGCAGCCGTTTCCTTCTCTCGCCCGTCTACAGCAACACCTAACGGGTGGCAACATAGCCTGTGTACACGCACGCTACTACCACGTTATCACCTGTTACAAAGTTTAATAATCACGCTAATTACATAGCAAAGAAAATAGGGTCCTTCAAAAGAATAAGAAAACATATTTCAATAGACAGTGCAATGTAGCAAAACAGGCAAGATTTTCGTCTTCCCACTTTGCGAACGAGTGCAGCACAGAAATGTTTGTTCTATAAAGGATTCCAGCTTTTTAACTCCCTCCCAGAAATAATTAAAGACGATTTAAATATACATTCATTTAAAAGAGGTGTTTTAATTTTTGTAAAAATCTGTAATGTAACTTTATTAACTTTGTAAAGGGTGCAAATGTACTAAATAAACTAGTACTACTTCAAATTGAACACCAGAGCCTAGTCCCTTCTAGGGCAGGTGAAAAGTATCCTACTTATGTAAAGATAGTGTAAAAAAGATTTAGGTGTCATTTTCGATGAAGAATTGAACTTTTTTTACGTATGGACTACATAGTTGGTAAAACTAATTGAATGTTTGGGTTCGTGTGTCGTAATTCTAAGGATTTTCAGGACTCCTATACTTTTAAGTCTTTATATAACTCCTTAATTCGTTCAATGTTGGAGTATTACGTTGTTTGGAAACCGTACTATGGTAGTGCACAAGGTCGCATTGAGAAAATTAAAAAACCAGTTACGAAATTTGCTATTCTATATGAAGCCAGATGCATGCCTATAAATTTAAAAACCCTTGTCAAAAGAAGGAAATATTTCGCAATCCTTTTTGCTCATGATGTCATAACAACTCATATTGATGTTTCGTTATTGCTATCGATGTTTAAAGTTTATGCTCCCTCACGCATTCTTCGGCCTAGAGAGAAGTATTTCTTTTATGTTTCTAGTCAAAGAACTAACTATGGACGGTTTTAAATCTGCCGGAGTGGACGGCATTATACCCGCCCTACTACAAGAAGGGCAAGGTGTACTAATACTTCACCTGCTAAAAATAACAAGGAGCAGTATTGCCTTGGGCCACATACCGATGCAATGGAGACGAGCAAGGGTTATGTTTATACCAAAAGCAGGGAAAAAAGACCACACACAGCCAAGATCGTACAGACCCATCAGCCTTATGTCATTTCTTCTGAAGATGACAGAAAAGGTTGTGGACAACTATTTAAGGGAAGATGTACTGAACACATTCCCCTTACATCATCGTCAGCATGCATACAGAGCGGGCAGATAAACAGATATATCAGCTGACGGAGATAATTCCAAGTGCCTTGGAAGCAAAAGAAATAGTACTGTGCGCTTTCCTAGACAAAGAGGGAGCATTTGAAAACACCTAACATGAGGCGATTAAACGATCCCTGGGGTGCCAGCACGTAAATTGATACAATCGAGGATTGTTCATCGTCAGCCAACTCGAAACAAATAAATTTCGGTAGCATGTAACTTGAAACGAGTTTGATTGTGAATTGTACTTAAAAGTGTAATTTTAAAAAATAATTTGAAGTGTAAAATTGGGTTTTTTTAATTGTAAATTTGCAAATCATTATTCCAGCCCGCATCAAATATTATATGTCGGAGAGAAGGGATGAAGAAGAATTAAATGCTAAAATCAAAAGAAGGTATTTGAGAGATAAAAGCAATCCACTAGAATTGACTGAAAATGCGTAAGTAATTCTAATGAGTAAGAAACAAATTAAATCTACATCATTATTCTTTTGTTTAGCTTTGTGCAGCAGTTTAGAGTCAACAAGGAATGCTTCTTAATGATCTTCAACTCATTGAATTATCCAAGCAACATTAGAAGCACGTCAGTTCCACCAGTGTTACAGCTTTGTGCAACATTGAGTCTTCTAGCCAGTGGGAGTTACGAAATTAATGTCGGTACAAAAAATATTTTAAAATACATACATATATAATGTATAGGTAAAATATAATATAATTTATAGTAAACACCTTTTTCCAATCTCTTGCATCTTTTTGTGGGGGACCATCTGTATTTAATGAGTTAGCTAGCCGTTCCCAAAGAAAACTACTATTTTTCCTTCCCTGTGCAGTTTTAAAAATTCCTCGAGCTAAATCCTGATGATCACACATAAAATTTGTTAAAATTTCTCTTTGTTTGTTATTAATGGCCATATTTTGCTTATTTTCCATTTTTTTATTAATAAACGATAGGTATTTGCTATCGAGAATAAAGTTTTGTTTCAAACGTTATTTTTCAGTTGTATGCTGCCTACTGCGACGATACAATCGAGGTCAAACGATTGAACCGAATTAGGTGCTACAAACGTTCGATTATTTAGACTCAATTCGATTGTATCAAGTTACGTGCTGGCACCCATGGATAGGAAAGGAGTTAACAGTACAGTATCCAACTGGATGTATGAGCTGCTGAGTACTAGATCAGCAGAGACTCAAACACCATCTGGAACCATTAGAGCGAACACAACAAGAGGGAGGAGGGGTACTATCACCCTTAATGTGGAGGCTAGTTGTAGACGAACTGCTGGCAAAATTAACCAACCTTGGCATCAAATGTCAGGCGTATCCTGATGACATTGTAGGGGCTTAAAGTAACCAAATAATGGTGCCATACTGTCGGACTCAACATAAAGAGGATGATTATGGCCGCTGGCTATGTTTCATGGATTGCTCAACATAGTGGGTGTTAATTCCAATGGTTTCTTGAATATGAAGTCGAAACAACCACCAAAAAGCGTCATTGCTTCGAAAAAAAACTTGCAGTTGATCTTATCACTCCTTAGATTTAAGAAAGATTTACTTGGCCAACTTTGCCTACAAATCTCCAAATTCTCCTGAGAGTTGTTTTGAAAAAAACGGCCATTGACTGAGCTAAATCCTGCTGAACGTACAAAAAAGGTGTGCATTCTGCCTAAGGGAAAAACACAAATTTGGACGAAGGAAAAAAATATATTGGGGGATTTCGACCCCAGGGTAGTAATAGCGTTTCTCCCCGGGTTAAATAAAGTTTTCTATCATGTTTTTTGTTCTTTGTACGTATATATGTACATAAAGAATATTATAATAGGGAATATTTTTACTAAAATCTAGTATGGTATCAAGGACTCGCATGCGAACTTTTTATGAAAGAAATTTCTTAATACCAATTAGTGATCCAGAGTGTTTAATTGATTTATTAAAATCCTTAAGAGCGCTAGACAAGATCACTGCTACTTGAATAAATCACCCTACACGTAACATTGATCGTTTGTATGGCCCTCAATGTTCCCGTCAAGTAGCATCGATACATTGTTCATCTGTAGGATGCATCAATGTTACATTTTTTATCAATACATTTGTCAATATTGTCATTTGTGAAAGTAGAATGCAGGCAAATACAACGAATTGTATATCCTCATTGGCACTTATAATTCGACTGAAAAGAATTTGGGAAAAATTGACAACTTTCATTGATTTCTGTGGCTTTCGACGCTACATACAATCTTAAGAATATTAATTAAAACATTTAAGCACGCTATCAGACGAAAATAAAAGAAAAAAAATACAAATTATCATAGCATTTATTAAAAACCCTTAAATAACACATGTCAATTGCCTTCCTACTACAATTGCGTATAATATATACAGAAATAAAAGCAAAAAATGCTTATTGTTAGATAAGTTTAGTATTGATATATAAATTAAAGGAAGATAAATAAGGATTCCTAGCTTCTCAAACTATTCAACAGTAAATAAATATTTTCTAGAAACCGCCAATATTCCTCAAATTTGCAAGCCAAACAAATGCAGTTGGTTGGTTGGATTTGCAATATGACAATACCAAACTGACATTTAACTTTTAGTCGCCATAATTTTGTTGGAAAACGTTTTTTGAAACAACCTTCTTAATAAATAGCAGTACTCAGGGAATTATATACAATAAAACGTGAAATTTAATAGCGTTATACGCAAACTAAATGCTGAGTATTAATAAAAATAAAACTACCCGCATTCCCCTGTAGTATGTAACACACACCACGCACGACCCGAGATTACTTACAATTTAGTATCGACTTTTTGATAACAACTTCAAGCGCGCATAATAAATTAGTTATTTTTATTTTAAAGATTAGGATTTTATTAATTATTCATCACTGTTCTACAAACTTATTATATTAACAAAAGTGTTAAGCTCAGCCCAGCAAATATGTCAGGTATTAACGAAATCACTCACACAAACCTAAAAAAACACGAAGTATATGGTGATTTAAAAATAAGCATTCATTGCCAGACATAATTTGTAGAATGAGCTAATTCAGTTAAAAATACAGCATATATAGGGTGACATAGGATCATAACTTATTGCTGGATTGACTTGAGTACAATACTTATTTTTTTATTTATTTCTCTGCATAATAGATTTTTTACTAAGAAACTAAATTCTAATGTCGTTTTCGATTGAGCAAAAAAATAGATCTTGTTTTTTTATACAGTTAATTTTTTCTGAACGCAGATCAGTTTTCATTTTCGCTTGGGCGCAAGGAATTGATTTTTTTTATCTAGATTACTTTTCACAAATCTCGATTTTGAAGCAAGATTTACACCTAATAACACGCCGTCTCCAAGTACTAAAAATTTACAGCAGACAGCAGAAGCAGAACAGCTGTCAAATTTTGTTGGCTGGGCATTTCATCGCATACACAGTTCGTTTGAGAGAGAGAGATAGGCAACGATTTTCATGGAGAGCATCACTGCACTTACAGCAAGGGACATCCCATCTCTTTTGTTGTTCCCATGCTACAAAGAGTATGCGAGCACAGCATGCTTTCTTTCGCAAACCTTCCAAATATAAAGGGTCTTTCATTAGAAACTTCAAACTTTCAGTGTGAATTGTACATCAGTGATATGTGGTTCCAATAAGATGGAGCCACAAGCCACACAGCGGGTGCAACAGTCGAGCTATTGAAGTTTCAGTTCGGTGAACGTGATATCTCGAGAAACGGACCCGTCTATTGCCCGCCGAGATCGTGTGATTTAACGACTATAGAATTTGTTTTATAGGGCAACATTGAATCATTGAATCTATGCCAACAAGCCAGCGACGTAAGAGAAGCTCAGAGCCAATATTGAACGAGAAATAGCGGCCGTATCGGTAGAAATGGGCGGCCGAGTCATCGAAAATGGGGTTCAGCGTAGCGACCGCTGCATACGTTCCCGTGGTTTACATATGAACTAAGTCGAGCTCCAATCATAAATGTTTGGATTGTAATTCAAGCAAATCATTTTATTTTTAATATATCCCAAGTAGTCCAATTTATTAAAAAAAAAAAGTGGTTGTCAAGTCTACCCTACCCTATCGCGATGCTTTATCACAGCTTGCTTCGCTATTGATATTAGATTAGACATTTGAGCTTTTCGAACTTGCGAATCAATCCTCCTCTAGAAATGTCTGGAATAGGTCGGTGTGGATCAGAGAACGAGCAGTACAAGTATTCTGTTTGCTTCCGACTAATACGATACCCATTCCCCTCCAAAACTTCCACCAATACATCCCGTTGCAGGGATGTTTGATCCTCGTTTATGGTGGCTCCATCGTCTGCAAAGAATAATTGATGAACTTTCGGTCTGTTACTCCCTTCAAGCAGATAATCAAGGACTGTAATAAATATCAAGGGACTTCAGACACTTCCCTGGTGTTCACCGGCTTTGATTGCGAACTCTTTGGTGATGGTAGCGGGGCATCTTACTCTTGTCTTTACTCTCTCATGCTTACCAATGTTCATCTGTACGCCGGTTTCTGAAACTTCTCGTTGTGTAGCACCACCCATAACAGATTACTTGGTTGTCTATCAAAGGCTTTTTCAAAATCAATTATTTTCCGCATTCGGCTATCTAATACCCGCTCAACGACCGTTATGGCAAGGACATCAGCTTGATTGAACGGTAATTGTCACAGTCTAGCACATCGCCTTTTCCTTTATTCAAAGGAGGAAAAAAACTGTTGAGACTTGAATTCATCCAGCGGCTTGGCAATACTCTGCCATGACAACTCATCCTGTTGTTGTGCTTAATTATGTGTGGCAATACTGCTCACTTTTGAATTCCAAACGGCTGTATCTGCCACTCCTCACTTTGTGTCTTTTCTTTGCACAACTTTTTCGTTCATATTATAGGTTATGGGCCCAGAGCAAAGTTATAACTAGCAATTTGAAATCAGATAATTTGATAATTAGGGAACCGCAGCTTTGTATATTGACTTTATAGTATTACTAGATGCACCCGCCCGGCTCTACCCGTGCCCGAGAATTCTATTTTCCAATATGTTCAAGTAAACTTCCTTATTATTGTCTGTAGTGGGTATCCGGCGTATGTTGGTGCGCCTAAAAAACGAAGACCGATTTTGACCAAACTTCACAGAAACACTGTCAGGCCAATACCGAAGATAGACCTTATCACGACAATGTCAGTGTCAAAAGAGAGAAAAAAAAACGACAATGTCAGCTGTCAAAAGAGAAAAAAAAACCAAACAAACAGCTGAATGAAATGAATGAAAACAATGGCGAATTTGCATGGCGGGAAATAAGTTCTTCGCGAATAGTTACTAAAAGTTTATAACAAAGCCAATTTTAACAAAAAAAAAATTACGGAACTAAGAAGTAGTATCCATAGCATTATAATGTGATTGTGTTCAAAAAATAAAAGTGAGAATATCGTAGTTGTGGTAAAAAATGTTTTTGTTGCAAAGATCTCGTAATAATTTTATATTAAAGTGAATTATAACAAAAACAAATTTCCAGAACTAAAAAGGAGTATCCAAACACTATTTTGGAATACTCAAAAGATAACAATACATTAAGATTCTGTACAAAAAATAAAAGCGAAAACGTGACAATCGCCTTGTGGCAAAAAAATATTTCTGTTTCGAAGCAACTTTTTACTTTAACTTGCTTTCTCACGTTTTTTCTCTATAAGCTGGTACTTTTTAATCTTCAATTGCTTCTGTTTTCACTTAAATATACACTTTTTTAATCTACAGTTTATTTATTAATGGTACAAGGATTACCACAGATTTAATATTTATATTTTTTCACGTTTGTTACAGCATGTACGATCTCTTACAAAAATAGAAAAATATAACATCGTCAAGTTGGATGTAGTTGGCGACATCAATTCATCAATGGGTGAGTCAAACAAACACCCTCATGCATTCCAACTTGAAAGCACAGATGGCGCTTTTACTAAAGTTTACAACTCGGCCAATCTGACAATTGATCGACCTCGAACAAAAAATAAATACTTAACACTAGTCTCCACATTTTACTCCAGACTTATATCTAAGGCGAGAGGGTCGCTTGAACTCTCAATAGGGACGGCCTCCTCATTTGGTTTCAACAACCACTTTCGCATTCTATTCGCCTCGACAACACCATCATACGGCAGCTGAGTCAACTGGCAGTTTTCAATATTCCGCAACACATATCTATCATGTCCAAGGATTTTACATACGACATAGGGACCACGGAACTTAGGCAAAAACTTTTTATTCGTCCCAACGGCAGTATCAACATTACGCATAACGACAAAATCACCGACTTCGTACTCTTTAACTTTCTTACTGCGCCTAAGAAAATAATCTAAATTATATTTCTGAGACCTATCAATTTCCGCTGATGCGTCAGCCCGAATTTGGCTTAGATTACAGCAGCTCTCAGAGGCCATCTTCTCCTCCAGATGCTCCGTAATCTTATCTATTATTTCTCCCCTCTGTCCAACGCCAAACAATAGCATACTAGGTGAGTTCTTTGTCGTGCTATGAATAGAATTATTAATAGCATACTCCACTTTTAGTAACATACTCGACCAATCGGCATGACTTACCGGGTCACTCAACTTTCCCAGCATAGCTTTGATAACCCTATTGACCCTTTCGACTTGCCCATTTGCCTAGGGAGAAGCCACGGCGACCTTTACGTGTTCTATATTTTGTTTCATTAAAAAGTCTTCAAATTTAAAAGAGGTAAAGCATGTACCTCTATCTGACACAATTCGTCTCGGTCTGCTATAATACTGAAAGTATTTATTTAACGAGGCAATTACCTCCATCGTACTCGTCGAGTTTGTAGGATACAGTTTCACAAATTTCAAATCACTACTAAAATGTGTTTCCTTTTCGAACTAATAGACGGTAAGGGACTAAAATGATCCACATGGATTGTATCTAACGGCAGCGGGTTTTTCGGAATATTGTACAAGTTCCTTTCACTAGAACGAGCCGGCATGGCATACATAATGCACTTAATACAATTTTGGATAAATCTTTCAATTTTTTGACGCATGCTCGGAAACCAGTAATGCATCGCAATCTTCTCATAATATTTATCCAGAGCTTGATGCCCGAGTTTTTCATGGATTAACCGGATAACATTGTCTTCCATTTCATTCGGCACGTATAATGCCTTTCTCCCACTTCTCGTCACTTTATATACAAGTCCATTCATTATCTCGAAGTCTTTGACTTCTTCGGCCTCCATTTGATCCCGCAATTCCATAATTATTTTGTCCCGCCCTTGTGCAATTTGGATTTGAAAATCCGTATCATCAACATCCCAAACTGCGGCGATCTGGCACCGACTTAGGGCATCGACGTGTCCCATAGATATACCACTACGGTGCTGAATTTTATAGTTGTAATTTTCAAGCTCTAAGGCCCATCGGGCAATCCTTGGATTAACTTGTTTCTTTTCCAACGTCATAGTCAGAGAGCTGCAATCCGTAACGATCTTGAACTGTATTCCTTCCAAATATACTCGGAATCGTCTCAGCGCATAAATTATAGCAAGCGTTTCTAATTCCCCTTGCCTTTGAAGCAAGACGGCACCAAAACCAATTGAACTGGCATCAAAATGCAGTTCTGCTTCCTTTATGGGGTTATAAATGTCTCAAAAATCAATCCCCCATCATAATGGCTGACGCACTACCTCCGGCCTCATCGCAATCTTCTCATGCTCGCCACCAGATGGCGAATACCTAGGGTAAGTGTCGGATTGCATCGCTTTATGCGGCAGTGCTTTTCGATAGATGGCGATAGAGTTGGAGTGATTTTATCTTTACAGTTCGGCCAATCTGATAACATGATCGTCCTCGATCATTCAGAAATTAAGTACATAAATAAATAAATAATGAGTACAATATTTACAATGAATATAACATGAATTTCACTTGTATTACCTTCTGTGACAAAATTAGTAGATATATTAAAGAGGGGGGGGGGGGGGCGACCGTGATGCAAGCCTACGCGGTTGATGGATCTCTCCATTTACGTATGTGACATGACTTTATAATTCCATTATATTGAAGTTGGGAAACCTGACAGTTTTCGATGTCTCTTATTACATAGCGATCATGGGGTAACTTTTTATTAACAATGTATGGCCCTTTGAATTTGGGTATACATTTTTTGTTGCCAGGTGACACGTCTATATTCTTAATTACTACATAGTCACCGCACTCAAACTTCCGAGCCTGCCTATGCCTGTCTTTGAAATATTCATGATTATAATCCTGCGAGGACTGTATATTTTGAAGGGCCGTCAGCCTAGAGGAATCAAGGTTTCGATCAATATTACTCATCTCATCCAAATACTCTGAAAGCCAATCCATGAGCGTCCTCTTCTGTTTAACCCCAAACAAAAGTTCAGATGGACTCTGTCGAGTAGTGCTATGGACTGAATTATTAATTGCGTATTCAACTTCTTTAAGTTTATTTGACCAGTTTGAGTGTTCGATTGGTTCAGTCAGTTTGCTAAGCATTGGAGTTAATACACGATTTACTCGTTCGACTTGGACGTTCGCTTGCGGAGACCCGGTTGCCACCTTAATGTGTGTAACATTGTTTTTGACAAGAAACTCACTGTACTCAAAGGATGTGAAGCAACTTCCTCTGTCAGACACTATTCGCATAGGTCTACTATAATACTCAAAATATTTCATCAACGAACAGATTACTTCCTTGGAGCTAGTGGAGTTCACTGGATACAATTTTACAAATTTCGTAAATGCATCAATGACGACTAGAATATGCTTACGCATCGATTTAATGGACGGCAAGGGTCCCAAGTGGTCAATATGTAAGGTGTCAAATGGTATTGGCTTTTTTCGGAATACTGTGTAGCTCCTTTTGATTAGTGGTCGCCGGTGCCGAATAAAGTATGCACTTCAGACATTTCCTTATATGTCGTTCGATTTTGTCCTTCATTTTTGGAAACCAATACTGTCTTTTAATTTGTTCATAACACTTCACAACCCCCAGGTGACTTAATTTCTCATGAGTGAACCTAATTATACTTTCCTCCATTTCTTTCGAAACGCAAAAACACAAGTTTCCATTTCCGCCTCTTTTATAAACGAGCCCATCCCTTAACTCAAAAAACTTCAAACTTCTGGTTTCCAAAATATCACGGATCTTGGTTATACAAGGGTCTCTACTTTGAGTCGCTTCCAATTGAAATACGATATCGACATCACTAATGGCTAGAACTACCTCACTGCGACTTAAGGCATCAACGTGTCCCATACTACCGCCACCTCGATGCTGGATAGTATAGTTGAAATTTTGCAACTCTAGTGCCCAATGAGCTATCCGGGGATTCAAGGTCTTTTTATTTAACGTGAGGGTAAGAGAGTTGCAATCCGTAACAATTTTAAAACCGATTCCTTCGAGGTAAATACGGAAACGCCTCAGAGCGTAAATAATGGCAAGCGTTTCTAGCTCAAAACTGTGGTATTTACTCTCGGGAGCAGATGTTCGCTTAGAAAAGTAGAAAACGGGGTGAAATTTGCTGTCTGATTGTCTTTGCAGCAGCACTGCGCCAAAACCTGTAGCACTTGCATCGCAATGTAGTTCTGTTTCTTTATGGGGATCATAGATTGCGAGAACGGGGGGATTTGTCAACCGATTTTTTAAATCCTCGTATGCCCGCATGCAATTTTCATCAAACTTAAACGAACAGTTTTTCTTCAGCAGATCATACAAAGGTTTTGCAATGCGTGCGAACTGCGGGACAAACTTCCTGAAGTACGCACATAGGCCGATGAATGAATGTAACTGCTTCACTGTATTTGGTATAGGGTATTTTAAAATTGCTGCCTTATGCCCTTCATTTGGACTTATCCCTTGGTCGCTCACGTTGTAGCCTAAATAGTCTATTTTGGTGTAACAGAATTTACATTTGTTTAATTTAAGCTCTAAACCATATTCAGCCAGGCGTCACAGAATCAGTTTCAATATCTTAAGGTGTTCTTTAACAGTGGGTGTAGCAATTAATATGTCGTCGATATATACAACAATTAATCCAGCTTCAATGAAATCTTTAAAAATCAATGTATAAAGCGTTGGAAAACTGATGGACTATTCTTTAAGCCAAAAGGCATTTTGACGTATTCAAATTGACCATTAGGAGTTACAAATGAAGTAAACTTTATTGACTCCTCAGCAACGCCGACTTGGTGAAAGCCACTTTTCATATCTAATACACTAAAAAATTTCTTATTACCTAGATATTCTAGACAGTCTTCTATTAACGGAATAGGAAAATTGTCACGTATGGTTATTTTATTGAGGTCTCTGTAGTTCACACACATGCGAATCTCACCGTTTTTTTTTTGTAACGAGTACTATAGGGGACGCATAAGGCGAGTCACTAGGCCTAACAATATTTTCCTCTAAAAGTTCTGCAATAATTCCTTGAACTATGGATTTATCCCTATAGGATAATCTTCTAGGGTGACTAAACACTGGGACTTCGGAAGTAAGCTTAATTTGCATTTCGAGAGGTTTGTTAAAATATGTTGGGTAAAGGTATTTTAATTTATAGTCCGAAACCAAGAATCTTATTTGACATTGAGTCTCTTGACATAATTGTGAGTCAATACTGTATTCCTCTGCTTGCTCTGAATTAATATCGATATGAAATATGTCGGGTGTAATTACTTCAGTACTATTCGATTCGTTGAGTAAGCTACCAATCTTGGAGGCTTCACTGCTCACAATATTTAGGAAACACTCACTAGACTCTGTTGACGGTATTTGACCAATAGCCCCATCTTGGCAACCAATATAATACCCACAATCAATAGACTCCAAGACAATCGGCACCAGCAGTATCGGAACTAACAATAACACTTTTCTGGCAACTTTTACTACCCAATGAATCACTTCGACTATTAAATTTCTCATAACAATCAATTTGGTTTGCCTCAAAACTACTTGGCGGGTTAAAAACACTAAGTAGGCCCACATCACATTCGCCCGTCCTCTCAAATGTCAGTGTATCTTGAATAGTATTATTGAAGGAGAAAAAGAAAGTATTTAAATTCAAACTAGACTCAGTAGGTTCACTATTTTTAATTACAGTTTGACGTATTGGATTTACAATAAATTGTACATTGAATGCTTTAAGAAAATCACGCCCAAGTAGCAATGGCTTCGGTAAGATATTAGCCTCAACTATGAAAAGTGAAATTTTATTTACTTTATCGAATAATGAAATGTAACAATCAATTTTACCATATGTTTTTAATTCAGTGTTCGTAATGCTACTTAGGCTGGAGGGTACCAAATCTTCATCTCTAACGTCAAATGGAATAATTTTGTGCGATACAAAGCTGTCAATTAATGAGTCAAAATCAGAAAAGGGAACTTTACTCAAGACACTGTCACAGAAGGCAATACTTACATTTTGGAACGGCTGCAATAGATTTGTCTCCTCTTCGTCCTCTTCGCCCTTGTTGACAAGATGTATTCCCTTCTTCTGCTGACAATCCTTTAGTTCGTGTTTAGTACTCCCACAACGAAAACAAGCCCCAATTGCACGCTTGGGTTTGGTACACTGCGATGATAGATGGCCATACTCGGAACAATTAAAACATCGGATCGAAGACGTCGACTTTGATGGGGTATCGGCTACTTTTGCTTGTGTTTTTGTTATCTGGTCACTTATTCTTTTTTTTCGTATTTAATCAGCAAATGCTTCCGCTGTTCCAGTGTCGATGCAGTGTATAGCATTGTTGTGTATGCCGTATGGTCGCGAAGTCCCTCGATGATGAAGCTAATTACTTCGTGTTCACTTACAGCTGCTTGGGCCGCAATTTCCTGCATTGATAGCATGTACGCGATCACATTTTCACCTTTACGTCTGTTGCGCTCTTGGAGTTGTTTGTACACATCGCTCGCGGAAATGGTGTACCGGAATTGCTTAAGTAAGCCTTGTTGCAACTCGTTGTAGTTCGATGCACTACTAGTGCGAAGGAACACTGCCGCAGTCCCCCTCAGCAGGCGCCGCATGGACATAAATTTCACTTGGTCGCTACATTCTCCAGTTATCACAACGCTCTCAAAGTCCTGTATCCATTTTCCACACCGTATGCGTCATCTCCGGTAAAGGTTGGCACCAGTCCATCGATATCACTGATTGTGAGTCGCTGCATCTGCGTACTGAGATGTTGTTCTTCCTATAATTTTAGCTCCTGTTGAAGAGATATTATTTTCTTCTTTTTCTCGAGATGAGCGATCATTCTATCATAATCATCCTCTTCTGGAACCGATGTCGCATTGGGTACTACTGCGGCAGCCCCCTGTGACTCTGCTTCTGGGAAATTTTCGATTGTTGAATCTTGTACGGCTTCAGTGTGAACAGTTTCTGCTGTTCCTGTAGCATCTTCCAATAGGTTCCTTAGTTGGGTAGGAGTTGCGCTAGCTGGAAAGCTTATACCGAGCTCTTCTAATGACCTCGCTAAATCTGCACGTGTGTAAACCATTTTTGTTTTACAAATGTTTCGCGATTTTCAGAAACACAATTTCAGTACGATATATGTGGCGGACAATCAATTAGATGCACGATTCTCAATTTTTGGTTCTATAATTATTGATATTATTACTATTAAATTCGTGGCAACCCCACATCTGAGTTGTAATGTCCACTTTATTCAATGTCTCAAAAATCAATCCCCCATCATAATGGCTGACGCACTACCTCCGGCCTCATCGCAATCTTCTCATGCTCGCCACCAGATGGCGAATACCTCGGGTAAGTATCGGATTACATCGCTTTATGCGGCAGTGCTTTTCGATAGATGACGATAGAGTTGGAGTGATTTTATCTTTACAGATTTAATATTTATCTTTTTTCACGTTTTTTACAGCATGTACGATCTCTTACAAAAATAGAAAAATATAACATCGTCAAGTTGGATGTAGTTGGCGTCATCAATTCATCAATGGGTGCGTCAAACAAACACGCTCATGCATTCCAACTTGAAAGCACAGATGGCGCTTTTACTAAAGTTTACACTTTATTAACAATCACAATGATTATTCATTTCATTCAGCTGTTTGTTTTTTTTTTGCTCTTTTGACACTGACATTGTTTTCATTCAATTTGCTTTTGACGTTTAACGTTTAAGAAAGGAATGCGGCACTTCAGAAAGAGATAGCTTGGTGAAAAGGCCTATTGCCTGATTTGAGCTCAACCTGTGAAAGGGACTGAACGTTTTTCTCCGCATGGCTTAGGCCGCTCAGGCAACTTCGTTGTTCCGCTTAGGGTAGGTGCTTTAAATGTTTTTTTTTCTGCTTAAATACCATTTTTTATAACGTCCAAGACCAGCAATATTAATTTTATGAACTTTGATATTTTTCGTCGTCTGGCAGGCGTCTATGTCAGCTTACTTGTGCGAATCAAACAACAAAGCGAAAGTAAAAACCTTCGATAGAATCACTTTTCATTCACTTTCACACCGATTCTTATCAATGTGGGAAAAACAACTTTCCGATGTCGGATACACAAAAAAAAGGCAAAAAAAATTCAATAAGAGTTATTTGAATAAAACATTGAACACACGATATCTCAAGATTGAAAATGCGTGCAATAGGCTTGGAACGTTCGTGTGGCCTCCCTCTTTCATATGCGCGTTCGGATAACAAAATAGGTGTGACCTGGGGCTAGTGTAGGCTTAAGCCAGGATCAGATTTCACCACAACTGGTAGATAACCCTCCTGCAGCAATGCAATCCGGTCAGGCAAGTAACCATGAGCGACGAGATATTAATGAACGTCGTCCACCTGTTCAAGAAGAGGCCACAGACATTAGAGTTATTACGTCAGCATTTCAACGAATACTCGAGGCAAACCAACGAGTTTTCATTGGTGAAATGCAGTCCAACGAGTTTTCATTGGTGAAATGCAGTCTATTAGAGATACCTTAGTTGGACGATTGGACAATTTGAATTTAAATACTCCCAATGTGAATCCTACGAGACCTTCGAACGCTCGTTGTGATTATATAGGCAAATTTCCATAAATTTGAGCAATTGGCTCTGAAGTGGGCACTCCGGGCGGCTAAAGCGGCCATTGCACGGTCCACGTTGTCCTGATGTATCAACAACACCTCCACAACAGACTTTGCATCGTCTTTAATGCGTTTGAAATTTTTTTTCACTTTTGAGATCGTTAAGCTTTCGATCATTTCCATGACCACATACGTGCGACATTGGCTAACTTCTTACAAACGATGGCGAAAATCTACTCTGTTGTGGAAGCATATTGGCTCGCTGTGGTTGTTGATATGCATTTAATGGTGATAAGAACGATGGTATTCGCTGGGTATGAAAAGCATTGCTTGTATGTGTGCTCATGGTCGCTGCCGGAGCCGGCTGTTGTGGCAGTGACGCACCCCCATTGCGAATGTCAATCGACAATTGATAATTGACTATTTTCAATGTGTGATATTGTGAACGAATCATTTTCATTGATATTTTGTCAATCGCATTGACTGCGATCGACAAAATCCTTTAGAATCGTTCGTTCACAATATAACACATTGAAAATAGTTAATTATCAATTGTCGATTGACACTTGCAATAGGGGTGTAGGTGTTTGGCATTTATTGAGATGCGGTAGCACTCGTGTACTTGGACGACGATACTGCTGGTGGCACATTTAGCTGGTGCGAACAGGTGTGTGGCGTGAACTGAGGGTCTGAGGGCAATGTGCTTGGAACGTACTGAGCTGTTCCGGCACTAGCGCAAGTGGCCAAATTTGTCGGTAAAAAATTGTTTTTATTGAAATTGTTGTGTTATATTCAAAGAAGGTAAGTGAAATTAATTGAAATCTTTTAAATGTATCAAAATAAAGATATTCTTAGAGTAAAAGAGGTTTTTCATAAGCAAGTGGACTTCTTTCTTAAGCAATGTATGTATATCAAAAATGGATTTACGTGTTTTTCTTATTTTCTCTAATATAGATATTTTTAATTTGTTGTTTTTTTTTCTAATGGATTCAGTCCTGTGTTTTTACTCTGTAACTATCACATCGACGTAAATTTGGCTAAAAAAACAATGTGAGATGAAAAGAAAATTAATTTCCTTATGGTTCACACTGTTTATCACCAACTCAGATAGTGACAGGCTAGGCTAGAGGAACCGAAAACCAGTTCATATACAAAAATTAAAAATCTTAAATTATTGTACTATTATCTTAGATACTTTTACTTCGATTTTTGTATTTGTTTCTTTTAGAAATATAAATAATAAATTCATGAAATTCATTCTTCTTAGATACCTATGATAATAACAATTTCGTTTCGTTATTTGTTTTAATTCCCTTCTTTCTTTCAACTTTTCTGTAAAGAATAATCATGTCACGTGGATTGAAAATGCTTAAGCTTGCCTTACAGAAATCAATTTTATTATTAGAAGAACTTCCAAATAATATCATTGAAGATCAAAACAGAATTTATGAAGCAGAGAGTTATGTCATCGATATGCCCGAAAATTCTCACGAAATAATTTTGACCGAATTTGTTCCAAACATTGAAAGTAATTCAATCTTAAGCATGCATGATGAACTTGATGGTTGAAGTTGAACCCTTTTCAACCGTTTCTTTTCAAAACGACGACGCTATGGTAGTTATCGATAACTCAGAAAACCTTCTTCAGATTGATCCTCTCACCGAAGGGACTGGGAGTAACGAAAGTTCCGATGCAATTATTCTATCAAAGAGAAACAAAAAATATAAAATAGATAAATAAGAATGGTATGGTATTAAACGAAAGCTTGCAAGGGAAAAAGGACACCCATACTTCGGGAAAAGACAAATAGGCTCGGAATGGGAATACAAAGTTGAAAAAAACCCAAAAGTATTATGAAAAGGTGCAACTGCAAAGGAAAGAATACATCTTCGTTAAAATGCCAAGAGTTTAGTGATGAGGAAAGAAACAATATTTTGATCGAGTTTTGGAAAAAATCTTGGAATGAAAAAGAAGTTGACGTTGAGTACAAAACTAAAATAGAACAAATAAAAAAAAGGCGAGTAGATGTCCAAGAATCAAGAAAGCGAAATAATGCAATTTATTATTTTCTACAATATAAGTGTTCAATCAGAAACGTAATCCAAAGGAAAACGTCATTGTAATTAAAGCCTAATCATAAAGTACTCCCTATTACAATTATTATTACTTCTTCTATTCTATTTTAACGAAATAATCTGTTACAGTCCACTGAATTTATATAAAAGGAGAGAGTTTTTTTCGAGATTTTGAACCGTCGAGGTCGAAATAAAGGAATAATTAAAATATTAAAGTTGTCGTGTTTTTTAATTTTTTTGAATTTCTTTTCTCTTTTTCGGCCTAATATTTGGTCCTTTTCACCGGAAATTTAGATAAGACTCGATTCGTCAATAATTAAATAGTTTGTACAATTTTTGTCCGTATATATAATCGGAAAAGGCACATAAGAATGAACACAATGTGAATGTGCCTCGGAAACTCGTTTGCATTTAGATTGATCACAAGAATTCTTCGGTTAAATATTGAGACTTATTCGCATATAAGCATTTAATTTCATTTAAAGTGATCGCACACTTTCGTCGTTATAATATCAAAATCATTACTCGTACATTATATTCTCCCTACGTGAATATTGAATATATATGTATAATACCCATATAAGATATATATAGTATACATATTGTTACATCCAGGCTAGGATTCGAAAAGATAAAACGTAATTCTATTTAGGTAATTAATCTTTATTAGTTCTCTTTCAATTTAATTATTGATTATTATTCTAATAATTCCCTTATTTAATTCAACAATTCACTTTCACAATTAATCACTTTAAATAAACAATCACTTTTCTCTTGTTCAATATTCTCTATACTTTTCACTACTGTCATCTATCGCCCTTCTTTATCGCGGTTCACAACTCGAATGTCTTGGGTGCTCCTGCGACATCTATTTATATCTCCTAGTGACACCTCTCGAAATTTCCAGATTCTTTGAGAAGGTTCGTTAAGTTCAGAAGGTTCGAGAACAACATACCAAGTTATACCACAGCTACTCAAACTGCTATTCCAATGCTGCCAAAATCGGTAATATGGCTACTTTTACTCTCTACTAGATGGCGCAGTTGACTAATTTATGCTGAATGACACAGTTCAAGCAAACATGCAACAATATCCCCCTCTTAAACTTGTTCGTCCCGAACAAGCACGTCAATATTTTCGCCATGGTAGCGATGGAGACGATCCACATTGACAACTTTCAGCTTGCCTCTTCCTCGCTGGATCCGGTAGACAACATCGTTGATGCGCTTCACTATCTTATAGGGTCCTTCCCAATCCTGCTGTAGTTTAGGTGACATGCCTTTTCGGCGATGAGGGTTGTATAGCCATACCAGATCTCCTTCCTGGAATCCTGTGGTGGTTGCTTTTGTATAGTACCTCGTCTTCATGCGGTCGCTGGATATCCGAATCTTATCTCTAGTTTTCCGATCAATGTTTCTGATGATTTCTCTGAGATCCGCAACATAATCATCTTCATTCGTTGCTTCATCAGTCGGAGATCCAAACATCAATTCACTAGGTAACCGGATGGTTCGACCAAAAAGGATTTCGGATGGAGTATGTCCTGTTTTGTTATGAACTGCGTTTCGATAAGCTAATAGGAACATGGGGATCTGCTTGACCCAGTCCCGCTGGCAGTCGCCAACAACATTAGAAAGGTGCTCGTTTAAGGTTCTATTGAAGCGTTCCACCATTCCGTCCGATTGTGGATGAAACGGGGTTGTTCTTGTCTTCTTAATCCCTAGTAGCTGGCAAACTCCTTGAAAGATCTTCGACTCGAAGTTTCGACCTTGGTCTGACTGCAATTCCATTGGTACGCCAAATCTGCTTACCCAGTTGTGGACAATCTGCTCTACCACGGTTTTAGCTTCTTGGTTAGGTATAGCAAAGGCTTCAGGCCATTTAGTGAAGTAGTCCATCACTACGAGGATATAGCTGTTTCCACTGTTGGTTTCTGGAAACGGTCCTGCGATGTCAACTGCAATCCTTTCAAAGGGCGCTCCAACGTTGTATTGATGCATCTTGCCTTGCATTTTACTCTCGGGCCGCAAGCGGCGCATTTTCGGCACCGGTTTTCGACATCGTCTCTTGCGTGGATCCAGTAAAAGTGTTCTCGCAATTTTTCGAGTGTCTTATTTACTCCCAAGTGACCTCCGGACACTCCATCATGTAGTTCCCTAAGTACTTCGTTGACTTTCGATCTGGGTACCACAAGTTGCATCACGGCTGATGTTCCATCCGAACTTTCCCATTTTCTTTTCAAAATACCATCCTGGACATGAAGTGAGTCCCATTGTGCCAAGTATGCCTTCAGTTCCGGACTCCTATTGGAGATCTGCTGCCAGTCCGGCTTGCCCTCATGTTCCTTCCAGGCGAGAATCGGCTCGATATCCGGATCTTCCTGTTGAGCATTCCGGATCTCACGTGTACTCCAGCCGCTAATGGGCTCAGCTCTCAACCGTTGGACTGATACTTTATCTTTTTCCTTCTGGCGTACGCAATGTTTACATTCAGCCTTGCAGGGCCGCCGGGAGAGGGCATCTGCGTTGGAGTGAAGAATTCCCCTGCGGTACTGTATCTCGTAGTGTTACATCTGCAGACGTTCAATCCACCTCGTGACTTGTCCTTCAGGGTTCTTAAACTGCAGCAGCCAATTAAGAGACGCATGATCTGTACGCAGGATCTTTGGGCAGGGAAGCCCGCTCAGAGGGACTCAAGGACACATTTGTAGCGTCCGAGCTCCTCTTAGCAGACTCCCCACAGAGTTCGCTCTTACCAGCAGTCGCATCCTTGTGCCGGCCAGGATCGGCCAGTACGCTATTTGCATCCGCCAGCTTGAGCTCCGAGCTTAGTCTCGTATCAGCGCTTAGCGCCGGAGTAGAATTCGTCTCGTCCTGTCTTGTGGCCTGTTGCGTCAGTTTGTTCAGTTCTCGTTGCTTGTTCCGTTTCTTGTTCCGTTTCGTTCGTGATGTCGTCTTTGTCGTGTTTGTCATGTTACTTGTGTAAGCCGCTGGCGACTTATCGCCCCCAATAGCTGGAGGCGCCAAGCCCGTGCCGTAGCCGCGGTCTCTACCGACATTTGAGCGGATATCCCCACTCGAATTTGTTCCTTTTCTGTTGTGTCGTTCATGTTTGTTGTTGTTGCTTTTTTAGCCTAGTTTTTCATCTAGGGGTCAGGATTTTACTTGGGATAGGATGGAGTTCCCCCCGTTACCCTATACCCTCCTCCTTTATCCGGGCTTGGGACCGGCATAGAAATCTATGGCGGAGTTAACGTATACCAAGCGGAGTAGAACTTTCAAGAGACGAAGTGATTTTAGATGTGGACTCCGTAACTTTGTTCAAACAGTCCAGCAGATCGGATTTATACTCGAGATATGTCTCACGTATCTCTTCAACAATTCTCTTATGCTCCTGAACTGCCTCTTCATCCATCCAACATAGTAACCAACTTTTCGTTGATCGATTTGCATTCCGTAAACAAATCTTCTAATATGACCAAACGACTATTAATTAGATTTTTCGTCTTTTTGGAATCGACAGACGAACTAAAGCTTTTATAGTCCAATTTGATTATTGAAAGGGCATTTTTTAGGAGTTTTAATTCTTTCGCAGCACTCATTGTACGAATATGAATATATATGGAGTATGGCAAATATAGTAAAAGGGGCTTATTTAGATATTACTCACTCACCTGGTACTGCAGCACACAATGGAAATCAATTACACGACGCGGGAACCCGATTGGCACCAAAACTCACAAGGTATTGTCCTTGATATATCAATTTGTATTTTTTAATTGAAATATTGTTTTATTTTCAGATGAAAATTATTAGTTAAGATATAAATTAAGTTTTAGTTTTAATCTATAGTTTAGAATAGTTTAGATATGTAACTTCAATGTCAATTGTTCTATTAATATGTAATCCGGCTCGAAGGACCAAATGTTCTTTCCAAGAACTTGCAAACTTGCTACAACAAAGGGAAAACTGTTTTAACTGAAATCAACTTCCCGTTGAGCACTGTAATTATGTAAATTAAAAGAAAAATACAACTGCTTCTTTAAACGTTATAACAGTTTCGGTTTTATTCCAACTGTGTTTTAAAGACACAATGCTTTGGCATTTTATATGTTTTTGTATACATAACAAAAGTGGAGAGATAGATGAAAATGTCAAATATCGCTTGCTTATGGCTTATTCACAATAATGTTCAATTATTTACATTTGACAATTTTACTTTGTTAATTTCATTTTTGTGGCATAAATTCTTCATCCAGAACAGTTCCTAAATCGTCGGCTAAGGATGCAAACCTCGTAAATCCATTTTTGTAAATTGTGCAGGACAGCAATTTCTAATGTTCAATTAACTACCAATTGTATTGTTACAGCCAGACTAGGATTCGAAAAGATAAAACGTATTTTTATTTAATTAATCTTTATTAGTTCTCTTTCAATGTCTTTTACTTCTTGATCATTATTCTAATAATTTACTTATTTAATCCAACAATTCACTTTCACAATTAATCACTTTAAACAATCACTATTCTCTTATTCAATACTTCCGCTTTTTCTCTATACTTTTCACTACTGTCATCTACCGCACTTCTTTATCAAAACTAGAATGTCTCTGGTGCTCCTGCGACATCTATTTATATCTCCTAGCATTGAATAACTACAAAAAGAAATGGACACCGCTCATTTTGAAGCGACATACGGACCTTCATTGCGACGAAAATTTGTATTAACTTAGTGTATGCATATACCAGCTTTTCTATATTCGTGCATTAGGTAAAATTAATTTTCCAAAATATTCCCCTGTTTATTTTTCTTGTGAATACGAGTAGGTAGCGATGACAACTATTGAATCGTTTATTTCAGAAACAACATAAGTCAATGAGCATTAACTTTTCAGGAGCAACAAAAAATAATATTGATTTGTATCGATTGGATAAGAATCTATTGAAACTCTAGTTTTTACTTATTTTATTATTTATTGTAAGGTTTCAACAAGAAAAAAAGGTTTACAAAAATATAGAGAAAATAGTATTGATTTGGATTGGATTAGAAACTTTTGAGACTTCAGAAACTTTTGTTAATATTTTTTTTATTATTTATTATAAGCTTTAAATAAGAAAACATTTAAAAAAAAATATAAAGAAATACTGTTGATCTGTATCAATTGGATTAGAATCTTTTTCACAAGTTGGCCAAGTAAAGATTTCTTCATAATATTCTTGAATGTTAATGTCCTGGTCCTGGCAGTTTTTTTATTTCATTCATCTTCTTAATATTGATTACCACCTTTCCAGAGGGATAAGCAAGGGTTTGCGGCAGAGATTCCAGTTCATCTCTTTGGAGGTTTCCAAGGTTAAATGTATGACTTGTAAAATCATTAATAAAATTTCTCGCAACAACAGTTTTATCAGAGCAATCCGAGTGGGAAAAATGAGAAAATTCACTTATAGTAAACGTATACTTATTTTCTCTGGCCACCTGTCTTCCAATAGACTGCATTGAAAGCATGTTTCTTTTATAAAAGCGTGGCCACCAGCTTTTGTAGTCGATAATGTCTATCGTCTTTGGTAAAATGACCGTGAATTTTTTTGATACTAAAGAATAAAGTATCAAATCGGCATATTCTTGAACAGTGTAAATTCTATCCCTTTTTTAAATTTTACGTTTTAAGACTGCGAAGTCTCTATCACATGGTATCGTATAGGAAAATACTGTTCGATATTCTTGAACTTTTTTAAGGATACTAAAGATGACAATTGTGTGATTTTTATTTTGATCACCACAGCCATCGGAAAAAATATGTAACTCCTGGACGTCCTTCATTTTACTTTCAAAAAATTGATTTAAAAAAGAGCAGACTTCATTTGGACCCTTTCCAGCGATCCCTTCATGGAAAACAAAAAAAGTTGCGGAGTTGTCCCGGAGATCGTGTATACAAAATACGCTTACAGTATTTGTCTTAAGTAGAACGTTTCCTGTACAGGTCATTAGATTTGAAGATTTTGCATGTAGTAAGTGAACAAAATTTGTGGAGAAACAGCATAAGTCAATGACTAGTTTTTGTCTTAATATGTGTCTTAGTTTGTGTATCCATCAAATATATTTTCTTTCTTTGATTACGTACCTAATGTATATATTACATATGTAGGTGATGTTGATATTATCTATCAATGCGACACTGAATTCAATGAAGAGTCCAATGATTGTGAGTTTGACGATTTTGATGTGGAGGATTTAACAGTATCAGAACAAGTCCCAACTATGCAAGATATGGCAACACATTATTTTTCGGGATGTATTTCTCATGCCATTTTAAAGAAAACCCATTGAAGAATATGCAAATTATTTATGTGCAAAGAGGGTCAAAATGAGTCCTCTACAAAAGCCGAGGGTCTTATTGAAGCTCGTCAATATGAGGATACTATTAATGGTGGTTTAGTCATTCCTACTACACATTTTGTAGAGTTAATTGAACGAACTATAAAATGTTTTGAGGAACGTTTTGAAACTCTATGCTTCGAACAAAATGTAATCAATACTCTGTCAAATTTTTGTAGGAACCAATTTCAGCTTCCATGTTCCATTGAAGAGCACAATCAAGAATTGATCAAGCACACCATGCGGGTCTTTTATGTGCGAAAATAAAAGTAATTAACTCCAAAGCAAAATGCACGAAAAGAAAACTAAAAAAAAAAAGATATACTTAATCATATATAACAGTGTTATTAGTACTGTGCATACATATTTGTTAATAGTGTTGTTTTATTTTTATGCGTTTCTTAGAATTATATAAATGAATTTGAACTTTGTATTTATTATTTTATTTATTTTTTAAATACATACCTACCTATCAAAATAAAATTAAAAATTGTACCTTTGTTATATAAAAATCACAATTATCAGAAAAAAAGTTCTCAGCCTTATATATAATTTTGTTGTAATGCTGATTAACTTTTTGTGACCAGCTTTTCTTTTTCGTGATAATGACTTACTTTGTTACGTTTTATTCCATTTTAAATCGTATCGTATGTCATCGTATTCCGACTTTGATGGAATATATAGGTAAGTCGAGGTTCTTCTCTTATAACATATTTTGGTCTATTTGCTAAGGCGGGACATTTTGGCATGCGCTGGGGACAGCGGGACAGACTGCTTAAAAGCGGGCCGGTCCCGCCGAAAGCGGGACGTATGGTCACGTTATGCATGCACCTACATAGGTATGTACATTATAAACATACATATCTACCTAACCTATGCACCTACATTACATACTTTGAAAAACAGAATAATATCTAGCTATAATTATTCATATCTGCAATCATATGATAGCTATGTATTCGATTAATGATGGCAATGAACATGAAAACAACATTCTCAAATCGGATACCTAGGTAGCGCAATGGTAGTGCAATCAGAAATAACACTTGTCAAAATATCATTTATCAGTAAACTCAATAGCAAATAAAAACATAGGGACTGGCTACAGTCCGCTTGGGCGAACTGTTGGATACCCTATTCTTATTCCTATCCCTTATAAGTGGGCGTGACAAAAGTCTAAGTATATGTTTTTTAAATGTTATAAAGGATTTTATCAAAAAAAACGCTCCCTAGCTCAAACTTGGGTGTTTCAATAAAATTGTTTTATTTAATTGTGGGCGTGTCAGTGGGCGGATTTTAAAAAAATTAACAAATGAGCATAACGGGCCCATAGAGAGTATATATTATAAATTTCAGCTCCCTAGCTCAAACTTTGGATTTTCAAAAAAAAATGTTTTATTTATTTGTGGGCGTGTCAGTGGGCGGATTTTGAATTTTTTTTATCCCGAGCAGTTTCAGGAGCCATAGATCATATATAAAAAAATTCGATTTTTTCGAAAATTTTAATTTTTTGAGTTTGTGGGCGTGTCTGTGGGCGGATTTGAAAAATTCGTAAACTTGATTATTTCGGGACCCTAGAGAGTATATGGTTAAAATTTCAGCTCTCTAGATCCAGTTTAAAGGCCTAATTTTTGCCGACGGACGGACGGACGGACATGGCTTGATCGACATTAATATCGATGCTGATCATAAATATAATAACTTTTAGGGGTCTACGGGCAATATTAAGGTATATTACAAACTATGCGTCAAAATTAATATACCCTTAGAATAGGGTATAAAAAGGAAATAAAAACATAGGGGCGGGCTACAGTCCGCTTGGGCGAACTGTTGGATACCCTATTCTTATTCCTATATCTCATAAGTGGGCGTGAAAAAAATTTAAAGGATTTTATCGAAAAAACTAAGCTTTTGTAAATAAAAACGCTCCCTAGCTCAAACTTTGGTTTTTCAATAAAATTGTTTTATTTAATTGTGGGCGTGTCAGTAGGCGGATTTAAAAAAAATTTAAGTATGAGCATAAAGGGCACCTAGAGAGCATATACTATAAATTTCAGCTCCCTAGCTCAAACTTTGGACTTTCAAAAATAAAAAAAAAATAATTGTGGGCGTGTCAGTAGGCGGATTTTGAAAATATTTACACATGAGCATAAAGGGCCCCTAGAGAGTATATATTAAAAATTTCAGCTCCCTAGCTCAAATTTTGGTTTTTCAAAAAAAATATTTTATTTAATTGTTTGCGTGTCAGTGGGCGGATTTTGAAAATTTTATGTCCCAAGCAGTTTTATGGGCCAAAGATCATATATAAAAAATTTCAGCTTTCTAGCTCAAAATTCAATTTTTCCCAAAATTAGTTTTATTTAATTGTGGGCGTGTCAGTGGGCGGATTTTGAAAATTTTATGTCCCAATCAGTTTTATGGGCCATAGATCATATATAAAAAATTTCAGCTCTCTAGCTCAAAATTCGATTTTTTCCAAAATTTTGTTTTTTTGAGTTTGTGGGCGTGTCTGTGGGCGGATTTCAAAAATTCTTAAACTTGATTATTTCGGGACCCTAGAGAGTATATGGTTAAAATTTCAGCTCTCTAGGTCCAGTTTAAAGGCCTAATTTTTGCCGACGGACGGACGGACGGACATTGCTAGATCGACATTACTATCGATGCTGATCATAAATATAGTAACTTTTAGGAGTCTACGGGCAATATTAAGGTATGTTACAAACTATGCGTCAAAATTAATATACCCCTAGAATAGGGTATAAAAAACAATCGAAGCGTAACGACAGCAACGATAAGTATGAAATATCCTACCTTAAACTGGTTAATAACAAAAAATTACCCATCCAGCATTCCTTGAGGGATATTTTTTTGGGATATTATACATTTTCGTTTTTATCCAATCCATTTCACAAACTCACACAAGCGATAACAGCGACGTATGGACCGCGTAGCGGATGTTTGCTTCGGTGCCGTTTCTATTTGTAGTTATTGAATGTTCCTAGTGACACCTCTCGAAATTTCCAGATTCGTTGAGTTCAGAAGGTTCCAGAATAACATAATTATGTACTAGTTATTCCATAGCTATTCAAACTGCTTTTCAAATGCTGCCAAATATCGATTATCTTATATCGTAATATGGCTCTTGACAAGAGATGGCGCTGCGAGTTGAATAATTGATGCTGAATGTCACAGTTTGAGCAAACATGCAACAATATCCTCCTCTTAAACTTGTTCGTCCCGAGCAAGCACGTCAATATTTTCACCATGGTAGCGATGGAGACGATCCACATGGACAACTTTCTGATTGCCTCTTCCTCGCTGGATCTGGTAGACAACATCGTTGATGCGCTTCACTATCTTATAGGGTCCTTCCCAATCCTGCTGAAGTTAAAGTGACATGCCTTTTCGGCAATGAGGGTTGTATAGCCATACCAGATCTCCTTCCTGGAATCCTGTGGTGGTTGCTTTAGTATCGTACCTCGTCTTCATGCGGTCGCTGGATATCCGAATCGTATACCTAATTTTCCGATGAATGTTTCTGATGATTTCTCTGAGATCCGCAACATAATCATCTTCATTCGTTGGTTCATCAGTCGGAGATACAAACATCAATTCACTAGGTAACCGGATGGTTCAACCAATAATTATGGATGGAGTATGTCCTGTTGTGCTATGAACTGCGTTTCGATAAGCTAATAGGAACATGGGGATCTGCTTGACCCAGTCCCGCTGGCAGTCGCCAACAACATTAGAAAGGTGCTCGTTTAAGGTTCTATTGAAGCGTTCCACCATTCCGTCCGATTGTGGATGAAACGGGGTTGTTATTGTCTTCTTAATCCCTAGTAGCTGGCAAACTCCTTGAAAGATCTTCGACTCGAAGTTTCGACCTTGGTCCGACTGCAATTCCATTGGTACGCCAAATCTACTTATAGCAAATGCTTCAGGCCATTTACTGAAGTAGTCCAGCACTACGAGGATATAGCGGTTTCCACTGTTGGTTTCTGGAAACGGTCCTGCGATGTCAACTGCAATCCTTTCAAAGGGCGCTCCAACGTTGTATTGATGCAACTTGCCATGCGTTTTTACTCTCGGGATGCGCAAGTGGCGCATTTTCGGCACCAGTTTTCGACATCGTCTCTTGCGTGGATCCAGTAAAAGTGTTCTCGCACTTTTTCAAGTGTCTTATTTACTCCCAAATGATCTCCGGATACTCCATCATGCAGTTCCCTAAGCACTTCATTGACTTTCGATCTGGGTACCACAAGCTGCATCACGGCTGATATTCCATCCGAACTTTCCCATTTTCTTCTCAAAATGCCATCCTGAACATGAAGTAAGTCCCATTGTGCCAAGTATGCCTTCAGTTCCGGACTCTTATTGGAGATCTGCTGACAGTACGG
Organism: Portevinia maculata; assembly: GCA_949715645.1. Lineage (NCBI taxonomy): Eukaryota > Metazoa > Arthropoda > Insecta > Diptera > Syrphidae > Portevinia > Portevinia maculata. The sequence goes on from OX454526.1 coordinate 186,870,340, forward strand.
CTTGCCCTCATGTTCCGTCCAGGCGAGAATCGGCTCGATATTCAGATCTACCTGTTGAGCATTCCGGATTTCCCGTGCACTCCAGCCGCTAATGGGCTCAGCTCTCAACCGTTGGACTGATACTTTATCTTTTTCCTCCTGGCGTACGCAATGTTTACATTCAGCCTTGCAGGGCCGACGGGAAAGGGCATCTGCGTTGGAGTGAAGAGTTCCCCTGCGGTACTGTATCTCGTAGACATACATCAGCAGACGTTCAATCCACCTCGTGACTTGTCCTTCAGGGTTCTTAAACTGCAGCAGCCACTTAAGAGACGCATGATCTGTACGAAGGATGAATTTCTGCCCATATAAGTATTTGTGGAAGTGCTTTGTTGCTAGGATCAAAGCCAGAAGTTCCCGCCTGGTTACGCAATAGTTCCTCTCCTGCTTGGATAGCACTTTACTGAAGTAGGAAACTACTCTCTCTTGGCCATCATGGATCTGCGAAAGAACGGCTCCGATCCCAACATTACTAGCGTCGGCGTCTACGATAAATGTTTTTCCTGGAGTAGGGTACGCTAGAATTGGAGCATCACACACTTGGTGTTTGAGACTCTTGAAACTCGTTTCGCATTCACCTGACCATTTGAATGGTTTTCCCTTTTCCGTCAGTTGATGCAAGCTCTTCGCGATCCTTGCAAAGTCCTTCACAAACCGCCTGTAGTAAGTTGCAAGTCCCAGGAAGCTTCTCAGTTGGTGTTTGTCTTTGGGAACGGGCCAATTTTTCACCGCATCGACCTTCTCTGTGTCAGTCCTTACTCCCTCGGACGAGATGATGTGCCAAAAATATTTTACCTCGGATCTAAAGAGATCACACTTTTTCGGGTTAAGCTTTAATTGCGCACTTCGTAGTCTCTGGAACACTTCCTTCAAGTTATCTCGATGTATCCAGCGTATCGTCAATCCTTGGTAGAGGGTAGCTATCCTTTTTGGTGACATTATTCAGTTGGCGATAGTCTACACAGAACCGAGTGCTGCCATCTTTCTTTTTGACTAGAACAATTCAATTTCAATTCAATTCAATTTCAATTTATTTAATTAATATGGTGTGTACATTAAGATAAAATCTTTTGTAGTACTTAGTAATTTAAATATGAAGATAGATAATGTTTAAAACTTAAAACTATGAACAATAATTTAGACTTAACCTAAGAGTTGGGCGAACATATGGAAGGGTAATAAGGATATAGGTAGTTGGAATAAACGAAAGTAGGTTAACAAGACAAGAATATGGTAACTGACAAGAGGAATTAGTAAGGATAGAGTATGGAGGATTATTTTTATGTTGTTGTAGTGAAATGACAAAATATTGCCCTTTTAAAATGTGTGGCGTTAGTTATAGTTTTCATTTGAGAAGGCAATGAATTCCATAATCTTACAGCGTGAATGAAAAATAAACGTGATGAGTTTAAGTACCGATAATATGGTAAAACAATATTGAAAGTCCTTGTAGAACGAGCGAAATTGAGCCTGTCAAAAAGATAGGGAGGACACCGATTATTAATAATTTTATGCAAGAGGATACAGTTCCTGGCATTGATGAACTGTTGTAGTGAACAGCCAAGGAGTCCCCTGGAGTGGTCAGAGATGTGGTCGTATCTACGGAGGCCATATATGTACCGCACTGCGTCGTTAAAAGCTACCTGTAACTTTCGCTGAGACAATGAGTCGAGTTTACAATAAACCACTTCAGCATAGGTAATGAGGGGTAAAACTAGGGCAATAATTAGCTTTCTTCGAGTTTCAATGGGAGTAAAACTTGCAGTTTGCCACAGCTTGCGAAGGCAGCCGTAGATACGACTGATGATGACGTTGGTGTGATTATAGCCACTCAAATTGCGATTTATAATAAATCCAAGATTTGTGACCGATTCGACGTATGCAATTTTCTTGTCGGAGAGCCAAAGATCAGGAAGATGGTTGAGTTCCATAACTTTACTCGATATTGGGATGATCTTGGACTTGGATGGATTCAGCCGTAAGCCATTAGCAACCGACCAGTGATAAATTAGTGACAAGTCATCGTTCAGTCGAGACGCCAGTTCATTTATTTCGTTTAACGGACGAGACAAGTAAAGCTGAACATCGTCAGCATAAAGATGAACTGATGAATGTTTACAGATGGACGGCAGATCATTAATAAACATACAGAACAAAATCGGCCTCAAAATTGATCCCTGTGGTACGCCTCGTTTGACTGGCTTTAAAATCGAGCAACTGTTACCAGAAAAAACACGTTGCAGTCTACCGGAAAGAAAACTACGAACCAGTTTAATGGCTCTTTCGCTGAGGCCAAACATGTTTTTGAGTTTCCAGCAGAGGACTTCATGATTAACCATGTCAAAGGCCTTCGAGAAATCAAGCACACAAAGAAACGTCATATATCCTCTGTCAAACTCACACCTTATTTCATCAATAATGCTAACCATTGCCGTAGAGCAACTGTGGTGGGCTCTAAAGCCGGATTGATAAGGACTTAATAGCTGATGACGCGATAAGTGTTTGTTAATCTGTTTAGCTATGAGTTTCTCGAAAGCCTTTGACAATGATGGGTCTAAAGTCTCCAACAGACACTGGATTGGACTTTTTTGCAATGGGTAGAACTCGGGCAACCTTCCAAGACTGGGGAAAGGTGGACGTAGTGATGCAATGGTTAATGACATGAGTCAAGTGGCAGACGATTAGGGGTAGAATTAATTTTATAAAACGAATTGGTACGCCATCATCCCCAGTAGCATTCGACTTGATTTCAGCTACGCTTTTAATGACAATTGGAGATGCCCATGGGCTTTTAGAGCAATCGATCACTCCTTCCTTCTCCATCGTCGACACCATCTCTGCAACCTCCGTCTGCTTGTCCAATGGTAATCGTCTGGGAGGTTGACGAATCGGTCTCGCATCTCCAGCGTCTATCCGGTGTTGTACAAGGTGTGTTCGGCCATACTCACAGTCCCGCGAAGCGAATATATCAGCAAACTCGTTGATGAGGTTCCCTGCCATGGCTTGCTGCTCCTGATTCAGATCGCAGTGCTGGAATAAAGTTCTTTTCACCTCAGTCATTCCCATTGGTGAACGAGGCTTCGCAACACCTTCCTGTGATAGTTTCGTGATGGCAGTAACCGGTACACACTTTCCAACCACCTCATCTTGCTTCAATTTGACGCTTTTGTGTTTCGCATTAAGAACTCGTACGGGAACCATATTGTTCTTCGGCTCGACAAGCATTTTTCCAACCACGCAGTTTCGACAGTGGTTGTCTTCTGGCTCGACTAGAAAGAATCGGTGGGCCCCAGGATCACCTTCCAGCTTTATCCAAATCAGTGTCTCTGAAGAAGGTGGTAGGACCTCGTCCTTACTAATGACTGTCCTCAGGGATACGGCGTTCTCGTTCCCGTACACCATCGGAATCTCTACGTTTCGATACTTGAGTACTTGCATACCAATGTCCAATACTACATCATGCGCCTTCATGAAATCGATACCAATGATGCATTCGTCAGATATGTCAGCTACTAGGAAAGCGTGGAAGAATGCTAATCCTGCCAAATTTATTGTTAGTATGACCTCAGCATACACTTTCGCTGTCGCTCCTGTTGGTGTTTTCAGACAGTAATTGCTGGTGTTGTGCAGCCAAGACTGACGGACGATGTCCCTTCTTATAGTGGAAGCGTTGGCACCAGTGTCGATGGTTGCCACGCACTTATTTTGTCCGATATAGGCTTCCACTGTTAGACTCTGGTTTCCTCGTTTGGTTTGGGAGACTTGAATTGTGGTCCTGGGGTCGTCGATTCCGGAAACCAACTTCTGCCCCGCGAAGCTGGTCCTTACGCGTTTCCCGACTGCTGGTTCTGCGAAGCTATATCTGCAGGATGGATGTTATCTCTGCCAGATGCTTCTTCGTTGCGCCTCCTAGGCCCGCAACGTGGACAACTGCCTTGTCTGGGTGGAGCTCTGCACTGTCTCTGTAGGTGCCCTATTTTGTTGCAGCTCCAGCAGCGCATTTGACCTCTGTTATCTCTGCTCCGGTCTACGATGTCTGCTCTTTGACATGAGCATTCAACAGCTGTAATTTCCCTTACGCGGTGGAACACATTCGATGCCTGATCAGCAGCTTGCATTGTCAAGGCAAATGCTAGGGCCTCAGCGAGAGTTCTCTTTCCAGCCATTCTTACGGCTATTTGCAGTTGTCTATCTTCAATGGCTTGGATAAACGCCTCCACAGCCATTTCATTGATGAGAATCTCACCAGCATTAGGATATGACAAATGTGCCAGACGTTCGATATCTGCTTGCAGCTGTTGAAGTGTTTCTCCCCTCTTCTGGACTCTACTGCGTAGCTGAACCCTGTACACTTGCTGCATATGCTCATCACCGAAGCGCATCTCTATAGCCTTGACCAGGGCGTCGTAGTTGTGTTGCTTCTCTTCTGAGACTGTTTGGAGTAACTCCGCAGCTGTACCTCTTAGTGCGAGCGTTAGCGCAATCGACTTTTCCTCGTTGTCCCACTTTCTCGAGCTCTTTAGCCAAGTTCTCGATGTTTGTATCGATTTCGTCGAATTTGGTTTCAACCTTCTCGAACTTTTGGTCAATTTCTTCGAGTTTTCCTTCGAGAACATTTTTAAAATCTTCCACAGCGCTCTTTTGGGCGGCAACTATGGAATTCTTTTGTTCTTCGAATTTAGTGTCCATTGCTTGCAATTTGGTATCTAGAGAATTCTTCTGTTGTTCTAGAGAATTCTTTTGTTCATCAAATTTAGAGTTCATTGATTGCAATTTGGAATCTAGAGAATTCTTCTGTTCATCAAATTTAGAGTCCATTGATTGCAATTTGGAATCTAGAGAATTCTTCTGTTGTTCTAGAGAATTCTTTTGTTCCTTGAACTGAGAGCCCATAGAATTCTTCTGTTCATTGAACTGGGAGTCCATAGAATTCTTCTGTTCATCTAACTTGGCCAGAAGTAATTCCATCATAGCAGTCATATCAACGCTTGTACTTACTTGTTCTTCTGCTACGTCTGCTACGTCGAACAAAACGGACTTGGGGTTTTCTCCTTCGTTTTCAACAGATTCCTGCAGTCGAAGCACAATATCACTTTTTCCTCCAGCTGTGGAGAGATTCCGCTTTTCCAATTCAGCTTTTAACTGTGGTATACTGAGCTGTAGTAATTTTAATGTGCGGCCCATTTTTTTAATTCACTTCACTTTAATTTCACACTGAATACGTTTTATCCCACTTCTGACACCAATGTTACATCCAGGCTAGGATTCGAAAAGATAAAACGTAATTCTATTTAGGTAATTAATCTTTATTAGTTCTCTTTCCATTTAATTCTTGATTATTATTCTAATAATTCCCTTATTTAATTCAACAATTCACTTTCACAATTAATCACTTTAAATAAACAATCACTTTTCTCTTATTCAATATTCTCTATACTTTTCACTACTGTCATCTATCGCCCTTCTTTATCGCGGTTCACAACTCGAATGTATTGGGTGCTCCTGCGACATCTATTTATATCTCCTAGTGACACCTCTCGAAATTTCCAGATTCTTTGAGAAGGTTCGTTAAGTTCAGAAGGTTCGAGAACAACATACCAAGTTATACCACAGCTACTCAAACTGCTATTCCAATGCTGCCAAAATCGGTAATATGGCTACTTTTACTCTCTACTAGATGGCGCAGTTGACTAATTAATGCTGAATGACACAGTTCAAGCAAACATGCAACAATATATATGAACAATTCGTCACGCCACTATCACCGTCATCGAATTTTCCTCAGCACAGTGTTGCATTCTCCCTTCCACAAAAAGCGCAGCAGTTATCGTCGCATTGCCGGATCGCATTCGCAAAATACATTCATACAAAATATAGCCTCAATTGCACACCCTGACCCTTTCTTGCTTACCAAATCTATCGTCATCGTCGCCACTATTGTACGCTCTTTCCTTGCAGAAGAGTGCGACAGTAGTAATACAACACATACAAAAAAACACATCTCGAAACACTATTGTACTCTCTTTTTACTAGCAAAGAGGGCGACAGTAGTAATATACGTAAAACGTCAAAAATTCATCGTTGTTAAAAAAAAAAAATAATAATCTAAAATGACTGCCATTGAACAATTAAAAGCATCCCGTGCATCGAGAAAAGGTTATATAACTCGAGTTGGGAAAATTATCGATGAAGACGATAATAAACTAAATGCCACCGACCTCAATTGCCGTCTTGAATTGTTAGAAGGATACTTTTCGAATTTTTTGACAACCCAAGATGCTATCGACAGACTTCTTCCTGGAGACCCAGCTGAGGAGGAGTATAGGGCAAGTATTGAAGACTTGTATTGTTCCCTTAAATCGAAAATTCTGACTCGCATTGCAAATTTAAAACAAATCTCAACTAAGCCTGATACAACGCACTTTTCGGTCAGCGACGATCTTCCCAAATTGAAGCCGCCAACATTTGCAGGGGAATATACAGACTACAACACCTTCATTCAACAGTTCAAGGCCACAATCGACTCAAAGCCAATTCCAACAATAAGAAAGTTCCAATTGCTTGTTGACGAATGCCTTAAAGGAGAAGCCGAGTTGGCAATTAAATCTGTGAATGTCACCGAGGACAATTATGCAAAGGCATTGGACTTGCTAAAAAACAGTTATGATAACAAGTGCATAGTGTTCCAGGCGCACATTCGAGGACTGTATCACCTTCCAACAGTATCGAAAAATTCGGGAGCTCAGCTTCGTCGTTTTGTTGACTGCGTTGATGGACATCTAGGTGCGTTAAGATCCTTGGGAACTGATACCGATATTGTAAACGCATTGTTAATCTATATTACGTCTCTCAAATTGGATGCTGAAACTTACAAGAAATGGGAAGAATCATTGCAGTTAGAGAAGCTGCCAACGTGGAGCGAATGTTCTTCATTTCTTAACCGACGAAGTCAGCATCTCGACATCGGAGAGCCACGGGGTAAGTCAACTTCGTCAGCATCAACTAAATCGTATCCCTCTTCCACAGAAGCAAGAAATAAAATTCGGACTACATTAGCTGTTACTGAGTTGCTTTGCGCATTCTGCAATGTATCGCAACATAAGATTTCGGATTGCAACAAATTCATCAAGCTTAAAGTCTATCAACGATTTCAAACAGTATATAGCGACTTGGACTCTGCATAAATTGTTTGCAATTCGGACATTCGGTTAAGGAATGCATGTCATCAAAGTGTAGAGTCTGTAGCGAACCACACCAAGGCTCAATGGATCTAAACGCACAGGCGCATGCAACATCGCTTGCATTACATTCTCTCAACACGCACGGTTGTTGAGGTAGTCATGTATTTCTGGCCACAGCAATAGTGAATGTGAAAACGGCAACTGGCGAATACATACCCGCCCGAATTCTTATGTATTCAGGCTCTCAACTTAATTTGATTTCAGAGCATTTGGCTCAAAGGCTGCGGTTGAAGCGCATCAATTTCAATGGAGAATTAAGTGGGATCGGAAATATAAACCTTCCAGCTCGTCAAAAAACATTCGCTTCGTTGACATCAAGGCTGAGTGACTTCGAAATAAACTTGGACTTCTGGTTTCTGGATCTTATCTTCCATAACGTCGAAACAACCCGAAGTTCGCATAAAGGTAGATGATTGGTGTATTCCGTCTGATATAAGGCTCGCTGACCCCAATTTCATCAGGCCTCAACGTATCGATATGCTCATAGGAGCTGATGTATTTTTTGAACTTTTGGCTGATGGCCTAAATACGTCGACGGATAACTCACTCGATGACATGTTTCAACGGTTTTTGTCAATGGAAGAGGTCCACACAGAGACACCAAACTGGACTGAGGAGCAGATGGCCTGTGAAAACACATTTTGCAACACAATTCAGCAAAGGGCCGACGGCATACTTGTTGTACAACTGCCTTTCAAAGAAGGTCCCAAAGTGCTGGTGACTCAAGGAGAATTTCGGAGAAAAGATTCCTATCTTTGGAAAGGCCAATAGCAAAGTTGCCGGAAATCAAACAACAATATATTTTGTTCATGCGGGAGTACGAGTCGTTGGGACATATGGAAGCTGTGCCACCTGAAGAAATCTCCTCCATTCGATACTATATACCCCATCAGTTCGTTTTGCGTCCAGAGAGTTCTTCGACCAAATTGAGGGTTGTGTTCGATGCGTCCTGTCGAACATTGTCAAATGTATCCCTCAATGATATCCTGATGGTAGGTCCAACAGTACAGCAAGATCTATATGCAATATCACTTCGCTTTCGTTCCCATAAAATCGCTTTGACCGCAGATGTACCAAAGATGTATAGGCAAATTTTGGTTCGGCCTACTGATGCGAACTTTCAAGGAATTTTGTGGTGAGAAGATACGAATGCGGACATTCGAGTCTTTCGATTAACCACAGTGACGTATGGGACATCATCAGCACCCTACCATGCCACTCGCTGTTTGTTGTACCTAGCTGAGAAACATGAAACACAATTTCCGATTCGATCTGCAGTTATCAAACGAGACTTTTATATCGATGATCTTATCTCAGGAGCGGACACATTGGACAATGCCAAGAACATTCGGCGTCAGACTGAATCCATCTTGAAGAGCGCTGGACTTGAGCTAAAGAAGTGGTATTCCAACGAGGCTAAACTGATGGACACGATTCCAGCATCAGATCGAGAGACAACGCTGAGAATAAATGATAACGATGTCATTAAAGCTCTAGGTATAGTATGGGAGCCCTCAAAGGATGTGTTGCAATTTGTGAATCCATTGGAAAGTGTGCAGAGTGTCGCTATCGTTACAAAAAGAACTGTTTTATCAGACATAGCCCAATTGTTCGATCCCTTGGGGTTAGTGAATCCAGTCATCGTGCTGGGAAAAATATTTCTTCAGCGGCTCTGGATTGCGAAAGTTGGCTGGGATGAAGATATTGCTGATGACCTGAAGGAGGATTGGATTAGGTATCGTTCTCAACTTTGGGAACTTACAAGGGTGCGTATTCCAAGATACATATTTTTCACTGATGCTGTTAGTTGTGAGTTGCATGGGTTTTTGGATGCTTCTCTCAGAGCATTTGGTTGCTGTCTTTACGTTCGCATTGTTGATTTGCTGGGAAATGTATCTGTTCATCTGTTAAGTGCAAAATCAAAGGTAGGACCTGTATCCACGCAAACATTACCAAGGCTGGAACTGTGCGCTTCGCTGCTTCTGGCAAGGTTGCTCCGTCGAGTATTGGATGCCTATGAAAATCTCTTTGATAAAATTGTTTTATGGACGGACTCAGAAGTGGTGCTGGATTGGCTTGCCGACCATCCTTCGTCTTGGAATACCTTCGTCGCCAATCGGTTGTCCATAATCCAAGAATTAACGGCTGCGGCTGGTGCGACATGGAGGCATGTCGATAGCAAATCGAACCCTGCAGACATCATATCTAGGCGAGCAATGGTTTCGAATTTGGTTAAATAAATCTGGTTCAAGGGTCCTGATTTTTTATACCGTCCCCCTGGTCATTGGCCTGCAACAACAAAGCGGGTATCCAAAGGTGGTCTTGAACGAAGAAAGACTAATGCGGTATTACTTGGAGTACACACCAACAAACTTGACAGCGGAGTGGAAGAATTAGTTGAACAGCTTAAATTCGTAAATAATTACAGGCAAACTGTCAGAGTTTTCGCCTACTGCAACAGATTCATCGAAAACTTTAAACGAAAGTATTCAACCAAGCATCGAACCAAGGAATTGCTATCGGGCGACCTTGAAGTTAGTGAGTATGAAGCCGCTCTATTAAAAATAGTATTTTGCATTCAACAAAATAGGTTCCGAGACGAAATGGCCAGTCTACAATTAAAAAACGAGTCTGTCAGTTCGAAAAGCCGCATTAGGAAACTAAATCCATTTCTTAAACCTGAGTCTGTGGTACCTTTTTTAATACGCGTGGGTGGACGATTAGAACATTCAGAGTTGCCGTATGACGCGAAGCACCCGATACTCCTGCCAAAATCACATCCATTTGTCCGTGGCTATCTTAATCATTTGCATACTAAGAATTATCATGCAGGAGCTCAAGCGTTGGTGTCAATTTCGAGGCAGATGTTCTGGATTATTGATGCACGGAGTATGGCGACTAGTGTAGTTCACAATTGTCTTGAGATGTTTTCGAATGCGGCCAAGGTTGCGAGAGCAGATCATGGGAAATCTTCCAGCGCGTAGGGTGTGTATAGCGCCACCATTTTTAACTTCGGCGGTAGACTTTTGTGGTGCATTTATAACATCAGTACGGAGTCGAGGGTCTCGCACCACCAAGTCGTACATGGCTGTCTTCGTGTGCTTCGCAACAAACGCCGTACATCTGGAGATAGTGTCAGATTTATCATCAAATGGATTTTTAGCTGCACTAAGAAGATTTATCGCTCGTCGTGGCATTTGTCGTCATCTTTATTGCGACAACGCCACAAATTTTGTGGGAGCAAGAAATGAACTAGCAGAACTACGAAACCAGTTCTACAATGATCATACTCAATCATCGATACAGAGAATCTGCGCAGAGGATAACATCGAGTTTCACCATATACCACCTCCTTCGCCTCACTTCGGCGGGTTTTGGGTGTCAGCGGTGAAGTCAGCGAAGGTTCTATTCATCAGAACGTGCAGCTCGTACACCTTTACTTTCGAAGAGCTTTTAATGGTCGCTGCTGAAATTGAAGCCATCCTTAACTCAAGACCACTGACGCCATTAACTACGGATCCGAGCGATGAACAGGTGCTGACGCCAGGGCACTTTATAATCGGCGGTCCGTTGACTTCGTTCGTCGAGCCTGACATCACTAATGTACCCCGTCTCGATCGGTGGCAACAACTCAATTCGTTTTCTCTTTTTCGGCCTAACAATAAGAATGAAACGAAACGTGTTTGTAAGGTGATGTACTTGATCACTTTAAGCGTTGGTGAATGGGCAGTAACCAACTGGAAAAAAAAGTTTGGAAACTCAAAATATAATTTTTTTTTTAATACACTATCAGCTCTGTGTCGTGGAGTGCTTAAAGCAAGCAACTATCACGAGCAGAAATTACCGGCACAAAAAGTGCTCTCACAGGCTCATCATTTAGTGCAGGTGTTAGTAAGGACAAACCAATTAAAAATACAATAATTATCTACCTATAAAATACTAACACAGACACAAAATAATGCAAATAATTTAAGACATTAAAGCATTATTACGCAAAATATTTTTTAGCTTAATTTTACTAACATGCAAGTCAATCACATGATCATTTAGATTATAGATTCTACTCATGCGACTAATAGGCTCATGACTCCCATAATTCGTTCTATGATGGGGGCTAAACAATAATTCAACACTGCGTAAATTATGGGCACCACCACGAAAATTAAAGCCAATAGACGACAGCAAGTCAGGTGCATCTATTTGACCGGATATAAGCTGCTGTAAAAAAATGATATCGCTTCGTTGAGAAAGGGACGTTGACTGTAGGGAAGTAGGTTAAATGGATCATCCCATGGAAGTCCTCTAAGTGCAAATCGAATAAATTTACGTTGAATGGCCTCTAAGTGCAATCGAATAAATTTACGTTGAATGGCCTCTATTCAATTTGAATGAATGTTGTAGAACGGTGTCGAAACTTGAGAGGCATACTCTAGAATCCGACGGACAAAACAATTGTACAATGACATAGAAACGTAAGGGTCATTAAATTCTTTGGCCCACCTTTTTACCAAGCCCAGCATATAATTAGATTTCTTAATAATAGAATTAATATGCTTTACAAAAATCAGTTTGGGGTCGAAATAAACTCCAAGATCAACATTACAAAGAATATGTCGAGACAGAGAATATTGAAAGGTGGAAGGGATATTCTTTCTAGAGAATGTCATATGTTGACATTTAGTTGGGTTCAGGAATATGTAATAGGTCTTGTCGGGATTCTGGAGGGCGTTAGGAGCAGATCAATGAAAGGAAGAGGTGATGTGGATGGGACCTAAGGAAGGAAACGGAAATCGAAGGAGATGGAGTGTCAAGTGCGAGGAGCGTGGCATGCTTGCGAGGCTCGGCTCTGCTCGCCGGATGGGGTGGTTCTTGCGCAACACACTTAACTAAACCTATGACAAAACAATGAACATGCCAAAAAGGTACTTACTTTTTACCAAAATCGGACGGACGTCCACCACACTGAAGGGCGCTGCTGGTGACGATGCAGCGTAGCCATTACCCTCCCAACCTGGGAATCCGGTGGCCAGTTATTGGATTTCCCCAAAGATGAGCAGTTGTTACTGATCAGTCCATTGTTTTATCGCCGAAAGGACCGGAGCATACCTTACCGCACCCCCGAACCTTAACTTACTGAGCCATTAAATTCTTTGGAAAGTCCAGACAAAAATGAAAAACTAAATATTTTCGACCCTTGGATGACGTGATCATAACATTTTTTTTTTTTTATTTTATAATTTAAACAAGGCTTAGGCTTAAACAACAAAATTTTAAATACAGATTAAGAAAAAAACATTCAAATCAAAAAAAAGAACTATAGTTACAAATAAAATGAATAATTAATTTGCACAAAAAGGATATTTAAATAAACAGAAAATTAAACTATAAATCACGCTTCACCTGATGAATTTTGTGGTTTTTTTACCAGGGGAACCTTTATGTTCATATTTGTACCGCGTGTATCGCTAATCATCCGCGCGTTCCTACCTATGTAGAGCTCTAAATAGAAGGCTTAACGTTCTTGATAAATCTTAGTGGCAATAAACACCCCTCCCAAAACAACAACAAAAAGACGAAAAACGATGAAACGAAATTTATCACACCAAAAAATGTTGCTAAAAAAAAAACTAATTATTCTCTATGCAAACTAAATAACAAAAAAAGGAGAATATGACTTACGTCAACGAAAGGAATGTTTTACAAAAACTTAAAGTAATAACTGCTACTAGAAGTATTTTAATACGCCGATTAGCTGGCAGTGACAACAAAAATGTTGTCAATTATTTATTTTTTTTTCTTTTGGCTGGTTCTATCTTTACTATGTGGAAGGTTCCTCACTTGTAAACGTACACTTTGTTATAACGGATTTGGCAGACCCTGTTTCGGGTATGTGCCAAAGGAGCACCCTCTGGTTGGCGGAGTCTCGCTACCTTTTTTAAGGCACCTCGTGAATGTGGTCATACGGAAGTTTATCCGATTAATGTATATTTGTTGTTCTCTTCTGGTATTTTTTTTCTTTTTGCCTTTACAGGGTTGATTTTGGCGGCCACGACTGTGCCAATCACGTCTGACCGCCAGGTGGAAATTCAAATTAACGCACGCCTAGTACATAAATTAAGTTAGATACAATTCCAAAAAAAAACACAAAAACTATGTATTGGCTTAGTAACTACACTCACCAATATTGTACTGCTATAATTTCATTTAGCTATTTGTTGCGTATTCGGCTTAGATTTGCCATAAAAGAACTTTTAATTTTTTAGTATTTTTTCTGCTATACTCGCGTTACAACTTCCACACTATACTTTCTTCACGATTTTGATTCGCTTCCTTCACCACTGAAAACTCTACGCACAATGGCAAATCAAGGTCAATTTGCATTGTGACGACACAATACGTTCCATCGTCCGATTAAATGCCCGTTTTTTTTGCAACTGCTCTTCGCCAATGCTCTATTATAGTTTCCCTTTCCTGCGAAAACTTTTAGCTTTTAGGGGTTCGGGTCTTTACTGTGTGCGCACTTCAGCTTTATCGACCGCGTACATCCCTGCAGATGGCGAACTCCAGCCAGTTGACGGCTCAAAGTCAAAACGTCATTTGGCACGCTGAACTTCAAAACTAGATCGAATATAATGTCGGCAGTGATTTAATTTTCTGGCTAGAATTTTCCTTTTCAAGTAACCGCAACAGATAAACCGTTTTTATCACACCAATTGGCGAAGCTATTAATGTCAGATTGAAGAAACATTCTATCTTGCTGACTAGTGGTAGATTTATATATTTTCATATCATCAGCGTAGATCAGGATATTACTGTGATTTATACATGCCTTAACATCATTAATGGCAAGTATAAATAAAATTGGTCCGAGGTGACTTCCTTGGGGAACTCCAGACTGAGGTGTGAAAGATACAGATAGCGATCCTCTAAATTTCACTTGATAAACCCTTGATCTAAGGTATGAATTAACCCATTTTATGAAACATGGTGGGAAACCAAAAGCCCTGAGCTTAAATTCGATTATTTTATGGGACAGCTGGTCGAAAGCCTTAGAGAAGTCAGTCTATATGCAATCCATTTCGTCCGTATTCTCTAAGGCCTTAGAAAAATCATGCAAGAAACTTAATAGATTAGTGACAGTGGATTTGTTTCTTACAAATCCATGCTGTTCATTACAAATTATATTGCGACAAAGAAATATTAACTTTTCACAAACAATTTGTTCAAAAAGCTTAGGGATACACGAAAGCTTTGAGATGGGCCTATAATTAGTGATATCACCACGTTCGCCTTTTTTTAACACAGGTGTGATAAAAGCACTTTTCCTTAGATTAGGGAATTTACCTGTACTAATGGACAATTCAAACAGATACTTAAGATATGGAGCAATTGCATGACTTAATTTTTTAAGAACAATCTGTGCAATGCCATCGGGACCTGATGAATAGTCATTCTTGAGAGAAGAAATACATTTTAAAATTGTTTCCAAATCGAATGAGATACTACTAAAACTTATTTGGGAACAGCTAGTTAGATAACTAAAATATTGATCATCAGTGTGAAGAGGGGTCTCCCTAAATGACTTACTGAAATGATCTGCAAACATATTGCTTGCGTCTAGCGAATCAGCAGATGTAGAACTATTGTAAGTAAGCTTCGATGGATATCCATCGGTTTTTTTCTTAGAATTGACAAAACCCCAGAGAAGTTAGGGGTTAAATTTTAAAGAGCATTCCAATATATAAGTTGCAGGATAAATTTGAATTCATTGAACAAAGTGAAATAGAGTTCAAGATCTGAATGGCAGAGACTTTTTAAATAGTTCTTCCAAGCCCTATTGCGCCTGTTTCGTATCGATTTGAGCTCTTTAGTGTACCAGGGATGGGACGTTTTCAGATTTCTAGAGGATTTCACAGGAATCACTCTTTTCATGTAGTTATCCATCAAAGAATAAAAAGAACCTACTGCATCTTCAATATTCCCCCTTCGGGATAGGGGTCAGAATTTAACCGAGGTAGGCAAACCGGTCGTAAGAGGCGACCAAAATCCACCCTTCGGGATAGGGATCAGAATCTACCCGAGGTAGGCATGCCGGTCGTAAGAGGCGACCAAAATCCACCCTCAGTATACCGAGTGCATAGAGTATACAAAAAACGCAATGATTAAAACAAAAAGATATAATACCCCAGGTGGCAGCCCAGTTCTGGTGGAAAATCCACACTCTTCGCAGGCAGGCTCTACGGATTCTGGGGATAGCCATTTATTGCAATCATCCGACCCTTTTAAAAAATTAAAAGGGTACCTAGATCACCACCAACGGGATCTGTGCCAAAAGCATCGCTATCTGTATCGTTCACAGCTCAGTCTGGAGTTCCCCAAGGAAGTCACCTCGGACCAATTTTGTTTATACTTGCAATTAATGATGTTAAGGCATGTATACATCACAGTAATATCCTGATCTACGCTGATGATATGAAAATATATAAATCTATCACTAGTCAGCAAGACAGAATGTTTCTTCAATCTGACATTAATAGCTTCGCCAATTGGTGTGATAAAAACGGTTTATCCCTGAACCCATCTAAATGTCAACATATGACATTCTCTAGAAAGAATATCCCTTCCACCTTTCAATATTCTCTGTCTCAACATATTCTTTGTAATGTTGATAATTTTAAGGATCTTGGGGTTTATTTCGATCCCAAACTAGTTTTTGCCAAGCATATCAATTTTATTGTTAATAAATCTTATTCTATGCTGGGCTTCGTAAAAAGGTGGGCGAAAGAATTTAATGACCCATACGTTACTATGTCATTGTACAATTGTTTTGTCCGTCCGATTCTAGAGTATGCTTCACAAGTTTGGACGCCATTCTACAACATTCATTCAAATCGAATAGAGGCCATTCAACGAAAATTTATTCGATTTGCACTAAGAGGACTTCCATGGGATGATCCTTTTAACCTACCTCCTTACAGTCAGCGTATTAAGCTTCTTCAAATGTTACCCCTTTCTCAACGTAGGCTTAATAGCGATATCATTTTTTTACAGCAGCTTATATCCGGTCAAATAGATGCACCTGACTTGCTGTCGTCTATTGGCTTTAATTTTCGTGGTGGTGCCCATAATTTACGCAGTGTTGAATTATTGGTTAACCCCCATCATAGAACGAATTATGGGAGTCATGAACCTATTAGTCGCATGAGTAGAATCTATAATCTAAATGATCAAGTGATTGACTTGCATGTTAGTAAAATTAACCTTAAAAATATTTTGCGTAATAATGCTTTAATATCTAGAATTGTTTTCATTATTTTGTGTCTGTGTTAGTATTTTATAGGTACATAATTATTGTATTTTGAATTGTTTTGTCCTTACTAACACCTGCACTAAATGATGAGCCTGTGAGAGCACTTTTAGTGCCGGCAATTTCTGCTCGTGACAGTTGCTTGCTTTAAGCACTCCACGACACAGAGCTGATAGTGTAGTTAAAAAAAAAAAAAAAAAAAAAAAAAAAAAAAAAAAAAAAACTAATCGAAATCCTACGACGCCAAAAGATTTTGGACGCCTTTCGCGGGACTCAACGAAATGCAAAAGCTTCGAGGACGAAAGCAAGGAACTCCGCACTAAGCTTAACCAAATTGAACAGCTTTACCAAGAGCTAAAAAAAGAGGTAGATCAGCTGAAAGCTAAGAACAAAGGGCTTGTTGAATCTCAACTTAAAAAACAGCCAGAAGCCAAATCATACCGCTCAGCTAGCCGCGATTATCATACGGACGAAGAAGAGCTAGTGCGCGAAACGAATTGGATCACTAAGAGGAGACCGAACAAAAAACGGAAAGCCGGCTCCGTCGGCTTAGTCGTTGTGCTAAAAGATAGACATCCCAAAAAGGCAAATGCCAACGAAATAGAAACTCTAAGGAAAAAACCTCAAAATAAGGTATACCTTCCACCTCCAATTAACGTTGTCGGAGTTTCAGACTACAGCAAGCTTAGTAGCATTCTTAAGGAAATAGCAAAGTCCACATTCAAAGTAACATCTCTGAATAATAATGCATGGAAAATAAATGTAAGCGATCCTGAGAGCTATCGCGCAGTTTCTCAGAAACTGAATACTGAGAAGGTACAATGGTACACTTATGAAAACAAGTCTGAAAGGCCACACCGAGTTGTAGCCAGAGGGTTCCACTCTTCGTGCCGCAAAGATGATGTTTTGCAAGATCTTAAAACTAAAGGTTTCAAAATTATCGACGCGTTTAATATACTTAAAAAAGAAAAGCAAAAAACGGAACAAGACGAGGAAATTGTTGACAAACGCAGACTTCCGCTATTAATGCGTAGTTTCGAAAAGTCTGAAAACATCGAAAAAATATACAACATTAAAACTATCCTAAATATAGTGGTTAAAATTGAACCGATGCGCCAAAGAACTCGTCAGATTCCTCAGTGTAAGTGTTGCCAAGGCTACAATCACACGCACACATATTGCCAAAAAGAGCCGCGTTGCGTAAAATGTGCCGGTAAACATTTATCGAAGGAATGCAAACATCCGGCAAATTATCGCGGATGCGAAGTAGCTAAAGAACTTCAAAATAGGCGCGACAAAATAAAGCAAATAAAACCAAAAACAAACCTGAAAAGGGCAACAATAAAACCAATGAAGGACGAAAAAAGGCTAAAGAAATGGTCAAAATACAACAACCAAGAGAAGGAAAATTGTTTCGAAAAAAGTCGCCGAACGCTGTTCCACAAACATACGCTGAAGCTGCGTTGCAAGGACGCGAACAAACAAATAAAACATCTGATCCAGTCTCCCAAGTTTTCTCTGCAATTCTTGCCAGGCTAGAAGAACAGAGCCAAATTAATAAACGTATATTTGAAAAACTCGACAAGCTCGAAAATCAATTTCGAGGCACACGTGCAATAATATAAATATGACGGACTTAGTTAAATTAGTGACATGGAATGCGAACGGCCTTCTGCATAAGATGGACGAGCTCGAGATATTCATTCATAAATATGATATTGATATTTGTTTGATTTCGGAAACCCATCTGACGAAAGAATCCAGCACAAACATTCGAGGATACACTGCCTATCAAGCATATCACCCTTCGGAAAGGGCGAGAGGAGGGGCATCCTTGTTGATCAAAAATACCATTGAACACTCAATCACTGCAACAATTAAGCTTGACAAATTGCAATTATGCACGGTGAGCGTAAAAATTAAACACATAAAATATGTTTTTGCACCTATCTATTGCTCCCCATGTGCAACGATGGAAAGAAGCGATTTTATAAGTATTTTTGACTCACTTGGACGAAATTTCGTCATCGGAGGTGACTTTGACGCAAAACATACCTTCTGGGGCTCGAGATGCATTTCAGTAAAAGGTAGAGTTCTTTACGAAGCCGGTATGGAATTGAGGGTAGACTTTCATTCCTCAGGTAAACCGACGTACTGGCCCTCAGATAGGGCAAAAGGAAAGGGTTGTCGGGAAACTCTATTGTAGTTGAGGAATGCTTCGATCTTTCTTCTGATCATTCACCGGTCATTTTGACAATTAACGGCTGTCTACGAAAAAAAGAAGGCCCGCCCAGACTAACTAACATGAAAACAAACTGGGAATCCTTTAAAAAATACTGTGAAAGTAAAATCGATCTCAAAGTGTCTCTTCGAACACCCCACGAACTTGAAGACGAAGTCGATCAATTTATTAACGTAATACAATGCTCAGCCTGGAAAAATACTCCCCATAAACGGAAAATAACCACAAATTGCGAAATAAAATATCCGTTGAAAATCACTCAATTGTTAAAGAAGAAAAGGAGAGCGCGCAAAAGATGGCAACAATTTCGAGCTCCACAGGATAAAACCACTCACTAGCTTTGTAGTAAACTTAAGAGAGATATTCGAGACTTTAAAAATCGTGAAATTTCTACATATCTTGGAAGCCGAACTGCGGATAAAAGTACAAATTACTCGCTCTGGAAAGCCATGAAAGGCATTAAAAAACCAAAAACGCAAGCGCCACCCATCAGGAAAATCAATGGAGAATGGGCGAAGAGTGACAAGGAAAAAGCCGAAATATTTGCCGAACATCTGGAAGAAACATTTAAACCATTTGATGGTCAAGCGTTGCTCGAATTTCCTGTCCTAACCGTGGCACCTGATAATTATAGAATAAAAAGTGTATCGCTACCTGAACTGCGCTTCGAAATAGAGAAACTAAAATTAAGCAAAGCTCCTGGATATGACTTAATCACAGGACAGGTTCTTAAAGAGTTACCTAGGAAAGCTATAATCAAGTTTGCCTATCTTATCAATGCATCGTTCAGGTTATTGTACGTTCCACGAGAATGGAAGGTAGCTGAACTTATAATGATTCCAAAGTCCGGTAAACCACTAAATGACAAAAAATCATATAGGCCAATATCGCTCTTACCGATAATGTCGAAGGTATTCGAAAAACTTTCGTTCAAGCGCCTACATCCGATTATCGAAGAACGTCGATTAATACCTGATCTCCAATTCGGATTCAGGACTAAGCATTCTACAATCGACCGGGTTTACAGAATAAGCAATGTAATTGAAAAAGCCCTAGAGAAGAAAAAATATGTTCTAGTGTTTTTCTCGCCGTCTCTCAGGCCTTTGCTAAAGTATGGCATACGGGCTTGAAACATAAGCTAAGACAAGCTTTTCCGAAACAGTTATCTGATATCCTTAGTTGTTACTTATCAGACAGACTCTTTCGTGTAAAACAAGGAAATGATTACTCTGAATTTAAAGAAATCGCGGCAGGAGTTCTCCAAGGAAGCGTTCTTGGACCGATCCTATTTCTAATATACACTAGTGATATTCCGCAAGAAGAAGGCACAACAGTAGCCACGTTTGCAGACGATACAATTATATTAGCGGTGAGTAATACCGTTGAATCAACAACTAATAAACTCCAACGTTCTATTAACAAAATTTGTGATTGGACAAAGATTTGGCGTATTGCTCTCAACGAGGCCAAATCAACGCAAGTGAATTTTACTTATAAAAATGCAGACAACTTACTCATTTTCATTGATTCGGTACGAATTCCGTACACAAACGAGGCAAAATATTTGGGGATGACACTCGATGCGAAATTAAAATGGAAACCGCACGTCAAGAAACGCGAAGAGCTCGCCATTCGATGTAAACAAATGCACTGGCTGCTTGGTAGATTTTCCCAACTCAGCATGCAGAACAAGCTGCTTTTATACAAGCAAGTACTAAAACCGATTTGGACATACGGTATACAACTTTGGGGTTGTACCAAATCCAGTAATATCAAAATTTTACAAACTTTTTCAAAACAAAGTGCCAGAAAAATAGTAAATGCACCATGGTTTATCAGAAACACTGATATCCACAGAGAACTAAGTATGGCTACCGTCGAAGATGAAATAAAAACATTTTGCCCGCAAACAACAGACACGCCTTCATGAATTCGAGACGATACTAACCCAGTGCGCCGATTACAAAGGATAAAACCATTTGATTTAGCGCAATAAGATGTAACCGCGTGCTTATGGCGGTATTAGTAGGTGCCTCCACTGGGAAGCTGCCTGCCAAACGCGTATTTAACAGTTTAAATAAAACTACTGGATAGGAATAACCTAGTTGTAGTATGAAGGTTTCGAAGGGAGGTGGTTTTTGTTTTCTTATCTTAAGTGAGAAAGAGTCGCATGTACGATTTTCCTACCCCTATTATTCGTCCGAGCCTAGTTCTGGTTCCAAGTCTCGTGCTTTCAACCAGGATAGGTAATTCTCAGCTTGCTGAGAGTATCGTTAATATTACTATGGCTTGGGAGTAATATTAGAAACTCTATACAAAAAATAAATAAAAAATCTTCAATATGAGATAACGCAGTAAAATTACAATTAAAGCTGTTAATTTCATGAGAAAGCCTTTGAAAATTTGCTTTCCGAAAGTCAAAAGATTGCGAACGGTCATACGAATTACTATTTTTGTACAAATGTGCGCCTAGTTCAATAAATACATCCAAGGGTGGATGATTGTTATCTATGTTAGTTATACTGAAGTGGGATTCCAGAACCACAGTAGTAACAGAGTCAGACGAGAAAACAAGATCGAGAGTTCGTTTTCTGAAAATTTTTTATACAGCTTGTTTGCTGTAAGTCAAAAGACAAAATGTTGTCTAGTAAAGCGAGCTCTTGTTGGGCAGAGTCAAAGGATGGAATGAAATGAGAATAATCATAATACTAAATTCATCCATAGATTCAACATTAACTGCAGTAACTACCAGTCCGAAAAACCGTCAAATAAAATTCAATTTTAAAAGGGAATGCCTCAAAGATTTTTTACTGGCCCTACCAAAGATAGAATCTCATTACTGTATATCGAGTTCATCTAAAATTTACTTCGAATCTGTGTGGCAGACAAAGGCACAGTTATATGAGGAATATTTCAAAGTTTGGTGCACAAAAAATGGTAAAGATCCTCTCTCCATTACAGTTTTTAATGAAGTATTCTATGAAATGAATTTAAGTATTTTCCGCCCCAAAAAAGACGAATTTGAGGTTTGTGTGGGCTATAGAACAGGAAATATTCAAGAATCTATCTATTTGGAACATACAAAGCTCAAACATGAAGCTCGAGATGAAAAAAATAAAGATAAATCTGACCCCAACAAAAAAGTGTTCACTGTAGATTTGCAGTCGGTCTTACTTTCCCCCAAATCAAATGTATCTTTTATGTACTACCGCCAAAAACTTATAGTTCACAACACAGACTACCTATAGGTACTAGACAGTCAACTGAGAGGAATTTTTTTCGGATTGCCTACAAGCTGAAAACAGCTGAAAAACCCAATGAATAAAGAGACAAGTCGTTTTTGTTTTTTAGCTCCGAGCGGGGCACTGAGCTGTCAAAAAAAGAACTGTGTTACTATTTTAGCTAGGAGCGCTCTGAGCACAAAATTTGTATTTCTTTTTTATCTCTGAGCTAGCTCAGGGCTCGCTCGATGAGCTCGATTAAAAATGACCGAGCACATCGAGCGAAAAGCTGAGCGCGGCTGACTTCATTGATTATTTGTGCTTTTTCCATAATTTATTTACTAGAAATTATAATTTAAATGGAACAATTCTTGACAAACACCAATTTCAGAAGCAAACCTGACTATTTTGAAAATTAATAAAAAAAATTATCTAATTACAATTCAGTGCTCAATTCTGTTTCTTAATTAGCTCAGAGCGCTCAGGTTACGTTCAGCTCGGAGCGAGCTCTGATCGCTAGGGCCCCGCTCTGTTCCCCGCTCGGGGCTAAACAAGAAAAACGCCTAAGGAAGCGGTGTTCTGGGAGAAAAGTGAAGCATCTGTTTAAGTGGTATGAGTGTTTACTAATCCAAGAGCGTTTTTCTCAATCCGACCAGATATGGCATGAGGTAATCTGTAGTTTTGAATGAGGACCCATATGAAAGTATTAAACATTCCACTTAACTTTTTAACATTATTTGCAGCATCTTTCAAAGATTCGAACATTTATTTATTATTCGAATATAATTTATTTATTTATATTTTATCGATTTCCATGATACATACTTACTCAAATGTCTGCCTACACTTCTTTATCTAGTGCAGCCTATCTGGTGAAAAAGTCTACCTTTTTGAGTACGCCCGACTAATTTGACCGAGACATTTTTTTATCAATTTGTCCATAACTTTTGTTTCGTGGGTATTTTTGGAAATTATTGCTGAACTCAAATTCTTTTGCCATTGGTCCATTTGATTGATAACCAAGTGATTTCGCATATTTTATTTGTAGCTAAATTATTTTTTTTAAGATTTCTATAAACTTACCCGGAACAATTCTTTCCCATTGCAAATCAACATTAATGAAACACGAAATTTTTTCAATTAGAATTTTGTATTTTATAAATGGTTTAAAAAAAAAACGATCACATCCCCTTAAAATTAACAATCTTATTTAATTTGGATCTTACTGAATTATTTTCATTTTCTCAAACTCAAACTTTTTCGATTTCCCATTTCCTTCCCTTTTTTCATTATACCCTATTCTAGGGGTATATTAATTTTGACGCATAGTTTGTAACATACCTTAATATTGCCCGTAGACCCCTAAAAGTTACTATATTTATGATCAGCATCGATAGTAATGTCGATCTAGCCATGTCCGTCCGTCCGTCCGTCCGTCCGTCCGTCCGTCCGTCGGCAAAAATTAGGCCTTTAAACTGGACCTAGAGAGCTGAAATTTTAACCATATACTCTCTAGGGTCCCGAAATAATCAAGTTTACGAATTTTTGAAATCCGCCCACAGACACGCCCACAAACTCAAAAAAACAAAATTTTGGAAAAAATCGAATTTTGAGCTAGGAAGCTGAAATTTTTTATATATGATCTATGACTCCTAAAACTGCTCGGGATATAAAATTTTCAAAATCCGCCCACTGCCACGCCCACAAAAAAATAAAACAATTTTATTGAAAATCCAAAATTTGAGCTAGGGAGCTGAAATTTTTAATATATACTCTCTAGTGGCCCTTTAAGCTCATGTATAAATATTTTCAAAACCCGCCCACTGACACGCCCACAAATAAATAAAACAATTTTTTTGAAAATCCAAAGTTTGAGCTAGGGATCTGAAATTTATAATATATACTCTCTAGGGGCCCTTTAAGCTCATGTATAAATATTTTCAAAATCCGCCCACTAACACGCCCACAAATAAATAAAACAATTTTTTTGAAAATCCAAAGTTTGAGCTAGGGAGCTGAAATTTATAATATATACTCTCTAGGAGCCCTTTATGCTCATGTGTTAATTTTTTTTTAAATCCGCCTACTGACACGCCCACAATTAAATAAAACAATTTTATTGAAACACCCAAGTTTGAGCTAGGGAGCGTTTTTTTGATAAAATCCTTTAAATCTTATATAACAAAATATGTAGAGCGTTCTTAACAATTTAACCATACTTAGACTTTTGTCACGCCCACTTATGAGGGATAGGAATAGGAATAGGGTATCCAACAGTTCGCCCAAGCGGACTGTAGCCCGTCCCTATGTTTTTTCTTTCAAAAAGATCTGCATTCATGGCACCAATTCCTCCCAAAATTTCAGAAGTTTCTTCATTCATTAGATTATTCTGCTTTATTTTAAGCAGAACTTCTTTTAATGAAGCTATTTTTTCGATTTGCGGCGAACTTTTTGATTAAGTACTTTCACTTCTGTCTTTATCTTTAATCAACTTTCTTAAAATACTTATTTTTGTTTTCATCTTGTTGCTTCTTGGTGAAGTATTTAAAGATGATGCCCCATCAGAAGAGACCATTGGTCTTTTTATAGTCATTCTCCGATTCTTCGTAAATTTTAAATATCTACATAAGTTAATAAATTTGAAATAATATATTAGCACTTGACTTACAACCAGAGCTGGATCATGAGTTGTTCCAACTGTTGGTGGGAAAATAGAAACGCATTCTGGGACTATTTCTTCTACTATAAGATTAGCGGTATCTTCTACAGCCGGTACAACACAGCGATCCTCAAAATGTACTACTCTCGGCGCAGTAATCGAAACTTCCTCCACACTATGGTGGTCCATATTACTGCAGCTTGGAATGTCTTGGCTAATGAAAAAAATTTAAAAAGTAATGGCACACCATGTTTTAAACACACAACCCTTACCTGGTTTTGCACTTATAAGACTTTGAACGAGGGAATCCTCCACAACAACAAACAGAAAAAGGTACACACGAAGTGGAATAAGACATCACACAATCACTCAATCACTTTACTGTCACGAGGATCAACCAACAAGGAAGTTGACGCGAAAAGATCAAAACGCATAACACAAATTTTGATGTACACAACATTAGCAATAATACCTTTCATAGGCCGAGGTTCCATCGAGAGATGATACTGCATACGGCATTAGTCTTTTCCTCTTCACATTGAAAATAAAATCGCTGGCTTTAAAGTGTTTCGAACACACAATACTACGGATCGTTATATCTTCATTTTTAAGATTCAGGGCAGATATCCAAAGATTTCTTTTTAATGCACACTGAGGAAACCTTAAACACGAACGGAAAAGGAAAAGCCATAAATAACTGAATAACTAGATAATTACTTGCGTCCCCTTTGTCCTACAACACTTATTTGTTTACGTTTTTTAAAGAATTTTTAAAATTTCTTGTGAATAAAACCTTCAGAAAAACACTACATTAAAAATTTGAAAATCCTCAGGTTACATCCATGTCAATTATAACATCACTGTAAATTTGCATTACTGTTTATAACACCCCTGAGTGTCACTGAGTTAAAGTGACATTAGTCCCCCATTTGTTTTGGCGTGATTTTCTACACATAGTTTTTTTAGCATAGTTTTCTGTGACCCTGTGGGGGACTAATGTCAAAAAAATTTTAAGAAAAATGCTTCACTCACACATACTGTGTGTGTGAAAAAGAGCTATTCCTTGTCTCTTTATTCAATGGAAAAACCCAGATAAATGCCTATCTGCATTAGTGTTTGCATGCAAATCAAATAATGGGAAGCTTGCACACAGATAGGATATTTAGTGGGGTCAGGTGTGAAGTTGGGAGCAAAAAAGAAAAATATCGAAATCCTCTCTCAAAATGATGGAAACTGCGCTGTGTTAACAAACCGACTTCTTTTCGAGGTGGATTTGTAGAATTTTAATAAAGTAGGTACCTGCAAACTTCTTCGTTCCGTGGTGAATTAGTAATAAGTGTAAAATATAGTATAAATTGTACATAATAATGTTTTAAATCATTTATAATACTTTTTTTTAGAGAAATAATAATTTAAAAAAAATTAAATATAAATCACAGCATAAACGAAAATAGTTTAATTTTATCCGCTATGTTCCCCATAAATCAGTATCAAATAGGATCGTTTGTCGTATACAACGATGCCCCCTCGCCTCTCCATTCTCGTTAGATCCTTATTGACTCCAAGAGTACGGTTGCACACCTCAGAAGCTGTTCGAGATCGCTCGACCCCAGCTTACAGCTGCTGGGCTCGGCGACACATACGGATCGACGAAGGGTGTTCGCCCGCTCACGGCCAAGGCATGATCATCTCCCCGCGCTAGCTCGTCGGCGGGAGCGCGATCTTGCTGTGAGTGCGAACTGGGGTTACGATATTTTTACATTCCTTGATATAGCGATACCGCTAAAAATCCAAACCGTCCTCTCGGATGCCGCGGACTGATGACACGCCGCTGCTTAACCTATCCAAGAGAAGTCGGTGATATCAGTATCACCCTCCACAATCTACTACGTCCCGAAGTGTACTTTCTCATTTCCATCCTCGTGTGAAGGCGGTCGACTCCGGCGAACCGAGAGTCGATGATCTTGCAGAAGCAGCAAGAGAGGGGAGAGATATGATGGTATTTCTCCCCGGTGTGCTGGCCCACCCCGCCACGCTAACCCGTGGACACCATGGCCATTGCGCCGCACTATGTGCAATGACCCCAAATGTGAAGAGGGACTAAGCTGTTAGGCCTTCGGCCGACGCCTAATCCCGTTCATATGCGCAGGTTTGCGCGTATTCACAATCGCGGATCCCCCGTGAGAACCCTCGGCATCTTCCCAATCGGGGCCTTAGACCTCCATGGTCCGGCCTTAGGCCTCCATGGTTTTTTTTATTCAAGGGGGGGGGGGGGGGGGCGTATTTGTAACCACCAACATAAGAACAAGTATTTCTTAAGAATGAATGTATTAAAGGTAATTATGAATGACTGTATTAAAGGTAATTATAAATGAATGTTTTAAAGGTACTTATAAATGAATGTATTAAAGGTCATTATAGAACAACGTTCTTCTTACGCTAGTTATATACTAAGGTAGGTCTAAAGAAAAGTACTTCTTAGACTTGGGTGTAATTCAGTAAATCTTATAATTTAAGCTTAAGTCTACTTAAGCTAGGGTGTCTTATCGTAAAACAAAGAAAGACCCGAGGGATATCAGAAAAGAACTAAATTGCTTTCCCGCCTCAGCTTCTTTGATCAGACGGTATTAACTTATTTTAAGTTTAAATGTTAAGAAGCGGTTCACAAAAATAAAAAACGAAGACGAAGTTCACGATTAACAAGAAGCCGTGGCTATCCTTTGGTCCGCGTATATGATGAACATAAGGTTCCGAGCGCGAATGTGCAGAAGCCGCACTATCAATTCGTTTGAAACGACCACACACATAGAAGGTGTTTTTAAGCGCGAGTCATATTAATGATTCGATCAGGACGCCCGAATGAAAGACAGAAAAAACATTTTTAAAATGAACAAAACTTTCGACCGCAACTATTTGAGTCGCCTTGAACAACCAGTAACAAAATTACAAGGAATAAGTGAAGTGCAGGAGTAGGCTTATCGTTATGCCCTGAACAAAAATTTCCCACGAAGGAATATCTATCTGCACCCTTCCGACCGACGGGCCTGGAATCTACTGCCTCCTCAAAAGGATTTAAGACGACGAACGAATTTCGCGAAGGAGGATAATAAAGCGTACTTATATGTTGAAATATTTATTGAAAATATAGTGGTTATGTTTTAGAAAAAAATATGGTTTGTTAAAGTGACTCTTGTTAATTTACTTACATGAACATATCCCAGCCGCTGTGCGCACAATGACAAGTGTTGTTTGATGAATCTGTAGAACGTTATGATTAATGCAAATTTTCTAAGTATAACCACTGTAATCCCTTTAAAACAAAGTCCCGACGTTTAGAGAACTAATACGCGCGAGCTAGCCTCATCGCAACAAATCTATTTTTGTTCTTTATCTTCCTAAGCGAGGGTATTTTATTATTTATTTATCTAAAACAGGACCCAGATTGGTTTCCGCAGATTCTTTTCCTTTCTTATCTATTTAATTCTTTTATTTTTTCTTTATTTAATGGTGCAGTGCTGTGCTCCGACATGCAATCGAAATGTTTTTCATCCGGAGGGGATTTAATTACCCAAAGGGTCCCAAAAAGGGGGTCTTATTGGAATAGCAAATTTGCTTGACGAACTGTACTTAGGACATAGCCTATGGTCCGATGTCTACTTTGCCCGAGCACTAACACTAATTTACTCCACACAAAGGAAAAGAATCGCGAATACTCTGCTTAAACTATGTAGCATATGGAAAATGCTTTAAGGAAAGAAAATTGTAAAGTGAATCTAACCTCCCAAAGGGGATGGTGGTTGTGTTTGAACACCAAGATAAACTACGAATTTAAATATACGAAAAAAAAAAAAATTCAAGATAAATCCGCGGATAATCCGCGCCCACCCCCACACTGCACTGCTGCCTGGTAGGCCTGCGTTGCTGCTGCTGATGTCGCGGTGGTGTTGTTGTTGCTTATGTAGCTGTGGTATTGTTGCTTATGTAGCGGTGGTGTTGTTGCTGCTAACGTAGCGGTGGTGTTGTTGCTGCTTATGTAGCGGTGGTGTTGCGTCAGGACACGTGATCCTGCTTTCTCTATCTCAAATTTATCTGCAAATTGAAAATTCTCGTTATCTTTTCAGATACGGTGTATGTGCACTTACCAATAAAGCTGCCGGTGATAGCTTAGTCGTGTGTCATCGCCCCTTTGCCGGACGCGAAAAAGTTCGCCCTGCTCACGTGCCTCGTTAGAGAGGATATCGAGGTCGCCGTGGCGTACGAGTGGATTCACTCGTTCGCTGGGGCGATTTCCGATAGGATCGATGGATGGCTGGACGGTGTCCTCGCCGATTCCTTTCGTCCCTTGAATATTCATATCCCGGTGCGCTGGTGCACTGATGAACTGGTGCCGTCCCTTTGAGGGCGATGGCGTCATTCCTTTTGCCGACGAGGATTGTATTTTCGACGCTTTTTCCTTTTTTTTTTGTATTTTTTTTTCTTCTTATTTTTTTCTTTTTATACTTTATATATATTTTTTTTTTTATTTATTATTTATTTATTACTTTATTATTTATTCGGCCGTATGGTTCCGATCTATTTCCTTATTTCTGGAATTTCTACGCACTTGTCTGGACTGTGGGACTGGTTGAACGAAAAATGCCGGCGATTTGCATTTCCTTAGAAATGTAGGAATGCGCTTGACACTGACAGTGCCGCGTGGCCGGATGATGCGTTCAGTTTCGTGGTTTTCGCCTTCCTTAAAGCTTAGCCTGCGGACATGTTAGCTTGATGGTGGTAATGCAATGGGATTTTTGGGTTGATTCTATAGCCGATTCCTATATGGCCGATACGTCGGTGAATTGGTCGGAAATGCAAGTAGGGGGTTGGTTACACCCCTTGAGGCTTTCCGATCCTGAGAGAGAAACCGACAAGGAAAACAACCCATCATCTGCTTGCTGCTGTCCTGCTTCCTATCGCTCGATGTCGTCGAGTCTCGTGCACCGGCGGAACTTTCTGGGCCAAACGCAATCGCCTCATTCTCTCTTGGATATTTCTCTTTTTTTTTTCTTTTTTATATATTCCTATTTTATATAACCATAGGTGGTTGTGATTTGAATTGTATTATTTTGGTTTCTTATATGGGACGGTTGGGATGAAATTTATGTTTATCTCCGGGGAAAAGGATGGGGATAAGGGTTAAGAAATCGAATGTCCTTTGATGCTGCGAGAGAGGGTACTTGACCCTTACCTTCATATATCTTTGGTATGCACCATACCTAGGTCATGACCTTGTTCGTCCTCCAGTTGGTATAGATTCCCGACGACTCTGACTACTCTGGCCTTTATGAACTTTCGGCAAAATTTTGCGTTGATGCCTTTTGCAAAGTTGCTCTGTACTTGGTTTCGTTTGTAAACGCAGTCGCCTACTTTGTATTTTACTGCGTTGCAGCGGAGGTTATATTGCCTAGCATACTTTTCGTGAGCTTTCTCCAGCGCGTTCCTTACGTGCGAATGGAGGATGTTAATTTTGTTGGCTTTTGGGGAGAATCTCCAGCTCGGAGTTGTTGAGACCTTCGAGCTGTCGGAGTAACTTATAGTCGCTACCGTGTTCTATCATTCTTTGCCCGAATAATACTTCGTAAGGCGACATGCCGTTGGCTGCGTGAACGGCGGTCCTCAGGGCTCTCCCAATGGACGCCAACTGCGCGTCCCAGTTGGAGTGATCCGGGCCGACGTACGTCCGTATAGCGCTCAGAATGGACCGATTCACGCGCTCGCTCGCGTTTGCCTGAGGGGAATAGAAAGCTGTCTTTAAGTGTTTAATTCCGTGCGAGGTGGTGAAATTGCCGAATTCTTTGCTTATGAATTGCTTCCCATTGTCCGATAACAAGGTTTCCGGAATGCCTAAGATCGCAAATACTTCGTCCCGGAGGAAGTTGATGGTCACTTCTGCCGAAGCTCGGCGTATGGCTTTTAGCATGACAAACTTTAAGAACTGATCCAGCACGACTAGGATATGGGTGTTGCCCCGTTTGGAACACGGGTATGGTCCCAGAAAATCCGTGTAGACGTGTTGGAATGGGCAGTCTACTGCGAATGCCTTGCCCATCTCCGCTCGCAGGGTGATGTTGGGAGCTTTTGTCGTCTTACAAGTCTCGCAGTTACGGATATAATCCTTAACTTGCATGCCCATGTTCGGCCAATACGCTTGCGCTCGTAATCTGTATAGTGTCTTTGCTACTCCTCCATGCGAGGCTTCCGACGGACAATGAGCCTGTTGAATTAGATGGGTTGTTAGTACGTTCGGAATCCATAGTTTCCAGGGTTGCTCTTCGGGGAGGGGATTATATGTGCTTGTTTGGATCTTCTTGAACACAAAATTGTTTGTGACCCGAAGATCCGGCAGCTGGTTTTTATTGTCCTCGACGCTGTCGATGATCTGACGGTATTGTTCCGGGTTGAAACTGGGATCCGTCAGGTCAATTTGCAACACGTCGGAGAGCAAGTTCGCCGGTTCGAAGAGCCTCCACCTCGTGTACCCTGGACAGTGCGTCCGGTACGACGTGTAGCTTCCCTTCCGGTGCTCAACGTCAAAAGTGTACCCCTGAAGCTCTAAACTCCATCGCGCCAATCTACCCTTCAACTCCTTTCTACCCTTCAACTCCTTTCGGGTCATAAGCCATTGCAGGCTCGCGTGCACTGTGAAGATCTTAAATTTGTATCCTTTTACATAGGGTCTGAATTTAGCAATGCCTAGAATCGCTGCTAAGCATTCCCTTTCTGTTACCGTGTAATTCCGCTGCGCGGAGTTCACCTTGTGCGAGTAATAGTATATGGGGCGTTTCTTACCCTCATCGTCGAGTTGGCTCAATACAGCCCCGACGCCTGTGGAACTTGCGTCGCACGAACGGGAGCGCATGATAACATGTCTTTGATCGCGTGGAAGGATGCGATCGCTCTTTCGCCAAAACAAAATTTGATGCCTTTCTTTAGAATGTCTGATAGGTCGCTTGACAGGGAGGAAAAGTTCTTGACAAACCTGCGGTACCAGCCTGCCATACCCAAGAAGCGCCAAACTTGTCGAGGCGACTGCGGGACGGGAAAGTTCTGGATGGCTTGTACCTTGCTAGGGTCTACTTCTAAGACTCCGCTGCCGATGATGAATCCTTAGTATTTAAGTTCGCGGAAGCAGAACTTGGACTTCCATTCCGCCGGAATAACTTGGTCCATCAACCTGCATAAGCGCTGGGGCGCGTTACATAGGCCAAAGGGCATGACCTTGAATTGATATAACGGTCTCCCGGGAACGGTGAATGCAGTCTTCTCACGACTCTTCTCCTCCAGCGGAATCTGCCAAAAAGCGTCTTTCAGGTCGACGCTTGACATGAAGTATGTGTCAGGCAGGCGCGCGAGTAATCCCTCTATGTTTTGTAGCGGGTACGCATCCTTCTTAGTGACGCGATTGAGATCACGAACGTCCAAGCACATGCGGTACTTGTCTCCTCTCCATACTAGGACTACGGGAGAGCTCCACGCGCTTGGGCTGATCTCAATCACGTCCATCGAAAGCATGCGGTCCAGTTGGGCATAAAGATGGGCTTCCACCGCTGGAGAGACCGGATAATGCCGCCTCTTGATCGGGGCTGCGTCCCCGGTGTCTATGTCGTGAGACATAAGATGGGTGCGTCCGAGGCCTAATTTGGCGTAAGACGGAAATTTCTTAAGGGTCTCCGCGAGGAGTCGGTTTTCCTCGGGCGAAAGGATATGGGCTTGCGACAAGATTTCTGCTTTCGGGATAGAGTCTCCGGTCATATCTATGCCTACCGGGATGCTGCTCACATCGAAGGATTTGGAAGGCGAACTAGGTATGACATTCGGGGCTAAGTCGAACTTCTGCCAAAAGTCGACTCCTAGTATCAGATCTTGAGAAATAGAGGGGACCACGTACAGGCAAATGTCCTCCTCTCGATTGTTATAAACAATCTTCGTCGATAGAATTCCGACGATGCTTTGGGCACGCCCGTCAGCAGTGGTAACTGTCGAGGCGAATGGTTTCCACGGAATGTGGTTTGCCTTCACAAAGTTAATTCCTGCTCCGCCGATTACACTTATACAAGCCCCCGTGTCGAGGAGACCCGACCAGGAATGGCCGAAAAGACTCACGGCCGCGTAGGGTCGCGGATCTCCTTCGGTACGTGGGGAAGTTTGTAAAGTGGTCGCTGCGATTGCGGCATAGCCCTTCCTCTTCTGGCGGAATCGCTTCCGCACTTTATGCACGCGTGATGGCGTTAAGGCTTTCCCAAAAATTCGATTTTTGGCTGCCTGATATTCTGACCAACGCTGTTCGTAGGTCTTCAGCGGTCGTAAAAGCTTTGTCTCGGGTTCCGGATAATGATTCGAAATATTCTGCGACGAATCCCCGGTTGGATCGTCGTGACGTTTCAAGATGGTGGTATGGGGTTGTAAGTCTGGGTTTACTTCTCTATGGCCGGCCTGAGATTCCTTGAACTGCTCTCCCCGGTTCGAGGGTAGTTCATCTTTGGGTTTCCCTGACAACGTGGGCATTTGGACGTGAATACTCTCTCCTTCGTGAAGCTCGCTTACGTGCCTCCGAAAAGGAGTTCCCGTGGTGTACTTGGGCTTATTCGGGTTAAGCCCGTACGATTCGCCTATGAATCGCTCTATGCTACGACAAACGTGCACTAGTTCCGCCATATCCGTTGAACGTGAGCAGATGTTGTCCGATCTGCCGTCGGACGTTCCTCTTAACGATTTCGGTCAACTCCCGGCGCTCGCTTTAGGGTATCTCAACTTGGCGTTCAGCCTCAGCAGACTCCCATAGTAGGCGTCGAAGGTTTCGTGCTCGCCTTGAAGACGGGCCGACATTTGTCTGAAGATGTCGAAATCGGTTTCGAGGCTTCGATATTGCTCGAGCAGAGCCATACGTAAAGCCTCCCATGATGTATGAGGGTTCTTCTTTAGATACCCCCAAAACCATAGCTTCGGTTGTCCTTTTACCAGGTGGTGAAAGTTTAAGACTACATCTGCCCATGACGCGTTACATGATTGGCGCTGCCGATCTAATTGTATTAAAAAATCGTCAATGGACAATTCTTCGTTGTCAAAATGGAGATCCCATTTTGGGATGTTGTGGTATCTCGGGTATGAGCTCGTTTGAGAGGGTCCTTGCGACGGAGCTAGCCATTCGCCGCTGTGTTGGGGCGAGGACTCCTTGAAGTTCAGATTACTTAACTGAGCCAAAAAGTTGTCTGGGTTAGCGCTCCTAGTCATGTGCACTGGGTACACTTGCGGATTGCCGGTCGGACCTCCTCTCGGTGGAGAATTCGTGCTCACAATGTACTCAGGCCGCCTGATCGCTTGCGCGCCAGGTGCCTGTTCGGGTAATTGATAAAATTGGGGTGGAGTGGCTGGAGGTTGCATGTCTCCCCGCGCTTGCGCGGTGCTTTGAAAGGTATGTCAGGGATTGAGAAGAGAGCTGGCTCTGAGGACTGCGTCTCGTAAGATCGCAACCTTGTCTTGCCGCATGACAGCTCGACTACGATCCAATTCCTCTCGGATGTGTCTAAGCTCCTCGGTACGTCTCAAGCCTACCGTCGCCGTGACAACTTGGTGCACGTATTGTTCGAAGTGCGCGCTGTCGTTCATGTCGACGCCTCCGGGACTTGGTTCCGGAGCGCTTCCTGCTCCTTGAGGTCGCCGACCTTCGTGGCCTGTCTGGACTGTGGACGTGGAAGGGTGAACTGAGAGCTGATTGTGGCCTGGTGGTGAGTGGTGACTCGCTAATGGGAAACGGTCCCAAACTCGCGGGAAGAGGTGCGGGGTCCGGATCCATTTCTGGCCGATATGGGTTACTTGTCTGGGGACCCGGACCATCGGAAGATACTCTCGGGTTATCTTCGTTGTGGGGCATTCGGGGGTCTAGATTGCTGGGTTGGCTAGGCCGTGCTGAGTTAACTGTACGGCTAGACAATATGCCTTCCCGTCCCAACTCTCGGGTGGAACGTCGTGGATATTTCTCCGGGCTTATAAACCTCCCGATATTAGGGCGATTAGACATAGTCTAATCGTCGTAACGGTATGTCTCCCCAGTGACCCAACGAACAAAGATAAAGGTCTGTATGAACGCTTCGCTCGACTACTGTATTCGAACCGAAGCGAACCAAAAAGAAATGAAATATGATCTTAAAAGTACTTGGGTATATACTAATTCTATATACGATTGAAGCGGCGGTCCTTATTCAGGGTGACCGCAACTCCGAATTTGGGTTCTGATACTTCAGGGTAACTCCCATACTTGAGCTACTTACTTGCCTTTAAAGAGTTAGAAAAAAATCAGAACAAAAGGTATGCTCAAAACTACGTTCGCTAATACTAAAGGTTTCAGCTCCCTATACTTAAATGTTAGGAAATATAAAGAACTGATGAAAATTAAATAAAAAAAATTATTTATATTGATTGGAAAAAAAAGTTTTTAGTTACTATCACTACTGTACTTCGAATAGGAAAGACGTCGAGGTACTAAGGGTCTCGAAAGGTAGAACTTATATACCCTGCGATGGTGTGAATACAAATTGCTTCTGCTGCTCCTCCTGAGCCTTCTTTCAAGTTGCTTTCTTAGTGGGAGTGTAAGCTCTCTTGTTTGATACGTCGACGTGAGGGTTGCCCGAAAGCAGTGCAGTGGAGCGCCGTAATACTAGTGGGGAACATTATCGACCCATAAGTCGGGATCGCACTTGCTTGAGATCCGGATCCTCCATCTGTCAGGGATCCTCGCCCGCACGGATAGAGTTGGGTTCACGCAACGGTCGCACTAGGCGAATTATCATGCCCAATGCCGGACGTGACTACCAACTCCTCTTCGAGGTAGAGCTGTGTCAATCGTGATTGATTCGATCTTTTTGACCCGATCACAATAAAGTATTGGTGATTGCAATCACAATGCCCGAAGTCAATCGTTCATCGAGTCAATACTTTTGTTCTGTTCTGACTAACTCATTTCTTTATTACTGATTTCTTATCGACTGAACCAATAAATGTGTTAATATATCAAAATATTTTTATTTATTTCGGCTTATTTCGTTTTACCAACACATATTTGTTCTACAAAAATATCGCTTCTGTGCAATAACCTCCATTTCCTAATTATTCAAAGGCGTTTTGGTATCTATATATACAATCAGCAGTTTGTTGTTATTGAGTGTATTCACTCTTACAATCCATTCGAATGTATCTGTCTCTATCGAAACTAAATTGAACGAATGATGATTGGGGTTTTTGATTGTATTGAAATTGAATGGAGCAATACAATACTCCCATGTCCCATCTGTCATTGATTGATTGAATGATTGATTGAAATGACCGAATCATTTTTTCAACCAATACTTGAACGATTCGATCATTAAATTTGAACGATTGACACAGCTCTACTTCGAGGTTTGCGCGGTAAGTGCTTGCGCTACTCCAGCCGTGACGGCAGACCGCGGAGAAAATCTTCAAACCACGGGCCGGCTCAACAAGTTGGAGTTGCATAAGAAGATGAGCCCCGTTTCGCACTGCGAAACGAATTCGCGCCACTGGCTTATTACCAGCGTTCTCTCGAAGGGAGATGTCGTTAAGACATATGAACACTAAACTTAAGAAAGTCCCCTGCGGAAATAAGTCTCCGCGGGTGGATGTATGTAAAGGGGTTTTCAATAAGAGCGCTACAAAAGTTTTTTTTATATAAAACAAAAACGGTTTTGAATATCAATAAAATTCTTTATTCCTGTGAAAGTACGCTCGATGCCATTATGTATGGGACTCGATTTCTTTTGCATGGCCACCACGGGCACGCTTGCAGAAGTCCAGACGCTGAACCCAATTTTCGACGGTTTTCAAGCATAAATCGGCCGATACTGCTGCAATTTCACGTTCGATATTCGTACGAAGTTCATCAATCGTCGCTGGCTTGTTGGCATATACCATAGACTTGACGTAGCCCCACAGGAAATAGTCTAACGGCATCGCACGACCGAGGCGGCCAAGCGACTGGACCATTTCGTTGCAGCAGTATCGGCCGATTTATGCTTGAAAACCGTCGAAAATTGTGTTCAGCGTCTGGACTTCTGCAAGCGTGCCCGTGGTGGCCATGCAAAAGAAATCGAGTTCCATACATAATGGCATCGAACGTACTTTCACAGGAATAAAGAATTTCATTGATATCCCAAACCGTTTTTGTTTTATTTAAAAAAAACTTTTGTAGCGCTCTTATTGAAAAACCCTTTACTTGAAATTATTTTTTTTTTTATAATAGATGGATGAATAATTCTGGGAACTACTGTACGAGCGTCTGGCCTCAAATGGGTCAAGACTTGTCTCGTATCGTAGCGTACTGTTCTTCGGGCCCCACGTTGGGCGCCAGCTATAACGATGCCCCTCGCCTTTCCATTCTAGTTAGATCCTTATTGACTCCAAGAGTACGGTTGCACACCGCAGAAGCGGTTCGGGATCGCTCGACCCCAGCTTACATCTGCTGGGCTCGGCGACACATACGGATCGACGAGGGGTGTTCGCCCGCTCACGGCCAAGGCATGACCATCTCCCCGCGCTAACGGTCCATTGTACGACCAGGCAGAAATCCTTCTTTTGGTGTAGAGGCATGTGAATGGGTGGCGTATGTTGTTGTTCCCCGTGGGGATTGAACCTGCACCGCGCGGGTCACAAGCCAACACACTAACTTCTACACCGTCGCCACCCACCCTCCACAATCTCCTACGGCCCGAAGTGTACTTTCTCATTTCCATCCTCGTGTGAAGGCGGTCGACTCCGGCGAACCGAGAGTCGATGATCTTGCAGAAGCAGCAAGAGAGGGGAGAGATAAGATGGTATTTCTCCCCGGTGTGCTGGCCCACCCCGCTACGCTTACCCGTGGACACCATGGCCATTGCGCCGCACTATGTGCAATGACCCCAAATGTGAAGAGGGACTAAGCTGTTAGGCCTTCGGCCGACGCCTAATCCCGTTCATATGCGCAGGTTTGCGCGTATTCACAATCGCGGATCCCCCGTGAGAACCCTCGGCATCTTCCCAATCGGGGCCTTAGACCTCCATGGTCCGGCCTTAGGCCTCCATGGTTTTTTTTATTCAAGGGGGGGGGGGGGGCGTATTTGTAACCACCAACATAAGAACAAGTATTTCTTAAGAATGAATGTATTAAAGGTAATTATGAATGACTGTATTAAAGGTAATTATAAATGAATGTTTTAAAGGTACTTATAAATGAATGTATTAAAGGTCATTATAGAACAACGTTCTTCTTACGCTAGTTATATACTAAGGTAGGTCTAAAGAAAAGTACTTCTTAGACTTGGGTGTAATTCAGTAAATCTTATAATTTAAGCTTAAGTCTACTTAAGCTAGGGTGTCTTATCGTAAAACAAAGAAAGACCCTAGGGATATCAGAAAAGAACTAAATTGCTTTCCCGCCTCAGCTTCTTTGATCAGACGGTATTAACTTAATTTAAGTTTAAATGTTAAGAAGCGGTCCACAAAAATAAAAAAACGAAGACGAAGTTCACGATTAACAAGAAGAAGACGTGGCTATCCTTTGGCCCGCGGATATGATGAACATAAGGTTCCGAGCGCGAATGTGCAGAAGCCGCACTATCAATTCGTTTGAAACGACCACACACATAGACGATGTTTTTAAGCGCGAGTCATATTAATGATCCGATCAGGACGCCCGAATGATAGACGGAAAAAACATTTTTAAAATGAACAAAACTTTCGACCGCAACTATTTGAGTCGCCTTGAACAACCAGTAACAAAATTACAAGGAATAAGTGAAGTGCAGGAGTAGTCTTATCGTTCTGCCCCGAACAAAAATTTCCCACGAAGGAATATCTATCTGCACCCTTCCGACCGACGGGCCTGGAATCTACTGCCTCTTCTCTTCAAAAGGATTTAAGACGACGAACGAATTTCGCGAAGGAGGATAATAAAGCGTACGTATATGTTGAAATATTTATTGAAAATATAGTGGTTATGTTTTAGAAAAAAATATGGTTTGTTAAAGTGACTCTTGTTAATTTACTTACATGAACATATCCCAGCCGCTGTGCGCACAATGACGAGTTTTCGTCTATGAATCTGTAGAACGTTATGATTAATGCAAATTTTCTAAATATAACCACTGTAATCCCCTTAAACAAAAATTCCGACGTTTAGAGAATTAATACGCGCGAGCTAGCCTCATCGCAACAAACCTTTTTGTTTTCTTTATCTTCCTAAGCGACGGTATTTTATTATTTATTTATCTAAAACAGGACCCAGATTGGTTTCCGCAGATTCTTTTCCTTTCTTATCTATTTAATTCTTTTATTTTTTCTTTATTTAATGGTGCAGTGCTGTGCTCCGACATG
Organism: Portevinia maculata; assembly: GCA_949715645.1. Classification (NCBI taxonomy): domain Eukaryota; kingdom Metazoa; phylum Arthropoda; class Insecta; order Diptera; family Syrphidae; genus Portevinia; species Portevinia maculata. Next base: position 186,909,449 of record OX454526.1, read on the forward strand.
CAATCGAAATGTTTTTCATCCGGAGGGGATTTAATTACCCAAAGGGTCCCAAAAAGGGGGTCCTATTGGAATAGCTAATTTGCTTGACGAACTGTACTCAGGACATAGCCTATGGTCCGATGTCTACTTTGCCCGAGCACTAACACTAATTTACTCCACACAAAGGAAAAGAATCGCGAATACTCTGCTTAAACTATGTAGCATATGGAAAATGCTTTAACGAAAGAAAATTGTAAAGTGAATCTAATCTCCCAAAGTTGTGGTTGTGTTTGAACACCAAGATAAACTACGAATTTAAATATACGAACAAAAAAAAAAATTCCAGATAAATCCGCGCCCACCCCCACACTGGACTGCTGCCTGGTAGGCCTGCGCTGCTGCTGCTGATGTCGCGGTGGTGTTGCTGTTGCTTATGTAGCTGTGGTATTGTTGCTTATGTTGCGGTGGTGTTGTTGCTGCTAACGTAGCGGTGGTGTTGTTACTGCTTATGTAGCGGTGGTATTGCGTCAGAACACGTGATCCTGCTTTCTCTATCTCTCTCGATTTCCTAAATGCAAATTGAAAATTCTCGTTATCGTTTCAGATACGGTGTATGTGCACTTACCAATAAAGCTGCCGGTGATAGCTTGGTCGTGTGTCATCGCCCCTTTGCCGGACGCGAAGAAGTTCGCCCTGGTCACGTGCCTCGTTAGAGAGGATATCGCGGTCGCCGTGGCGTACGAGTGAATTCAATCGTTCGCTGGAGCGATTTCCGATAGGATCGATGGATGGCTGGACGGTGACCTCGCCGATTCCTTTCGTCCCTTGGATATTCATAACCCGGTGCGCTGGTGCACTGATGAACTGGTGTCGTCCCTTTGAGCGCGATGGCGTCGTTCCTTTTGCTGACGATGATTGTATTTTCGACGCTTTTTCCTTTTTTTTTTGTATTTTTTTTTCTTCTTATTTTTATCTTTTTATACTTTATATACATATATATATTTTTTTTTATTATTTATTTATTACTTTATTATTTATTCGGCCGTATGGTTCCGATCTATTTCCTTATTTCTGGAATTTCTACGCACTTGTCTGGAATGTGGAACTGGTTGAACGAAAAATGCCGGCGATTTGCATTTCCTTAGAAATGTAGGAATGCGCTTGACACTGACAGTGCCGCGTGGCCGGAATTGAATTGAATTCTTTATTGAGACTAAAGCAACGAATACATAATTATGTACATTAGGAATTTAATCATTATTTCTTTTTGATATTATAGCGGCTGTAAGGTATGGCCTGCTTTAATTAATTTAAACGAAATCGCCACATGGCGTGTTATTACAATAGAGATTGGGCGCGTTCAATTTACAAGTCAACTACTAGTGACTACTATTTTACCTTTTCTCATTGATCAAATAACTCACATGACCATCGTTTGGCAAGTGATAGACATTTAATTAGTAGTGAACTTGCAGTTGACTTGCAATTTGAACGCGCCAATTATTTTGTTCTTGCTCACGGAACAATGTGTTTGATATCTGTTGACGTGAGTCGAGGGTATATAAACTTAACAACTTAAAACTAAGTGAAAGAGAGAACGATACATAGTGGTTTCATGTTTTGGAATGTATGTTCTGTCGTTCGTCTCCTTCTCAGGTACAAGTTTTGCCATGACATGTATTTATGTATTTTAAAGGACGGAAATACAATTTGTTTATTGAGAAATGTTGGTTTAGAGATAATACGATAGCATATTTTATGAAATATTATGTTCATAATGATTTTTAGTGTTGATTTGAGTTACAAATTGATGGGTTTTCTTTTTTATTTATTTGTTATTATTATTTTTTTTTTTTTTTGGTTTTGTCCGAAAGCGTAAAAATATGGTTATGACAGTACCTTAGGATATTATAAAAGATATTTAAGTATACATAATTGATAATGGATAATGATTCAAGGGTAGGTATTGCACTCCAATTGCAATTATCGAATGACTGGCTAGTTTGAAAAGAGGAGTAAGAGGTGACAAGTGGTAATCATATCCTATATTGGTGTTTTGAAGTTTTTCAGGCGGTTATTGTTTTGATTTAAGTTAGCCACGATTGTGGCCATGGACCGTCTTTGAGTAGTTAGGTATCTGCGGTCCATCGTGAGATGATTCCAGATTTTCATTAATTATTCCTACTGGTGAGGGGTATATGGAATTAGACCAACTGTCGTTCTCTTGTGTCAGATAGATTTCCTTGATGAGATCGTTATCTAAGTTGATTAGATTATTGATTGTTTTATTCATTAGATTTAAGGCAAATTTTATTAGTGGAGTTGTATTGCATTCATTATACACAAATTCGTTGGGGTGTCTTTTGTTACGGGAATAAAATTCTTTGTTGGTGCATAGTCTCAAGATTTTCCGTTCCAGGATTTCCATCTCTAAGGCTACCTTGGGAGATATTGGGAACCATATAGGGAAAGCGTATATTAGGATAGGTCTAATTAGTGTTTTGTAGAATAGTAACTTGGTTCTTTTTTGCAAGTCCCTATGCTTGAGTAGTGGAGTCAAGATGTTACTGACTTTTCTTGCTTTGTCAATATTCGATCTTGCATGTCGGTTGAATTTGAAGAGGGTGTTAAAGTGCACTCCTAGGTATTTAATAGTGGAATTGAAAGGGATAGGGTTGTTGTCAAGGTTGAGTGCAAGGTCTCTGCTTTCCTTTAACACACCCTCCTTACCCTTCCCGCTAGCATTCCTAAAGCAGATGTAGGACGATTTTGATGGATTAATCGTCAAGCCCCATTTTTTATAGTAGTGACTAATGCTGTTAAGGTGGATTTCCAGCTTTCTGAGTGCATGCGTGGGAAAGTCGTCAGAGGCGTATGCGAGCGTATCATCCGCATACAGAATTCCTCTGGAAATAATTGTGTTGTTAGAGCGTAGGGTGTAGGGAAAGTCGTGCATGAAAACATTAAATAAGCTTGGGCCCAAAATCGATCCTTGGGCAACCCCACAGTGGGAGTCTACGATGTTAGAGCTCGAACCTTGAATCCTAATGAAAAAGCTTCTGTTTGTAAGGAAACTATCTAAAATATGGAATATTTGTCGGGGGAAGTTAAGCTTTAGAATCTTGAATAGTAGTCCGTCTCTCCAGACACAATCAAAGGCTTTTTCAATATCGAGAGAGCAAACCACCGTGCACTTTTTGTCCCTCAGATTGGAGGTGACATCGTTTTGAAGCTTTAGAAGGACGTGCACTGTTGAATGTTTTCTTTTGAATCCAAACTGGTATTCAGGAATTGCGTCGATTGTGGTTGCCTCCGGTGATTCCATTTTAATGGTGATTAACCTTTCAAGGAACTTTCCGACGTTTGAGAGGAGGGAAATTGGGTGGAAGTTGTTGTTTGTTTTAGCGACTGGTAGGATCTGAGCTAATTTCCAGCTTGTTGGGAAGTAATAGTTGTTGATGCAGTTGTTAAAGAGTATCGTCAGGGAGGGTTTAGAGACGAAAAACTGTCGTCAAAGATAAAGATATTGGGAGGTCGAGAGCGCCTGGCTTGCTGGAGTGTGATATGAACTTCCCGCGCTAACTTTCGGTCAGGTATGGGAGCATTTCCGCTAAATATATCCCTAAAATGGTTTTCGAAAGCTGAGACAATGTGTTGCTCGTTGGCTAACGTAGTTTCATTAACTGTCACTTTATTGCAGGAAGAGTTTTTCCTTTTCCCAATAATTCGAAACGCCTCCTTAAATGACCAAGGACCGGGAGTAATCTTGGAGAGTCTGTTACTCAATTGTTTGTGAAGCCAGATTTTTACCTTTTCTTTGATAATATTTTTGAGTAAGGAAATTCTGCCCGATAGCTCCGAGTATTCATAATTAACTCTGTTATAAGTTCTGTGGAAAGTTTGTTTGAGTTGCTTTTGCCATTGATGTTTAATTTTGAATAGTCTTAAGATGTCAGGAGGAAGATTTTTATATTTCCTGGAGGAATAAATGGTTCTGTCAGAGTGTTGTTCTGAAACTGAGGCTACTGCCGTATTCAGCCTCACAATCAGACGATCGATCCCCATATTTGTAATGCAAGTAGATTGTGAAGGGAAACCCAGGTTAAGGAGAGCATCAAGGTCTTCACGGAAGGCCGACCACTCTGTATTCTTATACGACAGCCCGGAGATGGGTTCGATATTTCTAGATTATTAATCCTGATATTAAGGAATAACGGAAAGTGGTCGGAGAAAGAAGGGAGTGTGTTAATGAAAAAGTTATTCTCAAGCGAGTTTACCCAGTGATTGGAAATCAGGAAGTGGTGGAGGAAAGATGAGCCCCTCGGAAATGTTGGTGAAGCTGCCGTGAAATTTGACAGCGAAGGAAGTTGTGAGCTTAGCCAATTTTCAAGTGTTTTGCCGTTTTGATTGAATACTGAGTCCCCCCAATTTGGACTTCTGGCATTGAGATCCCCCCCCCCCCCCCAATAATTGCACCATCGAAGTCTGCAGTCAGAGCATCGATTTTGAACAGTTCTTCAGTCACCGCTGATGTAAGACTGTTGCTTGGGATATAAACCGAGCCGAGAAAAATATTTTTTGGTTTATTGTTTATTTGTAGTGTTGTTGAAATAAATAAACTTGGAATTTGGGGGTTGTTACTATTAAGGTCAATAATACGGTATTTTATGTTTTTTTTAATGGCAATCGCTACTCCTTGCTTAGCATCGTTTCTGATACAGAAGAAAGAATCAAGTTGGATTTTATGACGGGTGCTGAGGTGAGTCTCTTGGATGAAAGCCAGGTGACAGTTGTTAGCAAGGAGAATTTTTAGCAATTCGATCCTCCTACTGTGCTCAACTAAGGACGAAACGTTATAGGAGATTAGGTTTAAAGACATTATTTATCACTGACTATTATTTGGTCCATGAGTTCCAAATATTGGATTCGTTTTTCCTGGATAGAGCCAGCGCTGTTAACCGATTTAAGGAAATTTTCGATTTTCTGGAGCAAAGTGTGCACTTCGACCCCGAAAAGATTTTTTGACAGGTCAACAAATTGCCCGATCACGCTTGATTTTGGGTGCGAAGGCCGCTGTGGAACTGTCGGATTTGAATCCGGCTGCCTGAAGTGACTTGCAAACGAGGCTGTAAGAGGAGGAGTACTTTTGGCCAGAGGGAAATGAGCATAGGCTTTCTGTGCGTCTCTCTTTGCCTTAGCTTCACTTATAATGTTCCTTCTGTGACTAGCATAGTTTTTATAAGTGGGGCAACCGCGGTAGTTAGCCGGGTGATCATTTCCACAATTAACACATACGGCCTTCGATCCTGTTTCTTTCGTGGTTGGGCATTCCCCAGGAGGATGGTTGTTAACATACTTAACACAGTGATAATCGCTTGCGCAATTTTTTGCAAGATACCCGAATAACTGGCATCTTCTACATTGAAGTGGGCCGCTATTCCCCTTTGGCTTTTCCCAACGAATTTGGGTATTGAATAAATATTTTAATTTAATAATTTCAGAGGGAAGTTTCCCGAAAATGAGCCTGACCAGGAAGAGGTTGTATATAATTCCATCTCGTTTTGATTTACATAATTGTTGAAAATTTAGAGACTTTATCCACGTGGCCCGGGAGAATTTCTGTAATCTCATCGAGTATCTCTGATTCGAGATAGTCTGAGGAAAGGCCTCTTAAAATAAGATTGGCGGTTTTGTCCTCCTTAGGGGTGAACGAATACGCCTGAATATCAGGAGAAAGTCTCAATTTGCTCATCAATTCACGATGGGCCGCAATGTCTGTTAGATAGATTTTGCACTTGTCACCTCTGTTCTTGACTCTGAAGATTATGTTTTTTTCGTTCGCCACAAGTTGGCGAACGTCTACATTCTTAATATATATTGGGGGCAATACCTACCTTTGTTCGGGGGTGTTAGTCCGCTATTCGGGTTAGTGTTGCTGGCCGCTATTGTGGATCTGCTATTTGCTGCTCCGGTGCCGTTGCTGTTGGTGTTGATATTGTCCTGGGAGATTTTTCCTGTTGGGACTTCGACGTCACTGATAGTTTTTTGGGTTGGGATTTTTGCCGCTATGTATGATGGCTTTTTGCTGTTAGGCTTCGGGTAGATGGTAAGGTCGTTGAAGATGGCGAAACGATTGTCACCCGCACGTGGTACACGGGCAGCTTCACCACCGAGATTAACGGGTGATTGGCCATCCGTCTGCATGGTGTCTTCATCAACGTGGACGAAGTCGGTATCGGTTGCTACACAATATGATTGTTTTGCCATCGAGTCGATTTTTGTTGAAAAATTATCCGTTGATTTTGTGGTTGAGTCGGTATTTTTAAGTTGGAGAAGTTGATGAGCTGCGTCCAGCTCTGGATAAGAGCATGCGCTTTATGCCAATATCTCCTTCTGTTATCGGCTTTCTTTTGGCATTTTGCATGCTTTGTATTAACCTCAATTACCAAAGCCAGCGGGTGAACCGCGTGGCGGAACTGAGGAGCTTTTGAAGTGATTTTTTTTTTTTTGGGTTTTACCCCTATGTCGCTTGTTAAAAATAAAAAAAAATATGACGACTCTGATGTAGAGCACTTAAACAATTGAATTTATTTTAATCCGGGTGAAAGTACGTTTTGATTGCTTGATTTTTTTTTGGATTTACGTCTATCACTCACCAAGTCTAAAATCGGAATCCCCGCGTGGCCGGATGATGCGTTCAGTTTGGTGGTTTTCGGCTTCCTTACAGCTCAGCCTGCGGACATGTTAGCTTGATGGTGGTGATGCAATGGGATTTTTGGGTTGATTCTATAGCCGGTTCCTAGATGGCCGATACGTTGGTGAATTATTCGGAAATACAAGTAGGGGGTTGGTTACACGTATATAGGTCGAATGTATATAAAAGTTTGTACTGGCTGCTCCTACATGGTCAAAAATATTGTTGTTACTAGTAAAGACGAAACTCTCCACTCACCATTACTAAAGCTCACTATCCAGCTCGCGCTAAAATTTAGCAGCAGTAATTCTCTCTACAGCGCAGATAAATGGCTGCTAAATGGCTGCTAAATTTGTGACACAGGAAATAGGTGGGAGAAAAACCATATGTTCTTGACAAATGTCAGTAAATATTTATATGTAAAATTTTTGATTTTTGAACATAAAATTGCAACACCAATTCACAATGCAACAGAAGAAGATCACACAAAACAACGTAAATCCAAAATTGTTACTCAAATTTGTAAATTTAAAATGAAAAGATATAAAGGACACAGGTACCAGATCTCATTTGCATTTGCACACTCGACACTGTTGATTCTGAAATCGACATATTGAACTATTCATTTGGATATTTCTTAGATATACACATATCCAAATGATTAGTTTAAACATGCACGATTAAATTTATCACTCGCGTTAAAACGTTCACGCATTTTATTTAATTAAAATGCGGACGAAAAAACAAACCGAACGCACGCGACGAGCAAAACACGGAACTATAAAACTTTCCTTTTAATTAATATAATAACTCGTTTTCATCCATTTTCACAGCACAAACCACAAACTTCCTAACGAACTGTCAAAATTTATCTCCGATTTAATGTACCAGGCAATTCTTTCGCGAGCTAAATAAGTGGAGACCTGTCATTCGCCGAGCAGACATTTTGTGTGGCCCATCTATTTGACATTAAGAATTTAGCAGGCGAACAGGATATTGCTTTGCTAAATGCTTTCGCTAAATTATATCTTTGTAGACATTTTTGTATGGGAGATAAATGTCCGAACATCAGAAATAAGTCTATCACTACTAATCTTTTCGTTACACCAACCCAATTGTAATGTATAATGAAATATTTAAATGTTAACGTAGGCACTTTAAACATCTTGTAACACTTTCTGTAGCTCCGCGGTACGAGCACCAAAAAGGACGGCCATATTGCATTCGACTCATTGTGACACCTTCTGTGAAAGAGTAAGAAAAAGAGGTCTCTTGACTGACAGCGACGGACAGGGAAAGTAGTGTTTGGGAAAAGAAATAAAAATAAATTGTGAAAAGTGATCTGGTTTTATTTTAGCCATCCAAAGGGAATTTACACAATAAATATGAATGACATTATAAATGCAGGTCATATGGTCGGTGAAAATGATTTTGAATTTATGGCTTACAATAATTCGGTAATCGGTAATGCAAACATTTGGAACCGTTTTTATTTTATTTATGATTTTGTTGAAACATATGAGTGGGACACAATTAATGACCATTCATAACAGAGTGAAAAACAACCTGTGCCAAATATTACAAAACACACAAGTCCTAATCCAAAAAAAAGTTTAACAGTCAATACCTACTATTCTCTGCCATCGCGTTGACACACACCGCTTGACAGCAACATTGAAAAGCATAAGGTTCTGGTTTTACGAATACCATTTGAAAATTGAAGTAGAACGAAGCTTTGTTGTTGGTTTTACTGATTTCCTATTATTACTCTTGCTGCGTCTTTCAATGCAGATGTTTCAACATAAGCCGTTTTAAAATTTATTTCTTTTAAATTATTCCCGTCGTAATGTGAAAAGATCGGCAAAAAAAATAACTATAAATTTGTTAAAACAAGTTTTGTCATTTTTATTTCATTTCTTTCCTAACTTTCAACGACATTTATCTTTCAACACGACGCTTCAAAGTGTGATTGCACAAGTCAGCTTAAGCTGTTTTGAAGTTATGTTAAATTGAATATTATTATCAATGTTCCAAATGCTCCAAATGTATTCACTATTTATTTGTTAAATCATCTTGTCACTTAAGAAATAGCGTTAACTTTTACACATCTTTTGCTAAACATGTTTTGTCGTACCGAAAACTTGAATTTATTGTCACAGATTCATAAACTAATTTATCATAGTACGCCTAAAATAGTAAAATGCGCGATTTGTTTTCATATTTCACAAATGCATTAAAAGTGGCTTGCCTGTCATTTGGTTTTTGTTCGTTCGAGGTCAACAAATTGTACGAAAAAAAATATTTTCAAACAAAATAATAAATAATATAATAATATAATAAAATAAAATAATAATTAACAAAGAAATGATAATAACATAAGTCAATTGAATCAGTAAAAATAATTACCACACATTTGCAACAATTTTTATCTTTTCCATTGGTTATTTGTTTTCACAAAGTCACTGTAAGCACACCCCGTGCACAGCTCAATTTCACACGACACAAAATCAAAAACTTTGGCAAATGTCAAACATGTCGTTTGTTTATATTTTCTACTACTTGTTTCAGCTAAGTGTATTTCATCTTTATAGTGCTGTATGCTTCATTCAGAATTCCATTGGGAAAAGATTATTCTCTAACGGATTTGTTGGTGAACCTAGCAAAATTCCTCTTGTCCACCGTGGTCGAGAGCCTTCCGAGAAATGGTTAAACAAAATTCTTGACCTCATAAATCAATCAAAGTATCCCCTTTGGCAACAAGTAAGTTCGGAATTCATCACAGTTTTGTTTTTTGCAATAATTTCAATTCGTATAGGTATTTCGTCAACGATGAATACTACGAAACTGGTGGACCCATTTTCTTAATGATTGGCGGCGAAGGCAAGGCCACCATCAATATTTTCCTTAGATTTGCGATGTAATGTTAAACACAACTATTGGAACTCCAGTACAACGTCTTGCCGAAGTAAATCAACTCATGTTGGTGGAAAACAAAGAAAAATGTCTACTACAAGTATGACAAAATAATTGCTGACATGCGAAATACAACTTAGGATGAGAAGAAGGCTTCGTCAGTGGTAAAATAATTTTAAATTCAAATTGCCTTCTATATGGTTACTCCTTGTCTAAGAATGGATTCGATTCGAATTACTTGCAAGAAGTGGTGGGACAGACGAATAACTTCTATGGAGCATTAAATCCGAACACAACAAATGTTTTGTATTTCCATGGTTCAATTGACATGCCTTGGGATTGACTTCATCCTCAAATCCAAATACGCCAACGATATATATTGAAGTTAAGCTTTTTGATGTGTAAACATCTTTGCTCTCGTTGATGTGTAAATATCTTTTTTCTCGGTAGGGGCTAGTTGGAAATATCTAACGTCACCATCATCGTCAGATTTTAGCGTCACCGTCAGATTTTCATACCAAGTGAGTTATTCGCTAGATCACCGCAATTAAACGACGTTGGGCGCGGTTAGTATTTTTTATATTTTTCCAAAATGCCATTAGAATCTACACGGTATATCTGTGTTTAATGTTATTTGACTAAGAGGTTCTTGCAACAACAAAAAAGGTCCTTAATAGGTAGGTAGGTAGGTGTGGCGGTTTGATAAGACAAACCCAATTAGCACTGAGTGCCGTTTTGTTACCACAAACTCACGTAAACCTAGGTATTATCGATTGGTGGGGAGGCTAAATCCAACCTGCGGAGTTCAGGAAAGTTATCAGTTCCTTGATACTTTTCTCGGAGACTTCCTCAAGTGTATTGAAGAAAGGGCTTCCCAATGTACGTAGTCTGGTCCTAGCTAAAGCCGGACAGGTACATAAAAAGTGAATTAGGGTTTCTTTTTCAGTTGTCACTTTGCAACTGCGGCAATGTGTATTGTGTGGGATGCCCGGCTTGCCCGCATGGTCACCTATAGGCCAGTGTCCCGTGAAGATCGCTGTAAGTCTTGCGATGTCTTTTCGGGTTCTACCTAGAAGGTCGGTTGTTTTTGCCTTGTTGTAGTTTGGCCACGTTTTTCTGGATATGACGCATGCAGTCAGCCTGCTCCATCTGAGGTTGGCTTTCTTAAGGTATTCTGCGGTGATGTTTGCCTTAACTGCTCCGAGCGGAATGTGGAGTAGTTCTGCCAGAGAGCAGTGGAGAGCTGAGCCTTGCCTGGCCAGTTCGTCGGCATGTTCGTTTCCATAAACGTTAGTGTGCCCTGGAACCCAGATCAGGGTAACCTTGAACTTATTAAGCAGGGCCAGCTCATTACGGCATTGTAGTACTAACTTAGAGGATATAGTGACCGAAGCGATCGCTTTAATGGGAGCCTGGCTGTCAATAAGTATGGCGATCCTTTGCCTCGGTGTTATATTTGAGTGAGGTTTGATCTGGCGGCAGGCTTCACGGATAGCCAGTAGCTCCGCCTGGAAGACGCTTGCAGTATCCGGAAGTCTGTATGATTTTGCGATGTTTAAGGATTCCGAAAAAACTCCCGCACCCACACCGCAGTCCATTTTTGAACCGTCGGTGTAGATTGTTTGATCGAAATCCCTTGTCACTTCTCCATTTTGACATTCCGATCTAGTAGGGATTTGAACGACGAAATGTTTTGTAAAAGACATTCTGGGAATGATGTAGTCTGTTGAAGGCGGAACTAGTTTTCTAGGTAGAGAGTCTAGAATACTACTGTGGCCGTAGGGTTTTGCAGTCCAGCAGCCAGACTCTCTGAGTCTGATCGCGCTGTGTGCTGTGATGTTTGTTATATGTAGATCAAGAGGTAAAAGATGCAGTAAGACTGTGAGTCCGTCTGACGGTGTTGACCGTAGAGCTCCCGTTGTTCCTATGCATGCCGTTCTTTGTACCTTATTAAGTTTGGTAATATTGTAGTTTTTCTTTAGAGCCGGCCACCATACTATTAACCCATACGTGAGGATTGGTCGTACCACGGCTGTGTACATCCACAGGGTCAATTTTGGTTGCAGGCCCCACTTTTTACCGAAGGTTCTGCTGCAGGCATAGAAGGCTATACATGCCTTCTTTACCCGTTGTTCTATGTTTATTTTCCAGTTGAGTTTAGGGTCTAGGATAACTCCTAAATACCTGGCACTGTTTGAAAGGGGTAGGGGTGTGCCGTTTAGGCGAAGAAGCGTAAAGTCAGGTATGTTGGTTTTGGTGGTGAAGAGCATCAGAACAGTTTTCCCCGGGTTGACTCCCAGACCGCACTTTTTTGCCCATGTGCTAACTTTGCTTAGAGCATTCTCCATGATTTCACTAATCACGGAGGGAAACATTCCTGACACCAATATCACCATATCGTCCGCATACCCGACTACTTTGATTCCTACTCTGTCTAAACTTATGAGGATTTTGTTCATTACTAGGAGCCAGAGTAGGGGTGAGATGACTCCTCCTTGAGGTGTTCCCCTCCTGGCATATTTGGTTATATTGCTATTTCCTAAAGCTGCTTGAATGATTCTAGTGCTGAGCATGGAAACAATCCATTGACTTAGATGGATTGCTATTTCCAGCTCCCTCAGGGACTCTAGAATTGCTTCAGTGTGTACATTGTTGAAGGCTCCTTCTATGTCTAGGAAGGTAGCCAAGGTGTATTCTTTGTACTGTAGGGATTTTTCTATCGTACGCACTACCTCGTGAAGAGCTGTTTCTGTAGATCTTCCCTTGAGAGAGGCGTGTTGAGATTTAGAGAGGAGTGAAGCTTCTATTGCCCCTCTCAGGTGGTTGTCTAGGAGACGTTCGAGCGTCTTCAGTACGAAGGAGGTCAAACTAATTGGTCTGAAATCTTTCGCAGTTTCACGACCGCGTCTACCCGCTTTTGGAATGAAAACAACTCGCACTCGTCTCCATGAATAGGGTACATGATTGTAGAGTATACAGTTCCTGTAAATCGATGTGAGCCATGGAATTGCCAGTTCCAGAGATTTCTGGAGCATGATGGGCAGAATGCCGTCCAGGCCAGGCGATTTAAAGGGAGCGAAGCTGTTTATTGCCCAGGAAATTTTTTCCTCGGTAATAATGGATGTTATATTTTCCCAGGCGTCGGGTTGTGTGCGTTGTGAGCTGGATGGCTCTGCACCGTAATCATTGCATCCGGGAAAATGGGTGTTTATTAATAGTTCTATGGATTCTGCAGTTGACTCAGCCCATTCTCCGTCCTCCTTTCTCAGAAGAGATGGGTTGGAGTGTTCTTTGGACAATATTTTGCTGAGTCTTGCGGAGTCCTTGAGGGTTTCGATGGATTGGCAGTACTCTATCCACGACTGTGTCTTGGCCGTTCTAATAGAGTTCTTGTAGATTTTAAGGCAATCTCGGTAGGGTTGCCAGTAGTTGCATTTATGGCAGATGTTAAAGGTTTCTTTAGCCAATTTTCTGAGAGCAGAGAGTTCCTTGTTCCACCAAGGGGGGAATGATTTTTTGCTATATTTGATCGGACACGAGACTTTGTACGCTACGTTGAAAGCTTTTTCAAAAGTCTCAACCTTTGTGTCGAGTTCTGAAGTGGAGGTAAATTTTTGATTGGGGGTTTTGTGTAACTTAGGCTTAATGACTTGGTTAAACTTTGCCCAATCGGTTCTTTTGGGGTTTCGGAAAGGTTTCGGGCTCTCTACAGTGAGATCTATGTCGAATATCCAGTTGTGGTCTGAGAAAGATTTTTTACTGGATACCCTCCAATTTTCAACCTTCATAATATTGTTATTATTACAGAGAGTAACATCTATAACGTCTTCCCAGCCGTTAAAACTGTCCGTACTCGGAAAGATGAAGGTCGGGGTGTTACCTTTGTTGCATATTATTAGGTTATTTTCAATAATGTAATCAAAAAGAGACTCACCGCGTTCGTTTGACTCTGAGCTGCCCCCTAGCACATGCCTGGAGCTTGCATCGCAGCCCAGCAGCAGGTTGGTCCTTGTTGATGTTATGGCGGTTATCATTGCCTGGACTTCTTCCGGCGGTACTTGCCAGTCGTGTGCCATGTAGGCGGATGCAATTAGCAAGTCGCCTCCTGCGTTCTCCATCTTAACAACTGTTAGATCGGCCGAGCTAAAATTTGGGCATAGACAAACTTTAATATGCTTTTTAGCTAGAATGCAGGTTCTTGGCTTACCATGGTTATTATTGCTGCGGTTATAGTAGAGGATATATCCGGTGTCGTTAAGGCCTCTTATATTGGGCCCGTTCACCCAAGGTTCTTGGACAATGCCGATGTCGATGTTTTCCTCTTTGAGGAAAATCATCAGGTTATCTGACGCACAGACTGAGTGCTTCAGATTAATCTGTACGACTTTCAGCATTGATTGGTTTCGGGTGTTTGTTCGGTTAGGGTGGTAGTACGGTTCGCCTCGATCCTCATGTCCTCCAACAGCTTGTTGGCATCGTCGACTTCATCTAAGTCGTCGACCTGACACGGGGACCTGAATATTTTAACTTTGGCATGCCTTATGCCAAAGCGGAGCTTGCAGCCGATCTTTTCAATGTGATCCGCGCTCTCTTCCGTCACCATTATTAGGAAGGATAGGGTGTTGTTGTGAGGTTCCTCAGCCTTGATGACTTTCCAGTCATCCATGGGAACCGCAGGGTTGTGGAGCTTGAGACAATTGATCAACTTATCACTGTCGATGGTCATATTTGGCAACCAAATGCGAATTCTCGGTCTCCTCGGAATCTCTCTGGCCAGGATCAGCTTAAGCTTTAAGCCGGTCCAGTCGTCACGGATCTTGTGAACGCAGCCGCTTAGGAATTCCTTGGAGAAAGCGTCTTCACACTTGATTACCCTGTAACCTCTTATGACTTCAGCTGAGTCAAAGCAGGGGAGGGGTCCGGCTTGGTTGTTTAAGAGATGGTCCATCACCATCTCGGAATGTTTATTTTCAATGGCACTCCAAACGTCAGGCACTGTCTTGCTGCTGGTAGAGAGTTCATCCACCAAAGCGACTTGTAGGTCGTCTCTGACAACCTCGCTGACTGTTCGTGTCATCTGGGGTGCTGAGATTGGGTTGTGGTGCTTGGCGGTAGCCAACTTTGCAACTTTGCTTCTTTGAGGGTCAGACCTGACCTCTTGTGAGCGGTTGCGTTTAGTTGCTTCCGTCTTGCGTGGTGGTGGCTCCCTGCGATTCTTGATGAACTCATCAATAATCTGCTGGTGCTTGAGTTTTTCAGCTAGGTCCTGCGGAGTAGCCATGCCGGCCTCTTCCTTCTTGGTAATCTTACCCAGAATGAAGATGGCCCTCTGGTAAGCGCTCTTTCTGCGATTACTAGCTGATTTGTGGCTGGCTGATTTGTGGGTGTTTACCGCACGCTTTTGGGCACTAGGTCGAGTGTCCTGCGCAGCGGGTGTAGAGGAAGTAGATGGTTTGTGGATAGCAGGTGTACTTTGAGTGGAGCTCCACTCAGAGTCCCCGCTTCCCACGATTGTCTCCTGACTGGAGGCGAGCAGTTCATCTTCTGATGAAGTGCCTGGGTCTTTTTTATTTTTTTTTGTTTTTTTTTTATTTTTTTTCTATTTTTTCTGTTATTTGTTTGTTCATTTTTTAATTTTAGGTCGCACGAGTATGTCCGGAAGGGTTGGTCCGTCCCGGCAGAGCCGACTTACCAGGATAAGGCACTTAGATACAGCCGGCCTTGCCTGGGCGCCGGAGGGGACCGTAAACGACCAGTTCTCTTTAACCACTATCTGACCATGCAGCCCTCGGCACGGGTCGACACCTTGGCTTAAAAGTGGGATTTAGCTAGGGTTTACTCCCTTCCAACACTCTGACCCAGAGTTGGTTTTGGTCCACGATGGGTTTTACAGTGGAATTTTTTGTCATCTTCACTGCTATGACCTCATTACCCCGGATCACGAATCAAAGTGGAACTTACATTGAATCGTACCGGGGCATCCCCTTATCCGCCACCCAAGGGACGCGCCTGGTAGAGGACCTACCCCCGCAGGAAGGTCCTTAATAGTCGAAAACAGATTTTTTTTTTCCAAAATGTCATTAGAATCCGCACGGTATATCTGCGTTCAATGTTATTTGACTAAGAGGTCTTTGGAACAACAAAAAGCTCCTTAAAAGTCGAAAAGAGTATATTTTACCAAAATGTTTGTTGTTCCTAGCATCCCTCATTCAAATAACATTGAACTCATATACACCGTGCCGTTTCTAAAGACATTTTGGCAAAATATCCCTTTTCGGGTTTAATTATTGTGGCTCCAAGGACCTCTTTGTAAAATAACTTGATGTAAAATAAAAGGGACATTCAATAAATTTTTATTTTAAACGCAATAAGCATAATAAATCCCAATAAATTATCACCATTATAGCAAAATAAAAAATTTGATTTAGTTATTAGTTATTACCTAGGCAGCTAAAAAGCTACAGCTAAAAACTAACCAACTTTTAGTTGTCATCCGCAACTAATTGTGGCAACCTAACGAGCTTAGTTACACAACCTGCAACTAATAGCTAATAGCAAAAATTAGTTGTTATTATGATAGCTAACCACCAAATGGATTGCATCTTTAGCGCAGCTAATTCAACTACTTTAGTTACTTAGTTATGGCATTATCTAGATAACAAATTAGGTAGATAACGCGCAACTGCGCCTACATGTTTACAGTTGCGCGTTATCTACCGCGCAACTGTAAACATGTAGGCACATGTATACCGTGGTGCAGCGTGGCTCACACCTTTTTTTTTGTTTTTTCGTACAGACGAGCTGACCTTTTCATTTTCTTGGAACTGCACACTGTGCCAATATGTACGAACTTATCCCACAAGATCCGCCTTCGTTGGTTGAAGTTCGCAATAAAATAAGAGTTTATCTAAGAACATTGCTCGAGTAGTTTTTAAGAATTGAATTTTGCTATATTTAAGTCGATATTCCTTCTAAGTAATTTTGGTTTTAAAGAATTGCCTCTAAAGTTGTAGGTAATAAATACTTGATTTTATATTCGTTTTTCATTTATTACTGTTGGTAATTGCTGGTCTTAGGTCAGACTTGTCTTCTACTACTCTCCGTGTTTAAGATGTTTGCAACAAATAACTTCAATAGTAAACATTTCCGAAAAGTCAACATGCAACAAAACAAATAAAATCTTCAACATTAGTTTTTTCTGGCGTCTTCAAGTCTCTGATTAAATGTTCTCCAATACGCTTGAACTGTAGGATAAAAAATGAAATGCTTTTTTAGCATTGCCCAGGCCCACAAAGTTATCTTCCAAACGACATCCCAAATAACAACGGTTACCTTGAAGAAAACCTTCTCAATCTGATTTTTCTAAATCTAAATCTAAAATTTAAAGGAATAATAAAAATAATCACTTTAATTGAACATAATATATTTAGTTTCTAAAAAACAGGTTAGGTTAGGTTAGGTTGAAGTGGCTGTTAGCAAAAAGCCAACCCACTTAGACCAATGAGGTCCGTTGTGATGCCACATGGATCGGGTTTTTCGACCCCTACTCGCTAAAACCATTTGGAGCTTCTAATGAAGCGCGATAGACTTCTAACATCTGTATTAGCTAAGTCACTGAGTTCGTTGACGAAGAAGGCTCCTAGGTAGAGATTTCTTTTATGGGAGAGTGCAGGACATGTGCAGAGGAGATGAGACGTAGTCTCCTCCTCCTCCTCATCCCTGCAGCTTCTGCAGAAGTCGTTTGAGTAAACGCCGAGCCTTGATGCGTGCCTGCCTATTAGACAGTGTCCTGTGATGACACCTATGACAGAGCCAATGTGCAGTCTGTTGAGTGAGATCAAACTCAAAGAGCGTCGCAGATCCAGCTTTGGCCAGATCTCCTTAGTCGCTAGACATGTATCACTACCTGTCCACCTGAGGTTTGTACTCTCGACTGCGGATAGCTTGAACATAAGTTTGCAAGTAGCAATAGGCATACCTAAAAAACCTTTCTCAGGTAGAAGAGGTAATGTGGTTCCGTTTTTGGCGAGTTCGTCTGCCCTACAATTCCCTGGGATGTCTCTATGCCCCGGCACCCAACAAAGGTGAATATTGAACTGCTCTGCCATCTCTTGCAGAGATGAACGGCAGTCTAAGGCTACGATGGAATTGTGAGAGACTGAGTCCAGGGATTTTAGCGCGGCTTGACTATCCGAGAAAATGCAGATATCCTTAGCGGATATCACATTTCTCTTCAGCCACGACAGGACTTCCTTAATCGCCATGATTTCCGCCTGGAACACGCTACAATGATCAGGAAGACGGAAGGAGAGACTGATATTTAGTCTTTCTGAGTAAACACCCCCACCTACCCCCTCGCTAGTTTTTGATCCGTCGGTGTAAAAGTGGATCGATTTAACTTCCGTGCAACCAGCATCCTCCCAGAATGATCTGGTGGGGATAGTGATTTGGAACTTCTTTTCGAACTGTAGTTGGGGTGTGGTGTAGTCGATGTTTCTAGGTACGGACCCAAGTGAGTCCAAAATGATAGAGTGGCCAATGTTCGAATTGATCCACTGTGAGGTGGCTTTTAGGCGGACAGCGGAGCAGGCAGCCATCTGCCTGCTAAAAATATCCAGGGGTGTCAGATGCAGTAAGATGTCTAGTGCGGCGGAGGGGGTCGTACGGAGTGCTCCGCTGATACACAGACAAGCTGTACGTTGCACCTTGCTTAGCTTATCTCGGTTTACCGCTTTATCAAGAGCAGTCCACCAGACAACCGCCAGAATCGGTCTCACTACCGAAACGTATAGCCAGTGAGATATGCGGGGCTGAAGGCCCCATTTATTACCGATGGCTTTTTTGCAAGAGAAAAGTGCTACTGTCGCTTTTTTTACTCTTTCTTGTAAGTTGGGTTTCCAGCTTAACTTCCTATCGAGGATAAGACCCAGGAATTTGGCTTCATCGGAAAATGTTAAGCTCGTACCGTTAATGGAAGGAGGATCGATGTGAGGGATTTTATATTTCCTGGAGAAGAGGACAAGTTCGGTTTTATGAGGGTTAACCCCCAACCCACATCTTCTTGCCCAACTTGTCAGCTTATTGAGAGCATTTTGAAGTAGCTCTTTTAGGGTGTTGAGGTATTTCCCTGAGACGGCAATAGCAACGTCATCCGCATAGGCAATCGCCCTGCAACCCTCCCCCTCCAGGCATGTCAGTAGTTTATTCACCACCAAGTTCCACAGAAGGGGGGAAAGGACACCACCTTGTGGCGTACCCCTACTGACAGACCTCCTAGCGGATGAATCGCCCAGTTTCGAATTGATAATCCTGCTTGAGAGCAAAAGATTGATCAGTTCCCCAAGCGAGCCATTCACATTCAGTTCTGTCAGTGCATTTGCGATTGCAGATGTGTTTACGTTGTTGAAAGCGCCTTCTATGTCTAGGAAAGCAACCATAGTGTATTCCTTGTGGTAGAGGGAGTATTCAATAGTGCGTACCAAGGAGTGAAGGGCGGTTTCCACCGATTTACCCTTATTGTACGCGTGTTGGGCCGCAGACAGCAGTTGCGGGTTTATGTTCATACGAAGATGGATATCAATCAGACGCTCCAGTGTTTTGAGGAGGAAAGATGATAGACTGATAGGTCTGAGGTCTTTGGGATTAACATGGGAGTATTTGCCTACTTTGGGTATGAAAACCACTTTTACTTCTCTCCAAGCCTGAGGAATGTGGATCAGCTTTAAGCAACTTGTCAGAATCATCTCCAGAGTTGGAAGGATGATATCCGAAGTCATCTGAAGTTCGGCTGGTATTATGCCGTCAGGTCCTGCAGACTTGAAGGGCTTGAAGCTTTGTAGCGCCCAAAGAAGCTTGTCCCTAGTTATCAGACTCTGACACTGAGAATTTGTTACCTGTGAAAACATAGGTGACCTGTTTAGGTTGCTATGATCGGTAATATTAGAGCTACCTGGGAAATGTGTATCAAGTAGCAGATTGAGCGATTCCTCGCTAGATGTAGTCCACGAGCCATCTGCTTTCTTTAGGCAGCTGGGCATAGTTGGATTTGAAGCAAGGATTTTTCTTAGCCTTGATGCCTCCGAGGATTCTTCTATTTTGCCACAGAAGAGTCTCCACGATGATCTTTTGGCTCTCCTAAGTTCTTTTTTATATATTTTGAGGGAAGTCTTATAGGAGTCCCAGTCAGTGTTGGATCTTGAGCTTTTGGCGCGATTGAAAAGTCTCCTGCAATCATTTCTCAGTGGTCCTAATACAGGTAACCACCAGTGAGGCTTCTTTTTCCCCCTGGGTAATATGAGGGGGCAGGAAGCAGCCATCGCTAGATTAAAAGCCCTGGTGAGCTTATTAACCTTGTCGTCAAGCTCGCTAGGATTGCAAGGGGGACTTAATAGTTCAGAGGTAATATGTACACGCATAATATCCCTGTATTTGGGCCAGTCTGTTTTCCGAGGGTTTCGGAATGCTGATTGGCGAGGGGTGTCCGCGTTGTCAAGATTGAAAGTGAGATATCGGTGGTCGGAGAAAGAATGGTCAGCCGAAACTTTCCAACTCGATATCGTTTTGAGGATGCTTACGGAGACAAGAGTAATGTCTAAGACTTCTTGCCGATTTTTAGTTATGAAGGTGGGTTCATTACCCGTGTTGCACACAATGAGGTTAGTTCTTAAAATATATTCATAAAGCGACTCACCCCTATTGTTAATATCAGTGCTGCCCCATGCAATGTGATGCGCGTTAGCATCGCATCCGACGATGAGTGCAGCTTTTCGCCTCTCTGCTTCCGCGATAAAGCTCTCCAGGTTGCCACCAGGGAGAGGTCCCATGTTGTCGTGGGAAAGATACGCTGATGCCAACCAGTATATACCACCAGCAGTCTCTAGTTTGACAGCCGTCGTATCTCGATCGCTGAAATTAGGGAGCAAATATGCATTAAGAGTACTCTTCACCAATATGCACGATCTAGGTTTACCTTTGTCGGACACATATAGTGGGTAGTATCCAGGGGTCTTAAGTCCACGAACCAGGTTGTTGACAACCCAGGGCTCTTGGACCAAGACTAAGTCTTCTCCAGTTTTTGTTAACCGGAGAATAAGGGCGGCCGAAGCCTTAATGGAGTGTTGGAGGTTAATCTGTATGATCTGCAGCATTGTTGCTACAATCTTGCAGAGAAACCCCCACCACTGTGTTGTTGAGGTCCTCCAATTCAGAGGACGAGCTGAGAAGCTCATCCTCACTCAGAAGATCCTTGCTGGACATGTCTTCCAATACAGAGGACGAACTCAGGAGCTCGTCTTCCCTCAGAAGATCCTTGTCAGGAGTTTCGTCCGTCTCCATGACCGACAGAGAGTCGATCACAGGGATTGAAGACGTGGTAGGTTCTGTAGAGGGCTCGGGAATGTCAACCTCTAAGGGGGGGAAGGCGACAGGTGCGCTAACACCCGACACAACAGTTTCCGAGGGATGATGAGGTCGCTTGTCAGCGTCTACATCGTCCTTCTTGTAAACTCTCAGCGTGATGTCGTTCCATCCGAACCCAATCACGCCCGCAGTCGCCGCCAGAAGAGCAAGGGATTCCTGATTGATGACAATGACAGCACATCGGTAGGAACCCCTTTGTTCCTCCAGTTTAGCGACCTTCCAATCATGAGTCGGAAGGGATGGATTGCTGATTTTGATCAGATGGAGAATTCTTTCAGGGGATGAAGGGCTCACTGGGATCCAGGCACGCGATCTAGGTCGGCAGGGGATATCCTCTCTCGCAACAACCACCAGCTTGGCCCCTGGCCATAGCTCACCAAGCTTATTGATCTCGAGCTTGTAAAGATCCAGTGATCGTTGATCATCGCAGGCGATGAGTTTTACGCGGCCCTGATGCCAACCGCCATCGTGAATTATTGGCGGTGGTCCGGGGATGTCCTTATAAAAGTCGGCGAAGTTTTCGAGTAGGGTGAGCATGATGAGATCCCACCGTTCAAGTGAGATCCTGCCGTCGGCGTCACTGCGGTCGATGACTGCAACCACAATTCCTTTTTTGAGGACATCGCTGAAAGACTTGTGAGGTTTAACGATGGACGCGTTAGGAGGAATGCTGGTGTTGTGCATCCTCAGGCGCTTGGAGGCCGAAGCGACCTCCTCCACCGATCTCTGTCGCTTTGACGCAATGTCTCCGCTGGTCTTGTCGTCACCTGAAATGATGTTTTGTGCCCAGGCTAGTCTGCTGATCTGTGCAGGGGATCTATCTATCTCAGGGATAGCGCCGATGGAGCCAATTATACGATTGGCATTGCGTCTGTTTTTGTAATGCAACTTGGAGGGGTTGCGGTGAGGAGCTCCTCTACTGCAAGACGCGCCAGTGGAAGCCGGACCATGTTGCACAGTCCCACTAACACTAGGAAGGTGTTTATGTTTGGTAGCATCCGTGCGTATACTGCCAGTGGAAGGACCATGCATTTCCACAGTCTTGCCCCTGACAAGTGTAACAGGGGTGATACCAGGGGGCAGCTTAGGAGCACTGCCTGGGGGGGTGCTGCCAGCAGAGGTGGGACCATTATGCACAGTCCTGCTTCTGCTGGAAAGATTTTTGTTTTGCTCGCAAGTACTGACGGAGGAACCACGATTATCCACAGTTCCGCTATCAGCTGCCATATGAGCATATCCGGTAGACAGCTTCGTCGCCGTACTACCGTCCGGTTTTAAAGGGATACCGGCCTTAATATTTTGTTTTTGTTTTTGTTGTTTTTTGTTCATTATTATGTTCCCACGAGTAGCGGAGAAAGAAAGGTCCGTCTGTACAGAGATCCGCATTGTACAGATAAGGCTAGCTGATCCGGAGGTCGCCAGGTATCCGGATACTCCGTTCGCGACTGAGCTATTTATTTAACTGGGCCCTCAGCCAGGCTGACCATCGGCACGGGTCGAGTGACACCTTAAGTCCAGCCCAGTGGATAAAGGAGGGGAGATTGAGAGGAAATGAGAGTGAGAGGAAAGGAGAGTGAGAGGGAGCTAGGGGGGTAGGGGGAGTGGGATCGGACGGAATGTCCTATGGGCAGTTCTTAGTAGATGCTGATTCAACGGCCAGCCTGCCATGGGTGACCCTTCTGACGACGGAGGTCGTCGACATTGTAGCCCGTTGAATCCGCATCCTTAAGCCTCCACACCGGCACCATTCAGAAGGAATGGTACTCTCGACAAGGTGACTGACCCTTCGTGGAGGAAAAAAAAAAAAAAAAACAGGTTATTAATATTGAAAAAATATAAATTAGGATCATCTGTCTCATTTACTGCATTAACATCATTTAGAGTTTCTTTAGGCGTGGTTAAGTTTTTTCTACGATTTCGCCGGCTATGATATTTGCTTCTGAGCTCCAGTTGATTGTTGGTTTATTGTTGGATTATTACCACAGACTACCTATACTATAATAATAGATAATGTCCTGATGGAGGGGTTTCAGTGATCAGGAGTAAACAGGAACTTTGTAGAAATAAAGAATAGAAATGATTATTTACTATCAGTCTTTTTCAGAGAAAAAATACTTACTTTTATTATTGCCATATCGCTGGAAATGCATTGCGTGAAAAGTAAGTCACCAGCTAGCTTGTCATGGTTGGCTTTCGCTGTGTGAATTATGCTGTGAAAAATTAAATTACATGAAAAGAAAGATATAAAAATAAATATATTTATTTATTTATTTACGTCTAACAAATACAATTTCATAGACTACATTAACAAGAAATTATCTATATATAAGTACAATTACATTTAGTCCAAAAATGTATATTACATAATTTTTTTTTATATTTTTTAATTACACTATCAGTTCTGTGTCGTGGAGTGCTTAAGGCAAGCAACTATCACGAGCAGAAATTTGCCGGCACTAAAAGTGCTCCCACAAGCTCATCATTTAGTGCAGGTGTTAATAAGGACAAAACAATTAGAAATACAATAATTATGTACCTATAAAATACTAACACAAACACAAATCATGCAAATAAATTAAGACATTAAGGTATTATTGCGCAAAATATTTTTCAGCTTAATTTTACTAACATGCAAGTCAATCACATGATCATTTATGTTATAGATTCTACTCATGCGACTAATAGGCTCATGCCTCCCATAATTCGTTCTATGATGGGGGCTAAACAATAAATCAACACTACGTAAATTATGGACACCACACCGAAAATTAAAGCCAATAGATGACAGCAAGTCAGGTGCATCTATTTGACCGGATATAAGCTGCTGTAAAAAAAATGATATCGCTATTAAGCCGTCGTTGAGAAAGGGGTAACATTTGAAGAAGCTTAATACGCTGACTGTAAGGAGGAAGGTTAAAAGGATCATCCCATGGAAGTCCTCTAAGTGCAAATCGATTAAATTTACGTTGAATGGCCTCTATTCGATTTGAATGAATGTTGTAGAACGGCGTCCAAACTTGTGAAGCATACTCTAGAATCGGACGGACAAAACAATTGTACAATGACATAGTAACGTATGGCGGTATGGGTCATTAAATTCTTTCGCCCACCTTTTTACGAAGCCCAGCATAGAATTAGATTTATTAACAATAAAATTGATATGCTTGGCAAAAACCACTTTGGGATCGAAATAAACCCCAAGATCCTTAAAATTATCAACATTACAAAGAATATGTTGAGACAAAGAATATTGAAAGGTGGAAGGTATATTCTTTCTAGAGAATGTCATATGTTGACATTTAGTAGGGTTCAGGGATAAACCATTTTTATCACACCAATTGGCGAAGCTATTAATGTCAGATTGAAGAAAAATTCTATCTTGCTGACTAGCGATAGATTTAAATATTTTCATATCATCAGCTGTTATAACATTACACTAAGTTCATAATAAGGTTTTTATAGTACGTTCTGTTCATGTTAAAATCAATTAAATTATCAACCGAATTGTAGTAAAGACATGCTGACGATATTGGTTCATTTTGGCCATAATTTTGTTGCACTATAATTTAACGCGATCAAACTACTTTTTAATATACTAATTGGCGGAAAACAAACGTAATAAATTTAATAGAAATTTGTGGCCGCCACCGCCGAAACGAGAAATCACCGAACTGTCAATGAGACAAAAAAAAAATACGAAGAGCGCGAGTGCAACAATCAGAAATTAAAGTGCTGATTTCCCGGTAGCTCAGCACGGGGTAGAAGAAAAATATAATGATTTTTGTACTTGCACCAAAGGAAAGCGAAGGTACTTACTGTGGTGGGCAATATAGAATTTATATTCCCGTGTAGATCAAGGATCTGAAAAATCAATTAAACAAAAATGGGCGCCACACAATTTTTAGGCTAACTGTGGAACCAAGAATATTCGACCGGAAGAAAACGAGCGAAACAAGGAACCCAAAAAAGAAATAAAAGCAATTTTTTTTTCAAAACGTTATAAAGCTCCGTTGGAGCACGACAAATTTTATTCACGTTACTGTACAGACGAGTGGGAATAAAATAAAATCCCGGAATAACGCACGATCACTTTTCCCGAGGGATGGAAAATATTCCCAAAATTACTGGGTCGCGTGTCCCGTTGTTTATCGGGAAGGTTCGAAGGCACTACCCTACCGCGGTTTATAACTTTCCTCTTTTTCCTAGCTAACACTTCTAACTACCTAATTAAGATAATGTTTAGCTTTTTTTTCCTGGATTAATTTCCTCAATTCCTTTTTCCTGCTTCCTGCCAATTGTTGGGTATGGTCCCGCTGCGACAAAAGTCCTATTGCTCCTGCAATTATCCGCAGCACCCGATTACTATTTTTTTCTATCTTTTTTTTCTCGGCTTTTCTTTTGTTCACTTTTCTATTTTTCACAAATTCCCTTCTGGGCGTTAAAACCAAAAACTTTGACTATATCGCTGCCTGGTCAACCAAAAAGTGTGTTCGGGAGTACCTATTTTGGTCCTCAAAGAGAATTCGTCAAGCACATAAACTTGCCGAAGTGGATGGCGATATAAAGGCACATAAACGAGTACATCAAAGTAGTATAAAAACGGTGTTCATCATTTTTATACTACTCTTGTGCTTAATTCTTAACAAGTGATTTATTAATCTAAATAATTCTATCTTATATACTAATTTACAATTTCACGAATGGGACTGGTAGGTGGTATAAAATCGGATGGCACAGATCGTTGTATCTGTGGTTGAGGGTTTTTGTTGCGCATGCACATTCCTGACTGTGACACTTGTGTATCGTCTGATCGTTGTCTTCATGAAGATCCACGAGTGAGGTACTCTGGTTACACATGCACATTCCTGATTATGACACTTGTGTATCGTCAGCTTGTTGCATTCATGCAGATCCGCGAGTGAAGTATTCTGGTTGCACCTGCACATTCCTGATTACGATACGTGGGTATCGTTCGTTGCATTTATGCTGGTGTCATATGGGATGGATTCGGATGGCGAAATGGGAGTACGTTTACAGTAGGGCAAGAAAGACACTCGACTGGAATGGGTACACTTGGGTGTAAAAGTTAGGGTGTTAGAGCTTCGTAACATTCTCCCCCCGTTGGATGGTACATTCAACTAGAGTTAGAGTCGATTGTGATCATAAAGTCTGCGTCTGTCAAATGATCACCTTGAGCCAAGTCCTTAGGCATGTTGGTACGAAGACTCGTCTTGTGAATTGAGCGATTATTTTCTGCGTTCTTGGTAATTGACCGCCATCTGTTCCACACAAGGTAACATATGATGACAGTTATAGTGAGGAGACAAAACTGGTTATGCTGTAGTGATGAATGTCATGATGGTTTAAAGCTGTGGGCAACCCATTTTCCATTTGTAGCAGTTTTCTCTTAATGTCTTCTAATTCGTCAAGATGTATTTGGTAATGAGGCGCCAAGTGTATTGTTGACATGGTAAGATTCGGAACAAGTGCTTCAGTAATATTGGTAGGTGGGGTATATGATATCCTTCCTTCTGATGATAGCAAATTGTGCGCCTGAATTGTGAATAGATCTTGTTTAATGACACATCCTGGTTGCATTTTTAGTAGTCCTGATTGCTGAAGACTAAATTGCGTAACAGTTTTATCACACACCACGTTCAGCGTTGTTCGTTCATCCAAGGAATATATCCATTGATTTGGCGCATGCAGTTGAATCCAATGAGATACTCCTTCTATCCTTGCTATACGACATGAAGGTGATTGTTTTGCTTGATTCATGAAGTTTATTTCACATGCGCTAATTGAGGATCCATTTTTGTACATGGGTCGCTGTTGCTTGCATATGGTTTTTTCTTCCTTTATTGAGGTGCAGGAGCTTAACTCATGGTGGGTTAGTGGATAATATTGGTCACGAAATAAGTTAACTAACAGGTAAGGATATGATGGTTGAATCGCCACGAATGTATTGTTAGCCTTTACTGGAACTGGTATCACATGAAATAGTTCAAAATTTTCTGATGCCAAAATTGGGATAGTGATTTTAAAAATGACATACTTTGCGCTTGCTGTCCCCTGAATATGCATGAGACTGTAGAAATCTAGAATGGTGTCCACTGTGGATGGAAGTTTCAGTGACGTGGGTAGATTGGATTGTATTTTGTTAATTTCCCCTATGAGCTGATTTGGTTGTAATAGCTGCGTACTCATTTTTCCGTGCTGTGTGTCCATCATGATATCCAGAATTGCGCCTTGTATACGATGAAAATTTGTGGCGAGCAATATTGACTGGATAGCTACAACAAATGATTGTGAGAGTTGTGTTTGATAGAGTTCTTTACGAGTTTGATTTTTTAATAATTCATTGAGATATGATTCATTTTGTTCGACCCTTTGGATAGCGTCTTCCACATAGTTGGCATATTGAGAATCAAGTGTCCCAAACAGTGCATTTGCTACATTGCCGATGATGTTGACTGCTCCTCTTTTGGCTCTACTATTAACTCGGTTTTTTAAAAGCTCATTATTTTGAGTCAATTCATTGATCAGGTGTTGAAATTGGTTAATAATAGGCTGACACTCACGGTTGTGATGCAGAAGCTCGCACACCTCTTCCAATCTTCCATATGAGTATTAGGAAGTTGGACTTCCTTCCAGTATAAGTCCATATTATAGTAGATGACCAAGGTCCACTCACTGCTAATTATACCCGCTGGTCCCAGATTTTCAAAGAATATTCCTGGTTGGTTGTCGAATGGTGTGGTTTCAATGTGTACCGCTTTTGTTGTAGTCATTATTAAGCAGGTAATAAACAATGTAACAAGACTAGATCCCAGAGATACCTTCATTTTCTTCTTAGGGGACAAATTGCCTGACGAATTTTCATTTTTATTTCCGATGGATTCTCTACCGGGTTGTACTGTTGAGTCTTCCGGCCCGTATTGATCTTGCGGCACGGACTCTGAGGATTCATGTGCTATCTCCGTGGCTTCAATTGGGAGTGGCGCCAACTTATGTATAGGGCGACGCAGAATTCCATTAGAAGTTCGAACGTCAACAACGCGAATAAATCCGTCGTCTCCAAGATAAGCCTTGATGATGCGACCCAGCTTCCATCGTAGTGGTGGAATGTTATCTTCCTTCATGATAACCATTGTGCCCAACTTTATATTCTGAGCACGCTGTTTCCACTTTGAACGAAATTGCAACTGGTTTAGGTATTCCAGTTGCCATCGCCTCCAAAATTCATTCTTTATGTATGTTACAAGTTTCCATCGTTTAGCACAGTTTATGTTTAGTGGCTCTGCGTGAGAGTCAACTAACGAATTAAGTGGTTGGCCAATGAGAAAGTGACCTGGAGTTTAAACCATTAAGTCATTGGGATCGGTAGACATTGGTGTTGTAGGTCTCGAATTCAATATAGCTTCAACTTCAGTAACGACCGTTTCCATTTCCTCGTACGTTAATGACGCCGATTCAAGTGTTGATTGTAGAAGATGTTTGGCGGACTTGACGGCGGCTTCCCAAAGGCCACCGAAATGTGGTGCTCGTGGTGGTATTAAATGAAAATCTGTTCCCTTTGAACTACATGCTCTCGTTACTTTGTTGACAGCGCACTGAGAGTCCACAATTTCCTTGATTTCATGCAACTGATTCCTTGCGCCGATGAAGTTAGTTCCATTGTCACAATAAAGGTTTCGGCAATTTCCACGTCTTGCGGTAAATCGCTTTAGGGCTCCAATAAAACCTTCAGTGGAGAGGTCAGTTACTAACTCTAAGTGAACCGCCTTCGTCGAAAAGCAGCAAAACACTGCGATGTATGACCTCTGAGGTCGCTTTCCTCATATCTTAAAATGAGTCCATACTGGTCCGCAGAAATCCACTCCAGAATTTATAAACGGTCTTGCAGGTTGAACTCTTGTCGATGGAAGATTTCCCATTAACTGATTGATAATTTTAGGCTTTGCCTTCGCGCAAAATACACAATTTTGAACGACAGATCTCGCAATTATTTTTCCTTTAATAGGCCAATAAGTTTGTCTGGTAATTCCAAGTAATGCTTGTGGCGCAATATGGTAGTTGTTTATGTGTATTTCATTAAGTATTATCTTAGTGACTGGATGTCCGTAAGGCAGAAGCATTGGATGTTTTGAGGCGTAAGGCAAACTCGATGCTTCCAACCTTCCACCAACTCTTATAATACCTGACTGGCCAATGAAGGGTGTGAGTCCGGCTAAAAAGCTGTTCCTTGGACATTCGTGGAACCTCCTTAAGTGTGTCAAATCTGCTTCAAACCCTTCCTTTTGCATAATCTTCACTATTACATATCGGGCGTTCTCTAATTCAGCAGCTTGAAGTTCCAGTGATTGATAGTTTGTCTTCCGTCTATTGTTGATAAACCGTAGCACGTATGCCATATTGCTTTGAAGCCTTTTAAATGAATTTTGATGATGGATGGTGTCAAGATAACTGCTTGTGCCAGTTTTTTGTTCGGTGGTAGCTCCAAGTTACATTGAGTATTCTTTGTATAAGGAGGAGGCCAAATTGTGCTACTGCCATGTAGGAATGGTGGTCCGTAGAACCATAAATTGCAGGTGCTCAATTTTTCTGGGGGGATGCCTCTGGATAATGGGTCCGCCGGATTTTCCTTTGACCTTACGTGTCTCCATTGCTGTGGTATGGAGAGCCTATGAATGGAGGCTATTCGATTCCCAACGAATACCTGGAAGTCGGTTGAACTCGAATTTATCCATGCTAACACTATTTCCGAGTCAGTCCAGAGGTAAGTTGGCTGGTTTTTAATTTTAAGGCAGCGCTTTACCCTGTCAAGAAGCTTGGCTGCTAATTCCGCGGCACATAATTCTAATCTTGGGAGTGTGATTTTCTTTGGTGGCGGTGGAGCTACTCTAGATTTGGAGCACAGTAGTCTGACGATTATCTTTCCATGAGTGTCAGTCGAACGTATATATATAGCAGCACCATAAGCCTTCGCAGAAGCGTCAGAAAATGCATGCAACTGAGAGGAATGTGGAATACTGTTGCCGAAGGCGTGTCGATAAACTTGGAGTCCTTCAAGGCATAGAAGACTGTTACGAAATCTTGTCCATCTTGTATGCAAGTCGAGTGGCAGTGAAGCATCCCAGTCCTGTTTTATTCCCCATAACTCCTGTAAGTAGATTTTTGCGGTAACAATTACTAAAGCGAATAAACCAAGCGGGTCAAAAAGTCGAGCTATATCCGATGCCACTGTTCTTTTGGTGATTTTTTCAATTTTTGGAGTGTTAATTTTTAAGCAGAAATGGTCCGATTTTGGTAGCCATATTAAACCAAGTGTTTTAATTGATGAATCCTTTTCATCGGAGAAGTTCAATTGCACTTCTTGGTCCTCTGGTGCGATACCGTTGAGTAGCTGAGGATGGTTGGCACACCATTTTCGTAGCTTAAAACCTGCAGTATTGAGCAATGCGACAAGTTGTCATGCTATCTGATCCTGTCATGACATCATCAACGTAGAAATTTTCCCGCAGAATATCAGCGCCTAAGAGGTATCTTGCACCTCCATCTTGTGCCAAACGCAGCAAACATTTTATTGCCAAATATGGGGCAGCCGAGGTTCCATATGTGACAGTGTTTAATTGATAACACTTCAATTGTTGGCCTTGGTCATTTCGCCACCAGATAAGTTGGTAGTTTTTATCTTGCTCATTAACTTGAATTTGCCTGTACGTCTTTTCAATGTCGGCAGTAAATACGAAACGGGGTAGCCGAAATCTTAGAAGTATGTTGAATAGTTCTTCTTGAAGTACTGGCCCGGTATGAAGAATGTTATTCAATGAGATATTAGTAGCGGTTTTTGCCGAGGCATCGAACACCACTCTCAGCTTCGTAGAACTGCTGTGTGGCTTCATCACGCAATGATGTGGAAGAAAGCAGTGGGAGGAAGGTATGGACCCACTTTTGATTTCTTTCATGTGTCCTAATTTTTGATATTCTTCCATAAAGGCGGTATATTTCTGCCGCAACTCCGAATTTCTTACCAGACGTCGTTCGATTGATAGAAATCGCCGTAGAGCTATATCCTTCGATTGGCCTAGGATTTTTGGATCATCTGAGAATGGTAGACAAACCGGCCATTACCTTCTATTTTGTTTGTTCAAAGTAGGTTTCACGACGTCGCTCTCCTGTTGTTAGCCCCTTGTCTTGAATTTCATCTAGTTGTTCGATGTCCCAGAATCGGCTGATTGCTGTGTTTATATCTTCTTCTTCTTCTCCTGAGCACATTCCGCAGGTAACCCGGTTTGTGAAGGGTTGCTCAACTCCTCCTGCTACAATCCAACCGAGGACGGTGTTTTGCAATGTTGGTAGTTTTGCTCCCAAATTAATTTGACCAATAGATAGGAGTTGGAAGAATAGTTCAGCTCCCAAAAGAACATCAATATGATCTGAGTTGTGGAACGTAGGATCTGCTAACTGAACATTATACGGTATATTCCAAGAAGATATTTCCAATTGTTTACTCGGTTGTGGTGATATAATACTACCTAGTACGTACGCTTCTAATGTGGTTGAGAAGGCGTTCCTTGTAGAACTTAATAGTACATTCACCATTCTTTGGGACTTCTGTTGACCTTGACCAATGCCCTGTATGCGTATGTTAGTAGATGATGATGTCAAGCCCATCCTTTTGACAGCCCGATCGCTGATATGATTAACTTGTGATCCAGAGTCCAAGAGAGCACGGCATTCAATTGCTATTCCATTTTGATTTGCTAGCTTTACCCTGGCAGTGCCGAGAATGATGAACTTTTCCTACTGAATTGGATTGTGCTGGGTTTTGATTGTATTGTGCGATGAACAATGTGGTTGAATATCGTCACTATGTAGTAGAGTATTGTGCCTTTCAGTGCATCTTTTGCATCCTCTAAGTGCACAGTTTGATGCGTAGTGGAGAAGCAGTGGGTCCCATGTTGTGGTTGAAACCTTCAGGTTTTCTAAACCTAGAAGGCATTCCTTTGTAGTATCGTGCAAGGCCTTGATGCAGGTGGCAGATGGTTGCTCAGACGCAGTCCCCGGCTGCTTGAGCAATTTGTTAACCAGAGAGGCAACAAGTAGTCTTGGGCTCTCGTACCTCTCTTGTAGCATCTTCCATGCTGCATTATAGTTGTCGTCTGATAACGTGAAATGCCTCAAAAGTTTTTCTGCCTCTCCTACCAAATTTGTTTTAAGGTACCACATTTTTTGGCAGTTACTCATCGATTGCCTGTGGATCATCTGGACGTAGAGATCGGAAAATTGTCGCCACTTTGCATAGTCCCCATCAAATATTGGAATCGTCATTTTCGGTAGATGTAGCATAGATGGGTTGGACTGTGGTGCCTGTTCAGGAGTATTTGAGGGTGCTTCCAACTTGGTAGATAGCAGTATCACTAATTGTTGAACCTTGTTCTCCAACTCAATGTATTCCCTCATGTCATACCCTAGCATGGTGGGATCGTGAGTGAGTTCACCTAGGTTTTGGTGAAGCTCCTCTAATTGGATCCAATATTTGTTCAGTCCTTGAATCTTCAGCTCGTAGAAAGATTTTGACTGTATGGTGCATCTCTTTCCTCGAGACTGTTGATAAGCCGCTTTAAAGTATCCGCTACCAATTTCTGTCTTCTTAGCAGCTTTGTTGCATCAGCTTGACCTTCGGTGGTCGTTTCTTCAGCTTGACCTTCGGTGGTCGTTTCTTGTGTGGCACGTCTAAGAGGTTTTGGCTTGGTGCCCGTTGGCCTTGTCGTTGTTGGACCCTCTGCTCCAGGGACTTCGCCTTCTTCTCCTTCCTGCTCCTCGACAGAAGCAATCGCTTCAAGGCTAGTCCACATACTGAGGTACAACTGCTCGACCTTTCCAATTGTATTGCCCTCTATATAGGGTGTATCTGGCTTCATGGCGCCCTTAAGTTTCTCGTGGTTGGCCTTCATCTCCGACCATAGTGAATTTATTTTTTTAAGTTTCTCATCTCGGTACATAGTGGTCCATCGCCGTGGGCCGTCTTTACCGATGTTGATTTTAATTTTTGCTAACTCATCGGACAGAGCTCGCTGCCTGCTGATGAGCTTGTAGATTTCTACCTCATCCATGGTAAACGCAAATCTGGATTAGGCTTTTATTCTTCTTATCAGTGTTGTTAAGCCCTGATAACGCTTTTGTCAGGCGTATACTATTTGTTTTACTATCTAGCCACTGGTGGGATAGCAACAACAACGTATGTATGCCGTTTTTATGACTTGAATTTGTTAGTTCCTTACCTTTGGTAGGGGGTAGCAAACAAAAAAAAACAGATAATTTTTTTTTATCTTAAGCACACAAGAGAGGTGAATCACGTCGGGGTCACCAAATGTTCGGGAGTACCTATTTTGGTCCTCAAAGAGAATTCGTCAAGCACATAAACTTGCCGAAGTGGATGGCGATATAAAGGCACATAAACCAGTACATCAAAGTAGTATAAAAATGATGAACACCGTCTCTTGATCTTAGTTCTTAACAAGTGATTTATTAATCTAAATAATTCTTTCTTATATACTAATTTACAATTTCACGAACGTGGGAATGGGACTGGGAGGTGGTATAAAATCGGATGGCACAGATCGTTGTATCTGTGGTTGAGGGTTTTTGTTGCACATGCACATTCCTGACTGTGACACTTGTGTATCGTCTGATCGTTGTCTTCATGAAGATCCACGAGTGAGGTACTCTGGTTACACATGCACATTCCTGATTATGACACTTGTGTATCGTCAGCTTGTTGCATTCATGCAGATCCGCGAGTGAAGTATTCTGGTTGCACCTGCACATTCCTGATTACGATACGTGGGTATCGTTCGTTGCATTTATGCTGGTGTCATATGGGATGGATTCGGATGGCGAAATGGGAGTACGTTTACAGTAGGGCAAGAAAGACACTCGACTGGAATGGGTACACTTAGTACACAAGTTAGGGTGTTAGAGATTCTTAACAAAGTGATTTGCCAGCTGGCTTTGTCCATTCGGTCGGCCGGCATCCTCACTCACACATCCATACATACGTGGGGAAGCAGAGCCAACGACAGTTCTAACGCGACCATTCAGCTGTAGCGCTGAAGAGGTCAACTCTTTCGTACTCCCCCATACTCACACATACTTAGACATTTGGCGGTCCATGTCCTCTTCTGCTACACTATGTACTCTCACATCAGTGCGCTGACATGACCCCGCTAATGTTCTCACGCCCTTCAGGCGACCTCTCACTCAGTGAATTCGCCCATTGCTCTAACTCAGCAATGAACGAACCCTGCGACCGACCCTGGATCTGCCTTAATTCAGCCCATGCCCTTTGATGTTTCGAGAAGTAAACAAATACATTCGAGAAAGAAACATAGTTTTCCGACAAAATGCACCCAATTGCATTCGTGGATATTTTGAATAATATTCCCCCAAATTCATAGACTGTCATAGCTTGACGTGTTTTGTTTTGTGCGTGTTTTATTTCTTTAAATTATTTAGTTATCCGTGAAAAAACTAGTGTTTAGTGTAGTGTTCTATACGTCCCTTAATATTAGAACATTTAGTTGGTTTTAATTGTTTTAATTGTTTCTATTGATCGGCTTTTTGTGAAATAAAAGTTCTCTTGGTATTTTTTGGTAAGCGGTTGTAACTGTTCTTTTTTTTTCTTCTTGTTCTCTTCCTTTCAATTATATTTCTATATGTGCAGTTTAGTTTCTTGTACTTTATTATTCCTTGAATTTGTCCCCATTTATTATTGACTCCTTTGGTGTAGCTGGCTAATATGTCGTGCGGTCGTTCCGCAACTCTGTAAGAGCCAGGTCGGCTAGTTAGTGACGCACGCAATATAAGCAAAGTGAAAACCAAATAGTTTCCAGCCAGAACAATCAAGTTTTAATTTTTTTAATTCATAAAAGTAAATTGTACTGATAAAGACAGTGAACAAATAGTAAACAAAAAAAAAAAAAAAACTGCCGCAAGTGGTCAGGCGATGGACCCCGGAAAATCGGTGGTCCCGCGTACGGGTGTGGGTGTGCCGGTTCTTCGCGTGGTGAAAGCACGTGTTCCGGCAAAAATAGCAGCTAAAACAGCAACAACAACAACAACAACTGCCGTAGCAGCAGTAGCAACTATGGCAAAGACAGCGGTGCCGGTAAAGATGGCAACGGGTGTCTTGCCATTAAGAGCAATGCAGCAACATGCAGCAACAACAAAAACAACATCATTAAAAGCAACAACAGCAGCGAATAAAAAAGCATTGACGCCCGAAGAAGCGGCCAATTCGGCGGATATAGTCGAAAAAGCAGCTACAACAGTAGCAGCCACAGAAAGTCCCATAACATTTGCGGCAGAGTTCCAAAGAGTGGAGAAAAGGAGAAAAAAAATAAACCCGAAGCCGAATCTGTCGGCCAAGAGGCCGGCAAAGTTAGAGGGTTTAAGTTTGGCGACACCAGTCTGTTATGACTACGACGCAGAAAGCTTCAGCTCATATGAACCTGACGTTGAAGCGGGCCGGTACGTTGGCGAAGGAAACTCCTTTCGCGATCTACCGGTCGATACTGAGGACGCCGTCCAAATGGATGAGGAAGAGGAAGAGGATGAGGAGGCGCAGCTCGATAAGCTATTTAAAGAGCTTTTGGAGAAGCGCGAGAAGTTGCGGCAGAAAAAACTGCAGCAACAAGAACAACAAAAAGTGCTCAAGCAGCAGGTGCAGCAGCAACTGCAAGAGAAACAGCAACAGCGACAACAACAACAACAACAAAAACAACAACAACAACATCAGCAACAACAACAACAACAGCAGCGGCAGACGCAGGAAAAACATACAAGGAAAGAAAGAATTCCCCCCATAACTGTAAGTAATTTCGATATAAGCGATAGTATTAGGTTATGTAGATTAATTACAAAGAACTTTCATGTAAAGCGGCTTTCGGCCAATAAGCATATAGTTATGTGTGAAAATATAGAGGAGTACCAGAGAGTGCGTACCGCCTTGGGAGATGTAGAGGCCGAGTACTTCACATACACCCCAAGGGAGCAAAAGTTAAAAACCGTGGTGTTGAAGGGAATTGATCCCTCAATTAAAACGGAGGAGCTAGAAAGAGAGCTTAAGACCTTTGAAAGCGACGACCTGAAGTTCGTGGGGATCAAGCCGTTTTCCTCAGCTGTGGCAGGTGGTGGTAACCGTCACTTACCATTCTTCCTGGTACAGCTTACTCCCGACAGCAAAGTTGACAGGCTGCGAAATATCCGCTTCCTGTACTACCATGCTGTGAGATGGGAAAAAATAAAACGGTCAGATCGCATACTTCAATGTATGCGCTGCCAAAGGTTCGGGCACGCCACAGCTAACTGCAACATGCAGTTTAGATGCGTCAAGTGCGACAAGGACCACAAACATGGTGAATGCTCTCTAGGTAAGGAGAGAGTCGAAGACCGGAGTGTACTCTCCTGTGTGCTATGCAGGAACTCTGGGCATCCCGCCAACTTCAGGGGTTGCCCAAAGTACCAGGAGCTGAAAAAGCGAGTCCAGGCCCGCAAACAGCAGTCGGAAGACGATAGGCGTCAAAAGAGTCGCTCGTTCTCGAATTTTGTGGCACCTAATGTGTCCTTTGCCCAAATGGCAGCTGGACCGGGTCAAGCCCAAATGACATTAAACCAACCAAAGGTAGCCCAAAAGGCACCAGAGGTGGATCTGGACTTAAAATCGATCCTTCTGTCTCTGCACGGAAAGATCGATAAGTTCCAGAAACAGTTAAATGAACAAGCGGCCCGAATTGACTTTATCTATTCGGAGCTGTTTGTGGGGTCTGGTGTGCCATAAATCTAATGGCTGCGCTGGATGAGGGAAACTTAAAGATCCTTGCTGTGAATGTTAATTCACTAGTCAGGATCGAGAAAAGAACGTCACTTGCCAATTTGTTGAAAACCGAAAACCCGGATGTGCTTTTGGTTAGCGAAACTAAGCTAAATCAGAAGCACAAATTGGGGTACAGAGACTATCATGTAATAAGAAGAGACCGGCCTCACTCCACTCAAGGAGGTGGGGTTGGAATCTTAATTCGAAAAGGCCTGCGCCATAGGGTTATATATAGCGGGGACGTGCGTAGGTTCCAGTTGCTGGAAGCATGCATCATATGCATTCCTCTCCATAGCCGGAGGAGAATGTATGTGGTGTCGCTTTACGCACCTGCAGCACCTCCACCCAACCAATTTATGACAGAGCTCGAGACACTTTTTCGTAGTCTGCAGCTGAACTCGGAGGAAAATTATTACTTCTTGGCCGGAGATATTAATGCCAAACATGCGGCGTGGGGAAATGTTAATGCAAATCCCAGGGGCAATCAGTTTCACGACTGGTGGCGCCTCAATATGATTGAGTACAACCTCGAGTTGTACGCGACGGATATCCCTTCTTTCCCAAGAAGCGGTGCTTTCCTGGACTTGGCCTTAACGGATGCAAGACTTCAACTGACAAACATAGATCAAAACACGCGGAACTGTTTGCGTGCGTTTGAGTACGATAGTGACCACTACGGACTCGCCGCCGCAATACGGATCCCGAACGAGCAAACGCTGCTGGAGGAGTACGAAGCAGTGTGTTCATTCGATTATCGGAGGGCACAATGGTCGCGCTTCTCCAGATTGTTAAAGCGAGATATACGTTCGAGTGGGATCGACCCACCGACAAACAGTAACATGACAAATGATGACATTGATCGGCATTTATTGCAAATGGACGACGCCATCAAACGAACTATTTAACGAACTATTCCTCGGGTAGGACGTTCCGACGACGACCAGACAGAAAAGTACAGAAACCCTACAACCGATGCACTATACCGACAGAAAAGTAGACTGCTCTCGAGGCTTAAACGGCTGTACAGGCAATTTACTGATCGCGACGACCCGGAGGTAAGGATGCTGAAGTCAGAGATCCGAATCCTGAAACAGCTGATAAAAGAAAATTACAGAAAATCTGTAAGTCTGTATTGGGGCAATAAAATTCGGGCTATTAAAACCTGTAGTCCGAATATGTTCCCACAGATAAATAAGTTGTTCAGGAGGAAAGATCACAATGATATTCCTTGTGTTCGAATCTCCCAGACAGCAGAGAACAGACAGACAGTACTGACTGCTGGAATAAGTCCAGAAAGTGTCGCTTCAAACGACGATTTTTTCGTGGTCGAGGACCCACAGGAGAAAGTGGATTTGCTGGGCGCTTGTTTCGAGGCCGTGTATACGGTGAACAATCCTGTTCGCCGTAACCACGACATTGAGAATAGGGCTCTAGTGAGCCACTTCTATCTGCGCACCGAACTTGAGAATTGGCGATCTGAGAATAACGGATTCACCGTGTTCACTGATGAAAACCATGCTAATGCAGTTATCGCCAATGGCCGAGATGCATCGCACTTGTTCGTGTCGAAGGATGATCTTCTGTGCATCTTCGAGTCACTAAAGAATAAAAAGTCGGCGGGGATGGATGGTGTCCCAAACGTCGTATTGAGACACCTGCCTTTGGTGGCTGTAGATATTTTCACCACGCTGTTTAACAATGCGCTGAATAATGCACATTATCCGGCGCATTGGAAGATAGCTGTGGTACACCCTATCCCGAAAAAATGTAAAGATAGGACGAACCCTGCCAATCTCCGGTCAATTAGCTTGCTTCCGAATATTAGCAAGGTCTTTGAAAAGGTTGTCAATAGAGCCCTGTTAAAGTGGGTCGAGGACAATAACATAATCCCGGACAACCAGTTTGGTTTCAGGGCGAGGCATGACACTATTCATGCCGCGTCGAAACTGGTTTCCGACATTCAGTGGAATAAATGCAAGAACCAATGCACGGGTGCTTGTCTGGTTGATTTTGAGAAGGCTTTCGACACCGTATGGTTAGAGGGACTTTTCTACAAGTTGACGAGGCGGGGGATGCACAAACCTTTGCTATATGTAATTTATAATATGCTTATGGGAAAGAAGTTCGTTGTCAAATGTGGCAACGTGATTTCGAGCAGAGTCTTTGAAATTAAAAACGGTTTACAGCAGGGGGCGGTCAATTCTCCGATCCTGTTTAACATTTACACGAGTGATCTGGTGGGTTCACTCAGACATGCTATAGCGTATGCCGACGATTTGGTGGTATACAGGTCAGGTCCTAAAATCGAGGTCATTAACATTCTTTTGCAGCGTGACTTCGATCAAATTAAGCGATATTGCGCTGACTGGAAGTTAAAAATCAACTTTCAGAAGACGGAAACAATCTTGTTCAGAACTCCATTGGCTGGGGCCTCTAGGGATACCAGAAAAAACTGGAAGAAATTGACCATTGTTGGACAAAATGGGCAGCCATTGGCGGTGAGAAGCGTAGTTAGATATCTAGGTATCTGGCTTGACCAGTATCTATATTTCGATAGACATATAGCTGCTTGTCTTGCTGGGGCCAAGAAGGCTTATGCTCTGACAAGGAGACTGTTTCATAGCAGTCAACTTGACTCTAGAGTGAAGGTCATTTGCTACGTGGCCCTTATAAGACCGATCATCGCTTATGGTTGTCCATTGTGGTTTAATATATCGCCTAGTTATATGGAAAAGATTCGGGGTTTGGAGAG
This sequence comes from Portevinia maculata, assembly GCA_949715645.1. Classification (NCBI taxonomy): domain Eukaryota; kingdom Metazoa; phylum Arthropoda; class Insecta; order Diptera; family Syrphidae; genus Portevinia; species Portevinia maculata. The sequence goes on from OX454526.1 coordinate 186,949,085, forward strand.
ACAATGTCTTAGGGCCTGTCTCCGATTGTTCCGAACGCCTGAATCCAATTATATAAAATACTATCCCAACAAGGCCCTATACGATGGGGCTCAGTTGAATAGGATTGACAATTTCCTCATTAAGGTGACTCGAAGGCACGTTGCAAGGGCGATGGCCAGCGACAATAGTCTGATATTTGGGGCTTACTACCCCAATGAAATGTACATAGAGAGTACGCTCCGGTCTGGCTTTATCCCGCCAGAGGCATTTATCCATATTGACGCAAAAGGGCTGGTACAGACGAGGGATGGTATCCCGGTATTATACCACCGCTACCGCAGCGCGAGAGATAAGCAGCTCATCCGCGGCGAGGACATCGCCAATGCTCATGAGCTCCTCCGTTTTAGTACCGCAATATCGGAGAGGGATCAATTCGACACGGAAAAGCAATTCGCCGAATTTTGGTGGCTTGTTGAGGGGGGAGGGGTCAACATGCCCTCCCAGGACGGTGCGTTACTCTAGGTAACATCCTCTTAGCTTATAAGTTAGATTAAGTTAGCTAGGGCGTTTTTGGGAGAGGCCGGGCTCGCCAACGTGTGGTGGTGCTTCCGGGAGTTGACTGACGCTGTAAGGCTTCACTCCGCTCACGGCGGCGTGTGTGCACGTTGACGACTGCCAGGCACCCGGAAAGCAATTAGGATTTTGACCACTTGTTGCGCAAGGCAATGAGTGCTCAGAACCCTAATTATAGTTAGAATACGTTAAGTAGTTTAAGTAAGTAGAATAGGTAGTTGGTAATTTGTTTTATATAAAAATATAAAATTTAAATAATGATGCCGAGTTTTATTTAATTTTCTCGAGGAACACATATGTAAGATTAGTTCGTAAAATAGTTTTTAGGCCGAAAGGCAATAATTATAAGATACAGTTAAGTTTAGGGCGTCCGCATAAGGATCAATAATCTAGAATAAGTATCCTGTTAATTTTAAGTTAGATTTAATCATTTTTGTCTAGTATGTAAGTTGATATAAGCTAATAATTAATAAAAATGAATTTAAAAGTAAAAAAAGCTAATATGTCGTGCATGTAATTTATAGTGCGCGAGTTCAATACTGGTTGTAACATATCTGCAATTTTTTTTTTCTGTTTCTATTGTTTTTTTTTTTTAAATCCCAGTTCTAAAATGGATTGCAGCGCTAATAAATGCTTGGAATCCAAAAATTCCTCCAATCCTCTTTTTGCCTGTTACGGCCCTTGTTGCATGATGTTCCATGCTAAATGTGTTGGCTCAACCAATGCATTTATGGATAAAGTGAAAGCTTCGGAGATCGCCTTATGGCACTGCTCTCCGTGTCGAAAATTGTCACTTTCCACCCTTGCTTTCAAAATGTCAGTTTTCAAAGCTGACATACTGAAATTATCGAAGGGGTTTAAAGACTTATTCGCCATCATACACACCATCCTCAACGTATCAACATTCTCTGATCTTCATTTTTCGGCAGATGCCTCAACGTCTACTGACCCTGAGTTGCCGACTAATGAAGTAAAGCAGTGTACCCAGCGGGCCATGGATACATTGATCTCAGTTAATACAACAGTTTCCCCAACTGTTGAAGCTACCCCTGAGCCCATTGTCTATTTAGCATCGCCCTCATCTACTCTACTCGCAGGCAAAAGGAAACGCGATATGCCTTCCTCTGCATTGAATCCAAAGGCAAAGCGTTTTAACCTTAGGAGTCAGCGAAAAAACTCAAACGAGGCGCCCACTCTTAATGTTAGTCCCACATATATAAATCATTCCTTAGGTACAGAATCTGGAACTATTGAATCGATTCCCAGGCCGAAATCTATTTTCATTTCTCGACTAAAACCCAAAACTTCTTCAGACGATGTCCTGAACCATTTGGTCTCGAGAAACCTGATTCCAAAAGATGACTCAATCAAATGCACCAAAATCAGCAAGGCTGATGGGTTTGTTGCGTCTTTCAAGAATGTTGCCCCTTCAGTATATTTTGAAAAGCTGTGCAATAGCACTGCATGGCCTCATAATACATTAGTTAAAGAATTTACCCCGTTCGACAAAAAGTCGCAGGAAAGATTGTCCGTCCGTGTTAAAAAACCAAGTCGGCTGTCCCTCTACTATCAAAATGTAAGGGGACTCCGCACAAAAACTGCTGAAGTATATTTAAACTCCCAAGCCCTCTCTCATGATATCTTCTCCTTGACGGAAACATGGCTTAATGCCGGAATTTTAGACACGGAACTCTTCAATCATGAGTTCGCCGTATTCAGAAACGACCGTCATAACAATGACCTGAATGCGCTTGGAGGAGGTGTCCTGATCGCTGTTCGTTCCAAACTTGAGTCACGAAAGATTGACTTTCCATTTCAACTTAATGTCGAAGTTATCTGTGTAAAAATTACACTTAAGAACAAACATTTATATGTTGTTAATGCGTACATTCCATCGTCTCGTCTATGTTCTTTGTATTCGGAACTTTCTATGGCACTAGACCATATTTTTGACATATCTTGTTGTGACAGCACTGTCTTACTTATAGGCGACTTCAATCTGCCACATATTTTTTTTTTTTTTTTTTTTTTTTTTATAATTTGCTTACGCTAAAGGGATTTTTTCTGTTGTTACAGTACCCTTATAATGCTAAGAACACAGTGTAAGCTACTTGGTATTAGAAAGAATAGAGAGATAGGAAAGTAGTGTTTGGGTGCAGTTGTAGGGTTTTTCTCCACGGGTGGTGTCTAAGTTACTTAGGGAGATTACGATTTCATGTATTCGGTATAAAGTAATGGACTTGGCCTGGATTCGAACGCACGACCTTCCATTCCGTAAGCGAATACACTACTACTGCACCATTGCCACCATTGGATGGATACCTTCTGAGGATGATTCTCATTTCATTCCATCCTTTGACTCTGCCCAACAAGAGCTCGCTTTACTTGACAACATTTTGTCTTTTGACTTACAGCAAACAAGCTGTATAAAAAATTTCAGAAATCGAACTCTCGATCTTGTTTTCTCTTCTGACTCTCTTAGTAATGTGGTTCTGGAATCCCACCTCATTATAACTAACATAGATAACAATCATCCACCCTTGGGTGTATTTATTGAACTAGGCGCACATTTGTACGAAAATAGTAATTCGTATGACCGTTCGCAATCTTTTGACTTTCGGAAAGCAAATTTTCAAAGGCTTTCTGATGAAATTAACAGCTTTAATTTTAACCTTACTGCCTTATCTAATATTGAAGATGCAGTAGGTTCTTTTTAATCTTTGATGGATAACTGCATGAAAAAAGTGATTCCTGTGAAATCCTCCAGGAATCTGAAAACGTCCCATCCCTGGTACACTAAAGAGCTCAAATCGATACGAAACAGACGTAATATGGCTTGGAAGAACTATTTAAAAAGTCTCTGCCACTCAGATCTTGAACTCTATTTCACATTGTTCAATGAATTCAAATCTTTATCCTGCAACTTATATATTGACTATATAAGTAAAATGGAATGCTCTTTAAAATTGAACCCCAAACTTTTCTGGGGTTTTGTCAATTCCAAGAAAAAACCGATGGTTATCCATCGAAGCTTACTTACAATAGTTCTACAACTGCTGATTCGCTAGACGCAAGCAATATGTTTGCAGATCATTTCAGTAAGTCATTTAGGGAGACCCCTCTTCACATTGATGATCAATATTTTAGTTATCTAACTAGCTGTTCCCAAATAAGTTTTAGTAGTATCTCATTCGATTTGGAAACAATTTTAAAATGTATTTCTTCTCTGAAGAATGACTATTCATCAGGTCCTGATGGCATTGCACCGATTGTTCTTAAAAAATGCAGTCATGCAATTGCTCCATATCTTAAGTATATGTTTGAATTGTCCATTAGTACAGGTAAATTCCCTAATCTATGGAAAAGTGCTTTTATCACACCTGTATTTAAAAAAGGCGAACGTGGTGATATCACTAATTATAGGCCCATTTCAAAGCTTTCGTGTATTCCTAAGCTTTTTGAACAAATTTTTTGTGAAAAGCTAATATTACTTTGTCGCAATATAATTTGTAATGAACAGCATGGATTTGTAAGAAACGGAACCACTGTCACTAATCTATTAAGTTTCTTGCATGATTGTTCCAATGCCTTGGAGAATAAGGGCGAAATGGATTGCATATAGACTTATTTCTCTAAGGCTTTCGACCAGCTGTCCCATGAAATAATCGAATTTAAGCTCAGGGCTTTTGGTTTCCCACCATGTTTCATAAAATGGGTTAATTCATACCTTAGATTAAGGGTTTATCAAGTGAAATTTAGAGGATCGCTATCTGTATCTTTTACAGCTCAGTCTGGAGTTCTCTAAGGAGTCACCTCGGACCAATTTTATTTATACTTGCCATTAATGATGTTAAGGCATGTATAAATAACAGTAATATCCTGATCTACGCTGATGATATGAAAATATATAAATCTATCACTAGTCAGCAAGACAGAATGTTTCTTCAATCTGACATTAATAGCTTCGCAAATTGGTGTGATAAAAATGGTTTATCCCTGAACCCAACTAAATGTCAACATATGACATTCTCTAGAAAGACTATCCCTTCCACCTTTCAATATTCTCTGTTTCAACATATTCTTTGTAATGTTGATAATTTTAAGGATCTTGGGGTTTATTTCGATCCCAAACTGGTTTTTGCTAAGCATATTAATTCTATTATTAATAAATCTAATTCTATGCTGGGCTTCGTAAAAAGGTGGGCCAAAGAATTTAATGACCCTTACGTTTCTATGTCATTGTACAATTGTTTTGTCCGTCCGATTCTAGAGTATGCCTCTCAAGTTTGGACACCGTTCTACAACATTCATTCAAATCGAATAGAGGCCATTCAACGTAAATTTATTCGATTTGCACTTAGAGGACTTCCCTGGGATAATCCATTTAACCTTCCTCCCTACAGTCAACGTATCAAGCTTCTTCAAATGTTACCCCTTTCTCAACGAAGGCTTAATAGCGATATCATTTTTTTACAGCAGCTTATATCCGGTCAAATAGATGCACCTGACTTGCTGTCGTCAATTGGCTGTAATTTTCGGTGTGGTGCCCGTAATTTACGTAGTGTTGAATTATTGTTTAGCCCCCATCATAGAACGAATTATGGGAAGCATGAGCCTATTAGTCGCATGAGTAGAATCTATAATCTAAATGATCATGTGATTGACTTGCATGTTAGTAAAATATAGCTAAAAAATATTTTGCGTAATAATGCTTTAATGCCTTAAATTATTTGCATTATTTTGTGTCTGTGTTAGTATTTTGTAGGTACATAATTATTGTATTTTTAATTGTTTTGTCCTTACTAACACCTGCACTAAATGATGAGCCTGTGAGAGCACTTTTTGTGCCGGCAATTTCTGCTCGTGATAGTTGCTTGCTTTAAGCACTCCACGGCACAGAGCTGATAGTGTATAAAAAAAAGATCAAAATCTCTCGGATAATTTCAGGAGAAATAGAATGACGACCTTTTTAACAAAGATAACCATCCCTAGAACCAAACGCAACAATGATTTAGGAGTGGAGGCAAAAAAGAGCTGGTAAATAAACGACTAATAATCGATTCTAAATTATTTCCCTATTCTACCTCGGTGGAATGATGCGCAGATTTTGGGGAAAGTGACATGTTGATCGTGTGTCAATCCTTACAGAGGTTTAATTTACGTTGGGCTCGCAGCCATTTGATTTCAATTTGTGTTTCGCTTTGTGTCTCAGCCCAGATTGGTGCGCTGTCCGAAGAGACATCCAATTTCAATGTCGACTCGGTTTCAGGGTGATACATTTTGCGTTTCTCGTTCGTGTTTTGCCGCCGGTGTTGTTGTTTTTGTGTGTTTTGTGAGGGTGATTCACAGGGCCGTCCACCCGCACTCCTCTGCTGCTCCTTCGGTGCTCCCACGACAGAGTTGGGTCAAAATAGAGCGTCATCCCTTCCCTCATCGTTCGTGGCTCACTACCGTGTCTATGGTAGATCTGTATTCGCTTTTGGGCCTTCGACTTACTCGGACCGTCCTCCCGCGCCCGCGATTTTCATTTCAATTTGCAGGGTGGATGTTTCGGTGTGTTGTCGCCGTTGCAGACAATTCGTCTGGTTGCAGAGTGCTTTTTACTGGCACTCCGCCTTTACTGTAGTCATTTTCACAGACCGCCCGTCTGTATCCGCTTCCACAGACCGTCCGTCTGGATTTCTCTCCACAGACCGTCCGTCCGTCTGGTTTCACAGACCGTCCGTCTGTATCAGCTCTCTCTCTTTGGGTCTGGGCCTCCTACCCTTCAAGTCACCTGTGGTGGTTGCTTCCCAAGGCTCCAAAAACGTGGACCCATGGCTGATGGGACCATGGGTGCCCCTCCACTTCTTCAGACCGTGGGAACGCAGATCGATAAAAGAGGGAGTGTAAAAGGAGGGTCAAGGGAAAAAGAGAATGGTCAAATTGCCCGCAACAAATCGTATAATGTCTGGAAACATAAAAGAAGTCTTGGTCTCTAGGACGTATAGTGCGAGATGGAGCATAAACATAAAACAAGGATAGCAGGTAAGGACAATCAATGTGGCATGTTAATACATCCTGAGCAAATAAAACCGTGTAATAAATCCGTCTTTTTTTTAATGACTTTAAGCCTAATAAGAGGCATCTAGCTTCATATTTTGGCAAGTCACCTTTCCAAGCCATCTTACGAAGATCAAATTTGGTAAACCGTCTTTGCACACTTTCAATGCGAATACCATTACTTTGGCAGTGGGGATTCCATACAATGCGGCAATATTCTAGCCTTGATCGTATCAAGGAATTGTACAATGATTTTAATGTGTATGGGTATTTAAACTCCTTGGTATTTCGACACATAAAACCAAGTAAACAATTAGATCGTGAGATAATATAATCATAGTGCATAGCAAAATTTAGCTTGCGATCGAAGATTACACCAAGATCCTTATGACTGTCCACTCTTTTCAGGAACGCGCTTTGAACAGAATATTGGAAGTGGATAGGCGAAGCACTTTTCGAAAATGCAAGAACTGAGCACTTGCTAATATTTAAATGCAACCCATTAAGTAAACACCAGTTCGCTATATTATTTACATCTTCTTGAAGATCGTGAGCATCTGATAAAGAACTTATTGATTTAAATAACTTTAAATCATCAGCATACAACAGACATTTAGAGTGTTGAACAAAAGAAGGTAAGCCATTTATGAAAAGCAAGAAAAGAAGGGGACCGAGATGACTGCCCTGAGGAACACCAGAGAAGTTATGAATAACTTTTGACACGGAAGAACCAATCTTAGCGTACTGTTTGCGATCGATCAAATAGCTACGAATCCATTTTAAAATATTCGAATGAAATCCGAACCTTTCAAGTTTGCTCAATAAAACTGAATGTTGCGCACGATCAAAAGCCTTCGCGAAATCAGTGAATATTGTGTCAACTTGTAGACGTAATTCCATATTACAAAGGCAATAATTTGTAAGAATGATCAAATTTGTAGCAGTAGAACTTCCATTAACAAAACCGTGTTGATATTCCGAGATATGATTGCGTAAAATTGCGTACAGTTTATTTTTAATTATAGCTTCAAATATTTTTGGAATAAGCTGAGGCTTAGTAATGGGTCTGTAGTTATCTACCTGGTTTTTACTACCAGCTTTATGTATGGGAGTTATAAAAGATGTTTTCCAACACTCTAAGAACTCACCACTCGCCAACGATTTATTGAAGATTATGCATAGAGGTTTAGCTAAACTAACCTCGCACGATTTGAGAAGTATTGGTGGCAAATTATCAGAAGCGATTTTCGGGCTTGGTTCCAAAGTCGATAGAAACGAAAGAATTTCACCTTCTGTTACAGAGAAAAAACCTAAGTCTATACATGACGCATTTGAAGTAGTTGCGACATAACCAGGACAGTCATTCACAAAGTTTGATTGAAAATAAGAAGCAAACATATTACATATTTGCTCCAAACTATCAGCAGTAACCCCATCATAGACCATTCTAATGGGAATTCCAAAAGATTTTCTCTTGTCATTGATAAAGGACCAAAAGGATTTTGAATTTTGTTTTATTTTAGAATCGAGTGTCCAAATATATTGCCTGTAAATGAACTTCTTCAGAAATTCATATTCAGACCTTAGTTGACGAAATTTGCCCTGCATAGATGGATCTGACTTGCTCTTCTTATACGTTTTAAGCATTGCATTCTTTAGTCTCGACAAACTTTTATTAAACCAGATGGGTTTATTGTTCAACTTTTTTAACAATTTAACTGGCACATACCTAGAGATCGCATTATCTAATATGCTTCTTAACACCGTAAAAGCCGATTTTAAGCTAGAAGCACATATTCCAATCAAACGCATTAAGAAAATCACATATCGATTCAAAATCAGCAATCATAAAATCTAATTTATATTTTACATTTTGAATAACAGAATTCTATGAACTTAGAACATGTAACTTAAGAGAAATTTGTAAAGCCGTGTGATGTATACTACTATTTAACATTGGGAAATCAGATTCTACGACAGAAGCATCAATCTCATTGTCAACAAAAATCAAATCTAGTATTCTGCCAATTGAGTTTTTAACAAGACTTCTTTGAGGTAAATCCATTGAAGACATATCATCAACTACTTCAAATTCTAAATTGCTAGTGACATTAAACGGCATTACACACTTATCTTTCTCGCAGAAAATCCATTTTAAATTTGGTAAATTGAAATCACCCATAGTAATTACAAATGAGTTTTCATCTAAGCAATCAACTATGTTTTTAATATTTGAAATATGAATGTTATAAATTTCAAACGGAGAATTTGGTGGAATATACGATAGAAACAAATACAATACTACAGTACTAGCAATAGAATTATTAATAACAATGCGGTAGGTAATCAACACATACACAAATTTGTTCGATATCCCCAGTTGACGCTGGTAGAATAATCTGTTTAGATTTAAAGCAGGAACGAAATGCCAATAAAACACCACCTCCTCTGTTGCAACCAGTTGTAATCGAACATCGATCCTTTCGATAAAAGTTGAAGTCTGCGGTGAACAATTCAGAAGACGAAATTTCATGATGTAGCCATGTCTCAGCCAGAGCTACAACATCATACCATTGTATATAAACCTTATAGTAGTGCAACCGTGCGTAAACGACGATACGCCACCAGTGCGCATTCGCCCGCAACAAATCATGATAGTCTAGTTCTGCACATTCTCGTGCTGGGAATATGAGTAGGAGGATGATGCAGGTAGTGGTGGTGGTTGGCAAAGCAGGTTTCGTGTAGATTTATGGTATATTTTTTGTTTGCTTTGATGGAAGGGGTATGTTATGTTTTCTGGATTTTAACACAATTGCTATGTGTGTGTATGATCGTTGAAGGAGAGTCGCATTTCAGCTAATGTGAGGATTCTCAAATGATTTTCTTTATAATTCGTATTTGCAAGTGAAAAATCGATATTCATATTTAAAGGCAGGGGCGATGGTGGATAAAGAAAGGTGGGAGAATTGTCGTCGAGTAGTTGATGGTATATTATTTGTTGGCTTTGATGAATGTTTGGGGTAGGTTATGGCATATTGCAATTAGACCATCACAGTCACCTGTAACTTGTTTTCTTTGTTTTTAATACAATTGGTGTGTATGTTCACATCGGTGAAGGAGATTCGCATTTCAGCACTGAGGATTCCCAAATGGTTTATAAACCATATTTGCATGTGAAAAAATATTAATTGAGGCAGAGATAAAAAAAGATAAGATAAGTTATAGTGTATTCCCAGCTACATTGCGAACGATCCTTAAGGGTTTCCACTTTAAAAAGAAAATCGTGGATATTTTCGGACCCGTCGAATGCAATTTGCCACTTTTCAATTTTAAAAACTGAACTTACTAAAGAAGTTTGTTGACTTATTGGTGGTGCTTGTCAGCGTTGCACAGTGTGACGAATCGCTGATTTAGCTTGGTTTAATAAGGAAAATGACATGCACAAAATTAAACAAAAACCGGTTAAGCCTCGTACGTAATGACTGTGCAATTTTTTTGTTGTTGCTTAGTGCAACAAAAAAAATCATCTCAAACTCCAAATTGTATATAATTTTTTTTATAAGAAGGTCAATTTGAAGAGAAAGTGTTTATATCGGTTTTAATTGGTTCGCGTATATTTTATAGCTTTTTTTTTATCTTTTCTCAATAAGTTAAAAGTCAATTGATATAAAAGTAAGTTTTTCTTAAATAATTAAAGATTTTGTTTAAAAGGTATAAGGGGTAAATGAAAGTAAAATTTACAGATAAAATATGTGTTTTTTGTATTCATTGGACGAAAAGTATACCTAGTTGTTCAGTGTTGTCCAAGTTGGAGACCGTGTTTGTTCTAAAGCCTTGCATATGCACTGCTAAAATGTGTGTCAAAAAATTTTTTCGTTTTTTAGGATGCCCATGGAAATCACGAAAAAGCAAATTTTTTATGTTTGGATTTCTTAATTTAAAATTAAGCGCTTAGATGCTGTTTCTGCTTTTGTTGTGGGTTACTTTAGCCATGTAATGTTTTCTGAGGCTGCAACAAAGTCAATCAAATTAACCTTTAAAACTTTATGTTTAAGATTTGACGAGACATGGGCCAAAAGTGGTCGGCATAGAGAGCGCTTCGAAAATTCAAATTCTCTGTGGCTAAATGAAAATCTAACATTACCACAACATATCTTAGATGAAATACCTTCTTCATCTAGAGTAGGAAGACCGAAAAAAAGCTTATAGATTAGATGTCAAGTTGCGGCAGGTAAAAGACCAAGGCAGTAAAGAAAAAGTCAAAGCCAGAAAATAACTAATCCAAGAAAAATTTACAAGAGAAACAGGCTTATTGGTAGATATGCCAACTGAACAGTCTGGCAATCCTAATGACGGGAACAAGGCTAGACGATTTTTTAGAGATGATGAAAAGACTGCCCAAATTACAGTGATAGATAAATAAATTATCAAAAAGTTGCATATCATCTTAGAAGTTCTTGGGTCTGGGTTCCCAATAGATGCAGATGCTTTTGAAAATTATGCCTGGTATTTTAAGCCAGTAAGTGTGCATAAGGTCTTCTTTCATGGAAAACAAATAATTTCTACTGTATACTTCCAATCGGACAACTTTCAGAAGAAGCGCAAGAGGCAAGAAACAAGGAAAATGGAAGGGAACTTCTTACCAGAAAAATATCACGTGTAGATACAAATACTGACCCCTTAAATTGATTGCATATAACCTCAGATCCATTCTTAGCAAGTCTAAGATACTTTTCGAGAAGAATGAAAAGTGTCATGGAACATGAAGTCTTGCAACTTTTAGATGTACCAAATAATTAAAAAAATTAAAATAAGCTGGTGTTTATGTATTGTTTTGTCTTGAAATTTGTAGTCATAATGTTAAATAAAATTTTTTATATTCTATTCTGTGAACAATTTCAATTAAAAAAAAACAAAAAAATAATTTTAATTTAATTCCGCTAAATCAGCGATTGGGTCGAAAACGAAACGTTATTTAAAAAATGTTCGAAGTCTCGTAGGATTCACATTGGGAGTATTTAAATTCAAATTGTCCAATCTTCCAACTAAGGTATCTCTAATAGACTGCATTTCACGAATGAAAACTCGTTGGTTTGCCTCGAGTATTCGTTGAAATTCTGACGTAATAGCTCTAATGTCAGTGGCCTCTTCTTGAACAGGTGGAGGATGTCCATTAATATCTCGTCGCTCATTATTGTCTTCACTATTGTGGTTACTTGCCTGACCGGATTGCATTGCTGCAGGAGGGTTAGTACCAGCTGTGGTAAAATCTTATCCTGGATTAAGCCTACACTACCCCCAGGTGGAGTACGACTAACTATTGGCCTGGATTCCATTGCTTCTGAACGGGGAGTTATATTTCGAAAAGTGGACGAATTTCTCAAATTACTCGGTTTTCCTCTAGAACGTGAATGTGGAACTCTATTATCCATAATAGGAAATTTCGGATTTTAAATACAACTTCAAAAACTTTTAACTTTCAATATCTTTTAATAAATCTGTATTAAAAAAAAATTAATACCTACACGCATAATTTGGTGTCAGCGCCGTCAGTGCTAAATTCAATATTAAATTTGATAAGATTAGATACAATATGCTTAAGAGCAAGATATCTATGGTAAACAGACGGACTGTGCAAATCAATGCACACAATACGAACAACACTGTATATAATTGCCAACTACAGGTAATATAGTAGCAACATAGTTCACTGTTATAACTACCAGACAATGGACTATACTATAAAAGAATTAGGATTTATATATTATAAAAATATTCATATGCACAACTTATCCTTTCACGAATGAAATTAGACCAATATGAATACAAAAAGCAGTTCAACTCTTTCTGATATCCAATAGTCGCAACGCGGATTACAATTAAAACTATGAATATCCTGGGACTATAGTAATGAAATTCATACTGAACTTGAACCGCCAAGAGACACAATAGAACACTCTTCGATTGCTGGAGCTTAGCTAAAAGCTCTAGAGTTAGCCAGCATAATCTTTGTAGTGACGTTCTTAATGCCTCGAAGTATATCTAATGTTAGAACATGTTTAATGCATAAGAGAAACAAGCAAGCAACCTCCATTAAGCAAAAAATAACAACAAGTGACCTTCCTCCATGCTTCATTGAAAAGGTACATGGACTTTAAAATATATACCAACAATTTTACATGTTGATTAAAGATAAATAAACTTGCGCAATACTCCAATTTAGCAATCTAGCTCTACGCAAAACAACGAAAATTCTTATTATCCATATAAATATTCATCGTATAGGCACCTATTGGCACTTCTTGGTGGTGCGGCATGGCACAATACTGACAAAAAATAAATTATGTCATTGCTTTATAAATTAGACTGAATATTTCTAAATAAATTACATAAAGAATGATATAAATCGGTACATTTTTCGAAAAGATATAGCCAAAATAGCGAGAATCTAAAATGCGATAAATTCAAAATTTCTCATTTGAAAGAAAAATACCCAAATCAAATTTTATTAAGTTTTTCGTTTCAAACGAATCGCCCCTTCCATCCAGAGAGTCGATAATGCGAAATCCGTTATCCATACAAATTATAACTTACTTGGTTTCCATCATCAACCTCTGCTACTTGCAAAGCATACGTACATGAACATGCTACCTGCGCTGCCTACGCCTATGCTCCTTCTTACAATGAAAAAAAAATGCATACACAATGGAATGAAATTCGTTCGGCGGAAAGATTCGAGAGAGACAAACCGGTTTATTTGGTCTTGCTTTCTTCGTTTTCAAAGTGTGTATTTAAAATGAAGATGACAGCAAAAGTTTAGACACAAACATTCTAGCTCAATTCATAACGCCATCTGCATTTAGTCGGCTAAAACAAAAAATTCGACATGATGGCACTACTATAAAGTGTATATACAATGATCATACGTACAATCAGCAGCGGCAAGAAGAAAGTCCGTAATTTTTGTTCTCATTCCACCCATATTGTGATAGTAAACGGTGAGAGAACGTAAACATTCAATAGTAGCAGGAGAAGATTCGGTAGAAATAACGGCGGCGAGAGAAGCATGAATTTCATTTTGTTGTACTATGCTTGTGGGATTATTGGTTCGCATACTTCGTTTTTTGCATGAAATATGAAAGGGCGCAATCGTACACCTTGTGGCCAATAATGGGAGTGCAAGAAAGATGGCAATAACTCTTCAGCAACACCCAGCTTAAAATTAATATGCTTGAGCATAGTTTCATCAACGCCAGTCTTTAACAAACGATGACAGTAGAATGTTGAGGGATCGACCTTAAAAGTCGATGACACATACTCAGTTATTGCCTCAGAAGTAGTACAAGGCTTAAAAGATGACAAATGCAACCACTTAAGTTTAAGTTGTTTAACTACTTGTATTTGTGCATTTTGAACAGAAGAGTTCGTTCTAATTATGCCTTGATTTGACTTTCGACGTTTATTCTTTGCAATTTGCCAAATATCAGGTTCGTTCGAAGATCGGTTATCATCAACAGTAGCAAGCAGAAACAGCGGGTAAGATGATGGTGGCGGTTTGTACAAACGAAGCACTCGAGGCAGTGATGGGCACGAATTCAGCAATGCCCGCAGAAGCAGTTGATGTGTGTGCATCAGGAACAGCAATAGCAATAGATGATTTATCAGCAACACGGGTGTACGGGATCTATTAGAGAGCAATTCATTTGGAAGAGTACCAATTTTAACCATAGAGTTTTTAGAAACAGTCGGAGAACCACGAGATGTAGCAATATTCATGCTCTGAGACTGAGAGCGCGTAATTGCCGGTGTTTTAGGAGCACTACTTATACGCTAAAATAATTTCTTTAATTCCGTGATTTCACACATTATATATTTAAGTTTTGCACTTATAGTGTCTATGTTAATAACTTGGTAATTGCACTTTGGACAAATAGACATTATGAACAAATTTAAGAATACAAGGAAAAAACGATACTAAGCAGACAAATAAAGACGTCTTAACTCAACAGAAGAATGTGTGCGACTGTATATACTCGTACTTACACAATTTGTTTTACAATGTAGTCCATCATGAGTGCAGTAGGTTGACCCTCGGACGGAGAATGTTCATAGCTATATCCATGGAATCCAATTCGATTGACAAATAACTGCAGAAATAAATTTATCTAATAGTTTGTACACTTTAGAGTTTCGTACTTGAATCGTCTTATCGAACCGTCGATTACCACCGCACTTCTTGAACACACAGCCAAGAATTAATTACTATGTATAACTTTTTTGTTTCATTTGCACTCGGATCGTAACATACTTCGTCCAATGAGATGGTGAATAGTAATTTTTGGCTCTCCTCTACCAACTCTTGGTCTCATTTTACGGCTGGTAACTCCTTGTTCAATGTACCAATGGCGGGCTTTCAGTGCTTGAGAGCAAACAGGAACTTTGTAGAAGTAAAAATAGAAATGATTATTTACTATTATTTATGATTATTTATTATCAGTCCTTTTCAGATGGACAATACTTACTTATCATAATCGAACTCATATTAAAGAGCCATTTAGAGAAAACTGTCGGGACTGAGTTTCTGCTGCTTAAGAAAGCCTTTGTAATATCTCTGGAATTGCATTGCATGCATATCCAGGTCATCAGCTAGCTTGTCAAGGTTGGTTTTTGCTGTTTCAATGTGCTTGTCCACAGCTGGAGAGGAGTTTACAGGTCGTAACTATTTAAAAGAGAAAAATTAAATTACACGATAAGAAAGATATGAAAATAAATACTTACCTACACAATTTGTTTTACAATGTAGTCCATCATGATAGTCTAAGAGCCGACAGCATATTTTGGGAGTGGAGGTATAACCAAAATTCATTTACTTGTTTGTAAAGGTACTAGCATCGTGATATCAAATGCAGTCGTCTGGCAGGGTTTTTTTTTCGCCGGGGCTGAGGTTTGAAAACGCTGATTTTTCGGATTTTTGTGTCAAGGTTATAACCATTTTCAAATATACACAAATTATGGAGAACTATGCACTAATTAAGAATTTTTGGGTCCCAGACGTTTTAAGTGTCGCATTCGCCCCGCCAGACGCCCCCCAAAAGGGGCAAAAAAACACTTTTTGGTATAACCAAAAAAAAATTACATCAAAAAATCAGGAAAAATCCCTCATTACAAAAAAGTAAGTGGCAGACGTTTAAATTGTCGCATTCGTCCCGCCAGACGCCCCCCAAAAAGGGGCAAAAATCATTTTTTGGTGTCGAGGTATAACCAAAAAAAAATTACATCGAAAAATCAGGAAAAATCCCCTCATTACAAAAAAGTAAGTGCCAGACGTTTAAATTGTCGCATTCGCCCCGCCAGACGCCCCCCAAAAAGGGGCAAAAAATCATTTTTTACTGTCGAGGTATAACGAAAAAAAAAATTACATCAAAAAATCAGGAAAAATCCCCTCATTACAAAAAAGTAAGTGCCAGACGTTTTGAGTGTCGCATTCGCCACAATTGACAATGCGACAATTTAAACGCGATGGTTAATCCATTTGATATATAAGCATTGTTCAGAGATTTGGTTAAGTCTTCTATTTCGTTAGCGTAAGTGTTAGCAGACTTGTTATTTTGCTTTACATTCATGATTTTTGCTGCTAGAACTTCCACTGACTCGCCTTTTATCGCTGTTTTTAATTTTACAGTGATTTGTTGTAAAGAAGATTCATTTGTGATTAGGGTTCGTGCAGAACCTTTGAGTTTCGTTTTTACTACTTCAACTGCTACTGGTTCGTAACTTTCTTTTATGGAATCTACTTAATTTAATGAGTCTAAGAAGCTTTGTAGATTTTCAATATTACCGCCAAAATCTGGTATTAATTTTGTCGCTATACTAATGAACTCAATTTTGCTTTGCGACATTTTGTCGATATTATTTATATATGTTTTATTCAAATTTATCTGTTTGTATAGCTCTTTCACTTCTTCTAACTCTACTTCTTCGTCTTCCTCATTATCACTACTTTCGGCATTGATATTACTTGAGCTCAGTTCAGTTTCTAACGAAAGCCTGATTTTCAAGTGAATTTTCTGTTTAGTGAAAATCTTAAGTAGTCTCTAAAATTCCAAAATATATCTTGAGCTTCAGCTTTGTGTTCTTTTGTTAATTTAGTGTAGTGTACGTTTATTATTGTTCTTATTTTGTTGAAGTTTTCTATCAGTATGTTGATATGTTTGTCTACAGTAGCTGTGTTTTATTATCCATGCGGATCTGGATCTGGATCAATTTAATACGTAAAACAAAAACAACACAGGATCTTGCTATTTATCGGGATCATTAATCGTGATCCAAAATGTAATTACAAAACTCACTACCTGTTTTTTCGTGGCGTTGCTTATTTAAATTATAGGAAATTATAGGAACACAATAATATTGCCAGACCAAAATATGAAACACTATTAATAACACAAAAAATCAATTAGCATATTTCCATATTCGAATAATTTACCACTGCGACTTTTGAGACGTTTTGCTTCGTAATATAATACACAAAAATTAATGGAAATATTAGCAGTACAATACTGTTAATATGTTGCATATTTGAACATAATATTTGAACATAGTTTCTGAAAAAAAATATTGAGTGCAAAATGTATGTTGATTAGTATTCAAATGGTAACACCCCCGACACAACAAGCGATCATATTGTGACGTCACATTGTACCCTATATTTGCAATATGGCTGAGTGCCAATCGAAACTTGAAATACTTGGTATCGTCTGTTATGTGTTAAAAACAACTGTTGCCACAAATTGCCACTGATGATCCAGATCGTTTTAATATCAGATCAGATCCGTATCAAGATCATTGGGATAATAAAACGCGGCTAGTGTCGCTCTTAATTTCGATATTTTTATTTAAACATTTATATGATCTATTAAACACTTGTCTACACACATCTATTTTTGATAGATTGTCTGTCTACTGTTGGCACATTGGAATGGGTCATTTATGTACCTGTAGGCACGTCGCTCGGTGTAAATCAAATTCTAAAGATGTTCTGCTATCGTTTTATGGTGCTCGGCTGGTAGATTCTTATCTACATATGTATAAAGATGTTTTCTGCTGAAGTATTGTTGTTGCTTTCAGATGATTGCTGAGATGATGATAAGTGTTGTTTACAGATGCACTGTTTAATGTCTTTTTATTATATTTGTTTGCATTTGCATTTGCACTGTCTTTCACATAAATATTGCACTTCAGAATATTATCTGATACTTTTGATTAACTTGTTTTTTTTTTCTCTTATATTTCTTCACGAGATTGCGCGTGTTTGATGTATTTCTTTTTCAGGCATAAAATGCCACATTTTATAGGCGGTAATTACAAAATTAAAAACTTGTATTATTCCGATTAAATAAACGAAAAATATCACGTCTTCGTTTTCGATGGATGCCCGTTGAATTATGACATCGTTGATAATGGTACCGGCATTGTCTGTTTTTACATCTTTGGATTGTTTCTAAAACTACCGAAATTAAATTCGTATTACTTGTCACCCGGGCACAGTGGCTCAATGGTTAGTGTGTCTGCCCGGAGATATTAATGCCAAACATGCGGCATGGGGAAATGTTACTGCAAATCCCAGGGGCAACCAGTTTCACGACTGGTGGCGCCTCAATATGATTGAGTACAAACTCGAGTTGTACGCGACGGATATCCCTTCTTTCCCAAGAAGTGGTGCTTTCCTGGACTTGGCCTTAACGGACGCAAGACTTCAACTGACAAACATAGACCAATACACGCGGAACTGTTTACGTGCGTTTGAGTACGATAGTGACCACTACGGACTCGCCGCCGCAATACGGATCCCGAACGAGCAAACGCTGCTGGAGGAGTACGAAGCAGTGTGTTCATTCGATTATCGGAGGGCACAATGGTCGCGCTTCTCCAGATTGTTAAAGCGAGATATACGTTCGAGTGGGATCGACCCACCGACAAACAGTAACATGACAAATGATGACATTGATCGGCATTTATTGCAAATGGACGACGCCATCAAACGAACTATTTAACGAACTATTCCTCGGGTAGGACGTTCCGACGACGACCAGACAGAAAAGTACAGAAACCCTACAATCGATGCACTATACCGACAGAAAAGTAGACTGCTCTCGAGGCTTAAACGGCTGTACATGCAATTTACTGATCGCGACGACCCGGAGGTAAGGATGCTGAAGTCAGAGATCCGAATCCTGAAACAGCTGATAAAAGAAAATTACAGAAAATCTGTAAGTCTGTATTGGGGCAATAAAATTCGGGCTATTAAAACCTGTAGTCCGAATATGTTCCCACAGATAAATAAGTTGTTCAGGAGGAAAGATCACAATGATATTCCTTGTGTTCGAATCTCCCAGACAGCAGAGAACAGACAGACAGTACTGACTGCTGGAATAAGTCCAGAAAGTGTCGCTTCAAACGACGATTTTTTCGTGGTCGAGGACCCACAGGAGAAAGTGGATTTGCTGGGCGCTTGTTTCGAGGCCGTGTATACGGTGAACAATCCTGTTCGCCGTAACCACGACATTGAGAATAGGGCTCTAGTGAGCCACTTCTATCTGCGCACCGAACTTGAGAATTGGCGATCTGAGAATAACGGATTCACCGTGTTCACTGATGAAAACCATGCTAATGCAGTTATCGCCAATGGCCGAGATGCATCGCACTTGTTCGTGTCGAAGGATGATCTTCTGTGCATCTTCGAGTCACTAAAGAATAAAAAGTCGGCGGGGATGGATGGTGTCCCAAACGTCGTATTGAGACACCTGCCTTTGGTGGCTGTAGATATTTTCACCACGCTGTTTAACAATGCGCTGAATAATGCACATTATCCGGCGCATTGGAAGATAGCTGTGGTACACCCTATCCCGAAAAAATGTAAAGATAGGACGAACCCTGCCAATCTCCGGTCAATTAGCTTGCTTCCGAATATTAGCAAGGTCTTTGAAAAGGTTGTCAATAGAGCCCTGTTAAAGTGGGTCGAGGACAATAACATAATCCCGGACAACCAGTTTGGTTTCATGGCGAGGCATGACACTATTCATGCCGCGTCGAAACTGGTTTCCGACATTCAGTGGAATAAATGCAAGAGCCAATGCACTGGTGCTTGTCTGGTTGATTTTGAGAAGGCTTTCGACAGCGTATGGTTAGAGGGACTTTTCTACAAGTTGACCAGGCGGGGGATGCACAAACCTTTGCTATATGTAATTTTCAATATGCTTATGGGAAAGAAGTTCGTTATCAAATGTGGCAACGTGACTTCGAGCAGAGTCTTTGAAATTAAAAACGGTTTACAGCAGGGGGCGGTCAATTCTCCGATCCTGTTTAACATTTACACGAGTGATCTGGTGGGTTCACTCAGACATGCTATAGGGTATGCCGACGATTTGGTGGCATACAGATCATGTCCTAAAATCGAGGTCATTAATATCCTTTTGCAGCGTGACTTCGATCAAATTAAGCGATATTGCGACGACTGGAAGTTGAAAATCAACTTTCAGAAGACGGAAACAATCTTGTTCAGAACTCCATTGGCTGGGGCCTCTAGGGATACCAGAAAAAACTGGAAGAAATTGGCCATTATTGGACAAAATGGGCAGCCATTGGCGGTGAGAAGCGTAGTTAGATATCTGGGTATCTGGCTTGACCAGTATCTGTATTTCGATAGACATATAGTTGCTTGTCTTGCTGGGGCCAAGAAGGCTTATGCTCTGACAAGGAGACTGTTTCATAGCAGTCAACTTGACTCTAGAGTGAAGGTCATTTGCTACGTGGCCCTTATAAGGCCGATCATCGCTTATGGTTGTCCATTGTGGTTTAATATAGCGCCTAGTTATATGGAAAAGATTCGGGTTTTGGAGAAACAATGTCTTAGGACCTGTCTCCGGTTGTTCCGAACGCCCGAATCCAACTATATAAAATACTATCCCAACAAGGTCCTATACGATGGGGCTCATTTGAATAGGATTGACAATTTCCTCATTAAGGTCACTCGAAGGCACGTTGCAAGGGCGATGGCCAGCGACAATAGTCTGATATTTGGGGCTTACTACCCCAATGAAATGTACATAGAGAGTACGCTCCGGTCTGGCTTTATCCCGCCAGAGGCATTTATCCATATTGATTCAAAAGGGCTGGTACAGACGAGGGTTGGTATCCCGGTCTTATACCATCGCTACCGCAGCGCGAGAGATAAGCGGCTCCTCCATGACGGGGACGTCGCCAATGCTCATGAGCTCCTCCGTTTTAGTACCGCAATATCGGAGAGGGATAGATTCGACACGGAAAAGCAATTCGCCGAATTTTGGTGGCTTGTTGAGGGGGGAGGGGTCAACATGCCCTCCCAGGACGGTGCGTTACTCTAGGTAACATCCTCTTAGCTTATAAGCTAGATTAAGTCAGCTAGGGCGTTTTTGGGAGAGGCCGGGCTCGCCAACGTGTGGTGGTGCTTCCGGGAGTTGACTGACGCTGTAAGACTTCAGTCGGCTCACGGCGGCGCGTGTGCACGTTGACGACTGCCAGGCGCTCGGAAAGCAATTGGGATTTTGACCACTTATTGCGCCAGGCAACGAGTGCTCAGAATCCTAATTATAGTTAGAATACGTTAAGTAGTTTAAGTAAGTAGAATAGGTATTTTGTAATTTGTTTTATATAAAATCTCAATAATGATACCGAGTTTTAGTAAATTTTCTCGAGAAATATATATGTAAGATTAGTTCGTAAAATAGTTCGTAGGCCGAAAGGCAATAATTCTAAGATATAGTTAAGTTTAGAGCGTTCGCATAAGGACCAATAAATAAGAATAAGTATCCTGTTAATTTTAAGTTAGGTTTAATCATTTTTGTCTAGTATGTAAGTAGATATTTATCAATGAATAAAAAAATGAATTTCAAAGTAAGTTAGTGTGTCTGCCTACTAATCGAAAGGTCCCCGGTTCAATTCCGGGGCCAAATAACATCTTGAGTTTTTTTTCCACTGCCCCACCTTTTGCGAACGTCTGACAAACATCCAAGAGTATCAATTGTCATGAGAAGCTTCTCAAATTTGCCGTTCGGATTCGGCTTAAAATTGTAGGTCCCTTCCACTTCGCAAAGAAAGTGGTTGGAGAAGCTAGGTTTTAGGCCCTCTATGGGCCGTTAATGGCTAATATTTATTTATATTTATTACTTGTCACCCATACCAAAATCAGTGTCACGGTCGCCATGTAAACTATAGTATGAATCAGTGGCGTGGCGTGGAAAATATTGTAATGGTAAGTTGGAAAAAAAATGCACCTGCAAACGCTTTCTGAAATTATATTGTGTACTGCAAATCGCATAGAAGCAAAGCAATGCAAGCCAATTTTTTATACTTCATAGTCATTTAAGCTTAAATTTACAATGAACCTAAAGTATAATAAAAGTGGCTTCGGAAGAAACCTTTTTGGCAGATGCAAATGCTGTACCTTAAAGAAAATTGATAGTAAGTAATAAAAAAAAGGAACTTCATAAATCACGGTTTGTTAAATAAATAAATACATAAAAAAACATAAAAATTTAAATTAAAAAGCTTCACGCATAATATTTACAAAAATGTATAGATTTTATATCTATAATATATAAAAATATTTTAATATATAAAAATATTTTAAAAAAAGTGAAAAGTTTTGTTAAATATTTTTTTTTTATTTGTACTCTAAGTCTATTCTTCTACCTATTTTCACGTATTCTGCAAGAACTCTTTCATAAAAGTTAGGCCTACTTTTTATTTTTAAAAGGAGTCGCTTTTCTATGGATAAAAGTGCTAAATCAGAAAGCCTGTCTTCTCCTTGAGAATTTCTCAAATATGTATGAACTCTTTTCAGAGTGGAAAAAGATCTCTCCACGGAAGCAACAGTCATTGGTAGTGTTAAAAATAGTCCACTTAATTTTAAGATTTGGGGAAATGTTTCACACAATATTTCATTTCTTAAATGTTTATAGAGGGATAAAACGTCAAGTGGTTGAAGTGAAGACGTAGTATAGAGAACTTTCAGCTCATTTTTTAAACCTGCAAAATTGAAAATTCCAGGGTAAAAGTTAATCACCGAAGATATTTTATCATCTGGGCTTGACTGAGCAAAACGACTGTATTTTGATTTATTGAGTAAATCCAAAAAAATTAAATCCGTGAAAGATTTATATCGTGTCTTAATTTGAGATATAATATTGTCCTTTATTTCTACAAAAAGGCGCTTATAGTGAGTCTTTAAATCAAAATCAAGTAATCGGCGTTTCCGTGGAGGTTCAGCACAATCATTTATACTTTCAAAAATTAAATCAAATTTGTTTAGAAACTCAGTAGAAAGCCAAGACTCAAAACACTCGATTTCTCGCTTAGCAACTTCAACATCTGTTTGTTTATTTTGTATTAAATTAAACAATACATCGGTTTCAGCAAATATTTCGGAAACCGCGTGCAGTAAAAAGCAAAAAACTTTCCCTTCTAACTTAAGCAATAAACTTTCGGCCATTGAAAGTGCGTCAGTGTCCCATTCTTTTGGATGGTGTAATATTTGCTTAAAAGTTTCAATAATATCTAATCTACAGTTAAAAATAACGTTAACTATTCGGGAATGGTAATGCCAGCGAGTTTATGATACTCCCGGCATGCGTCTGTTTGCTATTTGTTTTAAAATATTTGAACGTTTAGTTGATTTATTAAAGAAGCGTACTATTGTGTTTATATTGCCAAAAAAAACTTTCAATTCAGCTATATTTTCCAGTGATTGAGATAACACCAAATTTAAAACATGTGCGTAGCAAGGAATAAAATAAGCCATTGGACAAGCATCCAGGACTTTTTTTAACACCACCTACTTCCCCTGACATAACCGCGGCCCCATCGTAAGATTGCCCAACTAATTTCTCCTTGCAACCGTATACATCAAGTATATTGAAAATGTGTTTTAGGAGCTCATCTGCATTTCGACTCTCACTCACGTCAAAAAACCCAAGAAACCTTTCCTCTACTCCTTCCTCCGATAAGTAACGCAAAACGGCACTAAGTTGCTCCCTATGGCTCATGTCTGGTGTTTCATCAATCATGATGGACACAAATCGCGTTTCACTCATTTATACTTTAATTTCGCATTTGATCACTGCGGCTATACTTTGTATTAAATCGTTTTGGATGTCATTTGATAGACCCGAAAAAAACCGGATTACGTGCACTTGAACACTGTTCCAAATGAGAGTCCATTAACTGGTCATACTTAGATAAGTATAAAAGTGTTTCGACATAATTGCCACGATTATTAGAATCTGGCTTTTCATTATGACCCCAAAATGCTTGTTCCTGTTTGCCTAAAAGAACTACCGTATCTATAAAACGTTCCATTAGTTTACGGTTTCTATCAACTTTTTTGTTGTGAGCTACAAAGGAATTACCTAACGAGGTTTCAATACGATCAGTACCGAATTCGTGCAAAGATAAACAGCTACGAATGTGTTTTTCCGTCTTGACATGTTTATTTGCCGAATTAATTAAATTGTTTATGTCAGCGTAGCCCGTGCGACTTCAAACACTAGGAGAATTAGAAAAAAGGAGGCAAGGAAAACAAAACATTTTATTGAGCTTACAACTACCAGTCAACCAAGTATATTTTTGATATATGGATGCGTTGAAATGCGAAACAAAACCATCCTTGCGCTTATAATCTATTTTCATAGAAGGAGTAGAGCGTCCTATCTCTATAACTTTTTTTTTTAAGAAAACTCAACTTACAAAAATAATTTTCTTCTTCCAAAAGCAAATCTACTAAACAACAATTTACTGTTAATAATGCCATTTTCTCCTTTGCTGAATCTAACTGAAAACAAAACAATTTAAACTTTTCACACTTCTCACACTTTTCACTGTTTTCGATCACTTTAAATAATTATATTATATTGCACAACAATAATTCCACTCAATATTACTTTAAGTTACACATCGCAGTCTGCTTCACAACTGAATTGTTCAAACAGAACTCACCTCAGCTACATACAAAACTCGCCAAATAAGTCGCTGAAAAGCGGGTTATATTTTTGCATAAGGAAGCGTGTATCAAACAGAGAGGAGTCAAACGCGGTGAACGATAAGGGGAAAACAAGGAAAGAAAGCCAATTTGTTCTAACCAGCCACATATTTCATAAACGAAAATTTCCGTGTTACTATGCTTTGTTTTGCTATCGCTTTGCGTATGTGTTTCTTATGGAGTATGGAAAGGAGTGGAGAGGAGTGTGATGTTGGAGAATAGGCATGCAATGGTGTGAGTATTTGTGTGCGTAGAGCAGTAGAACGACATGAGAGCAGGTGAATAGCAGGTGGTGGGTTGGTAAAATTTGTTGCTTGCAAGTGCAAGTGTAGGAAACATACAAATCATATGTTTATATACACACATTAAGATGCATGTTGCTTATTGGATTGAAACATTGTTGAAAGGTAGAATTTTAAAAGGTAACCCGGCGTGAATCGAGTTATATGAACGCCTCGCCAGTGATGAATTATGTTTATGAAACCACCGTTTCCATTGATATATCTTTATTGACTAACTCTTTATTTGTCCTCTTGTGTTTGTGTGACTCCACTGTACATCAATTTAGTAGAGTCATCACAAACGCGAGAAGCGTAGTATGCTGAAATGCTCATTCCACATTCCAAGTATCGCATCGGGTAATGAGCCATACTCGTTACCCGAGACGACAGGCAAATAAACATACTACAAAACTATAAAACTTAAGAGCGTAGTAACAAACATATTATTTAAACTTTGGAATAAAAGATAATCACAAAGTTCTGTCAAATGACACAAAATTATACTCACCACACAATGTTATCATATTTGACAATCAGACAGAAGAATAAAATTTACCAGGTGCTAACTTCACTTTTATTGATTCACATATATTCACCGATAGGAAATTTTGAGAGAGGATTCCGCTCTCCCATTTGAGGGGCGCAGCGGACGAGGTTAGTGAGAGTTGACTGTCTAGTATAGGTAGTCTGTGGTTCACAACTTCACCATTTATGACCTGGTAACAAATGAAGGTTTTTTTTTTTTATATTGCACGAAGCTGAAGGTGGAGTAAGCGCTGATGAGTTTTCATCTATTTTGTGCAATTTCCTTGTTGAGAGAATTATACCAACCAACGTTGGTAACGGTCGGGCGCAGTGGCTCAATGGTTAGTGTGTCTGCCTCAGTCGTTCCGCAGCTCTCATCGAGATGTTACTATTCGCTTTTACTCCGAAAATTTGTTGTAAACACAATTGTTATTAATATTTTAACTCAATTTATTGAAACACAATTGTTATTTATATTTTAACTCAATTTATTGAAACACAATTGTTATTTATATTTTAACTCAATTTATTGAAACACAATTGTTATTGATTTTTTAACTCAATTTATTGAAGGCTTGTTCTATATTTTTATTGCCTTTAAATTTTTTGTTGCAGTTGTAAACACAATTGTTATTAATATTTTGATGCTAATGCGCTCACGGGTGAAGATAGACTGTCTCATTTTAATTGTCTGCCCTGCCTACGAACATAATTTTGTCACCGTACGGCGAAGGTGATAGGTGATACCTTTGAGAACGCTAGCAGTGACCAGTTCACTCATGTAATTTGACTTAGGATAGATAAAAGGTAGACAGACCCACGTATGCGGGTAATTTGGATTATGATAGAGCGCGAGATATTTGGAATAAGACACGATACAAAATTATTGCATCGTGGGAAGATTTACGTAAGCAAAGAAATGTGCGATGTGAGAAGAAGAGATATGTGAATAAGATAGGATATAAAATTATTGCATAGTGGGAAGATTTGCGTCTGCAAAGAGATGTGCGATGTGAGAAGAAGAGATATGTGAATAAGATAGGATATAAAATTATTGCATAGTGGGAAGATTTGCGTCTGCAAAGAAATGTGCGATGTGAGAAGAACAGTTTGCTGTAGGAGGTCCTGGGCCGCTTCACAATGATTTAGATTGAGCTGTAATATATTCATATTTTTTTCGAAGAAGTTTCTATCGCTTTTTTGTATTCTGGACACCTCCTACTACCAGTTATATGTCCAGACTTGACATTTTTAACTTCACAAAGCAAACATTTTGGTCTGGCTTTGTAGTCCTTCAACTTGTGACCATTTCCTTCGCAACTGATACACAGATCGGTTCGGTCGTTAGAACTTTTGCACGCTGTCGCGAAGTGTCCGAACTCAAGGCATCTAAAGCAACGCTTCTCGTATTCGGCAGTAGACCCAACCGATTCGCACTTTCCCTATTCTCAGCATCCTGTTCGCAATTTCCGCTGGTACGCTTATGGTGGCTGTTTGCGTTCCACCATATGCTTTCCTCACGTTCTTAATCATTGCGGCGTTGAATTCGAATTTCATTTGCTCTGTTAAAGCGGAACATATCTCCTCCTTTGACGTCACTTCGTCTAAATCCTTGCATTCTAGCAAGGCCTCCCAGAGCTTCCTTAATTTTTTCTTTATAGACTGCGGTTGTAGGATTTGCAGCTTTATTTAGCGACAGTAAGAGGTCTCCGCTTGCTGTTTTACGGATTCGACTCACATTCGTTCCTACTTCCTTAAGTGTAGGATCTGCCTTCAATTTCCTGAGTAGGTCCGCGTACGATAGTTCGCCGGTTTTTTTTAATGACTATCGCATCATAACGCTGTGGTTTCTTGGCATCTTAGACACGCTTCTTTTGACAACCTTCACCCATTCTTGCGCCGACTTAGCTTCTAAATTTGTTGTCGGTTTCGGTGTACTCTTCTTACCTGTTTGCTTCTGTTGTTCTGAAACTTTGTTAGACGGAACTATTGTATTGTTACCGCTTGATTTTTTTGGCGAATTTATCTTGGACAACACGGTCATCGACCTCTTCCAGGAAATCACCCAGGAGGAGGAAGATTTGTTGCTGAAGGAGGACGGGGCAATTGCCCCGCGCGAGCAATAGCTCGATGAACCCCGCACAGAAAAATTAAACTATGCCATGCTATAGCCGCCTCGGCGACTATATCTAGGATGTTTACCTGCCAAAGCCTAGGGCTAGGACTGATCCAGGAGCTATGGATCCTGAAAGGACAAGTCAAAGGATTGGCGAGCAAGGATGCAAAGGTAATATGGGACACTCGGGCCGAGAAACCGAGAGCTTGCATTTTAATAGTGATCCGTCATTGTCTGACCATCGAATAATAGTATTCGACCTGGACAGTACAAGTATCACGAGAAATCCAGTAAGAAACCCAAGGAAAACCAATTGGGAAAATTATAGAACTGCTCTAGAGAGCAATCTGGGGCGCCTTAGTCTGAGGAAAGTCCGGGACACCCCCTATAGCTATAGAGCGCAGTGGAAGGCATAACAAACGCCATCATTACTGCGTTCGAAGAAAACTGTCCTCTAAGTAGAGAACGGGACAGGAAACAGAGGCCATGGTGGAGCAATAACTTGTCAAAATTAAGATCCGAGGTGCGGAAGCTTTTCAATAAAGCAAAGCGCAGCGGAGAATGGCAAAGCTACCAAATGGCTCTTACTACATATAATAAGGAAATAAGAACAGCTAAAAGAAATAGCTTCAGGAAATTCTGTGGGACAATCACCAGCGCTCCTACTGAGGCAAGGGAACACAAAGCTCTTGCGAAGTCAGGAGGGGTGCCGATGTCTCTGAGGAAACCAGATGGCGAGTTTACGGAAGATGAGGATCAAAAGGCACTATTGCTACTAGAAACTCACTTTCGTGGCAGCTCGCCTAGTACTGAGCCAGGAATCAATACCACTTCAATCAGACCTCGGAGGGAAGGCTGGGAAACAACATCAACCATCTGTTCTAAGGGACGACTGAAATGGGCAATAAATTCCTTTCAGCCTTTCAAATCTGCCGGAGTGGACGGCATTATACCCGCCCTTCTTAGAGAAGGGCAAAGGGTACTAATACCACACCTGCTAAAAATAACAAGGAGCAGTATTGCCTTGGGCCACATACCAATGCAATGGAGACGAGCAAGTGTTGTGTTTATACCAAAAGCGGGGAAAAAGACCCCACACAGCCAAAATCGTACAGACCCATCAGCCTTACGTCATTTCTTCTGAAGATGACAGAAAAGGTTGTGGACAATTATTTAAGGGAAGTTGTTCTGAACACATCCCCCTTACATCATCGTCAGCATGCATACAGAGCGGGCAGATCAACAGAGACCGCCCTATATCAGCTGACGGAGATAATTCGAAGTGCCTTGGAAGCAAAAGAAATAGTACTGTGCGCTTTCCTAGCCATAGAGGGAGCATTTGACAACACCTCACATGAGGCGATCAAACGATCGATGGATAGGAAAGGAGTTAACAGTACAGTATCCAACTGGATGTGTGAGCTGCTGAGCACTAGATCAGCAGAGACTCAAACACCATCTGGAACAATCAGAGTAAATACAACAAGAGGATGTCCACAAGGAGGGGTACTATCACCCTTAATATGGAGCCTAGTTGTAGACGAACTGCTGAAAAAATTAACCAACCATTGCATCAACTGTCAGGCGTACGCCGATGACATTGTATTGATTGCCAGGGGCAAGTTCGAAGAAACCCTTGGAGACATCATACAAAAGGGGCTTAAAGTAACCAAGGAATGGTGCCATACTGTCGGACTTAACATCAATCCGGCGAAAACAACGATAGTACCATTCACAAGGAAAAGACAACTTCAAAGACTTAAGGACATCAGCCTATCGGGCACGACACTGATACCAGTCAAAGAAGTAACATATCTAGGACTCCATCTAGATAGTAAACTCCTCTGGCGAAAACATACAGAGGAGATATCCAAGAAGGCCACCCGCGCTCTCATGATATGTCGGAGCCTAGCGGCGAAGGCATGGGGATGCAGCCCAAACATCCTGCGATGGATGTACACTGCAATCGTGAGACCAATGATCACATACGGAGCGGTAGCATGGGCGAAACGAACCAGTCTAGTCACAACGCGAGAGACACTCGGCAAAGTGCAAAGACTGGCGTGCCTGTGCATTACCGGAGCAATGCGTAGCTGCCCAACCGCAGCCATGGAGGTGCTATTGGAACTGACCCCTCTACACATCATGGTGATGAGCGAGGCAGACAAAACAATCCTTAGGATGGCAAAGGAGGGAATTGGGAGAGGGAAATGCATCGGTTCGAAAGAACACGGTGCCTTACTCAAAAAACTCCCACTTCTTGGCATACCTAGGGACGACAGCATCAGGAAGTTCAACTTCGAGAAGAATTTCCAGATAAAGCTCAGCAATAAGGAGAACTGGAGCAACGAATCCATAACTTATGGACTGAGCAACCACACAACAAAGTGGTATACGGACGGCTCGAGGACTGAGGAGGGAACTAGTGCTGGAGTGTTTAGGCCGGGAACTAAGCACTACGAATCCATGGGCAAATGTACCAGCATCTTCCAGGCAGAAATATGTGCCATAGACAGGTGCGTTCGAATCAACCTCGAGAAAAACTATAGAAATTGCAACATAGCAATAATGTTTGACAGCCAAGCAGCTATAAAGGCTCTTGACGCCTACGTTATGAAGTCAAAACTCGTAGGGGAATGCCTACAAGGACTGAATAGACTAGGCAAGAATAACAGAATCTCCATCTGCTGGGTGCCTGGCCTGGTTGGCATTACGGGCAATGAGGCAGCGGACTCTCTGGCAAGAAGAGGGGCAGAGGAACCCTTCATAGGACCTGAACCATTCTGCGGGATAGGAGAACACACTATACGCGAAGAGTTCAGGAGGCTGGAGGAAGAAACAAAGGCCAAAACCTTTCTCAACCTCCAAGGTCTGAGGCAAGCAAAGAAACTCTTAGGAAATTACAACCAAAAGAGATTCAAAGTTTGTATCGGCCTTAACAAAAACAACCTAAGAACCCTAACAGGCCTCCTCACGGGGCACTGCAGACTCAAGGAGCACCTGAGGAAAATGGGCATATCGGAGGACGGGCTCTGCAGATTCTGCAGTGAAACCGCCGAAACTCCAGACCATATACTGGAATCCTGTGGGGCACTGACCC
Organism: Portevinia maculata; assembly: GCA_949715645.1. Taxonomy (NCBI): domain Eukaryota; kingdom Metazoa; phylum Arthropoda; class Insecta; order Diptera; family Syrphidae; genus Portevinia; species Portevinia maculata. The sequence continues at coordinate 186,979,775 of OX454526.1, forward strand.
ACAAAAGGATGAAACATTTGGGCAGGCACCAAATAACAGACAAGGACATACAAACCATGGACCCACAGCTCATTATCAGATTCATCAAAGAAACTGGACTGGACGCTGTGCTCTAAGGAGTGTGACCTGCCAAGGATAAATCAGAGCAATACCTCGACACGCTTCACAAAGAAGTATCTAGAGAGGGCTCTGAACGAGGGCAAGCACCTCTCCGAGGCACAAGCAAGGGGACACAATAGACTAATAGGTCGCAATTTAATATACCCTAACCAAATATTATTATTATTATTATTACTATATTTATGATCAGCATCGATAGTAATGTCGATCTAGCCATGTCCGTCCGTCCGTCCGTCTGTCGCCAAAAATTAGGCCTTTAAACTGGACCTAGAGAGCTGAAATTTTAACCGTATACTCTCTAGGGTCCCGAAATAATCAAGTTTAAGAATTTTTGAAATCCGCCCACAGACACGCCCACAAACTCAAAAAAACAAAATTTTGGAAAAAATCGAATTTTGAGCTAGAGAGCTTAAATTTTTTATATATGATCTATGGCCCATAAAACTGATTGAGACATAAAATTTTCAAAATCCGCCCACTGACACGCCCACAATTAAATAAAACAAATTTTGGGAAAAATTGAATTTTGAGCTAGAAAGCTGAAATTTTTTATATATGATCTTTGGCCCATAAAACTGCTTGGGACATAAAATTTTCAAAATCCGCCCACTGACACGCCCACAATTAAATAAAATATTTATTTTGAAAAACCAAAATTTGAGCTAGGGAGCTGAAATTTTTAATATATACTCTCTGGGGGCCCTTTATGCTCATGTGTAAATATTTTCAAAATCGGCCTACTGACACGCCCACAATTATTTATTTTTATTTTTGAAAGTCCAAAGTTTGAGCTAGGGAGCTGAAATTTATAGTATATACTCTCTAGGTGCCCTTTATGCTCATACTTAAATTTTTTTTAAATCCGCCTACTGACACGCCCACAATTAAATAAAACAATTTTATTGAAAAACCAAAGTTTGAGCTAGTGAGCGTTTTTATTTACAAAAGCTTAGTTTTTTCGTTAAAATCCTTTAATCCTTTGTCACGCCCACTTATGAGATATAGGAATAAGAATAGGGTATCCAACAGTTCGCCCAAGTGGACTGTAGCCCGCCCCTATGTTTCATCTCTTATTTGTTTTGGAGGTTCAAATAATATTATGTCTAGACATTTAACTTCTTTCATATTTTCTTGCAGCTTGTTAAATATTTCTTTAAATTCTTGTATGCATACATATTCAATATCTGGCTGTTTCTTGATAGCTCTAATTTTTTAACACCTGCATTGTTCATATTGAATATTAGCTTCCTCAAAATCAATTTTAACTCTGATAAAGATTTATCGCTAAATTCTACAATCACAGTGTTTGCTGCTATTTTAGTATGATTTCTCCTTCTTTCCGTAACGTTACTTTTACTTTCTTTGAAGTCTATTTTCATTAGTCGCCTTATGTCCGATATTGATGTACAGTTTCAAATATGAAGGTGATCAGTCCCCATATTTGAATCCAAGGTTTTGGCACAATTTTCAACTGGTTTATCGTCTTTATTTTTCTTCATTGCTCTCGTTAATACGTCAATGGTGTGGTTTGGTATCATATCCTTTAGTATCTCCGAATCAATTTTTATCCTTGATAGTGCATCAGCGTTTGTGTTAATTTTTCCTTTCTTGAATACAATATCGAAATCGTAGTCCATCAAATCTACGCGTATTCTTGTCAGTTTAGACGAAGGACTCTTGTGCGTAAATAAACTCACTAATGGTCTGTGATCCGTGTAAACTATAAATTTTTTCCCAAACAAATAGGGTCTGAAATAATTTATTCCCCAGTGTATCGATACTAGTTCTATTTCTATGATTGGTTTGTTTAGCTCATATTTGTTAAGGGATTTGCTTGCATATGTTATAGGTCTATCTGTTCCAATATCACCTTGTGACAGTACTGCTCCTAGAGCAAAATTTGAAGCATCTGTAGTTAGTATGAATGGTTTTTTAAAATCTGGATAGCTACATAAGCACAGGTTGCTCCATTAAATGTTGCTTTAATGTCTTGAAAGCTTTATCACAGTCTTCTGTCCAAGCGAATATTTGCATCTTTTTCAGTAATTGATTCAGTGTTCTAGCAGTTTCTGCGAAGTCTTTTATAAAACTCCTGTAATAATTACAAAAAGCTACAAATCTCCTGACCTCATCCACGTTTGTTGGTAAGGGATAATTCTTTATGGTTTCATACTTTCTTGGGTCTGTTTTGATTCCATTTGATGTTATTAGATGTCCTAGATAAATGGCTTCTGGTTTTAAGAAGTCACACTTCTCTATATTTAGTTTTAAATTATATTCTCGCAACCTTCCTAGAACTTTTATTAAGTTTTCGTTGTGTTCTTTTAAGTTTTTGCCAAATATAATTATGTCATCAACATAAAGAAATGCTGACGCTTGTAAAACACTCTGAGCTATCGAGAGCATCATTTGAAAGCTGTTTGTTGATATTTTTAAACCAAAAGGAAGTCGTTTGAATTGGTAATGGCCTTCATTTGTCGAAAATGCTGTTAATGGCCTGGCATTTTTATTCAAAGGGACTTGATGAAAAGGACTTGTCATATTGTAATAACAGCCTTATCATGTATAGTCTTGGAATTCAGGGTCAATCATAATTCCCTGGACATCTATTACAAAACCTCTAAAGAGCATAGGGTTACACCCTGGGAATCATTGCTACCTATCATAGTGTATCAGGTGTATCATATTGTTCTATTTACTTTATGATTAATCTGCATTTAATTACATCCTGGGAACCATCACTAAATATGGTTCTCCTGGCGTATCAAATAGCACATGTCGCTGCATGCCGTTGGTGCATGCTAGATAACTTTTATGCTTGGCCTATGCCGTCAGTTCGACTTAAACCTTACAACCGTGCGTTTCATTACATGGCGACCGTGACAGGTAATTAATATCGGAACCAAAAGAAATGTACGGTGGCTAAAACGGAAAGCCAAAAGTCCGATAAGTTAAAACAAAATAAAACCCTAGTAAATAAAAATGGGAACAAAGCAATCGAAAACTGTTCAAACGGATAATGCCGGAACAATTATAAACGACGTGATTATACAAAGCGCATCGATTGAAAATGAAGATGTCATCTTCTTCGTATACTTAATTGGAATAGTCCAAGTGCTAAACTTTATAATAACCGCATATAAAATGTGGCACAAAAACCTAAAAAAAAAAATATATAACACACGCCCAATCGCGGGAACAAATTTAAAACAAAACACAAACACAAAAACCAAAAAAAAACATAGGGACGGGCTACAGTCCGCTTGGGCGAACTGTTGGATACCCTATTCTTATTCCTATCCCTCATAAGTGGGCGTGACAAAAGTCTAAGTATGGTTGAATTGTTAAGAACGCTCTACATATTTTGTTATATAACATTTAAAGGATTTTATCAAAAAAAAAAAACGCTCCCTAGCTCAAACTTGGGTGTTTCAATAAAATTGTTTTATTTAATTGTGGGCGTGTCAGTAGGCGGATTTAAAAAAAATTAACACATGAGAATAAAGGGCCCCTAGAGAGTATATATTATAAATTTCAGCTCCCTAGCTCAAACTTTGAATTTTCACAAAAAAAACAATTAATTGTGGGCGTGTCAGTGGGCGGATTTTGAAAATATTTACGCATGAGCATAAAGGGCCCATAGAGAGTATATACTATAAATTTCAGCTCCCTAGCTGAAACTTTGGATTTTCAAAAATTAATATACCCTTAGAATAGGGTATAAAAAAAATATTTTATTTATTTGTGGGCGTGTCAGTGGGCGGATTTTGAAAATTTTCTATCCCGAGCAGTTTTAGGAGTCATAGATCATTTATAAAAAATTTAAGCTTTCTAGCTCAAAATTCGATTTTTTCCAAAATTTGTGTTTTTTGAGTTTGTGGGCGTGTCTGTGGGCGGATTTCAAAAAATCGTAAACTTGATTATTTCGGGACCCTAGAGAGTATATGGTTAAAATTTCAGCTCTCTAGGTCCAGTTTAAAGGCCTAATTTTTGCCGACAGACGGACGGACGGACGGACGGACGGACATGGCTAGATCGACATTACTATCGATGCTGATCATAAATATAGTAACTTTTAGGGGTCTACGGGCAATATTAAGGTATGTTACAAACTATGCGTCAAAATTAATATACCCTTAGAATAGGGTATAAAAACGCTCTCTAGCTCAAACTTGGGTGTTTCAATAAAATTGTTTTATTCAATTGTGGGCGTGTCAGTAGGCGGATTTAAAAAAAATTAACACATGAGAATAAAGGGCCCCTAGAGAGTATATATTATAAATTTCAGCTCCCTAGCTCAAACTTTGGATTTTCAAAAATTAATATACCCTTAGAATAGGGTATAAAAAAATTATTTTATTTATTTGTGGGCGTGTCAGTGGGCGGATTTTAAAATTTTTTTATCCCGAACAGTTTTAGGAGTCATAGATCATATATACAAAATTTCAGCTTTCTAGCTCAAAATTCGATTTTTTCCAAAATTTTGTTTTTTTGAGTTTGTGGGCGTGGCTGTGGGCGGATTTCAAAAATTCGTAAACTTGATTATTTCGGGACCCTAGAGAGTATACGGTTAAAATTTCAGCTCTCTAGGTCCAGTTTAAAGGCCTAATTTTTGGCGACAGACGGACGGACGGACGGACGGACGGACATGGCTAGATCGACATTACTATCGATGCTGATCATAAATATAGTAACTTTTAGGGGTCTACGAGTCTATTAAGGTATGTTACAAACTATGCGTCAAAATTAATATACCCTTAGAATAGGGTATACATAATTAGAATAGGGTATAAAAAGAGTATCGGATAAGATGCTAGTGCAGTGTGTGCAAAGAAAAAAAATGCATGTGTAGTGTACAGTGAGATTCAGACAAATGCTTAATCGTCAAAAATAAAATATATGTGCACAGTAAACAGCAAATAAGCACTAAATTGTTGGAAAACATTTATGTGTACAGTGAAAAATAAATAAAGACTAAATCGAAAAAAAAAATGGAATAAAGACTTAATAATAAGAGGTCACAAGCAAGGAAAATCTACATGATTAGAAGGGGCACAATAAAGACAATCACTATCATCGAGAGAGGACACAACAAGAGGAAAAGTCAACTCAGCATCATCAATAATGTAAGACGTTATATCCTATAGTGTGCATTAATTAATTTTAAGATTTTTATTACTGGTAGCTATCAGAGATTGTAACTCAAAGATTCTATTTATGGAGAAATGGGATGATAGGCTAATAAGAATAGATCTGGAAAAGAATTTACAAATGTTTAAATAAAAGGGATCCGCCTTCTGCAGATACCCAAAGGAAACATTTAATAAATATTGTAGAAGTTTACAACAAACTAACAACGCTACTAGCTAGTAATTTCACTAATCTAACTAAGGAACATAAAGAACAAACAAAAGATATTTTTTTCACATTCAGGGATAAGTTAGTCAAGCTCTTTGATAGACTTAGTATCAAAACACACATACCCACTCAATTAACCGAGGTAGTATACATAAATAATACCGATAGTAGCCTTGAATCGGACTCTGAACAAGAAACGAAGCAAGATATTGTCAATATGACCACTACAACCATAGATTTTTTGAACTTTGCGTCTAAAATAATTCCGGAATTCGATGGGTCACCAGAAAATTTATTGCGCTTTCTGGATGCTTTAAATCTTGTAAAAGATAATAGGAGCGCATGAAAGTAGTGCTGTTGCACTAATAAAAACAAAACTCTCAGGGACTGCTCGAAATTTAATTACTAACGAAGGGACAGTGGCAAGCATTAGATTAACACTCGAAAATAATATTAAAGGAGAATCTTCCAAAGTACTAACGGGCAAAATTATGAGCATTAAGCAACATAACAAACCCACCAACACATACGTTAAAGAAATTGAAGATCTTACTACAGCGCTAAAAAGGGCATATACCTATTTCGGAAGGGGTCCCAGTTAAATTAGCCGACGAATATTCTACTCAAAATGCCGTTACGTCAATGATAACTAACGCCGCAAATGAAAAAGTAAAGCTAATAATGGAAGCAGGGCAATTTAATAACATAAATGATGCCGTTGCAAAGTTTGTTAACACTAGTACGGAGGCAAGCGGAGTACAATCTGTACTGTACTTTGGAAATAGAAACAGAAATAGGGGTAACTATTCTAATCAGAACTACAATTACTACCGGCAAAACCCTCGTGGCGGTTTTGCAAGACAAAATTCGAACTACAGCAATAGCTCTTTTCGTCAAACTAATTCCAGATATAATAGGCGTGGTTCGAATAACAATAGAAATTTTCAAAATCACAGCGCTAGAAACAACACCTCTATTCGCTTTACAGACACGACGCGGGGAAACTCAGATATCCCTGAGCAAGTGAGCCTAGGGTTTACACAGGAATTGCATTAGATATAAAAGATAATTTCAAAGCGACAAAGCCAGTTTATGGCATGAATCTTTCCCTTAGCAGTTATGTAATTCTAAAAAGCAAAATGAGCGGCTCTGTCAACACTTTCCTTCTAGACACAGGTGCAACTATTTTCACTTTTAAAAAAGGCAAATTACTGAACGATTTATTTGTTAATGTTAATCATAAATGCGAAATAAATGGTATTTCGAAAGGTCTCGTTACAACCTGTGGATTACTTAAATCTGTACTCTTAATTAACCAATTTTCACTAGAGCATGACTTTCAAATGGTTGAGGATAATTTTCCAGTCCCAGCGGATGGAATATTAGGATTAGATTTTATAAGGAAATATAACTGCTTACTAGATTATGACGAGAAGGATTGGACACTAGTAATACGACCAAATAATTTCTTTAGAACGATTATAGTTCCTATTCATGATAGCATAGGACCAAATACGTTAACATTACCAGCTAGAAGTGAAGTAATTCGCAAGGTCAATTTAAATTCTATCGAAAAGGACTTACTGATTTTAAATCAGCAGCTAGCTGAAGGTATTTTTGTTGGAAGAACTATAGTATCGAATACAAATGCTTTCGTGAGAATCATTAATACCAACACGGAAAATGTGTTCCTACATAATATAAGACTCAAAGCGGAAAAGTTAGAGAATTATAATATATTCCCACTCGAATTGTACGAAAATACTCAAAGGGATAAGGTTATCGATAAGCTGAAAGAACAAATTCCAAGCTTTGTCTCGAAAGAACATACCGAGTTATGTACTGAATTTGTAGATATTTTTGCATTAGAATCTGATAAAGTCACAGTTAATAATTTTTACAAACAAAGAATACGTCTTAAAGATGACACTCCCGTCTATATAAAAAATTATCGAATACCAAACTCCCAAAAGTCCGAAATAAACAATCAAGTCAACACATTACTTGAAAACAATATTATTGAACCTTCCATTTCCGAATACAATAGTACAGTGTTATTGGTTCCTAAGAAACAGCATAACAATAATTTACAAAAAAAATGGCGCCTGGTAATAGACTACCGGGAGCTCAATAAAAAGGTATTAGCTGATAAGTTTCCCCTTCCTCGCATAGACGACATTGTCGACCAACTCGGAAGAGCAAAATTTTTTTATTGCCTTGACCTACTATCAGGATTCCATCAGATCGAGTTAGAAGAAGAGTCACGTGACATGACTTCATTTTCCACAGAAGCAGGATCATTCCGATTTAGAAGACTTCCGTTTGGTCTTAAGATAGCACCTAATTCTTTCCAACGAATGATGTCTTTAGCCTTTGCTGGTCTTTCCCCATTGAAGTCTTTTATATATATGGACGATCTAATAGTTATAGCAGCATCAGCAAACCATATGATGAAAAACTTAAAAGAAATATTTACGAAGTGTAGAGAATATAATTTGAAACTAAATCCTGATAAGTGTTCGTTTTTTCAACACGAAGTAACTTTTTTAGGGCACAAATGTACTGATAAAGGAATTTTACCAGACGATTCAAAATTCACCATCATTCGGGATTATCCTACACCTCACGATGCTGACTCGGTAAAACGATTTGTTGCATTTTGCAATTATTACCGACGATTTATTCCTTACTTCGCGCGACACTCACTACATCTGACCCAACTAACTAGAAAAAATGTTAAATTCAATTGGTCAGAGAGCTGCGAGGAAGCTTTTAACTACCTAAAAAACGCTTTAATTTCTCCTCTGGTACTTCAATACCCAGACTTTCAGAAACCTTTTATCATTTCAACCGATGCATCAAAGAATGCCTGTGGTGCCGTACTTAGCCAAATACATGGTATCAGTGATTTACCGGTTGCTTTTGCGTCTCGAAGTTTCACTAAAGGAAAAATAAATAAATCAACAATAGAAAAAGAATTAGCAGCCATTCATTGGGCAATCAACTACTTTAGGCCATATATATTCGGTACGAAATTCATCGTCAAATCTGATCACAGACCATTAGTCTATTTATTCTCCATGAAAAATCCCAGTTCGAAACTAACTCGCATGAGGCTAGATCTAGAGGAATATGACTTCATTATAGAATTTATTAAAGGAAAAAATAATGTTGCCGCTGATGCACTTTCACGCATTGACTTTGAAGACATTAGAAAAATCACAAATCCAGGCAGAAGAATAGCAAGGATGACAACCAGGTCAGCGGTAAAAGAAAAAGTGCATTTAGAAAATAAAACTCAGGAAAATATTAGTAATAACAATTATGTAGTAAAACCCAATATTTATGAAGCGCTTAATGCATTTGAGTTGCGAAAGTACCCACGTTTGTTATTTGAATTGGATATAGATACACCTAGATGTAGGGTTTTGTTAAATAATCGTTCGTTCATTAACTTTAGCGTCTGTGAATATATTGTTAATGAAAAACTGGATTTAGATCAAGTTATTTCAAGGCTTGAAAAAGAATCCGACAGTATAGCAGTGACGCAAATGAGATTGTCGTTAAGTGACAACATATTTGAAAAACTGGGCATAAATGAATTCAAGTCGGTAGCCCATAACATTTTAAAAAAACGTTTATATAGGGCTAGAACCAAAAGTTACTACAATTAATGATGAAGATGAAAAACAGAATCTACTGAAAACTTATCACAAGGACCCTGTTAATGGTGGACACTGTGGTACTTCTAGACTGATAGCTAAACTTCGAGGCAAATACTATTGGAAAAATATGACAAAAGATGCAAAACACCATATCCAAAACTGCGAAAAGTGCAAAACAAATAAAAGTTTAAAAAATAATAAGGAAAAACTGACAATTACCCCAACGCCAGAAAGGCCTTTTAATATTGTATTAATAGATACAATAGGCCCACTTCCAAAGTCAATTAAAGGTAACGAATACGCCGTTACCATAATATGCGAACTTACTAAGTATCTCGTAGCAATACCAATAATGGACAAAAAAGCGATAACAATAGCAAAGGCAATATTTGAACAATTTGTACTAGTTTATGGCCCTATGAAAGAGGTAAGGACGGACTTAGGAAAAGAATAAAAAAACAAAACTTTGGAGGAAGTCCTTAAATTACTTAAGGTTAATCATAAGGTCTCAACAGCATATCATCACCAATCACTAGGTACTGTAGAAAGATCTCATAGAACTTTCAACGAATACATTAGGTCTTATATAAACAATGACAAATCTGATTGGGATGATTGGCTATGTTTCTTTGTTTATTGCTACAATACCACTCCATCAACCGTACACGGTTACTGCCCCTTTGAGCTAATTTTCGGTAAGCTCCCAGATCCATTTGACTTCGTTAATACAACAAAAATAGAGCCGTTGTATAACCTCGACGCATATGATAAGGAACTTAAATATCGTCTTCAATTTGCTAATCTTAGAGCAAAAGAACTAGTCGAAAAAAGTAAGGTTATTTGAAAGACATTATACGACCAATCCTCTAGACCACAAATTATCCTTCCCAATGATAAAGTACTAATTGAAAACCAACCTAGGCATAAGCTGGATCCAATTTTTAAAGGACCATATACAGTTAAAGAGGTCAATTCCCCAAATTGTATACTTATTGATAAGAATAATAAGGAGATAATTGTTCATAAGGAAAAGATAAGAAAAACATTAAATTTGTAACTAAACTAATTAGAAGTAAGTATATATACTATAGTACTTAAGTTACTATCACCAATAAAGAACTTTCAAAAAAAAAAAAAAAAATTTAAGTTTTATAAAAATTATACCTACTTCATAAATTTAAATATTATCCTAGGCTTGGTCTTAAGTTTATTATTGTTCAAAAAAAAAAGATGAGGGTAATACTATACTACAAATAAATAATTAATAAATTTAATATTGAAAGATAAAAATACAATAAATAATTAATAAATTTAATATTGAAAAATAAAAGTAAGGTAAATAATTAATAAATTTAATAATTTTAATTTTTATAACATAATATTAATAATTAATAAGTTTATTTTATATAGGTACGTACCTCTCCTATATCCCTCTCCTATATACCTATCCTACATACCTACCCCATATACCTAGTTTAAGAATATTTTTATATTTAAAATGTTAGCAAATCTTATAATTTTTTAAATAAAAAAAAAACAGGGACTTACTACATGGGTCAAGCATAATTTCATTAAAATAAAATTATACTTCAAAAGGGGGAAGGTGTAATAACAGCCTTATCATGTATCGTCTTGGAATTCAGGGTCAATCATAATTCCCTGGACATCTATTACAAAACCTCTAAGGAGCATAGGGTTACACCCTGGGAATCATTACTACCTATGGTTCTCCAGGTGTATCATATTGTTCTATTTACTTTATGATTAATCTGCATTTAATTACACCCTGGGAACCATCACTAACTATGGTTCTCCTGGCGTATCAAATAGCAAATGTCGCTGCATGCCGTTGGTGCATGCTAGATAACTTTTATGCTTGGCCTATGCCGTCAGTTCGACTTAAACCTTACAACCGTGCGTTTCATTACAATATCTAAAGTCGAAAAGTGTTTGGCATTACCCAGTTTATCTAGTACGTCTTCTAATCTTGTGAGTGGGAATTTATCGTCTACCACTTTCGTGTTTAAAGATCTAAAGTCTACTACCAGTCTCCATTTAGTTTGTCCGTTGAGACTATTTTTTGGCACGATGAGTAATGGTGAATTATAAGGACTGACTGATTCTTCAATTATGTCATTATCTAGTAATTCAGCCACTTGTTTTTGTATCTCATCTAGTTGTGCATTGGGTAGTCTATAATTCTTTATGTACACTGGATTTTCATCTGTCGTACAGATGTGTTGCTCATAGAAGTTGTTCATGGTTAGTTTCATTCTCGTCATGAAAAACGTCTTGGAATTCTTCGCAAATCTTCAATATTGATTGTACTGCGGATTCATCTAGATTGACTGTTTTTATTTTTTTCTCTAAGCGTTAATACCTTTTTTCATCTTTAAATTTCATGATGTTTGATAGAATTTTATAGTTATTTAATGGTTCTACACTGATCATCGCATTTTCTATGATTTCTTCTTTATCTCCTGTATTCAGTACTCTTATGTGCTTGATTCCACTAGCTGGTAATATTGCGTTTGCTATGAAGATCCCTTTCTTGATTTCATTCCCGATTAAAATGCTGTCTTTATTCAGATCTATTTTGATATTTGTGATTATCTCGGACCTCGGTGGAATTGTCAATTTCCCAATGTTTCTCATAATCATGTTCATTGGCAATACTATTTCTTCATCTGGCAATAACATAACTAGTACACAGGTTTCATAATCAATTTTGCAATTGTACTTTTTATGGAAATCTCTTCCCAGTATTCCATCAGTTGCTATATTTATGTCTTCATTTACTATGTGGAACTGATGCTCCATACCTGTTTCTCCTAATGCAAGTTTCAGTTTCGATACACCTATCGAGAATATTGTTTTATTTGTTATACCATTTATTTGACATGCCGAGTTCTCATTTAATTCTTTTACAAGATATGCCTTACAAACAGAAATATCTGCACTTGTGTCAATTAAAAATTTCAAAGTCTTTCCTAAATTCTTTATATTTATGCTAACGACATTTGTGTCGTACTCCCCATGGAAATTTAATACCTTCTTTGGTTCACCCCTTTCTGCTGACCGGGGACACCTCTGTTTCCCGACCTAGTATTGTTATTATGGTACCCTCGTGTAACACCTCTATTGTTGTTGTGGTACCATCTTGTAATACCTCTACCTCTATTGTTATCTTCATGGTAATTTTGGCTGTTGTTATAATAATTGTCCCTAGAATTTGTAAATCTGGGTCTATTGTTACCATGATTGTGTTGGTACCTGCCTCTAAAATTGGTTCTGAAGCTCATTACAGTGCTTTGATTGGAAGAAGCTTCTACTTCAATGGCTATTTGTACGGCTTCATTGAAAGTCGTCGTAACCCTTGATGCCTGCACTACTTGTCTACTTGCTTCATTTAGTCCATTTTTAAAAGCATTAAGTCCTAACTGGTCATTGAGACTTACTATTACCCTTTGAGATACCAATGTTTCTACTCTTTCAGCAAATCTGTTCACTTCTTGGTTTCCTTGCTGTAGTCTTCCTAAATCTTTGTGTATGTTTAACGGGTTTATTTTTGGCTGGTAAATCTCTGTCAAAAAATTTTTTAATTCTGATAACTTTTCAGGTTGGTTATCTAGTATAAGTAACCTGTTTCTTACCTGGTCAGTTAGTTTTGTCGCTATTACAAATTTTATCAATTTTTTCTTTTCAGTTTCCTCTTGTAATGTTTCATAGTAAAATTCAATTAGTCCTAAAAAGTTAGACAGTTGTTTAGATTCTCCACTAAATGCTTTTATGAGCTTAGCAGCTACTAATACTTCAAATTTTGCCATTTCAATTTTCAAATCAAATTATACATGTTTTCAAATTAGGTTATTTGTTTGTTTTGTTTCAAGCAATAAGCTGTCTTTGTATTAGTATTGAGTATTCAAACAAAAATTAAAATCATCGTTCTATACATTAGTCAATTACAAAATGCTTAAAATTAAGATTACATTTACAATATAAAAAATAGCATAAAAAAAATAATTGTTCGCATTTATTGTTCCATTATTAATAAAAGTCCCTTATTTTTAAACATAAGGCTTAGAGGTCTTGTTCCGAAGGGTAGTTTACTCTCTGCATCCTCTTGTATGTCCACTTCCATCTCTTCTTCATTTGTCTGTCTGTTGGAGTCATCATCTTCGCCGTCACCGCCTCTTCTTCTATTCGTTTTTGACTTCATCGCACAGCTTCAAACTCGTATCTAATATCGCGTTTAGGTACGTTTTGTCGTACATTGTTTGCGCGTATTGTATTTGTTACTTTTTAACTATTCTGTAAATAAGGCAAACATGTTCGAATCGCCATTATACTTTTCGGGCAAATCAATTCACAAATTTAATTTTCAACTTTGTTAATGAGGAAAATATATTCATTTTGGTCCCCTCCCTGTTGGATCTTTTAGAATTTCATCCATCAGTTTGGCAGGATCGCCATGTATGGTTTCTCGTTTCTAGTAAAAGGGTTCTATCTTTCGTAGCCTACCGGCCTAAGCTATACGAAGCGTGGCGCTTCGCGCACATGAACTGAGGTGAACCCTCACATAACATGAATCACTGCCGATAGCCAATGAATGTCATACGACACGTTCAATGCTATACGGGGGAGATTCCATATTATGTAATGGATTTCACGTTTCGTGTACTTGCACTGAATCACACTACACTTACTCGATCATTCAAATTCATCGCAGTTTAACCAAAGCATTGACACTGAAGAAGCCATTTTGTTCAATATCAGCGCAGCTGATGACGAAATGCGGGATGACGATGAAAACGATCTGCATTACATTTTGAAATTGAGCATTGAAGATAAAACTTTACAAAGCCAAGATCTACAAAATTGTGCCAACGCGTATGTAGCAGGGTGGTTGGTAAAAAAGATAATGGGTAACAATCAGAAACTTAAAATTATGAAAAAAAAAACAGCTGAATTGATAAATCTTCGAACCTACAAGAACTTTTGCTTGACAACACCGTCTGACATATTCGAATGTGATTTGAAGTCGATAACTGAAGTGTTTGAAAACTATTTTAAGTACTTTAAAAGCAAAGCGTACATTCAAATGCATTTAATTCTTTCCAAAAAAATTCAGTTAAATTGCAGTTGTGAAATTCATTCTGATTTTATAATGGGCTGTATCACAAAAATTCTCATAAGGTCTACTGTTAAGAATTTTAATAATGCCTTAAAAAATCTTAATATAAAAAATATATATTGAAAGCTTCAGGCACTGGTAAACTAAAAAAATTAACATGAATATGATTAATAGAAGTTCCACCACAATAGCCCGAAAAAAAGTGTTGAAGCCATCCAACAAATTTTTGTAATTGTGAGTACCAAGGAGAGGTAAACTCACTTAAACCAAGCACCCCAGTGAGAGGCAAGGGGAACTCACTTAAAACAAGCACCCCAGGCAAGGGGAAAACAATTAAAACAAGAATTATTAAGATAGATCAGCAAAAATAATTCAGCAATAAGGGATCTCTAAATTTTCTAGAAAAGAATTTATTAGTTTTTTCGTTTTTAAAACTTTTTCTGCCAACTCAAAAACATGTTTCATGAATAACTGGGAATAAATGTTTCAGTTTTGTTTTGTTTAATGTTCTTACGGATTCATTTTCCTGATAGCTATATATGCACCTATAACGATTGATGAAAAGAACATTTCAAAAGTACTATGGACCCACATGGTAATGGCATCACCCACAATAACAAATAATAACGCCGCCGCGCTGGCCGGCCCAAATTCCGCACCAAACAGTAATTTTTTGTGGATGCATTGCCACCTGGTGAGCCTCGTCCCATATTTGTCAATTTTGCTTGTTTTATGAAAAAAAAAAATATCCAAAGATGATTTTTCGGCCAAAATTACGGACCACTCGGATTCATGTCACCGTCAGAAGCGCGGCGGACATTTGAACAATCTGATATATTCCATACCATACATAATGGCATACCTATATGTATGTGCCTTTCAAATTAAAAAAAAGATTTACGTTAATACCGATTGCTTGTTTTATTCCATTTCAATATCGATCCATCATTATTGAAAAACCCTTTACATACCCATTTGAAATTTCAATAGGAAATATTTATTTATTTCCCCAATCGAATTATGTGCCTTAGAAAATATTTTTCCAGCGATACCTACTTATCCTTATTCCAACTGTTTTTTTTACGCTAGCCGGCTCTGCTGCTTATGCTCACAAACAACCTATGCCTATGTTTGTGTTCATGTTTATGAGAATACTGCACACTGGAGTGCGGTTGTGTCATTGTTGTGTTGTCACATTCCAAATTATCCACAATCCACATGGTTGGCTATGAAAATAAGCATATCTTTAGGTATATGAGCATAGGTTCAGGCGCAAATAGAGACGCTATCTGGCGAGGCGTTTATCAACTATTTTCATATCGTCGACTTGGTTCCTCTACGTATATAAACTCAATGGTATTTGTATTGTATTGTATGTGCAGTGGGGTCATCAGTAGATGACAAGCACTTAGACCTATTGGTCCATTGTACTTCAGCATTGCTGCCCGCTCGCTGGTTATTGGCGATTAGTAAGATTCAGTGAGGGAGAACCTGCCAGTAGCCTTGGCAAAGAGAAGAATATTTGCAAGTTCAATTTCCCCCATCTCATCTTCGTTAACGAATTGTTTGCCTATAGTGGTGAGCCTGGTTCTGGCGAAAGCCGGACATTCACAAATGAAGTGAGATGCCGTTTCATCCGCCTCCATGCAGCACTCACATAGGCCCGAGCTCCTAATGTGAATGGTTTTGAGGTGCTCGTTAAGAGGACTGAAACCGGTGACGAGACCAATCAAGGATCTCAATTCTTTCCTGTTTAGTCCAAGCAAAAACTTAGCTCTGCTGATTTTTGGACCGTCCACTAGCTTCTTCGAATACCTGCATGAGACCAGGTCATGCCAGTATTCGGAATGTTGTTGGCGTAGAGACGAATCCATTTCACGTTTGTGGACGGATGAGCAGCATCCTATGGATGGTTGTGGCCCAATGAAGGCTGTTGAAGAGCCCTTCCTGGCCAGAGCATCCGCTCTTTCATTACCCTCGATACCTGTGTGCCCAGGAACCCAGGCAAGTGATACCGAGTTACATCTTCCCAGACGGTCAAGCCTAACCATGATTTCCTCAACTATTTTTGAGTTGAGAGAGCCAGCCGAATAGGCTTTGATAGCGGCTTGGCTATCTGAGCAGATGTATAAGGTTTTACCCTTAATCCTTCTCCTTAACAGGATATTGGCGACAGTGGCAATCGCAAAGGTTTCTGCCTGAAAAACAGTTGTTTGTCTACCCAAGGCTGCAGATAGATTTATCCGACAGTCTCTAGAGTAGACCCCGGCTCCGGAGATACCGTCAATAAGTGAGCCATAAGTATAGACGATGACATCACCCGGCCTAAAGCCATTCCACCCCTCACTGTTCCATTCCTGCCGTTCAGGAAGGATGACCTGAAAACGGCGCTCAAAGACTTGCTTCATGCACACAGTATCAAGTGCTCCTCCCCGATGGCCAGGTAGGCTGTCATAGAGAGCTCTGTACCTAGCACCTCTGGCCCCATCGCCGAGATTGACCTGCCGTCCAAGTACTACACACATGCGGTATAGTGATTTTCTGGCCTCACTTTCAGCAAGGAACTGCAAGGGAGGTAAACAGAGCAACACTTCCATAGCAGCAGTGGGAGTTCCTCTCATCGCACCTGTAATGCATAAGCACGCAAGGTGCTGTAGCTTCGACAGTTGACGTTTGAGGATGTGAGCTCTAGCCCACCATACAATCGCACCATACATAAGGTATGGCCTAACAATGCACGTGTAAATCCAGTGAACCAGCCTGGGACTAAGTCCCCAGGTTCTGCTGAACATCCTACGGCACTGCCAGAGAATGTTAGTTGCCTTCGAAATCCTAGCAACCAAATGTTCAGAAAAGTTAAGCTTTGGATCTAGAACAATACCCAGATACTTACCCTTCCCTGCTCCGCCGATGTCTGCATGATATACTATTATGGCGGCAGCCTCCCTCTCGGGGTCTGCCGGGCCGTGATCGACGGGCCCCCACTTACAGGCGACTAGGGCTCCATCGTCCACCTGGGAACAGAGAAGGGGTGTCTGGCCACTCGTTGCCAGGCATGGCCTCCACCACGCGCTAGCTCGCCGGCGGGCGTGGGTACTTGCAACGAGACCCAGACTGTTGTCACATTAAGTTTTACATGCCTGATCTGCTGAACTTGTGGATGTACCATGTTCGTATAAACTCACCTCTTATCTCTGGTGGCTAGATGATATGCCACCGTCAACCGTACTAAGAGGCGGGGAGTGGTGTGGTAACCACTCGAAATCTATTGGCCCGATGAGAGCTATCCCGTTGCGTGATGATGTACTGGTAAAGCAGCCGAGCCCATCCAGCAAAGCTGGACGACCCACGTCGAAAAGTCCGACCACTGGGGAGGGATGAGATGTAGGATCTCCCCACGTGTGCCGGCCCACCCCGCCACGCATGTGCGCGGACACCATGGCCGTCGCGCCGCACTATTTACGACGGCCCCTACTCCGGAAAGGGAGTAACGATTCCTTTGGATAAAGGAATAAAAAGTTACCCCCACATTGCTGCTTCTTCCTCACTCACCTGGATCTTCCTTCGACCCTCACCCTGTAATACTCTCACGCCGCCATCTTGGTCTCAGACACAGGAACAAAATGAATGGCATCAATGACATCTAAATCTATGCCCCGTTCCATCGGGAACATTTTATTTAAAAACCAAGAATAAAGTAATCTTAAGCTAACGACAAATGAATTTACTTAAGTATGCCTTCGATGGCTTTCGATCTTAAATCTAAATTAATATAATATAGCATGGCTATGCTGTCATGGCTTACAAACTATCCTTACTAAAAATATCTTATGCTGGCCTTGCTCAGAAGGAGCTTTCAAAACTAAAACGTATGCCCGTGCAGGGGTATGTGGGTATATGCTTGAGCATATCCTCAGATGAATGTATAAATATATGTACCCACGAGCCGGTATCTGTGTATGGATAGGTATCTTTACACTCTTACATACATATATACGCTCGTTAACACGCCTCGTGCCCAAAAGGGACTTAAAATTCCTCTAGGCGGATCGCTTACAAACTACAACAGTCAATACCAGTAAAACAAATTGACGATACAAATTAATCCTAACATAAACGTTGAAGATGATATAGACTGACACGGGTAAACGTTTGAACGCGCGAATGGTAATCTAAGCCATAGAAAAACAAATACTGATCCGATCCCGAGTGGAGCTATCACGTTAGCTTACGGGTTTCTTTCGTTACTTCCTTTTATTTTTCTCTATATTTATTTATTTCTTATGTTCGAACTATTATTATTCCGAAAGACCGGAATCGAACTAATGAAGTGCGTACGGTGGTAGCTCTATTATGCTCTGACCCATACTCGCTGGTTGGTATGCGTTCACTCGCATCTCGCTTGGTCGTATTCTTAACCACAATTATCAGACAGAATGTTCAGGGCAGGTGCGACGTTATACAAGGTGGCGCAAAAGTAATCCTCCTATCAGAAAATGCTATAAATTTTGCGATTGACCCCAAATGTCAGTTCTGTTTTGACATTTGTGTTGTAAACACATGCGAAATACACGTTAATAAACAATGTTACGCTACACTGCTCCAGAACGCGGAATATTGGTGACTATTTATTTGAGCAATAATCGGTCGGTGACTTTGGCACAACGTGAATTTCGTCGCAGATTTCCTACCCGTCCAACTCCTACTGGTGAAACACTGCGACGTTTAGCCGCTCGCCTCGAAGAGACTGGCACAACACGAGATGCTGCCAGGCGTGGCAGACCCCGGAGTAGCCGTTCTGCAGAGAATATTGCTGCTGTAGCCGAAGATGTCATGGAAGCGCCGTCGACATCGACCAGACGACGTGCCACGCAAATGGGTATCAGTCGACGGTCTTTACAGCGAACAAGATTTGAAGATGTTTCCGTACAAAGTCCAGACGGTGCATCAGCTATTAGCTGCTGACCGCCAATCGCGTCTAACATACGCTCAAGCCATCCTTAATCACCACCAAGAGGAAGATGATTTTTCATCAAAAATAATCATGATTGATGAGGCCCATTTCCATCTTAGCGGGTACGTAAATAAGCAAAATGTACGCTTCTGGAGCACTGAAAATCCGCGTGTAACCCACGAAGAGCCATTACACCCGCTCAAAGTCACTGTATGGTGTGCTGTTTTCGCTGGAGGGGTCATCGGACCTTTTTACTTCGAAGACGTCGCGGGCCAAACGGTTACTGTGAATGGTGAGCGCTACAGAGCAATGATCAACGAGTTCTTTTTGCCGCAACTTGATGAATTGGGATTGGAAAACATGTAGTTCCAACAGGACGGTGCAACGGCACACACTGCACGTGCCACAACCGATATGCTGAAGGATGCATTTCCCGGGCGCCTAATCTCCCGTTTTGGCGATTTACACTGGCCAGCAAGATCGCCTGATTTGACCGCTCCAGACTTCTTTTTGTGGGGCTTTTTGAAGTCGCGGGTTTATGTCAACAAGCCTCAGACTCTTGCAGCTCTTAAAGACAATATCCGTCAAGAATGTGAGGACCTATCGCTGGAAGTTTTGGCCAAAGTGATGGAAAATGCCATAAAAAGGGCTCAAATGACAATCAACTGTGGCGGCGGCCATTTACATGACATCATATTCTCGACTTGATGTAAAAAAAATTAAAAGACCAAATAAAAATAGTCCACAAGAAGAATCAAAGTTTTTCGTTTTTTTTTTAAATTACAGAAACAAAACATCGGAAGGTTATTTTTGCGCCACCTTGTATAATTAAATGGTAAATATAGGCAATTTAATGAAGGCAAATAATATAATATAGTATCCGTGTTTCTTTGCACGCGGATATAGGGATAATTTGAAATTTGCATGTAAAATACAACAACAACTTATCCTATATACGCTAACTTTAGCGGGGATAGCTATCGCCGCTAAGTCAGTTAGCGGGGATAAACAGTGCTTCCAAAACCCATTTTCTTCCTTTCCGATGAACCGTTGCGATGAATTTGTCAGAAAATGTCAAAGTTTGACATCCCTCCGACCACTAACACATCCCGCCGAATATTTTGTTCGTGATTTTATTATTATTTTTTTTCAAACTTCATTATAAAGGTAATTAAATTTAGCAAATCTGTTAATGTGGAATTGTTTTTCATAATTTTAGAATATGCTTGGCAGCAATTTCAATTGGCGGAAGTAAATATTTTTCAATTTCAGGATTTTCAATACAAATTTCTTAAATACAACTTACAGCTGTGTCACGGTGCATGTCATAGGTGCATGTGTGCTGCCAAGTTTTTTTGATGAATTCTTAAGCGGCGATGGTCGTTTTCTGATGCCATCCCTATATCCGCGTGCAAAGAAACACGGCTAGTGCAGCTGTGTATCATTACTTACATGGTAACTCCTCCGTCGATGTGCGCACAGCGATGAATAAGTACCTGTACATGTTTAATTCAAAAAAGAAGATACTAAATTTACCATCTAGTAAATCTATTGCATTGCCGTGGCAAAATTCCTAATTAAAATTCTCGGTAAGTGAACGAACCAAAATAATGCACTGTCCCTCAGTACTGGGACGTGACTAGCACTTCATAAGTATGAGTGTGTGTGTGTGTGGGTACGAGTCCCACGAATAAAAGATCCGGATGCACTTGTCTCGTGACGAAAGGTGATAACCCCAAACCAACACTTGGACGTAAAGGTCATAGATCGTATCCGTAAAGGAGTCGCGATGTAGTGGGTGGTAAAGCCACCACTACTAAAGGGGAAACCCCTATAAGCCCGCATATGAAAAGCCCGCGTAACAAAAGCCCGCACGCCAAATTATGAAAAAGCCCGCAGCACAAAAGCCCGCATGCCATAAGCCCGCACAATTTATTTTCAGATTTAGCCCGCATATGATGCGGGCTTATTGTTTTGTTATTCACCTCATCACTTCAATTTTAAAATTTTTAAAGCCAATCAAATCGCTTGAAAGAAATATTTGTTCCGAGTAATATGGAGGGGGAGGGGGATGTAGTTATTCACCACACTCACCTCTTCCCCTCTTTTTTTTGAAAACGTGTAAAATCTCTTAAAAATTTTTTGGTCGTCCTAAAAAAGAACCGATTTATTTACCATATCCACCTCTACCCCTCATTTCCCCTCCTAAATTGAAATTGGTCAATATCTCTCATTGAATATTTAGCCGTCCTAAAAAGAACGATTTTGGTTCATAGAACCACCAATACACAAAATCACTTCACTTTCACTGGATTGGGAGCAACCGCACTGCTCCAGGCATCGACGAAGAATGCGACAATTCAGAAAAATACCACTTCTTATATACACTTTGTCGAAGACATTTCGAATTGAAAATATTTTTGACAACCAATCAAAACTCTTGCAGGATATTTTTTACACAACTTCCCTCTCCGTGATTCTCATGATTTCTTGCATCTTACAGATGGATTTCTGTGTGAATTCAATGGATTTTAAATGTACATTACTTCTATTTTAACACGCAATTGTTTAGGAAATAACCATAGCCCAAGTGCGGATAGTACATGTGTTGAATAGATGCTCTTACCATTGAAAAATAATAGCATTCCTCCCAATAAAAGAGAAAAAAGTTCATAAAATGGACAGAATTTGTATACATTTGATTAAAGCAGACCGCAAATCATGCGAGTAAATGGAGTTCATATTTGGAATTATTCGCTTATTTAGTGGAAAAACCAGTTTAAATTCTAAGATTCCGCGAGCGGGCTACATAGACCCGACATGATGCGCATAAATTCGCCTTATCTTTTCAATTCGGCGCTTATTTGCTTGTGTTTATGGCGCCTGCCAGACAACCAGCATATACCCTTAGCGGAGCAACGAAGTTGCGTGAGCGTGCTAAACCCTGCGGAAAGATAGGTGAAACCCTAAGATCCCGCGAAGCGGGCCACACAGAACGAACATTATGCGAATATATGGTTATAATCTTTAGAATTTGGCGCTAATTTCAGTGTTTATGGCGCCTGTTTAACATTTCTTCGACGTTAAGACGCAATTATCTTGGAAATAATCTGATCTCAATAGTGCAATAGTTGTCTATTCAAAGGAAGATTGACACTATTCCTCACAGTAAAAGATGAAAATGATGCGAATATATGGACATTATCTTTGGAGTTGAGCGCTAATATCATAGTGCTTATGGAGCCTGCCAGGCATAAAGCATATACCCTTAGCGGAGCAACGGAGTTGCGTGAGCGTGCTAAACCCTGCGGAAAGATAGTTGAAACTCTTAGATCCCGCGAAGCGGGCCACTCACAACAAAAATGATGCGAGTTAAATGGCATTATCTATGAAATTTGACGCTTATTTGTAAATGTTTATGGCGCCTGCCAGACAATAAGCACATACCCTTAGCGGAGCAACGGAGTTGCGTGAGCGTGCTAAACCCTGCGGAAAGATAGTTTAAATCCTTAGATCCCGCGAAGCGGGCCACCCACAACGAAAATGATGCGAGTTAAATGGCATTATCTATGAAATTTGACGCTTATTTGTAAGTGTTTATGGCGCCTGCCAGACAATAAGCATATACCCTTAGCGGAGCAACGAAGTTGCGTGAGCGTGCTAAACCCTGCGGAAAGATAGTTTAAATCCTAAGATCCCGCGAAGCGGGCCACCCAGAACGAAAATGATGCGAATAATTATCTTACAATTGGGGGCTTATTTGTTTGTGTTTATGGCGCCTGCCAGACAGCCAGCTTATACCCTTAGCGGAGCAACGAAGTTGCGTGAGCGTGCTAAACCCTGCGGAGAGATAGTTTAAATCCTAAGAACCCGCGAAGCGGGCCACCTAGGCAAAAATGATTACTAAAAGGATTTCCTTCTTCATTATTTTCAGAGTTTCGAATAGAAAAAAAGGATGAAAGGATGAAACAAACGAAACAAAAAAAGTGTATATAAACAATGCAAATAAGCGCCGAATTGAAAAGATAAGGCGAATTTATAGCCCGCTCGCGGAATCTTAGGATTTAAACTGGTTTTTCCACTAAATAAACGAATAATTCCAAATATGAACTCCTTTTACTCGCATGATTTGCGGTCTGCTTTAATCAAATGTATACAAATTCTTTCCATTTTATGAACTTTTTTCTCTTTTATTGGGAGGAATGCTATTATTTTTCAATGGTAAGAGCATCTATTCAACACATGTACTATCCGCACTTGGGCTATGGTTATTTCCTAAACAATTGCGTGTTAAAATAGAAGTAATGTACATTTAAAATCCATTGAATTCACACAGAAATCCATCTGTAAGATGCAAGAAATCATGAGAATCACGGAGAGGGAAGTTGTGTAAAATATATCCTGCAAGAGTTTTGATTGGTTGTCAAAAATATTATCAATTCGAAATGTCTTCGACAAAATGTATATAAGAAGTGGTATTTTTCTGAATTGTCGCATTCTTCGACGATGCCTGGAGCAGTGCGGTTGCTCCCAAAACAGTGCAAGTGAAGTGATTTTGTGTATTGGGTTCTATGAACCAAAATCGTTCTTTTTAGGACGACTAAATATTCAATGAGAGATATTGACCAATTTCAATTTAGGAGGGGAAATGAGGGGTAGAGGTGGATATGGTAAATAAATCGGTTCTTTTTAGGACGACCAAAAAATTTTTAAGAGATTTTACACGTTTTCAAAAAAAAAAGAGGGGAAGAGGTGAGTGTGGTGAATAACTACTTCACGCCATTTTCGAAGCCACAAAATATTTTCTATAAGAGTTTTGATTGTTTTACTTCAATTTCCAAAATCACAGAAAAGAGATTTCTTAAGGGGAACTTCATATTTCCCCATGACATGCGGGCTTTTGTGGTGCGGGCTTTTGTGGTGCGGGCTTTTGTGATGCGGGCTTTTGGGATGCGGGCTTTTGATATGCGGGCATTCGTGTGCGGGCTTTTGATATGCGGGCAAACGGACCCAACCCAGGGGTAAAGAGGGCGACTTAAATGTGCTTTCGCATTACATCCATACGGCGGATAATATTAATACATTTTCATTTAACGTATATTCGCTCGGACGTATTTCTTTTCTCTCGGGAAATTTTGACGACCTTTGGTCACATCACCCACCGCACGTCCGCGAGTGCTAGGGAAATTTTTCTTCTCACAAGTTTTTTTATGTGAATTCGAATCCTCTAAGGAATTCCTATCTTTAGTAGGGGTTGGGTCCGTTTGCCCGCATATCAAAAGCCCGCACACGAATGCCCGCACACGAATGCCCGCATATCAAAAGCCCGCATCCCAAAAGCCCGCACCACAAAAGCCCGCATGTCATGGGGAAATATGAAGTTCCCCTTAAGAAATCTCTTTTCTGTGATTTTGGAAATTGAAGTAAACCAATCAAAACTCTTATAGAAAATATTTTGTGGCTTCGAAAATGGCGTGAAGTAGTTATTCACCACACTCACCTCTTCCCCTCTTTTTTTTTTGAAAACGTGTAAAATCTCTTAAAAATGTTTTGGTCGTCCTAAAAAGAACCGATTTATTTAACATATCCACCTCTACCCCCCATTTCCCCTCCTAAATTGAAATTGGTCAATATCTCTCATTGAATATTTAGTCGTCCTAAAAAGAACGATTTTCGTTCATAGAACCCAATACACAAAATCACTTCACTTGCACTGTTTTGGGAGCAACCGCACTGCTCCAGGCATCGTCGAAGAATGCGACAATTCAGAAAAATACCACTTCTTATATACACTTTGTCGAAGACATTTCGAATTGATAATATTTTTGACAACCAATCAAAACTCTTGCAGGATATATTTTACACAACTTCCCTCTCCGTGATTCTCATGATTTCTTGCATCTTACATATGGATTTCTGTGTGAATTCAATGGATTTTAAATGTACATTACTTCTATTTTAACACGCAATTGTTTAGGAAATAACCATAGCCCAAGTGCGGATAGTACATGTGTTGAATAGATGCTCTTACCATTGAAAAATAATAGCATTCCTCCCAATAAAAGAGAAAAAAGTTCATAAAATGGAAAGAATTTGTATACATTTGATTAAAGCAGACCGCAAATCATGCGAGTAAAAGGAGTTCATATTTGGAATTATTCGTTTATTTAGTGGAAAAACCAGTTTAAATCCTAAGATTCCGCGAGCGGGCTACATAGACCCGACATGATGCGCATAAATTCGCCTTATCTTTTCAATTCGGCGCTTATTTGCATTGCTTATATACACTTTTTTTGTTTCGTTTGTTTCATCCTTTCATCCTTTTTTTCTATTCGAAACTCTGAAAATAATGAAGAAGGAAATCCTTTTAGTAATCATTTTTGCCTAGGTGGCCCGCTTCGTGGGTTCTTACGATTTAAACTATCTCTCCGCAGGGTTTAGCACTTTCACGCAACTTCGTTGCTCCGCTAAGGGTATAAGCTGGCTGTCTGGCAGGCGCCATAAACACAAACAAATAAGCCCCCAATTGTAAGATAATTATTCGCATCATTTTCGTTCTGGGTGGCCCGCTTCGCGGGATCTTAGGATTTAAACTATCTTTCCGCAGGGTTTAGCACGCTCACGCAACTTCGTTGCTCCGCTAAGGGTATATGCTTATTGTCTGGCAGGCGCCATAAACATTTACAAATAAGCGTCAAATTTCATAGATAATGCCATTTAACTCGCATCATTTTTGTTGTGAGTGGACCGCTTCGCGGGATCTAAGGGTTTCACCTATCTTTCCGCAGGGTTTAGCACGCTCACGCAACTCCGTTGCTCCGCTAAGGGTATATGCTTTATGCCTGGCAGGCTCCATAAGCACTATGATATTAGCGCTCAACTCCAAAGATAATGTCCATATATTCGCATCATTTTCATCTTTTACTGTGAGGAATAGTGTCAATCTTCCTTTGAATAGACAACTATTGCACTATTGAGATCAGATTATTTCCAAGATAATTGCGTCTTAACGTCGAAGAAATGTTAAACAGGCGCCATAAACACTGAAATTAGCGCCAAATTCTAAAGATTATAACCATATATTCGCATAATGTTCGTTCTGTGTGGCCCGCTTCGCGGGATCTTAGGGTTTCACCTATCTTTCCGCAGGGTTTAGCACGCTCACGCAACTTCGTTGCTCCGCTAAGGGTATATGCTGGTTGTCTGGCAGGCGCCATAAACACAAGCAAATAAGCGCCGAATTGAAAAGATAAGGCGAATTTATGCGCATCATGTCGGGTCTATGTAGCCCGCTCGCGGAATCTTAGGATTTAAACTGGTTTTTCCACTAAATAAGCGAATAATTCCAAATATGAACTCCATTTACTCGCATGATTTGCGGTCTGCTTTAATCAAATGCATACAAATTCTGCCCATTTTATGAACTTTTTTCTCTTTTATTGGGAGGAATGCTATTATTTTTCAATGGTAAGAGCATCTATTCAACACATGTACTATCCGCACTTGGGCTATGGTTATTTCCTAAACAATTGCGTGTTAAAATAGAAGTAATGTACATTTAAAATCCATTGAATTCACACAGAAATCCATCTGTAAGATGCAAGAAATCATGAGAATCACGGAGAGGGAAGTTGTGTAAAATATATCCTGCAAGAGTTTTGATTGGTTGTCAAAAATATTTTCAATTCGAAATGTCTTCGACAAAGTGTATATAAGAAGTGGTATTTTTCTGAATTATCGCATTCTTCGTCGATGCCTGGAGCAGTGCGTTGCTCCCAATCCAGTGAAAGTGAAGTGATTTTGTGTATTGGTGGTTCTATGAACCAAAATCGTTCTTTTTAGGACGACTAAATATTCAATGAGAGATATTGACCAATTTCAATTTAGGAGGGGAAATGAGGGGTAGAGGTGGATATGGTAAATAAATCGGTTCTTTTTAGGACGAACAAAATTTTTTTAAGAGATTTTACTTGTTTTCAAAAAAAAATAGGGGAAGAGGTGAGTGTGGTGAATAACTACATCCCCCTCCATATTACTCGGAACAAATATTTCTTTCAAGCGATTTGATTGGCTTTAAACATTTTAAAATTGAAGTGATGAGGTGAATAACAAAACAATAAGCCCGCATCATATGCGGGCTAAATCTGAAAATAAATTGTGCGGGCTTATGGCATGCGGGCTTTTGTACTGCGGGCTTTTTCATAATTTGGCGTGCGGGCTTTTGTTACGCGGGCTTTTCATATGCGGGCTTATAGGGGTTTCTCTTTACCCCTCTACTTAGAAAAAAAACTACCCCACTAACGATAAGCATGCACACTAAAAATAAGTTAAAATCACTAAATCTGGATATGCTCGCGCTGCCGCTGATGCAGGTGGTGCTGCTGCAGATGCTGCAACTGGTGTAGTGTAGTGCTGAGGCCGCTAGTGGCCGAAATAAAGGTGGGATCCCTGTGGGATCCAATATAGATGTGGTCGACGAGACCAGAAGAATAAAGTTGGGGTCCTTGGGACCCTTTGTGTGCTGTGGCCGCTGGTGGCCGAAATACAGTTGAGGTCGCTTGTGACCGAATTAAAGCTGAGGTCTCGTGTATGGACCGAATTAAAGCTGGGGTCTCTTGGACCAGGATAAAGATGTGGTCTCTTGGACCAATTTAAAGTTGTGGTCTCTTGGACCAGCCTATATAGATGGAGAAGAACGCATTAGTATTCGAATTGCGCGTTGGTTCCGAGTGGTTTCAAGAAAACTTACCTCGACGTTGTACGTCTGTTGTCTGGAATACTTGTGGAGATGACGATGAATCATCCACTGCCGATTGGAGTAGTTGCGGTTGCTCCCGGCACCAGATGGTGGAACTCGCCTTCCTTTTGACCTCGTGATGCCGAGCCGGGGAACATTCGTTCCACGTGACTGCTGTGGTTCACGTTCTCCGCCGTAATTGCGCACGGAAATCGCTTCCTCGCGGTTAAAAACTCTGTTCCTCTCTATGAACGAGTGCCAAGTCGCTTCCCCGGGTGATGCTTCCGGATTTTAGGGCGGCCTGTCCACGGAGAAGTTCTGGAAATTCCCGAATGTGGGTTTCGCTGCCGCGCTTTCTTGTATTGGATGGCAGAGAGGGTGTGCCTCCACTCCTCGTGCGTCGTCCGTATTTTAGAGGTGCCGCTGCCGAGATGGCTTCGGATTACCGAATTTACCTTCTATAAATCTCTTCCTCCTGTGGAGAGAATATTCCGTCCGTCCGAACTGATGCTTTTAAAATGTCTGACACGCCGTCGCTCGCTGCATTTTCTCTTGATTGTTAGGTGGCTGCGAGTGAGTGCGTCCGAAGCCTCTTAGGTGGTTTGCATGTGAAACCTGATTTTTGCTTTCGATAGTTTGCATGCGAAACTGGGTTTTTGGTTTTTGGTGGTTTGCATGCGAAACTTGTTTCCTTTGGGAAGGTGGCATGGTTTGTTACACACCTTTAGGTTTTCCAAGACTTCCTGGATAGTCAGTGGTGGAGTAGTGGATGGATGTTGTATTTGTATTGGAAGGACTGCACAATCTTTCCGTAATGTAGCGGGTTGTACAAGGTGGCGCAAAAATAACCTTCCGATGTTTTTTGGCTGTAATTTAAAAAAAAAAAAAAAAAAAGTCACCAATATTCCGCGTTCTGGAGCAGTGTAGCGTAACATTGTTTATTAACGTGTATTTCGCATGTGTTTACTACACAAATGTCAAAACAGAACTGACATTAGGGGCCAATCGCAAAATTTATAGCATTTTCTGATAGGAGGATTACTTTTGCGCCACCTTGTAGATGATATACTATGTCGACGATAGTAAGTAAGTAAGTAAGTAAGTAAGTAAGTAATTAAGTAGAGCTTGTTGGTGAGTGGTGGATAACTGGTTTATTGATTAATTTCTTACGCTATTTATACAATATTGAACTTAACCTAATGCTTACGATAACTTATTCTATGACCCCAATGGTAATTGTGGCAGTATTGCACTCAATGTGCTGCGTAAGCTGACCTGAATATACGGCCCATACTATTTGTAACGTTGCAATTAGTGCTTACCCAGCTGGTGGCATAATTGTATGTGGAATTATGTGGTGTTTGTTGGTTTACAATGGGGTTACTCTGGTCGTGGCCTACTGTGCAAACTATGTGCAAACATTTTGGGGCCCCTCAGGTGCAGGTGTGGACAGCGGATGTAGTTCGAATCTGCGTTGTGGTGTGGCTGGCTTCCTCGTTGGAGTGGAAGTGGAACTTGGTTGCTCAGGTTTGGCGGGTGATGGGAATGTATGTGTTTGACGTGTTTGATATTTGTAGAATGCGAGTAAACCTAGCAGGATTATTGAGATTGTGATTGATCCTGACGCGGCATGATGTCCTAGTGTCTTCCATGTGCTTGATTGATCGGGCTGAGGGTGCCTTTCTTCCTTTATGGTTGTGATGAACTGGTCGTCGGATTTCAAGACTGTTTCCAGTGCTGGTACTGGTTGCGAATCGTGTTTGAGAATCCTTAAACTTGACATGTTGAATGTTAGTGGTTGGTTGAAGGTTGCTTTTATAGGTATGGTCTCTATTATGGTTGCAGTTAACAGGTTGAACTTGGTTTTAATGATGCAGCCATTGTCGATCTGCACTAGTCCTACTTCCTTAAGTTCGATGTCTTCATGTACCCCATTGCATATGACTGCGGCTGATGTCGGCTTATTGTTGATGTAGAGCCAGGTGTTGATTTGGAATACATGTTTGAATGTTAGGTAGGGTACCTTGATCTCGGTGTATGTGCATGCAACCTTGTTATGCTGTTTGTATAGCTCGTCAATGATGCAGTTGGGGTTGGTGTCTATTCTACTGACAACTGTTGGAGTGCAGAGCCACTCGTGTCTTTGCTGGTTTGCTCAAATTATGTTTGGCTATTGTAGTCTGTTGCAATTATTGAATTTTGGAGGACGGGGAGTATATAAGAGTCGTTTACTACTCTTTTGGGTATTGGAGTTATCTTAACCATCGTATATGTTGTCGATGTGATCAAAGGGAGGAACCACTGTCCAATAACGTGTGTCTCATTCCTCTTCGCATTCATTCTACCGCCTGGAGTCGGTACTATGCTGATATTTGGTGGTAGTTGTTTGGACGCCTTTTGTATCAGCGTTATCAGATCGCTCGGTGCTATGCTTTCCAACACGTCTGCCCTCTGTAGTATTACCTTCATCAATGTATGGTATCTGTCTTCGTATTCTTCTAAAATCCCGGTCACCAGGTCGTAGGCTGTCAACAAGTGTACATTTATGCGGTTGGTGTCGATAGTGGAGAACCAACCTTGTATCTTGTTTATTTCTGTGGTGGCTTGGGTTAGCTTGGTGGTGAATACATTCATTTTTGGTGCAGCGTTCGTTCTAACTCGTGTAACTGAGTGGTTGTTGTAAGCATTAACGCGGACTGCTGTTTACTCATGTGTAGCAGATTTTGCTGATTCTGGTTGAGTGAGTTGATATCTGCATAGACTCCGTCGTTTACACCAAAAATGTCTTGTAGCATATTTCCGAAGATTCCTCTTCTCTGTCTGGACGGCGAGGGCTGCTGAAGTATGGCCATGTCCTTCAGTATGCGGTTTTGCTTTTCTTGGATGTGATGTACAAGCATTGAACAATGGATTTCTTGGGCATGCTGTTTCGCTAGGCCACAGGTTGTGGCCATTGGGGAAACTGCGCCTTCTATGAGCTTCGCATCCTTTGTTGTATTAATTCCATAGAGAACTTCAAGTCGGAGTGTTCCTCTTTGGATTTTCGCTTCTCCCATATGTTCCACGTATAGTCCCGGTGTTGGGTACGTGATTGAATATTCCGCTTTTCCCAGTTTTAACATCAACATCAGTAAAAGAATGGCGGTGAACGCGGCTCTTTGTTCCTGCCTTCTTTTCCGGTAGTCGGTTATTGACACGTATCGTTTCGCTGGAGTTGCTTCTGGATGGTCTTGCACCTTCTTGTTATTTAGCATCTGACCTGAACCTTGTTTCTCCTGATGGGCGGTATTATCATACCCCGTAACCGGATTGATTCGGCGTTTTCGGGACTTGTTGCGCGTACTTACTGTTTGTGCGATGCCCTGGTATGCAGTGACAATTGTTGTTGCTTGTATTTCTGCTGTTTCTACTTCATCGATCGGTAGTTTGCAGATTTTTGAGATTGGTCGTGTTAGCGTTGTATTTCCTTTGCAGCGTACGTCAACGACTCTAACTCGGTGTTCTGTTCCTGGGTATGTTCTTGTAATTCTGCCGAGAAGCCATTTTGCCGGGGGTAGGTTCTCCTCCTTAATTACACATAAGTCTCCAGTCTTAATGTTGGCGTACGGTTTGGACCATTTGGTGCGCTGCTGCAATTGTTGAAGATATTGCGTTGACCATATCTTCCAAACGTCTCTCGATAATTTTTCCACTAACCTCCATCTCCTTAATGTGCTCACATTCCTTTCTTCGATTAATGGTCCGGGTGGACCTATCAATGCTGACCCAATTAAGAAGTGACCTGGTGTTATTGCGTTGTAGGCAAATGGATCACTTGTTAGTTGGCACAGCGGTCGCGAATTTAGACATGCCTCAATTTGATATAGCACCGTGGATAGTTCTTCAAAGGTTAGCACAACCTCGCCGATGACACGATTCATGTGGTACTTCACTGATTTTACCGCGGATTCCCATATCCCTCCGAAGTGGGGTGCTGCTGGTGGGTTAAAATGCCATTGTACCCCCTCAATTGCCAACAGTTTTGATACGTGTGCCTCGGCTGTTTGAATGGCCGTTCGGATATCTTCGTCCAATTTTCGAGCGGCGCCAACGAAGTTAGTTCCGCAATCGCTGTACATGTGAGTACATAACCCTCGACGAGCTGTGAATCGCTTAAATGCCGCTAGGAATGTGTCTGTCGTCAGATCGCTGACGGCTTCTATGTGAACGGCCTTCGTTGACATGCACACAAATATAGCCATATATCCCTTGAAGCATGACAGCCCTCTGGTTCTAGAAGCTCGAATTTTAAGTGGGCCGGCATAGTCTACGCCCGTGTGTGTGAACGGTCTAGCGGGTGTCACCCTGGGCGCTGGGAGGTTCCCCATCTGCTGCTCCATGGTTTTTCCTCTTATTCAAGTGCATGTAATGCATTGATGGATATGCTGTCTTACTGCGCTTCTGCCATCAATCACCCAATACTGTCGTCGTAATAAGGCTAATGTTGCTTTGTTCCCACCGTGAAATGTTTTTTCGTGGGCCGCGCTTATTATTAGCGTCGTAAGTGCACCTTTCTTGGGTATGATGATCGGGTGTATTTCATCGTGTGTAAGTGCTGATTTTTGGAGCCGCCCTCCTACTCGTAATACGTTGTCCTCGTCGAGATACGGCATTAGCTGCGTAAGCTTGCTCCTTGTTGGTAACAAACATTTTTTCTTCAGTTTTGAGATTCGTATCATTATTTTTGCCGTGATGATAACCGGTGTTAACCATCCAAGCGGATCAAATATTTTGGCTATTTCTGACAGCAGTGTTCTCTTCGTTGCCTCGTTATTAGTTGGTCGAGCATTCACCTTTATCTGAAATTGGTCAGTCCGTGGAGACCAGTATATTCCTAATGCCTTGATGGTGTCGTTGTCTGCTATTTCAAGGATGCCCTTTTCTCTGTTGGTGGCTGATATTGCCGTTAGTAACTCGGCGTTATTGCTTGCCCATTTTCTCAGCCTGAGACCTCCTGCTTTCATTAACTTGTCGACTTCCTGTTGTAGTAGTTTTGCCTCGTGGATCGTATTCGCTCCAGACATCATGTCGTCGACGTAGAATTCTTCTTTTATTACCCTGGCAGCATTAGGGTACTTCTTCGCTTCATCTTGCGCGAGTTGACGCATTGTATTCATCGCTAAATAAGGCGCAGCTGAGGTACCATATGTTACTGTGGTCAGCGCGAATTCTTGGATGGGTTGTTCAGGGATTGCTCTCCATAATATGCGTTGGTAGTTTTGGTCTCGCTGGTCGATTTTGATCTGTCGATACATCTTTTCTACATCGGCTGTGAATACGTATTTGTATTTCCGCCAACGCAGTAGTATTGATGATAGGTCCGCTTGCAGGCAAGGCCCAATGAGCATGTTGTCGTTCAAGCTTATGACATTGCTTGTTTTGGATGATGCGTCGAACACCACACGCAACTTTGTTGTTGTACTTTCTGTCTTTATTACCGCTTGGTGGGGCATGTAGTACACTTCGTCGTCAGGCTGTTGGCTTACAACTGGTTTCATATGTCCCAAAGCGAGATACTCTTGCATGAACCTCCTATATTCCTTTGCAAGATTTGGATCTGCCCTTAACCTTTTCTCCAGCTGCAATAACCTTGCCAATGCTCGTCTTATTGAGTTGCCCAGCGGTTGCTTGTTTGCTTTGAATGGTATCCTGACGGTGTAGGAACCATCCCTATTCCTCATATGGGTTCTTTTGTAATGCTGTTCGCATTGGTTGTCTTCTTGCCCTTCGGTCTTCTCAGTTAGTGGTTCCTCCAGTTCCCAAAATTTTCGCAATTGTGTATCCAGTTTGGTTAGTTCCAGTTTGGAGATCATTGCTACCACCTTTATTTTGGTTTGAGGAGTAGGCACTCTTCCAGAGATGACCCAACCTAGTTCTGTGTTTTGTGCAAGAATTCCTTTTTCGGTTTTTCGTATGCCTTCCCGTATAATGTATGTATACACATCGGCTCCTATTATCATGTCAATTGGCCCGGGTTGATTATACGTTTGGTCTGCTAATACACAGTTCGTCCATGGTATTGTACTCGTGACATGTGTGTTTGGAAGTTGTTTGGTTAACTTGGTTAGAATTAGCGCTTCAACGTTGGCCTTGAATGAGGACGGGAATTGTGGTTGAATTTGCATTTGTACCTTTCCCAATGACGTTGCGGCATTTGTTGCTCCTAGTCCGGATACCTTGGCATACGTTTTTGATCTTGGTAGCGCCAGTAGTTGAGCTGCATTCTCCGTTATAAATGACACTTGTGACCCTGTGTCGATTAAGGCGCGCAGTAATTCCTTTTTTCCATTAGCTGTGGTTGCTTTGACTATTGCTGTAGCTAGCAGTACATCTGTACTTTGTTCCGCCACCGTGTTTTGTACCTGGATTGGCTTACTTGTCCCTTGTGTCTCTGGGTGAATCAGTGTGTGGTGTTGTTTCTTGAACTTAGAGCATGTGCGCTGACTATGACAGTTTGTATCTGCCGTGTGGTTAAGACAGTTCTGGCATAGGTTTAGGCGTCTTACTGCATAAAAGCGCTGTTGACTACTTAGTGCCAGGAATGCATCGCAGATGTAAATGGTGTGTGCCTTTTGGCAGTACAGGCATTTCTGGTCGGTAGTCGTGGCGTAGTTTCGGACTATTGGCCCCTTTGGGTGGGGTTTGTACGTTGGATGATCACGTCTCCTGTTTTCCCCTAAGGCCTCTAGTGCTTCGAACCTGGTCGTTAGGAAGCTGTAGAATTGGTCGAATTCCGGAATCTCCTTTGTACTGTGAAGTGATTGTTCGTAAAACTTTTGGGATTCGTAATCCAGTTTTTGTATCATTTGGTGCACAATTATTGGTGCCCATGACGTTGTGTCGATGCCAAGGTTCGCTATTCCATGCAGACATTCCTTTGTTGTGTCATGCATTCTTTTTAGTGCGTTACTCGACTCTGTTTCCATTTTTGGCAGAGTGAATAACGTCTGTAGATGAGTAGAGAGTATTTTCCTTTTGTTGTCGTATCTCTCCTTTATGAGCCTCCAAGCTACGCTGTAGTTGCGGCTGCTGACCTCTAGGTGGGTTATGAGTTTGGCTGCTTCTCCCCTTAAGTTACTTTTAAGGTACCTCATTTTTTCGACATCAGCCAATTTTTTGTTTGAATGGATAAGCTGGTTGAAGAGGTCTTCGAACTCTACCCAAGTGTTGAATTTTCCTTCGAACGTTGGTATTTGAAGGTTGGGAAGCCGTATTTCGTTTTCGACTAGCGTGTTCCTTGCTTGGTTTTCCATTTCCCGCAATGAGATGACCGCCTCCGAATAATTCTTCCGAAGACCCTCCACTTGGGTTGTCATGATTGCTGCCTCATTTTCGTCTTCTGTAAACATCAGCACTTCTTTATAACTCGCTTCAAGCTTTCTCCATTCTTCACTTATGTTGTTAACTTGAAATTGTATGCAAGCATTACTCATACCCACACTCAAATTCACTAATTCCAATTGTTTTGAGAATGACGTAATGCGAATTTGAGCTCGCTTCCGCCTTAGCGCCTGTAGGTCATTGGGTGAGCCATTCGACGTTGCGTTGTTGTTTGTCGTGTTTATCGTTTGCTGGTCATCGTTTTCTTTCGACGCGCCAATTTTTTGTTCGACTGTAGTCTTGATTTGCTCTAGTGCATTTTTGTATGATGTAAGTTTTTGATCGATTTTGTTCTTCAGTTGCTCTACTTGGTTGAAGAACCTTGTAGTGAAGTAATCGCGATCGGGTTCGTTTTGTTTTTCAATTTCTCTATGTAGTTTTAGAAATATCTCCCATAGATTGTTGGCTTCTTCCGATTTTCTCTCGATGAAGTCTTGCGTTCTTCTTCATGTAGGCTCCTTCCCGATCTGCTCCAGCAGTTTGGCGAATGTGGCGCCGATCTGTTCTTGCTGGTTGGTCAGATTCTCCATGGTACGATGCGTCTGGTGGGCACTGTCTAATGGATTAGAAGGGGCTTTTGTGTTAACGTGATTGTTCGATGTATGTTTTTCCCTTCTCTGGGAGTGTGGAGACCGTGTGACTGGGAGACTGGGGTATACTTTTGCTTCACTGAACGCGGGCGGTTCGTAAGTAGGATCGAAGGACCAAATGGATAGTCAGTGGTGGAATAGTGGATGGATGTTGTATTTGTATTGGAAGGACTGCACAATCTTTCCGTAATGTAGCGGGTTGTAGATGATATACTATGTCGACGATAGTAAGTAAGTAAGTAAGTAAGTAAGTAATTAAGTAGAGCTTGTTGGTGAGTGGTGGATAACTGGTTTATTGATTAATTTCTTACGCTATTTATACAATATTGAACTTAACCTAATGCTTACGATAACTTATTCTATGACCCCAATGGTAATTGTGGCAGTATTGCACTCAATGTGCTGCGTAAGCTGACCTGAATATACGGCCCATACTATTTGTAACGTTGCTATTGGTGCTTACCCAGCTGGTGGCATAATTGTATGTGGAATTATGTGGTGTTTGTTGGTTTACAATGGGGTTACTCTGGTCGTGGCCTACTGTGCAAATTATGTGCAAACACTTGCGATGGAAACCGTGAAGGAACACATAACCTGCACCTCAAACTCTATCGTGGCGCTTGTTCGAGTCTCGTGCACAGACTGAGCTGGTCGGGCCACGTCGTTTCCTGTTCTACTCGTTTTACCTTTCTTGTCTGTCTCTCGTCTTCTTTTTTCTTTTTTTTTTTAAATTTTTTTTTCTTTTTTTTTTGTATTTTTTTCTTGTTATATAATTCCTATTTCAAACTATAGGTGGTCGATCTTGTACTTTGTTATGTTATGGTTTCTTATTGGGGACGGTGGGATAATTTATTTTTACTGCGGGGATAGGATGGGATAAGGGGGGTTTTCCGATCTGCGCTTTAGCTGGTTCGGTGTTGGAGAAGGCGGTAGGCCTTTATCTCCGTATGTCCTTCGAATGCACCATTCCCAGGTCATTCTCTTGGTCATCTACCAATTGGTACAAGATTCCAACTACCTTGGTTACTCTAGCTTTGCGGCAAAACTTCGCATTAATGCTTGTATACTTCGTCTCCAACTTTGTATCGGACCGGCTTACTTCGAAGGTTGTACTGCTGTTCATACTTGGTGTGCGCTTTGGCCAGAGATTCTTTGACGTGTGCGTAAAGGATGTTCATTCGGGTAGACTTGGGTAAGAGTTCGATTTCGGAGTTGTTCAATCCATTGAGCTGGCGAAGCAGTTGATATTCGCTTCCGTGCTCCATCATACGTTTTCCGAAGACAGCCTCATATGGCGACATGCAAGTAGCGGCGTGGACTGCGGTTCTCAACGCCCTCCATATGGGCTGGAGGTGAGCGTCCCAAGTCGAGTGATCGTTGCCGATATAGGCTCGAATCGCGCTAAGGATCGCGTAGTTTACTCGCTCGCTCGCATTCCCCTGAGGTGCATTTGCTGCTGTCCTCAGATGCTTGATGCCATGGGCATCCGTAAATTTCTCGAATTATTTACTCACGAACTGGTTCTCGTTATCTGATAGCATCGTTTCAGGTACACCGAAGATGGAAAAGACTTCGTCTCTTAGGAATTGTACCGTCGCCTCGGTCATCGCTCGTCGTATCGCACGAATCAAAACGACTTTGGAAAATTGATCCAGAGCGATGATAATGTGGATATTCCCACGCTTCGATCGAGGGCACGGACCTAAGAAGTCCGTGTAAATGTGCTGAAACGGACGGTCTACTTCAAATCCTTTGCCCATTTCCGCGCGTAAAGTGCGGTTGGACGACTTGGTGGATTTGCAGATTTCACAATTGCTGATAAATTCTTTCACATGCGCTGCCATGAGTAGTATGTTTTGGTAGCTTGATGGACTATAAAAGTTGCGGAGCTCAAATTTGTAGGTAGCTTGACGGACTATAAAAGTTGCGGAGCTCAAATTTGTAGGTAGCTTGATCTACACTGAAAGTTGCGGAGGTCAAATTTGCGGGTCAACACTGATAAGCATTGCGGTAAGAGATAAGCCATATCTATTGTTGTCGTTGGAGGTAAAATTTGTAGGTCAACATTGATAAGCCATATCTGTAGTAGTTAATTAATTTATTTCTGCTAAAGATGTCGTTGGAGGTCAAATTTGTAGGTCATCATTGATAAGCATGGTGGGAATTTGTAGATACGTTCTGGTACATCCCAATGTGTTGGACACTGATAAGCAGTGATTTTGCACTTTATAGTCAACACATGGCGATACATTAGAAAAATGTAAAAAATACATCTGGTCTTTGCGGTTAGAGATAAGCCATATCTGCTGTGGTTAATTAATTTATTTGTGTTAAGGATGTTGTGTCGAATTGTATGTAAAAATGATTGCGATGGTCATATAAGTCAGCCTATTTGATGATTGCGAAGTGTTATAAGTCGAGTGGAATTGTATTTAAAGTAACAGTTGAATCATTTCAAATTAGCAAGTGTGGGAGAAATATATTAATAAATCTTTGTTGTTGTTGGTGAATTTAATTAAAATAAAAGCCTTGGAATTGAATATTTGTAGATACCATTGTTTGATGGGGTCATGACATTTTAAATTACCAGAATTCATTAATAACAAAAAGGTTGTTATCAATGTTAAGAACCGTGACATATACTGTTTCAAATGGTCAATAATATCAGCTGTAAATCCAAACGTGTCGAAGCCTCATTTCCCATATTCTTATAACATACCGGATATAACGAGTGATTGTATCGTCACTGCAAATATGATGTTAAATTTTAAAGATCTCGTTTTTCCTTTGGGAATTGATCAGATATGCAAATTTGAAGCACAAAATCAAATAAGTGTAAATGTGTTTGGGTACTCGAATGATGATGGCAACAGTAAACAATGTATTGAAGGTCCATACTACTTGACAAAAAATGAGAAACCATTGTACATAAACTTGTTATATTGCAAAAATAACGAAGCGTCACACTATGTATGGATCAAATGTTTGAGTCGGCTTCTACGCGATAGGATACTTACAGTGAAGAAGAAAAAACTATACTTTTGTAATAGTTGTTTGCGGCATTATTACAATGAGGAAAGTTTACAAAAACATAAGAAAGAATGCACTCATGTGATAGGAGACAAATACAATAAAGTTTTCAAATGTTGAAAAGTCTGTCAGTGTACCTTTCGTGATATATGCAGACTTTGAAAGTATTTTACTACCTGTCAGTACTTGTCTTCCTGACCCAACAATATCATCAACAACAACAACTCAACAACCTGTTCCTTGAGCATTTGTATACTATATTAATTGTTTTTTTGATAAACGCAAGAATGCAATGAGGACGTTTACAGGTAAGAAGTTTGCTATTTTTTTCTTTTTGTTGTTTTAATAATTTTATTTTTATTTTGTAGGACCAGACTGTACGAGACAATTTATCATGAAGTGAAGACATTCAACGTCTGTATGCTGATTACTATAAATATGCAGTACCGATGAAAGAACTCACAACGCAACAGCAATGGTGTCAGGTGAACGATAAGTGCTGCGTATTTTGTGGGAAACCATTTGTAGAATTCCAGTACGTGCAAAAATGTACTCTTTAACAATTGTTGATGGTGCTTCTGTTCAGAAAGCAAAAGGGATCAAGAAATCTGTATCTTCTCTCTGCTTGGATACTCAGATGAAGAGATCATTAAAAATTTTGTTTCCAAACATTATGTGCGTCATTCAAAGAAGCAATGATGCTCTGCAAATAAAATTGTAAGATATGGTTATACGCACTTAAATAAAGCTCATACACATATAGTTAATGTTTAGTTTAGTTAATACATAAATAAAAATTTGTTCTGGAAAAATAATGTTTGTTATCAGTTGGAAATTGGATCGCTTCCCTCGGAACCGTTCTATGGAATAACAAATGGCATGTTGCGGTTGAGGTCATAATGATATGATAACATTATTATTTTGTTTCACTATATGTATATATTTGAAATGGTATACGAGTCTATAGCGTTAATTTATATTCTTATTTCACAACACCATGGGTTGATGTCATAATGATATGATAACATTATTATTTTGTTTCACTATATATATATATATATATTTGAAATGGTATAAATAGTGTGAATTCATATTCTTATTTCACATTGTACATTATTCACAACATCATGGACGTTCAGGAAGAACTAAATAGCATCGAGAGCAGGAGCAGTTTCAAGGAAACAAAAAAGCTCAATACCCTAGTAAAGGGACAGCGATATGATATTGAAGAAATCAAAGTTTGTACAACCAAATTTGGGAAGAAGATGTTGTGTATCTTCAAAGACTTTCAAGTAAGTACAAACATTTAAATAAATAAACAATATAATTCTATATACCTACTTTTTTTCTCCTCTAAATAGATATTTCTTCCGGATCGGTATGTTAATTTAACAGAGGAGACAAGAATGGTGATCAACCAAACACCATTCACGCTAACCTATATTGGTCCATTGGGTAGATCATCCAATATTGAAATTGTAAAAAAAAAAGATTAATAAAAAACTGTGTTTTTCTTTTACAAATAATGTAATTAGTTGTTTTTTATTTATTGATTTTTTTCTTGGAAATTTATAGAGCTACAAAAAATTGGATTCATTTACATTTTTTTTGATTATATTGCAATTTACGAAAATAGTGTGAATTCATATTCTATATACCTACTTTTTTTCTCCTCTAAATAGATATTTCTTCCGGATCGGTATGTTAATTTAACAGAGGAGACAAGAATGGTGATCAACCAAACACCATTCACGCTAACCTATATTGGTCCATTGGGTAGATCATCCCATATTGAAATTGTAAAAAAAAAAGATTAATAAAAAACTGTGTTTTTCTTTTACAAATAATGTAATTAGTTGTTTTTTATTTATTGATTTTTTTCTTGGAAATTTATAGAGCTACAAAAAATTGGATTCATTTACATTTTTTTTGATTATATTGCAATTTACGAAATTACGTATGAGCAAACTGTTCTCCAAGGCACAGCAACCAGCAGCATCATGATTTGGACATTTTGTAAATGAAGAGTTGTTCTGTCGCAGAGATTTAAAATTCTGACATCCAAAGTCTTCAACGTTAACCACCTGGAACCAGTTGTCGTCAAAGATGTCTTCTATCCACTTTGTCTTCTCTGTTCCCTTAACATAGATCATTGTAACTATGGAAATGTTTTCCTTTAAAAACTTCTGCACACTTTTAATGTTGACGGAACCAGCACTCCAAGCCAGATGATGATGGTTGCTTCCCAACCAAATGGCTTGTTTTCGAGATTTCATTGTTAATCTCTCAAAGGGGAATGGTGGTTCGATTAAAAAATTTTGATATTCGTTAAAGTTGAAAGTTACAGCCAGTTCTTTTATTATGAAATTGTTGTTTTCAATTTTGAATCCTTGTACATCGATTGTTATAAAATCTACCACAACCATTTTTATATTGGTGAAAAAAATTATTTTTTTTTTAATGATTAAACTTTTCTAAAAGAAAGCGTGCGTATCCAATGAACACAAGTTTGTTAATGAAATTTGTTTTAAATAACTCGCTTGACATCACCTGTAAGCGGTGTATACTCAATTATACGATCATGTATGAGTACACAGTATGCAGAAGTTTTATCTGGAATATTCTTTGTTGTATAAAATTCCACTCTTATATCTAGGGGTCCTGTTTTAATAGCTTCGTTTTGATGTGTTACATCGACCACAATGATTGGTGCGACTTTCTTGAAATCCTGACGCGATAAAATAGGTTGAGGGTCGCGCATGTAATAGCTTTGTTGAAATTTTATATACATATCATACAAGATGGCATAACGGTTACGATCAAATTTAAGATTGAGATCATCATAAGGATATGAAACAGAGTTAATATGCACTTTAACATTACTCAAATCACAGTGCTGAAATTGATTTGCAGACTGGAAGATTATTAAAATAAACCGTGGTCTCTCGCTTTGTGGAGAAAGTTTAACATTCCACAGATTGTGTAGTCCTTGTGATAGTACAGGATTGTAATGACAATCCCAGCTCCGAAATGCTATTGTTAAACGTCGTCCGCTATTTATGGTTTTTAGAACTTCCAGTTTTGAAAAATCAGCTAGTTGTATATGAGGCATCTTCCATGTAATATTATTTATGTTTAATTGTATTTTCTCTTTATCATCAGTGGAAAAGAACGAATTCAGATCAGATTTTGAACGAAGTAATATGAGCTCATGCTTAGAATTCAAAACAATTTTATTAAAGTCCTCGGCAAAACCCATGAGCATTTTGAGTGGTACACAAAAATTGAAATATCCGTTCTCTAGTTCATTGCCATCTTTTATAAACCATCCTGCAATTTTCAACATTTGACTCTCATTAGTATTTAGGGAGACATCATTTTTAACCGTTGTCGTAACACCTAGATATCGTGTACGGTCTACTTCAATTCCATTAATTTCATATCGAATCTCATCAAAGAGGATTGCTACGCAATTGTTTTTCATTTTTATATTATGTGATATTTTGTTACCCTCCAATGTTACAATACCCTCGATATAAATGTAACTATCACTAGGTAGCACATAGAGATCCTGATTCAGAATCGATATTCTTATTTCGTCATTACTTTTAAATGATTGCAAATATGGTGTGTAGCTATGATATTCTTTTTTTGTGATGTTTTCATCATAAACCGGCTTTTGTAAGACATTCAATACTTGACTCATGATTTATGTTTTTTTGTTTTGTTTCAGCTGGAAACCTAAATACTCCTTAGTGATTGCAGTTAATTTTTTTCTTTTTCGCGATGGCTTCTTCCTAATCACTGTTTTTGGTTGTGTGACTGATAGTGAAGAAATGATCGAGGGTGTTGAATTAATGTAGTTTTTTGTTGTAAACAATCATTGATCCTTTGGTTTTAAATGAAGCTCTTACAGTTATTGAACTTATCTGTCGGGTGGTTACTGGTAAATAAATGACATTTTTAGGAATTTCATCTAATTTATATCCAGGTTTACAATTTAGCGAGAACTGATGAAGGGTGTGTGCTGGTGCATTATTAATATATGAACCTGCTACAATGTTACATTCAATACGTACTTCATTGACTTTTGTTATATTGATAGGCAAGTCTGATTCATAATCCACTCCTCCTTTTAATTTTCTCTTCCCGAAACCAATTAATGAACCAATTGTTCGATTTGCACTAAAATCGATATCATCACTACAATAAATTTCGGTTTTCAATGTATTGTAATTGGCTTCAATATAAAATTCTCCTTTTTTATTTATACTTTCATACTTTTTCTGCAAGTATGTAGCTATATCTTCGAATTGATACGAGCCAACCGGAAGTTCAGTGATGGTTTTGCACATGAAACAAATTATTTTCCAAATCAACATTGGGTACAGTGTGATATGTATGGAAATCAGCGAGACCACACTAGTAATCCCAAATCTATTGATGGAAAATAATTTGCTTCCAGATTGGATGTATTCCCAGTTAAAGTTAGCGTTATTGACATCTTAAGTGATAGTTGAACAATGAAATAGAAAACACATTTGAAAGATATTTTTATCAAAAATTATAACTTTATTTAAAAATTTGTGTATATATGTATGTATTACAGTATATCTTTTTTATTAATCCAAGAATTATGT
The DNA here is from genome assembly GCA_949715645.1 of Portevinia maculata. NCBI lineage: Eukaryota > Metazoa > Arthropoda > Insecta > Diptera > Syrphidae > Portevinia > Portevinia maculata. The sequence continues at coordinate 187,023,422 of OX454526.1, forward strand.
TCGCTTGAAAATCCTAACCATTTTACTAGAGCCTTGTTTCCTCTGGTATTGATAATTTTCTCAACAAAATAAGTATTTGGATATCTGGTTTTCATCAGCTCATACTCATAGAATCCTCCCTTGATCGCATTGTCCTTATAGTCCTCCAAAATGTATGTAGTTGGATAAGTATTTTGAACTGTTTTGATTTTGAAAATTTCAGTCGTCCAACTTGGTGTGTAGCCTTTTTCAAAAATATGTTTATATTTACTGATTCGTACGCTGTCGCCCTTCTGAAACTTTGGTTTATTAAACATTTTCAAGTTGTTCTAAACGGTGTTTAATATTCTTTTTTCATTGGTAGAATTTACACTACTTGGTGACATTTTAATGGTTCGATGTTTTGTATTATTATATCTGACAACCAATTGTTTGTAAAGATCAATCCATTGATATGTTCCACGGTAACTGAACTCTTTCCACATTAGACCTTTAAACGTTCTGTTGAAACGTTCAACTATTGATGCCTTTACAATACTAAATGTTGAATAGTGATTAATATTGTACTGTCGCATTAGAGTTTGAAATTGTTTGTTGAAAAATTCTTTTCCATCATCGGTTTGTAGATTTTTTGGTGAGCAGCGACGATGACGACGATGACCACGACGGCACCCCTCAAAAAGTATGCTTTTCATCGCTTCACTGACATTAGTAGCAGTTTTAGTTTTAAGAGGTACAACCCAAGCAAATTTCGAAAATGTATCTATGAGGGTGAGAAGAAAACGGTGACTGCCATTAGTATTTCCCGAGAGCAGACATTATTGTACCGGCAAAAAAAGCAGACACTATTCGAAATCAAAAACAAACCCTCTGAAATTAATCCCGAAGCAAAAATCACAATTAAAGGCGACAAAATGCAAATAAACAACAACATTTTTGTATACAAGTTCGCGCGTGGTCTGGTTGTCAACTCTCCGGCGGAGCTGCATTTTGTCAACAACTTGTTTGGGGACATTTCACGTGATTATTTTGACTGCAGCGAGGGAGTGAAGTTAGCTGCGGCTGATAAGCAAGCACCATCGGTCTCTCAACTGACGTCACTTGCCCGCGAATCTTCGCATATTCTTAAGTCGATAACACAATAGGAAAATAATGCCGCCTGCCAAAATATTATATTTTTTTTATAATAAGCGCGCACTAAAGGGATTTGTTGTGACCCTTATAATGTATTTAGCTACACAGCGCGGGCGTTAAGGAAATTAGGGTGAGAGGAAAAGGAGAGATGCCGATGCACGTTGGTTTTGAATGTCTGTAGGTTATAATGTGTAGGAAAAATGGAGCGGGAAAAGCATTCCACATTCGTGTTGTACGGCTGAGGAAAGATTCTTTGAACTTCACTGTACGTCCGAACACAGGCTTGAGGGTGAACTGATGAGCATTCCTTGCATGGCGGGTATTGCGGTTGAAATATTCAAGGGGAGGAATGCAACTGGCTATTTCGTTTGAGCACTTATGGTGGAAATAACGATAAAATAACGACAGGCAGAAGACATTACGACGATGACTAAGAGAGTCAATCGATCTCGCGATGTCTCGGTCGCCAATGAGTTTTATCGCTCGTTTTTGGATCCTGTCTAGTAGTCCAAATAAGTTATTGGTGCACCGGACCAGATATGGGCGTTGTACTCGAGTTTCGGGCGAATAAACGCCTTATAAATTGTAGCCAGATCAGAAGAGGTGAAATATTTCTTACAACGCTTAAGGAAGCCTAGACATTTCGCGGCGTTCTTGGCGACATCGAATATGTGGTCATTCCAACGAAGGTTGTCATTAACACACATACCGAGAATGGAAAGTCTTTCGGTTTCAGCGATGTAAGTGCCATTCATGGATAATGGCAGTGTGTGTGGGTTTTGCTTTAATGACAGGAGACAGCATTGAGTTTTGGAAGCATTAAATTCCACTCTATTGGTTTTACCCCACTGAGTTATGCTGTTAAGATCGGAATTTAATGAGCTTAACATACGTTGCAAACGAAATGAGAAACGAATATGAGAAGCTGAGGGTACTGTCATCAGCAAAGGATTATTTTATTATATTATTAACACTATTAATTTATCAATACTCTCCTATAACATTTCTGGCCTAAAAAATAAACTTTTGCAATCAGACTTTTTTAAATATGTCTTAAAGTTTGATATAATAATACTTATCGAGACTTTTTAAGAAGAAAAAATGGAAGATGATTTCCGTAAATATTTTAAAGATTTTAACTTAAAATTTGTTCCAGCAATTAGGTCAAATGTACATGGAAGAGCGAGCGGGGGTATTCTTTGTGGAGTGAAATTTAAATACAACTATTTCGTTGATGTCAAACGTATGAGAGATAGGCTTGTTGTTGAAATTTTAAACAGTCAATTTAAATTAAATATTGTACCTGTCTACCTCAATTGCAATGACTGGCAAAACGATTTCGACAATTTACGTGGCTTTCTTAACGATTCTTCCTTGGAAAATATTATGATAATCGGTGATTTTAATGCTCGAATTGGTAATTTTCAAAACTCTCCTGCTTATTATTTATTTGCTTCATTCAGCACAATTAAAAATTCGAAAGATCAAACCTTCAATAGGGAAGGTAGGCTTCTGACGGAATTACTTATGGATTTCGGGTTGTATGTGCTGAATGGGGTAGCAAATGGTGATGTGAGCGGCGAACTGACGTTTATTAGCGGCCAAGGTCAATCGGTCATAGACCTTTGTGCGATCTCGGGAGATTGGTTGAACGTGGTTGATGATCGGCAGGTGCCCATAGCCAGTTTCTCAGCGCACTTACCACTAGATGTAAAATTCCATCTCGTTGAGAATACCCGTCAGAGAATCCCAGTTAGTCTCCCCAAACTTAAGTGGGTCGAAAGTAGAGTTTATCGGTACAAAAATCTTTTGAATCACCATTGTAATGCTCTCCTACTGCAACCTGAGAGCGACATTGATATGATTGGTGACAGTATTACAAGGGTAATCCACGCTTCGGCTCCTCCTGTGAACAACACTCCTTCGTTCACTCCTAAAAGCAAATGGTTCGATAGAGAATGTAGCAACTTACGAAAACTCTCTTTTAAGTTCTTAAAACTTTTTAGAGCTACAAACTCTTTTGCCTTCAAATCGTTGTACCTGCGCGCCAATAAGGAATTTAAACAGTTATGCTATCAGAAAAGAGCTAGTTACCTCAAAAGTCTTGCAACTAGGTTAAAACAGTCCAAAAACTCAAAAGAATTCTGGAATAATATTCAGGAATTGGGAGGGCGCATTCGAACTGATACGTTAGCTGCTCATTTTAAAACACTGCTATCAGCGGAGGAGGGTCTTCACAGTTTTAGCTTTGCATTACCAAACAGTTCAGATACCTGAACTTGACTGCCCGATTTCCTTAGGAGAACTTAAAGCTTCCTTGCATGCTATGAAAAACAACAAAGCTCCAGGGTGCGATGGTATTCCAATTGAATTTTTTAAAAACGGAACAGACCAACTCGAGACTTATATTGTGGATTTTTTTAATTTAATATACAACAGCGCTTGTGTACCAACGTGCTTTACCAAAGCGCTTATTTTTCCTATTTTCAAAACAGGTGATGTGAGTCGACCAGAAAACTACAGAGGCATCTCTATTCTCAATTCTCTAAGAAAGATTTTTGCTTCGATCTTATACACAAGACTTTCCAGGTGGATAGAGGATAATAATCGCCTCAGCATGTATCAAGCTGGTTTTCGGGCTGGTTTTTCCACCGTTGATCATATTTTCGCGCTGACTAGCATCGCTAGAAAATATATTGAAAATAATAAGAAACTTTTTGTGTGCTTTGTAGATTTTAAAGCAGCGTTTGATACAGTTAACAGGCAAGCTTTAATTTATAAACTGGCATCCCTTGGAGTGTCAAGAAAGTTCTTAATGTTGTATGCCAAATTTCTTTCGTCATCTTGCGCAGCTGTGTGGGATGGGTCGAACCTGTCCGAATGATTTGAGACATCTGCAGGCGTCCCTCAGGGCTGCATATTAAACCCAATTTTATTCGCGTTGTACATTGATGCAATATCTGATATTCTTCCGGGTGGCGTTAATTTTGCGGGCAATCCCATAAAAGTACTTCTGTACGCTGATGACCTAGTGTTACTGGCGGAAAATCCTTCTTCTTTGCAACTGCAAATTAATAGATTGCTACTGTAAAACTTGGGATCTCCATATCAACGTCGCAAAAACCAAGGTCATGGTATTTGAGAACCGGCAGAGAAGACTTCATGGGGTAGGAACTTGGCGCCTTAACAACGAACAAATTAAGGTAGTTAGTGAGTTCAAGCACCTGTGTGTTTTGTTGTCGTATAATCTAAACTTTAACAAGCATGCCAGAGAAAAAAGTATTGAATCCAAACTGACACTCAACATGATGTGGCCGAAGTTCTTCGCCAATCAAAACATTGACCTTTCTTCGAAGTATCAAGTGTTTAACGCCACAGTCAATACTTGTATGTGCTATGGTGTGCAGGCCTTTGGTGTGAGCCCCCTCGAATAATTTGAGGCAGTCCAAAGATTCTTTTTCAAGCGTCTATTCCGGCTACCAAATGCGACTCCGACCTACGCTATTCATGTAGAGTCAGGTTTGCCTCCCATCTACGTGCGAAACTTGAAAGCTCATTCTGATTATTTAACCAGAGTGGTAATGAGAAGCGGGAATAATCTTTCCAAGACTATCTTAATAAGATTGCTACAAACCAATGCTTCTCCATTTAAGGATTGGAACCAGCTAGCGATATCTCTCGAACTGAATGTCTCCTTTACTTTAACTAATGTTAACGACTGGCAGAGGCTTTTTGCAATGATCATTGCTAAAGTGAATGACAAATTATACGATCAGCACCTAATTAGAGCATCTTCCTCAGCTTCAAGGTTAATCTATAGGAACCTAAACCATCATTTGCTATCTCACGAAAGTTATTTCAATATAAATTTTTCATCGAAAGTTATAAGCACCATTTTCAGAGCGAGAGCAGAATTAATAAATTTGAATTCGATGCCACACAGAACAGATCTTGAGGAAACGTGTAATCTGTGCAACATGATAGTGCCTGAAAATATTCACCACTTCATTGCGGAATGCCCTATTTTACAAGAGATTCGTCGACTATACTTCCGATTAAGCAATCTGTGGCGACGGTGTAGAGGTTAGTGTGTTGGCTTGTGACCCGTGCGGTGCAGGTTCAATCCCCATGGGGAACAACAACATACGCCACCCAATCACATGCCTCTACACCAAAAGGAGGATTTCTGCCTGGTAGTACAATGGAACGTTACCGAGTCTGAGTGCTCTGGGATTTGGATTTCCTTTTTAATATTAAAAAAAAAAAAAAAAAAAAAAAAAAAAAAGCAATCTGTCCGTAAATGATCTGTACGATATACTAAACGGAGCTAGGGGATGGCTTGTTTTGTACAAATACTGCAATCATGCTCTGTTATATCGTAATAGCTTTTAAAAGTCCAAGCTACAAGCCACTTTTGCCGTTCTTCTTAAGTTATTGCTTTAATAATCCAAAATTTTTCTTTTATGTTTCAAATCATTTAAAATTGCTAATTATTTTTTTTTTTTGTGTTCTAAATCACATCAAAATTATAAATCTTTATGTTGCAAATCATCAAAATTGTTTTAGACCCCCTCGCTGATCCATTTCATTCCTTTAGTCTAGTTTTATACTAAGATACTGATGTACAAATTGCATTTATTTATTTTTTATTTTTTTTTGTTTTATTTTATATAAATATATTTTTTTGTCATCTTTTCTGTCGACTAATTGTTAAAGACATAACGAATTAATCTTTTATGCTTAAACCCAAAATCTTGTGTTGTAAATACGTATTTCTTTCTTTTTCAATTTTCCTTTTCAATTTAACTTCTATGTAATAATTTCTTTAATATCTATGAAATGTCATTTCCGGCAGATGGCTATTTCGGCCATGCTCGTGTTCTCAAACACAAACTATTGTACATATATTTCATGAAATAAAGAATCTAATCTAATCTAATCTAAAAAAACTTTTTTATAATATTTATATATTTATTTGCTTTGGTTCCTTTAACTTGTTCGTTTTCATTATAAATGCGTTTATGAGCACTTGTTATAATTAAAATTTCTTTGTAAACTTGCAAATCAGAGGAATTATAGTTTCTAGGTGTTTTGTAAAACAGCAATTCACTGAGTCCTGGTGTCAGTGACCAGGTTTGACCCTCAATAGAAATCTCATTTGCTCTCAACACAAAATCCTTATTGCCAAATTTACATTTAGAGTTTGAGTCTCTATGCGGTCCATAGAGAATGTATAATGTATTGTTCTCTTCCAACTTTGTTAAATTCAATATGGAATATTTACTGCGGCTGCTGCTGTTCTTATCTACATCATCCGATTGTGAATAGAATGTGTCTTCTTTACTTTGCTTTTTGTTTTTTGAACGGTGTACTTGTATTGGTTTTTAAGGAAGGTCTTGGGTCAAAGTTTGTTTCATCAGAACTAAATTTTGAAGTTTTAACCAGATCTTTAAGGGGACCAGTGATGGGTTTAAAGGTCTGCTCCAGTATATCATCTGTACTTGCTTCTAGATTCTTGATGCTGTTAAATTTTTTCCTCAATACCCTTCTAGTCTTTATAATATCTCTTACTATTTTCTCATTTATTTTCTCCTTGCATAGGATTATCGGCTCTGCAGAGGCATCTCTATTCTCAATTCTCTAAGAAAGATTTTTGCTTCGATCTTATACACAAGACTTTCCTGGTGGATAGAGGATAATAATCGCCTCAGCATGTATCAAGCTGGTTTTCGGGCTGGTTTTTCCACCGTTGATCATATTTTCGCGCTGACTAGCATCGCTAGAAAATATATTGAAAATAATAAGAAACTTTTTGTGTGCTTTGTAGATTTTAAAGCAGCGTTTGATACAGTTAACAGGCAAGCTTTAATTTATAAACTGGCATCCCTTGGAGTGTCAAGAAAGTTCTTAATGTTGTATGCCAAATTTCTTTCGTCATCTTGCGCAGCTGTGTGGGATGGGTCGAACCTGTCCGAATGGTTTGAGACATCTGCAGGCGTCCCTCAGGGCTGCATATTAAGCCCAATTTTATTCGCGTTGTACATTGATGCAATATCTGATATTCTTCCGGGTGGCATTAATTTTGCGGGCAATCACATAAAAGTACTTCTGTACGCTGATGACCTAGTGTTACTGGCGGAAAATCCTTCTTCTTTGCAACTGCAAATTAATAGATTGCAAACCTACTGTAAAACTTGGGATCTCCATATCAACGTCGCAAAAACCAAGGTCATGGTATTTGAGAACCGGCAGAGAAGACGTCCTGGGGTAGGAACTTGGCGCCTTAACAACGAACAAATTAAGGTAGTTAGTGAGTTCAAGCACCTGTGTGTTTTGTTGTCGTATAATCTAAACTTTAACAAGCATGCCAGAGAAAAAAGTATTGAATCCAAACTGGCACTCAACATGATGTGGCCGAAGTTCTTCGGCAATCAAAACATTGACCTTTCTTCGAAGTATCAAGTGTTTAACGCCACAGTTAATACTTTTAGTGCTATGGTGTGCAGGCCTTTGGTGTGAGCCCCCTCGAATAATTTGAGGTAGTCCAAAGATTCTTTTTCAAGCGTCTATTCCGGCTACCAAATGCGACTCCGACCTACGCTATTCATGTAGAGTCAGGTTTGCCTCCCATCTACGTGCGAAACTTGAAAGCTCATTCTGATTATTTAACCAGAGTGATAATGAGAAGCGGGAATAATCTTTCCAAGACTATCTTAATAAGATTGCTACAAACCAATGCTTCTCCATTTAAGGATTGGAACCAGCTAGCGATATCTCTCGAACTGAATGTCTCCTTTACTTTAACTAATGTTAACGACTGGCAGAGGCTTTTTGCAATGATCATTGCTAAAGTGGATGACAAATTATACGATTAGCACCTAATTAGAGCATCTTCCTCAGCTTCAAGGTTAATCTATAGGAACCTAAACCATCATTTGCTATCTCACGAAAGTTATTTCAATATAAATTTTTCATCGAAAGTTATAAGCACCATTTTCAGAGCGAGAGCAGAATTAATAAATTTGAATTCCATGCCACACAGAACAGATCTTGAGGAAACGTGTAATCTATGCAACATGATAGTGCCTGAAAATATTCACCACTTCATTGCGGAATGCCCTATTTTACAAGAGATTCGTCGACTATACTTCCGATTAAGCAATCTGTCCGTAAATGATCTGTACGATATACTAAACGGAGTTAGGGGGTGGCTTGTTTTGTACAAATACTGCAATCATGCTCTGTTATATCGTAATAGCTTTTAAAAGTCCAAGCTACAAGCCACTTTTGCCGTTCTTCTTAAGTTATTGCTGTAATAATCCAAAATTTTTCTTTTATGTTTCAAATCATTTAAAATTGCTAATTATTTTTTTTTTGTGTTCTAAATCACATCAAAATTAATGTTGCAAATCATCAAAATTGTTTTAGACCCCCTCGCTGATCCATTCCATTCCTTTAATCTAGTTTTATACTTAGATACTGATGTACAAATTGTATTTATTTATTTTTTTATTTTTTTTGTTTTATTTTATATAAATATATTTTTTTTTCATCTTTTCTGTCGACTAATTGTTAAAGACATAACGAATTAATCTTTTATGCTTAAACCCAAAATCTTGTGTTGTAAATACGTATTTCTTTCTTCTTCAATTTTCCTTTTCAATTTAACTTCTATGTAATAATTTCTTTAATATCTATGAAATGTCATTTCCGGCAGACGGCTATTTCGGCCATGCTCGTGTTCTCAAACACAAACTATTGTACATATATTTCATGAAATAAAGAATCTAATCTAATCTAAAAAACTTTTTTATAATATGTATTTATATATTTATTTGCTTTGGTTCCTTTAACTTGTTCGTTTTCATTATAGTTGCGTTTATGAGCACTTGTTATAATTAAAATTTCTTTGTAGACTTGCAAATCAGAGGAATTATAGTTTCTAGGTGTTTTGTAAAACAACAATTCACTGAGTCCTGGTGTCAGTGACTAGGTTTGATCCTCAATAGAAATCTCATTTGGTCTCAACACAAAATCCTTATTGCCAAATTTCCATTTAGAGTTTGAGTCTCTATGCGGTCCATAGAGAATGTCTAATGTATTGTTCTCTTCCAACTTTGTTAAATTCAATATGGAATATTTACTGCGGCTGCTGCTGTACTTATCTACATCATCCGATTGTGAATAGAATGTGTCTTCTTTACTTGCATCACTTGCATTAAAAGGAATAGTATTATCTTCATCATCAGAATATGTATCGTTTGCTTTTTGTTTTTTGAACGGTGTACTTGTATTGATTTTTAAGGAAGGTCTTGGGTCAAAGTTTGTTTCATCAGAACTAAATTTTGAAGTTTTAACCAGATCTTTAAGGGGACCAGTGATGGGTTTAAAGGTCTGCTCCAGTATATCATCTGTACTTGCTTCTAGATTCTTGATGCTGTTAAATTTTTTCCTCAATACCCTTCTAGTCTTTATAATATCTCTTACTATTTTCTCATTAATTTTCTCCTTGCTTAGGATTATCGGCTCTGCTTGGTGTTGTTGTTGGAACAGATTACTGTTAACTGATCAACAGCTCGTTGTTATCTGATGATAAACAACTGATCAGCTTAACAGATCTGATCAACTGATAGCTGATCTGATCAACAGATTAGCAGATCTGATGAGCCGATAGTAGATGTCTTCAACAGCTTGTTGTTATCTGCTTATAACAGATCGGTTTATTTATTGATGAATAGAAATATCAAATCCTCTCCTATAATGGCCTCCATCAATAGGATCATCTTTACTGATAACAAGAAACCCATATTTGTCCTTCCAACAGTTGCTGCACATGTTTGAAATTTTTTTTAAAATTCATTCATTTTCCACAGTTTTATGGGCCCACAATCAAAGCTCTTATTGTGTTTGGTAAAAGTAAACTATGTCTCGGTTTCGATGAACTATTAGTTGAAAAATCTCTGTTGCGGACAACAAGATTATTTTTTTTGTTTAATGAAACGCATTCCAATAATGAGCGTAGACCAAACGTTCAAAACCGGTACTTTTTAGTCTTCAAAAATATGTTCAACAGACTTGATCACAGCATTCAATATCGAATAACTGAATAAAAATGATAGTTTTATATAAAAAGCTAATTAGTCACAATCGCAACACAGTTGGAAGAGGTCTTATGGATAAAGTTATTAACTCCCTACCAGTTGAACTTCACTTACCAGGCTATCAATTTTGTGGACCCGGCACTAAACTTAAAGAACGTCTAGCCAAAGGGGAGAAAGGAATAAATCCGTTGGACGCTGCCTGCAAAGAGCATGATATTGCTTATTCTTAATTAAAAGATTTAAATAAACGACTCGCAGCAGATCAAATATTAAGTAACAATGCGTGGACAAGAGTAAAATCCAAAGATAGTAATTTTGCTGAACGTGCAAACGCCTGGTTGGTGACATACGTCATGAAGACTAAAGTAAAATTAGGAATGGGCAACAAGTCAAACAATACGAAAGCGAAATTTAAGAGAAGGAAAAATTGTAATACTGGAAATAAGCTTTTTAAGACGGCTGTACAAACTGCTTAAACGATTTTATTACAAGAAAAACCGACCGACATTGAGAGCGCCATACAAATAGCTAGGAAAGTCATAGCAAATTCTTTTAACCCTTATGTGTGTGACGAGGTACCCGGGTACCTTTTCAATTTTGAATGACCAATTAAATTACTTAATTCACTAACTATGTGCACGTGAGGGTGGCGATGGTGTAGAGGTTAGTGTGTTGGCTTGTGACCCGTGCGGTGCAGGTTCAATCCCCATGGGGAACAACAACATACGCCACCCAATCAAATGCCTCTACACCAAAAAGAGGATTTCTGCCTGGTAGTACAATGGACCGTTACCGAGTCTGAGTGCTCTGGGATTTGGATTTCCTTTTTTTTAAAAAAAAAAAAAAAAAAAATGTGCAGGTGAGCTTTTGAGAGCTCCTAACTTTACGTTTTTCGAATATTTATATATCTTATAAGTTTGTAGACTCAATAGGAAGATCTCTGTTAACCAAAAAAAATGAATACACCTTAAACCGTGTGACGAGTTACCTGGGTACCTTCATATATTATATTCTAAAAATTAAAAAAAAAAAATAGAAATGAAAAAAAAATTAAATAATATTTTTTTTTGTTTATATTTTTTATTGAAAAAATAATTTTTTATTCAGAACTTTAAAAACGGGTGTTGCATGTTGCCTCGGTTATTGAGTGTTCATCGCAAATAGGTCGAAAACAATTAGTGCAGGGTTTTTTTGTTTTCCTTTGCTTTTGTTTTATGCTTCTACACATACATAAAGCAACTCCCAACGACAACAAGTGGATTTTTAGCTCTCTCTGCTATATTTCCCTGATAAAGTTGAAGGCTTAGCTCCTTCAAAAACTTTCTTCTCCTGTCAGTGGAAGAAAATATAGGGTTGTGGTTTCATGTAAATAATATATAAAGCTAAGGCTGCTATATCAATCTTATTATAAAATAGAGCCAAAGGCCATCTATTTGTCTTTCGTTTGTGGTGTATTCTCCTAGCAACTTATCCATATTATCAACGCCACCTTTGGTTTTGTTATAGTAGGTAATTATCTCTGGTTTCGCAGTTTTAGTATTTCGAACATTAGGAGACGTATGTATTGTTGAAAGCAATTCAACTGCTTTCTTCTTTTTGGGAACGTAAGAACAGATTGTCGCTTATCTGTGGAATGCAAAGTTGGTGGAATACACTGGTCTATCATAATGTGCCTGCATATTTGTTGGAAGAAAACGCTTATTTTTTCTTACAGTTCCCACAAGCGTCATATTCCAGCTAGTCAATACGTGAGCCAGTTGCATCGAAGTGAAGAAATTGTCAGTTGTCACATTCCTCCCAGAGTTTTTGTATTTACCGACAAGGTCCAAAACTATTTTGTTTCCTACATTTGTTTGGCGTTTTTCTCCAGCTAGTTTTCCCGTATAAATTTGTCCAATAAGTGGATACGAGTTTGACGCATCACAAGCCCAAAATATTTTTATGCCATATTTCTCAGGCATATATTGCGTATTTACGATATCCATAGAGTTGCTCGTCGACCGTAATACAATCATGTGGCTTATAGTTCTTTTCCAAGTTTAAAAGCAACATTGTCCACACGTCGCGAATTGCAGCCGCTTTGTCAGTTGATAAACGAGTTGGGCTAGTGACATCGCTATCAAATCTTTTAAACCGCAAAAACATCCTAAATCTGTAATGCCGCATTGATGCGCGAATCAATGGAATCAACGCGTCTGGTTTACAATAATTCTGTCAAGTGTTCTCTATTTGACTTATAAACTTGCTCAACGTCTGAAAATTCATCTTCTTCAGCTGTTGGAATATAATTTTCATCATCATCTGATGCCTCAAATACATCCTCATCATTTGCATTTTCGCAAAGCAATTCCCGAATTTCTGCAGAGTTGTATCTTTGACTACGTAAACGTACTGCCCCAATTGAACTTGCTTCGGTGACATCCATATTGATCTTTAGTTTTCGATAAGCCACAAAACACAAAATTATTATTCACTGTAAAAAAAGCTAAGTCATTTCGAATAAGCTTACCATTTTGTTTTCAATTCACGCACTTTCTATGATTTATTTTTTCTAATGAGTTCTAATCTCCGCTCAACTGATTTACTCAACGACGTGTTCTAACGAATGGGAAAATAAACTCACAATGCACAAACCAAAGGCTGTTTTTTCAAAGCATGGGTTGGGTATCTACTACCTATGTTATTTTTATTTTGAAATGATTTCCGTTAATTTTTTTTTTCAGAAATCAAAATTTAGATTTACACTGTCATTATTTAGATCACATAGAATCAAATGAAAATTTAAAAAAAATCCCAAATGAAATAAAAAAATTAAATGTAGTATATTTAAACGATCTTTGATGTAATGAGCAAGAAAACATAAAACCAATCGTTAGTATTCACCAATGAAGGTACCCTGGTACCTTGTCACACGCTTTCAGGTGTTTTTTTCCTCACACACATAAGGGTTAAAAGAAAAAAGTCATTGGTTCACGTTCCACGTATAATACCGCTTCCTAAGGTTGGAGGTTTTCTACCTCTCGTTCCAATACTAACAGCAGTTTAGCATCTGGTGGATCCGCTATCGCTAAAGCGATAAATCAAGCCAAATCTGCTCGCAGCCAATTCGAAGAAGCAAATCATCATAATAAAACTATGGAGAGCATATCAATGGGAAAAGGACTATATCTGAGACCATACAGAGAGGGATGTGGTTTATTTTATCATTCGCAGCCAAAAAACTATTTAAAAACCTACCCAGACGTGCGCTTACAGATAGCGATTTGATCAAATACATACACTAAATATCTACCACATTTCAGAGGCGTCTTTATGCTCAATACTTTACCAAAACGACCAAATCAAATTGAATGTGGCATTATTAATCTGGATTCTTCTTTCTTTTCTGGAACACACTGGGTAGCATATAGAAAGAACAAAACCCATAAAGAATATTTTGACAGCTTTGGAAACCTGCAACCACCTCAAGAAGTTGTGAAATATCTACGAAACAACATACAGTACAACTATATCCAACAGCAAAATTATAATTCTTTTAACTGCGGACACTTGTGTCTGAAATTTCTCTACAAATAAAACAAAAAAATAAACAATAATCAATTTAAAATAAACAATTAGTTTTCTTTATTTCATTTTTATATACATCGTTTGATGAACAATTAGATGATGATGATGATGATGATGACGATGATTCTTTTCTTATCCATATATCGTTTGAAAGGGTTCTTAAATATGTCCGCATACTGCAGCTTTCCTAAGTGTTGTATTTTTCATTTCAATCTTATCTGTATCCATCCTTCTCGTATTGAAACTGATTCCCTTGATCCATTGTTCGTTTGCATTAAATCTCAACTCTGATGGAAATCATTTCACAGTCTATGAAATTGTCATATCATATGTTTGTTTATACTTTTTAACATCGATTAATTCAATATCGGAACGGAACGTTGTGTCTTGTGTTGTAAATAATTCAATTTCACCATTACTCGTAATTCTTTCAGTGGAATATTCACGATATTCATAGCAAGATATTGCCAATGTACGTTTCTTATAATTACTATCATAAGAGCAACGTATTGTTAGATCTAACTGATCATATTCTAACTTAAAATGTCTGTAAAAAATATTTTCACTTTCAATTATTCCTTGTATATCCATTTCTTTTCTCAGCAAATCTTGCCTAAATGCTTCTATGGCCTCTTTGACAGTAAAATATTTTGCTTCCGGTTTTTCTGTTGTTGTTGGTGTTGTTGTTGTTGTTGTTTGATTATTTTCATTTTGTTGCTGTACGTTCTCACTGATCTTCATCAATTGAAAGAACAAATCAATTTTCAAAGTATTGTTGCATGTTTGCTCAAACTGTGTCATTGGGCATCAATTAGTCAAGTTGCAGCGTCATCTAGTAGAAAGTAGCCATATTACCGATTTTGGCAGTATTTGAATAGCAGTTTGAGTAGCTGTGGAATAACTAGTACATACATAGTTATGTTGATCTCAAACCTTCTAAACACAACGAATCTGGAAATTTCGAGAGGTGTCACTAGGAGATATAAATAGATGTCGCAGGAGCACCCAAGACATTCTAGTTGTGAAAAGCGATAAAGAAGTGCGATAGATGATAGTAGTGAAAAGTAGAGAGAAAAAGTATAAGTATTGATTAAGAGAAAAGTGATTGTGTATTTAAAGTGATTAATTGTGAAAGTGAATTGTTGAATTAAATAAGTGAATTATTAGAATAATAATCAGGAATTACATTGAAAGAGAACTAATAAAGATTAATTAAATAGAATTACGTTTTATCTTTTCGAATCCTAGCCTGGATGTAACATTGGTGTCAGAAGTGGGATAAAACGTATTCAGTGTGAAATTAAAGTGAAGTGAATTAGTTAAAAAAAAAAAAAAAAAAAAAAAAATGGGACGCACATTGAAATTACTACAGCTCAGTATACCGCAGTTAAAAGCTGAACTGGAAAGTCGGAATCTCTCCACAGCTGGAGGAAAAAGTGATCTCGTGCTCCGGCTGCAGGAAGCTATTGAAAACAAAGGAGAAAACCCCAAGTCCGTTTTGTTCGACGTAGCAGAAGAACAAGTAATTACAGGCGTTGATATGACTGCTATGATGGAATTACTTCTGGCCAAGTTCGATCAGAAATTCGACTCTATGGACTCTAAGTTTGATGAACAGAAGAATTCTATGGACTCTCAGTTCAATGAACAAAAGAATTCTCTAGAACAACAGACAAATTCTCTAGATTCCAAATTAGAATCAATGGACTCTAAATTTGATGAACAGAAGAATTCTCTAGATTCCAAATTGCAAGCAATGGACTCTAAATTCAAAGAACAAAAGAATTCCATAGTTGCCGCCCAAAAGAGCGCTGTGGAAGATTTTAAAAATGTTCTCGAAGGAAAACTCGAAGAAATTGACCACAAGTTCGAGAAGGTTGAAACCATTTTCGACGAAATCCGAAAGTGAAGAAGCAGAAGGCTCGAGAAAATTCTGCGGACTGCCCGAGAAGGAAAGAGATGCAGCCTCCTGTGTTCGATGGTCAAACATCATGGTTAATTTATAAGAAACAGTTTGAAGCAGCTGCAATGTCGAACAGCTGGGACAACGAGGAAAAGTCGATTGCGCTAACGCTCGTACTAAGAGGTACAGCTGCGGAGTTACTCCAAACTGTCTCAGAAGAGAAGCAACACAACTACGACGCCCTGGTCATGGCTATATAGATGCGCTTCGGTGATGAGCATATGCAGCAAGTGTACAGGGTCCAGCTACGCAGTAGAGTCCAGAAGCCGGGGGAAACACTTCAACAGCTGCAAGCAGATATCGAACGTCTGGCACATTTGTCATATCCTAATGCTGGTGAGGTTGTCATCAATGAAATGGCTGTGGAGGCGTTTATCCAAGCCATTGAAGATAGACAACTGCAAATGGCCGTAAGAATGGCTGGAAAGAGAACTCTCGCTGAGGCCCTAGCATTTGCATTGACAATGCAAGCTGCTGATCAGGCATCGCATGTGTTCCACCGCATAAGGGAAATGACAGCCGTTGAATGCTCATGTCAAAGAGCAGACATCGTAGACCGGAGCAGAATAACAGAGGTCAAATGCGGTGCTCGAACTGCAACAAAATAGGGCACGTACAGAGATAGTGCAGAGCTCCACCCAGACGAGGCAGTTGTCCACATTGCGGGCCTAGGAGGCGCAACGAAGAAGCATCTGGCAGGGATAACATCCATCCTGCAGATATGGCTTCGCAGAACCAGCAGTCGGGAAACGTGTAAGGACCAGCTTCGCGGGGCAGAAGTTGGTTTCCGGAATCGACGACCCCAGGGCCACTATTCAAGTCTCCCAAACCAAACGAGGAAATCAGAGTCTAACAGTGGAAGCCTATATCGGCGTGGCAACCATCGACACCGGTGCCACCGCTTCCATTATAAGGAGGGACATCGTCCGTCAGTCTTGGTTGCACAACACCAGCAGTTACTGTCTGAAAACAGCAACAGGAGCGACAGCGAAAGTGTATGGAGAGGTCATACTAACAATAAATCTGGCAGGATTAGCATTCTCCCACGCTTTCCTAGTAGCCGATATATGTGACGAATGCATCATTGGAATCGATTTCATGAAGGCGCATGATGTAGTATTGGACATTGGTATGCAATTACTCAAATATTGAAACGTAGAGATTCCGATGGTGTACGGGAACGAGAACGAAACATCCCTGAGGACAGTCATAAGTAAGGACGAGGTTCTACCACCTTCTTCAGAGACAATGATTTGGACAAAGCTGGAAGGTGATCCTGGGGCCCACCGATTCTTTCTAGTTGATCCAGAAGACAACCACTGCCGAAACTGCGTGGTTGGAAAAATGCTTGTCGAGCCGAAGAACAATATGGTTCCCGTACGAGTTCTGAATGCGGAACACAAAAGCGTCAAATTGGAGCAAGGTGAGGTGGTTGGAAAGTGTGTGCCAGTTACTGCCATCACGAAACTATCACAGGAAGGTGTTGCGGAGCCTAGTTCACCAATGGGAATGACTGAGGTGAAAAGAACTTTATTCTAGCACTGCGATCTATATCAGGAGCAGCAAGCCATGGCAGGGAACCTCATCAACGAGTTCGCTGATATATTCGCTTCGCGGGACTGCGAGAATGGCCGAACAGACCTTGTACAACACCGGATAGACACTGGAGATGCAAGACCGATTCGTCAGCCTCCCAGACGATTACCATTGGCTAAGCAAACGGAGGTTGCAGAGATGGTGTCGACGATGGAGAAGGAAGGAGTGATCGAATGCTCTAAAAGCCCATGGGTATCTCCAATTGTTCTAGTCAAAAAGAAAGATGGCAGCACTCGGTTCTGTGTAGACTATCGCCAACTGAATAATGTCACCAAAAAGGATACCCACCCTCTACCAAGGATTGACGATACGCTGGATACACTGTCTGGAGCCCGATGGTTTTCCACACTAGATCTGAAGAGGGGCTACTGGCACGTGCAGATCCACCATGAAGACCGCGAGAAAACGGCTTTCACAGCAGAAAACGGGCTCTGGCAATTCACAGTAATGCCAACCTTTGGAGTCTAATGGAGCGTGTTTTGTTGGGGCTAACATGGAAAACGTGTTTGGTCTACTTGGACGATGTCATCGTGGTTGGAAAAACGTTTGAAGAACATCGAGATACCTTGAAGGAAGTGTTCCAGAGACTACGAAGTGCACAATTAAAGCTTAACCCGAAAAAGTGTGATCTCTTTAGATCTGAGGTAAAATATCTGGGGCATATCATCTCGTCCGAGGGAGTAAGGACTGACCCAGAGAAGGTCGATGCGGTGAAAAATTGGCCCGTTCCCAAAGACAAACACCAACTGAGAAGCTTCCTGGGACTTGCAACTTACTACAGACGGTTTGTGAAGGATTTTGCAAGGATCGCAAAGAGCTTGCATCAAATGACGGAAAAGGGAAAACCATTCAAATGGTCAGGTGAATGCGAAACGAGTTTCAAGAGTCTCAAACACCAACTGTGTGATGCTTCAATTCTAGCGTACCCTACTCCAGGAAAGACATTTATTGTAGATGCCGACGATAGTAATGTTGGGATCGGAGCCGTTCTTTCGCAGATCCATGATGGCCAAGAGAGAGTAGTTTCCTACTTCAGTAAAGTGTTATCCAAGCCGGAGAGGAACTATTGCGTAAGCAGTCGGGAACTCCTGGCTTTGATCGTGGCAACAAAGCACCTCCACAAGTACTTATATGGGCAGAAATTCATCCTGCGTACAGATCATGCGTCTCTAAAGTGGCTGCTGCAGTTTAAGAACCCTGAAGGACAAGTCGCGAGGTGGATTGAACGGCTGCAGATGTATGACTACGAGATACAGCACCGAAAGGGAACTCTTCACTCCAACGCAGATGCCCTCTCCCGGCGGCCCTGCAAGGCTGATTGTAAACATTGCGTACGCCAGGAGGAAAAAGATAAAGTATCAGTCCAACGGTTGAGAGCTGAGCCCATTAGCGGCTGGAGTGCACGGGAGATCCGGAATGCTAAACAGTAAGATCCGGATATCGAGCGGATTCTCGCCTGGAAGGAACATAAAGGCAAGTCGGTCTGGCGGCAGATCTCCAATAAGGGTCCGGAACTGAAGGCATACTTGGCACAATGGAACTCACTTCATGTTCAGGTTGGAATTTTGAAAAGAAAATGGGAAAGTTCGGATGGAACATCAGCCGTGATGCAACTTGTGGTACCCAGATCGAAAGTCAACGAAGTGCTAAAGGAACTGCATGATGGAGTGTCCGGAGGTCACTTGGGAGTAAATAAGACACTCGAAAAAGTGCGAGAACACTTTTACTGGATCCACGTAATAGTCGATGTCGAAAACTGGTGCCGAAAATGCGTCACTTGCGCAGCCAGTAAAGGTCCGAGAGTAAAAATGCAAGGCAAGATGCATCAATACAACGTTAGAGTGCCCTTGGAAAGGATTGCAGTTGACATCGCAGGACCGTTTCCAGAAACCACCAGTGGAAACCGCTATATCCTCGTAGTGATGGACTACTTCACTAAATGGTCTGAAGCATTTGCTATACCTAACCAAGAAGCTAAAACCGTGGTAGAGCAGATTGTCCACAACTGGGTAAGCAGATTTGGCGTACCAATGGAATTGCACTCGAACCAAGGTCGCAACTTCGAGTCGAAGAACTTTCAAGGAGTATGCCAGCTACTAGGGATTAATAAGACAAGAACAACCCCGCTTCATCCACAATCGGACGGAATGGTGGAACGCTTCAATAGAACCTTAAATGACCACCTTTCTAAGGTTGTTGGGGACTGCCAGCCCATATTCCCCATATTCTTATTAGCCTATCGAAGCGCAGTTCATAAAACAACAGGACATTCTCCATCCGAAATCCTTTTTGGTCGAACCATGCGGTTACCTAGTGAATTGATGTTTGGATCTCCGACTGATGAAGCAACGAATGAAGATGATTATGTTGCGTATCTCAGAGAAATCATCAGAAACATTCATCGGAAAACTAGAGATAAGATTCGGATATTAAGCGACCGCATGAAGACGAGGTACGATACAAAAGCAACCACCACAGGATTCCAGGAAGGAGATCTGGTATGGCTATACAACCCTCATCGCCGAAAAGGCATGTCACCTAAACTACAGCAGGATTGGGAAGGACCCTATAAGATAGCGAAGCGCATCAACGATGTTGTCTACCGGATCTAGCGAAGAAGAGGCAAGTTGAAAGTTGTCCATGTGGATCGTCTCCATCGCTACCATGGCGAAAATATTGACGTGCTTGTTCGGGACGAACAAGTTTAAGAGGGGGATATTGTTGCATGTTTGCTCAAACTGTGTCATTGGGCATCAATTAGTCAAGTTGCAGCGCCATCTAGTAGAAAGTAGCCATATTACCGGTTTTTTCAGCATTTGAATAGCAGTTTGAGTAGCTGTGGAATAACTAGTGCATACATAGTTATGTTGTTCGCGAACCTTCTAAACTCAACGAATCTGGAAATTTCGAGAGGTGTCACTAGGAGATATAAATAGATGTCGCAGGAGCACCCAAGACATTCTAATTGTGAACCGCGATAAAGAAGTGCGATAGATGACAGTAGTGAAAAGTAGAGAGAAAAAGTATAAGTATTGAGTAAGAGAAAAGTGATTGTGTATTTAAAGTGATTAATTGTGAAAGTGAATTGTTGAATTAAATAGGTGGATTATTAGAATAATAATCAAGAATTACATTGAAAGAGAACTAATAAAGATTAATTAAATAGAATTACGTTTTATCTTTTCGAATCCCAGCCTGGATGTAACAGTATCATTACTAGGTATCAATAAGGAAAATTCCAAATTTCCTTTATTATCATCTTGTGCTGTTAGATTTAATGGTTAGATTAATTGGGTTAGCGTGTAATACACCCAATGACAGATAGATTACCAGCAATACAAATTTATGCATTTTGTTTGATTCTCTGAAAAGATGAGCACACCACCACACCTGCGAAAAGTTAAATTGAAGCTAAAACAAATTTTGAATTAACACCTTTTATTTATTCTGTTATATAATGACATTATTTTCTTTGTTTGCATTATTCTACTTTTCAACATGTAACAGCTGCAAGTATTGTGTCCGACTTGACATGTATCTGATGACCAGCTGTATGTTGAAAAATGACATCCATACTTAGAAGTAATAAGAGAATCGTTGATGTTTTCACATAATTTTATGTAGCAATTTTGAATCTCCTTGTAATGTGCATCAAACAAAATTTCCCTGTTTTCTATTAAAAAAATCAGAAATTTGCTTTATAAGCTGATTAGAACTTGTTGTTAAAAATTACGTGCATTGGCAACTCTTTTCATGTATTGAATTCTTATTATATACATTTATTTCTTCATACACACAGACCTTTCTTGAATTACATATCTACATAGTGCTATAAAAGGAATTGTATCATAGCTCTCGATAAGTATTTCCTTCTTAACAAGCAATAATAAACATTTATATTTCGATCAAGTCTCGGTCTTTTGATTCTCTAAAGGAACTGGTAATTTTCAGGGATCAACAAGGGTTTTTTATCATTGGTGCCGAAACCCGGGATCGAAAGAAGTGCAGAGATTTCGAAATATATTTTAAAATGGAATTCACCGCACGCGCTGCTTACAGGGGTCAAGTGACAAAAATCATTAAGTCGGCCAGTGAATATCTTAACAAAGATGAATCAAAGCTTACAAATGAGGAGATGCTGGACGACATCGAAGAGGAGCTTGCCGCTTTTTTTCAACGGCTAACAGCAGCTCACGAAAGTCTTTTGGGTATCAATCAAGAAGTAAGAATCAAAAGTCTGATCAAAGCGGAGGATTATGAGAAGGACATTGAGAAGATCGCAGAGTACGAAGATTCAGCTGTAGGGATGTTGGCGCGGTTAAATTCACGCCTCAGAAAGCTGCGACTTAGACAAAATCCGCCCAACATGAGAGCACACGACTCTGTCCATAATACATCGGGAATGTCCGGTGCGGTCAATATTGCTGTGAAGCTTCCTAAATTACCACTCAAAACTTTCGATGGTAGCTACCAGGATTGGTTGCCCTTTTGGGAGCAATTTCGAATGACGGTTCACGAGAACACCAACTTAACATCAACGGATAAATTCAGTTATCTCGAATCAGTTTTGTTGGGTAAAGCAAAAAAAAATATTGCCGGATTTACCGCATCCGAAATGTGCTACGATGCTGCTGTTTCACTCTTACAAGAACAATTTGGTGACGCCGAACAGCTAATCGACAAGCATATGCAACAGCTAATCTCTCTCCGACCAGTTATTTCAAAATCAGACGTCACCGGTTTGCGGATTTTATATAATTGTGTTTCAACGTCCAGTCGTACTCTTACAGCTTTGCAAGTTCCTGCTCACCAATACTGTGTTATGTTAAAGTCCATATTGCTGCGTTGCATGCCTGTGGAACTCCGCGTTGATTACTATCGAGAAGCAGAGAGAGATAACCATACTGAAAGAATAAGCAATAAGAACTCATCGCATTTCACTGAGGGAAAAGACCACGACACTGATGCTGCATCCAGTAGCTCGACCGTTTCACAAATAGGTGACCATCAGGTGAAAGGTATAATGACGTTTCTGAAACGCGAAGTCGAATCAATGGAGAGAAGTCGAGTCATCTCTGTCCCCCCAAATGCAAGAACGTCTAAGGAAACCACGACAGCCACAAGTTTGGTATCGTTGGGAGAGAAAGAAGACAAATGTTTTTTTTGCGAATCGGAAGAGCACGTAACGAAAGATTGCAAAAGCGACATACCTCTGGGTGTAAAAAGAGACAAATTACGGAAAGGTGGTCGGTGTTTTCGGTGCGCTAAGCGTGGACATTCGGCGAAAAAATGCCGAAGTGCTAAATGGCTGTCTTGCAAGAAATGCAAAGGTAAGCATTTGATATCAATGTGCGATCCCACGCACCGAAGAAATTCCCCTGAAGCCGCGGACCCGCATGACAACAATGGGCAGAATGCATTAAATTTATGCGCTTACAATTGGCAACAGGAAAACACAAATGTCTTTTTGAAGACAGCTCGGGGCATTGCCTCAGCCCGAGCAAAAATAAAAATTTATTAATTCGGCTAGTTATTGACGGAGGCAGTCAGCATTCCTTTATCTGCGAAAGCCTGGTGCAAAAACTTGGCCTACCGTCAATTGGAAATGTGAATATTTCCGTTCTACCCTTTGGAAGTAAACAGCAATCGCCTTGTCAAAAATTAAAACAGGTACAAATTACAATCCAAAGCCAATTTAGTGAAAAGAGGGTCGATATCGTAGCTGTGGTTGTTCCGAATATTTGCATTGATGTCTTACCAGCCCCGGACAGTTCTTGCTTTGCTTTTGAGGGAATTCGTTTGGCTGACTGTCGGCATGTCTCACTGGAGTCAGCAGACGGGTTGAGCATGCTGGTAGGCTCTGACTACTATTGGGCAGTGGTGACCGGAAAGCAGCGTCGAATCTCAGCATCGTTGAGAGCAGTTAATACCATCTTTGGATGGACTCTACAAGGCCCCAATTTATCAAGCGGTAAGAATATCATGTCCAACAACTACTTATGTTCCTCATCGTTTCTTAGCACTGCACTCATCGACGAACAAATTTCATCTTTCTGGTCGTTGGAAGCCATAGGCATTCGAAGCGAGGAAGCGGAGAATTCGCATACAGCGGATCAATTGACCTCCACCTGTATCACAAAGAAGGGCAACCGATATGAAGCCCAGCTGCCGTGGAAGAGATCAAACGCTTCGCTAGGAAACAATAAGGAAAAAGTTCTGAGTTGTCTTCGGTCTCTCATAAATCGACTATCAAGGAATCCAAGTCAACTTGCCGAATACGATGCTGCCATAAAACAAATGGTCCTCGATGGTATTGCAGAGCCAGTCGTCCATGACAAAGAAGTTTGTCAAGCTCGTGTGTTTTATCTCCCGCATCGCCCCGTATACAAGGCAGAAATCATCACAACTAAAATGCGCATTGTGTTCAACGCCTCATTTCGAACGGAGGATGTGCCTTCGCTTAACGAACAACTGCATGTGGGTGCCAACCTTCTTCCCGAGATCTTAACAGTGCTGCTTAACTTCCGACTAGGGCGATATGGTATAGTGGCAGATATAGAAAAGGCTTTTCTGCAAATACTGCTAAATGAAAAGGATCGCGACAGTCACCGTTTTATGTGGATTTCTTCAGACGAATCGTCCGCAGGCAAATTGGTATACAAGGCATACCGAATGACAAGAGTTACGTTTGGCGTGAAATGTAGTCCGTTCATTTTGATAGCGACCATAAGGAAGCATTTATCTAACGAGGAAGATCGTTATCCCAGAACGTCAGCCGTGCTCCGAGAAGGATTTTATATGCACGATTTCGTTACCAGTGTCGACTCGAAAGAGGAAGGAAGTCAGATTTATACAGAAGCTGTATCGATTATGAGTTGCGCAAGTATGAACCTGCGCAAATGGAATTCTAATAGTCCTGAAATGAGGAGATCTTTTTGTGCGGAATGCTCATCAAAACAAAAGGTGTTGGGCCTAGAATGGTATGTTTTCAGTGATGAAATCGCAGTTCCTATGACGTGGGTTGAGAGTTTGGTTGGCGCAACTTTATCACGGGGAACCAAACGCGTTGTGCTCCAAACGATTGCTAGGATTTTCGACCCATTGGGTGTTTTAGGACCTGTCGTTGTCAAGATAAAAATTCTGTTCCAGTCCATATGGAAAAAGAAGCTGTCATGGGACCAAGTACTTCCTGCCGACCTTATGACTGAATGGGAAAGTTGCGTTGAAAATCTATTGCAGTTAAAGGAGTACACCATTCCACGATCAGCACTGTCAGACCCATGTACAATAAGTATCCACATATTTGCTGATGCGAGCATGAAGGCGTACGGCACAGTGGCTTACATCAAAAATAGCTATCCATCCGGTAAGAGTTGCATCTCATTTTTGTGTGCAAAAAGCCGAGTGGCACCTTTAAAGCAAGACGGAACAAAAGAGCTAACACTTCCCAAGTTAGAGCTTACCGCGGCGTTAATAGCTTCACGTTTGTGCTCTTATCTGAAACGTTCTCTCAAGATCTCTGTTAAAAAATTTCATCTCTGGACCGATTCCAAACTGAACTGGATTCTGGGAGAAGTCGACCGTTGGAAGCCGTATGTACAGAGCCGTGTTAACGAAATACGCCGCCTCACGTCATCGTCGGAATGGAATCATTGTTCTGGGAAGGAGAACCCTGCAGATTTACTCACGAGAGGTATCACGGCGGGAACCTTAAAAACGTCTTCGTTATGGGCTCAAGGGCCAGTTTGGCTCAAAAGTGATGACTACTCCTGCGACCCCTTTCCGATATCAGACAATATTATTTCTCTGGTGCTACCAACGGAAACTGCCATATTGGGCAACGAAATACTGGAGCCAGTCCTTTGCTTTCAACGTTATAGTACGTGGAAACGTTTGCTAAGGGTTACCGCGTACATAATGCGTTTCGTGACCTTCTGCAAGACCAGTAAACGACATACGTTCGCAGATAGGTTTGATGATTTGTCTGCTGAGGAAATTAACGGCGCCGAGGCATACTGGCTGAGGTATATCCAACTTAATACATTTAATAAGGAAATTTGTTTCTTGCAGAAGGGACGTTCCATACCTAAAAGCTCTAAGTTTTCTCAGCTTTCTCCGTTTCTGGACAAGGATGGCGTGCTAAGATTGAGTGGGCGATTACAAGTGTTAAACGAGTCCACCGATTTTAAGCATCCGATCATATTACCTTCCACTTCATACATCGTAGATCTTATTGTGAAGGACTCTCATCAAAGAACGTTGCATGGAGGCGTCAATCTAGTTTTGTCACAGCTCAGAGAAAGGTTCTGGATTCTGAAAGGACGTCCAATAGTCAAGAAAATCGTGAGGCAGTGCGTTATCTGTAAGAAGCTGTGGGGAAAGCCAGCCTCGCAGCCATTTGGGCCGCTTCCGATTGAGAGGCTAACACTGATCAGACCCTTCGCCAATGTAGGTGTGGACTTTGCAGGTCCTCTCAACTGTTTTGATTTATCTAACGCCGAAATGAGTAAAACATACATCATGATATTTACTTGTGCCGCCATTCGCTCTGTTCATCTAGAGTTAGTAACGAACATGACAACCGAAAGCTGTATAATGGGCCTAAGACGTTTTATCGCCCGTAGAGGAGTCCCATCTGTCATATTTTCCGACAACGCCCGAACGTTCCGACGAGCAGCACTGGAGCTAGAAGCGACTACATTCGAAGAACCAGCAGTACAAAGTTTCCTGTCAGGTCACCGCATTCAATGGAAGTTTATAGTTGAACGAGCTCCGTGGTGGGGCGGATTTTGGGAGCGTCTCATTCGTTCCATAAAAAACATATTGAAAGTTGTCATTGGAAGAGCAAAGCTTGCATTTGAGCAACTAAGGACGCTTCTCGCTGAAGCTGAAAGCATGATAAATGCTCGACCGTTGACATATATGAGCTGTGATCCGGAAGATATTGCTCCCCTTACACCAGCGCATTTTTTACTGAGTCCGGTTGGCAGTTCTAATGTGCATGAGGAAGCACTACGTTCCTGCGAGATTCAAAACCTATGGAAGCAAAGAATGCGATATACTTCCATGCTGTGGAATCGATGGCGATCAGAATATATGCAACTTCTGAGATCCTTTCATCATACTAGAGGCGTGCCTTCAGAGCAGCTGAAAACAAAAGATGTGGTCCTTGTCTTCGACTCCGCGAAACCTCGAATTAATTGGAAGTTAGCAATAATCGAGAAGGCCCATAGTGGACGTGATGGTAAGGTAAGAGCCTGTGAGATACGATACTCCGATGGTACACGAACCAGAAGACCTGCCCAGCTGCTGTATCCATTGGAACTTTCACTATCTTCCCCGGCCGGAGGATGTTAAAAATTACGTGCATTGGCAACTCTTTTCATATATTGAATTCTTATTATATACATTTATTTCTTCATACCCACAGACCTTTCTTGAATTACATATCTACATAGTGCTATAAAAGGAATTGTATCATAGCTCTCGATAAGTATTTCCTTCTTAACAAGCAATAATAAACATTTATATTTCGATCAAGTCTCGGTCTTTTGATTTTTTAAAGGAACTGGTAATTTTCAGGGATCAACGAGGGTTTTTTATCACTTGTGTCCACCATCCTTTTCGAATAATAAAAAAGCGGATACTATTCAGTTAATATCCCTGTATATTGCTTTGAGTACTTAGTTTGTTCAACTATTTTATGTCCTCTTTATCAATATCACTTAGATCAATGTCAAAGTCATTAAATACACACAGCTTATTAATTTTTTTTATAATTCTCCGGGGATGAAAACCATCGGCTGTGAGCCCTACTAATGTAATTGTACCACCGACCACATCAATTCTAAGATGTTCACTAACATTAAATTGGTACAATATTGATGATAAATTTCCAGGTACTGGATCTCCTCTACACATTTTCAACAACAAACATTTACTGCCATCCTCTGGAGTCAGATAAACTGATAAACTACTATTAACTACATCTACTTTTACAATTTTAAAATGTTTCCATGATGAGTGACAAATGCAATATTTATCACCCGATTTTATCGGTTGAATCCAAAACATTTTTAACAATTAATGAATATCTAATGAAACCAACGCTTTTTAGAGAAAAAAATTAGTCAATCAAATCGTTGTCACCTTATATACCCTTCGCAATAATGATATCATTTTATATACCCTTCGCAATAATGAGCATACTATGCTGTACATGCATGATTAACTAATTATACAAATTAATTGACCACAACAGATATGGCTTATCACTAACCGCAAAGACCAGATGTATTTTTTTACATTTTTTAACGTATCGCCGCAATAATTTTTTTACATATAATCAAATCTATTTACTATTTATAATCATGGTGAAACAAATAGGCTGACTTATATGATCTTCGCAATCATTTTTACATACAATTTTGACACAACATCTTTAACACAAATAAATTAATTAAACCACAACAGATATGGCTTATCTCTAACTGCAAAGACCAGATGTATTTTTAAAATTTTTCTAATGTATCGCCATGCTTATCAGTGTTGACTATAAAAATCGCTCAAAATCGCTGCTTATCAGTATCCACCACTTTGGGATGTACCAGAACGTACCTACAAATTCCCGTTATGCTTATCATTGTTGACATAGCCACATACAGGCTTATTAATCATTTCCTATGTTCATTCTTCGAATTGAATAAACATTTGAAGTGGAAAATATAATTCACACTCACTCTTGAGTTGTGAATGTACATATACTCCTTGTATAACTTGCAATATAAATGGAATCCTAAGATAAATTTAGTCATATGAGTCAGCCCAGTTGTGCTAAATAGATTTCATTTTTACGATTGCAAAGACTATAAATTGAATTGAATCACATTCAAAGTCATTGTTGATTTTTTTCTTTTTTTCATGTTTCGTCATGCTTATTAGTGTTGACCTACAAATTTGACCTTAAACGACCCACATCAGATATGGCTTATCTCTAACCGCAATGCTTATCAGGGTTGACTATAAAGTTAGAAATCGTTGCTTATCTCCGCCACCCTATTCCGCCACCTTACTTATGCCAGAAGCTACCAAAACATACTTTGGGATGTACCAGAACGTATCTACAAATTTCCACCATGCTTATCAATGATGACCTACAAATTTGACCTCCAACAACATCTTTAGCACAAATAAATTAATTAACTACTACAGATATGGCTTATCAATGTTGACCTACAAATTTGACCTCCAACGACAACAATAGATATGGCTTATCTCTAACCGCAATGCTTATCAGTGTTGACCCGAAAATTTGACCTCCGCAACTTTCAGTGTAGATCAAGCTACCTACAAATTTGAGCTCCGCAACTTTTATAGTCCGTCAAGCAACCTACAAATTTGAGCTCCGCAACTTTTATAGTCCATCAAGCTACCAAAACATACTACTGCCATGTTGGGCCAATAAAATTGCGCTCTCAAACGATATAAAGTCTTCACTATACCTCCACGCGAGGCTCCCGGTGGACAGTGAGCTAGGCGGATCAGATGGTTGGTTAGCGCGGCTGGAATCCAGAGCTTCCAAGGATGCTCTTCTGGTAAGGGGTTATTTGTGCTAGGTTGGATCTTCTTGTACACAAAATTGTTTGCGACACGAAGATCCGGTAGCTGGTGTTTATTTGAAACTCGGGTCCGTCAGGTCTACATGCAGCACGTCGGTGAGCTCGCTCAACATACAGTCGCCGGTTCGAAGAGCCTCCACTTCGTGAACGCGGGATAGCGCGTCTGGTACGACGTGTAAGCTTCCCTTCCGGTGCTCTATATCGAACGTATAAGCTTGGAGCTAAAGACTCCATCGCGCTAATCTACGTTTAAGCTCTCGCCGACTCATGAGCCATTGCAAGCTCGCGTGGTCGGTGATGTCTTTGAATCTATAACCTTCTACATACGGTCGATATTTTGCGATCCCCATGATCGCTGCTAGACATTCTCTCTCTGTCACGGTATAATTTCGCTGGGCGGAGTTCAACTTGTGCGAATAATAGAAAACTGGTCGTTCGTTTCCTTCTTCGTCTAGTTGACTCAGCACCGCTCCGACGCCTGTGGAACTTGAGTAGCACGAAATTATGAATTGGCGCGTGAAGTCTGGGTTTGGACAGGACGGGTGCGCTCACTAACATTTCCTTGATGGTTTGGAACGAAGCGATTGCTTTCTCGCCGAACTGGAATTTAATTCCCTTTTTCAGCGTATCCGAAAGATCTCCTGACAGGGTGGAAAAGTCTCGGACGAATCTCCGATACCATCCGGCCATTCCCAGGAATCTGCGAACTTGTCGTGCAGTCTGAGGGATCGGAAAATCTCGGATGACTTGGACCTTACTGGGGTCCACTCTCAGTACTCCGCTTCCTACTATAAAGCCTAAGTACTTCAATTCACGATAACAAAATTTTGATTTCTCCAAGTTGATGGTAAGGCCTGCTTCGCCTAATTTCTGTGCTACTCCGGACAATAGCTCGAGATGCTCCTCGAAGGACCTCAAAATGATGAGAAAATCATAAAGATAAACGAATACTTTGTGTCTCCATTCTACGGGGATGACTTGCTCCATTAGGCGGCATAAGCGCTGGGGCGCATTGCATAACCCGAAGGGCATAACTTTGAACTGGTAAAGTGGTCTCCCTGGAACGGTGAATGCTGTCTTTTCCCTGCTTTTCTCTTCCAGTGAAATCTGCCAAAATGCGTCTTTTAGGTCTACGCTAGATATTATGAAGTAAGTGTTTGGCAGACGGGCGAGAAGTCCTTCTACGTTCTGCAGCGGGTACGCCTCCTTTTTAGTGACGCGATTGAGATCGCGCACGTCCAAGCACATGCGCTGCTTGTCTCCTCTCCGTACTTAGACTACGGGAGAGCTCCACGCGCTTGGGCTGATCTCAATCACGTCCATAGAAAGCATGCGGTCTAGCTGCGCATATAGGAGTTCCTCTACTGCTGGCGAACTTTAATAATGACGCCGTTTAATGGGGGCGGAGTCTCCGGTATCAATCTCATGGGATATGAGGTGAGTTCGTCCTAGGCCTAGAGTGGCGTAGGACTTAAATTTCTTCAGGGTATCCTCGAGGAGCTGGTTCTCCTCGGGAAAAAGAGTGTGAGCGTGAGACAAAATCTCCGCTTTAGGGATTGAGTCTCCGGTCATATCTATGCCGACTTTGATGCTGCTAACATCGAAGGGTTTGGGCGGCGAACTCGGTATGATGCTAGGTCGAACTTCTTCCAGAAGTCGACTCCTAGAATCAAACTTTGCGCTGTGGAAGGGATCACGTATAGTGTAAGGTCTTCCTTCCGGTCGTTATAGGATATCTTGGTGTGCGAGATCCCGAGAATACTCTGCGCTCGGCCATCGGCAGTGGTAACTACCGAAGAAAAATCTTTCCACGGCCTTCACATAGTCTACTCCCGCTCCTCCTAACACGCTAATGCAGGCGCCTATATCGAGGAGACCGGACCTCCGTCTGTACGTGGCGAAGCCTGCAGGGTTGTAGCTGCTATTGCGGCGATAGACTGTCTTCTTCGTTGGTAGCGTTTCCGAACTCGGCGTATGCGGCCTGAAGTCTTGAACTTCCCGAAAATGCGAGCTCTAGCGACTTGGTAATCGGACCATCGTTGGTCGAAGGTCTTATACTGATGACTGGGTTTCCCTGAGACGGTGGTGCTAGCGACCAGAGTCTTAGCGAAATCTGTCTCGGGTTCCGGTTGACGTTCCGAAATTGTTTCTGACGAATCCCCAGTTGGATCGTCTGGTCTTTTAAGGATGGTAATATTGGTATTTGGTAAGTTTGGTTTACTTACTGTTCTATGGCCGGTCTTGGGTTCTTCGAACTGCCCTCCCTGGTACGAG
The DNA here is from genome assembly GCA_949715645.1 of Portevinia maculata. NCBI lineage: Eukaryota > Metazoa > Arthropoda > Insecta > Diptera > Syrphidae > Portevinia > Portevinia maculata. The sequence continues at coordinate 187,054,654 of OX454526.1, forward strand.
GGTAGTTCGTCCTTGGGTTTTCCCGACAGCTCGGACAATTAGCGGTAAACACGTTGTCTAATCCGCATCGGAAACAGAAGGGTTTTTGCGGCAGCTTTAGGCAGTCGAACATAGTATGTCCGAGCTCCCTACAAGTCCAAAAGATCAAAGCGCTGCGTTCGCGCTGCCTGTACGCTACTGCGTCCACTCCTACTTCATCGGAATTAGGATCGTTAAGATCATCTTCCTGACTTCACACACTTCCGTACTGGAGCTCTCGAGGTGAATCTGGACTTGCTTATAGAGTCGCCTCTTGATTCTGCTAAAAAGCGTTCGATGCTTTGTAACGAAGTAATCTTCGCTACATGTGCTGTCGCACAAAAACATCTGCCCACCACCACCAATACATCAACAAGCCGAATGCGGCGCCAAACACAGCGACAAAACTCACCACACTACCACCAACCCACTACGGCACACACACTCGCACACTCCTACCAATACCAACACTCGTGCCCACACTTACCCCATTCGCAATTTCACCACTGATTGGATGCGCATGACTCCCACAAAATAGAAAGTCAGTCGAGTGGTGGCCGCCGGACCAGACACATGACAGATGGATCCAGCCAACATGTGTGGAGCAGAAGCGCTCTGGTGAACACTACGGGCTCACGTAGCAAGAGCGGGCAGCGAGGACACAGGGCTCGCAGCTTATTGCGGCCCAGGTACTCGCCCCTCTTAGAAGTAGTTGGTAGAAGGGAGTTAAATAGATAGTAGTTGGTAGTGTAGGGTAGTAAGGAGGAAACAACAACAACAACAACAACCACAACAACAACAACCACAACAACAACAACGAGAACATCAACAGCAGCAGGGACCACAACAGCACCAGAGACCACAACACAACGCGGGTCGACTCTTTCCCCCTCCCACTTTTCTATTTCTAGGACCCAGGCATTCCCGCTTAGCCTACCCCGGCTGGGAAACCACGTTATAAATGGCGCACGAGCAGGGACAACAACAAAGCTAAAGCGAAAGACGACCAGAACGAGAACAGTGCACATGGGGAAATCGTGGATCTACGAACTCAAAAAAGAGGAAATAAAAGCGGTACTACAAGAACTGCAGGGAAACACCACGGGCAAATTGGAAGAGCTACGGAAAAAACTGGCAACATTCATCGACAGTAAAGAGGCGAATAAAGCACACCTTACAGAACTAGACGCCCGTTACAGCAAATCAACGCGGCAGACATCGATAGGAGATCCATCAAGCGACAACAACACAGAAGAGGAAACCACCGGTACTTCGTTGAAGCCACCACAGCTAACGGGGCAGGCATTCGGCACCAATACAACCACTTGGAAGACCATCGCAACAGGGAAAAATACGATCAAACCAGCAGAAACACAACCCTTCGGAAAAACGGTACTAATATCAGGCGACGAATTAGTGGGACAACATCACAATACCACAAGTACAGGAGAGCAAAGGATGCTAGATTTAGAAGAGGAACCTGCTCCGGAAATCAAACGGGACCAGCGAACGAGAAGATGCCAGAGTCCGACATCAGCGATGCAGAAGTCTGCGATAAGGTCCGCAAATGTTGAATCCGCTATGATGGAGGAAGGGACCCACTCGGATTTATAGAACGAGTGGAGGAGTTGGCTAAGTGCTACTGTCTTCCTCTTGACCGAACGACCAGAACTTTGCCGGAGTTATTTAAGGACAGAGCGTTGTCCTGGTACCGCAATAACCAGTGCGACTGGACAAGCTGGGCGACTTTAAGCAGGAATTCCAGCTCTATTTCCTGTCACCACGTTTTTTTGAACGACTGGAAGACGACATCCGCCGGCGAGTCCAAGGCCCGCGAGAAAAATTCACGGAGTACGTCACTGCAATTCAATCCCTTATGCGGTGGGCCGTCGACATGAGCCGAAAGCAGCAACTGGAGCGAATATATAATAATTGCCGGCCCGAATACAAGATGTACATCCGGCGCAAGGATTTTGTAACCCTACGGGACCTTATCCTCCTTGCGCAAGACTACGAGGGCATCCAGGCTGAGCAACGTCCAAGTCGAGTAAACACCATGGAATCACCTGGCAGTGGACCACGTTACCCAATACCCACGACGCATGACACGCCGAACATAGGGCAACCCAACCACAGACCTCCAGACCAGTGAACATCAGGGTCACACAATCGTTGCTGGCATTGTGGCCAGGAAGGGCACGTGCGGCAGAACTGCCAAAACCCACAAGTCCTCTTTTGTTGGGACTGTGGCAGACCAGATGTTCGTACGAGAGATTGTTGCCGTCGTAGAGGAGGAAACGAAAGGGGAGTTCCTGTCAATTGGAGCGACCAGGAACTCGCATAAGTCCTGCCTCCACCAACCCACCTCAACTATTTTTAAAAGACGACACACGCATATACGCCCGCATCACCATTGAACACGAAGATTTCGACGCACTCATCGATACCGAAGCAACACGATCCTTTATGGACTCCGAAACAGCGAGAAAAATCACCAACGACATTACACCCAGAGCCAACGAAAACCCATATACCCGACTTGCCGATGGCACCAACGTGCTAGTTGAGAGTAAAACGTCCCTCGACGTCAACTACAACAACAACACCTATACACAAGAGCTATTGGTCATGCAACGCATGATTCACCCCATCATACTCGGCATGGATTTCCTGGCCCGAGTGGGGCTACTTCTACGTCTCGGCGCCGACGTTATCGAGATCCCGGAACAGCAAACCTCAGCCATGACCGACCGAGACACGACAGCTACAGCCGATACGTATACAGACAGAAGCAGCCCGAATCACTCCCGAATGAATCCAGCACAGAGTAAGAGAGTAAGTGAAGAACAAACAATCGACGGATTTCTCGCTAACGAATTACCTAGGTTCGATTGTATACAAGGGGTTACTCACATCGCCGAACACGGCATCAAGATGAAGGACAGCCGACCAATCACACAGCGATACTTCCCGCGAAACCCAGCAATGCAGGCCATCATTGATCAAGAGATCAACGCCCTTCTGCAAGAGGACCGAATTGAGCCATCCAATAGCCCCCACAGTGCCCCCATAGTGCTGGTTAAAAAGAAGCAAGGTGAGTGGAGGCTGTGCGTGAACTATCGGCAACTTAATGCACATTCTATTCGAGATGTATACCCACTACCACAAATACAGCCAATTCTCGATAAACTCCGACAGGGCAAGTTCTTCAGCACCATCGATCTGCGCAACGGGTACTGGCAAATACCAATGAACCCCGACAGCCGACAGTACACCGCGTTCACGTTACCAGCGAGAGGACTCTTCCAGTGGAAAGTAATGCCCTTCGGACTACACTCGGCACCGGCGACCTTCCAGCTGGCCCTAGACCAAGTCATCGGTCCAGAGCTAGAGCCCTTCGCCTTCGCATACCTTGACGACATCGTAGTGATTGGACGAACACTCGACGAACACTTGAGCAATTTGAAGAGAGTGTTCGATAGACTGATTCAAGCCAACCTAAGTATCAACGCTGAGAAGTGTCACTTCTGCAAGACGGAGCTCCGATACCTAGGACACGTGATCGGTCGCGAAGGCATTCAAACCGACCCGGACAAAATCGACGCCATAGCCCAACTGCCACCACCGAAGGACATCAAGGAGTTACGCAGATTCCTGGGATCTGTTCATGGTACCAACGCTTCGTGGATGGGTTCTCGACACTAGTGGGACCACTGACCCAACTTCTAAGGAAGGGCAGAAAGTGGACATGGCAGAATGAACAGCAGGCAGCGTACGATAAACTCAAGACAAGGCTAACGCAGGCTCCAATCCTTGCTTGCCCGGACTTCGAGGTACCGTTCATGCTGCAGACCGACGCCAGTGACTGTGGACTAGGCGTGGTCCTCCTACAGGAACAAGAAGGAAAAGAACGCATCATAGCGTATGCTAGCCGGACCCTAAACGGTGCTGAAGTGAACTACTCGGTTACGGAAAAGGAGTGCCTTGCGGTCGTCTGGGGTGTTCGTAAGATGAAACACTACCTGGAAGGCTACCATTTCACCATCATCACCGACCACCAATCTCTACGTTGGCTCAACTCCATAGAATCACCATCAGGCCGAATCGCGCGATGGGCTCTGGAACTGATGCAGTACGATTACGAGGTGAAATATCGACGAGGCAAACTCAACGTCCTAGCAGATGCTCTTTTGAGACAGCCCCTCCAAGTGGGCGAGGAACTCCATGCCATTGAACTGCCATGCCTACGAGAGGGCTGGTACGACAAGAAGAAGGCCGCCGTCTTAAAAGAACCATCGAATTTCCCGGACTACCGCGTTGAAGGAGAACACCTATACCGACACATCCACGATAGCACCGCTTACCTTGACGAAGAGTACATCCCTTGGAAGCTCTGTATTGCCGAAGACCAACGCAAACGTGTGCTCGAAGAGTGCCACGACGAGCCAACCGCCGGACATCTAGGGATTAACAAAACCATCGCCAGGATAGCCCAGTTATACTGCTGGCCGGGCATGTTCAGGAACGGGCGAAGTACGTGCGCCGCTGCATGTCCTGCCAGCGGTATAAACAACAGCAACGGGCAGAGGCCGGTAAAATGTTCTCCACACCCGCACTAGAACCCTAGACAGTGGTATGCTCCGATTTTGGAGAACCACTACCACGGTCCAAGCACGGAAATTCGTTCCTGATCGTTTTCCACGATAAGTTCAGCAAATGGACCGAATTCTCCCCAGCGCGCAGTGCGACCAGCAAATCCCTCATCAAAGCTTTCAGGGAGAGGATAATTGCCAGGTTGGGAGTACCAAGGACACTCATATCGGACAATGGAAGAACCCCACGGAAAGGGCTAACCGGACGATAAAAACAATGATGGCGCAGTTCACGGAAGAAAATCACCAACGATGGGACGAACTTTTGCCAGAACTCACATTGGCGATCAACTCCAGTATGCAAGAATCGACTGGATACAGCCCCGCCTGTCTGCTACAAGGAAGAGAACTGCGACTGCCAAAGACACTCTATGCCGAGGTGACTGTGGGACAAGGAATCACACCGCAGTCTGCGGAACATCGCGCATCAAAAATACGCGCCATATTTGAGATCGTGCGTAGTAACACCAACCAAGCCTTTGCCAAACAAGCAAGGCACTACAATCTGAGACGGCGCGCCTGGTCACCCAAAATTGGCGATCTCGTGCTATTACGCCAACATCCACTGTCAAAGGCTACGGATCACTTCGCAGCTAAACTAGCACCGAAATTCAACGGACCATATCGAGTTTTTACGTTTATCTCTCCAGTTCTGGTAAAACTCAAACATACACAAGGCGATAAGACGCAAATCACAGCCCATGTGAAAAATTTAAAACCATTCGTAGAGTGAAACCACGGAAACCCGAGACCAGTCATAACGAAGACACGGACAATGGAAGATGCTGAATTAACGAGTAGCTGCCGACGGTTCTGCGCCAGGACCAACGCTCTGAACAACCTTCGGCGCCGGATTCATCTGGTCCCACCGATATCTCGGGAACTCGAAGGAAAGGAGTAATAGAGAGGATCATTTCGACCCCCTCGGGGCCGTTTAACGCCATCGAAATCGCATCCATGATTATAACGCCGGCACCAGAGTTAAGTCACGAAAACCTACCACAATTCCGGAAGGAGATATATAACCAGGCGACGAAGACAAGGCCCTTAGCCGAAGTAGACCCCGAGGATAAGCATCTGGATACAGCAGGTCAATTAAGCAACGAGAGCCCCAAGTGGGCGGGCGTGTCAGAAGTCAGGAAGGTACCAACGGACGACCCTGGCTGGCAGAAATCCTGTCTTCCATCGAAGAGCCCATAAGGGGCAAGCAACGTCGTTTAAAAATCCCTTCGCCCACCGGGCTGGTGAGAGTTGTCATCAACTACAGGAGAGATCTGGTACTCAGATGGCAGGAACATCGCCGCTTCTTTCCGGCGCCGACATCCCACCCACCGGATGTTGATTGCTGAAGCAGGAGGGGGATGTAACGAAGTAATCTTCGCCACATGTGCTGTCGCACAAAAACATCTGCCCACCACCACCAATACATCAACAAGCCGAATGCGGCGCCAAACACAGCTACAAAACTCACCACACCACCACCAACCCACCACGGCACACACACTCGCACACTCCTACCAACACCAACACTCGTGCCCAAACTTACCCCATTCGCAATTTCACCACTGATTGGATGCGCATGACTCCCACAAAATAGAAAGTCAGTCGAGTGGTGGCCGCCGGACCAGACACATGACAGCTGGATCCAGCCAACATGTGTGGAGCAGAAGCGCTCTGGTGGACACTACGGGCTCACGTAGCAAGAGCGGGCAGTGAGGATACAGGTGTGAGGAATGCCAGTGTCCGTTTTACTCCCCATTCCCATTTTTATTGTTAATCGTTTACTTCCTAAATATTCGATCACCGCATTAACGATCCTACATAACTCAAAGCGTTTAACAACCCATTAAAAATAACATGACCCATTAAAAATATCGTAACTCGATTAGCCTGGCACAAGCCACCACGCTTCGGACGATCAACTCTTTGTAAATCAAACAATAGCCAACACATGCACTGCTTGCTATGCACACAAACCCCGCATGCACTGCTATGGGATGTATATCATATAGCACCCAAGCACGGTGCAGCCGGCTAGCATCCTTGCACAGTGTATTTCAAGTGCACTGGGCATTTATCAATGAGTTGGAGATCGGATTACCGAGACCCGAAATGTTGTGGATGAATGAATGCATGTACAGCACAAAGGGGAGCGAAGTACAGTTCAAAGTACAAGTGCGCTGACCAAGCTTAATTCTGAGTTATGAATTAATGGGGACATTGCCCCTCGGGAATATACTAGGGTTATAAAGTTATGTAGATCGTGCGTAGTATATGATGACGCTGCGGTTATCCAATATTCAAAGGGAGGGAACGGAATTATCGAATGGGGATCGATACAAATATTTGTGTATAAATAGAATGAAAATTATGAATAAATTGTCTTTTTGCTATCAGACCCAGAACGAGAAGTATTTTCAATTTAGTCCACTGACGGAGCATTGGCTTCAAGGACAAGGAGAAATTTATCTCTCGTCTTCGACCACATCCACTTACCTAGTTTAGCAGTTCTGCTGCTGGTGAGTATAGACGTTGGCTCTAGCCGAGTCTAAGGATGGGTAATTCGACATTCGACATAATAAGCTAAAGACCAAATTTCAGGTACATCCTTGCTAGACCGCGAACCATTACACAGGGCTCGCAGCTTATTGCGGCCCAGGTACTCGCCCCTCTTAGAAGTAGTTGGTAGAAGGGAGTTAAATAGATAGTAGTTGGTAGTGTAGGGTAGTAAGGAGGAAACAACAACAACAACAACCACAACAAGGAGAACATCAACAGCAGCAGGGACCACAACAGCACCAGAGACCACAACAGCAGCAGAGACAACACCAGCAACAGAAGCAGCACCACCACAGAGACGCCACAGAAGCAGCACCACCACCGAGACACCATACGGGGAAACTCAAACCAATAGGCGCCTATATAAGAGGATAGCGCCTAGGAGTCGGGGAGTTTACCGCCGGAGCTTAGCCACGCCGCATCGACGCCAGGAAGCACTAAAGTTATTTAGTAGTTAAATAAAGTTAATTAAAAGTTTAAAATTAATTTTGCAAGTATTTTATTTGTCGCATATTTCCTGGGTGCTCATTCGCGGGTCGACTCTTTCCCCCTCCCACTTTTCTATTTCTAGGACCCAGGCATTCCCGCTTAGCCTACCCCGGCTGGGAAACCACGATATAGCTTCTGCACACGTAGACAAGCTCTGCCATATCTAACACCTCAGAAAGGTGAGCAGATACTGTCCGATCTGTCGCTTGACGTTGCGCTTGACAATTTCGATTAATTCTCGATTAGCCTTAAAAAGAAAAAAAAACCTTAGGGAACTTCAACCTTGCGTTAAGCCTTAGGAGAGTTCCGTAGTAGGCGTCGAAAGTTTCAAGGTCGCCCTGGAGGCGTGCTGACATTTGTCGAAATATGTCGAAGTCAGACTCCAGACTGCGATACTGCTCTAAAAGAGCAAACGTAGTGCTTCCCAAGTTGCCTGAGGATTCTTCTTGATCCACCCCCAGAATCAGAGCTTGGGTTGACCCTTCACCAAATGGTGAAAGTTCAACACCACGTCTGCCCATGAAGCGTTACAAGCTTCTCGTTGTCTGCTTACTTGCAGCAGAAAATCATCGTTTGACAATTCTTCATTGTCGAAGTGAATATCCCACTTCGGGATATTATGGTACCTAGGATAAGAACTCGCCTGCGACGGCCCTTGAGAGGGTGCTTGCCTGTCGACGTTGGGTCGTGGCGACGATGCGTCTAAATTCAAATTACTTAATTGCGCCAGGAAATTATCTACATTGGCGTCCCTTGCCATGTGTACCGAGTACACAAGCGGTTCGTTAGCCTGAGTTTCTCTGGGTGGAGGACTCGAGCTGAGAATAAATTCATGACCACCGTTGTCATGACACCATTCAGATACAAGGTTGAACTCATCTTGCAGTATCTTTAAGGCTAATTGCAAGTCCTTGTGTTTCACGACGATTGCGATGTCATCAACGTAGGCATACGCAGTAGCTTTTTTAAATGTTCTTAATAGTTCATTTCTGAACAGTATAAATAAAATAGGGCCCAGTTTGGAACCTTGTGGCACACCGTATTTACTTGTTCTTTTTTTTTGCTTAATGTGTCAGACACCTTGACTTGTATTACTCTATCACTCTAATAGCTTTTAAGCCAGTCTGACAGCACTCCTCTCAGTCCTAATCTGTAGACACTCTCCACGAGTTTTCAGGTGTCAGGGTATCAAACGCTTTGCTGAAATCTATAAAAAGCACAAGTACGTGGTGGTTTTTATTCAGTCCAGCATTTACGACATTGGTAAATTCCCCCAGTAACGATTGTGTGCTCTTGCACTTTTGAAAACCAAATTGGTTTGGATGTATCACTTTATGCTTCCACATAAAACAATTAACACGATTAAGAACTACCTCTTCTAAACATTTTTCAACCGCAGGTAGAATTGAAATCGGTCTATAATTCTCTGTATCCTTTTAATTCCTCCCTTGTATATTGGGCGAAATATTGAAGTTTTCATTAGTTTTGGCACACAGTACTGACATAGACTACGGTTAACGATCTTCGTGATTATGGGAGTGAGACACATAGCATTCAATTTGAGATCAACTGGTCTAATGTTGTCTGCTCCAGGACCTTTTTTGTTACTCAGTTGACACAATATCTTGTAAACCTCAGGCTGAGTTGCTTCCTCTATGCAGATACTTTGTTGAAGTAGCCGGTTCTCGTGGTTGGAGGTTTTCGTATTACAGGCATGAATGATGTTTGCCGTTTGTTTCAAAAACTGCTCCGTAAATTCCTCAACAATGTCTTTTAAGCCTTTATCACCATTTGGAAAATTGATTTTAATTGTTTCGTCTACAGAGCGTTTCTTTCATCCAAGTAGTCTTAGTAACTGTATTCCGATACCTTTTGTATTAGTCTTCAAACGTCTTACATCTGGGGCTGTTTTTCCACCTCCTATATAATTCATCCCTTTTTTTGCACATTGGAACTATTTCTGGTGTGGTCCATGGCTTATGCTTCCGGGCTCTTTTCCTCGTGGTTATTTTACTTGCTTCAGCATATATCTTATTCATTTCTTCTACGAATTTATTGTAGAGTGCCTCAACGTCATTTTCTTGGAGTATAAGTTGCCAGTCTGTACTCTGAATAAGCTCATAAACTTTTTGCTGATTAATGTTTGTAACATCGGTTTCACAAGGTGTTTCAGAGCTATTTAGACTTTTCGTTCCATATAAAACAGCGTAATGGTCAGAGAGATCGGTTTCGATTACTGCTGAGAATATTTCACGTTTAGCTATACTAACATAAACGTGGTCAATTATCGTCGCTGCGTTATTTAAAACATCAATACGCGTGGGACATTTAATCACACTTGTTAGCCCTTTGGAAGCCATCATCTCCATGTATTTTAAAATAAGTGAGTTATTCTCATCTCGGATGTTGATATTGATATCTCCGAACACGATATTTTCATTTCATTTAAAATTCCATCTACATAATTCTTCAATAAACCTTACTACACTCGAGCTAGGTCGTCTGTATATTGCATGTACATGCTTTTGTTCACCGTTATGGTATATTTCTAGGTGCAAGCCCTCGTAGTTTATTGGACTAGCTGGTAATATTTTGTAAGTTATATTTTTTTTTATAAATATTGCAACTCCACCTCCTTTCATCGCATCACTGTTGACAAATTCAGAATAAAAACCGTCAATGCTATAAAAATCATTTTTTCTTTTCGGTATATTAATTTCATTCAATAATATAATATCGACGTAGCATAGCACATTTTCAATTTCCGCTATAAATACATCCCAAGTTTTTGAGATCGATCTAATATTAAAACTGACACAACAAAAATTCATATTTTCCAAAAAAAAAAATTTCGATGGCGCTAACACCATTTATTACCCTAAAGTCAACATCAGTTTCACTATAATGTGTTTTAAATTTTGTCGTTTTCCGATTCTCTCAATAAGTATTAAGTACGACAACAACGCTTAGTTGTTCATCTTGTTTACATCGTCGCAAGACCCGATGTGTATGGATTCACCGTTTTCGTTTTTTTTTTGCTAATATTTTGCCGGCTGTTTCCCACACAAACCTCCAATTGTATTCTCTGGCTTTGTTTTTTGCTAGCCAAAGAAGGTGCTTATTGGTAGGTGTGAGATGATTGTTTACATACATTAAGAGGCCTCTAGTGGAAAAATGGCATTCTGTTTCTCAAACTGATAAATTATTACTGGAGCTACTGAATCCACGAAGGGTAGTCACCTTGTCGAGTGCACCATCCTTTGATGGTGCCGGTGTGGAGGCTTAACGATGTTTCATACATCCACTAAGAACTGCCCAAGGACATTCCGTCCTGCCCCGATTCCCCCTTTTTCTCCCCTACCCCTCCTCTGACCTAATTTCCTCCCTCTGATTCTCTCACTCCTTCTCCCTTTCATTATCCGCTGGGCTGGACTTAAGGTGTGATACGACCCGTGCCGAAAGTCGGCCAGGCTGAGGGCCCAGTTTAAAAAATAGCTCAGTCGCCCACGGAGTATCCGGATACCTGGCGATCTCCGGATTAACCAGCCTTACCTGCATACTGCGGATCTCTGTGCAGGCGGACCTCCTTTCTCCGCTACTCGTGGGTCTAAAATATGAACAACAAACAAAACAAAAACAAAAATAAAAACATCGAGACCGGTATCTCTTCTAAACCGGGCGGTAGTACGGCGACCTTGCTGTCTACTGACGCGGCTCCTGCAACAAAGAGTAGCACTCCGACTGTGAGTAATCGTGGTCCAGTTGCTGCCAGCAGCAGTGAGCCTAATATAGGCAAAGCAATTCCTAGCAGCGGTAGGATTGTGGCACTTCATGGCCCTTCCGTTGCTAGCCTTACAAATCCTAGTACGTCTTCTCGTAGTGGATGTTCGCGACAACGCACTCCCTCGAGGGCGTACTACAAGGACAGGCGAAATGCCATAAGAACTCTGAAGGTCTTTGGAGATATTCTGGAGACCAACAGAACACCACAGCAGATCGCCAAATTAAAATGGGCCCAAGGCTTCCTAGAGAAGGACAAGAGCGCTAACAAGGACTTCACGTCCAAGCGCCAGAGATCGGTGGAAGAAACCACTTCGGTTTCCAAAAAACCCAAGGTGCATAACACCAGCACCACCTCACATTCTGCCCCCAAATCTCAAAAGTCCTTCAGCGATGTCCTAAAGGACAAAATCGTGGTCGCGGTGATCGACCGCAGCGATCCGGAGGGAAGAATTTCCCCCGAACGATGGCATAAGCTGAGGAACAAGCTACTTAGCCTCTATCTGGCCTTCATGAAGGACCACCCTGGACCAGCTCCAGTAACTGAGGATGCCGGACTACACCAAGGGCATATCCGGCTCGTCGCCTGCGACAATATTAGATCGTTGGATCTGTATAAGATCGCCATAGGCAAACTCGGGGAGGTTTGGCCTGGAGCGAAGCTTGAGGTTGTTGCGAAGGAGGACATCCCTAGCAGACCGAGGGCTCGTGCTTGGATCCCTGCTGAACCCCCCTCCGCAGAAGAAGTATTGTCGGTTATTAGACTGGGCAATCCCTCACTCCCAACCCACGACTGGAAAGTTGCGAAGCTGGAAGAGCATAGGGGATCCTTCAGATCAGCTATTATAGTGATCAACCAAGAATCCCTGGCTCCTATGGCGAAGACCAACGGCGCAATCCAGTTCGGTTGGGATAAGATTACACTTCGGGTGTACAAAAAGGATGACCCAGAAGCTAATAAGCCTCCGTATCCCTCTGACACAGGACTCAACACCCCTGATCCTGGAGCATCAATCTCCCTTCCATCCATGGAAGATGATGAACCAACTGTGGCTGCTCCCACTCAGCCCTCTACGTCCACTGCTAACACCAAGTCTAGTATGGACACGGAAGACCTCCTCAGCAAAGTCCTTCTCAGCGAGGACGAGCTCTTAGGCTCGTCCTCTGACTCTGACTCAAATTCAAATAACACCGTGGTGGAGACTCCTCTGCCTGATTGCGACGATCAATGTTGCGATTAGTACAGATCAACCTCCACCACTCCAAAAAGGCTTCGGCCTCCCTTCTTATCCGTCTTTCTAGAGATGGAGAAGATATGGTCCTGATCCAAGAGCCATGGATTGTTAACAACCTGGTTCGAGGACTCCGGACTCATGGATACAAATTGTTGTATGCAACTGACAAAGGTAAACCTAGAACTTGCATACTGGCAAAAAGTAGCTTAAACGTATTTTTACTCCCTAATTTCAGCGACCGTGATGCAACCGTGGTGAGTCTAGAGACTGTTCGCGGCACCCATTGGATAGCCTCGGCTTATCTGGCCCATGACCACGTAGGGTCCTTGCCTGGTGTCAACCTAGAGGGACTGATCGCGGCAGCTGAACATCAAAAAACTGGTCTCATTATTGGATGTGATGCCAATGCGCACCATTCAGTATGGGGCAGTTCTGACATCAACGACAGAGGTGAGTCTCTTTTTGATTATATTCTTAATACTAATCTCATTGTGTGTAACACTGGTAGTGAACCTACCTTCATTACAAAAGATAGACAGGAGGTTCTAGATATAACTCTGGTCTCCGACTCAATCCATCAGGAAATTGTAAACTGGAAAGTCTCGGCGGAACACTCTTTTAGTGACCACCGTTACATTCAATTCAGCTTAGCCGATGACCCTTCCCGCCAGCCAGTTTTTAGAAATTATAGGAAAACTGACTGGCTCAAGTATAGAGAAGTGCTGAAAAGTTCAATGAAATCTGAACTCCTTAGTCCTCCCCGGAACACCATAGAGCTAGATAAGAAGGTCAGGGTACTCACCTTGGCCCTCAATAAGGCTCTGACCTCTGCCTGCCCGCTCACACGGCCTAGAGGCAAAAAGAAGCCGGTTTGGTGGACCCCAGCACTAGGACCTCTAAGAAGCAGTTGTAGAAAACTGTTCAACCAAGCCAAGTCCACAAAAGCTGAAACCGACTGGGCTTCATACAAAGCATCTCTCAATGCTTACAAAAAGGAACTGAGGAAAGCCAAACGCTCGTCTTGGAGACTCTTCTGTGGAAAAATAGAGGAATCTTCGGAGGCATCTAGGCTAAGAAAAATCCTCTCAACCAACCCAGGTATGCCTAGCTTTTTAAAAAAGGCGGACGGCTCCTGGACCACTTCCAGCGAAGAATCGCTCAATCTACTACTGGATACACATTTCCCAGGTAGCTCCCACGTTACTAGCAATATAAACCTGTCTAGGTCAATTGCACGTACGACTAACTTTAAAGGTCTGATTACTAGGGACAAACTGCTCTGGGCGATACACAGCTTCAAACCATACAAATCCGCGGGGCCAGATGGCATAATACCAGCTGAAATTCAAAACACCTCGGATATCATCTCGCCTTTGCTTGAGATAATCCTGAAAAGCTGTGTAAAAATGGCATACATTCCGCTGTTATGGAGAGAAGTAAAGGTCGTATTCATACCCAAAGCCGGTAAATGTTCCCATGTAAATCCTAAGGATCTCAGACCCATAAGCCTATCGTCATTCCTTCTAAAAACATTAGAAAGGTTAATTGATATCCATCTACGTACTAACATAGATACAAGACTTTTGTCTACGGCTCAACATGCATATTGCAAAGGCAAATCTGTTGAAACAGCCTTACATACGTTAGTACGCTCAATCGAATACTCCCTTCACCATAAGGAGTACACTATGGTTGCATTCCTGGATATTGAGGGTGCTTTTAATAACGTCAATACATCCGCGATCGCAAATGCACTGTCAGATGTAAAGGTGGATGACTCACTTGGTAAGCTTATTAATCTACTTCTCACAAGTCGGATTATAAACTCGAAACTGGGTATGACATCGGCCAGAAGATCTGTCAGTAGAGGTACGCCACAAGGTGGAGTCCTATCTCCCCTCCTTTGGAACTTAGTGGTGAACAAGCTGCTGATGTGCCTAGAAAAGGAGGGTTGCAGGGTGATTGCCTATGCAGATGATGTTGCAATTGCCGCCTCAGGGAAGCACCTAAACACCTTGAAAGAACTTCTCCAAAACGCTCTTAATAAGCTAACTACATGGGCAGATCGTTGTGGGTTGGGTGTTAACCCCCACAAAACCGAACTTGTTCTATTCACTAGGAAACATAAAGTTCCATACATTGATCCCCCCTCTATCAGGGGCACAAGTGTAGTCTTTTCAGACGAGGCAAAATACTTGGGTCTCATTCTGGATAGAAAGCTTAGCTGGAAACCTAACATTCAGGAAAGAGTTCGTAAAGCTACAGCAGCACTCTTCTCCTGCAAAAAAGCTATTGGTAACAAATGGGGGCTCCAACCCCGCATTACCAACTGGCTATACATCTCGGTAATTAGACCGATACTTATGTACGGGGTGGTTGTTTGGTGGACTGCCCTTGATAAAGCGATAAATCGCGATAAGCTAGGCAAAGTCCAACGTACAGCTTGTCTCTGCATGAGTGGTGCACTGCGCACTACCCCCTCTGCTGCAATGGACATTCTGTTTCACCTGGCACCCCTGGACATCTTTAGCAAGCAAGTGGCTGCTAGTGCGGCTATCCGCCTCAAAACAACGTTTCAATGGTCCGAGAATGAAATCGGCCACGCATCTATTCTGAAAAAATTTAGAATCCTCCCCAGTAACATAGATTACATCACCCCTCAGACCCTTTTTGACAAAAACTTCAAGGTCAAGATCCCTCCCAGAACATTCTGGGAAGGGCCACCCGTCGAAAATAAATCAATCCATTTTTATACCGATGGATCCAAAACCGACGAGGGGGTAGGAGGTGGTGTGTTCTCTGACAGGCTGAATCTCAGCCTCTCCTTTCGACTCCCTGATCACTGCAGTGTGTTCCAGGCAGAAATCTTGGCTATTAAAAAAGTCCTGTCGTGGCTGAAGAAGAACGTGATATCCGTTACGGATATCTGGATCTTCTCAGATAGTCAAGCTGCATTAAAATCCCTGGATTCTGGGTCCACAAACTCTATCGTAGTCCGTGACTGTCGGTCATCTCTAGTGGAGATGGCGAAGCATTTTAACATCCACCTATGCTGGGTGCCAGGACATACAGACATTCCAGGGAACTGTAGGGCGGATGAACTCGCCAGAAAAGGAACCACACTGCCCCTTTTACCTGATAAAGGTTCACTAGGCATCCCAATCGCTACATGCAAACTCATGTTTATGAGACAGACCATTGAGAACTGTAACCTTAGGTGGACAAGTGGCAACACTTGTCTAGCGACAAAGCAGATTTGGCCAAAGCTGGATCTGAAACGCTCTAAGTGTTTGATTTCTCTAAACAGACTTCACATTGGTGCTATAATTGGTGTGATCACCGGACACTGTCTCATAGGCAGACATGCAACAAGGCTTGGCGTCCATGCAAATGACTTCTGCAGAAGATGTATGGACGAGGAGGAGGAGGAGACAGTTCTCCACCTTCTCTGCACGTGCCCTGCTCTTTCTCAAAGACGTAAACTCCATTTAGGATCCTTCTTTTACAATGATCTTAACGATCTCATTAACACCGACATAAAAAGTCTGTCAAGCTTCATCAGAAGCTCCAAATGGTTCAACGAGTAGGAGGATGATACATCCGTGTGGCATCACAATGGGCCTGTCACTGGCCTAAGTGTGTCGGTCTCGGCCGACAGCCACTACAACCTAACCTAACCTACTGAATTGAAACTTAATGCACTTGAAAGAACATAATTTCCTTTTGAAAATTATCGGAATAGTTTTTTTTAAAAAAACATCTCAGTTATATTTTATTTAAAGAAATCCCAATGGTGTTTGGGAAAATTTGCATAAAATCGATTTACTATTTTCCAAGCCATGATAAGACAGAGTACTATACATCTGAGATCACTGACTCAGCTAAAAGGTAATATCCAAAACAGCAATATCGTCGAGACATATCTTGAAATTTTACACTGGTTTGGAAAAAACAGGTGTTTAAAAACAAACAATATTTTGAAATATTGAACTACGTATTTCATGTGAATATTGATGCACGTATGTTTCAATTTTTACTCAGAACAACGAAGTATCATATCAGCTAACAGATCCAATAAAAATATATATTTATTTACGTATATTTTGTCACAAAATACCGAGTTTAAATTACAGATTTTTTTCAAACAAATATTTTGTACGTTGCTTAGTTTATCAACTTTAGTTCCGGATTTCCCGTGAAGGTGGCGGTAGTTGTGTGGCCTGATCTGAACAGCCAATCAGAACAGCACGCAATCAACCATAAAGTGATTATCTTGTGTTTTACTGCTCTCGGAGGTGTGTTCTAAATGAAACCGGTTTGGTGTGAAGTCTGAAGTGCGATTTCAATAAAAGAAATCATGTGTGGATGTGGGTATGTGTAAGCAGATCTATTTCTGTGGCGATTCGAAGTGATTTTGCATTTTTGTTTCGCTGACTGAAAGTAAAAATGAGTGAGGGGTTTTCAAGATGTGGATCTAGCTTATACTTTCAGTTTAAAATTTGTTTACAGAAAATTATTTAAACTAATAAACAATACTACAAAAACAAAATCATGATATTACTCAGGATTTTCAGATAGATACCCTAAAGATTCATTGCTACATCGTTGTAGAAAAGTTGATTATTGAAAAGTGCATAGATAGGTACCCTTCACTCCGTGAATATTATTGAGTATGGGTGGATTGGAAGATTGGTGAATGGTGGTTTAGGCTAAAGGGGATAATGTAGCACTGCGCTGTTGCTGTTTGTGGGCAATTATTATTTTTTCCCCTGTTGCCGTTGCCTTTGGCTTTATTACAAGGTTCGCAGAACAATAAAATATGATTCGTTCTCTCATGAAAAGTTCGCAAAGGAATTTGATTTATGATTCGATTGTATGTTTATACCCTATTCTAGGGGTATATTAATATTGACGCATAGTTTGTAACATACCTTAATATTGCCCGTAGACCCCTAAAAGTTACTATATTTATGATCAGCATCGATAGTAATGTCGATCTAGCCATGTCCGTCCGTCCGTCCGTCCGTCCGTCTGTCGGAAAAAATTAGCCCTTTAAACTGGACCTAGAGAGCTGAAATTTTAACCACATACTCTCTAGGGTCCCGAAATAATCAAGTTTACGAATTTTTGAGATCCGCCCACAGACACGCCCACAAACTCAAAAAAAAAAACAAAATTTTGGAAAAAATCGAATTTTGAGCTAGGAAGCTGAAATTTTTTATATATGATCTATGACTACTAAAACTGCTCGGGATATAAAATTTTCAAAATCCGCCCACTGCCACGCCCACAAAAAAATAAAACAATTTTATTGAAAAACCAAAATTTGAGCTAGGGAGCTGAAATTTTTAATATATACTCTCTAGGGGCCCTTTAAGCTCATGTATAAATATTTTCAAAATCCGCCCACTGACACGCCCACAAATAAATAAAACAATTTTTTTGAAAATCCAAAGTTTAGGGAGCTGAAATTTATAATATATACTCTCTATGGGCCCTTTATGCTCATGTGTAAATATTTTCAAAATCCGCCCACTGGCACGCCCACAATTATTATTTTTTTTTTTTTTTTTGAAAATTCAAAGCTAGGGAGCTGAAATTTACAATATATACTCTCTAGGGGCGCTTTATGCTCTTGTGTTAATTTTTTTTAAATCCGCCTACTGACACGCCCACAATTAAATAAAACAATTTTTTGATAAAACCCTTTAAATGTTATAAAGGGTGATTTTTTTAAGGTTAGGATTTTCATGCATTAGTATTTGACAGATCACGCGGGATTTCAGACATGGTGTGAAAGAGAAAGATGCTCAGTATGCTTTGACATTTCATCATGAATAGACTTACTAACGAGCAACGCTTGAATTTTCAGTGAATGGGCCCTAGAAAATTGGCAGAAAATCCGCTTTTTTATCGACAAATTTTGTTCAGCGATGAGGCTCATTTCTGGTTGAATGGCTACGTAAATAAGCACAATTGCCGCATTTGGAGTGAAGAGCAACCAGAAGCCGTTCAAGAACTGCCCATGCATCCCAAAAAATGCACTGTTTGGTGTGGTTTGTACGCTGGTGGAATCATTGGACCGTATTTTTTCAAAGATGCTGTTGGACGCAACGTTACGGTGAATGGCGATCGCTATCGTTCAATGCTAACAAACTTTTTGTTGCCAAAAATGGAAGAACTGAACTTGGTTGACATGTGGTTTCAACAAGATGGCGCTACATGCCACACAGCTCGCGATTCTATGGCCATTTTGAGGGAAAACTTCGGAGAACAATTCATCTCAAGGAATGGACCGGTAAGTTGGCCACCAAGATCATGCGATTTGACGCCTTTATACTATTTTTTGTGGGGCTACGTCAAGTCTAAAGTCTACACAAATAAGCCAGCAACTATTCCAGCTTTGGAAGACAACATTTCCGAAGAAATTCGGGCTATTCCGGCCGAAATGCTCGAAAAAGTTACCCAAAATTGGACTTTCCGAATGGACCACCTAAGACGCAGCCGCGGTCAACATTTAAATGAAATTATCTTCAAAAAGTAAATGTCATGGACCAATCTAACGTTTCAAATAAAGAATCGATGAGATTTTGCAAATTTTATGCGGTTTTTTTTAAAAAAAGTTCTCAAGCTCTTAAAAAATCACCCTTTATAACAAAATATGTAGAGCGTTCTTAACAATTCAACCATCCTTATACTTTTGTCACGCCCACTTATGAGGGATAGGAATAAGAATAGGGTATCCAACAGTTCGCCCAAGCGGACTGTAGCCCGTCCCTATGTTTTTTTTTATTATTTATTTAGTTTAACGAAGTCAAGACAAAATCCTGAAAATACTCAGATTGTCAATGGAAGCCAGCATCAAGTTTCAGAAGGTGAAGGTGGTCTTAAAACTAATGAACATTTTGAGTTGAAAGGCCTAATATCAGAATCGGAAAGGCCAGAAAGTCTGATAATGGAAACAGAGACATCTGCGATCGATTCCGTTGCCCTCATAGAAGGAAGAAAGATAATTGACCTTCAATACTTTTTTAATGAGTTGAAAGCAATAGACCAACATTGCCCAGCACTCGGTTGCAGTTTAAACAATATAAAAATTGTTAAAGAAGTCCGAGTGGGTTTTGCAAGTTCGATCTTTTTAAGATGTGAAATGTGCAATTATGAGAGTCGAGTGTTCCTAAATAAGAAAAATCCGGATGCAATGGATGTTAACACTGCTGCTGTTTTGGCTATTACCAGTGTAGGTTGCGGATACTCACAGTTAGAGGAAATCGTATTTATATTAGATATTCC
This sequence comes from Portevinia maculata, assembly GCA_949715645.1. Lineage (NCBI taxonomy): Eukaryota > Metazoa > Arthropoda > Insecta > Diptera > Syrphidae > Portevinia > Portevinia maculata. Next base: position 187,074,680 of record OX454526.1, read on the forward strand.
ATGCCCATATATATAGTGAGATTGGAAAACAAACTGGGGATATCTGGAAAGTCGTGGCAGCAAAAAATATGTTGGAGGCTGCTAACGAAGAGGCTGAGGCCGCCAGACAGCGTGGTGATATTGGAAACAATTTTCTGCTCTGTCAGGTGCTGCTGTTGTGGTGGGGTTGCATACGGGTAAAGTAATTTCTTTAGGAATAAGAAATAAGTACTGCGTTACATGCGCTAGAAGTGATACGGAACAACAACAGGACCACGCGTGCACTATTAACCACAAAGGGCCTGCAACGCTGATGGAGTCAGAAATACTGCTACAAGCATTTAAATCCAGTGTAGCTGAAAACGGCCTACGATATATGACAATGATTTCAGATGGAGACAGCAGTTCATTTCAAAAAATTATTCATACCGATCCCTACGGCGGAAGAAGAATCTCCAAAATTGAATGCTGCAACCATTTAATGCGAAATTTTAGAAATAAATTAGAGAACATATCAAGAGGTTGTAAAACAGGATTAAAAGGAGCCTTAAATATAATACTTGAAAGAATACGGAAGGGTATTTTGAGTGCCATTAAGTTCAGACGACAGCAAAGCCAATCCGAGGAAGAAGCAATACCTTTAATTAAAGCAGATATCAGCAATGTTATTCATCATGTTTTTGGAGTTCACAACGAATGCCCACCCTACATAAAAGAAAAATGTAAAGAGAATGACGTGAATTTAATTCCCATGATGAAATCAGATGGTCTTTATGATACAGTGATGATTCCTACAAGAAGACTTATTATGAACGCCAAGAGTCTATATCTTGGATTCACTAACAATCTTGCCGAGCACTACAACTCTATTGTAGCCAAACTAGTAGGAGGAAAAAGAATCAACTTTTCACTTGGGCAAGGATATTCAGCCAGGTGTACGCAGCAGCTGTAAGGTTTAACTCTAAAGGGCAGATCTCTGAACTGTTTAAACATCTATATGGACATAGCTCAAATTCCCTGGCAAAACAAATGGAAATTCGGCGACTCCGGAAAAGCGTGTTACAAACCCACAGGCGAAATGCGAGAAAGGTTTATCGTAAGAGCAAACTGTATCGCATAAACCGGACAGGTGTTGTCAAAGATGTTGGGTATGGTACCAGTTGCCACCAACCAGACATGGATGAAGACAAATTCATTGCAGAGAAAAACTGTCTAATAGAACAACTAAAGCAAAATCAAAATAATCGCCAGCTTTTAGAAAAACAAACATTGGGACAGGCCAGTAATGAAAAATGATTGAATATCGGAAAGAAAATGTTGACAGCCTCATATTTCGGACAAATATGCAAAGCAAAAAAATTCGAAGGTTATGTTAAAAGACTTGCAAATCCCACGACCTTATTAACACCTTCCGTCATGTATGGAAAAATTAACGAAGACACTGCGAGGCTGCAACTGGAACAGCAATTGGGCAGAAGTATATCGAACTCAGGAATTTTTATCGATGAGGAGTATTACCTTCTTGGTGCTTCTCCAGATTGACTTATCGACGACGATTCCTTGGTAGAAATAAAATGTCCATCAAGCATAGCTGGATGCGATCCTACGGATGCTATCAAAAACCAAAAAATCAAATACATAACGGTTTCTGATGATGGTATCATAAAAGGTCTTAATAAAAGACACAACTATTACTACCAAATTCAAGGCCAATTGCATATATGTAAGCGAGAAAAATGCATATTGGCAATTTGGGGTGGTAGTGCTTTTAACATTTATATAGAAGTAATGGATGTCGATCAGGATTTTTGGAAAACAAAAATGATCGGACAATTAAACACATTTTACGAAAACTGGTTTTTACCAGAATTAGTGGATCCTCGTATTTCTCGGGGAATGGAAGTGCGAAAACCACAATCACAGGATACTTGAGGAGACCGACAATAATCTAAGCTAATTAGGTGCAGCAGAGTAGCAGGCACTACATTAGCAGATACCTATTTATATTATGTTCTTATTAAGTTCCTAAATAAAATAAATTAAGTAAAGGTTTCAGCCATACGTTTGAGCGAGTTTATATCTTTTGACTGGATGGAAGGACCTATACCATTTTATCTGCAATATCTCTAAGTAATACCGAATTCATGTTTTATATGTCAAATCCAGGAGTATGGAGCGAAACCTAAAGCAATGTAACCAACATATTTTGCCCTCCATCCCCTCCCCCCCACATTCACTAACCTCTTTTATCCATACTACAATTTGAGGAAAAAGAAAATTATAATCAAAAATCCAGCCGTAGCGATAGAAAATATTATACAATTGGAACATGTCTGAAAATGACCTATCCAGAAGTATAAATGTATTGCAGAATCTGCATTGTACACAACTCAAAACCATACCATCAAACATCGCTTAGCTGACGGATACCTACCTAATTTCGCAAAGTTCGCAAAAGAATTTGATTTATGATTCGATTGTATGTTTTTTTTTATTATTTATTTAGTTTAACGAAGTCAAGACAAAATCCTGAAAATACTCAGATTGTCAATGGAAGCCAGCATTAAGTTTCAGAAGGTGAAGGTGGTCTTAAAACTAATGAACATTTTGAGTTGAAAGGCCTAATATCAGAATCGGAAAGTCTAGAAAGTCTGATAATGGAATCAGAGACATCTGCGATCGATTCCGTTGCCCTCATAGAAGGAAGAAAGATAATTGACCTTCAATACTTTTTTAATGAGTTGAAAGCAATAGACCAACATTGCCCAGCACTCGGTTGCAGTTTAAACAATATAAAAATTGTTAAAGAATTCCGAGTGGGTTTTGCAAGTTCGATCTTTTTAAGATGTGAAATGTGCAATTATGAGAGTCGAGTGTTCCTAAATAAGAAAAATCCAGATGCAATTGATGTTAACACTGCTGCTGTTTTGGCCATTACCAGTGTAGGTTGCGGATACTCACAGTTAGAGGAAATCGTATCTATATTAGATATTCCATGCCCATGTGGCGTGGCGTCCATATAACACGATTCCTACCGTCTTCCCTTTTAAAAATCCACCAAAAGTAAGCACTATCTGCCAAATAAATATATGAAAAATGAAACCCGTCCCGTATTTTAATTATAAAATAAAATCTACACACACACTCACACATAAGCTATCGAATAAGTTTAATATTTTCATTCTACCTCTCGTCTGTATCTTCATACTTCATTCAAGAATCAAGATTCAACCACATTCCACAATCCACAAATCACAAACAACAAACCAATGAAGAGTCACAAAAATACTCTTAGTAAAAAGTTTTCAACTACCGCTGCTCTCTATAATAGAATAAAAAATATTTTTCCGTCTTATTTACTTGTTTTATATCCCTTTCTTCTACAAGCATTGCGGTTCCGATCCTCTTTGTTCAACACCCGCTTTTATATTCAAAGAAAAAGACGCTACATTTCGTCTTATAAACCAAATCTCACGCTGAATACTTGGAATTGTTTCATTTCATTCTCCCTTTTGCGATTAGCATTGCGTTTCAATCGGAAGATATCAACATGTTGCAGGAATGCAGGTGCTACGTTTGACTCGTTTTTTTTGCAACATTGTGTCTAATAACACGGTGTTCTTTGACTTATTTCTTTTTTCTTATGACATAATATCTGAATGTGTTATGTGGGTTGATTCTTGATTTTGAATTTGATGTTGATATTGATATGCGTGTTGATGTAAGAAGTTGAGCTTTCATTTTTCTCTCTTGTGATAGTTAATGCTTCGATGTTTTTACAAATTTATTGTTATACTTTTGTCTTATGAAATAAAATATGGTAGAATATTATGGCAATTTGTCAGCAGAGTAAATTCAGCATATCGCTTAAGAGAAGTTCATGTCAAATAAAATACCGACACTTATTTTTTTTTTAAGCAGGAATTCAAATTTTAATTTAGAATCAGTTGGAATTTATTGACAGACTGCGTTGCACAAGTGCAATAACTTGAAAAAATCTAGTGTTTTGTAAAGCCAATTTGATAAAATCTTAAATTAAAATAGTGAAAAGTTAGATGTGAAAGTGAAAGTGAAGGTTAATGTGTAATTTTTTAGTTTCTTTTATTACCAACTTACTGATAAAAACATTTTAGCTTCTTAATTTTAGTGCAGTTTTAGATTTTTTTTTGGAAATGTCTTTGATTAGTGTAGATTGCTGTTTAACTGATTTCCTCCTGGAGGATTCAAATAGTTTTAGTAAGCTATCTTTTCTTGATAAAAAAAAAGTTATAGACGTAGGGCGCTCTATGCCTTTTATAAATATTAATTACCAAAGGAGAGATGGTTTTGTGACACATTTTAATGTTTCCTTATACCAAAAATATAAGTGGCTAACTGGGAGTTGCAAGCTTAATAAAATGTTTTGTTTTCCTTGTCTTCTTTTTTCAAACTCCGTCAGTGTTTGGAGCCGAACGGGTTTCACTGATATAAATAATTTAGTTAATTCTTCGAAAAAACATATTAAGACAGAAAAACATATTCGTTGTTGTTTATCCCTACACGAATTCGGCACGAATCGCATTGAAACTTCTTTAGGAAATTCTTTCGTTGTTCATAATAAAAAAGTAGATAAAAATCGGAAACTAATGGAACGTTTTATTGACACGGTCATTTTATTAGGCAGACAGGAGTTAGCATTTCGCGGTCATGATGAAAGGTCTAGTTCAGATAATCGTGGCAATTATGTCGAAGCGGTTTATTTTTTATCTAAATATGACACTTTATTGGAATCCCATTTAGAGCAGTGTTCAAGTACACACAATCCAATTTTTTCAGGTTTATCCAACGATATTCAAAACGATTTCATACATAGTATCGCGGCGGTTATTAAATCCGAAATTAAAACGGAAATCAAGGATGCTCGGTTCGTGTCGATTATGATCGACGAAACACCAGATTTGAGTCATAGGGAACAACTGAGTGCCATATTTCGGTACTTGTCAGAGGATGGTATACAAGAAAGATTTCTTGGATTTTTTGACGTTAGCGCAAGTCGTAATGCAAATGAGTTATCCAATCATATATTTAAAATTCTTGAAACATACGACTGCAAGGAAAAGTTAATAGGACAATCCTACGATGGTGCCGCAGTTATGTCCGGCGAGGGGGGTGGTGTTCAAAAGAAGGTCCTTGATGAATGCCCGATGGCAAATTTTATTCCTTGTTATGCACATGTTTTAAATTTAGTACTATCCCGATCTCTAGAAAACATAGCAGAACTTAAACTATTTTTTGGCTATACTAATAGCATCGTTCGATTTTTTAATAAATCCACAAAGCGGTCCAATCTTTTAAAACAAATTTCCAATCGACGCATGCCAGGAGTATCGGAAACTCGATGGCATTATCATTCAAAAATAATAAACGTAATCTTTAACTGTAGAATAGATATAATTGAAACTTTTAGTAAAATAATTAATGACTCTAGGGAATGGGATACTGACACACTTTCGATGGCAGAAAGTTTATTAAATAAATTAGAGAGCAAGGAATTCTGTTTTTTGCTTCATACCCTTTCTGAAATATTTGCAAAGACCGATGTATTATTTAATTTAATTCAAAAAAACAAACAGACGTTAGTTATGCCAAGCAAGAAATCGAACGTTTTGAGTCATGGATAAGCTCTGACTTTTTAAATATGTTTGAAGTTATTTATGACAGCGTAAATGATTGCATCGAACCTCCACGTAAACGCAGGTTGCTTGACTTCGATTTGAAGACGAATTATAAGCGCCTTTTTGTTGAAATTAAAGACAATATAGTTAGCCAAATAAATGCCAGATATAAATCATTTAGTAATCTTACATTTTTGGATTTACTAAATAATTTGAAGTATGACACTTTTTCTCGTTCCAGTCCAGATGTAAAAATATCTTCCCTAATTAAGTTTTTTCCTAGAATTTTTGACTTCACGGCATTAAAAAATGAACTTAATGTTTTATATTCTTCGTCGTCACTTCGGCAGTTTGAGGTTCTCGACCTTCACAACCATTTGAATAGTGAAGCATTGAAAGAAGTGTTCCCTCAAGTCTTAAACTTAAGTAGTTTACTTTTAACACTTCCCATTTCCGTCGCCTCCGTTGAGAGGTCTTTTTCTGCTTTAGAAAGAATTCATACTTATTTAAGAAACTCACAGGGCGAGGATAGGCTCTCTGATTTAGCCCTCATATCGATAGAAAGAAGACTTCTTCTTAAAATTAAAAATAGACCAAATTTCTATGAAAGGGTATTGGCAGAGTTTATCAAAAAAGATCGTCGAATAGCATTAGAATACAAATAATTATAAAGAACTAATATTTTAACAAAACTTTTCACTTTTTTTTTTAAGTGTGTGAATTTTAGCTGTTTTTAATTTTGATTTATTTTTATTGCTGACATTATTATTTGTATCGTTTTTATATTTTTACAAATATAAAGAATTATCCATATAATTCTTCTGAATTTTCTTATTTTAAAATTACTATCCACATTATGTTGATTTTTTTTAAGTTATTGTATCATGCGTCTGTCAAGACCGGCTTCTTTTGAAGCCACTTTTGTTATGCTTTAAGCTCATTGTTGATTGAAATATTAATGTCTTGAAGTATAAAAAATGTGGCTAGAATATTTTTGCTAAGTCAATGTGGAATGCATATTATGTAGATACAATATCCCCATTAAAAATTATTTTATTTCAGGTTTTAAAGATTTTTATTTTTATAGGTGACTAAATTTTTCAACGTCTTCCCTTTTAAAATTATCCACGCCACGCTACTGCCATATATATAGTGAGATTGGAAAACAAACTGGGGATATCTGGAAAGTCGTGGCAGCAAAAAATATGTTGGAGGCTGCTAACGAAGAGGCTGAGGCCGCCAGACAGCGTGGTGATATTGATCCGGTAGATGGAATTCCGTTTATAACTTTGGTGACAGATGCTTTCTGGAGCAAACGATCTTACAGGAAACAATTTTCTGCTCTGTCAGGTGCTGCTGTTGTGGTGGGGTTGCATACGGGTAAAGTAATTTCTTTAGGAATAAGAAATAAGTACTGCGTTACATGCGCTAGAAGTGATACGGAACAACTACAGGACCACGCGTGCAATATTAACCACAAAGGGCCTGCAACGCTGATGGAGTCAGAAATACTGCTACAAGCATTTAAATCCAGTGTAGCTGAAAACGGCCTACGATATATCACAATGATTTCAGATGGAGACAGCAGTTCATTTCAAAAAATTATTCAAACCGATCCCTACGGCGGAAGAAGAATCTCCAAAATTGAATGCTGCAACCATTTAATGCGAAATTTTAGAAATAAATTAGAGAACATATCAAGAGGTTGTAAAACAGGATTAAAAGGAGCCTTAAATATAAGACTTGAAAGAATACGGAAGGTTATTTTGAGTGCCATTAAGTTCAGACGACAGCAAAGCCAATCCGAGAAAGAAGCAATACCTTTAATTAAAGCAGATATCAGCAATGTTATTCATCATGTTTTTGGAGATCACAACGAATGCCCACCCTACATAAAAGAAAAATGTAAAGAGAATGACGTGAATTTAATTCCCATGATGAAATCAGATGGTCTTTATGATACAGTGATGATTCCTACAAGAAGACTTATTATGAACGCCAAGAGTCTATATCTTGAATTCACTAACAAACTTGCCGAGCACTACAACTCTATTGTAGCCAAACTAGTAGGAGGAAAAAGAATCAACTTTTCACTTGGGCAAGGATATTCAGCCAGGTGTACGCAGCAGCTGTAAAGTTTAACTCTAAAGGGCAAATCTCTGAACTGTTTAAACATCTATATGGACTCAAATTCCCTGCTCAAATTCCCTGGCAAAACAAATGGAAATTCGGCGACTAGGGAAAAGCGTGTTACAAACCCACAGACGAAATGCGAGAAAGGATTATCGTAAGAGCAAACTGTATCGCATAAACCGGACAGGTGTTGTCAAAGATGTTGGGTATGGTACCAGTTGCCACCAACCAGACATGGATGAAGACAAATTCATTGCAGAGAAAAACTGTCTAATAGAACAACTAAAGCAAAATCAAAACAATCGCCAGTTTTTAAAAAAAAACATTGGGACAGTCCAGTAATGAAAAATGGTTGAATGTCAGAAAGAAAATTTTGACAGCCTCATATTTCGGATAAATATGTAAAGCAAAAAAATTCGAAGGTTATGTTAAAAGACTTGCACATCCCACGACCTTATTAACACCTACCGTCATGTATGGAAAAATTAACGAAGACACTGCGAGGCTGCAACTGGAACAGCAATTGGGCAGAAGTAAATCGAACTCAGGAATTTTTATCGATGAGGAGTATTACTTTCTTGGTGCTTCTCCAGATGGACTTATCGACGACGATTCCTTGGTAGAAATAAAATGTCCATCAAGCATAGCTGGATGCGATCCTATGGATGCTATCAAAAACCAAAAAAATTAAATACATGACGGTTTCTGATGATGGTGTCATAAAAGGTCTTAATAAAAGACACAACTATTACTACCAAATTCAAGGCCAATTGCATATATGTAAGCGAGAAAAATGCATATTGGCAATTTGGGGTGGTAGTGCTTTTAACATTTATATAGAAGTAATAGATGTCGATCACGATTTTTGGAAAACAAAAATGATCGGACAATTAAACACATTTTACGAAAACTGGTTTTTACCAGAATTAGTGGATCCTCGTATTACTCGGGGAATGGAAGTGCGAAAACCACAATCACAGGATACTTGAGGAGACCGACACTAATCTAAGCTAATTAGGTGGAGCAGAGTAGCAGACACTACATTAGCAGATACCTATGTATATTATTATCTTATTAAGTTCCTAAACAAAATAAATTAAATAAAGCTTTCAGCCATACGTTTGAGCGAGTTTTTTTCTTTTGAATGGATGGAAGGACCTATACCATTTTATCTGCAAAATCTCTGAGTAATACCAAATTCATGTTTTATATGTCAAATCCAGGAGTCTGGAGCGAAACCTAAAGCAACGAAACCAAAATATTTTGCGCTCCATCCCCTCCCCCCAACATTCACTAACTTCTTTTATCCATACTACAATTTGAGGAAAAAGAAAATTATAAAGCAAAAATCCAGCCGTAGCGATAGAAATATAGAAAATATTATACAATTGGAACATGCCTGAAAATGACCTATCCCGAAGTATAAATGTATTGCAGAATGTGCATTGTTCACAACTCAAAACAATACCATCAAACATCGCTTAACTGACGGATACCTACCTAATTTTTTTCTTCTCACTCCAACATTCATTTTATTCTTGTTTCTACGACGAAAAAAATAGCAAAAACAAAATTGTATTGATATCCACATATCTTACGAAAAACAACCCTACACACACGATCAACATACGATACCTACAATCTGCGAAACCCGTTTGTCATGCCATACATCACTAAAGGTAGGGTAAACTATCCTATTATTGGCACTCCTCCAATGATTGGCATTTGAACTTTAAAACAATGTTAAAACGCATTTCTTGAGAATTTTTCCATATATTTTTTTCCCATAATTCTTGCTTGAATATATATTTCGTAAATCTGGCCGCACCAGACTTATCCTTATGTTGGTACTATTGAAAATACGTATTAAAATATGTCTTAATGCATTCCCGCCTTTTTGCCATAACCTTTAACGATTTTATAAGAGTGGCAGTGAAATAGAAGTGGCTTTTTGTGTTCCTTGGTTAAGAAGTTTATTATTTTAAGTGCTATTTTGTGTTAATAAGACATTAAATTAAAGGTTTGTTTCTTGAAATTAGTTAATATTATTACATTTTAACCTAAAATAATGTGCCAACAATGGGAAAGAGAAATTAGGAGCTTTCCTAATGTTGGCACTGTGCCAATCATTGGTAGTAGTGCCAATTACCCGGTTATTGGCACTGTGCCAATCATTGGTAGTAGTGCCAATTACACGGTTATCGGCACTGTGCCAATCATTGGGTTGCGCTAATAACTAGTACAAATTTCACTTCCAATCTTAAATTTCCTGCTTTAACTGATTCTTAGATGCCAAAAGTTGGGAAAACACCCAAATATGCAAAAAAAAAATATGATGAAGGCACTAAAAGCAATTAATGCGGGGATGCCAAAGAAAACAGCGTCTAAAGGTGTGTCCACATCAAAGAAACATTTTTTAAACATTTCAGAAACATTTTATAATAATTTCAGAAATGTTTAAAAAACATTTCAGAAACAAAGAAACATTTCTGAAATGTTTCCGAAATATTTTAAAAATGATTATTTTGGTCTGGACGATTCGCGAAACATTTCTGAAATGTTTATGAAATGTTTCTGAAATGTTTTTTAAACAAATGGGAAACATTTCAGAAACGTTTTTTAAACAATAAAATGTTTCTTTGCTGTGGACACACCTTAAAACATTTGGTATTCCAAGGTCGACGCTACAATTTAGATTAAGCAATAAATTTTCAAAGGCTAGACCAGGTCCAAAAATAATTTTAACCGATGAAGAAGAGCAAGTACCTACTTGTAAAATGGATGAAAGAATGCGGTAGAAAGGGGTTTCCCCAAAGAAAATTTGCTGTAAAGATTAGCGTGCAACAACAGACCATACCCGTTTAAGGACAATTTCCCTATAGAAAAATGGTACTCCGTCTTCATGAGAACACATTCAGATGTAGCCCTTCGGGTGTCCGAACATGTCACCAATGCAAGTGCCAAAGTGTCCGAGGCAAATACAAAAGGTTGGTTTGCAAGAATAGAATCCTACCCGACGGATGCTGGCTTTTTTGAAATACTCCAAGATCCCAAAAGAATTTTTAATGGTGATGAGACAAACTTTCAATTGTGCCCCACGAACGAAAAGGTCCTTAATGGATTGAAAATTACTGGTGAGAATTGACTTCCCTTTATTTTTTTTGTTTTATTGTTTATGTTTTAAAAGAAATGTTACTTATTCTTTATTTTTTATTATAACACACGAATAGAAAGGTAAATAAAGTATTTCATAGGTGTTGGGATGTTTCATTTAGTTTTTACAGGGAAATAAAGCCGTACATTTGCTTAAGGTGCCAATCATTGGGTGGTTTACCCTACGCCCACTAAAGTACTTTTGCAAGTGGATTGCGATTGGATTGCAAGTGGATGCTAGGTTGCAAGTCAAAGAGAGATGGCGCTTCACGTTCCAATTTTTGTAGAACATTTTGGGTAGAGGCCTCTTAATGCTTCGATTTCGGGTGTTGTACTGGGAGCATGGCCATTGCAAGTATTTTCTCTGATCTTCTTCAGAGGAATACTTCTCATTATTTTTGCATTTTTAATCAAATTTGTTTTGCATGAGTGGCTTGCGAAAGTGACGATGATCGTTGATTTGTTTGGGTTTTTTTTGTTGGTTCTGCAAATGTCAGTGATATCTGAGTTGCTTATGTTTTGTTCTAATGGTTTGCGAAGTGCTTGGACAACTTCGACTAGATTTTCGTTTTGCGTTGGCGGAATATTTTTAATTTCTATGTTGTTTTTTAATAATTGTTGTTCGAGGCCGTTTATTTTTGTTTCCATTACGTGAATTTTTTTGGTTGCTTTCCTTGAGATCTTTTATTTCGTTGGAAAGTTTTTTTAAAGCTTCATTGTTAAGTGTCATGTGCTGTTTTATCTCTTCATATTTGTTAGCCATGAATTCACAACATAGTGCAAGTTCCTTTCTGCAGGTTGAACATCTCCATTCCACCTTCCTAGCAATGCTCATTTTCCTGTAGGATTTTTCAGAAATGGAGGTACATCCAAAGTGTATTTTACGGTCACGTCTGTGGCATGTTGCGGAATCTCCATCTGCTGGGAGGTCGGAGAGGCATTCACTGCATGGATCCATATTGTATATGGCTATTAAAGTGTGGGTGTTTGCGGGAAATAAAATAAGAAAATGGGAGAGAAATTGCTGTTAAGATGATTTGAGGGGGAAAAGAAATTTATTCTTTCACTGCTTTTACAAGGGCTTATGAAATTTTGAATTTTGAAAAAAAGTCACTGTCTTTGGCACACTATGGTTTATTCAGAATTTTGAGATAAATAAATACGCTTTTCATCAAAAAGGGATCACAACTCAAGAGAGGAAATAAAACACAACCGATCACTTCAAAAACAAACAGTTGTATATATTGCTCGAACTGAGCGCTATCGTTGGATTCACCTGCGCCTGAACCGTTAGGTTCGGGTGCGCTCGACGGTCCGGGATGTCCTGAGACTTCCTGAATCGGATGAGCTGCTGCCACATATGCTTGACCCAAAGGCTGAAGGTCCTAGTCTCTCATACAGAGGTTCTACTTCCACCACCCTGGCGTGCCGAAGTTCTGGGTATGTCTGGTGTCCCGAGGTATCCGAAGATACTCCCGGGTTGTCTGGATTGTCGTGTCGAGGGTTCCCCTGCTCGCTGGGAGTCCCGATTGTTTTGGGATTGCTCCGCGGCTGGATGGGGTTCCTTCCCTTCCTAAACCTCTAGTGGTACGGCAGGTTGGCCACCAAACGCCTTCGGACCGACCTTCGTTGGATGGGTTCGACATATTGACATTACAAACTGAATGGTCTGCAGGCTCGCTTCGGACGGACTTAAACACGTGCCGTTGCCAGCCAAAAAGGAAAATTCTTAAACTAATTACACTTAACCTATTGAATTCTTCAAGGGGATTTCTTCCTTGTAATAGGAGCTGAGGTCTTTATTCCAAGGTGACCACAGTCTACTTCATCGGGTCCCGGGCAATTCGGGGTCCCACGTTGGGCGCCACCTGTAACGACTTAGCGGTTGAGCTACTATCGCACATTCGACAGTAAAGGTAATGTGGCAGCACCTTAAACCAACTAGCTTCCTCTTCATCTCACGTTGGCACCACCTGTAACTTCACGTTAACCCAAGGTCTACACGTATACGCTGGCGGTATAGGAACACTCCACCTGTACTGGTAAAGCAGCCGAGCCCATCCAGCAAAGCTGGAACACCCACGTCGGAAAGTCCGACCACTGGGGAGGGAGAGATATAGGATCTCCCCATATGTGCTGGCCGACCCCGCCACGCATGTGCGCGGACACCATGGCCGTCGCGCCGGGAGTAACGATCCCTTTGGATAAAGGAAAAAAAAGTTAATTCCGATGTGTGATTTGTTCACCAAATTAAATGTTAATGCTTTTTTGTGTTCTTCGGCTGTTTGGTCATTTAGTTTTTTTTGTAAAATGAAAGATTAATTCATTTACTTTCCCAACGTTTCGGCGGGGGTTGCCACCTTCCTCAGGGGAATCTTTATTACATACACAACAAATAAATAAATAAAAGTAAACATTAAGTAAACCAAACAACTATTGGATATAGATAAAACTTACAAATTAAGTTTAAAAAAGAAATTAAATAAAATAAAATAAAATTAAACCGTCAGCTATATTATCACTTCGACTTGTGGAAGTTTTGTCCTTGACTGTGTGTCCGTTATTGTTTTGGTATGAGGGAGCAGTAGACAGCGGAGATGTGCTGTGTGTCCTGTTTCCTGTTCATGTTGTTTTTGTTGTTTAAGATATGCAGGGTTTCCAGGGTGGGGCGTTTTGATTTGTGTTTTTCTGTTGTAAAATTTGTGTGTTGTCGAAGTCCGGTCTATGGTTTGTGTCCCCCGCCGAAACGTTGGGAAAGTAAATGAATTAATCTTTCATTTTACAAAAAAAACTAAATGACCAAACAGCCGAAGAACACAATATAGCAAAAAAAAAGTTACCCCCACATTGCTGCTTCTCCCTCACTCACCTGGATCTTCCTTCGACCCTCACCCTGTAATACTCTCACGCCGCCATCCTGGTCTCAGACACAGGAACAAAATGAATGGCCGACATCTAAATCTATGCCTCGGTCCATCGGGAAAATTTTATTTCAAAACCAAGAATAAAGTAATCTTAAGCTAACGACAAGTGAATTTACTTAACTATGCCTTCGATGGCTTTCGATCTTAAATCTAAATTAATATAATATAGCATGGCTATACTGTCATGGCTTACAATCTATCCTTACTAAAAATATTTAATGCTGGCCTTGCTCAGAAGGAGCTGTCCAAACTAAAACGCATGCCCGTGCAGGGGTATGTTCATACAAGATATACAAGATATACATACATATCGACTACCAAAGATAAATACCTCCTATCAGCATTTTTTTCAAATTTTACATTTCGATTCAACTCTTCGCGCAACTGAATTCTGCGTCGTTTAAATGTATTATGTTTCCACCTTAATGGGTAAATCTAACCGAAATGTCGAATTAAAATAAACCACTTATCATTTTGGCGCCAAAAATACCTCGTAACATCTAGTATTCCTTCAAAAGTGCACGAGAAACAATAGTGCTGGTAAGTATTTCTTAGGTTTTTCTTTTACTAACGATTTAATATGGTCATAAACTATTATAAAAGTAGCCTTAATGTGTTTATTGTTATTTAAATTGTAGATATTTATATTATATTTACAATTTTCCCAAGAATTTATATTTTAATTAATGCTTGCTGATAGAAGGTATTATAATGTTTGAATTTTCACTCATACCTTATTGAATGCCACCTATCAGCATTATTTTGTATTACAAGCTGTTAAAAATTCAAAAAATAATATTCGTTACAACTGAAATATTATATTAATTCTAACAAAAACAGTGGTTATCATTTTTGCTAGGCAGATGTATTCTCGAGGAAAACTGTTTGTAGAGCTTGCTCTAAGAAACCCAAAAACTAAAGAATTGTGTCTTGTTAACACTGCAGATCCAAATGTTTTTATACATACTGTGGAATCTGTAGAATCTCCAAACGATAATGGAAGTACTACAATACTAATCAAATCCAATGTTGCATCAGTAGATCAAACTAAAAAAACTAAGGGTAAAGAATTGACTATGTTATAAATTGAATCTAATTTGAAATATTAACAGGTATCGACAAAGTTTCTATAGAACCAGTAGAAAGGGTGTCCTTCTCGGGAAATGAGATATCGGATTTATTTTTCCGTAGTGCAATTGATCATACAGAAAATTCAACGAATTCTTTAAAAGAATTTGAAAATGATTGCTGTTGTGATTATGTCAAAGATTGGGGTAATGATTTTGATGAAGGTCGCGCTGATGAAGAGCGCGTTGATGATTGTGATGAAGACCGCGTTGATAATTGTGATGAAGAACTCGCTGATAATTTTGATGATAATAACATTCCACTAGATCGGAAGCGGAAGCGAAATGGTAGTCCTGACACACAATCATGGAAACTTAAAAAAAATCAGTTATTAAGAATGAAAGGAGAAGAATACCTAGGTTGTACTCGCAATAAGGGAGTTATTAAACATACCAAAAATAGGCAGGCAAGAAAAATGAAAGAATTCTGTAACTCGCCGTTATGTAAAAAAGCCAAAAATCGAAGCTGTTTTTTAATAACTGAAGAGCACAGACGATCGATCACTTCAAAAACAAACAGTTGTATATATTGCTCGAACTGAGCGCTATCGTTGGATTCACCTGCGCCTGAACCGTTAGGTTCGGGTGCGCTCGACGGTCCGGGATGTCCTGAGACTTCCTGAATCGGATGAGCTGCTGCCACATATGCTTGACCCAAAGGCTGAAGGTCCTAGTCTCTCATACTGAGGTTCTACTTCCACCACCCTGGCGTGCCGAAGTTCTGGGTATGTCTGGTGTCCCGAGGTATCCGAAGATACTCCCGGGTTGTCTGGATTGTCGTGTCGAGGGTTCCCCTGCTCGCTGGGAGTCCCGATTGTTTTGGGATTGCTCCGCGGCTGGATGGGGTTCCTTCCCTTCCTAAACCTCTAGTGGTACGGCAGGTTGGCCACCAAACGCCTTCGGACCGACCTTCGTTGGATGGGTTCGACATATTGACATTACAAACTGAATGGTCTGCAGGCTCGCTTCGGACGGACTTAAACACGTGCCGTTGCCAGCCAAAAAGGAAAATTCTTAAACTAATTACACTTAACCTATTGAATTCTTCAAGGGGATTTCTTCCCTGTAATAGGAGCTGAGGTCTTTATTCCAAGGTGACCACAGTCTACTTCATCGGGTCCCGGGCAATTCGGGGTCCCACGTTGGGCGCCACCTGTAACGACTTAGCGGTTGAGCTACTATCGCACATTCGACAGTAAAGGTAATGTGGCAGCACCTTAAACCAACTAGCTTCCTCTTCATCTCACGTTGGCACCACCTGTAACTTCACGTTAACCCAAGGTCTACACGTATACGCTGGCGGTATAGGAACACTCCACCTGTACTGGTAAAGCAGCCGAGCCCATCCAGCAAAGCTGGAACACCCACGTCGGAAAGTCCGACCACTGGGGAGGGAGAGATATAGGATCTCCCCATATGTGCTGGCCGACCCCGCCACGCATGTGCGCGGACACCATGGCCGTCGCGCCGGGAGTAACGATCCCTTTGGATAAAGGAAAAAAAAGTTAATTCCGATGTGTGATTTGTTCACCAAATTAAATGTTAATGCTTTTTTGTGTTCTTCGGCTGTTTGGTCATTTAGTTTTTTTTGTAAAATGAAAGATTAATTCATTTACTTTCCCAACGTTTCGGCGGGGGTTGCCACCTTCCTCAGGGGAATCTTTATTACATACACAACAAATAAATAAATAAAAGTAAACATTAAGTAAACCAAACAACTATTGGATATAGATAAAACTTACAAATTAAGTTTAAAAAAGAAATTAAATAAAATAAAATAAAATTAAACCGTCAGCTATATTATCACTTCGACTTGTGGAAGTTTTGTCCTTGACTGTGTGTCCGTTATTGTTTTGGTATGAGGGAGCAGTAGACAGCGGAGATGTGCTGTGTGTCCTGTTTCCTGTTCATGTTGTTTTTGTTGTTTAAGATATGCAGGGTTTCCAGGGTGGGGCGTTTTGATTTGTGTTTTTCTGTTGTAAAATTTGTGTGTTGTCGAAGTCCGGTCTATGGTTTGTGTCCCCCGCCGAAACGTTGGGAAAGTAAATGAATTAATCTTTCATTTTACAAAAAAAACTAAATGACCAAACAGCCGAAGAACACAATATAGCAAAAAAAAAGTTACCCCCACATTGCTGCTTCTCCCTCACTCACCTGGATCTTCCTTCGACCCTCACCCTGTAATACTCTCACGCCGCCATCCTGGTCTCAGACACAGGAACAAAATGAATGGCCGACATCTAAATCTATGCCTCGGTCCATCGGGAAAATTTTATTTCAAAACCAAGAATAAAGTAATCTTAAGCTAACGACAAGTGAATTTACTTAACTATGCCTTCGATGGCTTTCGATCTTAAATCTAAATTAATATAATATAGCATGGCTATACTGTCATGGCTTACAATCTATCCTTACTAAAAATATTTAATGCTGGCCTTGCTCAGAAGGAGCTGTCCAAACTAAAACGCATGCCCGTGCAGGGGTATGTTCATACAAGATATACAAGATATACATACATAATATGCTTAAGCATATCCTGAAGAGATGAATGTATACATCTATGTACACACGAGCAGGTATCTGTGAATGGAATGGATCTTTACACTCTTACATACATATATACGCTCGTTAACACGCCTCGTGTCCAAAAGGGACTTAAAATTCCTCTAGGCGGATCGCTTACAAACTACAACAGTCAATACCAGTAAAACAAATTGACGATACAAATTAATCCTAACATAAACGTTGAAGATGATATAGACTGACACGGATAAACGTTTGAACGCGCGAATGGTAATCTAGGCCATAGAAAAACAAATACTAACCCGATCCCGAGTGCTTACGGGTTTCGAACTATTATTATTCCGAAAGACCGGAATCGAACTAATAAAGTACGTACGGTGGCAGCTCTATTATGCTCTGACCCATACTCGCTGGTTGTTATGCGTTCACTCGCATCTCGCTTGGTGGTATTCTTAACCACAATTATCAGACAGAATGTTCAGGGCAGGTGCGACATTATGTAATTAAATGGTAAATATAGGCAATTTAATGAAGGCAAATAATATAATATATTGTAGCTGTGTATCATTACTTACATGGTAACTCCTCCGTCGATCTGCGCACAGCGATGAATAAGTACCTGTACATGTTTAATTCAAAAAAAGAAGATACTAAATGTACCATCTAGTAAATCTATTGCATTGCCGTTGCAAAATTCCTAATTAAAATTCTCGGTAAGAGAACGAACCAATAATAATGTCCATAAGTACTGGGACGTGACTAGCACATCATAAGTATGAGTGTGTGTGTGTGGGTACGAGTCCCATGAATAAAAGATACGGGTGCACTTGTCTCGTGACGAAAGGTGATAACCCCAAACCAACACTTGGACGTAAAGTCCTAGATCGTATCCGTAAAGGAGTCGCGATGTAGTGGTTACCACCCACTACTAAAGATAGGAATTCCTTAGGGGATTCGAATTCACATAAAAAAACTTGTGAGAAGAAAAATTTCCCTAGCACTCGCGGACGTGCGGTGGGTGATGTGACCAAAGGTCGTCAAAATTTCCCGAGAGAAAAGAAATACGTCCGAGCGAATATACGTTAAATGAAAATGTATTAATATTATCCGCCGTGTGGATGTAATGCGAAAGCACATTTAAGTCGCCCTCTTTACCCCTCTACTTAGAAAAAAAACTACCCCACTTACGATAAGCATGCACACTAAAAATAAGTTAAAATCACTAAATCTGGATCTCCTCGCGCTGCCGCTGATGCAGGTGATGCTGCTGCAGATGCTGCAACTGGTGTAGTGAAGTGCTGACGCCGCTAGTGGCCGAAATAAAGGTGGGATCCCTGTGGGATCCAATATAGATGTGGTCGATGAGACCAGAAGAATAAAGTTGGGGTCCTTGGGACCCTTTGTGTGCTGTGGCCGCTGGTGGCCGAAATACAGTTCAGGTCGCTTGTGACCGAATTAAAGCTGAGGTCTCGTGTATGGACCGAATTAAAGCTGGGGTCTCTTGGACCAGGATAAAGATGTGGTCTCTTGGACCAATTTAAAGTTGTGGTCTCTTGGAAAAGCCTATATAGATGGAGAAGAACGCATTAGTATGCGAATTGCACGTTGGTTCCGAGTGGTCTCAAGAAAACTTACCTCGACGTTGCACGTCTGGTGTCTGGAATACTTGTGGAGATGACGATGAATCGTCCACTGGTGATTGGAGTAGTTGCGGTTGCTCCCTGCATTTTTTTTCGGATTGCCTACAAGCTTAAAACAGCTGACCCCGATAAATGCCTATCTGTATTAGTGTTTGCATGCAAATCAAATGGGAAGCTTGCATACAGATAGAATATTTAGTGTGGACAGGTGTTAAGTTAGGAGCAAATAAGAAAAATATCGGATTCCTCTCTCAAAATGATGGAAAATGTGCTGTGTTAACAAACCGACTTCGTTTCGAGGTGGATTTGTAGAATTTTAATAAAGTACCTGCAAACCTCTTCGTTCCGTGGTGAATTAGTAATAAGTGTAAAATATAGTATAAATTGTACATAATAATGTTTTAAATCGTTTATAATACTTTTTTTAGAGAAATAATAATTAAAAAACTTAAATATAAATCACAGCATAAACGAAAATAATTTAATTTTGTCCGCTATGTACCCCCTAAATCAGTAGCAGGTAGGACCGTTTGTCGTATATAGGTCGAATATATATAAAAGTTTGTACTGGCTGCTCCTACATGGTCAAAAATATTAATGTTACTAGTAATGATGAAACTCTCCACTCATCACGGTCATTACTAAAGCCTGAATACTTACTAACAAAATTATTATTTTCAGTAATTCGTACGAAATGAGTGTCATGTGTCCGAAAATCTGAAATAAGTTTGTCATTACTAATCTTTTCGTTACACCAACACTATAAATATCATTGACATTATAAATGCAGGTCATATGATCGGTGAAAATAATTTTGAATTTATGGCTTACAATAATTGGATAGTTATTGTCTGTTGATTAAGGTTCGTATGTATATATAAAAGTGAAACAAATCGGTAATGCAAACATTTCGAACCGTTTTTATTTTGTTTATGATTTTGTTAAAAGATATGAGTGGGACACAATTAATGAAAATTCATAACAGAGTAAAAAACAACCTGTGTCAAATATTAGAAAACACGCAAGCCCTAATCCAAGAAAAAGTTTGACACACACCGCTTGACAGCAACATTGAAAAGCATAAGGTTCTGGTTTTACGAACACCATTTGAAAATTGAAGTATAACGCAGCTTTGTTATAGGTTTTGCTGATTTCCTATTATTACTTTTAATGCGTCTTTCAATGCGGCTGTTTCAACATGAGCCGTTTTAAAATTTATTCCTTTTGAATTATTATTCTTGTAGTAATGTGAAATGATAGGCAAACAAAAATAACTATAAATTTGTTAAAAAAAGTTTTACCATTTTTATTTCATTGCTTTCCTAACTTTCAACGGCATTTATCTTTCAACACGACGCTTCACAGTGTGATTGCATAAGTCAGCTTAAGCTGTTTTGAAGTTATGTTAAATTGAATATTATTCTCAACGTTCCAAATGCTCCAAATGTATTCACTATTCATTTGTTAAATCATCTTGTCACTTAAGATACAGAGTTAACTTTTACACATCCTTAGCTAAACCTGTTTCGTCGTACCAAAAACTTGAATTTATTGTCACAGATTCATAAACTAATTTGTCATAGTACGCCTAGAATAGTTAAATGCGCAATTTAATAAATGCATTAAAAGTGGCTTGCCTGTCATTTGGTTTTTGTTCGTTCGAGGTCAACAAATTGTACGAAAAAAAATATTTTCAAACAAAATAAGAATAATTAACAAAGAAATGATAATAACGTACGTCAACTGAATCAGTAAAAATAATTACCACACATTTGCAACAATTTTTGTCTTTTCCATTGGTTATTTGTTTTCACAAAGTCACTGTAAACACGCCCCGTGCACAGCTCAATTTCACCACGACACAAAATCAAAAACTTTGGCAAATGTCAAACATGTCGTTTGTTTATATTTTCTACTACTTGTTTCAGCTAAGTGTATTTCATCTTGATAGTGCTGGTATGCTTCATTCAGAATTCCATTGGGAAAAGATTATTCTCTAACGGATTTGTTGGTGAACCTAGCAAAATTCCTCTTGTCCACCGTGGTCGAGAACCTTCCGAGAAATGGTTAAACCAAATTCTTAACCACATAAATCAATCAAAGTATCCCCTTTGGCAACAAGTAAGTTCGAAATTTATCACAGTTTTGTTTTTTACAATAATTTCAATTCTTAGAGGTATTTCGTCAACGATGAATACTACAAACCTGGTGGACCCATTTTCTTAATGATTGGCGACGAAGGCAAGGCCAGCATCAATATTTTCCTTAGATTTGCGATGTTATGTTAAACACAACTATTGGAACTCCAGTACAACGTCTTGCCGAAGTAAATCAACTCATATTGGTGGAAAACAAAAAAGAAAAGTGTCTGTACTACAAGCATGACAAAATGATTGCTGACATGCCAAATGAGAAGAAGGCTTCGTCATTGAACCTATCAAACTTGCAATGAATTCGGTTTTTATCAGATTTCTAACACAAAGGATGGCCTTTTTGGTGATCGATTTCCAGTCGACTTTTTTATCAAACTGTGCATAGATATCTACTCAAACAAGTCGGTAAAATAATTTTAAATTCAAATTGCCTTCTATATGGTTACTCCTTGTCTAAGAATGGATTCGAATTATTTGCAAGAAGTGGTGGGACAGACGAATAACTTCTATTGAGCATTAAATCCGAACACAACAAATGTTTTGTATTTCCATGGTTCAATTGACATATGGCATGCCTTGGGATTGACTTCGTCCTCAAATCCAAATACGACAACGATATAATATTGAAGGTAAGCTTTTTTCGTTTTTCGTACAGACGAGCTGAACTTTTGTTGCGGAAGATTTTTACGCAACAAATTTCACCTTCTTTTCTTCCCTTCCTTCCCCGTACCCTTCTTTTATTGGGTGGCATCTGCGAGGTCATAGGAAAGTGGAGTGCAACCAAGGTCCCATCAGCCTTTGGGCCACCTTCTCCGAACCTCGAAGGTACCACCTCCACAGGTATAAAACCGCGACGTATGACCCCGAGCGACCAGAGTTGAGAGATGAGGTCCCAGGATGACGCAGAAATGGGTAGAAAAGGGCGAAAACCCCAACGCAACGGCGAAACGTTAGCCGTTTAAAAGTGCCCATGTACTGGTACTAAAGCCGTGCAAAATGGGCCCAACGAGGTCACACACAAAGAAAGTGCGAGACCGACCAACTGACCACATCGCAGGGTTGTAGGCGGGCCGCCTATACAACGAAGACCCTATAGACACTCCGCAAATAGAGGATAGGAGTAGCAGATGAGTGTGGGTGGACTGCTCATACCTTTAAATCTGCGCCAGAACCACCACTGACACGGTGGGGTGTTAGGTTCGATGGGGGGAAGAAGACGCTTTTCCTTTCTACTCCGTCGATGGAGCACCGGAGGAGCAGCAGAGGAGTGTAGGCGGACCGCCGCGATAAGAGACACTCCCGCGCATAAGCACTGTAAACACACAAACAAAAAGCAACATCAAAAGCACTGTGAACACCCAAACAAAAAGCAACATCAAACACTGAAGGGAATCACGAGACACAAAAGAAGACCGTCGACAAATACAAATCAACAACAGGAGAAATCCTGTCCAGCAGAACAGAATGTAAGGAATGACCCGCCAATGGTACGGCCCTCACATCCTGTCTGAACAGAATCCCACCAGACAGTAGTAATTTCGCGAATTATATAGCACAATAATACTCACTCGGCTTTATTCACGGACCCAGGGGGAGTTGTAAGAGAGTCTCCACGCGTTGAAGGGGGTGATCAGGTTGTACCCTTGTTCTGGTATTGTTCTTCCTTCTGCTACTCCTTGAATTTAACCCGATTTGAGGGTAATTGTATCCGTGGGAAGGTAATCAAATTTTGTTTATTTTGCCTAAGTAAAACTCCCGGCAAAGAAATGTCAAAGGTAGACCAAATATAAAAAGATTTAATAGTTGGTCCAGGTCGGCCAGGCAACTCATTCAGCGGACTTTCTAGTGGTGGATCGTACAGCGGAAGAGCGGAAGAGCGGATGAATTGTGTGAATGAAAAATGAGTGCAAGAGGGTAGTGAGCGACGCACGCACACCATGGCGAAAACGCTGCAGTGTGGCGGAATGATGTCTCTCGCTGGCTTGCATGAGCGAATGGAGGTAGTGGGATATGGCGGACTACCCCCAACACAAAGGTGGCGTTCATTGTACGCCATGAGTGAGATCCCGTTACCAGTGGCTGAATGCGTGATAGTGAGAGTACGCTGGCGGAACTGGAGCAACAAGAAGAGCTGGGCAGACACTTCTTGGTTGCCTGGCTAACTGATCGGTTTAGTTGTTGTGACAGGAGTTTTGGTTAAGAGCGAGTTTCAAGGGTAAAAGTAAAGTCATTTGAAGGACACAGGATTTTTCGAGAAGGAATAGCAGAAGGAATTGGAATAGCAGAAAAGGAAAAATAATCCGAATTAAGGAGCGGATCCAAGGATAAAGCTAAGTAGAGTGAATTTTTTTTTGTCATAATAGTAGATTCGGTTGGTTAGGAGTGTTGTGATTGTTAAGTCTGGTAGGATTCTGACCCGTATTTTCCCGCGAATATTCGGGACACGCGATCCGGTCCACCATTTTGGTATTCGGGGCAACGCCATAGCGGGTCATGCCCGGTCACTTTCATTTAGTGGATATTTTTTTAGTTCATCAATATAAATTTATATTTGCTGATATTTCCTCTTTCTCTTTTTATTTCAATTCGCCATCATAATTAATAATCATCATAGTTAATAAAGTGGCCAAGCTCCAACGGAGCTTTATAACGTACTTAAAAAAAAAACGGTGTTGTGTTTTTTTGTACTTTCTTCCAGTGACAACCACCGGTCCACCAAACGGTTTCACAATTTTCCCACAAAATTGTGTGGCGCCCATTTTTTTCTGTGGATTCACGTTCACCAGCGTAAGCTAATTTTTCAGGTGTTTTGCTCGTTTCTAAACGAACGCACCCCAGACTGAACTACCGGGAAATAGCCTATTGTGGTTATTATTCTGCACGTCGTTGTATGTGACAGATCGCGAATTGTATTAAACTTTCATTATTTTCTTTCGGCGGTAGTGACCGCAATTAATTTAACTTATTAGAGTCAGTTTTGAGTCGTGAAAAAGTGTAATAAATTGGCGCCCAACGTGTGGCCTTAGAAAGAAAAAAGATAGAATTAAATCGAAATAAAGTGGACATAAAAGAAACTATTTTTTTTTAAATAAAGACACAAACGTGGGGGTCCATTGTGTCGACAGTGGAGGTGATTTGTATGTGTTTAGGGAAGTTTTGTGGCGTAGAAAAAAACAAAAAAAGTTATTTTTACTTGTGCTATTTTACTTTTTCAGATAGAGGCAATAGTGGCTGCATAAACAAAATTCATAAAGATTCATCTACAAGCGGTTCAAGACAAAGGGGATTGTGGTTGCCGTTGTTGGTGCAGTTGTGCGTGGGTGATCAGCAGCTAATCGAATAGGAGGAAGAGAGACAGCTCGAGGTAGATTTCTGTATGAAATCAACAAGTATGTGGAATTTTTATTGTTTGTGCCATTTTTTTTTAAGTCAAAAAAAAACTAAAGTAGAATCAAACATATTTACTATTATCTATTCGTCATATTGAAGTGCATTTTAATTACATTATTTCACACAAAATTCTTCACATACATGTGGGTTTATGAATAATGAATTTATTGAAAAAAAGTGTTTCTTGACAATTTGGTGATTGACAAAAGGACAAAGAAATTTTACAACGCAAACTACTGGTACGGCACTGGTCGGTACACGACTACTCTCTTTAACCACTCTATTGCAACTAACTCTATACGGAGACGATGGATAATGAAACTGGGTAGGTGCGCTGGTGTGTGCGTGTAAGAGAATGAGTGGCAGTACATAGGGCGTTATGTGCGACGCGATCGTGTCGCCGGACCTACATATCCCACATTCGGCCCTAATGACTGGTCATTCGCCCCGATTGATCTACCCCACGGCTTCATGCTGTCTGCGGCTGATGATGTTGCTCGCGGCCCCTCGTGATCCCCCAACTTCTCCACCTCATAGCGCTCATGCTTATAAAGCTTCGTAACCTTGTATGGTCCTAGGTACTTTGGCTTCAGCTTTAGGCCCGGACCGAACTGGGTTCGACGTATTGCGACCAGCTCTCCCACCTTGTAGGTTTTTGCCTCCTTCCGATGACGATTGTATTGCTCGACGTTTTCGCGCTGTATTCGGCTAATGTTCTCTCGAGCCTGCTCGCGAACTTCGTCTCTCTCCTGCTCCAGTTCTGCTACGATCTCTTGTTGGAATATCGCCTGAACCTCCGGTCTATGGGGAACTCTCATCTCAAGTCCAGTGAGGATTCGAAAAGGAGAGTACTTGATGCTCCTTGCTGCGCTACTGCTGATGGTCTGCTGCACCCGCTCAATATGTTTGTACCAACACGACGGATCTTCTATCGTCATCTTCGTGAGCATTGGGATCAGTACACGGTGCATGCTCTCCACTTGTCCGTTTCTCCGTGGAATACCTGTGGTGATTACCAGGTGAGTGATGCCCTCCCCTCGGCAATACTGCTCGAAGATACCCGCGGTGAAGGCGTAACCCCTGTCCGTTATTATGCGTCTCGGATTCCTGAACGTAGACGCTTGCTTTTGCAACCTATCGACCACTTCTTCGCTAGTTGTACTCTTAGTTGGATACAACCAGACGAACTTGGAAAAAGCATCCACAACAACCAATATGTGATTATACATCTTCTTGGTAAGCTCCATGGGGCCGATGTGATCGATGTGGTATATCTGCAGTGGGCGATCTTCCTTCTCAATAGGCGGCAGAAAACCTTCCTGTTTCCCGGCCTTCCTCTCCGCCATGATACATTCCACACAGCTACCCACGATGCTTCCAACCTTCGTTGAAAATTTGCGGAATGTAGTAGGATTTCTCAACAATCTCAGCGGTCTTCTTTGCAGAGAAGTGACCTTCCTTGTGCGTAAGTGCGATGATTTCCTCTTCCATGGCAGTTGGTATGACGACCAACTCCTTGGCTTCATCCTTAAAGAGGATACCGTTCTTTAAAAAGAAGTCTTCGTACTGGGCGTATTCCAAAACTTTCCATACGGCTTTCACACATGGGTCCTCCATCTGGGCCTCTCTGATCCGGTGACTCATGGTGTCGACTATCAGCATTGCGACGCGACTTAGCGCATCCACATGTCTCATCTGCGCCCCTGGCCGATGGAGTACCCGGTAGTTGAAATCCTGAAGGAACATAGCCCATCGCGGCACACGTAACGGAACCTCCTTCTTATCTATCATCATAGTGAATACCTTACAGTCAGTCACATTTGTGAACGACTTACCTAACAAATAGATCCTCCATTTCTCAAGTGCTTTGACTACTGCTAGCACTTCCAACTTGTATGAGTGATACTTCTCTTCCTGAGGCGACGTCTTCCGGCTCATATACTGCACGCGGTGGAACTGTTGATCATCGTTGTCTTTTTGCTGCAGTACCGCTCCATAGGCTATCTGCCTAGCATCGGTATGCACCTCGGTGATCGCGTGCTGGTCGAACAGTTTGAGGACTGGTGACTTAGCTAACGCGTCTCTCAACAACTCGAACGATACTTCTTGATCCGTGCCCATCACCCATCTAGACTCCTTCCGTAATAAATCGCTTAGCGGCTTGGCGATGGCAGCATAATTGGCTATGAACTTACGGAAATACCCAGTGAGCCCTAGGAATCGCTGCAACGACTTCTTATCCGTAGGCTTTGGAAATTCCCGAACGCTCTCGCTTTCTCGGTTGACGGACTTATCGTTCCTCCCTCCACGATGTATCCCAAAAAGTCGATCTTGGTCTTAAGGAACTGGCATTTGCTCCACTTCAACTTCAGCCTATTCTCACTTGCAATGCGCAATACCCTTCGTAGCCTCACGACCGCTTCTTCATCGCTGTCGGCCAAAACCACAATAACGTCCATATATGTGAGCATAACTCCTTCATTAACCAACTGCTTAAAAACTGCATTCACAAAACGGTTGAACACTGCTGGTGAATTACACAATCCAAACGGTACTTTGCAGAACTCGTACTGTCCGTTTTGGACGATGAACTATGTATATCGTCTTGACTGCTCCTCGATCGGCACATGGAAAAATCCATTCAGCAAGTCTTGTGTTGTGAAGACTATGGCCCGCTGTTACCTGTCCAGCAAGTCGTCAATGATCGGCATGGGAAAATGGTCCTTCAAAATTTGGTGATTAAGACGTTGGCGATGCGAACTCGGATTGACTCGGCTGTATTTTTCCTTCGGTTAGCCACACTCCGACCTGCCGGTCAACTACCTTCCGATCTGGAAAAGACATTCTCCTTGGTGGTGTATATTTGTGTCTCGTCCTTGAGGATGATCTTCCTAGTGACTGGCGACTCGGCGTCCTTCCTTGGTTCGTAGCGTAAGATCATCTGTGCAATTTCATCTCTAGCAATCGTAGGTAAGGGAGATAGATCTACCTTATCCAATACGCTCTCCTCGCTTCTGACTCGCATCGTGCAACACAATCCATCAACTTCTTGGCGTAACTCGCGGATTCGATCCTCATCTACCGGAAACGCATCCACTGTTCGCGCACTCTTCGCCTCGCAAGTCTCCATGCTGGGTGAAATGCTTGACGTCGAGGCACGCCCAACTTCCTCGCTGCTACATGGTTGAAAACCCTTTTCCTCCTCTAAACGTTTCCTCCGAAACCTCACTTCGCCCTTCTCGATGATGACAATCGCTTCCCTCAGTAGTTCGTTACTCAATACCAGAGCGAATGGTGACTCAGCCCCCTTCACCACATGCAGCTTCAAGTCGAACTCAATTTGGTCTACCACGATCTTGACTTCGCTGTACCCCTGGGTGAGTACTTGATGGTTTCCCAGCCCAGACAAAGCAACTGATTCCGGCTCGATGTTCGCCCTCTTCAAATGCATCAGGAAATCCCTCCGTACCAAGCAAATATCAGAACCTGTGTCCACTAAAGCCGTTGCCTCTACGTTGTCCACCTTTACGTTTTTCAGGAGATATGCTGTCCACAGTCCAAACTTCACGTTATACGTTGGAATGTCCTTCGTTTGCTGTTGAACGTCTTTTACACCGCCTGCCCCATTGCACTCGAACGATCGGTGTCCAAAACCTTGGCACTTGTAGCATTTCACCTGCTTGGTGCACGCTTTTGCCAAATGGTTGGTTCCTCCACAATTGAAACATTGCCTTGTTGCAGTCCTCTCGACGGGTTGACCTTTTGCTACGGTGCGCCTCTCCGGTTGCGCTGCGGAAGATGTTTGGCTCCTTATCCTCTCGTAGACTCTCAACTTCCCTTTGAGTTCGTCAATCGTCCTCGCCTCATACAGCACGATCTTGTTGACTTTGTCGTCTCTGAAGGCCTCGACGAAGTATTCAATAATTGACTCCTCCTCGATTGTTATTGGCTTCGCAACTTCAATCATACGATAGAGAAATTCGCGCAGCGTTTCACCCGGTTGTTTGCACGCATTCCTCAGATGCTTATGTACCTCAGCCGAGCTAACTGCCTCGCCAAACTCTTTTATTAGAGCCGACTTGAGTGACAACCAGTCTCGTACCCCTGCCTCACTTTGCACGAACAATTTCGCTGCCCCAACCAACAAACACTTTCCGTAGATGTACTGCTGTAGCGCGTTCCATTGGACTAACCTGCTGACATCCTCGAATTCGGATACCCACTTGCGAATATTTTGTGATTGTTCGCCTGTGAATGCCGGTACGCTCTCCTCGATATCCCTGAACGAGAATACAGTTCGCTGCTCCGCCAGCTGTCCAGCCTCAGCTCCGATTGTTTCTCCTTCGTCATCGTTGGTGCGACGCGAATTCAAAAAGTTCAGTAGCCGCGCCTGCAGGTCCTGCTTGTCGCCTGACGTAGACAACCCTACTGCCCTCAAACTCTCACGCAAATCATCCCTAAGCACACCCTCAAGTTCCTTCTCCATCTCCCCCTCACAATTAGAATATTTCAACGTAAAATAATTTCAAAATTTTAAATAATTTTAATCAAAATGACATCGACTATTGATGTAATCGAGTCAAAATAAGAATTCACAACAAAGGCAAGATGAACAATAAAAAACTACTTCCTACGACCAGTACACGTACTTACATTTTTTTATTTATTTTTTGTTGTTTACTGCTTCTGTTGCTGCTGCTGTTCGTCTTCGTCTCGATTCACCGCTGCTTCGATGAAAAAAATATTTAGTGCTGCTGCTTTCGTCTCCGTCTCGATTCACTACTGCTTCGATGAAAACCAATTTACTGCTGCTGCTTTCGTCTTTGTTCGCATGCACCACTGCCTCTATGCAAACGGAATTTACTGCTGTCGTCTTTTTCTCTTCTCCTTTTTTTTGTGTGTGCACCACTGCTTCGATGCAAACAGGTTTGCTTGCTGCTATTATTTTGCACAGCTGCTTCTGTGCTACTCTCTGTGTGTGTGCACTGCCGCTCGTCTCACAATCGCGAGGTACACAACACCACCTTTTTTCTCTGGGTTTTTTTTTTTGTTTTCCCCGCTTGCGTGTGCCACTACTCGCACACTTTGTTGGCGTTCTTTGTTCCCCTTTTTTTGCGCACTTTGATTTTCGTTTAAATATTAATATTAATTTTTAAATCGAATCGAATCAGAATAATTTTCACAATTTTCGGACGAGCCCCCAAGTGTAAGTTTATGAATAATGAATTTATTGAAAAAAAGTGTTTCTTAACAATTTGGTGATTGACATAAGGACAAAGAAATTTTACAACGCAAACTACTGGTACGGCATTGGTCGGTACACGACTACTCTCTTTAACCACTCTATTGCAACTAATTCTACACGGAGACGATGGATAATGAAACTGGGTATGTGCGCTGGTGCATGCGTGTACGAGAATGAGCGGCAGTACATAGGGCGTTATGTGCGACGCGATCGTGTCGCCGGACCTACATATTCCATATACATATAGTCGTCACTTCTATATTGCACACATATTTGACACCAGGGCTACCATTTTATCGATGTACTTTTGATACATAAATTTCGCGCGAATATTTACTGGCATAAATTCTTCATATACAAATAATCGTCAGTGCTATATTACATATATTTTTTGCCTTTGAATTTTATTGTTTTACATTTCATATACAAATTTTCTCGAATATTTACTGCCATAAAGTCGTCACTTCTATTACATACATATTTTTCCCCCTTTGAATTGTATTTGATAAAAATCAGGGCTACCAAATTCTGGTTTACTTTTATTGTGTCTGGAGGGAATATTTTATTTTAAGTGAACTTTTTTCTCGGGGTTTAAATAATTTTAATTGCGTTAATCATCCATTTATTTGATCGGGTTTTGGGGGTGGTCACACTGCTTCGTGGGGTATACGATAGGGTTTTCTTGAATTTTTTTTGACGTACCTATAACGCCACACCACCTGCTGTTCGCTTTGGTACTGCACACATTAAGTTGTGACTGTTCCTTTATCAAATCCTTATTTTCATCTTTCATTCGGGTTCTTATAAAGGACACGTTGGTGTCTTAAGTGGGCGTATTTTCTCACCGCTAGGGCGCTTACTATTTAGCGAATTTCCTCATCCGTTGAATTCTCATACTGCTCCTTGGGCGGAGAGATACAACATTTCAAATTAACTTACTATAGACATAGCATCACATTATCAAGTGGCTTCCGTGAGGAGATACATACATAGTTTCCGACTATACCTTTCGTGAACTTCAGGGTTATTACTTGATTTCGATTTTACAATTTGGGGCCTAAAGGAAACGTTTGTCTTACAATGACTTTTTGTATTTGTTACCTCACTTCTTTTGCGTTTATTATTGCGCTTATTACTGCGCTAAGTTCCTGGGTTGGGAATTTTTGTTTTTGTTTTCGAAGTGGAAGTATTTTACATTTGGGTAGAACCATTCTGCACGGATCTGCGGAGCTGTTTCCTTGCGTTGGAACCGACGCGACGGTTCGTTCTTTTTCAAGATTATTTCTAATTATTGTCTAGGGGACATTGCTGGTGTACTTCTGGAGTTTGGAGTCCGTATTTCTCTTAATCCGAACTCATTTCGGTTTACTAAACACGGAACTTGTGCGCATTCAAGTTCAAAATGGATATCAATAGGCTATCCGCTGATGAGTTGGCATATGAAGTTGAAGGCTCAATGTTAACCCATTCAAAACCGAACTGGTTTTATTTACAAGGAAAATTAAGATTCAGGAGATAACGCCACCTACGCTCAACAACGAACCACTAAAATGTTCCAGCCAAGCTAAACCTGGGAACGATCCTAGAGAGCAAACTCAGTTGGAAACCAAACATCCAATACCGCATAAGGAAGGCTACGATTGCCATTTACACCTGTAAAAAGGCCTTAGGCTCCAGATGGGGTCTACAGCCTAAGATAACACACTGGCTGTACACGGCTGTCGTCAGGCCTATCCTCACTTACGGTATCATAGCATGGTGGCCTGCAATATCGAAGCAAGCAAGAACGAGTCCAGAGGGCAGCCTGCATATGCATCACAGGAGACCTAAGATCCACACCAACGGCAGCCTTAACGACTTTCTTAAACCTCCTCCCAATGATATCTATGGGAAGCTGGTGGCCACTAAGGCGGCCCTGAGATTAAGAGAATCCAATTCGTGACAAAGTTCACACATCGGGCACAGCAACATCCTAACTGCCCACAAGATTCCCAACAATACGGATTACCTAATCCCAACACTAGATTTCAGTAATAAATACAAGACGGCCATCCCAGACCGAGCCAGCTGGGAAGACGGTCGTATTGTAAACAATAACGCCATAGAAATATACACCGACGGGTCAAAGACAGCCGTCGGCACGGGGGCGGGCGTGTTTTCAGACAACCCTGCGCTCAACCTCGTACTACGACTACCTGACCATTGCAGTGTATTTCAGGCAGAAGTCACGGCTATCCGCGAAGAAGCACGCAGACTCTCTATGAGGCCGATAGATGGAAAAACTATCGTGATCTACATAGACAGTCAGGCAGCGATTAAAGCCTTAGAATCACCAACAATAAGATCAAAGTTGGTAAAACAATGCCGCGAATCTCTTAGCGAGATCTAACAGAGAGTCACCGGCGGCACCCATTCAGACACTGAAACTCAAACTTCTAGATAATGCGTTAATAGAAGCAAACAACAGGTGGAATAGCATCAGTACATGTCTGTCCTCAAAGCAAATTTGGACCAAATACGATGCGAAAAGAACATCCAAACTTCTCTCCATCAGCAGGAAAAATATCAACTCTGTAATCGGTGCAATCACCGGCCACTGCCTTTTAGGCAGACATGCCATCAGATTGGGAGCTCCCTCAAACGACTTCTGTAGAAGCTGTAGAGACGTCGAAGAGGAAGAAACCACCACTCATCTCCTGTGCAACTGCCCCGCACTAGCCAATTCAAGGAAACAAATCCTCGGCAACTATTTCCTCGATTATCTAAGTGATCTCAGTGAGACAGATATTGGCTGCATCAGCAGATTCGTCACTAGGTCCAAATGGTTAAACTGAACTGGAGGACGGATTGGACGATGACTTGATCCCCTCCCGCTCCCCTCCCGCAGATCACCTCAAACCGATTCCCATGCAAAGGAAAAGAGATCTCACAGAAGTTAGATTGTATCGGTCACTTCAGTCAGAACTCCACTCCGAGGGCGAGACAGTAACCCGGCGGATCAACTGAAACGGTCTCCCCCGGCCTTGCTGCCTTCCCGCTAGCTATGCAGACAAAACGGGAACAGAGTTGAGGTTCGATTGTAACAGTCACCACACTCTGCTTTTCTCCCATGCCTCAAAACCTGCACTGTAATCATAATTCCAAATCGACTATCAAAGCCGTCCCTCCCTGCTCCCTTTCCGCGGAATGGTGTAACTTGAGGCTCGTACTGCAACAGTCGCCACAAGCCGCACCACGGCCGCGATGCGTGCAGCAGGGTTGGATTACCTTCAGTCACGCCCTCTAGCACTGTTTTTGTAACCCAGTACTTGACTGTGCATCTGGTTTATTATTGAGAGAGTCTCCAAGAGATTCTAAGTCGAAGGAATTCTTGAAGATTCTCACAAAGATCGAGTGGGCAATGAGAAGGATTGATAGGGCGATCGCAAGATATACAGAATAGAAGGTAATATATTCGCGCGCAAATTTGTGTGCACCTTCTGCGCATGTACGTCGTCCGAATTATTTTCGTTTGACAGCTGCTTATTCTTGCCGTCATTTGCTTATGAATTATACTGCGTGTGTTGTGATTGGCAAAAGTTATTGTGTTTAATTTAATAAATATGGCAATATGTGCAGTTTTCGGGTGTGATACTAACAATAAGAAAAAAAGTAAACAATATTTAAGTAAAGAAAATAAAGAGCCCACAAAGTTATTTCGTTTTCCTAAAGATTTAGCAGTTGCAAAAGTTTGGCAAAAAAAATGTGGTAGAAGAGACAAAATAAATATAAAAGCAGCCTACATTTGCTCAAAACATTTCACTCGGGACAAATACATTCATAACTTGCAACATGAACTTCTTCAGTATTCACCAAAAAGTTGCAAGAAACTTAAAAACGATGCCATTCCGACAGAAAATCTTCCCCTCCCCAGTTCTTCAGATAAAGAAAACATCGACCCACATACCAAGGACAAGCGAAGGGATCGTTTTGAAAGACGACATCGACGTATAGAAGTAGAAGCTTTGATAAAAAGTTCTACTGTTGTAGCTAAAGAGGAGGAGCTAATAGTTGAACCCATTGTCCCTGAAGAAGATGTTATGAAGCACCATGTTGAACGCAGCTCGTATGCATATACAATACAAAAGATTTCATATTTCTTTATTACGTATAATTCCGTTTTGAAATCGTTAGGCCTGACGAAACTGCTGTTGAACTTATGAAAAAAAAATGCAGAACTCCAAGAAAAAATAAATTCGCTTAAAAACGAAAAAAATGCTCAGAACTTAAAAATCAAGCAATTAATGCAGGAAAACTATTTCTTAGACAAAGAATGCAGCGCAACAAATTCAATTTTTACTCCGACACGGGAAAAAAACTTGGAACACGAAATGCACGAGTAAAGTAGAACGTGGACGACATATCGAAATGCATAGCAATCCATGCCAGCGGTCCAAGAGCCTACCGATTCCTACTTCAAAAAGGCTACGCATTAAAAAAATGGGCATCCAAACTAGACGTCAACCCAGGGTTTTTAAATACAGTTTTTAATTTAATGAAAAATGCTAACCTATCTCAACGTGACAGAGTTTGTATGCTAAAGGCAGATGAGATGAAGATTCCAACACAGCAAAACCAAAAAACAAAGCAGAACCAAAAAGTATTTTTTTTTGCTGACGTTCCTCATATGGTGAAATTGTTGCGAAACCATTTCTTAGATGAAGGAATCTTCATTGACAACAAACACTTGACACGCGCTCCTTTGGATGAGATCCTTGAGAACGACAAGAGCGATTTGAAAATTGCTTATCGGCACATTTGAATGCTAAACGCAGCAAGAGGCAATAGGTAAGACTTCAAAAGTTTATTTTTTATGATATAAAAACGGATGTTTTATTTTTAAAGGTCAAATATGCAACTCAACTTTTTTCCCACACAAATTCGTGCGCTTTAAATCGATTGGGAATGTTAGGTATTCTTAAAACACCTAATTGGCAAGAATTATCTGAGCTAATCAAAACTGTAAGTTGTTATAATTTTTTAAAACACATAAAAGTACTAAAAACGGTGTTATATCTCTTAGGTTGATGCATGGTTTGATATTTTCAACGCAAGGATTCCAAAGATAGATTCCAGACCAAGAAAAGCTGCTTACGGACTTAACCTTGATGTCCAAAAAGAAATACTAGACAAAATGGAAAGCATTGTGCTAAAAATGCGATTTGGGAAAAAAAGTGGTTTGCTACCTTTTCAGCAAGGAATTATTATGAGCATTTGTTCTCTAAAAATGCTTTTTGTGTATCTTAAGGAATCATTTGATGCCTCTTATATACTAACCTACCGTCTTAACCAGGATCATTTAGAAAGGTTCTTTGGTGTTATACGCTCCAAAGGTGGACTTCATGACCACCCAAGTCCAATTGACTTTAAATATCGTTTGCGTTCCTATTTAATTGGTCGGAACGAGGGTATGTTATCTGAGTCTTCAAACGTGGAGTCATTTACGGAAGAAGAAGTTAAAATGGATATGAACTTAAACAATGACTTGCCGGAAAAGGAACAGGAATGTACGCTCATTACGTCTGAGCTTTTGTCTCATTTTTCTGACAATGAGAACGAACAAACAGCTAACGAAAGCATTTCTGTTTCAACTAATGAAGTCTGCAGGACCAGACGGCATAATACCTGCCGAATTACAAATGTCTTCGGATATCATCACACCAATATTGGAGATGATTCTGAACAGCTACCTAAAAATGGCATACATTCCTCAGGCTTGGAGAGAAGTGAAAGTGGTTTTTATACCAAAAGCCGGGAAATACTCCCATGTCAGCCCAAAAGATCTGAGACCTATTAGTTTATCATCATTCCTCCTCAAAACGCTGGAGCGACTGATTGATATCCATCTGCGTACCAACATAAATACGCAACTTCTATCTGCGTCTCAACATGCATACTGTAAGGGTAAGTCAGTTGAAACCGCCCTTCATTCTCTGGTACGCACTATTGAATACTCCCTTCATCACAAGGAGTACACTATGGTTGCTTTTCTGGATATAGAAGGCGCCTTTAACAATGTGGGTACATCTGCTATGACAGATGCACTGACAGCACTGAATGTGGAGGGCTCGCTTGGTGAATTGATCAATCTATTGCTCACAAGTCGGATTATCAACTCAAAACTGGGCGTTTCATCCGCCTGGAGGTCTGTCAGTAGAGGCACGCCGCAAGGCGGGGTCCTTTCCCCCTTTCTCTGGAATTTGGTGGTGAATGAACTACTGATATACCTGGAAGGGGTGGGCTGCAGGGTGATTGCATGTGCGGATGACATTGCTATAGCCGTCTCCGGAAAGTACCTCAATACTATAAAAGAAATTATGCAAAACGCTCTCAACAAGCTAAGGAAATGGGCTAATTGCTGTGGCTTGGGTATCAACCCCCACAAAACAGAATTAATCCTCTTCTCCAGGAAACACAAGATTCCGCACATCGACCCACCCTCTATTGGTGGTAAAAGATTAGCATTTCCTGACGAAGCTAAGTTCTTGGGTCTTATCTTCGATAGGAAGTTAAGCTGGAAACCCAACATACAAGAAAGGGTAAAAAAAGCCACAGTGGCACTTTTCTCTTGCAAAAAAGCCATTGGCAACAAGTGGGGTCTACAACCCCGCATAACTCATTGGCTATATGTATCGGTCGTAAGACCGATTCTCACATATGGGGTTGCTGTCTGGTGGACTGCCCTAAGTAAACCTATAAACTGTGCTAAGCTGGGCAAAGTCAAACGCACAGCAGGTTTGTGCATAAGCGGAGCACTCCGTACCACCCCCTCAGCTGCACTAGACATCCTGCTACATCTGTTAATCCTCAACATTTTTAGTAGGCAAACAGCAGCCTGTTCTGCTGTCCGCCTTAAGGCTACCTCGCAGTGGGTTAACAATAATATTGGCCACACCATCATTCTGGACTCATTTGAGTCTCTACCAGGAAACATAGACTACACCATACCCCAATTACAGTTCGGGAAGAACTTTCAAGTCACTATTCCTTCCAGATCATTTTGGGAGGACGCTGAATTTGAGGAAGATAAAGCGATCCACTTCTACACCGATGGATCAAAAACTAGTGACGGGGTTGGTGGCGGCTTTTTCTCCGAAAGGCTAAATCTGAGTCTCTCTTTCCGTCTTCCTAATCACTGTAGCGTATTCCAGGCGGAGATTATGGCGATAAAAGAAGCCCTGACGTGGCTGAAGAGAAATGTGATATCCACAAAGGATATCCGTATCTTCTCGGACAGTCAGGCCGCGATCAAGTCCGTGGATTCAGTATCTTTAAATTCCATTGCAGCCCTCGACTGCCGTTCATCTCTTATGGAGAATCAGAATGGGGGATTCTTGTTCCCGAAAATCAACAGCACCTATTTACAAAACATAAATCGTGCCGAGAAAAAAGTTATGCAATTTGACAGCGGACGGACGGTTGCCACTTTGAGATGCGCTCTTAGGTGTTATGAGCGCGGCCAATACCCACCCAACCTGGAAGTTCTTTGGCCTCAGAACTTCCCCAACATGTGTGTATCCTCACAGTCAAGTCATCCGCCGAGATATTTTTAGTTTACCTTAGTCCACCCCCTGAAATAGAAAATCTCAACACATCATCGTGTGATCACGTATCCTCAAAAAAAGAACGCATTTAATTTCAATAGCGTGATTTTTTATTAAAAAGCTAACAAATACGAACAAAAACCAATAAATAATGAAAATAAAGCGGTCACCATGACAAAAATAATCTTTAAAAAGCAAAGAAGATTGTACGGTAACCCTAGATAACATTAATCTAACAAACTAATTTTTTTTTGCAAAAGAAATAAATATCAGGATATTAATCCTTAAAAAAATTATTTCCTAAGCCAAAATAAGGAAATAATAAAAAAAAAAAATAAACAAAAAGAAATTATACTAACATTAATAATGGGACCGTAACCCTTAACCAAAAATTAATCAAAATAATTAAATAACAAAGAAAAACTTAACTTTAAAAAAAATATAATTAATGGGGGTGGTAGCCCTTGACAAAAAAGGGAAATCTTTCAACTCAAATGAAAAGATACCCAAAGTAAATAGATAAGAAAAATTAAACTTTAACAAAAATTTTATAGTTGGTGGGATGGTAACCCTAACCAAAACTCATTAACCAAAATCAATTAATAACAGCAATAAAAATTTTAATTCAAAAATAATAATAATGGGATGGTAACCCTTAACACAAATAAATCTTGAAACAAAATTAAACAAAGGTATACCAAACAGAACAGCCTGAAACCACACAGGTTTATTTTACTCGAAGCAAAAACCTAACCAATATTTGTTTCTCGCCCTATGCAGTCCTTATCCCTCACCTTTACCGAATTCCTACCTAAATCGAGCTCAATGTAGGTTTCGAAGAGGGGTACTTTAACTAGACCAAAAAAAAAGACGAAGAACTTAATAAAAGTTAGAGAAAACCCGTACAAAAAAATTGTTACTCTTTGTTTCAAGATGCCCTGGTGCTAATACCAAAAAGGAACTATGTAGGTATACACCAAAAAAACTTAACCAAAAAAAACATAAATTAATCAACACAAAATTTAACCAAAAATCACGCTTATGTTCTAAAAAAAATATTCTTAACACTAGGAGCTTAAATCGTCCGCCACATTATTTTTAATTTTTTTTCTTCCCGAATAGCAAACACACAAATACAGCAGGCGTTGTGACGTCACAAAAGGCGTGATGGGGGGACTCGACCCCTTGGAGCACCAACGTGCAGGAGACTTCAATGGCCGGTGTACCACGTAAGTCGTCTCAAACATATATTTCAGCGTTTTCAAAATTTCGCACCACAATGCACTTATATATTGCAGGCCATACAAGGATTAAACATATTGGCGGTCACGACTTCCTTTTGGTGTGTGTATTGACGGATAGTCTATGACCGCCACTTGACCTTCACTGGTGCTACGCCTTGATATATTGCAGATTGGATTCTCCACTGATTTTATGCACAAAAAAAATTCTTGCACTGCCTACTTAGGTCTTGTAAAAATTGTTCAATATCTTTTTTTCTTTTGTTTTATGTACTTCGTTGTATTTGCTTAGTTTTATGTTGTTTCGCATTACTTTTTCTTTGGACGTGTGATCAGTACGGGTACTTTACTTATTATGGCGAATGTT
Organism: Portevinia maculata; assembly: GCA_949715645.1. NCBI lineage: Eukaryota > Metazoa > Arthropoda > Insecta > Diptera > Syrphidae > Portevinia > Portevinia maculata. Next base: position 187,113,792 of record OX454526.1, read on the forward strand.
CTCCTGACTTGAATCCGCAGACCATCATCCGTTTGGAGCTACCAACAACCACACTACCTTCCCGCTAGTGGCCAAAATCCCATCATCCGATCTTGGATCCTACCAATCATAACCGGCGATTCATATTTGAATCTCCCGCTCTCATCATCTACCAAAAAGGTTGGAGTATTAACTCGTACCAATAATTTTCCATCGTGAATGAGCCCTTTACTCCGAATTTTCACGGATGACAACAGACAACTCAAACAGCTGTTGGAAATTGCAATTTGCTGCACAAACATATTTATTTCGCGAATCAACGCGGTTAAGTTTATTATTTGCATAATTGTATTTAACCATTATTTCCTTAATTTATCTGTTTTATTGTTTGAATTCCAGAGACGCTAGATCCAGCTTGGACCACATATGGGACACACCAACTGGACTCATCTCCCTATGGATTGGGTTAAGTATGTTTGTAGCTAGTCTGTATTTTCCTGATGTGTATTTTTTTGTTTTATGTTACTCGTTGCCCTTCAATCTACCGACGGATGTGGAGTTGAGGTGTGTGAGGACGACCCACGAACCGCACCGCATCTGGAGGATACCCTTTCGGTTGAGCAAGGAGGTTTGGTGACTAAGGTGAGCACTCTCAATGTTTGGAACTGTTGATATGAATCCAGTGGCAATAACTTTGTTTACGTTTCCTTTACAGGTGACCGTAACAACTTCACCTTCTCTGCACATGTCCAGCTCTCTCCCATAATAGAAATCTTTATCTGGGAGATTTCTTGCTTAATAATCTTAACGACTTGGCTAACGCTGACGTTAGAAGTCTATCGCGCTTCATAAGAAGCTCTAAATGGTTTACTTATAGTAGGGAAACCCCTCTATCCGTGTGGTATCACAATGGACTTAAACCTGGTCTAAGTGTGTCGGCCTTGTGCCGACAGCCACTCTAACCTAACCTAACCTCAACTAATGAAGGAGAAATGACAGATATAAAGTACGATGCTTTAGAGTACCTTTCAGGTTACCTTTTAAAGCGTTTCAAATCAAAAATACCAAGTATGGAAAGATTTGCTGATAGAAACGATTACACGGGGTTAACATGGACAAATATAATCAATGAAGGAGGTCTTCAGAAACCCAATGAAATATTTATTATGGAATTGAAGAAATTAGATTCAATTTTCAATAAATTTAACAATGAACAGGGGGAATATGCACTGAAACCATCTAAAGGGTACATACAAAATCTGCTTTCTTTAACTTCAGACTGCTCTTTGGATACGGAAGTAATAAAAACATTTTTTCGCTGTAAAATGTATTTTAGAATAAGAATTCAAAATAAAATCATAACAAACAATAATTGGAAAAAACCAGATCAACTTAAAAGAAAATTAAATAAAATCAGTTCTTAAAATGATAACAAAGTATTGTTTTGTATTAAATTCAAAAAGATATATGGGTAAGTTTGAGAGTGTCATAGTTCTTCGTAGTTCTTGATATATTTTCACACAAATTTCTAATGAGTGTTTGCAACCACTTTAGCAAACAGAATTCAGGTGACGTCACATGAAAAAGAGAGATAGGATGAGACATGCGCAATATATTACCTTGTTTTCTGTATATATTGGGGCGATCGCATTAGAAAGCAAAGACGTGGACGAAAATTTGCGTAACGAGCTAGTCTTTGCTTTGGGGAAGCCTACTTCTGGGGGCGAAGCCGATACCGAGGATAGCGGGGACGTGTCTGAGGATGAGGACGCGTTGAAAACGAAGCACCAACCTCAAATGGAGACACCACCACATAGAAGGACGACTCGGGACCCTTCGCCACCAACGACTTCTGCCTTTACGAGAGACAGGGATGCCTTTCGTAAACGTTGGTGGACGAATTGATCAACACGTTCAAAACGAACGACTTGAAAACATATCCAAGTGAGATTTAAAGTTTTCGGGAGAATGATGCGGCGCTTCCGTCAATGCTTTTTTAGAAAGGTTTGACGAGCTTCGACAAGCGGGTTACCACTCAACAACTTTTTAGGTCGGCTGTCGAACTGTTTAGTGGGAAGGCTCTGCTCTGGTTTAGGGCGGTTAGGAGAAATGTTTGTTCGTGGCAGGAGTTGGTGGTTCGGGAGCTGAAACTGGAATTCCTCCCCCCCCCCCCCCCAACTACGACGATCTGCTACTCGAGGAAATCCGGCGTAGGACCCAGGGGAAGGAAGAATCCATCGGGGTTTATGTCGCCATCATGGGAAACATGTTTGGCCGTAGCCACTTTCCGAACGACGCAAACTTAGCATCGTTCAACGGAATTTAGCCCCATTCTACCAAACCCAACTCGGCTTGGCAGAGCCCCAGTCTATGCATGATCTGGTGGTATTGGGAAGGAGACTGGAGATGGTTCGAGCGAATGTTAAAACTGGTACAGAAGATTTATACCGATCTTTGCAGTTCTGGTCAAGCCGTTAACCGACTTATTGAAGAAGAAGAATAGGTTCGTCTGGTCTGAAGAGTGCGAGGGAAGCAAAGGAATGCTTGATAATAGCCCCGATTCTGACCTTCGGACTATGGGGTTGGAGCAGTGCTTAGTCAGACCTTTGATGACGGAGAAAAAGTGATTTGCTACATGAGTAGATCGTTTAATAAGAACGAGAGGAACTATTCAACCACGGAGAAGGAGTGGGCAGTAGAGAAGTTGCGACCATACATCGAACGCGATCGGTTTACGGTCGTGACGGATCACTATTTCCTTGTGTGGTTGAGTAATCTCAAAGATCCGTGCGGTAGATTAGCACTCTGGGCGGTTCGGCTATAGCAATTCGATTTTGCGATCGTGCATCGGAAAGGAAAAGACCATGTGGTTCCGGATATGCTCTCGAGGAATGCCGCCGTCGCGGCAGGAATCGACAAGATAAGTTCGGATCCTTGGATCGCCAAGATGATCACGGAAGTTGTAATGGAGGCGGTGTTGATGTGAAGAATGGGAGTTTGAATTGTCTTAAGAGACGTGATAATATTTAGTGGGAAGGGGATAAGGCTATGGGATAGAGGAAGGGAGAGGGATAGGGAGAAAAAGTAGTTCGGTACTAGGAAGCGGGGTGCATGCCTTGCTGATCTCAGCGTAAGCTCGTCGGATGGGGGGAGGGTTCTTGCAACCGAGTGACCAAACTCATCACCACTACACAAAAAGGATTGCATGCAGACGATAAGAGAAAAGGGGAGAACACTAAAAAAAAAGCTGAGGGCCCAGCACTACCAAATGAGGATCAGATGGTCGTCCTCGCAGCGGGAATGTACGGTCTGTATCTACCCTACCATGTGCAAGCTGCCGCTGAAAATATAAAAGAAAACTTGCACCCAAGAACGGAAAAGCCCTATGCTTTCCCTACGAAGAACCACAACTTTGCCATTGAAACGAAACACTCAATTATTTCAATTTTTTTTTTTTTTTTTTTTTTTTTTAAATTCTGGCTCGCCAAGGCGATTAAATATGGGGCACTTCGACCTAAAAAAAGATCTTTTGTGCCGTGTGGGCCAGAAAAGTTTAGACTAGTAGAGTTTCCACTTTCCGTGTAAAGCGGACAATTCTACTAGTCGAAGAATTCTTTATGTCCTCGGGGCACATTTGTTCCCTGAAAAAGATCTTCTTTCTAATTCCGTTTAGGGCCGGACATTCACATAAAATGTGTTCAGCTGACTCGTCGTCTTCAAGACAGAGTCAGCACTCAGGAGAGTCTACTATTTTCATTTTGTGTAGATGATATCTTAAACCATGGTGACCAGTAAGGTAACCTACTAAGTCTTTGATATCATGCCTGCTTAGGTTTAGGCATTTGCTGGCATTTTTATTGAAAGGCCGAATGGCTTGTTTGGTCTGTCTTAAACCTGGGATGCTTTCCCAAAGATGGATACATTTTCTGTATTCCCAGCTTTTTATTGCTGCCGTTGCTGCTGATCTAGGAGTGCAGCAGAAGGGTTCGGTACCTATGAAGGGTGTTTCCGAACCTTTTCTGGCCAGTTCGTCGGCCTTTTCGTTACCTTCCACCCCGACATGACCCGGAACCCACCATAGCTTGGTCTTGTTACTTGTTCCGAGTACCTGTAGGGTGTTGAAGCAGTACATGACTGATTTGGAGTCAATCGTATGCGAGCTAAGGGCGTTTATAGCTGCTTGACTATCCGTGAATATATGGATGGTTGCACCTTTTATACCAGATAAATTTATGTGGCTAGCGCATTCTTGAATGGCGTGGAGCTCTGCTTGAAATACACTGGGACTTTTTCCCATGGGTATCGTAAAGCGTTTGTTTGGTCCGTATATTCCCGCTCCTAGCCCCGCTTCCATTTTAGAACCATCCGTATACCAGTTTATGCCGTTGTGGCTGTTAGGTGGGTTATTACTAACCCATGCTTCTCTCTTGGGAATCTCCGTGGAGAACCGCTTATTGAAGCATAGTGTTTTATGGATGCGGTCTGTGACGGCGCAGTTCATGTTGAGTTCTGGCAGTTCATCGAGAAGGGTCTCAAGTTCCGGATGATCGTTAAGACTTATCTCGTTTAACTGTATTTGACTTATTGCACTGCGGATCGCCACTTTTTAAATGTATATGTGGAGAGGTGTAATACCTGTTATTGCCTCTATGGCAGCCGTTGGACAGGTTCGCATGGCTCCGGAGATACCAAGGCACGCAAGCCGTTGTACCTTTTTGAGCTTCTCTATTGCGACCTTTTGTGTGGATTTCGTCCACCATACAATGGAGGCGTATGTTATAATGGGTCTTATCATCACTGTGTAGATCCAGTGGACAATCTTTGGAGAGCTTTCCCAGGTTCTGCCATATATGCGCCGACAGGCCCATAAAGCTCTGTTAGCTTTAGTGATTTTGTTGGTGATGTGAGAATTCCAGTTTAGTCTTTTGTTCAGGATTACTCCAAGATATTTAACGTCATCGGAATACTCAATGGTCGTGCCATTTAGTGAAATCTGGGCTTAGTTGAGATTTCTTCTTTTTGTGAAAGGAACTATGATAGCTTTACTGGGGTTTATGGAGAGATGTTCCTTGACGCACCAGTCTATAGCTATCTTAAGGGTGTTTTGCATGCGTGAAGTAACTACGTTTGATTCTTTGCCCCTAATAATGATGACCAAGTCATCGGCGTACCCTATTATGTCGTAGCCTAAATTACTTAGTTTTTGAAGTAGGTCATCTATGACCAAAGCCCACAGGAGGGGTGATAGAACTCCTCCTTGTGGACAGCCTTTTATAGCTGATACTGATACTGAAGTCTGTCCTGACGAAGCAGTAATTTTCCGACTTTCGAGCATCGCTTTTACCCAGTTTATGGTGGGAAGGTCTACGTTCCGGTGAATTAAAGCATTTGATATTGAATCATAACCAGTGTTATCAAAAGCACCCTCTATGTCAAGAAAAGCGCATAGTGCAATTTCTTTACAACGGTAGGCGTTGTTTATGTGATTCGTTAGTTTTAACAGGGCACCTTCCGTTGATTTGCCTTTTTGAAACGCATATTGACAGGGGTGTAGACGTAGAGGCATGCTAATAGTTACGCATTCTCTGATATGAACGTCAATTATTCTTTCCATTGTTTTCAGGAAAAACGATGTCAAGCTTATGGGACGATATGATTTAGGTAGTTCACTAGGTTTGTTACCTGGTTTGGGGATAAATACTACATTGACCTCCCGCCAAGTGCGTGGTATGTAGCCCCAGTTGAAACTGAACCTAAATAAGGCAATCATGTTAGGTAGGAAGAATTCCATACCCTTTTGAATGAGGGCTGGAAAAATTCCGTCATTTCCTGGTGCCTTGAATGGTTTAAATGAGTTTATGGCCCATTTTACCTTATCTGGACTAAATATTTTACCAGATAAACTATTATTTCTGCTGAGGTTAGTTGGATGTGAAACCTCAGTAGTTTGATCAGTTGTGTGATCGATAATTAGGGAACCAGGGAAGTGAACTTGCAGCAAGGTTGTGAGAGTTTCTTCCCGGTCGCTTGTGATTGTTCCATCAGGTTTGATGAGCAATTCCATGCAGTTTGAAGGATCTATTGAAAGTGCTCTCTGGAGCCGCGCCACTGCTGGGAGTTTTTTTTAGCTTTTCGCAGTTTGCGCGCCATGACGCCCTTTTAGATCTTCGCAACTCTTGGTTGTATTTGGTTAACAGGGATCGATATTGATCCCATACGCCGGTGCGTTTCGATTTATTGAATTGTTTTCTCACCTTCTTGCGGATAGTTTCCAGGTTTTCATTCCACCATGGTACGCTTCTTTTTACCACGGTGCGCTTTACCTTACAACTATTCCTAAAGAATGAGATAATGATGTCGTTAAGCTGACATTGTGCAGCGTCCGCATCACTCGGTGTTAGTGGTGAATCTGGTAGCAGATCAGTTCTGATTGCCAGATTTTCACTATAGGTTCTCCAGTTAGTTAACTTATTATTGTATTTGACCGGCGCGCACTCGGTGTTGCATCGCAGCCTGAACATAATATGCATATGATCAGACAGAGAGGCTTCATCAGACACGTGCCAGTCCTCTACAATGTTTTGTATAAAAGGAGACGAGAGAGTAAGGTCTAAAACTTCTTCTCGTATACTGTTCCTAAAAGTGGGCTTATCTCCCTTATTTATAATAACTAGGTCTTTACTATATAGGTAATCTAAAAGTAACTCACCTCTTTTGTTTGTGTCTCGGCTGCCCCAAATCTGGTGATGTGCATTCGCGTCGCAGCCGATAACGAGATGTACTTGCTGAGTTTGGCAGTACTGGACAAGTTCCTGTACTGGTGCAGGTGGTACCTCCTCTATGTCCCCAGCAAAATACGCCGATGCGCATACGAACTTGTGTATTACATGGCCATTGTGGCGTTCAATTAAAACGGCCACCAGGTCCCTAGTATTGAAACCTGGAATGAGAGAAAATTTTATATCTTTCGCAATGGAAAGAGCTGCCCTAGGTCTGAAATTACCTTTGGCAAAAATTAGCTCTCTATTTCTGCTGTTAAGACCAAAGATCTTACCTGTAGTTGCCCATGGTTCCTGGATTAAACCAAGAGCGACGTTCCTTTCGGCACATCTTTGGCTATAGGTGTCCGATGCACCCATAGCGCGGTGCAGGTTTGCCTGCAGCACAGTTAGAGACGTCATTTCTTCTTCACGTACTCTGGATTACGCACTCTATGAGGTTTGTTATCACCTCTGCGTCGTACGTAACCCTGTTGAGAGAGACCACTCTGTCTCCCCCTTGGACTTCTGGTGTTCTGTCCATCTTTCCTGCTTGTATGTGCCTATTCGGCCGCCAGTTTTGGCCTAAAGCGGTTACGGTGCGCGTTTGTGCTGTCCGTTTTTTTCGCCTTTGTAGTAGCATCCAGCACCACAGTTGTTTTAGCAACTGAGTTACCCGTGGCAGCACTAATGCCAGCCACTGGTGGTGTGACGCTATTGTTGGCGCTTGTGGATGGCTTATTATTTTCTGTAGCATCAGTGGCAGTACTAATACTAGCCCCTGATGTTGTAGCCTTCCTTTGGTTGTCTCTTGATGCCAGATTCGTCGATTTGTCCGCGCTCTTGAGGATTATTTTGATCTGTCCAAACCTGAACGAGACCATCCCCTTTAGCTCAACAAGTCGCTTCATCGTGCTTTCATTGACAGCAAGGACCATATGCGCGACATCTCTGTCGTCAGATCTCAGCAGAACTCTCCACGTTCTGGTGTTGAGTTCTTTATTCTGGCCATCTAGAATTGCCAGTATTCTCTCATTCGCTACTCCGGTTCTATGAGGAAAGAAGCCTCTGACGATATGTGGTTTCGGGAAAAGTTCTTCCCCCACAAGCGTCACTTCCATCCCGCATTTCTCTTTGAGCTTCGCGAAGTTTGTTTTCATCCACTCTGCAGTGGTAGCGTCCGCACATACGATTATTAGCCATCCGGCTTTGAAGGTTGTACCGCGGAAGGCTGGTTTGGTCCCCTCATCACGTTGTTCGATGGTGATGTCCATAATCCTCTCCTGAATCTGAGCCATTTGCTCATTACTGAGAGGATTGCGATCCAGATCGACAGGTACTACACCCAGTCTTACAAAGCTCGCTATATCTCTATAGGAGACTTTGTCGACGGCTGTATTTAGTGTGGGAGCTCGTTTCGCTTCGGATTGGGGCTGCGTATTGTCCTCGGACCTTGTACGCTTCACCTCGGAGCCTGTGTCGACCTCTGTCGACAGAGCAAGTGCTCTGGCCTGCTCTACGTTTTTCCCCTTTTTCAGCGCACGCTTAAAACGGCGCTGTTCGGATGGTGTGAATTTGACGCCCTTAGACTCAGTCTGTGCAGTTATGCCAGAGGTCTCCGGCGCGTCAGTATTCATGGGATGCACTTTATCCGAGAGTATGCTTACATTGCATAGCGTGCTGGCTTCAGAGATATCGTCACTAAGAAGAGACGAGTTCTCTTCTAAGCTCATCATCTCCGAATCCGTGGTTTGTGACCCTTCCCGATTGGCAGGTGTCACGTCAGGGTGTTCTAAAACATCCCCAGTTGGTAATGCAGGGTGTTCTGAAACATCCCTAGTTGATGATTTTTATTTTTTGGATATATTTTGAATCCCACGAGTAAACGGGATAGAAAGGTCGCCCGTGGTCTACCCGCATAACCACAGGAAGGTTATCTTGAAATCGGAGGTCGCCTGGTATCCGAAGTTCGCTGCTAACGACTAAGAACCCCTTAGATTTGGGGATTTGTTGTCGGGGTTGTCTCCCCGGGCATTGCCGAAAAGTTTTAAGTATGGAGTATGGTAGGTGGGGGGGGGGGGGGGGGGGGTAAGCGGACGGGGCGACAGAGGGGGGTATGTAAGGGTGGGGTGGGAGCGGACGTGAAGTCCTGGTCAATTTAAATCCACATATTTATTATTTTAAAGATAAAGAAAACTTAGATATAAATACCCTATTCCTAGCCGGCAACGATAAATATTAAATAAGGTGGTAGGCATTTAAGTAAGTATTGTCGAATTTTATGAAAAAAGTATTCAAAAAAAATTAAGTGAATTTTATTCATTAGTTTGTAAATCCGGATATCGTATTATTAGTTAGGTATAAGAAAATATTTAATATTATGTTCTTTATACTTAATTATAAATAGAATAACTTTTCTTATTGAATGGGAACTAGAAAATATCTTTAAATTCTTCTATAACTGTTATAAAAAATTTGAAAATGTATATCTTCTGTTGTTATCTTCTATATTAACTTCCTTTAGTGGAATCAAACTCGATAAATTTAAGCTTTTCTATGTCGTTCAAGGTGACTTTAAACATTATAAGAAAAAAAAAATAACGAACAAAATATATAAAAGAACTTTTGGGTATATGGTAACCCCTTTATGTGTAACATAATCTACGGCCGGCGCATAAGCGTAATTGTGCGTAAGTGCGAGAAAGTCAAATTTATATATGTACCTATATCAAAAAAAAAAACTATGTACGCTTACCCATGTATATCCGCCGCGTCAGGCCTGACGAAGAGGATTCCTTTGTATATTGCTGTTATTCGGAAAGAGAACACAATTGGTAGTTATATATAGGAGGAGGGGGGACTCCACACAACAAAACGTGTCCCGCTTCAACTCTCTGGCACTCCCACAAATGAAATAATTATTGGAAAACTAATATATGTATATTTATACGTATTAATAATTGGATATGCCTACCAAGAAAAACAATTACAAAAAAAAACTCTTAAGAATTAGCAAAAAAAAGACTAACACTAAACTAAAACTGGGTTGCGGCTGCTGGTGACCTGCGACTAGTTGATGATGGCATGAATATGGGCTGTCCTGGGCTTCTGAGGCGGCTAGGGCCTAGTGGAACAGCAGGTGGTTTGGTCGATGCCTCGACGGCAGAATGACAGAAGAGTAATACGCAATTTTTTTTGTTGTTTTTTGTCTTGGAACAGGTGGATTGGTTGCCCACGCGGTATTACTAATGCGCTAGATTAGGCTTCGGAGGATTGGGTGACAAACATGGAAAGGGTATATTTATGACCAATGGCCGTGGCATTGGCCGCGTGGATATAGCTTACGCGGTAATGCGTGGGTTATCTAATGCACCTTTTCTCACTTTCGCGGGAAAGATGATGGGATAGTCTTAGCTTTAGCACACGTGGGCGGGTTCGTTCAAACAAAGCTTGGTACGTAGCCCCGAAGTTTACGTTTGGAATTCGATGGTCACGAACAAGCACGGTGCTTAATCACTGGTCACTTCGATTAAAACACGTAGAATGGTGTCACAGAGTCAGTTTTGATTTGCCACGTTTATAGTCTTATTGCCTGGGGCACGTGGAAATTAACTACGTGCTGGATTCGGTAATCCCAAATAGCACTTGGTTGGGACAACGCACTCGGTTTTCAAGGGGTGGCGGCAGCAGTTACAATTTTAATTTTACTCTTTATTTTGTTACCGAAAAAAACCTTAACTTTGGTTTTATAAACCATGTGGTGTAAAATATCGTCTGGGTTACTGTATCCCCTATGGAACAGTACACACTCGAGACAGACGAAATGCATGGCTTGCAATATTATTCGTGAGAGCTTCGACGTTCCCACGAACTACAGGTATCTACATTGTTTGGTGTAAGATATCGTCTGGATAACTGTATCCCATATGGAACAGTACACACTCGAGACAGACGAAATGCATGGCTTTCAATATTATTAGTGAGAGCTTAGACGTTCCCACGAACTGCAGGTGGAGACACCGTTTTATTCTGGATACTTTTACACCACATTCGACTTCGCTTGACTTTGAAACGAAGGGTCTGTTTTTAGATCGAAAAGAAAGAGGTTGTTTTCTTGTTCGGGATTTAAGATAAACAAAAGGAACGCATAACACAAATTGGCGCAGCCGGTACATTTTTGGTGCTTTCAACTCGACCCGATCGTTTCTGAAAAAAAAAAAAAAAATATTGTGAATTGAAAATTAAAGTGTGTGTTGTATGGTGTAAAAGTGCAAGCAAAAAAAAAAAAAATCATTTGGTTTGACATTCAGAGAAAAACGAAAAAGTAAAAAACCAATCACTGATAAAAAATCAGTTAATTAACTTAAACCATCTAAGAAAAACAAAAGTGATCGAATCAGCCAACAATTGCACCAAGTACTTTTTTTTCAAAGAACTAGCACTCGAGTGTCAACATTAATTAAATGCCTGGATTTTCCTTCTGCATAAATAGAAGAAACATACCAGGGAAGCAAAAACGGGACAAAGGAAAGGAGACCCCTGTTAAGCGTTCCAACCGGACAGAAGAAACAGAAGAAGAAGAATCAGACCAGGACACCACCAGGACAACAGAAGGAGACCCGGAGAACACCCTCAACTATAGAAGATTAAGAAGCGGAAACACATATAGAAAAGTAAGCGACCTTAAGAATATTATAATAGAAAATAAAAAATTAGATAAGGAATTAATAACGTTAGTTGATAGTTTTGATAGGCAAATAAATATTGGAGGATATAATAAACTTATGAAAGAAACTTCTGAATTTAAGGAAGATATTAGGCAATTCAAGCAACAAACAACGGCAATAATAAATTCTGTCCCTGATCTTCCATATTCCCTAAACAGAAAAAACACTAAAACAATTTTTAATACGGCAAACAGAGCAATGGCCCATGGCGCGGGTAATGACACACATGAGCTCGATCAGAGTATGTTTGACATTCCATCCCAACAGACGAATTTAGTTCAGCTAATAACGAATCTTGTTCCTAATTTTGAGGGGGAACATAGTGCACATTTAGTGACGGATTTGCAAACCTTTATAAACTGTTGTAAGCAGGTAAAATCTTGTTTAAGACCCGAGCAGGAAAATAATTTCTGTCAGCCAATTCAAACTAAGCTGAGAGGAAATGCTTTTGATGTTATGCAGAATAGCAACTTTTCAAACTTCGATGAATTCGAAAAACAGCTTAAGGGTCATTTTATGCCTAGAAAGTCTTATATTCAAATATCTAATGAGTTAAGACAATGTAGGCAATTCCCGACGGAAACTCTTACTTCGTTTTTAATTCGTTTAAACAATTTAGTGGCACAGTGCAAGTTAGCAGCCATTGAACAATTTCCAGCGGATGCAAAAGCATTAACTACTGACTCCGAACTTGCTTCAATAAAATCGGGAGTGTTAAGCCCAACAATAAGGCAATACCTACTAACAGCAAAAGAAACAAATCTTAAACCCTTATGCGATCAGATTTGAAAATAGAGCTTGAAAGTGTCAGTATGATGAATCCTTTCAATGTACAGTCCTGGCCTCCCCAAAACCATAATTTCTCGTCATACCCCTATATGCCCATTTTTAACAATAATCCCCAGATGCACCAAGGGCATCAATATGATTTTCCTTACAATAATATCCCAGTAACTTCAATACCATATCATCAGCCACCCAATAGTAATAACTATACATTAAATCTGCCCATAAAAGATAACGAAACTCAAAGTTTTTTAATGGGGCAAAAATATAATGGCCATAATAATATAAAATGTAGTTTCTGCGACAAGCCGAATCATTCCTATGCAGAATGCAGAAGAAGGAAGAATACGCCATTCTGTATTAACTGCAAGGTTTATGGACATGACGTAAATACATGCTCGAAAACTGAAAAAATATCTAAGAGTGTACATTTCAATCGTGGGAAGCAAAAAAAAACAAATTCACGGTTAAATGTGAATTTTGTTTGCGGACGTCGCATACCATTACCGAATGTTTCGCCAGAAAATCATGGGAAAGTAGAAACTCGGGAAACAGGCAGCGGTCGACCGAAAACTCCCCGGCTCGACATTAATTACAAACAATGGGTCAAACACTAACAACCTCGTGCATTTGCCACTAGATATCGTAAAAAACAAAAGCGTCAGTTTGTTGGTAGACACAGGGGCGGACATAAGTCTGCTCAAGGCCAACAGTACGAATAGTTACCCCCCAGATTCCTCCAGAAATGTAAAAGTTAATACTATATATGGCCAAGGTCGTACGCTCGGTTCCAAAATGGGTAAATTCCAATTACCAAGGGAATTTCCTTGTGAATTCCAAATCATTAATCAAAACGATTCAATTCCCGCTGATGGACTACTGGGTAATAACTTTTTAAATGAGCATTGCAATGTAGAAGGGCCAAATAAATTATTACGTTTCCCAAAAACAAACTACAACCCTTCTGAGTTCGTAATACCACTCACTACAGGTAAAAAAGAGAGAAAAGAGACTCTGAGAGAAATTTCTACTTCTTCGACCGGTAATTCAACAGGCCATTTAATCAGAAAAACAATGCCTTATTCTGAGCCGATTAGAGCCGAAACCCATAAGAAAAACAAAACTAATTTAACACCCAATCTTGAAGGCAAATTGCAACCAAAATCAAGACACATTAGAAATGAGACTCCGAGAGAAATTTCTTCTTTGTCCACCCCGCTTACTACTAGTGAACCCGAAGTGAATAAAAATAAAGGAAGTTGGATAATACCACCCCGTAGTAAGGCCATACTAAAGATCCATTCGGATAATACGGAAGAAATGGTTTGTCTGTCTAAGCAAATCGAAGACGGTGTGTACATTGCCAACTGCATTGTCAAGCCGGTCAATAATCAGGTGCTCATCGGAGTTCTAAATATCACTTCGAATGAGGTCGATTTTGAACCACTTATTCCTAATCTTGAATATGAACGGTTAGATAAGTTCTCCGTGAACTCTTGGAAAGGAAAAGAGTTTGACGGGCAGAACTTAAGTTACTATCAAAAACAAAAAGTAAATAAATCCAAGCGATTTAACGAAAAAGATACACCGGGTCATGTCAACATATGTAGTTTAAATGCCCACATGTCACCCGAAACTCTGCCTATAAAGCGGATTTCACTTTTGAATGAAAATATATGTTTTGATAGTACAATCAGTTCAAAGGAAAAGGAAAGTGTGCTTCAAATATGTCACGAATATAACGATATATTCAGCCTTCCAGGCGACAAACTTACATATACCTCCTCTGTAATGCACAATATTCCGACAGTTGCCGATCAAGCCCAGTAAATTCAAAAATATATAGATTACCGGAATCCCATAAATCAATTATTAACAAGCAAATAACGGAAATGCTAGCGGAGAAAATCATTATCCCCAGCAAATGCCCTTGGAATTCCCCATTGTTGGTAGTCCCAAAGAAGCCAGGATTAGATGGAGAGTTGCGATGGAGAATAGTCGTCGATTTTCGTAAACTAAACGAAAAAACAGTCGGTGACGTATATCCCCTTCCGAGAATAGAAGACATTCTTGACCAACTGGGCAACTCCAGATACTTTTCAACCCTTGATTTAAGAAGCGGCTACCATCAAGTCTTAGTTAATCCTAAGGATCGCGAGAAAACTGCATTCAGTACAGCCTATGGTCATTACGAATTCTTACGAATGCCGTTTTGTCTGAAGGGAGCCCCAGCTACTTTCCAGCGGTTAATGAATTACGCATTGACTGGATTACAAGGTTTTGAATGTTTCGTTTATCTCGACGAGATTGTTATCTATGGACGGAATATTGACGACCACAATACTAAATTGAAAACAGTGTTTAGCCGTCTAAGGTTGAACAATCTGAAGCTCCGACCTCAGAAATGCAACTTTCTAAGAAAAGAAGTAATTTATTTAGGCCACAAATGCACAAATATTGGGGCCCTACCAGACCCGGATAAAGTTGCATGCGTTCTCAGTTTCCCTAGACCAACCTACGAGTACATTAAAAGACTACAATCCCTCCTTGGTTTGTGTAATTATTATAGAAAGTTTATAAAAAATCACGCTGAACTAACATTACCTCTAACGCAATTACTACGAAAAAATGTAAAGTTCCAGTGGAATGATAATTGCGAATCAAGTTTTAATAATATTAAGACGATACTGACAAGTCCTCCTATTTTGAGATACCCAAATTTCGAAGAAACATTTCTACTCGAGGTATAGACGCTTTTGAGTGACGTTGTTCATTATCTTCTCTGGCTTTATTTATTTAAATTCGTGTGAAAAATTAGTTTTTAATTGAATAATTGTGCGGTAATTAATCACTACTTTCGTTAAAAATAAGTTGAATGCAAAAGTTTCGTCTGACATACGAATTCTAAACCTACAAACAAAAAATAAAGAAATATATATATTTTTATCGATTTGGTGTTTGCCGCCTTTTACATATAAATCCTACAAATCACGATGTCCAACCTCAATACCAGGTCTCAAGTACGAATTCAACATTCGACTCCTCCGCAAACAAATTCAGCTGCAGCCAAAGGAGGAGAAGGTAAGCACTTCAAACCCAAACAAAATCCATCGAAGGGACTACCGCTCACACCGATCCCGTTGAATACCCCACCGTGTAATCAATCGCGACAAACATGTTCCATAAAAGACATCGGCGATCTCGATGAGAAACTGAAAAAACATACCGAAACCATAATTGCTTCCTTCAAAGAAGAAATGGAGAAAATACGGAATGACTTATCATTGAGAATTTTAAATATCGAGCAACAATTGTCTGCACAGATCACTCAAATTAATTCCGCTCTCTCTAACTTGTCCCAACGCGCAGATAAGATCGAAGCCGACGTAAACAACAATGTCAGCGGAGAAATTGCTGATTTAAAGAGGAGGTGCGACTTTATAGAACGCAAAGAATTTCTCTCGGATGCCGTGGTTTTCGGTATTCCTCAACAAGCAGATGAAAATTTAACAACAATGTTTCACCGACTGTGCCACACAATTAACGCTAGCCCGCCACCTCTGAAAAACACCTTTCGCAGTGAGCAGCGTAACTCATATGATGATCCTCCTGTCATACTCCAATTCCATAGTGTAAGAGAAAGAAACTCTTTCCTAAGAGCAACATCTAACTACCGCAAACTATCAAAACGTCAACTATGCTTAATAGACTTTGGTTTCGAATCGAGCAAAACCGTTTTTGTGATATAGAGTCTCACTCCCAGAAATCGCTCTCTGCTTCAGCATGCAATTCGTTTAAAGAGGAGTATAGTGCGTACCAAAACAGTTGGCCATTCTACTGCGCAGGTCTCTTAAAATGTGTTTTACAATCTCTTAAATTGCAAAAACAAGCATAAAGAGACGAAAATGGGCGGAGCCATAATAAAAAACGACGTATACCCTGCCTTGTGTTCAAGATCGCTGTCGCGATCTCACTGAGGGTGGTTTCTTCATTTTCCTTCTTTTATACTGAAATTAGGAGCGGAGGAAAAATATAGACCATTATATGTCAACTTTACTTGGGGGCAAATATATTGTTTCGTTTTTTGTCTTGTCGGTTCTTTGTAGGAGTATGATGTGATCACGGTCGGATAGATTAAGCAAAACATTGCACATGAATTGATTGTGTGACTGTGTCTGTATGAAGGTGTACGGTTTTAGATTTAAACCTTATTTGCTCATTATGCTTTCGTTGATCATTATTAATTGTGTCTTGCATATTGATCATGTAGGTACTGATATTGGCACGCAAAGTAAAGTAAATTGCAGTGTCACACCAAATTTTTTTTTGTTATATCATTGAATTTGGGCGAGGTAGGTAAATTTAATAAAAAATTTACAATTTGGGAATTTTTTGGAAAAGTAAACGATTTTATGCCCAATAACAATAGGCACGATTTTCTGTCGCAAAAAAGAGGATGGGGTATTAAACGGTTCGTTAAAGACAAAATGGTGAACGTTCTTGATTCTTCAATAATTTTTTTTAAGAAATGCAATTTTTAAAACTTATTGAACTACCCACCACTTTTAAATTTGTAACCTTGATTAAAAGTGTAAATTATAGCGAGATAAAATTGACGATGAATTGCAAATATAAAACAGATTTACAGCGAGCAGCAAAACAAAACACCAGTATACCAAATGGGTGGTTCGGTTTGGTTTGAATTAAGAAGTAAAAACACACACGTTTTAGTACTAAGATAAAAATATTTATTGATTTTGCTACCTATATATGAAATAGTTAATATTAATGTATATTAAATTGAATTCGTAGAACTGTCAGTTTCATAATCGGTTGAAGAATCATCTCCTGGATTGATAATTATTGCATCCGACATTGTGTCCCACATCTGCTCATGTGAAAAGTATTCCTCCTCTGTCCTTATAATTTTTTCACAAACTTTGCGCCAATCTTCAACTGTTATTTTTGAAAATTCTTCTTCAGCTAGTTTCTGAACATCCGATAATCTAAACGTTGTATTTCGGCTTCCGACTCTTCCCTTGACTGTTGCCCAGATCTTTTCAATAGGGTTGAGATCTGGATGATAGGGTGGCAATCGTAGTACTTCGTGTCCCGCGCCGTGAATCATATCGTCAATCTTATGCTTGGGGTGGTGATTAGTCCGATGTCGCTTTATAAGGTCATAAAGTTCGACTTTGAGCATTTTTGAAGAATGCGGTATATTGTTGACGGAAAGCCATTCTAACATCTCCGATTTAACGGAAGCAGAAGTGATTTGCTTGTGTTCCCATTTGTTGTGATATGATGCGTTGTCCATTACAATAACCGATGGTTCCTCTAGGTTATTTAAAACTTGATCCTTCATCCATTTCAAAATTCATCTCATCGTGATAATCTCCTGTTTTCGACCCAGATTTAAATAAAAGCAAGGCATTATTCACGAAGCCCTTCGCTCCACCTGCATGCGCCATTATCAGCCTTTGGCCTTTTGAAATTGGCGCCTTTAAACCTTGACTGGTGCCGTCAGTCCATGCCCTTGGCCTTGTGTGAGAGCTGTGAATATAGCTCTCGTCCAAATAAATAATCTCATATCCTTCTGACCTGTACTCCCGCACCTTCCTCAGATATTTCACTCGTAAAAGTTTGATTTCATTTCTTTCGCAAAGAAATTTACGGTTGTTCTCCGTTTTCCTATAAGAAAATCCATTTCTTTTTAAAATCCTATGTAGCGACATATTGCTTAGGTTCAGCTCCAAATCTTCCTGCACCCGTTGTCTTAACATTTTTAATGTTATCATCATTTTTTCTTCAATGTGGAAGTTGTATATAATTCGCCGAACAGCTGTGATACCAAATTCGTCCAATCCAGTTTTCCATTTTGTATGTGGTACTCTTTTAGTTGGAGATTCAATAGCGCCTTTCTTCTCATATTCTTTAATTATCCTTCTTATTGTTCGGGCCGAAATTCCCGTAAACTCCTCTGTCTGTGAATTTGCGTATGTGATGGGATTATCTATACATAAATTCCTAGCTTCTTCAATTTTTTTGTAATATATCCTAACAACGATCTTACGTCCTAGACTTCCTATTGGTTTTCCTTTTCTTGAAAGATCCATGACAATTTATTTTATTTTAATAAACTTATGTCCTAGCAATGCTTTTGTTTTCGTGAAAGTGAATTCCAAATAGGAAATCCATAATATATATGCGTTATCTTAAAATAAAAAACTCTAAAAACCAAGCAACAAATTTATTCCTTGCCCCTACAGGTAACCAAATGCAAACACTAATCATGTCGTAAAACTTTTACACTTAAGTCAAACAGGTAAAATCAAACATCATAAAATTTATGCTAACCAAGCACACCACCCATACAGGTACCTAGCGCTAAACCACGAAATGTTCAACCATAAAAAGGGTTGGGAACCCTTTCAAATACAATCGGACTTCTAGATAGAAATGTATAAAAGTCGACCTCATAATAAAAAATTAAGTTTATTTAGATATTCAACAGCATTTTAGTTCTAAGCACTGTAAAGTTGGGTTACGCATTGTAAATTACAGGCAAAAACGCTTAGTGATCAAATCTCTTTCGCGTCATTTTTGTTCTCTTAAATCCTCTCTCTGCGCAATCGACCGTTGGCCAACTGTTTTGGTACGGACTATAAGAAGCTATTCTCCGTTTTTACCATACGTGGGTCAGTCTACGCCAAAACCAGTGCGAGAGGGGAAAGCCTCTTAATTGAAGACCTGGACAACTTGAATGCTTTTGCCGAGAGATATGTACTCAGAGATGATAATGCAGAAAACTCTTAAAAATTACCTATTATATCGTATATTCACATTTTCTATTTTTTTTTTAATTTTTCCTTTTTATTTTTATTACAATATGTGCTCAATTGACTTTCTTTCCCTTTATTTAATAATTTTTTCTCTTTTTTCACTTTCCCATGTGAATTATCTACGGCCAAATGTATGTTGTTTTCTGTGTTGCTTGGAATATTTTCCTGTCTGCATTTGTTTGTGTTTTCGATTCTTTTTCGATTTTAATATATTTTCACCTGAGTATTATGCTCTCAGGTCTGCATAGCAGTGGTTCTGGCGACAATGGTTTGGACGGGAATTTGTACCATATGATCCATATTTTGAGGTCACAGAAAAAGGGCTTGCACATTTGCCACATAAATGCTCAGAGTTTACCTCCTAAGCTAGACGAGTTTCGTCTATTGTTTATAAATTCTAAAGTTGACGTGATTTGCGTCTCTGAGACGTGGTTTTCATTAAATTATAGTGATCAATTCTGCAATGTAGAAGGTTATACGCTTTTCCGTGCGGACCGAAACAATAGAATAGGCGGTGGGGTGGCCATTTATATACGTAGAGAAATTAAATGTAAACTGGTGTGCAAATCAGATGCAAGCAGTGCTATGGAATATTTGTTTATTAGTATATTTTGTGGTATGGACAGTTCTTTGATAGGAGTAATTTATAGACCCAATAGGAGTATTGACATATCACCGGTTTTTAACGTTCTAAAGAGAATCTCATGCACTTCTCCCAACGTTATCATTTGTGGTGACCTAAACTGCAATTTACTAGATCTACCAATTTCCACGTCCCTACTTAATAATTTTGCGAGCATGAATTTAGGCCCAGTAAATTCATCTACACCCACGCATTTCTCAAATGATTCTGCCACACTCTTAGACGTTTACTTTGTGGATGACAAACAGAAATCCCTCCTTTTTGACCAACTTTCTGCAGCAGGGTTCTCCAGACATGATTTAATATTTTTAACATACGATCTTCAAGTTGATTCGGAGAGGTCTACGACTTCATACAGAGATTTTAAAAATATTAATTACCCACTTCTTCGATCTAATGTTGCCAATACCCAATGAGGACCAAGTTGGTACGCAATAATTCACCACCTTGGTTAAGTAGATCTATACTGCAATTAATGGAAAAACGCAATTCAGCATATATCCGATGGAAAAGATACAAACTGTCAGAGCACTATGACTTGTACCGGTCCCTACGCAATCTGGTGGTTACTAGAATTAAAAACTCTAAACGCGCTTACTATGAGAATACACTTGACTTGGGTAGCCAATCCGGAAAAAAGGTTTGGCAAAGGTTGCGGACACTTGGGGTTGCAAAACAACGCAATGGTATTCCGAATGATGTGGACTGTGATCTCCTTAACACCCAGTTTATTGCCAATAATATTAGGTCTACCCAAAATAGTGAAGAAAGATTCGTTCCTCCTTTTTCCGAGGACAGTGAAACAAATGGGGTGAAATTTCAATTTCTCCACTGTCTGACAGTGAGGTAGTCGAGGCCATATTGTCTATCAAATCCAATGCCGTCGGGTTCGACGAAATGAAAACTAAATTTCTTAAACTCCTCCTTCCGTATATCCTTTCACACATCAAACATATCTTCAATAGTATTCTAACCACCTGTTTATACTCCAAGTCTTGGAAAGTAAGTAAGATAATTCCCATCCCCAAAGCTAAAAGTGGTGAGTTCAGGCCTATAGCAATACTATCATTTTTGTCAAAAGCATTTGAAAAGGCTTTGATGAAGCAAGTTCAGGCATTCTTGAATAACAATAACCTACTAAGTACTGCTCAATCAGGCTTCCGACCAAGAAGAAGCTGTAAAACTGCCTTGTTGGACACTGTTGACAATATTCGCAAGTCCCTCGATCTGAACTCACCAACCTTTCTGACGTTGCTCGACTTCTCTAAGGCATTCGACACAGTGGACCCCTCGATACTATGTAAAAAGCTTTTAAGTTATTTTAGTTTCTCTTCACATGCAACAAAACTGGTGTATTCATACCTTTCAGGGCGTCGCCAAAGTGTTGTGGTAGGAAGTAGAGCATCCTCTTTTCTTGATGTTATCGCAGGAGTACCACAAGGATCTATTTTAGGTCCGATGCTGTTCTCCGTATATATCAACGAACTACCGTCGGTAGTCAAACACTGCACCATGCATTTATATGCAGACGATGTTCAACTGCTCTCAGGTTTTCCTCTAAATGGTATCCCCAATACGGTGAGTCTTGTGAATTCAGATTTAAAAAGTATCTCGAAGTGGTCTAAGGAAAATAAGCTTTCCTTGAATGCAGAAAAATCAGTGGCGTTATGCATCTACAAGAGGGAAATTGATACGTCAAACTTTCCACCCATTAGACTCGGAAACTCATCCATAGCTTATGCGAACTCAGCAAGAAACCTAGGACTAATTTTTAATAAAACCTTGACTTGGAGTGACCATGTAACATCTTCGATTGGAAAAATCTACAGTGGTCTGCGCGTTCTTTGGGCCACCCAAAATGTTATCCCCACAAAAGTTAAGATGCTACTTGTAAAGGCCCTCCTTTTGCCAATACTTTTCTACGGTTGCGAAGTTTTCTGCAAACTTGCTGTCACTCGATCAAAGGCAAAAGAAAATACAACTCAGGAAAACGACCAAACCGGGTCAAGCCCTATTTTTTCAGACAAAGGTAACCATGATAGTTCTAAAATGGCCCACCAAAGTTCCGCAGTGGTTTCAGATACTTTACACACCTTTTCAAATTCCGCATCCATACAGAAATACATTATTCCCTCGAAATCAGAAATCCCTATAATTTTGCATGACTATCACGATACTCCATTTAGAGGTCACCAAGGGGTTAAAAAAACCTACGGTAGCATTCTTCGTAAATATAAATGGAAAGGTATGGTTCGTGACATTAAAAACTATATAAAGAAATGTAGTAAATGTCAAAAAAACAAAACTTGACGAAACAAAAAATCAAACCACCAAAACCATAATTTCAGTATGTTTCCCCATCCTACTAGGCACTGTACTTTGTTGTTTAATTTATTACCCGATTAAAATTAAATATAAGATAACTTTAGCTTGCTCCAAAAATTCTAACGCAATTACAGAATAAATTAAAAAAAATTTCTACTCACTTGCCTGCTAAAGATGAAAATAATAAAAAATATATTCAAGTTATTAACATGTATTTTGTTAAAAATTGTATACTTGAATTAATAAGACATATTTGTTATTAAAACAAAAGTAAACTAATTGTTTAATCTAAAAATAAAAAATAATATTCATGTTATTCATATTTTGTTAAAAAATTGTATACTTAAATAAATAAGACATATTTGTTATTAAAAATAAAAATAATAAAAATAATATTCATGTTATTCATATAACATAGGTTTTGTTAAAAATGTATACTTAAATTAATAAGACATATTTGTTATTAAAAACAAAAGTAAACTAATTGTTTAATCTAAAAATAAAAATAATATTCATGTTATTCATATTTTGTTAAAAAATTGTATACTTAAATAAATAAGACATATCTGTTATTAAAATAAAAATAAACTAATTGTTTAATCTAAAAATAAAAATAATAGCAACTGTATTCATGTTATTCATATAACATATATTTTGATAAAAATGTTATACTAAAATAAATAAGACAAATTTGTTATTAAAATAAAAGTAAACTAATTGTTAAATCTAATTATAAAAAATTTATTCATGTTATTAATACAAAAACTATGTTGTTAAATAAAGATGACTATCTTTCTCAGGGGGGGAGGAAAATGTGGTGTAAAATATCGTCTGGGTTACTGTATCCCCTATGGAACAGTACACACTCGAGACAGACGAAATGCATGGTTTGCAATATTATTCGTGAGAGCTTCGACGTTCCCACGTACTACAGGTATCTACATTGTTTGGTGTAAGATATCGTCTGGATAACTGTATCGCATATGGAACAGTACACACTCGAGACAGACGAAATGCATGGCTTGCAATATTATTCGTGAAAGCTTCGACGTTCCCACGAACTACAGGTGGAGACACCGTTTTGTTCTGGATACTTTTACACCACATTCGACTTCGCTTGACTTTGAAACGAAGAGTCTGTTTTTAGATCGAAAAGAAAGAGGTTGTTTTCTTGTTCGTTATTTAAGATAAACAAAAGGAACGCATAACAACCATTTCCCGTACCGATATTGGGATGACCAATTTCGGGAGCGTCATCACTGCGGATAACCCAACTGGATCCACCCTCAATTTCCCGTGGCGTGATCACCTCTTACCCATATTATAACCAAAACCTTGAGTAGACAAGCGGATTTCTCCGCAAACAAAAATAAGTTTACATGTCATGTATGGCCCTCTTGCCCTGTCGTACCATACCCCTCAAGAAAAAGACACCAAGAAAAACAGAAGAGCGAGATCGGAACTCCGCGAAATCGTTACGTTCTCTAGCATGGTCAGAATTGACAACAATAATAAATATGTACACATGTTTAATATATATATTTTTTTCCTGACACAAGACCAGCTAAGAAAACGCCGTTTCCTTTCACTACTTTTACATGTGCCCGATCCCGTTCGCATGCAGCCCACTGAGATAATGGGGTGGTGAGGAGGATGCTGAAACAGCGGTGTCAACATAAAGACACCGATTATTTAATAAAGCCTTTGAGGCATTTACGTGACATATCGGCTTCACCAAATCAGTCTGTTACACCACAGGTTAGGAGTGATTTTTGATGTATCGGGGAAAAAAAATAGAGGATCCTAAGCTGGAGACCGCAACAAAAGAAAAATAAATGGAGCTGGTGTTATAGGTAGAAGCATTTTTAAGGTAAGACACTTGTATGTTTTTACGAACCTGATCACGCACTCCTCTTAGGAGATCACCTCTTTGAAGCGGTACATCCTCCCCTATTTATCTTACCTAAATTTCGTAATAGCGCATAGTCTGAACCGTGCTGTATCATGTTTTGTCCAAAGAGAACAAAGTAAGGACTACATCCAATTGAGGTATGCAATGTAGATCTCAACGAGCAGGCTATGCTACTAAGATTTGCGTCCCAATTGAGCTGGCTTTCATCAACAAAAGCCCGTATGGCCGCAATAACCGAGCGATTCACTCGCTCTGAGGAATTGGACTGCGGTGAATGAATAGCCGTGAACAAATGTTGTACCCCGTACCTATTTAGGAAGCTACCGAACTCTCCGGACTTAAATTGAGACCCATTGTCGCTTAATATTGTCTCTGGAACACCGTATGTGTGGAAAATTTCTTGCTCCAAGAAATCGACTAAAATCTGAGTCTTGAACTTCTTTACAGCCTTTATGAACACGTACTTGGTCAGATGATCCAGGACAATAAATATGCCAATTTTACCCGATTTAGAACGAGGGTAGGGTCCCAGCAAATCTACGAAGAGCTTCTGAAAGGGTCTGGATGTTCGAACGGGCTATCCCATCGGTGGCCTTAGGACAATAATCGGACTCTTCGTCATCTTACATACATCGCAGGACAGCACATAGGCTCTAACATCTCTGACTAGAGTTGGCCAGAAAAGATAGCGACGCAGCTTCGCCAACATTTTACCAATTCCGCAGTGAGCTGAGGATGGGGGATTATGGGAGCTGACCAGGATACCCTGGACAACCCCGGAGGGAACCCACAGCTTCCAGGATTCACTGTCTTGCTCCGGAGCGCCTGTTGAATAAGTGGTCCGCTTGTACACGTATTCATCGATAATCTTCACGTCCGGAAGTTTGGACTGATTGCTCACGATATGAGTCTTGAAAGAGTTGTATTCCTCTGAAAAGAAGTGCGGGGAGTTGAGATTTACTATTGGGGCAACCTCCTCAAGTGCACTCAGATCCACTGCGTCTCTCCGAGAAAGACAGCCTGGTACCACATTATTGGAACCCTTGCGATGTTTGATTGAGAACACGAATCCCTGAAGTTTCAACGCCCACCTTGCTAATCTGCCGGAGAGATCCTTCTGGCGCATTAACCACTGAAGGCTAGCATGGTCCGATGTGATGGTGAATGCATGACCTTCGACGTACGCGCGAAATTTTTGTACGGAAAGAACAGCGGCCAAACACTCCTGCTCGGTAACTGAATAATTCCGCTGAGCTTTGTTCAACTTTTGGCTCAAGTATGCAATGGGACGTTCTACACCATCCGCATCGACTTGAGCTAATACGCTTCCTACGCCATAAAGGCTGGCATCACATTGGATGATGAAGGGGCGATTAAAGTCGGGTGTTATCAGTACCGGAGCAGAAGTTAGTTGGCCTTTTAGCACTTCAAATGCTTTTTGCGCTTCAGGGTTCCACCCAAAGGATTTACCTTTTTTAAGCAGATCAGTAAGTGGGGTTGTAAGGGACGCAAAGTTTATGATAAATTTGCGGTACCAGCCTGCCAAGGAAACGCCGCAGCTGCCGTACCGATTTCGGAGGAGGGAAATCAATAATCGCACTTATCTTCTCTGGATCAGTGTGTACCGAGCCATACCCCACTATATACCCTAGATATTTCACAGCTTTCAGGCAAAACTTACTCTTGGCCACATTTATTGTCAGACCGGCCTTCCTGATATGCAACCCCACTTCCCGCAACGCACACATATGAGAATCGAAATCTTTCGAAACCACTAACAAGTCGTCGAGGTAGACAAAAACCTTTTCTCGAAGATGGAAGGGGATGACCTTATCCATCAACCTGCACATTGTCTGCGGAGCGTTACACAGTCCGAAGGGCATCACTGTATATTGATACAGTGGACGATTCGGTACTGTGAAGGCTGTCTTTTCGCGAGAACTCATCTCTAGCGGGATTTACCAACAAGCATCCTTTAAATCAATACTAGAGATGAATTCCGCTCGTGGTAGACGACTAAGAATGCCGTCGATGTGAGGAAGATGATAGGCATATTTTACGGTCAGTTCATTTACCTTTCGGAAGTCAATGCAGAACCGTACCATTCCAGGTTTCCTAATAAGGACCACCGGAGAGCTCCAGGAACTGGACGATTCTTCAATGACTCCCAGAGCAAGCATTCTGTCTATCTCGGCGAACATCAGTGACTCAACTGCGGGTGAGACCGGATAATGTCGCTGCTTAACAGGTTTAGCTGATCCGACGTCAATGCCATGCTGAACCAAGCTGGTTTTCCCTAAGCCTTCTTGTTCAAAGGAAGGGAACAACGAAGTTAGGCTTTTCAGTTGAACTTTCTGTTGGGCGGTAAGCTCATGTATAGGCGATTCGGATGGAGGCACGATATCAAGCTCTCCTATTATACCGGGAGCGAGGTTGAAGCTTCTCCAAAAATATACGCCGAGGTACAGATTTTGGCTGAGGGAGGGGACTATGAAAAGCTCGAGTTGTTTTTGGACACCCCGAAAGGTTACATTCATGGTAATGCTGCCACAAACGGCTTGCAAGCGACCTTCTGCAGTTTTGACGAAAGCGTTAAATTCGTTAAGCTTTGCTCCGGAAAGCAAAATCTCCTCAGCTGCGCTTGCTCCGAAGCAGCTGATGGATGCTCCTGAGTTTAGCAAACCGCTTAGGGTTTTCCCGAAAATCTCCACTTCCGCATAAGGCCGTATATCCAAGCTATCTCTACTAAGAATTGCGCCAAGTAGATGTTTTCTACTCTTCCGTACGTTTTTCCAAAATTTGCGCAACCGCGCTGTGGAACGCCTAGATTTGGATGCGGTGTAACTTGCGCCGGAAAAGATTGTATCACGAATTCGATGGTACTCGCGCAATCTTTCGTGAAACGACTTCGCAGGGTCAATACCTTTCGGGGTTCTGATTGATCTGTCTCCCGATGAAGATGGCAAATCAGGGACTAGCGTCTGCACTCCTACATCCTCGATATGCCATGTGAAGATGAGGTCATTGGATCTAGAGACGGAGCTAGGGGATTACAGTCATTGGTTAGTTCCTCGGGTGGGGATGCGACCTGGTGTTGGTGGCCACATCCACTTTGGAGTTTACCTGATGAGGAGGATATTTCGGGCATTTCGGCTTATAGGTGTCTTTTAGGTCACACCCGTAGCAAAACACTTTCCTTTGTTGTAGGCACTCGATGTAAGTATGCCCCACTGTATCACAATTCCAGCACAGAATAACATTCTGCGGAAGCTTTATCGCCGATATCTCCTCTTTGGTAGAAAACTCGGGTTCCATTTCAGATACGAACTTTCTGGTAGGAGCGAGGCGATTGAAACCTCCTCTGTTTATTTCCTGCATAAAGTTTTCATGTCTATGACAGGCCCTACGCAATGCCGCTATGGACGAAATATGGAGGTGTAACAGCTCGTGTCTTAGGTCAGGTTTTAAATTTTTGATTACAATTTCATGCAACTGCCGATCCGGCAGTGGGTCTTCTAAACGGTCCGCTACTGAGAACACAGCGTCGAGAAAATCGTCAAAATATTCCCTTTCTCTTTGCTTTCTACTACGGATCATTTCAATGACATCGAAATCCGTGCGAGGATCAGAATATTGAAATCGCAAGGCTTCACAAAACGCATTCCATTCAATGGCCAGAACCAATCTTTAGCCTTCACGTTGAAAAGAACGTTTAATTATTACAAAGTAATGAAATGTTTCCATTCAGGGTATGCTGCGTGAGTGCTTGTATCCGGTAAATGAATTGTTCTGCTCTTATACCATTTGTAGAGCCATCAAATTTGACATTCCAGTTCAAAATGATACTGGAAACCTTCTCATTATTGGGAGCATAACTGGTATCGTTATCTGTTCTAGTTGGATTTGTTTGGGTAATTTGATTGGGTGCTTAGACACTTGCTTAGGTGCAGCTTGTTCGGTCTGTCAAGGGACTATTTGGAGGTGCAACGTTTTGCGACTGAGTTTGAAAGCTAAGATAGCGTTGAAACATGGTTTCCATTGACTGATTAATCAGGTCAATATTCTGTCGTCGATCTTCTTCCATCTCTTTTTCCGTTCTTGGGTGCAAGTTTTCTTTTATATTTTCAGCGGCAGCTTGCACATGGTAGGGTGGGTACAGACCGTACATTCCCGCTGCGAGGACGACCATGTGATCCTCATTTGGTAGTGCTGGGCCTTCAGCCTTTTTTTTTAGTGTTCTTCTCTTTTCTCTTATCGTCTGCATGCAATTTTTTTTGTGTAGTGGTGATGAGTTTGGTCACTCGGTTGCAAGAACCCTCCCCCCCCCCCATCCGACGAGCTTACGCTGAGACCAGCAAGGCATGCACCCCGCTTCCTAGTACCGAACTACTTTTTCTCCCTATCTCTCTCCCTTCCTCTATCCCATAGCCTTATCCCCTTCCCACCAAATATTATCAAGTCTCTTAAGACAATTCAACCTCCAATCCTTTAGCTTACCCCGCCTGGAGGGTCGATAGATGGGTTTTATTTATATTTGTCAAAGCAAATCACGTCGTGGTTCACGAGAATGGTCAGGAATGGAAGGAAGTAATTCCAAAAGGAGATAGGGTTAGAATTTTAAACCAATGTCACGACCATCCCTTGGCCGGACATATGGGGGCTAGGAAAACGTTCGCGAAGATTGCCTCGAGATATTATTGGCCGAAATTAAGGTCAGACGCTTCAGGGAGGAAATGGGAAAAACTCTCAAAACTCCAACCAAACTCGGGGCTGGGCAAAATCCTCACACTTTAGTCCTTCACGTGGGCGCCCGCCTGAAAATGGCTAACCGGTCAAACGGTTAGTGTCAGCCAAGGATTTACGCTAATCGTCTCAATCGTTTGTCGTGATCCATTAGTGTGAGGTAGGAGTAAACCTTTAAATAAACCTAATTCCAGTGGTGGAGCGAGCATATAGCAAACCGTACCCAAGGATGAAAGGCTGGGGGTAAAACCAGTCGCGCACGAGCTCCCTCCGACGCCCAGGCAAGGTCGGTTGTATTAAGTGCCTTATCTCGGTAAGTCGGCTCTGCCGGGATGGACTCTCTTTTCCGGACGTACTCGTGGGACCCTAATAACAAAATGAACAAAAACCAAAACATAAAAGAAACAGAAACAGAAAATATAAAAAAAATAATAAAAAAAAATACAAAAAAAACAAAAAAGGAAGAATCCCTCTTAGGGACCTCTTCCGAGGAGGAGCTATTAGCCTCCAGCCAGGAGACAGTAGTTGACCCCTCAAGCCTAAGGAGCACCAGCCATAGTATTCCTTCAGGCGATCAACCTACCACTTCCAACTCTACAGTTATGGCCGAGGATACCAGCCATAGTATCCAAAAGCCACTCAATATAACTGAAAAACCCACAACTGGGAGCACCAGCCATAGTGCACCCAAACCCAAGAAGTCCTCTGGCTCTCTCTTGAAGTCACGTTACAACAGGGCTGTCTACATTCTTGCAAAGATTGCGAAGAATGAAGAGACTGGCGCGACTCTAGAGAGGGATAAAGAGGACAAAATAAAGTACCAAAAGGTGGTGGACGAGTTCGTCAACTACCAAAATAACCCTAGGCAAAATCGACAAAAGAAAGAGAGTGTGAAGAGAAACAGGTCCCAAGATGAGACCTCTCACACCTCTAAAAGATCCAAGATCGCCCCTAGATTAAATAACTTCCAGGGGCCATCCACTTCACAGGCTACCAGAACCTTCACCGAGGTGGTGAGGGACCATCTTCAGGTCGCCATTATAGACGAGTTGTCAAAAAACGGCAAAACAGTGTCGGACCGTTGGTGTAGCATCGAAGCCAAACTATCAGAGATGGTTGTGGAACACGTGCTCTCCGGAGTTGACAACCAATTACCCAGTTTCGACTGCGCGGAAATGGTACGAGGATATCGGGTAATTAAATGCGTGGACCAGTACTCTAAAGATTTTCTTGGCTCATGCATCGACAAGATCGCCGAAGCTTGGGAGGGCTTAAAGCTTAAGCTCATCCCTGCCAAGGATATCCCCACGAGACCTAGGGCCCGTATTTGGCTACCGGTTATGAAGATAGACTCTGAGAGTCTGCTTAAGTGCCTCAAGCTTCAAAATCCGACCATTCCTATGGACGATTGGGCTGTCATAAAGGCAGAAGAACCCAAGAAAAACAGTTTATCCTACCTGCTGATAATCAACGAGGAGTGCCTAGGGGCACTAGAAGCAGCTGATTACAAGCTGAGTTTTGGCATACGGCTCGCCAAACTCAAGATCTTCCGATCGACAGTACCCGAGGATGACATAGACGATGTCGCCGCTGCCAATATGGTGGTGGAGGAACTGGCGATCGCTTCCAACACCCAATCTTAACATGTTGAAAGTCATCCAGTCGAATCTCCAGCATTCGAAATGTGCATCGGAGAATCTTCTGGTCTTCCTCAGAGAGGAAGACATTGACATCAGCATCATTCAAGAGCCCTGGGTCAGGAAGACTACCATACTGGGCCTCTCAGACAGCAACTACAACCTTTTTTACAAAAAAGACGTCGGTAAGCCAAGAACATGCATTTTAGCTAAAAAATACATTAACGCTTTCTTATGTCCCAACTTCAGCTCGGGTGATCTAACCGTCGTTAAGCTTGAACTCACCCAGGGCCAAACCACATTTATTTATTTATTTATTTATTTTTTCGTCTACCGAATACAGGATTCTTACAGACTACGCTAAACCTAGATTACAATAATAACTTACATCTAAATTAAATTTGAGCTATGTATTTACATTATTTAATTTCTTTTTTACAATAACTCTGGAATCAGAAAAGTCAATTTCATTACAAACACTATTAAATGACTTGCAACAACGATTAATTGGCTCATTTTGACCGTAAACTGTTCTATGTGCTTGCACAAACAGTAAGGGTCTATCGCGTAATGATCTCTGTGGAGCGTAGAGACCAAATTTCAGTAGAAGCTCTGGGCATGTCGTTTTTGAGCTAAGAATGTCTCTTACGAAGAGAATTTCAATATTTTTCCGTCGAACAGACAACATTTTTAAATCGATGAGAAGACATCTTTGCTTATAAGAGGGTAAAAACCCATCCCAATTAAATTTACGTAGCATGTATCGAGTGAATGATTTCTGGACTCTTTCAATTCTCAAGATATGAATGCTGTAATATGGATTAAATATGACAACACAGTATTCCAAAATCGGCCGCACAAGAGAAATAAATAAAGATTTAAGAGTATAAGGATCCGAAAATTCCTTGCTAGTCCTCTTAATAAATCCCATCATAGAGCAGGCTTTTCTGGTGATTTGATCAATGTGCATGTTAAAGTTGAGTTTTTCGTCAAACATAACGCCCAAGTCATTGACAAATTTACAAATGATAAGAGCATTATTATTAAAGAGGTATTGAGTGTGAATAGGAGAGCAATTTTTGTAAAAGGAAATTTGCTTACACTTTTTAAGGTTTAGCAGCAACTGATTTTTGTCGCACCATATAGAAAATGCATCTAAGTCATTTTGAAATAAGACTGCATCAACGGGAGATTTGATTTTGGCAAATAACTTAACGTCGTCCGCGAAAAGTAGACACTTGCAGAATGATAAAGAAGCTGCAATGTCATTTATAAAAAGAAGGAACAGAAGGGGTCCAAGGTGACTTCCTTGAGGAACTCCGGACTTGACATCAAAGTATCTAGAATAGATTCCGTTTATTGCAACACATTGCTTTCTATCGGAAAGATACGAATCCAGCCAATGCAGCATCAGCGAGTGAAACCCAAAAGTTTTTAGTTTGTGGATCAATAAACAAGTGTTGACTTTATCGAAGGCTTTTGAGAAGTCAGTGTAAACCGTGTCGACTTGATACCCGGCTTCTATATTGCAATGTAAGAAGTTAGAGAATTGCATCAGATTAGTAGCCGTTGATTTTCCTCTTAAAAAACCATGCTGTTCTGGTGAAATTAGTTCTTTCACGAGGAAAAATAATTTGTCTTTGACGATGGACTCGAATAATTTTGGGATTTTGAGGATCTTAGAAATGCCCCTGTAATTTTCGACGTCGACTTTGGAACCATTTTTATGAATTGGTGAAATATATGATACCTTCCATCTATCAAGAAAGATACCTTCCTTTAATGAGGCATTAAACACAATAGTGAGAGGCGCAAATAGCACATAAGAACATTGTTTTAAAAATGAGTTTGAAATGCAATCGGAGTCCTGCGATGAGTTATCAACTAGTTTTCCTAAGGCAGAAAAGACATCTGATTCTGTTAATTGCAGCGAGTCTATGGTTATTCCGTTAAAGCTAACATTGGAGAAACTACTTACATCGATGCAGTTTGAATTGTAAACAGACTCAAAAAAGCTTGCAAACAGCTCCAGATTACCATCTAAAGTTTTTGACACTAAGCCTTTATATCTCATAGAATTGGGAATACCTGTTGTCTTTCTTTTATTATTTAAGTAGACCCAAAATAGTTTACTATTCAACTTTATCTGGCATTCGGTGTCAAATATATATTTATTATATAAAAATGTGTGCAGAGTTTCGAAATCATTCCTTAGCTTTTCAAATTTTATCCTACTTTCAGCATTTTTTGATTTTATATATGTTTTATGAGCTTTATTTCTTGCATTTTTTAAATTTAGGAGGGATTTATTATACCACGGAAGATGTTTTCTCATCGTTGTTTTCAGTGGGACATACAAATTCATGCATTCATGTATAATATTTAAGAGGATTGCATACATCTCCCCAGTGTTTTTATTTTGAAACATACTAAGCCAGTCAAAATGAGCCAAATGGGTTTTCAGAGCAGGGATATTAGCTTTACTAAAGTTGTATAGTTTAATATTTGGATGTTTTTGAGCGACAGAGTACTTATAGCAATCCACCTTCATATTCAATATTTTGTGGTGCGAATCACAGTCATTTATAGAGTAATCACTTTCCGATACTTCCGCAATTAATTCATTGTCTAAGAATATTAGGTCTAACAATTTATTAGGTTCATTAAATATTTTGTTTAATTGAGCCAAGTTTATACCAAAGAAATTATCAATTACATAGATTTCTTTTTCACTAGAAATATTAAACGGAACCCACATCTTATCATCATCAAAGAACTTCCATTTAATATTAGGTAAATTGAAATCACCAATGATGCAAATATATTCATTTGATTTAGTGGAAGCCGATAAAGACAGTATATTATCAATATGCATTTTATATAATTCCAAGGAACTTTGAGGGGGAATATAACTTGCACAGCAAATTATATCAAACATTTCAGCTGATTTGTAATAGCAAGAAAAGCGAACACCAATTTGGTCAATTAATTTATTATGATCGTTTATCTTTACATCGTCAAAATGCAGGTTATTTTTGATTGCGATAAGTACTCCGCCACCAAAGGCATGACCTGTCATTTCTGCACTTCGATCTTTCCTAAATACTTCATATTTATTTAAATTAACAAATTCAGAGTTATTAATATCGTTATGTAACCAAGTTTCTGTAATAATTATAACATCGAAATCACATTCACAAGTAAATAAATAGAATTGCTTTAGCTTAGTTCTCATACCTCCAATATTTTGGTAATAAAAGGAACATTGTTTGGAACCAACACATTTTGTGCTTATTTCAGCGCCAGCAACAGCGGGAGATCTATCGGACATGTTTGCAGCCGTAATCACAGTACGACCAAGATCAGCAACAGGCCAAGAGGTAGTAGCAATAGCAACATCATCATTTTCAGCAGCAACAGCACCAATTCCAACGACTGAACAAGCAGTAGTAGCTACAGCCACACTTTTAGCAACAGCAACAGTGATTAAATCAGATTCTCCCCCGGCTGATTTGAGGGAGCATTCTCGTTTTTTGGAAAAAATTTGAAGCGCCGTACGGTGATACCCTCTGGCCACAATGATGGATTAAGAACATCATCCATTTTTTGAGATGGCAAAGATAATTTAAAGCTCATAAATTTTAATTTATTGACATCAGTGTCTTTCTTTACTAAACGGTGACATTTGATTTTGTTTATATCAACGTCAAATTTATCAGCAACATGTTTAGCTAATGCATTCTCATCAATGTTTACATTAACGCGGGAAACATGTATCCATTTAGTCAACGGCACTCCACTAATTTCGCATGGTGTTTTGTCACACCCAATAACTTTTTTTGTATGAATTTTTTTTGTTTTACTTGTCACAGTTTTCCAGCTGGGTTCAATGACATTCGAAGGTGCAGCAGAATGAGCAGATAAAATAGCGTTATCGAAATCTGAGACAGATAATTTTATATTACCAGTGCGAGTTTCTTTAACAGCAGCAACGTTTATTTGTGTGTTGTCCCATTGATTTACTGAATCATTCGATAAAGATGTATGTTTATACGGATCAGTGGGGACGAGGGATATAGAATTTTTTGCGGCAGCAGCGACAGCAATTTGTTGTTGGTTCACTTGGTTTACTAAGCCATTTGAAGGTGAAATATGTTTATGCAGGTCAGTGGAAACGATGGATTTAGAGTTTTTAGCATCACTAATATCGTCACTATCTTCAATGATTACAACAGGTAGGTTTTCATTTTCCTTCTCAGCAGCACGTGGACAACCACTAATAGATTTAGTTGATTCAACTTTATTATTATTTGTGGATTGGAGCAGCGATTTAATGTCATTTCCAATGTCATTTATCTTGAGCATTAGTGGTTCAATAGACGACTTGGATTGAAGGCAGTCAGAGCAATTGTAGACACAATGTTTATTTTTGCGAATAATGCCGAAGGTTTCACTATTCAGGCCAGAGCATTCAACATGAAATTTACGTTGGCAAAGTGATTTGCACTGCACTTCGTCACTACGAATGACTGATGAACATTTCGAGCATTCATATCATCCGCTTATATGGCGCACGATAAACCATCCCCGCCAGAAGAAGTGCAGCAACTCACAGCAGAGATACAAGCGAGACAAGGCAGTCTGCTCATAGGCTGTGACGCTAACGCTCGACATCATCTTTGGGGCAGCAAAGAAATAAATGAACGAGGTGAGTCTTTATTTGATTTTCTTTTAACTACAGATCTATGTGTATGTAATATAGGTAACACCCCTACCTTTATATTTCCAAGTACGGAAACTCATAACGGCTGGGAAGAAGTGTTAGACATTACACTCAAAACAAACAATGACATCTTCAGAGTTGAGAATTGGAGAGTCTCCAACCTAAAGTCCTTCTCGGACCACGAGTGGATACTCTTCAATCTGAGTATCAAGATAGATACCCCTACTCCGTACAGAAATCCAAAAAGAATTGACTGGAAGAAATTCGGTCAAATATTGAATTCTAAACTCCCTAATCTACCACACCTGAAAATTGAATCAGGTGCAGAACTGGACTCAATTGCGTTTGCACTAGGCAAAGCTATGAACACAGCTTTTAAGGCATCGTGTCCCGTTAAATATAGCAAAAAAACCTTACCGCCGTGGTGGAATGACGACCTAACCATCCTCAGAAGGCTGACTAGGGACATTTTCAACATCTGCTATAGGCATAAGTTTTGGCAACCCTACAAGGATTGCCTAAAGTTCTATAAAAAATCTATCAGATCAGCTAAGACACAAGCATGGTCTGAATACTGCCAATCCATCGATTCTCTTAAGGAATCTGCAAGACTCAGTAAGATTCTATCCAAAGGACACTCCAGTCCATCTTTTATCAAGAGAACGGACGGAACCTGGACGGAATCCACTGACGAATCCTTGGAGCTTCTACTTAACACACACTTTCCTGGTTGCACTGACTACTGCGCACTTCCGCCCCAAATGAGGGGAGAACTCCCCTCTCAACAGGAGGAGATTGAGCGCATTATAACCAAGGAAAAGATTCTCTGGGCCATTCACAGCTTTGCTCCGTATAAATCACCAGGGCAGGATGGCATTCTCCCCATCATGCTTCAAAAACATGACGAGATAGTTGTGCCCCTACTAGTTGAAATTTACAGAAGCAGTATCCTACTAAATCACATACCTCAGTCGTGGAAGTATGTCCGAGTAGTTTTCATACCGAAAGTTGGTAAAAGAGGTCACGGATCCGCGAAGGACTTCCGTCCTATTAGCCTAACCTCTTTCATACTCAAAACTCTAGAACGCGTACTTGACCTTCACATAAGAACAGGCCTTGAAAGATCTCCCTTATGCAACTCACAGCACGCATACCTCAAGGGCAGGTCGACGGAGACCGCTCTTCATGAAGTAGTGCGTACAGTCGAAAGGTCACTCTTCCATCACCAATACACCTTAGCCACCTTCTTAGATATAGAGGGCGCGTTTAACAACGTCCACACTGAATCGATCCAGAATTCTCTCCTAGAACTAGGCGTGGAGGACTTTGTCACTTCTTGGATCATTTCCATGCTCAAAACGAGGATCATTCAAGCAAAACTAGGCAATACCCTTCTAACCAAATCAGTAAGTAGAGGAACACCTCAAGGTGGGGTGATCTCGCCTCTCTTATGGATTATAGTTCTCAACAAAATCCTGTCAAGTCTCGACAGGGAGGGTATCAAAGTCGTTGCGTATGCGGATGACGTGGTTGTTCTAGTATCAGGAATGTTTCCGACCGTGATAAGTGAAATCATGGAAAGAGCACTGTGTAAGATTAGCGGGTGGGCTACAAGTTGTGGCCTAAGCGTTAACCCAAGCAAAACTGAACTGATGCTTTTCACCACCAAAACCAAAATACCAACCTTCTCACTTCCCCGCTTAAATAACCAAAATCTTCCTTTATCCACCAGCGCAAAATACCTTGGAGTCACGCTTGACCCCAAACTCAACTGGAAGTCCAACATCGAACACCGAGTGCGGAAGGCAAGCGTTGCTTTCTACGCCTGTAGCAAAACTTTCGGCAAGAAGTGGGGGCTTCAACCAAAGATGGTTCGTTGGATGTACACAGCGGTGGTACGTCCCATCCTCACCTACGGATCCCTGGTATGGTGGCCCGCTTTAAGTAAAGCCTACAACGTCACTAAATTAAGCGGAATCCAAAGAACAGCTGGAATTGGAATCACTGGAGCCCTTCGATCAAGCCCGACCGAGGCGCTCAATGTGATTCTCAACTTTCTGCCAGTGGATCTGTTTATCAAAAACATTGCAGCGTGTAGTGCTGTTAGATTGAAGGAATCTAAATGTTGGTCGGAAAGGCCATATGGCCATACCAGCATCCTTCTTTCACTTCCCGAAGGCATAGGTCTAATAGGTACAGACTACATTACACCCAAACTCAACTTCCATAAAAGCTTCTCTGTGAGATTCCCCTCTAGATCAGAATGGAAAGAAAATGCGGTCGTAAATGAATTCGACATACCTATCTTCACAGATGGTTCCAAGATGAACTGTGGAGTAGGAGCTGGCATTTTCTCTACAGAGCTAGATATTTCTAAAACCCTTCGCCTTCCCAACGCAGCCAGCGTCTTTCAAGCAGAAGTATTTGCAATTAAGGAGGCGTGTAGACTGCTTCTCAACATATTGACACACAGAAAAAAAATAGGCATCTTCGTCGACAGTCAGGCCGCGATTAAGGCTGTTAGTTCAACTAAGTCTACGTCCAAGCTTGTGGTGGAATGCAGGGATACGCTGAATAAGGCTTGTCATCGGCTAGATATCTCTCTCGTCTGGGTTCCCGGCCATAGGAACATTGATGGAAATGAGAGAGCCGATGAACTCGCCAGACGTGGCTCTGCTCTGTGCGTATCACATGCGGAGGAAGTTTTCCCTCCGCTGGGATATGTAAAGAGAGAAATCCTCCTGCACTTCATCTCAGGGGCCGAGACTAGATGGACGAATCGTTCGGACTGTGTCATTTCAAGAAAAATTTGGCCAACCTACGATGATGCCAGAACAAACAACCTCTTAGCCAGAACGCGTGTTGATGTCGCCAGACTAACGGCAATCAGTACGGGCCATTGGCCTTTAGGCACTCACGCAGCCAAGCTTGGCATCCCTCACAACACCCACTGCCGCAGCTGCTCTGACACAGAAAAGAGTGAAACAGTGTTCCATCTTCTCTGTGAGTGTCCGGATTTAGCCAAAACCAGACGCAGCGCACTAGGTCATCCGTTTTACAATGACCTCTCGGCCATTCATACCATCCACTTCAACAACATCATCAAATTCCTCAACTCCACAGGATGGTTTTGAGCCCCCTTAATAATATCCATCTCGCCCTTTAATTTTAGGTTCCGTTAGTTGTGGTATCAAAACGGCGCTCATTGCGCTACTTGTGTTTTCCCTCGTCAGATGACGGGAATTACAGCCACTTAAACCAACCAACCAACCAACCAACCAAACTCAGGACGAGACAAAAGCTAGAGCATGCTGTTCAAAACCTGAATAGTGCCATTACTAGCTGTTTCGAACTGACGTGCCCAGTAAGTAAACCCCCTGGCAGAACGCCGGTTCCCTGGTGGAGCTGGGACCTGCAAAGAATCCGAAGAGAAGCTAGAAAGCTTCTAAATAGGTCACTCAAGACTGATTTGGAGACAGACTGGAATCTCTACCGATCAGAAGCAATATAAGAGGCTAATTCGGGTATCGAAAAGTGCTTCTTATAGGAATTTCTGCGAAAAGATTGAAACACTGGGTGAAACTAGTAGGTTAGTTAAAGTTCTGAAAAAGGGCAAACCAGCCAAACTGGACTCACTTAGAAAACTTGATGGCACCTTTACTGAGACGAAAGCGGAAACTCTTAATTATCTGCTGGAGTCTCACTTTCCGGGTAAGCAGATTACAATTGGTTCACAACCAGCCCCGATTACCGAGACTATGAGTGAGCCAAGACAAACAACTCGGCGTACCAGGTATATTGCGAAGGCCGTGGTAACGGACGAGGCCATTAAATACGCCTTTGCGTCTTTTGACGGCTTCAAGTCACCTGGTACGGATGGAATATACCCAGCCATGCTGCAACAATGTACAAACCAGTTGCTACCGACTATGAAGAAAATCTTCACCGCTGTCCTAGCACTGGCATACATTCCAACACCCTGGCGTACAGTTACAGTGGCATTTACACCCAAAATTGGCAGAAGTGACTACTCGTTCGCCAAGAGCTTCAGACCAATCAGTCTGACTTCCTTCTTGCTGAAAAGCATGGAAAGGCTGGTCGAACTTCACGTGCGCAAAACTGTTTTGCGATTGCACCCACTATCTCAGATGCAACATGCCTATCAACGCGGAAAATCCTGCGAGACTGCGCTTCAAAATCTAGTTGGTAGAATTGAGGGCGCGCTTGACAGAAAAGAATACGTGATGGGCATTTTCATCGATATTGAGGGTGCTTTTGACAATGCGACTTTTGATAGCATGTGCAGCTCCGCCAGACAACACGGCGTAGACGAACCATTGGTGTTGTGGATTAAAGCAATGCTAATGAATAGAACGTTGGTTGCGGATTGTGGCCGCTATGTTATGGCGGGGGTAAACAGAGACTGCCCGCAAGGCGGCGTCCTGTCTCCACTGCTGTGGTGTATGCTGGTCGACTCTCTGTTGAACGCACTCAACAGTTCTAATGTATACGCTCAGGCGTACGCGGATGATGTTGCCGTGCTTTCTGTTGGATCATGCCTAGCGACTGTATACGCCAAGGCGCAGGCGGCTCTTGACGTGATGGACGAATGGTGCACTAGGAATGGGCTCTCGGTCAATCCTCTTAAAACTGAGGTTGTTCTCTTTACGACAAGGAGGAAGCTGGTCGGGTTGACTCAGCCAGTGCTAAAAGGCGTCACAAACCAACTCTCCAATGAAGCAAAGTATCTGGGATTCATCCTGGACAGCAAACTTCTTTGGTCCAAACATGTTGAGCTGAAGACTGCGAAGGCGCTGTCTGTTTTCTGGCAGTGCAAAGGCATTTTCGGCAAGACATGGGGCTTATCACCGAAAAGAGTCCTATGAATTTATACGGCTATGATAAGATATGTCTCGGCTGCACGGGGGCCTTCCCCAGCACGCCTGGCTCCGGCATAGATGCACTATTTAACCTCCCGCCCCTTGATGTTTAAATCATGGGCTGTACAATCAAAGCTATCTCACGTCTAAGAAGAGGTGGTTTTTGGTATAATTGGCACTGGAGTTTTCATGAACTTGCGCAACGGTTGTCCTTCGACTCCTGTCCTATTGATATGCCGTCTGATGCGATGACACCGAAACTTCGGCTACAGCGCAACTACGAAGTCGACTTTCCTCGCGTTCAGGACTGGCGCTGGCCGGACTCTGAACCTGGAAGGAAATGCAATCGAATCTTCACGGATGGCTCCAAAACCGATCAAGGATCTGGTGCTGGTGTCTTCGTGGAGAGCGACAACGTTAGACTTTTCTTCCCATTATGCAAATATGCGTCAGTCTTCCAAACAGAGACTTATGCTATCCTAATGGCCATGGACTATGTTACGAGGAACAGGTGGAGTGGGCGAAGTATCTGCGTCTGTAGCGACAGTCAGGCTGCGCTTAAGGCCTTACTCAAACCCTTAACTACCTGCAAAATAGTACGTGAATGCAAGATATCTCTGAATTCGGTCGGAAGGCTGAATTCACTTAAACTTGTCTGGCTTCCGGGTCATAACGGGATCACGGGAAATGAGATCTCCGATGAACTTGCTAGACAGGGCTCAGAGGGGGACTTCTCAGGATCTGAACCAGTGTTTTGTCTGCCTGCGTCCTCGGTTAGGGCTTCCATTGACGGTTGGGTTTCCTATGAACACAATCGACGTTGGCATGACTCTCCAGGGTGCAGACAGACTAAGCTAATTCTCCCCGGCGTCTGTAGGAAATCCGCGGCATTCTTGTTGTCTCTCAACAGAAAAGACTGCAGACAGACTACTGGCGTTCTTACGGGACACTACGCTTTTGCCAAACACCTTAAGGTGCTAGGCCTAAGCGATACCACCAACTGCGAAGCCTGTGGAGAAAGCGACGACACTGTGGAACATTTCCTCTGTGATTGTCCTGCTTTTGCTCGTATCAGGTGGCAGGTATTTGGTGCGGATATGGTGAGTGCTGTAAACCTAAGCTCCTTATCATTGAAGCGCCTTCCTACAGTAAAATGTGGTGTGTCTGCCTGGTAGTACAATGGACCAGTATTGAGTCTGAGTGCTATAGTGCAGAATGTCTCACACACTCCGACAAAAAAAAGAGATGATTTGTGTAGACTTGGTAGGCCCTCTTCCTAAATCCAGTAGGGGTTTTATTTACATCTTAACTGTGGTCGACTATTTTACAAAATTTCCTCTTTAGTCCCCTGAGATCCGTAACCGCGAAGGCGGTGTGTAAGAATCTAGAAGACAATGTCTACACGCTGTTCGCCGTACCAAAGTGGATCGTCTGTGACAACGGTCCCCAATTCCGAAGCAAGGAATTGAAAGCGCTATTCGAAGCATACGAGTCACACCATAAAGTTACTGCGCATTGCCATCCGCAGGCTAATCCTGCGGAGCGGATTAATCAAATTATAAAAACGATATTACCTGCCTATTTGCACCTGGTAAAGGTGGCG
Source organism: Portevinia maculata (assembly GCA_949715645.1). Lineage (NCBI taxonomy): Eukaryota > Metazoa > Arthropoda > Insecta > Diptera > Syrphidae > Portevinia > Portevinia maculata. The sequence continues at coordinate 187,155,350 of OX454526.1, forward strand.
TGCTGTATAAGGACATCGCAACATGAAGTCTTGGGGGTTTCACCCAATTACGCAAACTTCGGAAGGGATATGGTCACATATGATCGTGACTTTCCCTCCGAGAGAATATCATCAGAGAGAAGTGGCGATAGGCCCAATACCGGAATAGATTCCGGGGATAGGGAAATGGAGTTAGCGGATGGGAATAGGGACATAGAGCAGGAGAGAATAAAGATGTCGGAGCTAGGTAGGCGTTTTAAGGAGCTAAGGAGAGATATAGGGATAAAGTTAGCGGAGGCAACCAAGAAGAGGCTATCAGGTTAAAAGAGGTAAGTTTTCGGCATTTCCAAGCCAACCCATCTGAGGAAAGCCGTAAAAAGTTTAAACGACCCAGAAATGACTGCAATGCCCACATTAATCGTGTCAAATTCTCCTATGACCAAAAGTTGAGGCAAAAAATAGTACACAGTCCCACTGGTAGTAAAAACTTTTGGTCATTTGTTAAAAACATCAAGAATTCGGCCTCGTCATCTATCCCGACACTCATATACAACGACATCCCAGCTGTCAGCTCTACAGATAAGGCCAATCTGCTTGCTGCTCACTTTGCAGTCAGCTCAACGCACCCAGATTGCGCTTTGTCTCCCCCTGTACACGAGCGCGTAGCATTCCCTATGGGACCAATCCACTTTCGCACTCGTACAGTGGCTAGAGTACTTCAAGATTTTGACGTTCACAAATCCGCTGGTCAAGATATTATTTCCCCTATCGTTCTGAAGAGGTGTTCCATCTGTCCTATTCTTCAGGACTCTTCCCGGGAAGATGGAAAACAGCATTTGTCCAGCCTGTACCAAAAAAAAGGCGAATCTTCTTCTCCTCCTCCTACCGACCAATGGCACTTACGTCCCTTCTTTCTAAGGTCATGGAAACGCTGATAAACCGTCAGCTAATGAAATATCTTGAATCGCGAAAACTTCTCAATGACCGGCAGTATGGTTTTCGCAGCAACAGGTCCACTGGTGATTTGATGACATATCTAACCGAAAAGTGGAACTAATCTTTTCATCAGGGTGGTGAAAGTAAGATTGTTGCGATTGATATTTCAAAGGTATTTGACAGAGTTTGGCATCAAGCTCTCTTGTCGAAAATGCGTGCATTTGGAATCGATGATACTCTTCTTCAATGGATTAGAAATTACCTATCGGACCGTTCACTTCAAGTTGTTTTGGATGGCTTCAAGTCTGCAACTCACCATATAAATGGTGGTGTCCCCCAAGGCTCTGTTCTGTCCCCGACTCACTTTCTCATTTTCATAAATGATCTCCTTTCTGTTATTTCTAATCCAATGCATTCCTTTGCTGATGGCAGTACCCTCAGCTTCTCATATTCGTTTCTTGGGTCACGCCCCTCATCTTCTTGTGTGGAACTGGAACGGCAACGTATGTTAAGCTCATTAAATTCCGATCTTAACAGCATAACTCAGTGGGGTAAAACCAATAGAGTGGAATTTAATGCTTCCAAAATGCAATGTTGTCTCCTGTCATTAAAACAAAACCCACACACACTGCCATTATCTATGAATGGCACTTGCATCGCTGAAACTGAAAGACTTTCCATTCTCGGTATGTGTGTTAATGAAAACCTTCGTTGGAATGACCACATATTCGGTGTCGCCAAGAATGCCGCGAAATGTCAAGGCTTCCTTAAGCGTTGTAAAAAATATTTCACCCCTTCTGATCTGGCTACAATTTATATATCGGGCGTTTCTTCGCCCGAAACTCGAGTATAACGCTCATATCTGGTCCGGTGCACCAATAACTTATTTGGAGTTACTTGACAGGATCCAACAACGCGCGATAAAACTCATTGGCGACCGAGACATCGCGAGGTCGATTGACTCTCTTAGTCATCGTCGTAATGTCTCCTGCCTTTCGTTGTTTTATCGTTATTTCCACCATAAGTGCTCAAACGAAATAGCCAGTTGCATTCCTCCCCTTGAACATTTCAACCGCAATACCCGTCATGCAAGGAATGCTCATCAATTCACCCTCAAGCCTGTGTTCGGACGTACAGTGAAGTTCAACGAATCTTTCCTCAGCCGTGCAACACGAATGTGGAATGCTCTTCCCCGCTCCATTTTTCCTACACATTATAACCTACAGACATTCAAAACCAACGTGCTCCGGCATCTCTCCTTTTCGTCTCACCCTAATTTCCTTAACGCCCGCGCTGTGTAGCTAATAGATTATAAGGGTCCCAACAAATCCCTTTAGTGCGCGGTTATTATAAAAAAAAAGAAGTCCCCGAAAACCTACAACCTCCGTCGGCGGGACATTCAATATCTGCCGAACGAGGGTGTATGGCGACGAAATATCGTTCTCTCGAATGCCGCGAATTATTACGCTGCTAAATTAGCTCCGAAATACGTCGGACCTTTTCAAATCCATAAGCGCCTCTCGCCAAGGACCTATCTGATTGTCGATGAAGACTGGAAAGAACGCGGTACCTGGCACGTGGAGGGCCTTAAGCCCTTTCACGATGCCAGAGACGAGTAGTCTAGCTTTTGTTTGAAGGCCCAACCATAGTTAACCTTAACCCTCAAGCGGGCGCGCGGTCATTCGTAACGGTAGCGGTCGCGCGTAGTCGAAAAGACCTATGGGATAACTGATAGAAATAAAGCATTAATTATCCAATAATCATTTATTTTTTTGTACACAGATATATTATCATTGTATTTAAAGTATATAAATCTTCTAAATTGGCGTGTGACGTCTTCAAGAATCCCGCTATATGCAATAATCCGAAAAGTGCTCAAATTTCTACAGCATCATTCGGTTTGCAGTCACGTGGTCTCTCATACGATGGTGTTTTTTTATTATAAATTCGTTGGTATGTCTTACAACTTTTCCGTTGATATTTTCTGTAACGAATAAACTCCAGACTTGCATAAGTGTTGCTATCCCCACGCCATTCCTATGAGTATCTGAATCTTCAGCGAGAATATTTTGTACTTGACGCACCCTGTTGTTGTTGGATTCTTCCCACTTCGTTACTTTATCACGCCCCGTAAATTAGCTGTTTATATCTGAAAAGGGCAAATTGTCCTCATCTGAATCCGAGCTGTTTGATTCCTCAGCAGATTGAGATCCCTCTGGAACGATGTTTCTGAACCTTGGTCGCTGAGCTCTGATTCACTCTGTTCTTCATCTTCTCGTTTTTTGAAGGCGGAGGAGAACGGCGAAAAGTCAGCCGTTTAAAAGTGCACACGCACTGGTACTAAACTAGCCGTGCAAAATGGGCCCAACGAGGTCACACAACTGACCATATCGCAGGGTTGTAGGCGGGCCGCCTATACAACGAAGACCCTGGAGACACTCCGCAAACAGAGCATAGGAGTAGCAGATGAGTGTGAAAATTTATAAATTTATATTGATGAACTAAAAAAAAAATCCACTAAATGAAAGTGATCGGGCGTGACCCGCTATGGCGTCGCCCCGAATACCAAAATGGTAGACCGGATCGCGTGTCCCGAATATTCGCGGGAAAATACGGGGCAGAATCCTACCAGACTTAACGATCACAACACTCCTAACCAACCGAATCTACTATTATAGCTTGAAATTTACAATACAAAAAAAATTGCACTCTACTTAGCTTTATCCTTGGATCCGCTCCTTAATTCGGATTATTTTTCCTTTTCTGCTATTCCAATTCCTTCTGCTATTCCTTCTCGAAAAATCCTGTGTCCTTCAAATAACTTTACTTTTACCCTTGAAACTCGCTCTTAACCAAAACTCGTTTCATAACTAAACCGATCAGTTAGCCAGGCAACCAAGAAGTGTCTGCCCAGCTCTTCTTGTTGCTCCACTTCAGCCAGCGTACTCTCACTATCACGCATTCAGCCCCTGGTAACGGGATCTCACTCATGGCTTGCAATGAGCGCTGAATGAGTTGCCTGGCCGACCTGGACCAACTGTTCAATCTTTTTATATTTGGTCTACCTTTGACATTTCTTTGCCGGGAGTTTTGCATAGGCAAAATAAACAAAATTTTATTACCTTCCCATGGATACAATTACTCTCAAATCGGGTTAAATTCAAGGAGTAGCAGAAGGAAGAACAATACCAGAACAAGGGTACAACCTGATCACCCCCTTCAACGCGTGGAGACTCTTTTACAACTCCCCCTGGGTCCGTGAATAAAGCCGAGTGAGTATTATTGTGCTATATAATTCGCGAAATTACTACTGTCTGGTGGGATTCTGTTCAGACAGGATGTGAGGGCCGTACCATTGGCGGGTCATTCCTTACATTCTGTTCTGCTGGACAGGATTTCTCCTGTTGTTGATTTGTATTTGTCGACGGTCTTCTTTTGTGTCTCGTGATTCCCTTCAGTGTTTGATGTTGCTTTTTATTTGGGTGTTCACAGTGCTTTTGATGTTGCTTTTTGTTTGTGTGTTGACAGTGCTCAAGCGCGGGAGTGTCTCTTATCGCGGCGGTCCGCCTACACTCCTCTGCTGCTCCTCCGGTGCTCCATCGACGGAGTAGAAAGGAAGAGCGTCTTCTCCCCCCCCCCCCCCCCCCCCCCCATCGAACCTAACACCCCACCGTGTCAGTGGTGGTTCTGGCGCAGATTTAAAGGTCTTATAATTTATATGTCTTAATAAATTGCCAAAGGCCTGTTGTGATTACTGGACGAGTCTGAGTATGCACTCCCAGCAAACGCGCCGAACTTGGGTGCACATTGAAATGCAATCGCATATAGAAAGCGAATTATACAATGTACGTTTATATCACCAGGTTGTTTCACTTGGACGGCATCAGTTTCTTGAGTAAAATACGTTCGATGTCAATCTACGAGATGATTATCGGGTCCATATAGGTCTTTGTCGAGTTCATTGACCAGCCGTTTGAAAAATGATGAGAATTTTCTCTCTGTTTTGGTATTTGGATTAAATTTATCTTCAAGATGACTGCCTTTAACACTTTATTCACACGAAACCACAGCTCCGTCTTTGCCATAACCTGAAAGTTGGCATATAAAGGCAACTTTGCAGATCAGTTCTTTCCCTTTACTGCTTCCAACTTCTTTGCATATTTTAATGAATCCATTTTCCTAAAAATATATCGAGAAACTATTGATTATTAATAAAAAAAACTTACTTTTGTTTGCTGATTCCTATTATTTTCCCGCCTATCGCTGATAATTATTTTGTTTGTTTACCCTCCACACTGTTGTTGTTTTTCGATTTGGCATCGATTTGACATCTGTCAATAAAGTGTGGATCCCTATAGAGACTTTCATTTGACTGTCAAATTTTGTTTTTTTTTCTTTTCTTTCCCCTGACAAATGTCAGAAAAAACGGAGGGTAAACAAACAAAATCATTTAGCAGTAATAGGCGGGACATTTGCAAAATAATTGAAAAATTTTACGATTAAAAGAAAATAATGGTGTTAAAATGTTGTGTGGTGGGTTGCCATAAGCACGCTGCACGTGACTTTGATGTTAGATTTTTCCGATTACCAGCAATGAGAACAAAAAACAAACAACTTCAAGATCTTTCAGTCGAGAGAAGAACGGCATGGAAAAATGCAATTAAAAGAAAGGATTTAAAAGAAAGTTCACTGAAATACATCGGAATATGTTCAGAACATTTTGTCACTGGTGTGTATTAAATTGTGAAAAAGAAAAGAAAGTGTTACCAAATTATTAATGTGATTTGTAAATTATTGCAGGTGCTCCGGCACATCTGAAAAATCAGCTGCATCCCGACTGGGTTCCAAATTTAAAAATGGGATATACCCAACCTTCAAATGCTAATGCAAGTGTTAAACGCTTTCAAAGAACCCAAAACCGGCTGGAAAAAAAGCAGGTCATATTTAACAGCAACCCTCTCATTGCTAGTACTCAAAATGTGTTACCTGAAACCACAGCTATAATTAAATCCCATGAAACGACAGAATTAAATGAATTGGATGTCTTAAGCTCGAAAACAAACAAAAAGACGAACTCATTCAACAGCTTGAGGCCAACTTAAAAGCAGTATGTACCTATTTGGATTAATTTGTTGAAACTATTTTTATGTTAAGAATGTGTTTTGTTTATTATTTGCCCTGCAGGTAACTGATGACTACCGAGTGCAACTACAACAACTTGACGGCAAATTAAAATCAGTATATATTTGGATTAATTTGTTGAAACTATATGTTAAGAATGTGTTTATTATTTGCCATGCAGGTAACTGATGACTACCGAGTGCAACTACAACAGCTTGAGAACAACTTAAAAGCAGTATGAATTCAGTTTTAACTTTTATTAATTTTTAAATTGTTTTTATTTTTTCTTCTCCAGGTACATGATTACTACGAAAAGAAACTAAGGGAAAAGTCCATTGCTATACAAAAAAAGATGGAACTGCTACGCGTTAAGGGGATGAGTATTGATGACTTTGAAAATAATGATGCTAAAGTTCTGCATTTCACAGGTCTTCCCAGTTTCACTGTGCTTAATCATCTATTTGATTATCTCAAAGAGGATTTAACATCAAGTCTGAGGAAGAATATAAATAAATTTGATGCTTTCATGATGACTCTTCTTAAGCTAACACTGGATTTGCCATTTAAATATCTCTCCTATAAATACTGTGTTTGTTTGAATACTACATCAAGAATATTCCACGACAATGTCTGTGGCAAAAAGAAAAAACAGCATAAGTCGACTTATGTCAAAATTGAGTTAATGTATTAATCGGATGCGCCGTACTCTGTTCTATACGGCATATTTTTTTCATTCATTTATCTCTTACCGTTGCTGTGTTAGGCAACAGGAAATAAACACATAAGTCGCCTTCCCATACATACGCACAAGGAAAAACAGCATAAGTAAAGTTTCTCTAAAACTCGTTTTACTTATGCGCTTATTACACTGGTTAATCAAAATAATGCAAGCGCAAGTAGACTTATGCCCTTTTTCCAAAATTTTACCATTCCCATACTAGAAACATAGGTAGACTTAAGTCGTTTTTCCAAAATGAAATTGTATGTGGCACCAAAATAAAAGGACTTGTGCTGTTATTCCAAACTTTTTTTTGCAGGACAACTGAACATAAAGTGTACTTGTGCTGTTATTCCAAAAGCCGTTACCTGAATATTCAGAAATAACTATACTTGTGTTTTTCTTCCCGAACCAAAACATAATTTATATAGCGACTTGTGTTGTTTTGTAGTGCATGCATACAGTTCAGTTGAGTGTTTTTGTGTTAAGATCTAAATCCTTCAAAAGTAAAAACAAATAGTGTATTGTCGGACTCGTACATATTCTGTGTCAGTATTTCTAATTAAAGCAAAATAAAATAAAACTAGTACGATATGATATCTCGCGCAAGCAAAATTTTGACTTTAGCAATTAAGAAAAGTACCAATGAAAGTGGTTTTGACCGTCCCCAAGCTGAGAATATTGAAGGTAAGTTAATCTACATTTTCAAAAATTCGTTTTATTCAAATCGTTAAACTAGTCAGTTCTTATATATGTCTTTAGCTACGTTTTAAAGCTCTAAACATTTTTCCAAACTCGTTTTTGTTTTCATAACTACCTGAGTTATGAAATAACTGCACGTTATTTTATCATGAAACTTATTTTAAAACGTCTGCTAACATGAGTTGTGTAGACCTTTTTTTATCATTTATCTAGACACTGTTAATTTTTTTTTAAAGAGTAAATCTAACAAATAATTATCAGAAAAGAACTATCCATTATTAAAAACCAAAACCTAAATCATAGCCAACTTTTAAAAATTGTCGAAACTGTGTTTCAGAAACATCCGCAAATTCAAACGGACTTACAGGAAGTAACTTAAGTTCAGAACTTCAAATTTGGCAGGATTCGGATGACTCGATTAAGGATCCAGATTTTCAAATCAACTCGAGTAGTGACAACGAAAGCACTGAATTTTGGGGTAAGGTTATTGAGGAGTCCATAAATGACGTTTCGCGTAATTCAGAGGAGCTAGAAACAGGCCTTCATGGTTCAAGCAATTTTGAGGATAATGGAGTTTTTAATTCACAAGAAAATGTAAATACAGCAAGTTCTTCGAACAATAAAGCAAAAAAGGCTAAAAAATATTGTCAACGACAAAGAAATACGGGCTTGCCATACAAAAGAAAAAAAGAAAAAAGTGTTAAGGCAAGAGAATCGTCGACTTGCCGAAACGACTGCAGAAGCAAATTGGCAGAACAGAACCAACACATTTTATTTAATCATTACTGGGCATTAGGAAGCTATAATGCAAGGGTTCTCTATATAAGTTCTATGATTTATTTAAAAGAAAAGTCTGTGTGTAAGGCTAAGAAGTTAGGTGCTAAGCCGAGAAACCGCCAGCTTACTTGTGAGTATTATATTGAGTTGTCGGGTGAACGAATACTATTATGCAAAAACTGTTTTATATGTTGTTTTGGCGAAACAAACAGTTTCATAAGGAGCATAATTAGCAAGAAAAAAAATGCACCATGTACAACTTTAATAGACAGAAGGGGACGTTCGAGACCCCCAAATGCGTGTTCCCAGTCAAAACTAGAGGAAATAAAAGCGCAAATAAACAAATTTCCAGTCTATGAAAGCCATTATACTAGGCGAGACACTTCAAAAAAGTACTTACAACCTGGCTTAACAATAGCAAAAATGTATGAGCTGTATTGCTTCGAAATATTAGAGCCAGTTAGCTTGACCAAATACTCACTAGTCTTTCATGGTCTTAACCTAAGAATTAAGTCTCCACAGCTAGATACTTTTGGAACTTGCGACAAACTCCATCACAAAATAGCAGCTACTGAAAACTCAGAGGTGAAATTACAGTTAACAGACGAGCTCAAAATACACCAGGACCAAGCTGATTTTGCCTATGTGTGTAAAAGAAAGGACAAAGAGTCCGCCAAAATCAATCCAAGTGTAGCAACCTATGCGTTCGACCTTCAGCAATGCTTGCCTACTCCGTTTTTAAAGTCTAACATCGCATTTTATAAGCGTTAGTTGTGGACATACAATCTAACCATACACGATTTAGAGACGGATCAACCTTTTTGTTATATGTGGCATGAAGGAGTAGCGAAAAGAGGTGGCAATGAGATGGCATGCTGTGTTTTTGAACGCATTGAGAAGGCGGTCTCTGTTGTTAAGACACATTTAATGTTTTATAGTGATTCTTGTCCTGGCCAAAATAAGAATTCGCATGTGAGTTGCATGTTTATTACGGCTCTAGATAATAGTGATAATCTGCAAACAATAGATCACAAATTCCTAGAGCCAGGTCATACTCACATGGGATGTGATGCTGACCACTCGGTTATAGCTAAAATTCACCATCCTAGAGACTGGCAAAACTTGATAGCTTCCATAAGGGACAAAAATCCTTTCAAAGTGATTGAAATGGAAAAGTCAAATTTTCTTGATTTTGCAGCAGCTTGGAAAGATAAATTTAGCGAAAAGTCAATACCGATGGGGAAAAATATTCGTGGCGAGACTTTCGATGGCTTCGGTATAAAAAGGATCAATTCGCCACCCTTTTCTATAAAAATTGCTTGGATGTAAATATGCCATTTAAATCCATCAATTTGAGAAAACGCGGCGTAAATTTTGTGAAAAAAACTGACATCGTGCAAATTCAAAATAAAAATACTATTTCAAGGGAAAAAGCAAAAGATATTCTCTTCTTGTTAGATTTCATTGAGCCCCAATTCCATGGATTTTATCGAAGCTTAATTGTTGAGACAATAACGAATACCAATATTCACCCAGATCTTTGTAGTGATGAAGATGATGAAGATGATGATGATTTATAAAATTGTATTTTTAATTATTATACCTTAATTAACCAAATGAACCAGAAGTTGTAATTAAATAAAAGAAAGAAAAGTTTGTCTTCTATTTCAAACCTTTGTTATCTCTTTGCGGTGTTTGTTTAAGTTTTTGATTGCAGAATACAGTTTGAAAGACGAACATAAGTATACCTAAACCAAAATGTCATTTTGGAAAAACAACGTAAGTCTTCTTAAGAAATTAAGTTATAAAAAATCAAAAAGGAAAAATGCCATAAGTCGACTTAACTCCCGAAAAATATAAAATTTGAATAAGGAAAAACAACATAAGTCTTTTTTAATTCAAAAAAGGTTGTTATTTGTAAAAAATAAAAAAAAAATATTGCATAAAATTAAACTTTTTATTGTCTTTGTTTGTCCATTACATTTTTTCCTATGGCATGCATAGTTTTTTTACAACCTGACTTCAAACCTTTAAAATGCGCTCCTGAAAAGTTGCTAAAAACTACTTATGCTGTTTTTCCTTGTTGCCACAGATATTATTACATTCCATGCTAAAATTTTTCCACTAGTTCATTGGCCCGAGAAAGAAGCATTAAGGCTCAACACACCTCAATTTTTTGTGAGAGTTTTGGGAAATACTTTTGTAGCTATCATCGACTGTTTCGAGATATTTATTGAAAGCCCAGGTAAATTCATATATATAAGTATATTAAAGAATATACGTATGTTTTGAAATAAAACTAATTTGATTTCTTCAAAGGTGATACACTTGCGCGCTGTGAAGTATTTCCATCGTACAAACATCACAGCACGATCAAATATTTGATAGCTATATCTCCAAGTGGTGCCATCAGTTATGTATCAAAAGGATATGGGGAAAGATGCAGCGACAAAACTGTGGTTGAGACGTCTGGATTCCTCAACAACATCGAGAAAGGTGATATTATATTATCCGATCGCGGGATGTTGGTGAACAAGGTGATTGTGGAGAAAGGTGCGAAACTTCTTATGCCTGCCTTTCTCAAGGGAAAGGATCAAATGACAACTGATGATATTGAGCGCACACGAAACTTAGCGAAGGTAAGAATACACGTGGAGAGAGTAATTGGGCTTCTAAGACAAAAATATCTTATATTGACAAATCGCCAACCAATGACAGCAACATCGAAAATTAATGGCGATGAAATGTATTTCGACTATATTGTAAAGTCTTGTTGCGCATTAGTAAATGTTACTGCCGTCTCAAGTTACACCGTCAACAGGCACTGTCTAAACAAACCATGTAACTCCACCTTTAAGTATTGAAAGAAACTTTCCTTGCATAGCATTCTCATTTTGTGTAATTGACTTTTGTTCGCTGACAAAGAGGGTGTCATAAATATTTAAATTAATTGAAATTAAAGAATAAAGAATAAATAAACGAGAAAGAAAAGAAACTAAGGTAACATAAAAATTTGTAACATTGAATTATTATAATTTTGGAATAAATTACAGAATTTTTAAGCCACGCTTAAAAGAGGAGTAATTGTTTTATTCGACGCACGCGGCTATAGAAACTTAGCCATAACAATTTCTTAAAAATTCTTATTCTAAGAATATTCGTATTGGATACGTCGGCCATCCCCTCAAACACTTATGCACAAGCAGGCACATCAACACCTGTGGATAAGGTGAGTTGCAAGTTGTGCAAGCGGCCGGATACCTCCGCAATGGTGGCATGTGATGACTGCAGCAAATGGTACCACTTTGACTGCGCACAAGTGGATTCTCGCGTCGAGGAAGTCAGCTGGCATTGCGTTAAGTGCCGTGAAAGTACCCAGCCGATTTCACCAATTCCGGCTCACGTCGACCAAGGTAGACGTGCGAAATCAGCAGCGAAATCAAAAGTTTCATCCCGGAGCAGACTGAAGAAGCAACAGATCTTGATGCAACAACTCGAGGAAGAAAAGCAGCTACGCGAGAGAAGCAACGCCATATACCTAGAAAAGAAGTACAAGATACTAGTGGAAACAGCTGAATCAGAGGATGAAGAAGAAAGAGAATCAGGTAAGTCAGTATTAGTAGATCGTAGCCTTATAACCCAAAGATGGGTAAATAAAATTAATTCCACGGTCCCCAATGGAGCTCATGGACCCATGCAGCCGAGCCAGGGACCTCAGCGGCCACCTTTGATTGCCGAAGAGACTCATGAGCAACCTACCCATAGTATATTAGGCCAAAATAACGAGGCACACTCTCTTTGCGACGAACCTATCGGGAATAAACCCAGCTCCATTGAAAATAGAGTACATACCCTCTCGCCAACTCGATCCCTAAGGAGTTACCCCTGTTCAACGGCAGCCCGGAAGAGTGGCCTGTCTTCATTAGCTCGTTCGAACAAAGCACAAATTTAGCCGGTTTCTCGAACGCTGAGAACCTATTACGGTTACAGAGATGTCTTCGCGGGAGAGCATTGGATGCAGTCCAAAACCGCCTTTTGCTGCCAACGATGGTTCCAGAGGTCATTAGGACACTTCGAATGTTGTTCGGACGACCGGAGCATATTCTGCACGCGATGATTGTCAAGGCCAAAACCCAAGCACCTCCAAGAGCTGACAAAATGGAAACGCTTATCGAGTATGCCTTAGCAATCAGAAACGTCTGCGCCACCATGGAGGCTTCCCGTATGACGGCCCTTTTGAATAACCCAACGCTCCTAAAGCAATTCGTCGACAAGCTCACACCCCACCTCCTGTTGAACTGGGCCATATTCTCAAAAGGCTTGAGATCTGCGACTTTGAGCGACTTTTCCAGTTGGCTCTACGAAATTGCAGAAGCGGCATGCACCGTAACCACTCTATCGGTCACAAATTCGTCAGAGAAACGCTCCAATAAACGCGGGGGTCATCTGTACAATCATTCAAGAGCAGTAGGTCCTGAAAGCGATACTGCCGAAGTATGTTTTGTATGCCAGGGCAGGCATTCAGTTGATGATTGCGACGAGTTCAGGGGGGTTGGAGTATGGTCCGCAAATTAAAGTTATGCCACACCTGTTTGGGTAAGCACCCACCCTCTCGATGTGGGGTGTCAAGGGTGTGTGGTGCTGAAGGATGCAGACTCAGACATAACCCTCTTTTGCATAGGTTCCAGTCGACATCAACTTCGGAACCTCGGGGCAACCACAGTAACAACCCAGTTGGTGGGGGCGGCGCTCCAGATATGGCGGGTTGTTCGTCTGACCAGTCTGCCCAACATAACCAAGGTTTTGGAGGTTGCCATTATAACCCACCATGTTATGAATTTCCGAGTGTGCTATTTAGGATTATCCCTGTAACTCTTTATGGAAGGTCAACGTCGATACGTACTTTCGCCTTCTTAGACGGTGGATCTTCCCTTACATTACTATACGATGAGCTAGCACGCGCGCTGGAACTGCCTAGTCGACCCGAGGAGCTTTGCTTACGATGGACTGCCGATACAACGCGAGTTGAAAGCGATTCCAGAGTCGTTTCTTTATCGATCGCAGGCCAACATGACGGATGTCAGAAATACCGACTGCAAAATGTTCGTACGGTACAGAGCTTGGGACTGCCAACGCAAACGGTCTGCAGTAGGCTGCTCAAGGATCGATACCCGTATTTAGCCGACATACCCCTTCCATCGTACGAACATGCGAGACCAAGGATCCTCATTGGCATGGACCATTGGAAGCTAGGCGTGCCGTTAAAGGTAGTGGAAGGTAGCTGGTCACAACCGATGGTTACTAAGACGCGATTGGGGTGGTCCGTTCATGGACCAGAAAAATTCGACAATAATGAAAATGAAGCAAGGAACTTTAGTCTCTCTATCGGCGAGAATTACAACGACAGGCAGCTCCATCAACTTGTGGAAAACTTCTTCTCAATCGAGGATATAGGGGTGCGAATTCCCCCTCAGCAGCTAATTTCAACCGAAGATAAGAGAGCCCTAACCATCTTGGAAAGAACCTGCCAGCATGTTAATGGACACTTTGAGGTGGGCCTTCTGTGGAGGCTGGACGAGTTCGTCCTACCTGATAGCTATCCAATGGCGCTTCGACGATTCGAATATTTGGAAAGGAAAATGATGAGGGACGAGCAGCTCCGCAGCCACTTAAACAAGCAGATTGCGAATCTCGTATCGAAGGGGTACGCTAAGCAACTATGTCCGGAAGAGGTGCTCAATCCCAGCGGAGGTCGTGTTTGGTATTTGCCTATTTTTGTGGTGAAGAACCCGAATAAACCGGCCAAGATTAGGTTAGTTTGGGACGCTGCAGCGGCATGCAAGGGAAGTTCTCTTAATGACTTCCTAATAAAGGGACCTGACCAGCTTGTGCCAATAACAACAATTTTGTACGGTTTTCGTCGCGGAAGAGTGGCTGTTTGTGGAAACATTGCGGAGATGTTCCACCAAGTTCTGGTAAGGAAAGAAGACAGAGGTGTGCAGCGATTCTTGTGGAAAGACCCAAGAGATTCTGGGGAGCCCAATGTTTTCGAAATGCAGGTCATGACGTTTGGGGCAAAGTGCTCAAGAAGTAGCCCCCCGACGCCCTTTATCCATCCCGCGACTCGAGCTGCAAGCTGCAGTACTGGGAGTTCGGTTGATGAGTTCCATTTGTGAGGCGCACAGCTTCGCTATGAAGCGGGTATTATGGTCCGATTCAAAGACGGAGCTCTCATGGCTTCGAGCTGACCCGAGGAAATTTCAACAGTTCGTCATGTATGGGGTTGGAGAAATCTTAGAGTCGTCAACTATATCAGACTGGAGGTGGATACCTACCAAACTCAACCCTGCTGACAAGGCGACCAAATGGATTTCGGATCCTGATTTGCACCCAAAAGGCGCGTGGTTTACCGGGCCTCCATTTCTACTGAAGAGTTCATCGGAGTGGCCGCAGATGCCCGCGATACAAACAACCGACACGGATGAATACCGACCACATGTTCTGCACATCAACGAAGTTAGAGTTAACAACAACTTAATCGATATAGAGCGTTTTGGGACTTGGAAAGCTTTGTTGCGCACCTTAGCATGCGTCATTATGTTCACGGATTCATGCAGGTATGTTCCGGTGCCGCAACCCACTACTGGTCTCATCATAACATCGACAGCCATGCAGCGTGCACAAGTGCTACTTTATAAGCAAGCTCAGGATGCAGAATACGCAGAAGAACTCCGTCGCTTGAGAGGGAGCCCACCAGGACAAGCGGTACCCCTCCCAAATAAAAGCCCTCTTGCAAAGTTATCGCCTTTCCTGGATGACAGGGGTGTCCTAAGAATGCAGGGCCGCATTGCTTTCGCGGATTTCGTCGACATGAATTGCAAAACACCTATTATTCTGCCAAAGGCGCACCGCATTACTTTTTTGATCGTCGACTATTACCATCGCAAATACCATCATTGCAATCATGAGACGGTCGTGAACGAGGTTCGACAAAAGTTTTACATTCCAAACATGAGGGCCGTGTTGAAGTCCGTGAGGCGTCTCTGCCAGGCTTGTAGGATCCAAAACGCACGTCCTAGAGTTCCCGAGATGGCCAATCTTCCCCGCGCTCGACTTGGCGCATTCATGAAACCGTTTTCATTTGTTGGTGTGGACTACTTCGGCCCGATTTTGGTCACAGTTGGAAGGAGGACGGAAAAACGCTGGGGTGCTCTCTTCACCTGTCTCACCATCCGAGCGATTCACGTAGAAGTAGCACACACTTTAACCACGGATTCATGCATTATGTGCCTAAGGAATTTTATAGCTCGTCGCGGGACTCCCGTGGAGATATACAGCGATAACGGGACGAATTTTCGGGGTGCAGAGCGAGAACTTCGAGAGGAGCTAAACAGGGTTGACTTGGGTAGGGTTGCTAATGAGTTCACATCGGCGAGTTTGAAGTGGAAATTTAACCCACCAGTAGCCCCCCATATGGGTGGAGCGTGGGAGAGGCTTGTACGATCTATTAAAACTGTCTTATACAAAATTCTTCCCTTTCATAAATTCGGCGATGAAACGCTGAGCAACGCGCTTATTGAAGTCGAGAGTATCATCAATTCGAGGCCACTGACTTTTGTGTCCCTAGAATGTACTGACGATGAGGCACTCACGCCGAATCATTTCCTTCTCGGCCATTCGAATTGTTCAAAACCACCGTGCGACCCAGAAGTGATCCATATGAGCAGGAGCTGGCGCCAGTCGCAACTGATGGCGGACGCGTTTTGGAAAAGGTGGGTGAAGGCGTTCCTGCCGACCTTGAATAGGAGATCTAAGTGGTTTCAGAAGGTAAAGCCTATCGGTAAGGGCGACCTAGTCATCATTGTCGACAACACCTTGCCGAGGAGCTGCTGGCCCAGAGGGGTAGTCGTGGACACTGTAACGGCCCAGGACGGACAAGTCCGTAGAGCTACAGTGCAAACATCCAGCGGTTTGTATGTGCGACCTGCAGCCAATCTAGCTGTCTTGGACGTAACTGGCTACGGCGATGGGAGTAAGACCGATGCAGAATGCAGTCAACTTACTGGGGGTGGTGTGTTACTGCCGTCTCAAGTTACACCGTCAACAGGCACTGTCTAAACAAACCATGTAACTCCACCTTTAAGTATTGAAAGAAACTTTCCTTGCATACACTTCCTAGCATTCTCATTTTGTGTAATTGACTTTTGTTCGCTGACAAAGAGGGTGTCATAAATATTTAAATTAATTGAAATTAAGGAATAAAGAATAAATAAACGAGAAAGAAAAGAAACTAAGGTAACATAAAAATTTGTAACATTGAATTATTATAATTTTGGAATAAATTACAAAATTTTTAAGCCACGCTTAAAAGAGGAATAATTGTTTTATTCGACGCACGCGGCTATAGAAACTTAGCCATAACAGTAAATTTGAGCCCTTCAGTTATAAATATTGATTGTAATAAATAAAACACATTGATTATAGTGGAAAAAAAAACACTTTATTTAATTGCACAGCCATCTGTATTAGTCCATAAAAACAAAACAAATTAAAATTAAACAAATATGTTTGATTGCACTTTTTTGGTAATTCAGTTTAAATAAATAATAAAGCATTAAATTGCACTGTTATTACTACTAAATTAAATAATATATAAGTTTAAATTAAAATTTGCTCTAATTCACTTAACAAATGCATAAACAATATGTACATGCTTTTATACATAAAATAGAAGAATAAATGCTTCAAAAACTAGTTCTTGACTATTCTATTTGAGTAGTATCTTTGTATATACATTCCTATAGTAGCGCCAATCCAGTAGTACCAGTATCCTAATAGGTGTCGCTACTCATACCAAATCGAGAATTAGTTGGCTGAGAGCTTTTGTGCCTTTGATAATAATTTTATTCCTAATAAAAAAACATTCGTTGAGATTTTTGTTCGTTCATTCATTCAATATATAGTTCGTCGTTCGTCGAAGAGAAAAGAGAAAGAAACGAAGAAATAAACTGGTTTGTCTCTCCTCATCGAATCATTCTCATATTATATAAGTATTTATTTTTCTTTGTAAAAGCCAAATACTTTTTGAAGATTTGCGTTGTTGCGTCGCTTCGACAAATAGTATGTAGGATGGATAGAGGGAGATCATGGAAAAATTAGAAATCTGGCTTTGTCTTCTGCGAGTAGAATGTATGATGAAAGAGGCGATTCGTTTGAAAAGAAAAATTGAATAAAAGCTGATTTCGGTAGGTATTTGAATTATGAATTTATGGATTTTTAGACTTTAGCTATTTTCGCTGTATCTCGTCCAAAAATGTACGGATTTATATCATTTTTTCAGTATTTAATTCAGAAATATTCAATTTGTGTTGTATCAGCCGTTATTCAAGGAAATAGTCGTTGGATAGGTGTACATATATATCTATTAGCGAATTGATGACCTACATTAATATTGAGGCAGGGCACCTGAAATTTTTCAGTTTTTTGTAATATATTCGTGGTCAGCATCGATAGTAATGTGTATCTACTATGTCCGTCCGTCCGTCCGTCCGTCCACCCGTCCACCCGTCGGCAAAAATTAATGCCTTTACACTTTAGCTAGAAAACTGAAATTTTAACAATGTAGGGGCCCGAAATAATAAATTTTAAGAATTTTTAAAATCCGCCCACTGACACACGCCCCCAATTTTAAAAGAATAAATTTGTGAGGTAGAAAGCTGAAATGTTGAATATATTGTCTTAAGGCGCCCAAAATGCTGTGGGAGTCAACTAGCATCGTCGCCTCGGCAAGTAGCATGTATTATGAGAGGGGGATGATGGAAGGGACGAAAAGTTTTAAAATGAAAAATTTAATAAAATCAAATTTTAGTCCTCCTCAAATAAGAAATTATGAGTTTATCGCTTTTTAGACTGTTACTATTTGTCTATATCTTGTCGAAAAATGTTCCGATTTGTATCATTTCTTTTGTAATTGATTCAGAAATATTCAATCTAATTTATACAGAAATGGCATGTTACTTTGTGTCAGTATTGTGCCATGCTGCACCACCACTTATGGGTTAATAGTTAATAGGTTTCTACCTACGATCAATATTTATTTTATTCAAATTTTATTATTTATTCATTTTCTTCTTAAGACAATTGGAGCTGGACGAACGTCTGCCATTTCTAAAGAATTAGAAGATGAAATAGCTCGAAGCCTAATAGCACGTTGAATGAAGAACAAGAAATGGGAGTTCCTTCTGACAGAATAGAAATGCCAGAATTAGGCGAAGGGGGGAAATCACGTCTATGCAATTTAAACATCCAGGTGAGCCTAGCGGTTTTCAGATAGCCGTTTTATCTGTCTCGCTTACAAAAGAAGTAGACAACTTTCCCTCCAATTTTTAGGCATTTGATCGCCTCTTATTAGTTTGGAGATAAGAATTATGAGCCATTTGGACCCGATGTCTGCCATCTTTTTCCAGAACTCAGAGGGTTGCTTATCCGGCCCAACTGCTTTTCGATTTTTGAAGTCTTTGACCGCCTTCCTAACTTCTTCAACAGTAATGTCGTGTACTTCTTCAGTGTTAGAAACGGCTCTCAGAAAATATATCCGATGAAATTGGTTAATTAGTAGTTTTTCGTCATCCACAAGAAGCAGCCCTAGAGCATTGTTGATGAACTTTGGCAAACGGATTGTCTGGGCCCTTCTCTCAGCGGCAAATTTTGAAAATAGTTGTTTTTCTGTTCAAGCTGCTTTGTTGGAGTTCGTGGAGAGCCTTCTGACACTTTTTTGTCACTAATCAATGCTTTATCTTCATCTGCCCACCACCATGTTTCTTTGCCGTATTGACAACTTTGTTGATGATGCGATGGAGATAATTTTGCATATTTGCAATAAATGCTTGACTTTTTTTGTCCAAGTTGTACCATTTGATTCTCACAAACACTTTTCTGTCAGGAGGAGGCGGTTTTGTTAGGCGATTGCCTCTTCCAGGATCACTTTGCTGTAAGTGACCAGGTGACGGCTTTGTTTGAGAACGATAAGACCTTATGACTTGCACATGCTCAGGATATCTTTACCCGGAGAGTTCCTGGTGCCGTATCCCAGTCCTCCATGGCAGTTCTCATAGTCTTCGTTTGACTAACCGACAGTACCGTTCAAATCTCCGCCAACAAACAAAAGTCCCGTATTAGAATATCTTGAAAGCTTTTGTGCTAACGTCCAAGAAACGCGCACGATTTCCGGTGTTTTGCGGGATGATATTTTCCTGGGATAGACTCACAAAAATTTAAACTCTGGACACCTCTTCCACTCACAAAAAAGGATATTCTGAAGGTGGAATATTTCAACCGTGGATATTATAAAAAAGAATATAAACTACAGTAATTATTACTAATTTTTGGAGTTTAAGTTGCCAACCTACTCCACACACACATCAACGCAAACAACTTAGAGCATTCTTCAATAGAATTCGCTTTAACATCTCGAAATGATTGCATACCTTCTTATGCAATGTTTAAATATTTTCCCAGCCTTTATGCAAAAATCCGTATTCAGTAGATATCCAAAACATGCAAGTTATGCAATCTCTGTGTCGATTAAAGTCCCAAACCAGTTGTTTGTGAAAAACCAAATGAAAAAATTCTGCTTATATTCGCAGACTTCCATTGAAAACAACAAATAATTTATAAACCATATACCGCACCCCTCTCACCCTCTCACAGCATATCCCAATCACGAGAAGTAAAAAAAAAATCAATAAACAAACAACAAACTACACACTTATGAAAATCTTCAAATATAACGGCGCTGTTCGGAAAAATTTTACTTTTGTTTTGTTCATCACATCAATTACTTTCGTTTAATAAAGCTTTCGTTTTGACGAAAACTTTCATAAAAACTTAAAGCTCCATCTAAATTAATTAAGGACACAAACCAGTTTTCATTATTGATCGATTGAAGCGCCAAAGCTTTTGCGGGATACTGGTACAACATTATTATTCGATTTCTTGGCGCTACTATAGGAATGTATATACAAAGGTAGTATCCACCAAACAATTCTACTAATACTATGCTATGAAAATACCACAGTCGTTCCGCAACTCTTTTAGAGACAGGTTGGCTAGTTAGTGAAGATCGTAAGCGGAAAAGTGTTTAATTAGTGGTGATAAGCCTAGTATTTTTATTTGTGTAATTGGCTTGGTAGTCTGAGCCTCTGCCTCTGACGCCAGAAGCGTGGGTTCGATTCCCAGCAGAATTTTAATTTTTATAATTTATTAAGAAACGGTGATAGAAACATTTAATAAAAGTGCAAAAAAAAAAGTGTGAAAAGTTCCGTACGGTGTAGGATGGACCCCCGGAAAACGGTGGTCCCGCGTACGGGTGTGGGCGTGCCGTTGCGACATGTGGTGCAAACACGTGAGCCGGCAAAAAAATCATCGCCTGTAATAACACCAACAACATCAAGAGCATCATCAACACCAAAAACAGCAGCAACCGTAGCAGCAGCAGGAACAACAACAGCAGCAGCAGCAACAATATCAGCAGCGTGTATGCCAAATGCATCAGCTGCAAGCATATTCAAAACTGCAACAACAACACCAACAACAACAGCAACAACAACGGGCCGGTCGTTGCCCAGACGAGTTCTTTCGCAGGCAATACCAGAACCAACAAAATCAGAAGTAGCAGCTGGAAAACCTGCTACAGAAGTAGCGAATGACGAGTTTCGTAAGGTGGAGAAGAGGCGACGGAAGGTAAATCCGAAGCCGAATCTTGCTGCCAAGAGAAGGGCGAACCTGGCGGGCCCTAGCGTAGCATCATCGGTGGCTGGTACCGATGATGATACGGATAATACCAGTTCCTCCGAAGCTGAAGGGGGAGCGGGCCGGTACGTCGGAGAGGGAAACTCCTTCAGGGACCTACCGGTCGACGACGATGGAAGCAATGCCATCCAAATGGAGGATGGAGATGTAGAGGATGAGGTAGCTGAGCTAGACAAGCTCATAAAAGAGCTCTTGGAGAAGCGTGAGCAGCTGAGGCTGAAAAAAGTGCAGCAACATCAACAACAAACAGTGCTGAGGGAGCAAATCCAGCAACAATATCAATAGAAGCAACAACAACGACAACAGCAACGAAACCAAAAAAAACAGCAACAACAGCAGCCAAAGCAGCAACTGCAGCCAAATCAGCAACAGCAGTCAAAGCAGCAGACGCAGAAGAAGCCAGCAAGGAAGGACAAAATTCCCCCGATTAATGTAAGTAACTTCGATATTAGTGATAGTATTAGGTTATGTAGGTTAATTACTAAGAATTTTTATGTTAAGAGGCTTTCTGCCAGTAAACATGTAATTATGTGTGATGATATTGAGGAGTACCAGAGAGTGCGCACCGCCTTGGGAGAGGTAAAGACCGAGTACTTTACGTACACCCCAAGGGAGAAAAAGCTTAAAACCGTGGTATTAAAAGGAATCGATCCCTCAATTAAAACAGAGGAGCTCGAAAAAGAGCTTAAGAATTTTGAAAGCGACGACCTCAAGTTCGTGGGGGTCAAGCCGTTTTCCTCGGCTGTGGCAAGTGGTGGTAACCGTTACTTACCATTTTTCCTGGTCCAGCTTACTCCTGACAGCAAAATTGACAGGCTGCGAAATATCCGCTTCCTGTACTATCATGCTGTTAGATGGGAGAAATTAAAACGGTCAGATCGCATACTTCAATGTATGCGCTGCCAAAGGTTCGGGCACGCCGCAGCTAACTGTAACATGCAGTTTAGATGCGTCAAGTGCGATAAGGACCACATACATGGTGAATGCTCTCTAGGTAAGGAGAGAGTCGAAGACCGGAGTGTACTCTCCTGTGTGCTCTGCAGGAATCCCGCCAACTTCAGGGGTTGCCCAAAGTACCAAGAACTGAAAAAGCGAGTCCAGGCCCGCAAACAGCAGTCTGAAGGCGATAGGCGTCAGAAGAGTCGCTCGTTCACAAATTTTGTGGCACCCAACGTGTCCTTTGCCCAAATGGCAGCTGGACCGGGTCAAGCTCAAATAACATTAAACCAGCCAAAGGTAGCCCAAAAGGCACCAGAGGTGGATCTAGACTTAAAATCGATCCTTCTGTCTCTGCACGGAAAGATCGATAAGTTCCAGAAACAGTTAAATGAACAAGCGGCCCGAATTGACTTTATCTATTCGGAGTTGTTTGTGGGGTCTGGTGTGCCATAAATCTAATGGCTACGCTGGATGAGGGAAACTTAAAGATCCTTGCTGTGAATGTTAATTCACTAGTCAGGATCGAGAAAAGAACGTCACTTGCCAATTTGTTGAAAACCGAAAACCCGGATGTGCTTTTGGTTAGCGAAACTAAGCTAAATCAGAAGCACAAATTGGGATACAAAGACTATCATGTAATAAGAAGAGACCGGCCTCACTCCACTCAAGGAGGTGGGGTTGGAATCTTAATTCGAAAAGGCCTGCGCCATAGGGTTATATATAGCGGGGACGTGCGTAGGTTCCAGTTGTTGGAGGCATGCATCATATGCATTCCTCTCCATAGCCGGAGGAGAATGTATGTGGTGTCGCTTTACGCACCTGCTGCACCTCCACCAAACCAATTTATGACAGAGCTCGAGACACTTTTTCGTAGTCTGCAGCTGAACTCGGAGGAGAATTATTACTTCTTGGCCGGAGATATTAATGCCAAACATGCGGCATGGGGAAATGTTACTGCAAATCCCAGGGGCAACCAGTTTCACGACTGGTGGCGCCTCAATATGATTGAGTACAACCTCGAGTTATACGCGACGGATATCCCTTCTATCCCAAGAAGCGGTGCTTTCCTGGACTTGGCCTTAACGGACGCAAGACTTCAACTGACGAACATAGATCAAAACACGCGGAACTGCTTGCGTGCGTTTGAGTACGATAGTGACCACTACGGACTCGCCGCCGCAATACGGATCCCGAACGAGCAAACGCTGCTGGAGGAGTACGAAGCAGTGTGTTCATTCGATTATCGGAGGGCACAATGGTCGCGCTTCTCCAGATTTTTAAAGCGAGATATACGTTCGAGTGGGATCGACCCACCGACAAACAGTAACATGACAAATGATGACATTGATCGCCATTTATTGCAAATGAGCGACGCCATCAAACAAACTATGGAACGAACTATTCCTCGGGTAGGACGTTCCGACGACGACCAGACAGAAAAGTACAGAAACCCTACAATCGACGCACTATACCGACAGAAAAGTAGACTGCTCTCGAGGCTTAAACGGCTGTACAGGCAATTTATTGATCGCAACGACCCGGAGGTAAGGATGCTGAATTCAGAGATCCGAATCCTGAAACAGCTGATAAAAGAAAATTACAGAAAATCTGTAAGTCTGTATTGGGGCAATAAAATTCGGGCTATTAAAACCTGTAGTCCGAATATGTTCCCACAGATAAATAAGTTGTTCAGGAGGAAAGATCACAATGATATTCCTTGTGTTCGAATCTCCCAGACAGCAGAGAACAGACAGACAGTACTGACTGCTGGAATAAGTCCAGAAAGTGTCGCTTCAAACGACGATTTTTTCGTGGTCGAGGACCCACAGGAGAAAGTGGATTTGCTGGGCGCTTGTTTCGAGGCCGTGTATACGGTGAACAATCCTGTTCGCCGTAACCACGACATTGAGAATAGGGCTCTAGTGAGCCACTTTTATCTGCGCACCGAACTTGAGAATTGGCGATCTGAGAATAACGGATTCACCGTATTCACTGATGAAAACCATGCTAATGCAGTTGTCGCCAATGGCCGAGATGCATCGCACTTGTTCGTGTCGAAGGATGATCTTCTGTGCATCTTCGAGTCGCTAAAGAATAAAAAGTCGGCGGGGATGGATGGTGTCCCAAACGTCGTATTGAGACACCTGCCTTTGGAGGCTGTAGATATTTTCACCACGCTGTTTAACAATGCGCTGAATAATGCACATTATCCGGCGCATTGGAAGGTAGCTGTGGTACACCCTATCCCGAAAAAATGTAAAGATAGGACGAACCCTGCCAATCTCCGGTCAATTAGCTTGCTTCCGAATATTAGCAAGGTCTTTGAAAAAGTTGTCAATAGAGCCCTGTTAAAGTGGGTCGAGGACAATAACATAATTCCGGAAAACCAGTTTGGTTTCAGGGCGAGGCATGACACTATTCATGCCGCGTCGAAACTGGTTTCCGACATTCAGTGGAATAAATGCAAGAACCAATGCACGGGTGCTTGTCTGGTTGATTTTGAGAAGGCTTTCGACACCGTATGGTTAGAGGGACTTTTCTACAAGTTGATCAGGCGGGGGATGCACAAACCTTTGCTATATGTAATTTATAATATGCTTATGGGAAAGAAGTTCGTTGTCAAATGTGGCAACGTGACTTCGAGCAGAGTCTTTGAAATTAAAAACGGTTTACAGCAGGGGGCGGTCAATTCTCCGATCCTGTTTAACATTTACACGAGTGATCTGGTGGGTTCACTCAGACATGCTATAGCGTATGCCGACGATTTGGTGGCATACAGGTCAGGTCCTAAAATCGAGGTCATTAACATTCTTTTGCAGCGTGACTTCGATCAAATTAAGCGATATTGCGCTGACTGGAAGTTGAAAATCAACTTTCAGAAGACGGAAACAATCTTGTTCAGAACTCCATTGGCTGGGGCCTCTAGGGATACCAGAAAAAACTGGAAGAAATTGGCCATTATTGGACAAAATGGGCAGCCATTGGCGGTGAGAAGCGCAGTTAGATATCTAGGTATCTGGCTTGACCAGTATCTATATTTCGATAGACATATAGTTGCTTGTCTTGCTGGGGCCAAGAAGGCTTATGCTCTGACAAGGAGACTGTTTCATAGCAGTCAACTTGACTCCAGAGTGAAGGTCATTTGCTACTTGGCCCTTATAAGGCCGATAATCGCTTATGGTTGTCCATTATGGTTTAATATAGCGCCTAGCTATATGGAAAAGATTCGGGTTTTGGAGAGACAATGTCTTAGGACCTGTCTCCGGTTGTTCCGAACGCCTGAATCCAACTATATAAAATATTATCCCAACAAGGTCCTATACGATGGGGCTCAGTTGAATAGGATTGACAATTTCCTCATTAAGGTGACTCGAAGGCACGTTGCAAGGGCGATGGCCAGCGACAATAGTCTGATCTTTGGGGCTTACTACCCCAATGAAATGTACATAGAGAGTACGCTCCGGTCTGGCTTTATCCCGCCAGAGGCATTTATCCATATTGATGCAAAAGGGCTGGTACAGACGAGGGATGGTATCCCGGTATTATACCACCGCTACCGCAGTGCGAGAGATAAGCGGCTCATCCGCGGCGAGGACGTCGCCAATGCTCATGAGCTCCTCCGTTTTAGTACCGCAATAGCGGAGAGGGATAAATTCGATACAGAAAAGCAATTTGCCGAATTTTGGTGGCTTTTTGAGGGTGGAGGGTTCAACATGCCCTCCCAAGACGGTGCGTTACTCTAGGTAACATCCTCTTAGTTTGTAAGATAGATTAAGTTAGCTAGGGCGTTTCTGGGAGGGGCCGGGCTCGCCAACTTGTGGTGGTGCTTCCGGGAGGTGATTGATTCTGTAAGGCATCAGTCAGCTCACGGCGGCGCATGTGCACGTTGACGACTGCCAGGCGCTCGGAAAGCAATTGGGATTTTGACCACTTGTTTCGTAATGCAACGAGTGCTCAGAATCCTAATTATAGTTAGAATATGTTAAGTAGTTTAAGTAAGTAGAGTAGGTAGTTTGTAATTTGTTTTTTTATATAAAAATATAAAATTTGATAAAGATGCCGAGTTTTCTTAAAAATTTTCTCGATGAAAACATAATATGTAAGATTAGTTCGTAAAATAGTTTTTAGGCCGAAAGGCAATAATTATAAGATAGAGTTAAGTTTAGGGTGTCCGCATAAGGATCAATAATCTAGAATAAGTATCCTGTTAATTTTAAGTTAGATTTACTCATTTTTGTCTAGTATATAAGTTGATATAAGCTAATAATTAATAAAAATGAATTTAAAAGTAAAAGTAAAGTATGCTATGAAAATACATATCGGTTTTTGAAATCTGGGCTTGGAAAAATGGTTCGTCAAACTGAACTTTTAAAACTTTTTTAAAATTTGGGGAAAATATGCAAAAGTAACAATGGTTGCTTTTCAAGATACCGCATTGCATTTGTATTTGCCAAAAATACAGATGCCGCTTGTTCATTTTCCACTCTCCGTTTTCTTGGGTTATGGGACAGTCGGACTTGTATAAGAACATAGCCACATCACCATCTTTGATGTAAAATGGGCATTTTACTTCTACCGGAAATTCTCCACAGCAGTCGCATTTCCAAATGCCATCAGGAGAGCAAGCATAATATGACTTGTTTTGATCAATGACAAGCTCAGATTTCAATATCCGTAAGTTTGAATTTAAAATATACTTCAGCGCATTGGTTTCATGACGACATCCATATTTAATTGCTGGTGTATGCAGTTCCTTCTGTCCATAGCAAATTCTGCGTAAAAGGCAGAAAGAAACTTTTTCTAAATTTGTACGCGCAGCTTGCTTAAATATGGATGCCGTTATCCTTCCAATTCTAAGTTTATGCCAGTATCCACAACTGGATTGGCTTACTGAAACATTTTTTGCCAGTTCAATTTGTTCAGTATGTAACTTAAAATTAATTTTACTTCCGAGTTTCTTCAATTGCCCATAGTCGAGGAGATCGTTTTCAGTATTATATAAATTGGCCATATATATATGCCTTAAATGGTTAATTTCGACATCTGGGGCATTGAAGGAACTCGGAACAATAAGATCATTACAATCAGGAATACAGGCGGCCTTACACCCAGTACTTCTAAGTTTCTTTAAAAGGGTTACTACATCCGCATTTGTAGCTCGATAAGTCTCCTTCTTCGGAACTTGTCTTACATTTTTATTCCACTTTATTTGTTCACATGATACTTGCATTTTCGATTTACATGACGGCACTTTCCAGTATGCCCTAACGTCCGTAACCGAAACCTAAAGGAAAGCCAAATAAAAATAATTTTCAAACACATTCCAATTGTTTTAAATTTTATTTTTTATTATGTGTTTGTATTTTTTGTATTGTGTATGTAAATTGTAAATTTTGATTTTTGTAATATTTACGAGATTTTCCTCCTGGCAATTTGTCGCAATCGCGACTAATGCGAAAAGAGTTGCTGCAACGTGGCTACAGCATTCACCTAGTCCAGCAACACATGTGCAATGTCCTGTTTTAAAGCACCCTGATTGATCAACGGCCAACCAAACTTGCAGAGGAGGCAGGTTTAAAGCCTATGAGTGCAGAACCTGTGTATACAATTAGTTTATTAGTTTTACCATTGTAATGAAAGCCTTGCTTCTCCGCCTGCAACAATGGTGCCGTGCTTGGCCCATCTGTACTGAGCCAGGTCGTAGCGCTGCGGTAGCAAAAACCCAAAATCCAACAATGGTTTTTCCCATGTTGAGCGCCACCTGTAATGTCACAGCCCAGCTTACAGGCGACTAGGGCTCTGCCGAACCGAGACGCTGAAATGAGTGGGTGTCCGGCCGCTCGAGGCCAGGCATGACCGTCTCCCGCGCTAGCTCGCCGGTTTGAGTGGTTCTTGCCACGAGTCCGGACTGGGTTACCTTGTTTTTACATGCCTGGAAAACAAACAAAAAATATAATTCCTGTCACACGCTCACGACTGAGAAGGATAGTCGGGGTAACCTTGCGTGCAGCCTCCTGCGTTCCGAAAGTCGGAACAGATCTTCCTCACGGCCCGAAAAGTTGCCAAGCCCCATGTACACTTCAGCTGAAGTCAAGTTTATAATTCCCCAAGGATTGAGAATGAGGGGGTGGTGGGGAAGATAAGATGACGGATATCCCCAGAGCTGGCCCGCCCCATCGCACTAAGGTGCGAATACCATGGCCACCACGCCGCTCCATTAGTGATGACCCCGAATCCGAAAAGGAGTAACTAACTCCTCGCTTCGAGAAGGTTATTACTCCGGGTGCTCCTGCTTCAACTCCCCATTACCCCCTTACGACGATATGGACCCGACCCTGCTTCCCTTCCGATGATGGTCTTATTGCATCGTCACTCGGTTAAAAGAGTAAAGATAAGCACCAAAAGAAGCCACTACGAGTCTTTGCATTCCAACGTTATAAATTCTTTATTAATATTAATATCTCTTAAAACTAGCTAAACCGATTTATACACCGGTTGAAAACTTCATAGCTTCCAAATAGAAATACAAAAAAAAACTGCTTAAGCCTATACCAATGTATGATTAATTTCGTATAGGGCTAGAATCACTTATGTTTATATATTATTTAGGCATGCCGATACAGGTATGTATGTATGTATCGCACACGTACAGCTATACTATCGGAAGGCTAAAACTACTAGAACTTAACTATCCAATTCGCGATTGCCTATACGATAAATACGCAAACGTAAATCGGCGCTGAAATCTACCGAAATGTATTTCGGTGGATTTGTTCGCGGACCGGAGGGGTCTCGGAACGAAATACTCCAAAACGATACTTCAAATTCAACTTACAAGTACGTATGCTTAAAATAAATGAATCTAACTTAAGATTCTTAAACGCTACGGGTACAGACAATAGGGGTTCGAAAGTTCTTCGAAACGGTCGAACTCACTGGACGACTTTAAGGGTACGGGTACTTCGGGTCCCGCCTTAACGTTTTACAAACAATAGGAACTAACACGACGAGAAAACACAGACTTCAGTATACATATAATTGTCAGCAAAGATAATATATATATTAGTTTATAATCGCGAGAACTCAGCTAGTCGTTGAACTGATGATACCACCGATGTATGTATGTGTACCCGTACATCAATGTCGTTATAACAAACAAAAAAAGATCATATCCGTTGTTGGTAAAAGTATCTAGAGCGTGTGGATTGGAGACATACTACAGAACCGAGTAAGGATGCTTCGCTTGTGTGTGCGAACGAGAATACGTATCGAAAGGATAAAGTCCCAAGATTGGTTATACAAATATATTTAGGTAATATAAGTAAGTTAATATAGTGTTAAAACAGTGAATAATAAAAAAAACTTACATGAAGACTCCGCCGATGTGCGCACAAAGACTGCTTCTGATGATCTGCTGGAACTGGGATCAGGTAAAACATTTCTAAAAATTTACGTGTGCTAAATATGTTTATATATCCTTAGGGGAAAATGAATTGGTACGACGTAGAAATAATTATGTGCCTTTGCAGCTATCGTGCTGTAATACAATATCGAAGAGAACAGAAATCCCATCGCAGGATATGCGAGGACGAATGAGGGACGTGCTCTAGGATGAATATCCTGAAAACAGTCGATCAACTGGTTTGCTTAGTATTTACTTTATTAAAATGTGGTGTGAAACCAAAAAGGGGTCCCAAAAGGGGTCCTCTGAAAACAGAATGAAAACTAGTCGCGAACCGTGAGGTAGAACGTCGGTCAAGAGAACGTACACGCGCGCGGAAACTGACACACTGGTCAATAATTGACCTAATTGATCGCGACACGAACTCAAACCAAAAGAACGCAACTTAAAGAACTTAAAAGAACGATAACTTAAGTTAAATAGAAATACTCCTTGCTTAAAACGCTGAATTTGACACTCTTAAATACAAATTAAAGACAGTAGATAACGATAACTATCTGGTTGTAATATATTCTTCCACCGTTTTCACGTGGGTGTGGGAAGGGAGGTGGGTGAAGTGCTGCACGTTCTGACGGGTGCTTGGGCAGCGTACACGACGATGCAATATAAAGATGAAGATGGTGCTTGGCGATGGTGATGATGCAAATGCTGCTGTTACAGCTGGCAAAGCAGCTAACTGCTGGTGAGCGGAATTTACCGCGCTTTGTGCTGACACGCTGCGTGGAAAAAAATTAGGCATTAGAATCTGGTAAGCTAAATAATTACTGGGCGGTTGGAGACCAAAAAAGTTTCGCACGTGGCGTAGAGGATGCATTACCTGCGTGAGCATGCGCTCGATGCTTTCTCGGTAGTCTTTGCGATGTTCCCTCGACGAATTCGGTAATTTGACCAACCTTCGATCCGGGAGCGAGTCAAAGCACTGAGCCGACTGCTGCGACCGTCCGAGGAGGTATGCGCTGTCTCGTGACACGTCTCGGTGAGATATGCGAGCGTGCACGGTGGGACTATTTGTCCGAAGTCCGAAGCGTCCGCTTGCAATGAGCGGGGATTCAAATGTATGCCGCGATTGCCGCGTGGGTGATCGTCGTCGTGCGAGACTCTTTGACGGATATTTCTTCCTCGTCGATCTGGTGTCTCTCGACGTGGTTCTAATCTGAGTGGTGTATTTGAGCACCGTGGACCATGCCATGGACTATGCCTCCCGATGCCCTTGCGAAAGGAATATTCGGGGTTAATTATATACGCCGGTTCACATGTACTGGTACTTCATTTTGTCTTACCTTGTAATTGTTTTGAATAATGTTTTATTTCTTTCTTTGTGGATGATGTTCTCGTAATTGTATTATTATTTTTTTGTTTGTGTTTTACTTTTAGCATTTGCTAAATGATTTGAGGATTTGCTTGTGCAAATCCGACTAGCTAATTTCTTTTTCTTTTTTTCTTTCTATGGTGATCAATGTTCCACTCTTGGCTGACGAAATTAAAATGGTGGATTTTTGGAGTGCGTCAGTCAAATTGGCTGATGGATATTACTTCCCTGTCGCACTATCCTCTTCCCATCCTTGTTTAACTTTTCAGTAAAAGATAGAAGAAGGAAACCGCGTTGGCATGGCCGGGTGAACGAGTTCAGTTCGGGCATTTGACTTGCGAATTTTCTCATGAGGTGTGTTCGATTGTGAATCCATTCCTTTGGTAATGGGAACAGTGATTGTTTGCTGATTCCAGCAGCAGGGTTCGTTACACAACTTGAGGCTTTCGCGAGACTGTCGAGAGAAAAAATTAAGGCAACTATTACCTGCGAAAACATCTCGCCGCTCTATCGCTGAACTAGGTGTTGGTCGAGTCTCGTGCACAGCCTGAACTAGCTGGGCTATTTTGGGTGACCTGTCGTCTGAACGATTATATGTGTACTCAAGCCTATGTGTTCTATCTAAAGTTGGGTTTGTTTTTTTTTTTTTTTTTTTGGTTTTTCTTTTGTTGTCCTATTTTAAACCATAGGTGGTCGCTATTAAATTGTTAAAGAAAGTTGGGATGTTGGGACAATATTTGTATTGTATTGTAGGATGGGATCTGGGTGGGATTAGAAAATAGAAGATAGTAAACCGTCTGGGGTAGTTTACCGAACCTGATTCGTTATCGTCCAATATCTTTGGAGTGAACTAGACCTAAGTCGTTCCCTTGATCATCTGCCAATTGGTATAGGTTTCCCATGACCTTGGTGACTCGGGCTTTGATAAATTTTGGTCCGAATTTGGCGTTGTAACCTTTAGAAAAATTGCTAAGCGTATGGTTCCGCTTGTAAACGCAATCGCCTACCTTGAACGTTCTCGGGTTGCATCGAAGATTGTAACGTTTCTCATATTTGACGTGCACCTTAGCCAACGCGTCCTGGATAAAGGAGTGCACTATGTTCATTTTGTTAGCCTTCGGGATTACGTCGATCTCGGAGTTGTTCAAGCCTTCTAGCTCGCGCAATAAAGCGTATTCGCTTCCGTGCTCTATCATTCCCTGACCGAAAACTACTTCATATGGTGACATACCTATGGCTGCATGGACGGAGGACCGCAGTGAACTGCCTATGGGCATCCCATGTGGAATGGTCTGGGGTAATGTAGGCCCGTATCGCTGCTAGGATCGAGCGGTTGACCCGCTCGCTTGCGTTCGCTTGCGGCGAGTAGGCTGCTGCTTTGCAGTGTTTAATACCTAGTGCTGACGTGAAGGTAGCAAATTCCTTATTAACGAATTGTCGGCCGTTGTCAGTCAGCACTGACTCCGGGGTTCCGAATACCATGAAGATGTCTTCGTGTAGAAATTTAATTACTGCTTTAGACGTGGCTTTGCGCAACGCTTTGATAAACACAAACTTTGAGAACTGGTCTAAGCAAATGGCGATGTGGGAATTCCCACGGGTAGGGTCCTAAAAAGTCAACAAAAAGATGTTGGAATGATTGTTCGACGTGGAAAGCTTTTCCCATCTTGCCTCGCAAGGTGATGTTAGGGGCTTTAGTGGTTTTGCAGATCTCGCATCCGCTAATGAACTGATGTACCTGAGAAGCAATGTTTGGCCAGAAGAACTGTTTGCGCAATCTATCTAGGGTCTTGCATATACCTCCGTGCGAAGCTTTAGCAGGGCAGTGGGCCAACTTAATCAAAGGAAGGGTCAGCTCGCGTGGAACCCAGAGTTTCCAAGGGCTTACGTCCCGCATAGGGTTACCGGTGCTGCGGTGAGCCATCTTGTACACGTGATCGTTCTTAACCAGGAGGTCTGGCAATTGATCTTGGTTTTGGACGATGGTGTCCATAATCTGTCGGTATGGTTCCGAGGTAAAGCTCGGATCTGACAGGTCAATGTGCAAAACGTCTGTAACGTCGTTCGGCATGGAGTCGCCGGAATGGAGTGCGTCTATCTCGTGGACGCGGGATAAGGCGTCTGTCACGACGTTGAGGCTTCCTTTACGGTGCTCAATGTCGAAGGTGTACCCCTGGAGTTCTAGACTCTAGCGTGGTAGTCTTCCTTTGAGCTCTCGTTTGCTCATAAGCCACTGCAGGCTTGCGTGATCTGTGATTACTTTAAAATGATATCCTTCAATGTAGGCTCTGAATTTGGCGATTCCCATTATGGCTGCTAAACATTCTCGCTCCGTTACTGTGTAATTCCTCTGCGCTGAGTTTAATTTGTGCGAGTAATAGAATATTGGGCGCTCGTTCCCTTCCGAGTCGGTTTGGCTTAACACCGCTCCGATGCCGGTGGAACTGGCGTCGCAAGAAATCACAAACTGGCGCTGATAGTCTGGGTTAGCTAACATAGGAGCGCTGGACAGCATTTCCTTGATCGCATGGAATGAGGAGATGGCTCGATCGCTGAATTCGAATTTCTTTCCTTTCTTGAGGGTTCATTGATAACAACGTATCGTATACAAATTATTCTTATATTATTTAAGCTTTTATTTTATTGTATTAATACTTTGTTTTTCCCCTTTGCCCATTACTGTTGCCCTTCTTTCCTTTTGCGACTAACTTGAATTCCCTTCTTCTTCTGTTCTTACTATTGGATTATGAATGTCTTAAGCTCATCGTTTAGTGAACAATACAGTGTGACCGAAAAATCTACGTATACTATGGTAAATATTCTTTCTAAGTGTCGGGAGGGATTTCGGGTCTGTCATTTAAATGCGCGGAGCCTAAATGTTTGTAAGAAAGATTATTTGGAATATTTGTTTGCAAGTTCCTGTGTTGATGTTATCTGTGTTAGTGAATCCTGGTTTCAGAAGGATGTATGTGATACAACTTATAATATACCCAGCTACAACCTGTACAGAAATGATAAGCCATCAATTACAAGGGGTGGAGGTGTAGCAATTTATTGCAAAACCTCACTTAACTGTAAAATTGTCAGTAAGTCTCTCGATTTAGGTGTAGAATATATAATTGTTGCAATATGTGATGGAGTAAATAAATGTTTGGTGTCCTGTGTGTACAGCAATAACAGAAGCTGCTCTGTTGCTCCATTCTTTTCATCCCTCTCCAGTGTTTCTGCATTGTATGAGCACGTAATTGTTTGTGGTGATTTTAATGCAGATTTGCTTAAAAATGATTCCCGCTGCTTCCAGATCCGCGACTTAGTTTCCTCTGTGGGACTTCAAATAGTCAATACCATATATCCTACACGTTTTGCCAGAAACTGTACACCCAGTCTTCTTGATCTAGCTATTGTTTCTGATCCGTCCGTAGTTATTCTATTTGACCAATTATCCCTCGATTGTGTTTCTGATCATGACCTTATTTTTTGTACTTACAACATTAATTTTTCCCGCTCTGCTGTTCCTTTGTCTTTTACGTACAGAGATTTTCGTTCTGTTGATTTAAATGTACTTCAGCTTGCAACCTTGTCAGCCCCTTGGCATAGATGTCGCCTAAATGCAGATCCTGACCAAAAATTGAAGCAATTTCAAGCAATTATTTCAGAACTATTCAATCAATGTGTACCTATCGAAACAGTGAGTATACGTAACAGAAGCTGCCCTTGGTTTACAACTGACGTAATAAACTCACTCAAAGCTCGTAACAGACTGTACAGTAGATGGAAACATAGGCCAACAAATTCCAACTGGGCTTCATATAAAGTCGCACGAAATAACACAATTGATATCATACGTACTGCCAAGCGAAATTTCTATGCTGCAAAGTTGAATACTTCGCTACCCTCAAAAACACTGTGGAGTAACCTGCGTATGATTGGTGTTCCTGGCAGTAAAACTGATTCAAAATGTGACTTCAATCCAGACGAGTTAAATGAACATTTTCTTTGTGGTGTTGCTGAGGCGATTCATTTTCCATTAGATAGAAATCCTGACGTCGCAGTTCCAAGACTGGACGATTTTGAAGTGGTTACGGAAGATGATGTCCTTAAAAGCGTAGCTGAAATCAAGTCGAATGCTACTGGGGATGATGGCGTACCAATTCGTTTTATAAAATTAATTCTACCCCTAATCGTCTGCCACTTGACTCATGTCATTAACCATTGCATCACTACGTCCACCTTTCCCCAGTCTTGGAAGGTTGCCCGAGTTCTACCCATTGCAAAAAAGTCCAATCCAGTGTCTGTTGGAGACTTTAGACCCATCAGCATTTTACCATGTTTGTCAAAGGCTTTCGAGAAACTCATAGCTAAGCAGATTAACAAACACTTATCGCGTCATCAGCTATTAAGTCCTTATCAATCCGGCTTTAGAGCCCACCACAGTTGCTCTACGGCAATGGTTAGCATTATTGATGAAATAAGGTGTGAGTTTGACAGAGGATATATGACGTTTCTTTGTTTGCTTGATTTCTCGAAGGCCTTTGACATGGTTAATCATGAAGTCCTCTGCTGGAAACTCAAAAACATGTTTGGCCTCAGCGAAAGAGCCATTAAACTGGTTCGTAGTTTTCTTTCCGGTAGACTGCAACGTGTTTTTTCTGGTAACAGTTGCTCGATTTTAAAGCCCGTCAAACGAGGCGTACCACAGGGATCAATTTTGGGGCCGATTTTGTTCTGTATGTTTATTAATGATCTGCCGTCCATCTGTAAACATTCATCAGTTCATCTTTATGCTGACGATGTTCAGCTTTACTTGTCTCGTCCGTTAAACGAAATAAATGAACTGGCGTCTCGACTGAACGATGACTGTTCACTAATTCATCACTGGTCGGTTGCTAATGGCTTACGGCTGAATCCATCCAAGTCCAAGATCATCCCAATATCGAGTAAAGTTATGGAACTCAACCATCTTCCTGATCTTTGGCTCTCCGACAAGAAAATTGCATCCGTCGAATCGGTCACAAGTCTTGGATTTATTATAAATCGCAATTTGAGTGGCTATAATCACACCAACGTCATCATCAGTCGTATCTACGGCTGCCTTCGCAAGCTGTGGCAAACTGCAAGTTTTACTCCCATTGAAACTCGAAGAAAGCTAATTATTGCCCTAGTTTTACCCCTCATTACCTATGCTGAGGTGGTTTATTGTAAACTCGACTCATTGTCTCAGCGAAAGTTACAGGTAGCTTTTAACGACGCAGTG
This sequence comes from Portevinia maculata, assembly GCA_949715645.1. Classification (NCBI taxonomy): domain Eukaryota; kingdom Metazoa; phylum Arthropoda; class Insecta; order Diptera; family Syrphidae; genus Portevinia; species Portevinia maculata. The sequence continues at coordinate 187,191,357 of OX454526.1, forward strand.
CGGTACATATATGGCCTCCGTAGATACGACCACATCTCTGACCACTCCAGGGGACTCCTTGGCTGTACACTACAACAGTTCATCAATGCCAGGAACTGTATCTTCTTGCATAAAATTATTAATAATCGGTGTCCTCCCTATCTTTTTGACAGGCTCAATTTCGCTCGTTCTACAAGGACTTTCAATATTGTTTTACCATATTATCGGTACTTAAACTCATCACGTTTATTTTTCATTCACGCTGTAAGATTATGGAATTCATTGCCCTCTCAAATGAAAACTATAACTAACGCCACACATTTTAAAAGGGCAATCTTTTGTCATTTCACTACAACAACATAAAAATAATCCTCCATACTCTATCCTTACTTATTCTTCTTGTCAGTTACCATATTCTTGTCTTGTTAACCTACTTTCGTTTATTCCAACTACCTATATCCTTATTACCCTTCCATATGTTCGCCCAACTCTTAGGTTAAGTCTAAATTATTGTTCATAGTTTTAAGTTTTAAACATTGTCTATCTTCATATTTAAATTACGAAGTACTACAAAAGATTTTATCTTAATGTACACACCATATTAATTAAATAAATTGAAATTGAAATTGAAATTGTCCGAAAGGTCGCTTGACAAGGTTGAGAAATCTTTCACGAACCTCCGGTACCAACCCGCCATTCCCAAGAATCTGCGCACTTGCCGTGCAGAGTTGGGTACGGGGAAGTCTCGAATGGCTTGTACCTTGCAAGGATCGACTTTGAGGACTCCTCCTCCTACAATAAATCCTAAATATTTTAATTCGCGGTAGCAGAACTTCGACTTTTCCAAGTTAATGGTTAGGCCGGCGTCTCCTAATTTGCGGGCCACTCCGGTCAGAAGTTCGAGGTGCTCCTCGAATGTACTGGTGATAATGAGTAAGTCGTCTAAATATACAAAGACTTTCTGCCTCCATTCTGCCGGTATGACTAGATCCATTAGGCGACATAATCGCTGAGGCGCGTTACATAACCCGAAGGGCATTACCTTAAATTGGTAAAGCGGCCTTCCGGGTACAGTGAACGCTGTCTTCTCTTTGCTTTTCTCGTCGAGCGGAATCTGCCAGAAGGCATCCTTTAAATCGACGCTGGACATAAAGTATGTATCTGGTAGCCGGGCTAACAGCCCCTCGATGTTTTGAAGAGGGTATGCGTCCTTCTTCGTGACGCGGTTAAGTTCGCGTACGTCTAGGCACATGCGATGTTTATCGCCTTTCCTTACCAAAACAACTGGGGAGCTCCAAGCGCTCGGGCTGACCTCAATGACGTCCATGGCTATCATTCGATCCAGCTGCGCATAGAGGATCTCCTCTACCGCTGGTGAGACCGGGTAATGCCTCCTCTTGATCGGGGCTGCATCGCCTGTGTCGATGGCATGGGTCATTACGTGCGTACGTCCTAAGCCTAACTTGGCGAAGGAGGGAAACTGCTTTAGTGTCCTTTCGAGAAGCAAGTTTTCCTCGACAGAGAGGACGTGCTTCTGCGATAGGATCTCACTTTTGGGGATAGTATCCCCCGTCATATCTATACCTACAGCGATGGTACACATCTCTGTATAGTGAACTGCGGAACTATGTCGACTGGGTAAAATGTTCGGCGCTAGGTCATATTTCTTCCAGAAATCTACTCCGAGGATAGAGGTTGTGCAATGGAAGGTACTACGTATAAGGTAAGGTCTTCCGTCCTGTTCCCATAAGTTACTTTGGTGCGTACTACGCCAACGATCGATTGAGCTCGCCCATCTGCAGTCGTAACTGAAGAAGAGAACTTTTTCCACGGGATGTGTTTTACCTGAAGATGTTCCGCTCCTGCTCCGCCTAATACGCTTATACACGCCCCCGTATCTAGAAGGCCAGACCAAGTTTTGTCGAAGAGGGTCACGTCAGCGTAAGGACGCGGGTCTCCGTCAAGACGTGGGGTGGTTTGCAGGGTGGTGGCTGCGATTGCTGTTCGAGTCTTTCGCTTCCGGTGAAACATATTACGAATATTTTGGATTCTGGATGAAGGAAAGGTATTGCCGAATATGCGGCGTCTGACTGCTTGGTGGTCGGACCATCGCCGGTCGAACGATCTGAACGGTCGGTTGGTCTTGTCTGGGGTGATTGCCTTTGAACTAGCGTCCCTATCGCGAACTGGATTGCCTACTGAAGTGTCGTCGTGCGAGGACGCTCCATGACTTAGTTTCTCGGGTCGTCTGAGAATGGTGATCGGGATCGCTGGAGGATCGTCTAGTTCTCTATGGCCGGTCTGGAGTTTTTCGAACTGCCCTCCCCGGTACGAGGGTAGTTCGGTCTGGAGTTTTCCCGACATCGGGGACAGTTGCTGGTGAATATATTCTCGTATCCGCATCTTAAGCAGAAGGGTCGTTATGGCAGCTTCAGGCACTCAAACATTGTGTGACCTGGCTCTCTGCAGATCCAGCAGATCAGTGACGTGCGGTCTCGCTGGCGAAATGCGACGGCCTCTACGCCTGATTCCGCTAAGTTCGGGTCGAGCTCTGTGGACTCCGTGAGCTCGCTGACATTCCGACGAATGGGTGCTCCTGTCGAGAATCTGGGCTTCGAAACGGAGCTACCTTGAGAATCCACAAGGAAACGCTCTATGCTCCTACAGACAAAAACGAGCTCCGCTATGTCGGAGGTATTGAATGTTAGCAGATGTTGTCCTATCTGCCTCTTGACATTCCTATCTCAATCAGATCCCGATGGGCTTTCGGATGCTTCAGCCTGGCGTTAAGTGTCAGGATGCTTCCGTAATAAGAATCAAAGGACTCCTGATCGCCTTGGTGCCGGGCCGACATCTGTCTAAAAATATCGAAGTCGGTCTCCAAACTTCTGTACTGTTCTAATAGGGCCAGTCGTAGTGCTGCCCAAGAGGCGTGAGGATTTCTCTTAATCCATCCCCAAAACCATAACTTGGGTTGCCCACGCACAAGGTGGTGGAAATTATGGACTACGTCCGCCCATGTTGCATTACAAGACTCTCGCTGCCGATCTACTTGTAGCAAGAAGTCATCAATCGTCAGTTCCTCGTTATCGAACCACAAGTCCCATTTAGGGATGTTATGATAACGGGGGTACGTTATCACCTCCTGTGTAGAGTGATGCTCGCGAATCGGAAAGCGTAGGTGCTGTAAATGCGATAGAAGGACCCTGAGGGTGCTCCTCGCTGTCCCCTGGGGGATGCGTATCGCTAATAGGGAAGGGGCCTAGCCTCTCGGGTAGAGGTGCTGGTTCCGCCATTCCTGATAATTGAACGTCAGATATTGTTCCCGGGAGATCGCTGTTGCCTATTGGTCGACTTCCTTGGTCGATGCCTTGACCGAGACGGTTGGACTGAACAGGGCGTGTTGAAGACTATGACGTCACCATGGCACTAACCATCGGACACATCCCACGATTTTTTTTGTTTTTGTCGCTGCGTCGCAAGTTGACTTTGATTTGACCTCTAGACTTCGTTGACTTGTTGCACACACACACCACACAAACTCCTGCAATTTTGGTCCTTCCAAGCCAAGGAAGTCAACAGTGCAAGGATTTTAATAATTTTCAACAAAATACCAAGCAGCAAAATCCCAAAATTCCAGGAGTTTGTGTGGTGTTTGTGTGCAACAAGTCAACGAAGTCTAGAGGTCAAATCAAAGTCAACTTGCGACGCGGCGACAAAGATATATACCAAGTAAGTGCAATTTTCTTACTTTAATCGTTTGTTTAAAACTATATTTAAATAACAATAAAAAATTCAAATAAAAAAGTAATAAATTCAAATAAAAAATGGAACAGAAAGCCTTAGCAAGGTTAGAGAAAAAAATATTTAAAGATCAGGTCAATTTTAGCAAAACTACCAGTCAAGCCCATAGAACAGCCAATTATCTTGCGGGGCGCTTAGCATTGCTAGAACAGGATCTGACCACAGCTAAAACATTTCATCAGAAACTTCTAACGTCCATCGAAGAGGAGGATGCAGAAACCTACGAAAAGGCTGAAGAAATTTATGAAAGAATTTGTGAATTGTATGTAGTTTACCGTGGAGAAATGCTCGAAGCAGCAGCAAAATTAAAAGAAAGTGACAAAAAGGATATAAAAGCAGATGCATCAGGCGAAAGTCATGCTCACTCTTCCAAAGTGGACATCAAGCTGTCAAAAATCAATTTGCCATTTTTTTCCGGCACATATGAAACGTGGAGGTCATTTCACGACTTATTCGTCTCTCTTATCCATAATAATAGTGCGCTTTCTGAAATTCAAAAGTTGCATTACTTAAAATCAAGTGTGTTAGGAGAATCTCAGAAACTGTTAGCTCACCTTAGTATAGATAACGGCAACTACATCAAGGCCTGGACGATCCTTACTGATAGGTATGATCACCCACGAGTTTTGGTAAACACGCAGCTCAAGTGTTTATTCAATCAGGTTCCTATAAATCAAGAACGAGCAGAATCAATTAAACAGCTATTAGACACCACCACAGAAGTGCTTCATAGTTTAAAAAATTTGAATGTTCCGGTAGACGAATGGGATGTAATTTTAGTTTTTGTGTTGCTTCAAAAACTACCAAGTAAAACGCAACAACTTTGGGAGGAGCGTTTAGGCGCTAAGCAGAATCCAAAGGATTTGCCGACCTTTTCCGAATTTTCACAGTTTTTAGAAATGCGTTTTCGAACCTTGGAGGCGGTTAGTTCCCAACAAGCCAAGTCTACAACTGAGCCGCCAAAACAAACACTTCATAGAAGCAGTTTTCACTCGCAGGCTAATAATTCAAGGCTCTCTTGTCAAATTTGCAACAAGGGACAACATGCTATTCGCAAATGCAAACGATTTTTAAAAATGAGTACTGCCGATCGTTGGAAAATGGTTGATAGGATAGGCTCCTGTTCCAACTGTTTAGCATACAACCTCAATTCAGAGCAGTGTCCTAGTAGTTATAGATGCTACTATTGCCAACAACCCCATCACACTCTGTTACATGTAGCAACAAACACCTTTCAGCCTCAACAACATCTATCACCTCAGCAACCAACTACTTCAATCAACCAATCACCAGGACCTTCCACGTCAAACGATTCCTTAGCAGAACAAGGTGCTCAACAACAACGTCAAACTTTTATTAACTCCGGCATAAATGCAGACGCTCCAAATTTTCAGCCAGCCAATGCAAGTCAAGTAAATTCCACCGTCAATTCACTGCATGCAATTTCGCAAACACCGACGCAGGTTTTGCTGGCGACAGCGATTGTTAAAGTGAGGTCAGCTACAGGAGAAACGTTCACGTTGCGAGCCCTTTTGGATTCGGGTTCAGAGGCAACATTTATCACCGAGTCAGCTGTTCAACTTTTGCGCTTGAGGCCGAGACGCACTCATGTCGAGGTTTCTGGGTTAGGTATGGTCAGCAGTGGCACATGCAAAAGGGTGGTCGACGTCGTCGTCGCATCTCGACACACTGACTTCGAAACAGCTGTTCAGGCTTTCATTTACAAGTCGCTGTCTGGCCATATCCCGGCCGTAAGCTCCTAGTTAGTGACTGGAAGCACCTCGACGACTTGCTCTTAGCGGATCCAGCATTTTACAAGCCTGCCCAAGTCGACATCTTATTAGGCAGTGATGTTCTAGCTGACGTTTTGCTTCCTGATTTAGTTCGTTCGCAGGACAAAACTTTGCCCATTGCTCAGAACACAAAATTAGGGTGGATTTTGTTCGGGAAGGCACCACTTGAGCCCAGGCCCATTCACAGCTTTCTTTCGACCGGTAATATCGACGAACAACTTCGCAACTTCTGGGAAATGGAAGAGGCCCCATTCAAGGCTATAGAAACCATTGAGGATGTTGAATGTGAAGAACATTACCGGGGGAGGGTCAAGCAGTTGGCCGATGGTCATTACCAGGTAGCTCTTCCATTCAAAGGTAACGTACATCCAGTCTTGGGAAGGTCATATGAGGGCGCCATTCAGCGGTTTAGAAGTCTGGAGAACCGACTCGCAGCATATGTTCAACTACGCAACCAATATACGGCATGTCTGGACGAATATCTGAAATTGGATCATATGGTTGAAGTTGAATCTCCGGTTACTAGTCACTATATCTTACCTCATCACGCCGTGGTTAAGGAAGGTAGCTCCACCACTAAGATAAGAGTTGTTTTTGACGCGTCCTTCCGAACCGCAGACGGGAGCTCTCTAAATGATCACTTGATGACAGGACCGTCCTTACAACAAAACGTCATTGATGTCATTCTACGATGGAGATTTTATCGGTTTACGTTCTCAGCGGATATTGAGAAAATGTATCGGCAGATTTGGGTGACATTGGAGGATTCAAATTACCAATTAATACTTTGGCGTAAAGATCCTTCAGATCAGCTCAAGATCTTTCGACTCAAGACAGTCACGTTCGGAACAGCGGCAGCCCCGTATCTCGCCATACGAACCCTGATGGAGGTAGCCAAGCGGGCCGAACCGATGTATCCCAGAGCGGCAAAGATGATCCAGGATGAGATGTACGTAGACGATCTGTTTTCAGGTGCAGACACAATCCAGGAAGCTGAAGAGAAAAGTAACGAGGTTAAAAGGGTATTACTGGAAGCCGGGTTTAAGTTACGTAAGTGGACGTCGAACAGCACAGAGCTTCTGAAAGGAATACCCAGCGAAGATCGTGAATCCGCGTTCGCAGTGCCATTGGAGGGTTCGAACCAAGTCAAGACCTTAGGCATTCAATGGCTACCAGTCGAAGACCAGTTCTGCTTTAGATTCACTCCTCCGATTAACCCCCAGCCAACAAAACGATTCATAGTGTCGACGATTGCTCGGTTGTATGACACAATGGGTTGGATATCTCCTTGTGTCCTTCAGGCGAAATGCTTCATGCAGCAATTATGGATCCGAAAATTATCCTGGGACGAAGTAATTGACACGACCATTTTCCATGAGTGGACCACATTTTACGAGGATATGTCGGCGATCAACAACATCAGACTTCCACGATGGATCCAGATGCTAAGCACCTCGACCACAATCGAGTTTCACGGATTCAGCGATGCATCCGAGAAGGCTTATGGTGCCGCAGTCTACGTACGGTCAGCAGATGAGCAAGGAAAGGTGCACATGCACTTGGTCATTTCCAAATCAAAGGTCGCGCCTATGAACCCAGTAAGTCTTCCTCGGTTGGAACTTTGCGGTGCAGTTTTGCTTGCCAAGCTCTTCAATTACACAGCACAAACACTTCGGCGCGAAAATATTGTAATGCACGCTTGGACTGATTCGATGATCACCCTAGGTTGGATTCTTTCACCTGCGTCAAGATGGGAAACCTTCGTTCGAAATCGAGTTGGAGAGATCCAACGACTAACCCCGGGCAACATTTGGAAACACGTACCCACGCAACACAACCCAGCAGATTTGGCGTCACGAGGGGCTTCACCGTCCAAGTTGGTACAAGCGACTCTCTGGTGGAATGGGCCTTCGTTTCTGTTGTCCAATTGGAGTTTCGAAATTCCTGATCAGCCGTCGACTTTTACTACGGAAGAAGGGAAAGGATCGGTACATGTTCATCGTACTGAGGTATCAGAAGGGCTCATAACTTCACTTATAAAACGCTCTTCAAACTTAGGTCGTCTCATTAGAATAATAGGTTATTGCATGCGATTTACCCACAATGTTCGTAAGCCCCACGGTACCAGAGTCTCTGGTCCCTTATGTCCGGAGGAAACCAAAAAAGCGCATAACATAATTGCAAGATGCGCTCAACACGACATGTTTCCCGAGTGGATTTGCAGGGCCAGAGGCATGGGAGCTCTCAATCCTTTTATAGACGTCGAAGGAATTATCCGAGTTGGCGGAAGACTAAGGCACTCAGATATTCCTTACGATCAACAGCACCCCATCATTTTACTATCCGGACATCCTATCACAGAGATCGTCATACGGGATGCCCACGAGAGAACTCTCCAAGGTGGGATTCAACTGATGATCTGCTACCTTCGCATCAAATACTGGATAACCAACATGAAACGTTCGGTAAAGAAGCACCTGCACAGGTGCACAATTTGCTACAGGTTTCGGAGCAAGGCAGCTCAGCAGCTAATGGGCGAACTCCCATCTCCGAGAGTGACGAGGTCAAGGCCGTTCACTCATGTCGGAGTCGATTACGCTGGACCGCTTACAATCAAGGCCTGGAAAGGACGCGGTGCCAAATGCTACAAAGGCTACATTTGTATCTTTGTTTGCCTAGCCACTAAGGCGATCCATCTGGAAGCGGTCAATAATACCAGCATCAGTCAATAAGCTAGGTACCATTCATTCATCATATTCAAATTATCATCATATATACATATATCAATTCTACAAAAAAAATATACCAACAATTCATAATTCATTCAATCAACATAAACAACCATACAATACTAATTCAATCGCACCAAATTGCATGCAAACTAATTGATACCAATTGGCCGTACTACATTCGTACCAATTTACATACGACTCAGACTTCAACAAGTAGCACACCACGGCAACACTCACCCATCATAACAATCCGTTTTCTGTAAAACGACTCAAATAATTACTCAACAACCACATACAGTCCATCCAATTCGTCGAACAAAATTCGCATAACAGAAATACACACACACACTCACATGTCAATTGAAAAAACCAAAACAAAAAAAAAAAAACCAATAACAACTTTAAAAAAAAAATCGAATATTAATCGCAAGGAATACACTTTACACACACAACCATGTAGAACTCACCTGAATTGCACAAACGAGAAACGAAATATTAACATGAATTAATTACACTCCGCGCTACCAATATAACTTAAATCCACGAAAACAAAAACAAAAAAAACCAAATCGATCACCAGCACTCTTACATACAATGAAATGTATGTATGCACCGTATGTCTCTCGACGCTAATTCATGTACATTCATACTTTAACCATCAACAATTATTACCGGTGCAGTTGCCACTGGATAGATCGTCGCTTCGATGTAAACAAACAACATCGAATTTCGAACGGCCACAGCGGTAGGAAGAAACATAAGAGAAACGGGGTCGTGCGTAGAAACGCAGAAGAGCTAATTATTGCTGTTGTTCTTTTTTCTCTTTGTTGTGGTTTGTTTGTCTTCTGTTTATGTCTGGGTTTGGACAATGTAGTTTCATTATGTCAACAAGAATATTTAATAATCTGAATCTCTTTTCATGTACCGATCATGAGAGTTGCCAGCCGTCAAATAGGTGGACTTAAGGGAATTCAAGTAAATAGAAAACAGCACGAAACAAACCAGACCAGAAGGAATATTTCCATGTTCACCGGACAAGGAGCGCTCCCGGGCGGGGGAGAATGTTGGAGACTATGACGTCACCATGGCACTAACCATCGGACACATCCTACGAAATTATAACAGTGTCAAACTCAAGAAAAAACATATGTCAAAGTGTGGAATAAATAAAATTACTTATGTTTATAACGTGCTACAATTGAGTTGTATATTTATTATTCCGTTCTAACGTAATTTCGAGACAGTTTGCCCTTGAACTTGCTTTATTGTGACCGCCGATTTGGTTTAGCATTAACTGGATTTTCCAACAACTTGGATACCATACCATACCATTTGCTTTCAAGTCCAAGCGACCCTTCTGTGGAAATTTTTAGTTCTGAGCCGAACAGGGCGCTTGGACGGGATACTTTCTCGTCCTGAACCTCTCGTCGCTCGTCGTGGCTTCCACGAACTGTCGTGCCGTTCTGTACTGGAAGGATTTGACATGGAACGATTTAGTGCTCCACGGAAAACAAAAACAAGAATGACACCCTTGCTAAATCAAGGATGCGTACTCTATTCGGAAAGTCTTGCGGAAAGTAACTTGCGAGTTAAAAACTGCAAGAATGCAAGTCAGGTGAAATTATTGTCAGATTTGAAAGGGTTAGCAGGTAAACTGCTGAGAGTGCCGGTCCTTATTCAGGGTGACCGTCGCTCTCTCTGCCTCGAAAGCGGTGAGTGTATTCCCTCACAGAGGGTTTGCTAAATCTAGGTGCTTACTACTAAAAGAATCTTAAACTACTGATATGGATTCGAAAAAAAAGGAATAATACGGAAAAAGTTTTGAAATATATATGAATGTTTCTTTCCTGCTCTTAATCGAAAAGGGAAAAGAAAAATCGAAAAAAAAACTAAATATATGTGATTGTGGGTTTAAAAAGGTAAATGTTCTTATTGCTACTGGAAAAAAACTACTACTGCTACTATGTTATAACGTCGGGTGGAAGTGGTTATCGGGTCTCATCGGGGGATAATGGTCCTGGATCGGTAAGCGCGCGTCGGTGCCAAACTCACTCTGGCTCTGTGATACCCTGTAATACTAGGACGTCCATACGTAGTCAGGGTTAGAGAGGAGTCCATACATCAGACGAGTTAAGCAAGCCTCTTGCCTACTCCGGCTATGATACTCCGCCTCCTCTTCGAGGGCTCGCGTATGTTCACGACAATCCAGCATCTACATCAGACAAACGTAGAGAACAACTTCAATCCACGCTCCGGCTAGAGCTGGGATGTCTGTGAAAAGATCGACTCGATCCGCAAAGCGTATCGAATTGCGCCGCGGGGATTTGTGCACCCACGGCCCGCTCGAAGGAGATGCCGATGCATCCTTAACTATTGAAATATGCTAAGACTACTGTAATATGGCCCACGCTCGCGAGAGAATTTTCAGAGCGGGGTGGCCAGCCAATCTACTACCTCTTGCAGGGGAAAGAACTCAGCTTCCCACTCACTCACGCATAGCCTTCTCCGCTACCGCTCCGTTCCATCACTGACAGCTAAATGCCCAGTTACACACAAGGATCGGACAGGCCCCCGCTTACAGGCGGCTAGGGCTCTGCCGAACCGAGACGCTGAAATGAGTGGGTGTCTCGAGGCCAGGCATGACCCTCTCCCGCGCTAGCTCGCCGGTGGGAGTGGTTCTTGCCACGAGTCCGGACTGGGTTACCTTGTTTTTACATGCCTGGAAAACAAACCAAAAATATAATTCCTGTCACACGCTCACGACTGAGAAGGATAGTCGAGGTAACCTTGCGTGCAGCCTCCTGCGTTCCGAAAGTCGGAACAGATCTTCCTCACGGCCCGAAAAGTTGCCAAGCCCCATGTACACTTCAGCTGAAGTCAAGTTTATAATTCCCCAAGGATTGAGAATGAGGGGGTGGTGGGGAAGATAAGATGACGGATATCCCCAGAGCTGGCCCGCCCCATCGCACTAAGGTGCGAATACCATGGCCACCACGCCGCTCCATTGGTGATGACCCCGAATCCGAAAAGGAGTAACTAACTCCTCGCTTCGAGAACGTTATTACTTCGGGTGCTCCTGCTTCAACTCCCCATTACCCCCTTACGACGATATGGACCCGACCCTGCTTCCCTTCCGATGATGGTCTTATTGCATCGTTACTCGGTTAAAAGAGTAAAGTTAAGGACCAAAAGAAGCCACTACGAGTCTTTGCATTCCAACGTTATAAATTCTTTATTAATATTAATATCTGTTAAAACTAGCTAAACCGATTTATACACCGGTTGAAAACTTCATAGCTTCCAAATAGAAATACAAAAAAAAACTGCTTAAGCCTATACGAATGTATGATTAATTTCGTGTAGGGCTAGAATCACTTATGTTTATATATTATTTATGCATGCCGATACAGGTATCTATGTATCGCACACGTACAGCTATACTGTCGAAAGGCTAAAACTACTAGAACTTAACTATCCAATTCGCGATTGCCTATACGATAAATACGCAATCGTAAATCGGCGCTGAAATCTACCGAAATGTATTTCGGTGGATTTGTTCGCGGACCGGAGGGGTCTCGGAACGAAATACTCCAAAACGATACTTCAAATTCAACTTACAAGTACGTATGCTTAAAATAAATGAATCTACATAACTTAAGATTCTTAAACGCTACGGGTGCAGACAATAGGGGTTCGAAAGTTCTTCAAAACGGTCGAACTCACTGGACGACTTTAAGGGTACGGGTACTTCGGGTCCCGCCTTGACGTTTTACAAACAATAGGAACTAACACGACGAGAAAACACAGACTTCAGTATACATATAATTGTCGGCAAAGGTAATATATATATTAGTTTATAATCGCGAGAACTCAGCTAGTCGTTGAACTGATGATACCACCGATGTACGTATGTGTACCCGTACATCAATGTCGTTATAACAAACAAAAAAAGATCATATCCGTTGTTGGTAAAAGTATCTAGAGCGTGTAGATTGAAGACATACTACAGAACCGAGTAAGGATGCTTCGCTTGTGTGTGCGAACGTAGGTACGTGAGAATTAGAATGCGACTCTAAGAATACGTATCGAAAGGATAAAGTCCCAAGATTGGTTATACAAATATATTTAGGTAATATAAGTAAGTCAATATAGTGTTAAAACAGTGAATAATAAAAAAAACTTACATGAAGACTCCGCCGATGTGCGCACAAAGACTGCTTCTGATGATCTGCTGGAACTGGGATCAGGTAAAACATTTCTAAAAATTTACGTGTGCTAAATATGTTTATATATCCTTAGGGGAAAATGAATTGGTACGACGTAGAAATAATTATGTGCCTTTGCAGCTATCGTGCTGTAATACAATATCGAAGAGAACAGAAATCCCATCGCAGGATATGCGAGGACGAATGAGGGACGTGCTCTAGGATGAATATCCTGAAAACAGTCGATCAACTGGTTTGCTTAGTATTTACTTTATTAAAATGTGGTGTGAAACCAAAAAGGGGTCCCAAAAGGGGTCCTCTGAAAACAGAATGAAAACTAGTCGCGAACCGTGAGGTAGAACGTCGGTCAAGAGAACGTACACGCGCGCGGAAACTGACACACTGGTCAATAATTGACCTAATTGATCGCGACACGAACTCAAACCAAAAGAACGCAACTTAAAGAACTTAAAAGAACGATAACTTAAGTTAAATAGAAATACTCCTTGCTTAAAACGCTGAATTTGACACTCTTAAATACAAATTAAAGACAGTAGATAACGATAACTATCTGGTTGTAATATATTCTTCCACCGTTTTCACGTGGGTGTGGGAAGGGAGGTGGGTGAAGTGCTGCACGTTCTGACGGGTGCTTGGGCAGCGTACACGACGATGCAATATAAAGATGAAGATGGTGCTTGGCGATGGTGATGATGCAAATGCTGCTGTTACAGCTGGCAAAGCAGCTAACTGCTGGTGAGCGGAATTTACCGCGCTTTGTGCTGACACGCTGCGTGGAAAAAAATTAGGCATTAGAATCTGGTAAGCTAAATAATTACTGGGCGGTTGAAGACCAAAAAAGTTTCGCACGTGGCGTAGAGGATGCGACTGCTGCGACCGTCCGAGGAGGTATGCGCTGTCTCGTGACACGTCTCGGTGAGATATGCGAGCGTGCACGGTGGGACTATTTGTCCGAAGTCCGAAGCGTCCGCTTGCAATGAGCGGGGATTCAAATGTATGCCGCGATTGCCGCGTGGGTGATCGTCGTCGTGCGAGACTCTTTGACGGATATTTCTTCCTCGTCGATCTGGTGTCTCTCGACGTGGTTCTAATCTGAGTGGTGTATTTGAGCACCGTGGACCATGCCATGGACTATGCCTCCCGATGCCCTTGCGAAAGGAATATTCGGGGTTAATTATATACGCCGGTTCACATGTACTGGTACTTCATTTTGTCTTACCTTGTAATTGTTCTGAATAATGTTTTATTTCTTTCTTTGTGGATGATGTTCTCGTAATTGTATTATTATTTTTTTGTTTGTGTTTTACTTTTAGCATTTGCTAAATGATTTGAGGATTTGCTTGTGCAAATCCGACTAGCTAATTTCTTTTTCTTTTTTTCTTTCTATGGTGATCAATGTTCCACTCTTGGCTGACGAAATTAAAATGGTGGATTTTTGGAGTGCGTCAGTCAAATTGGCTGATGGATATTACTTCCCTATCGCACTATCCTCTTCCCATCCTTGTTTTACTTTTCAGTAAAAGATGGAAGAAGGAAACCGCGTTGACATGGCCGGATGAACGAGTTCAGTTCGGGCATTTGACTTGCGAATTTTCTCATGAGGTGTGTTCGATTGTGAATCCATTCCTTTGGGAATGGGGACAGTGATCGTTTGCTGATTCTAGCAGCAGGGTTTGTTACACCATTTACACTTTACAAATGTTTAAATAAGTGCGCGAGTAATATGTTCCGTCTTATATACGGATAAATGGACTACAAAATTTATAGATATAGATACAAGAATAGAAGCAGTAACGAGATTTAGACTCACCTTTGACAAAACCAGAAATGTAGTGCCTTGCCAACAGCCAGCCAGCGTTTGCACCCATCCAGCTGCATACATCTTATCTGCGCCCAATGCCTTCACTGCTTCCAATTTTGCATCGGTGATAGTGTTCTTGGAATGCAGTAGGTATTGAATAACTTTAATATAGTCCATATTAATTGGCAAACACTGCTCCGAATATTTTAAAATATACGGATCTGTGTTTGCAAACAAAGAAAACTTTGCGAAATAGTTATTTCTGTTTACTGCATCCAGTTTTTTTGCGTAAGATGATAGCTCCAAATTTGTAATTATGTTTTCTGCAAATAAATCGAGAAACTATTGATTATTAATAAAAAAAAACTTACTTTTGTTTGCTGATTCCTAGTATTTTCCCGCCTATTACTGCTAAAAGATTTTGTTTGTTTACCCTCCATTTTGTTGTTGTTTTTCGATTTGGCATCGATTTGGTATATGTCAAAAAAGTGTGACTCTCTATTGTGCTTATTATTCTGCACGTCGTTGTATCTGACATTTCGCAAATTGTATTAAACTTTCATTATTTTTTTTCGACGGTAGTGACCGCAATTCATTTAACTTATTAGATACAGTTTTGAGTCGCGAAAAAGTGTAACAATTTTTATTTTCTAGGAACTGCACACTGTGCCCATATGCACGAACCTATCCCACAAGATCCGCCTTCGTTGGTTGAGGCTCGCAATATAATAAGAGCTTATCTAAGAACATTGCTCGAGTAGTTTAAGAATTGCATTTTGCTATATTTAACTCAATATTCCTTCTAAGTAATTTTGGTTGGAAAGAATTGCCGCTAAAGTTGTAGGTAGTAAATACTTGATTTTATATTAGTTTTTCATTGATTCACATATTTACTATTGCTGGTAATTGTTGGTCTTAGATCAGACTTATCTTCTACTAATCTAAAGGGCTATAGTTTACACAACCAGAGTCGATAGCAGCAACTGAACGTAGAAAAGTTGACTACAAATTATATACAATTATTATTAACATTAACTACTAGATTTTATTTTAAGTTTATTTGGGCTATTCAACAAATGTTAAAGGCTCTAGTGCTGGTAGACGGCCTTCAGCCAAATCATATATACTAAGAAACTAAGAAAATTGTAAACAATATATTTTTTATGAAATAAATAGTCACTTACTACTACTACTACTACTACTTAAAGGCTCTAGTGTCCTAGAGAGTAAATAAAAGAATAGTATTATTAATCTGAAAAAAACGAAAAAAAAACTATTGTATTTTTCTTGTTGTATTTTTGTCGCTTAGTTCACTACAAGTGGATTTCTTATCATTCATCTTGATAGGTGAAAATATCCTTACTTTTTGGATTCAATATTGATATAGCTCTCGTTCCCTCTTTACAAAAGAAAACCAATGAAATAGCTCAAAATAATAAACAAAAGCAGATTCAAGTAAATTAAAACTTTATTTATCTACAATCTGATCGGGATTTCTCAAAATCGGTTGTTTACATTTTACGTTCCTCCTCTGATTTCATATATTTGCCTTAATAGATGAAGTAACTCCTAATTTTTGCAAATTTTCAATCGACGTCGGATCATCTGTCCCATTTACTGTATTAACTTCGAGTGCAGACTGCCAGCAGCAGCCCGTATTTTCATAGATAAAATCCAAGATGGTCTACAAAGAAATATACAATTAAAAAACTTATTTTTACTATACATCTCATGCTGGATTACCTCATCTGTTTCATTGTAGAACATAAATGCCAACGCTTTAGACACAACTTCTAGAATTACTGAAGTGTTTTCATCAAAACCAAAACGTAAGAGAAATAAAATCTTTGCTTGGCAGTTCAAGAACACTGTCGTACAATCCTTGATTGTAAATGATTAGAATTTCACCAATAACAGAAAAAGCTCAGACTCTCTGTTGAATTACATTGAGCAACATCAATCTAGTATATTTTTGTTTACAGTGCAAGTCGTTCCTGTAATGTGTATCCCGGTCTAGTCTAAGAGCCCGCAGTAAATTTTGGACGTGAGAGGCAACCGGATGAATTTTGCGTAAATATATAGCTCTGATGTCCATGATTGCAAATTGGGCCGTCTGGCAGCACGAATGGCAGCTGAGGGGTGTAACGGCATGTTAAAAAACCGTTATAATGCAAAATAGGAATAATTGGTGCAACCACTTGAATTTGGTGGCAAATAATAGAGTACGAATACCTCAGTACAAACATATGTATCCAAGGCGTTTTAGGTGCCCTGCCAGACGCGGCGGAATTGCGTTAAAAATTACAATTTTGAATAATTAATGCAACCGCACCAATTTCTCCTAAAACGTAGGATATTACAATACGAATACAAATATGAAGGTCCAAGACGTTTTGGATGTCGCCAAAGGCTTGCCAG
Source organism: Portevinia maculata (assembly GCA_949715645.1). Lineage (NCBI taxonomy): Eukaryota > Metazoa > Arthropoda > Insecta > Diptera > Syrphidae > Portevinia > Portevinia maculata. The sequence goes on from OX454526.1 coordinate 187,208,110, forward strand.
ACGAAGTCGAAATATTAACAAAAAGCCAATTTGGAATAATTGATGCAACCACTTAATTTTTGTTTTAGAATTTAGAGAAAAATGCCTTGATAGCAAATATATAAGTCCAAGACGTTTTACTTGTCGCCAAGTCCTTGCCAGACGTATTCAAAGGATCGAGATCCGCTGAAAATACCCTATTTATTCAAAAAACTTGCAACTCAACCTTGAAAAATTGACGCAACCACACAAAATCTTTCCTACATATAGAATGAAACATCACAAACCAAACTGCATAAGTCCAAGACCCTGTCGGGTTGGTTACCCACCAGGCGCGTCCCCAGGTGGTGGATAGGGGGACCTCGGTACGATACGTTCGTGATCCGAGGTTTTAGAGTCATAGCGGCGTTTTATACACCGTCAAAGAAAGCTCTATCGCGAACCAAACCAAAAAACAAGTATGCAGGAACAACTTAATGATTCAAATACTCCAGGTGGTACTCGCATGGGCGAAAATCCACCCGTGGTCTTTTCGACCACGGTCGGGGCACGGATTCTGGAGGCCCCAACCGACATACATATACCCCCCGCCTGTACAGGCGTTGACCTTCGAGTTGCGAAAAGGTTTGCTTCCGAAGATTCCTGCAGCTCTATCTCCGACACGTTCGGTAGACTGGGCTGGAAACATAAAGAAAGTGGCGGAGAGGTTCAACCTGATACGCTTAATCTTCAGACCAATAGACAGACAGCCGATAGGTGTGATGCTGCCGACGAGGCCTGCGAAACCGAACAGGTGAAACGGGCCACAGAGGCGGCGTCCACTGGTCAGCGTCCATCTAAGAGCCAGCGAAAGAGGAAAAGGAGAAAGGCGGCTATCGTGCGGCGCGAAGAAACTGCACCGCCAGTTGAAGGCGCAAGCGCTGAGAACTGCCCTTCCCCGGCGGCGACGGAAAAGAGATGCAGGTCGGCAGAGGTTACCCCAACCGAAACCAGCCAGCTGACTGTAACCAACGCTGCCTCCCCTTCCAATAGCTCGAACAGGAACAAACGGAGGAAGAAGACCTCAAGCACTCCTGTCGGTGGAACTGCGCGTGCACCTTCTGCGTGCCCTTCCACTAGTATGACTGATGTATTTCCAATGATTGGATTTACTCAGATTAACCTTCAACACTCCAAGGCTGCTACTGCACTCATCAGTAAAAAGCTTTCTGTGTTGAATACAAAAGCCAACATAATATCCATACAGGAGCCATGGGTGTGGAAAAATCGCATCTGTGGCCTTGGAGGTGTCCGTGGCACTACGATACTCTGTGACGAGCGGTCCGAGAGACCAAGGGCTTGTCTTGCTGTGTCGAACCTTTTCTCAGCGACTAAGCTTGGACAATTTTGTGGCCAAGATTTGGTTGCTGCAGCCATTAGCTACGAAACAAATGGAAATTGGAAGACCTTCATCGTGGCGTCAGCTTATCTCCCCTATGATTCGGTAGTGCCTCCACCACCGAGGGCAATTGCTGAACTCATTGACTATTGCGACACCAGGAAGATGGGCCTAGTTATATGCTGTGATGCCAATGCTCAAAACACTGTTTGGGGCAGCAGCAAATGCAACATGCGAGGAAACCATCTCCTGGATTTCATTCTATCATCTGATCTTACTATCAACAATGTTGGCTCGCAACCAACTTTTGTGACGTCAAGAAGACAGGAAGTGATCGACCTAACTTTATCAAATAGATACTTTAAGGCGGTTACTAACTGGAGGGTCTCTTCGGAGGTGTCCCTCTCAGACCATAGATATATCGAATTCCAAATCGAATGCGAAGCCATAACTTTGCAGGAGAGGAGGAATCCGAGAAAAACCAACTGGATACGCTTCAGGGAGGAATTAGGGAAAACTCTCAAAACTCCAACCAAACTCAGGACGAGACAAAAGGTAGAGGAAGCTGTTCAAGACCTGAATAGTGCCATTACTAGCTGTTTTGAACTGACGTGCCCAGTAAGCAAACCCCCTGGCAGAACACCGGTTTCCTGGTGGAGCTCGGAACTGCAAAGAATTCGTAGAGAAACTAGAAAGCTTCTAAATAGGTCACTCAAGACTGATTTGGAGACAGACTGGAATCTCTACCGATCGAAGCAGAAGGAATATAAGAGGCTAATTCGGGTATCGAAAAGTGCTTCTTATAAGAATTTCTGCGAAAAGATTGAAAAGCTGGGTGAAACTAGTAGGTTGGTTAAAGTTCTGAAAAAGGGCAAACCAGCCAAACTGGACTCACTTAGAAAACTTGATGGCACCTTCACTGAGACGAAAGCGGAAACTCTTAGTTATCTGCTGGAGTCTCACTTTCCGGGTAACCAGATTACAATTGGTTCACAACCAGGCCCGATTACCGAGACTATGAGTGAGCCAAGACAAACAACTCGGCGTAGCTGGTATATTGCGAAGGCCGTGGTGACGGACGAGGCCATTAAATACGCATTTGCGTCTTTTGACGGCTTCAAGTCGCCTGGTACGGACGGAATATACCCAGCCATGCTGCAACAATGTACAAACCAGCTGCTACCGACTATGAAGAAAATCTTCACCGCTGTCCTAGCACTGGCATACATTCCAACACCCTGGCGTACAGTTAGAGTGGCATTCATACCAAAAATTGGCAGAAGTGACTACTCGCTCGCCAAGAGCTTCAGACCAATCAGTCTGACTTCTTTCTTGCTGAAAAGCTTGGAAAGCCTGGTCGAGCTTCACGTGCGCAAAGGTGCTTTGCGATTGCACCCACTATCTCCGATGCAACATGCCTATCAACGCGGAAAATCCTGCGAGACTGCGCTCCAAAATCTAGTTGGTAGAATTGAAGGCGCGCTTGACAGAAAAGAATACGCGATGGGCATTTTCATCGATATTGAGGGTGCTTTTGACAATGCGACTTTTGATAGCATGTGCAGCTCCGCCAGACAACACGGAGTAGACGAACCATTGGTGTTGTGGATTAAAGCAATGCTAATGAATAGAACGTTGGTTGCGGATGCGGATTGTGGCCGCTATGTTATGGCGGGGGTAAACAGAGGCTGCCCGCAAGGCGGCGTCATGTCTCCACTGCTGTGGTGTATGCTGGTCGACTCTCTGTTGAACGCACTCAACAGTTCTAATATTTACGCTCAGGCGTACGCGGATGATGTTGCCGTGCTTTCTGTTGGATCATGCCTAGCGACTGTATGCGCCAAGGCGCAGGCGGCCCTTGACGTGATCGACGAATGGTGCACTAGGAATGGGCTCTCGGTCAATCCTCTTAAAACTGAGGTTGTTCTCTTTACGAGAAGGAGGAAGCTGGTCGGGTTGACTCAGCCAGTGCTAAAAGGCGTCACAATCCAACTCTCCAATGAAGCAAAGTATCTGGGAGTCATCCTGGATAGCAAACTTCTTTGGTCCAAACATGTTGAGCTGAAGACTGCCAAGGCGCTGTCTATTTTCTGGCAGTGCAAAGGCATTTTCGGCAAGACATGGGGCTTATCACCGAAAAGAGTCCTATGGATTTATACGGCTATGATAAGACCATTTATAGCATACGCATCGGTTGTTTGGTGGAATAAGCTTTCACGTAAATACGTCACTGCTGCTTTTGCCAAACTCCAAAGGCAGGTATGTCTCGGCTGCACGGGGGCCTTCCCCAGCACGCCTGGCTCCGGCCTAGATGCACTATTGAACCTTCCGCCCCTTGATGTTTACATCATGGGCTGTACAATCAAGGCTATCTCACGTCTTACAAGAGGTGGCTTTTGGTATAACTCGCACTGGAGTTTTGATGAACTTGCCCAACGGTTGTCCTTCGACTCCTGTCTTATGGATATGCCGTCTGATGCGATGACACCGGAACTTCGGCTAAAGCGCAAATACGAGGTCGACTTTCCTCGCGTCCAGGACTGGCTCTGGCCGGACTCTGAACCTGGAAGGGAATGCAGTCGAATCTTTACGGATGGCTCCAAAACCGATCAAGGATCTGGTGCTGGTGTCTTCGTGGAGAGCGATAGCGTTAGACTTTTCTTTCCGTTAGGCAAACATGCGTCAGTCTTCCAAACAGAGACTTATGCTATCCTAATGGCCATGGACTATGTTACGAGGAACAGGTGGAGGGGGCGAAGTATCTGCGTCTGTAGCGACAGTCAGGCTGCGCTTAAGGCCTTACTCAAACCCTTAACTACCTCCAAAATAGTACGAGAATGCAAGATATCTCTGAATTCGGTCGGAAGGCTGAATTCACTTAAACTTGTCTGGGTCCCGGGTCATAACGGGATCACGGGAAATGAGATCTCCGATGAACTTGCTAGACAAGGCTCAGAGGGGGACCTCTCAGGACCTAAACCAGCGATCTGTCTGCCTGCGTCCTCGGTCAGGGCTTCCATTGACGGTTGGGTTTCCTATGAACACAATCGCCGTTGGCATGACTCTCCAGGGTGCAGACAGACTAAGCAAATGCTCCCCGACGTCTGTGGGAAATCCGCGGCATTCTTGTTGTCTCTCAACAGAAAAGACTGCAGACAGACTACTGGCGTTCTTACGGGACACTACGCTTTTGCCAAACACCTTAAGGTGCTAGGCCTAAGCGACACCACCAACTGCGAAGCCTGTGGAGAAAGCGACGACACTGCGGAACATTTCGTCTGTGATTGTCCTGCTTTTGCTCGTATCAGGTGGCAGGTATTTGGTGCGGATATGGTGAGTGCTGTAAACCTAAGCTCCTTATCATTGAAGCGCCTTCTCGTTTTTCTTAGAAAAACGAGTAAATTCCCACAGTAAAATGTGGTGTGTCTGCCTGGCAGTACAATGGACCAGTATTGAGTCTGAGTGCTCCAGTGCAGAAAGTTTCACACATCCCGAAAAAAAAAAAAAAAAAAAAAAAAAAAAAAAAAAAAAAAAAAAAAAAAAAAAAAAAAAAAAGTCCAAGACGTTTTCCTTGTCGCCAAGTCCTTGCCAGACGCATTCAAAGGATCGAGATCCGCTGAAAATACCCTACAAAAAAACTTGCAACTCAACCTTGCAAAATTGACGCAACCTTGCATAAGTCCAAGACGCTTCACTTGTCGCCAAGTCCTTGCCAGACGCTTTCCAAGGGTTGTTTTTGTGATAATTTTTGTTTCCGTTTTATAGCGAAAAACTCCAGCAATCCTGGATCTAAAAGCAACTCATATCTACAATTGATCAGTGCATGGGTTTAGATCACTTACCTATAGACTTTAATAATTTTTCCCACACTGTTAGAATTTCTTCCTCCTTCATTTTAGCCAGAAGTTTAAGATTATTGTTGTGCAACTTGAATCAACTAATGCTTTTGCTGCAAGTTTATAATTTATGAGACTTCAGCAATTGAATGCAAATATTCAAAGCTTACCCTACACGAGGTCCTCTCAACCTTCGGAAAAGGAATTTCGCAACATCATTTAGAGTTTCTTTCGGTGTGGTTAAGTTTTTTCTACGATTTCGCCGACTATGATATTTGCTCCTGAGCTCCAGTTGATTGTTGATTTATTGTTGGACTATTACCACAGACTACCTATACTATAATAATAGTAAATGTCCTGATGGAGCGGTTTCAGTAATCAGGAGTAAACAGGAACTTTGTATAACTAAAGAATAGAAATAATTATTTACTATCAGACTTTTTCAGAGAAAAAATACTTACTTTATTATTGCCATATCGCTGGAAATGCATTGCGTGAAAAGTAGGTCACCAGCTAGCTTGTCATGGTTGGTTTTCCCTGTGTGAATTATGCTGTGAAAAATTAAATTACATGAAAAGAAAGATATCAAAATAAATATACTTACACAATTTGTTTTACAATGTAGTCCATCCTATTGCACGGTTGACCCTCGTCCGGTGAATGTTCATAGCTATATCCATGGAATTCAATTCGACTGACAAATAACTGCAGAAATAAATTTATCTAACAGTTTGTACACTTTAGAGTTTCTTACTTGAATCGTCTTATCGAACCGTCGATTACCACCGCACTTCTTGAATACACAGCCAAGAATTAATTACTATAACTTTTTTTTCCATTTGCACTTGGATCGTAACATCCAATGAGATGGTGAATAGTGATTTTTGGCTCTCCTCTACCAACTCTTGGTTTCATTTTACGGCTGGTAACTCCTTGTTCAATGTACCAATGGCGGGGTTTCAGTGCTTGAGAGCAAACAGGAACTTTGTAGAAGTAAAAATAGAAATGATTATTTACTATTATTTATGATTATTTATTATCAGTGCTTTTCAGATGGAAAATACTTACTTATCATAATCGAACTCATATTGAAGAGCCATTTAGACAAAACTGTCGGGACTGAGTTTCTGCTGCTTAAGAAAGCCTTTGTAATATCTCTGGAATTGCATTGCATGCATATCCAGGTCATCAGCTAGCTTGTCAAGTTTGGTTTTTGCTGTTTCAATGTGCTTGTCCACAGCTGGAGAGGAGTTTACAGGTCGTAACTATTTAAAAGAGAAAAATTAAATTACACAAAAAGAAAGATATGAAAATAAATCAATATTCCTTCTAAGTAATTTTGGTTGGAAAGAATTGCCGCTAAAGTTGTAGGTAGTAAATACTTGATTTTATATTAGTTTTTCATTGATTCACATATTTACTATTGCTGGTAATTGTTGGTCTTAGATCAGACTTATCTTCTACTAATCTAAAGGGCTATAGTTTACACAACCAGAGTCGATAGCAGCAACTGAACGTAGAAAAGTTGACTACAAATTATATACAATTATTATTAACATTAACTACTAGATTTTATTTTAAGTTTATTTGGGCTATTCAACAAATGTTAAAGGCTCTAGTGCTGGTAGACGGCCTTCAGCCAAACCATATATACTAAGAAACTAAGAAAATTGTAAACAACAGTTTGTACACTTTAGAGTTTCTTACTTGAATCGTCTTATCGAACCGTCGATTACCACCGCACTTCTTGAATACACAGCCAAGAATTAATTACTATAACTTTTTTTTCCATTTGCACTTGGATCGTAACATCCAATGAGATGGTGAATAGTGATTTTTGGCTCTCCTCTACCAACTCTTGGTTTCATTTTACGGCTGGTAACTCCTTGTTCAATGTACCAATGGCGGGGTTTCAGTGCTTGAGAGCAAACAGGAACTTTGTAGAAGTAAAAATAGAAATGATTATTTACTATTATTTATGATTATTTATTATCAGTGCTTTTCAGATGGAAAATACTTACTTATCATAATCGAACTCATATTGAAGAGCCATTTAGACAAAACGGTCGGGACTGAGTTTCTGCTGCTTAAGAAAGCCTTTGTAATATCTCTGGAATTGCATTGCATGCATATCCAGGTCATCAGCTAGCTTGTCAAGTTTGGTTTTTGCTGTTTCAATGTGCTTGTCCACAGCTGGAGAGGAGTTTACAGGTCGTAACTATTTAAAAGAGAAAAATTAAATTACACAAAAAGAAAGATATGAAAATAAATACTTACCTACACAATTTGTTTTACAATGTAGTCCATCATGATAGTCTAAGAGCCGACAGCATATTTTGGGAGTGGAGGTATAACCAAAATTCATTTACTTGTTTGTAAAGGTACTAGCATCGTGATATCAAATGCAGTCGTCTGGCAGGGTTTTTTTTTCTCCGGGGCTGAGGGCGGGGGTTTGAAAACGCTGATTTTTCGGATTTTTGTGTCAAGGGTATAACCATTTTTAAATATACACAAATTATGGAGAACTATGCACTAATTAAGAATTTTTGGGTCCCAGACGTTTTAAGTGTCGCATTCGCCCCGCCAGACGCCCCCCAGAAGGGGCAAAAAACCACTTTTTGATGTCAGAGGTATAACCAAAAAAAATTACATCAAAAAATCAGGAAAAATCCCCTCATTACAAAAAAGTAGGTGCCAGACGTTTTAAGTGTCGCATTCACCCCGCCAGACGCCCCCCAAAAAGGGGCAAAAAATCATTTTTTGGTATCGAGGTATAACCAAAAAAAAATTACATCAAAAAATCAGGAACAATCCCCTCATTACAAAAAAGTAGGTGCCAGAAGTTTTAAGTGTCGCATTCGCCCCGCCAGACGCCCCCCAAAAAGGGGCAAAAAATCATTTTTTGGTGTCGAGGTATAACCAAAAAAAAAATTACATCAAAAAATCAGGAAAAATCCCCTCATTACAAAAAAGTAAGTGCCAGACATTTAAATTGTCGCATTCGTCCCGCCAAACGCCCCCCAAAAAAGGGCAAAAAATCATTTTTTGCTGTCGAGGTATAACCAAAAAAAAATTACATCAAAAAATCAGGAAAAATCCCCTCATTACAAAAAAGTAGGTGCCAGACGTTTTAAGTGTCGCATTCGCCCCGCCAGACGCCCCCCAAAAGGGCCAAAAAATCATTTTTTGTTGTCGAGGTATAACCTAAGATGGCGGTCCCCTAGCTTCCTCGCTCTTACTTGCTCCTGGCAACTAGATGGAGCCAAGATAGATTCGATCAGGTCTGCGTTGCCAACACTATGATAAATTAGTTTATGAATCTGTGATAATAAATTCAAGTTTTTGGTACGACAAAACATGTTTAGCAAAAGATGTGTAAAAGTTAACGCTGTTTCTTAAGTGACAAGATGATTTAACAAATAAATAGTGAATACATGTGGAGCATTTGGAATTTTGATAATAATATTCAATTTAACATAACTTCAAAACAGCTTAAGCTGACTTATGCAATCACACTTTGAAGCGTCGTGTTGAAAGATAAATGTGGTTGAAAATTAGGAAAGAAATGAAATAAAAATGACAAAACTTCTTTTAACAAATTTATGGTTATTTTTTGCCGATCCTTTCACATTACCACAAGAATAATTCAAAAGAAATAAATTTTAAAACAGCTTATATTGAAACAGCCGCATTGAAAGACACATCAAGAGTAATAATAGGAAATCAGTAAACCCTACAAAACTGCATTCTACTTCAATTTTCAAATGGTACTCGTAAAACCAAAACCTTGATTAACCTCGAGAAAAAAGAGGAACAGACCAAAAAATATAATGTACAGAATTCCGACGCAAACCACAGAGAACGAGATGGAGGACATAAATGTAACAACGCAATATGTTAAGGACAACAATAACCCCAGCAAACACATGAACGCAGAAGACATCACCCCAACAGATGACAGCAACAACAACCCGAATACCGGAACAGCACAAAGGAACAAAGGTAGGTACTGCCCTCATATTTTTGTATCAAATGCCGACGTGCGTCAAATGGTAGAGTATATTAGAAATAAAAAAATTAACTTCTTGGTTAAAAACAGAGGTAGTAGTTGTAAAATTTATATCGAGGAAGTCGCGGTCCATCGGGAATTCTTGGAAAAACTCAGGGCTACTCCTGATTTACAAGCATATTCGTTCACCCTTAAGGAGGACAGAACGGCCAACCTTATTTTAAGGGGGTTATGCTCCGATTATCCGGAAACAGAAATCCTTGATGAGATTAATATTCTTGCCCCAGGCTTTGTTGAAAAAGTCAGTTTCTACGATCCGCTCGAAAAGAGACGGAATCGACTACAATCTTTTTATTGTACGACTTCTCCCGGGTAAACTCCCGTCAGAAGTACTCAAAATCAAATTTTTCTTTAACACACAAATTCGATGGGAGAAACCAAGAGGGAACAGTGGTCCTTTGCAATGCCGAAGTTGCCAATTATTCGGTCATCTAGCCAAAAACTGTGCGAGCGACTATGCCTGTGTTAAATGTGATAATACACATTCTCCAGACGAATGTCCTATCACTAAAGAGACTGGCTCGAAAGCTACATGCGTCAACTGTGGTAGCGATCACCCTGCCAACTATCGGGGCTGCCCAGCATACAAAAACTATGCCCTACACAGAAGAAAAATCTTCCAGGAAGCCAAAGCAAAGACAGAATCCGACAAATCGTTTGTTGAACGTAACTCTCTAAAAAACCTCCATAACTCTCTAAAAAAACGTGACAACGCAACCTTTTACTCAAAATAGGAGTATAATAGGACAATTTTTTGATCTGTCAAAAAATCTCTTCGGGGTAGACGTCCACAGTCTGCTACAAAAAATAGAGCATTTCCTAAAAAACATAAATGACCTTGGGTCAATTCACGAAAAACGCATTCAGTACTTGGAACTGATGGACCAAATAATTGTAAACAATAAATAATGTCTCTTAATATAACCACATTTAACATTTCGTCCCTAATTGAGCATAGCAGGAGGATTGAGCTTCAAAAAGAACTCCTGGCTAGGAACAATGATGTAGCTTTCCTTCAAGAAACACATCTTAACAATAGACATAGCATCATATTTGACTCATACCACTGTCTAAGAAACTATGAGAACCAGGGAGTTGCGATTGCTATAAAAAAAAATATTAAATATCTGAGCGTTGACCTTCCAAGTTACAATGTACATTTTCCATCTAAATTCATATCAATACAAGTTTATATAAACCGTCAACCCAAATCTATGCTTCTGGGTTCCATATATATCCCCAGTAACAGTAACCCAACAGCCTTTATAAATGAAATGGATAAAATTGACACATTGTCTTCATCTTATGACGGAGCTACTCGTATCATTGGTGGAGACCTTAATGCTAAAAGCACCAACTGGGGACTATACACAACCTCAATGGAAAATCCCTTGAAAGATGGTTGAGCTCTAGAATCCCATCGATAACTAATATAACATCCACAGCTCCAACCTTCCCTAGAGGTAACTCTTTCTTAGATCACTTCTTAATATCTAACCATCTACTCAACCAAATAGATAACAATTTTACCATTGAGACATTATCAACTTTTTCTGACCATTTCCCTCTCTTACTGAAATTAAGAATTAAAAACCTGGAAATCCCGAATGCGGAGTCCAGATATAGGACGACGTATAAAAACACGATCTGGTCTGCATTTCGGGAGGACCTGGACACTAATATAAGACAAAATGTCCCGCCAGAAAATAGGTGCCTTACTACCAGGTCCACATTACAAGAATCGAAAGCATTCAACGTCGATTTCTCCGTTTTGCTCTTCGTGGGCTCCCGTGGAATAATCACATTATCCTTCCACCATATCACGAACGCCTTAATTTAATAAACCTTCAGACCCTTGAAAAAAGAAGAGATGTGGCTGACATTCTGTTTATACATCGTCTTCTCACTGGCTCCGTTAATTGTTCCTATCTTTTGAACTACATTGCCTTTAACACTAACCCTCGGAATTTAAGATCCCCTCCCCTTTTCTATCTTCCCACCCGTCGCACGTTGTACGGCTTGAACGAGCCGATATCCCGTATGTTGCAGAAGGTCAATTCTAACCACCTCCTCTTTGATTTTAATCACTGCACTTCCTCCCTCAAATCTACCCTCCTCCATCCCTCACCATCCACCTAATTTAGTTTTAAGTAGTTTTTAAGCCCTAGCTGTAAGTCTTAGTGTAATTAGTTTTTTAAGACCTAAATAGCTTGTATTAAGCTGAATAAATGGGGGTGTATGCCCCCACCAAAATTAAATTAAATTAAATTACTAACAATGAAATTGATCTATACATAGATAAATTTAGTCATGCTGTGACGGGCACTTTGGAGCAACACTCTGACAGAACCCCTTGCACAATCAAAAAATATAAAAACCTGCCTCAGGAGATAGAGAAACTTATTAAAAAAACATAGGGACGGGCTACAGTCCGCTTGGGCGAACTGTTGGATACCCTATCCCTCATAAGTGGGCGTGACAAAATTCTAAGTATGGTTGAATTGTTAAGAACGCTCTACATATTTTGTTATATAACATTCAAAGGATTTTATCAAAAAAAAACCCTCCCTAGCTCAAACTTAGGTGTTTCAATAAAATTGTTTTATTTAATTGTGGGCGTGTCAGTAGGCGGATTTAAAAAAAATTAACACATGAGAATAAAGGGCCCCTAGAGAGTATATATTATAAATTTCAGCTCCCTAGCTCAAACTTTGGATTTTCAAAAATTAATAATCCCTTAGAATAGGGTATACAATTTTTTTTTATTTATTTGTAGGCGTGTCAGTGGGCGGATTATGAAAATTTTTTATCCCGAGCAGTTTTAGGAGTCATATATCATATATAAAAAATTTCAACTTTCTATTTTCAAATTTTCAAAAAAAAAAAAAATTAATTGTGGGCGTGTCAGTGGGCGGATTTTGAAAATATTTACACATGAGCATAAAGGGCCCATAGAGAGTATATTCTATAAATTTCAGCTCCCTAGCTGAAACTTTGGATTTTCAAAAATTAATAATCCCTTAGAATAGGGTATACAATTTTTTTTATTTATTTGTAGGCGTGTCAGTGGGCGGATTATGAAAATTTTTTATCCCGAGCAGTTTTAGGAGTCATATATCATATATAAAAAATTTCAACTTTCTAGCTCAAAATTCGATTTTTTCCAAAATTTTGTTTTTTTGAGTTTGTGGGCGTGTCTGTGGGCGGATTTCAAAAATTCGTAAACTTGATTATTTCGGGACCCTAGAGAGTATATGGTTAAAATTTCAGCTCTCTAGGTCCAGTTTAAAGGCCTAATTTTTGCCGACAGACGGACGGACGGACGGACGGACGGACATGGCTAGATCGACATTACTATCGATGCTGATCATAAATATAGTAACTTTTAGGGGTCTACGGGCAATATTAAGGTATGTTACAAACTATGCGTCAAAATTAATATACCCTTAGAATAGGGTATAAAAACGACAATGGCAAAAACATCTAAAACTGATTTACCATAACACCTATAACAGATCCAATACGGCTTATGCAGAACTGTCAAACAGAATCTCTTTGCTCAAAGTCATTATCAAGGAAAGGGTTAAAATATGGCTTGATAAACAACTCAGTTGTAGAATGTCTAAAATAGTCCCTGGCCCCTGGGCATTCAAGGAAGCGTTCAGAATCATCGGGAAAAATAAAAAAACACATGCAAGAAAGTGATAGTAAACGATGTTTCGTTAACTAATGAAAATCAAATCGTCACGGCCTTCGAGAACCACTTTAGAGGCATATTCCTTGAAAGAACTCCAAGCTTTGACCTCAACCTTACTTGGGATGTTCAATCCACCTTACTCCAAGCTAGGCAAAACCATCCTACAAACATAATCCTCTTCGATGATAACTTCTCGTCTCTGAATCCCAGAGCACCAGAAATCTTCACCAACCACGAGGAAGTTTCCCTGATTATCAGCAAAATCAAACCAAAAAAATCTTGTAGCCCAGACAATGTGTCTAACTTTGCACTAAAAAAAAATTTCTAATTTGTCCGCACAGTTCTTAACAATTATATTTAATAACTGTATTAATAACTCATACTTCCCCTGCGCCTGGAAGATAGCCCAAATTGTCCCCATCCTTAAATCGCAACAACCTGGAAATCAATAATTTCTGCCCGATCTCACTCCTTTCAAATGTTGGGAAAATACTTGAACATATTATTGCATTCAAAATAGAATCCCCAAACGTAGTCCCAATCGAATGCATCCCTGAATACCAATTTGGATTCAAGAAACATCATTCCACAGTACACGCACTAATCAAGTTGCATAACGACATTACCATAAATCTTAGGGAAAAAAAATGTACGGTAGCATGTTCAATTGATGTGGAAAAAGCATTTGACTGCGTCTGGAGAGAAGGATTGCTATACAAAATCCTAAAGTTAAACTTTCCAATTCAAATTTTTTTCCTACTTGATAGTTTCTTCAGAAACAGATCCTTCTTTATCAAGATTCAAGGGACTAGTTCTAATGCTGTTGACGCGATGTGTGGAGTAGCACAAGGATCTATCCTAGGACCAAAACTTTTTAATATTTTCATGTACGACTTCCCACATACTCACCGAATAAATAACACATAATTGTGTATTTATTCGGTAGTAGCCCAGAGGGCTACTCTATGCTGACGATACATTTTTCATACGCCTCCGATGTATATCCACATTATGCTCTTAGATACCTAGAAGCCCACCTAGACAAAATAAATACTTTCTATAAAAAATGGGGCATACAAATTAATAATACGAAATCGGATTGCATCTGCTTCAGAAATGCAAGCGGTAAGGGCAGAGAGGGAATAGTAAAAGAGAGCAACAACCTCATGTTAAATATTGATAACAGTAGAATCCCTTTTAAAAAAATATTAAATACCTCGGCGTCAATTTCAACAACTTACTCAAATTCAACCGACATGCTAGATTGAATTTAGAAAAAGCCAGAAAAGTCACTAATATGTTAACACCGCTACTCAGAAACAAGGACATGAAGAAAAGAACCAAGCTGCTTTTCTATAAAACATTGATCCGTCCCATAATCATATATGCTTTTCCAATCTGGTTCTAAATATATCTCCTTCGGTAGCCTCAGAGATGGAAACCCTAGAAGGAAAAATACTGAGGCTTTGCATTGATAAAGAATTCAAATCTCAAAACAAAAGATTCTCCAACGAATTTGTGTATAAGGAATCTAATATAACCCCTCTCATAAAGTACTCACTACAGTTAATGCTAAAAACGATTGAAAATATTAACCATTTGGATAATGATCTCATCAAGGACGTCTATACATCACAATTAAACACTACTTTTTTTTTCTTTTTTTTTAAAGTTCTGACTCGCCAAGGCGATTAAATATGGGGCACTTCGACCTAAAAAGATCCGGACATTCACATAAAATGTGTTCAGCTGACTCGTCCTCTTCAAGACAGAGTCGGCACTCAGGAGAGTTTACTATTTTCATTTTGTGTAGATGATATCTTAAACCATGGTGGCCAGTAAGGTAACCTACTAAGTTTTTGATATCATGCCTGCTTAGGTTTAGGCATTTGCTGGCATTTTTATTGAAAGGCCGAACGGCTTGTTTGGTCTGTCTTAAACCTGGGATGCTTTCCCATAGATGGATACATTTTCTGTATTCCCAGCTTTTTATTGCTGCCGTTGCTGCTGATCTAGGAGTGCAGCAGAAGGGTTCGGGACCTATGAAGGGTGTTTCCGAACCTTTTCTGGCCAGTTCGTCGGCCTTTTCGTTACCTTCCACCCCGACATGACCCGGAACCCACCATAGCTTGGTCTTGTTACTTGTTCCCAGTGCCTGTAGGGTGTTGAAGCAGTACATGACTGATTTGGAGTCAATCGTATGCGAGCTAAGAGCGTTTATAGCTGCTTGACTATCCGTGAATATATGGATGGTTGCACCTTTTATACCAGATAGATTTATGTGGCTAGCGCATTCTTGAATGGCGTGGAGCTCTGCTTGAAATACGCTGGGACTTTTCCCCATGGGTATCGTAAAGCATTTGTTTGGTCCGTATATTCCCGCTCCTACCCCCGCTTCCATTTTAGAGCCATCAGTATACCAGTTTATGCCGTTGTGGCTGTTAGGTGGGTTATTACTAACCCATGCTTCTCTCTTGGGGATCTCCGTGGAGAATCGCTTGTTGAAGCATAGTGTTTTATGGATGCGGTCGTGACGGTGCAGTTGATGTTGAGTTCTGGCAGTTCATCAAGAAGGGTCTGAAGTTGCGGATGATCGTTAAGACTTATCTCGTTTAACTGTATTTGACTTATTGCACTGCCGATCGCCACTTTTTGAATGTATATGTGGAGAGGTGTAATACCTGTTATTGCCTCTATGGCAGCCGTTGGACAGGTTCGCATGGCTCCGGAGATACCAAGGCACGCAAGCCGTTGTACCTTTTTGAGCTTCTCTATTGCGACCTTTTGTGTGGATTTTGTCCACCATATAATGGAGGCGTATGTTATAATGGTTCTTATCATCACTGTGTAGATCCAGTGGACAATCTTTGGAGAGATTCCCCAGGTTCTGCCATATGTGCGTCGACAGGCCCATAAAGCTCTGTTAGCTTTAGTGATTTTGTTGTTGATGTGAGAGTTCCAGTTTAGTCTTTTGTCCAGGATTACTCCAAGATATTTGACTTCGTCGGAATACTCAATGGTCGCACCATTTAGTGAAATCTGAGCTTAGCTGAGATTTCTTCTTTTTGTGAAAGGAACTATGATAGCTTTACTGGGGTTTATGGAGAGATTTTCCTTGACGCACCAGTCTATAGCTATCTTAAGGGCGTTTTGCACACGTGAAGTAACTACGTTTGATTCTTTGCCCCTAATAATGATGACCAAGTCATCGGCATACCCTATTATGTCGTAGCCTAAATTACTTAATTTTTGAAGTAGGTCATCTATGACCAAAGACCACAGGAGGGGTGATAAAACTCCTCCTTGTGGACAGCCTTTTATAGCTGAAACTGATACTGAAGTCTGTCCTGACGAAGCAGTGATTTTCCTACTTTCGAGCATCGCTTTTATCCAGTTTATGGTGGGAAAGTCTACCTTTCGGTGAATTAAAGCATTTGATATTGAATCATAACCGGTGTTATCAAAAGCACCCTCTATGTCAAGAAAAGCGCATAGTGCAATTTCTTTGCAACGGTAGGCGTTGTTTATGTGATTTGTTAGTTTTAACAGGGCGCCTTCCGTTGATTTGCCTTTTTGATACGCATATTGACAGGGGTGTAGAGGCATGCTAAAAGTTACGCATTCTCTGATATGAACGTCAATTATTCATTCCATTGTTTTCAGGAAAAACGATGTCAAGCTTATAGGACGATAGGATTTAGGTAGTTCACTAGGTTTGTTACCTGGTTTGGGGATAAATACTACATTGACCTCCCGCCAAGTGCGTGGTATGTAGCCCCAGTTGAAACAGAACCTAAATAAGGCAATCATGTTAGGTAGGAAGAATTCCATACCCTTTTGAATGAGGGCTGGAAAAATTCCGTCATTTCCTGGTGCCTTGAATGGTTTAAATGAGTTTATGGCCCATTTTACCTTATCTGGACTAAATAATTTACCAGATAAACTATTATTTCTGCTGAGGTTAGTTGGATATAAAACCTCAGTAGTGTGATCAGTTGTGTGATTGACAATTAGGGAACCAGGGAAGTGAACTTGCAGCAAGGTTATGAGAGTTGCTTCCCGGTCGCTTGTGATTGTTCCATCAGGTTTGATGAGCAATCCCATGCAGTTTGAAGGATCTGTTGAAAGTGCTCTCTGGAGCCGCGCCACTGCTGGGAGTTTTTCCAGCTTTTCGCAGTTTGCGCGCCATGACGCCCTTTTAGATCTTCGCAACTCTTGGTTGTATTTGGTTAACAGGGATCGATATTGATCCCATACGCCGGTGCGTTTCGATTTATTGAATTATTTTCTCACCTTCTTGCGGATAGTTTCCAGGTTTTCATTCCACCATGGTACGCTTCTTTTTACCACGGTGCGCTTTACGTTACAACTATTCCTAAAGGATGAGATAATGATGTCGTTAAGCTGACATTGTGCAGCGTCCGCATCACTCGGTGTTAGTGGTGAATCTGGTAGCAGATCAGTTCTGATTGCCAGATTTTCACTATAGGTTCTCCAGATAGTTAATTTATTATTGTATTTGATCGGCGCGCACTCGGTGTTGCATCGCAGCCTGAACATAATATGCATATGATCAGACAGAGAAGCTTCATCAGATACGTGCCAGTCCTCTACAATGTTTTGTATAAAAGGAGACGAGAGAGTAAGGTCTAAAACTTCTTCTCGTATACTGTTCCTAAAAGTGGGCTTATCTCCCTTATTTAGAATAACTAGGTCTTTACTATATAGGTAATCTAAAAGTAACTCACCTCTTTTGTTTGTGTCTCGGCTGCCCCAAATCTGGTGATGTGCATTCGCGTCGCAGCCGATAACAAGATGTACTTGCTGAGTTTGGCAGTACTGGACAAGTTCCTGTACTGGTGTAGGTGGTACCTCCTCTATGTCCACAGCGAAATACGCCGATGCGCATACAAACTTGTGTATCACATGGCCATTGTGGCGTTCAATTAAAACGGCCACCAGGTCCCTAGTATTGAAACCTGGAATGAGAGAGAATTTTATATCTTTCGCAATGGAAAGAGCTGCCCTAGGTCTGAAATTACCTTTGGCAAAAATTAGCTCTCTATTTCTGCTGTTAAGACCAAAGATCTTACCTGTAGTTGCCCATGGTTCCTGGATTAAACCAAGAGTGACGTTCCTTTCGGCACATCTTTGGCTATAGGTGTCCGATGCACCCATAGCGCGGTGCAGGTTTGCCTGCAGCACAGTTAGAGACGTCATTTCTTCTTCACGTACTCGGGATTACGCACTCTATGAGGTTTGTTATCACCCCTGCGTCGTACGTAACCCTGTTGAGAGAGACCACTTTGTCTCCCCCTTGGACTTCTGGTGTTCTGTCCATCTTTCCCGCTTGTATGTGCCTGTTCGGCCGCCAGTTTTGGCCTAAAGCGGTTACGGTGCGCGTTTGTGCTGTCCATTTTCTTAGCCTTTGCTTTAGCATCCAGCACCACAGTTGTTTTAGCAACTGAGTTACCCGTGGCAGCACTAATGCCAGCCACTGGTGGTGTGGCGCTACTGTTGGCGCTTGTGGATGGCTTGGCATCAGTGGCAGTACTAATACTAGCCCCTGGTGTTGTAGCCTTTTGTTGATTGTCTCTTGACGCCTGATTCGTCGATTTGTCCGCGCTCTTGAGGATTATTTTGATCTGTCCAAATCTGAACGAGACCATCCCCTTTAGCTCAACAAGTCGCTTCATCGTGCTTTCGTTTACAGCAAGGACCATATGGGCGACATCTCTGTCGTCAGATCTTTGCAGAACTCTCCACGTTCTGGTGTTGAGTTCTTTATTCTGGCCATCTAGAATTGCCAGTATTCTTTCATTCGCTACTCCAGTACTATGTGGGAAGAAGGCTCTGACGATATGTGGTTTCGGGAAAAGTTCTTCCCCCACAAGCGTCACTTCCATCCCGCATTTCTCTTTGAGCTTCGCGAAGTTTGTGCTCATCCACTCTGCAGTGGTAGCATCCGCACATACTATCATTAGCCATCCGGCTTTGAAGGTTGTACCGCGGAAGGTTGGTTTGGTCCCCTCATCACGTTGTTCGATGGTGATGTCCATAATCCTCTCCTGAATCTGAGCCATTTGCTCATTACTGAGAGGATTGCGATCCAGATCGACAGGTACTACACCCAGTCTTACAAAGCTCGCTATATCTCTATATGAGACTTTGTCGACGGCTGTATTTCCTGTGCGAGCTCGTTTTGCTTCGGATTGGGGCGGCGTATTGTTCTCGGATCTTGTACGCTTCACCTCGGAGCCTAGGTCGACCTCAGTCGACAGAGCAAGTATTCTGGCCTGCTCTACGTTTTTTCCCTTTTTCAGCGCGCGCTTAAAACGGCGCTGTTCGGATGGTGTGAATTTGACGCGCTTAGACTCAGTCTGAGTCTGAGGCATCATTCTCTATTTGTTTTTTTTTAAACGGATCTATTTTGATTCCCACGAGTGAACGGGAAAGGAAGGCGCCCGTGGTCTACCCGTATAACCACAGGAAGGCTATCTTGAAATCGGAGGTCGCCTGGTATCCGAAGTTCGCTGCTATCGACTAAGAACCCCTTAGCCATTCATCTCTCGGCGCTAGCTGTTCCACCTTAGATTTGGGGATTTGTTGTCGGGGTTATTGCCGAAAAGTTGTAAGTAAGGAGGTAGGGGGGGGGGGGGGTAAGAAAAAAGGGAGAGGGGCAGATGGGGTATGTAAGGGTGGGGTAGGAGCGGACGTGAAGACCTGGTCAGTTCTTGGTTGACGCTCATCGGACGGCCTGGCCCTTACAAGCCCGATGACTCTTACGTCGTAAGCCTCCGCACCGGCACCATCGAATTTGTTTGCGGTGATGGTGCGCACTTCAAGGTGACTGACCCCGATAAGAGGTAAAAACACTACTTGGTCTAACTCCATATATCCATCACCAGTAGGAATTATTTCTGAAGAAATACAAACAATCCCCGATGGACCGTCCGTCACATACTTTACAAAAGCAATACAGGGTCATAACCGCGGCTAAACAAAAGCATAAGCTTGATAAACTACCACCTCCTATATTTTACATGCAATTAACAAATATTACCTTAAACCGGCATAAAAATACGAGGGCAATTCCTTCCTTCATTAGATATTAAGGTATTATATTATGCTATCTTTAAGTAATTGTTCTGTACTCTAATTGTCTATGCATATACCATCGACTAACGCATATCCAAAAGTAGCACAATTATATCGCTATTGATCCAAAACAAACTCATAGTAAAAAAAAAACAAAAAAAAAAAACAATAACATAATCTGCATACATTGTTAACTAACAAAGCACACAGTAACTATCGTTTCTGTCTCATATTCCAACATAAAATGTAAATTTCTAATACATACAACCGAAATATCACGGTGAAAAGAAATGTACCTGAGAAGGAGAGAACGATGACATACAAATTCCAGCAATAAAAGAAAGAAAAAACCAACCGAGAACGTGTATGACATCGGTCCCTCTTTCACCTTAGTTTTAAGATAGGTTAAGTACTTTGTACATTCGCAAACCCAAAAAAAAAAGAAACAAAAGATAAATTACTCCGCCAGCAAGAGTAATGGTAGAAACACATCAACACTTCAAAGTCGCCTTCAACTTTGACAACCACGTCGCACGTTTTAGAACCAATGCTTTTTAATGGGATGGAACACATTAGCACTTCAGCCTCAACTTCACCTTCAACGTTAGACCTAAATCCTAAGTTCAAAGTTGAAGTGCAAGTCCCGCCAACCTTGAGGCGATGTTTTCAGTTTTCTCAACATGCAAATGCTTATATTTTGAGCGAATTTTCTCGCTTGCTTGTATTTTGACATAATTTTCTCTTTTCTTTACAACCATTCTTTGTTTCGCTCTTGAAGTTACATTTTTCATTGTGTTTGTTTGACTCAACTTTAAACGCTAAAGTTCTTGCTCTTCTCAAAGTCCAAGTCGAAGTTGAAGTGTTGATGTGTTTCTACCATAATATAGTCAGTATTGAAACAACATGCCACCTTAGTAAAAGCAGGCCATACATATACAGCCGCTATATATATTCAAATCCGAAATAGATATATTTTCATACTCTGTAAACAGTATCAATACGACCCAATAAAGAATTCTATTCTATTCTATTACTTTTGAAGCAACAAGATATTCACTTGAGGTATACTGTATACAGCCTAATTTTTATTTTCAACCATTAGAATAGCCAAAAATGGTGATATTTACTATCAGATGTGGAGGCATTATACCACCCAGACCTCAGGAAATATAGGTAATCTGGGGATCCAGAATAGGAACGTTTATAAGGAATGTTTGCATGCAGCCGGTATAGATCCCAGCAGTATAAGAGCAATTGCAGTTACAACCAAGCCAGGTTTTTATTTTCTAAAATAAACTACGAATTTATGCTACTAGAATTCCGTCCTTAAGGTTTACCGATGAATCTTATGGGGGGCTTATGCTATGCAAAGTACTTGGCACGTCAGTACTCTAAGCCAATAATACCAGTTCATCACATGGAAACTCACGCCTTAGCAGTGAGAATGGAACAAAGGAGGACATAGTCAAATTGTGTTTGTTCAAAAAGCTGAAAAACAACTATACGCTGCATCAAAACTGTGGAGGAAGAAGAAAGTAAGTTCGTCCAAAACGTTTATTGTGCTGTAAACTCAATGGAGTTTTTTTTTTTGTTTATGTAGAAAAACCTCCAAATGCTATTATTGCTTAAAGCGATTTCTGTGTGGAATTATCAAAAGCAGCAACCAGACAATCGCACACAACGAGCGCTATAATTTTGCATACGAAAGGGTCTTTTCGCTAATGTAAGGCCGACTGTAGTTATCTCTGGTGGTGTTGCAAACAACGAGTACATTTTTGAAAACATAGTAAACATGTCCAGGATATATGACACGGAAACGTTTCGTCCCTCTAAACGGGTTTGCTCAGACAATGGAGCTATGATTGCTTAGAATAGTATTGGGTTAAGCACAATCTATCTAGTGCCTTGGTGAAATTTGACAATTTGATTGTAGACGGCAAGTGCACAATATGTAAAAGTTTAATGGACGAAGTTGTTAGGGAAGATATTAAGTGTAAATTGGTTAAGACTCTGACAATAAAATAAATATTTTTTTTGTTTTAAGCGAAACATTACTCGTGTTGAATATTGTATTTTGATTATCACTTAAAGTAAGCTGTTGATTGATTTTGACAAAAAGTTAAAGGGAATACTCTGATCGAATTGCTCATCTTGGTAACAGTCTTGAATATTTGAGTACTTTAGTGAATGCTTAAATATTGGACTCTGGAACTGCTGGTCTGCGCTATGCGTAGTAGAGAAAGCAACGAAATAAATCAAGAAGATTGATTGGCTTTTAGTTTAGACCTATTATGTTTTACAAAATGTATACAGCTAGATTTAAATACTCTGTATGTATTAGAAATGTAACAAAAGATTTATCATTTATCTCGATAGGTGAAAATATCCTTACTTTTTGGCTTCATATTCAGCTCTCGTTCTCTCATTACAAAAGAAAACCAATGAAATAGCTCAAAATAATAAACAAAAGCAGATTCAAGTAAATTAAAACTTTATTTATCCACAATCTGATCGGGATTTCTCATAATTGGTTATTTACATTTTACGTTCGTCTTCTGATTTCATACATTTGCCTTAATAGATCAAGTAACTCTTAATGTTTGCATTTGCTTTTGCAAATTTTCAATCGACGTCGGATGATCCGTCCCATTTACTGTATTAACTTCAGGTGTAGACTGCCACTAGCAGCCCTATTTTCATAGATAAAATCCAAGATGGTCTACAAAGAAATATACAATTAAAAAAACTTATTTTTACTATACATCGCATGCTGGATTACCTAATCTGTTTCATTGTAGAACATAAATGCCAACCCTTTAGATTGTAAATGCTTAGAAATCCACCAATAGCAGAAAAAGCCGAGACTGTTGAATTACATTGGAACTGGAAGAAAAGTTATCCAATATCTAAAGGAAGCAATATCAATCTAATATATTTTTGTTTACCGTGCAAGTCGTTCCTGTAATGTGTATCACGGTCGGAAAGGCTCCTCACCATGCAAATTTAGTTCCCTCTTGTCTGTCGTTTTGTTAGTCTCTTCGGAATATGGAAGAAAAACACCTTTGCAATCAAATCTAGCTTCATACGAATTGCCAGCTTTGAGTTTTGCAATTTGTTGACGAATATCCCGCATCCATTCCAATTTGTCTGTTTCAACTACATCAGAGTGAATCCATTGCTCATCTATACTTTGCTTTAACAATTCCGACGCTGATTACCGTCAGGTAATTGCGTGTCATCTGCGTCATCGTTGTCCTTTAAATGAAAAGGAACTATACGCTGCGGTTGTTTCTGTGATGATTTTTGTGTCGTGTCATCTGCGTCATCGTTGTCCTTTAAATGAAAAGGAACTATACGCTGCGGTTGTTTCTGTGATGATTTTTGTTTCCGTTTCATAGCGAGGAATAACCAACGACCATACCACGTCGAGTTAATCGGTTCTCGTCAGATCACCGAAATTAAACGACGTTGGGCGCGGTTAGTACGTAGATGGGGGACCGTTTGAGAACAACCGCGTGTCGTTGGCCAGTCCCATCTACATAGTTGAGGTAGATAATTATACGTGGTATCACAATGGACCTAAATTGGTCTAAGTGTGTCGGCTTCTGCCGACAGCCACCTAAACCTAACCTAACCTAACCATAGCGAGGAATTCCAGCAATCCTGGATCTTAAAGCAACTCATATCAACAATTGATCAGTGCATGTGTTTAGATCACTTACCTATAGACTTTAATAATTTTTCCCACACTGCTAGAATTTCTTCCTCTTTCATTTTAGCCAGAATTTTAAGATTTTCTTTGTGAACCACTTTAGTCATATTTGATTCATCCACGATGCAACTTGTATCAACTAATGCTGTTTTAACACACTCTTCACAGACTCACATTCCATAATCATCATCATTTCGTCATGCTGTCTCTTCCTATCCACATTCAGATCGTGATTTTACTTTGCTGTTTTGATTCTAAGCCCCAAGCGACATAGCAGAAAGACTGTTGACATCCAAATTTTGCTGCCGGCTATGATATTTGCTTCTGAGCTCCAGTTGATTGTTGATTTATTGTTGGACTATTACCACAGACTACTACTAATAGATAATGTCCTGATGGAGCGGTTTCATTGATTAGGAGTAAACAGGAACTTTGCAGAACTAAAGAATAGAAATGATTATTTATTATCAGTCTTTTTCAGAGAAAAAATACATACTTTTTTATTGCGATATCGCTTGAAATGCATTGCGTGAAAAGTAGGTCACCAGCTAGCTTGTCTGTGTGAATTATGCTGTGAAAAATTAAATTATATGAAAAGAAAGATATCAAAATAAATACTTAACACAATTTGTTTTAATAACATACTTTGTTTATGTAACATACTTCGCCCAATGAGACGGTGAATAGTGATTTTTGGCTCTCCTCTACCAATTCTGGGTTTTATTTTACGGCTAGTAACTCCTTCTTCAAAGACAATGTCCCGGTGGAGGGGTTTCAGTGCTTGAGAGCAAACAGGAACTTTGTAGAACTAAAGAATAGAAATGATTATTTACTATTATTTATGATTATTCATTATCAGTCCTTTTCAGATGCAAAATACTTACTTATCACAATCGAACTCATATTAAAGAGCCATTTAGACAAAACTGTCGGGACTGAGTTTCTGCTGCTTAAGAAAGCCTTTGTAATATCTCTGGAATTGCATTGCGTGCATATCCAGGTCATCAGCTAGTTTGTCAAGGTTGGTTTTTGCTGTTTCAATGTGCTTGTCCACAGCTGGAGAGGAGTTTACAGGTCGTAACTATTTAAAAGAGAAAAACTAAATTACACGAAAAGAAAGAAATGAAAATAAGTACTTACACAATTTGTTTTACAATGTAGTCCATCATGAGTGCAATAGGTTCACCCTCTGCCGGAGAATGTTCAAAGCAAAATCCATGGAATCGTCTTCGACTGACAAATAACTGGAGAAATGAATTTTAACTAACAGTTTGTAAACCTTAGAAAGAAGTTTCTTACTTGAACCGTCTTATCGAACCATCGATTACCACCGCACTTCTTGAACACAGAGCCAATTTTCATTTGCACTTTTATTGTTTGCTGCTGAAGTTCAGTTGTAAATAAGTTTTTTTTTTTTTCTGTAGTGGCACAGTACCCTTATAATGGTAAAACCACAGCGCAGGCATTTAGTTTGTTGCGCAAGTAGCTCCCAGCAATTCATTGCCTATTTTTGGGTGCTACTTACTGAAAGAATAGAAGGATAGGAAAGAAGTTTGGTGCGATGGGTTTTTTTTCTCAACAGGTGGCGCCTAAATTGCTTTAGGGAGATCAGTTTTTGTTGTGTGTATTCAATTTATAAAAATCATGGCCCTGGTCGGGATTCGAACGCACGACCTGCCCATCACTTAGTGAATACACTACCATCGCACCATTGCCACCTGCAAATGTGTTATGAACTCCAGTAGAGCAAGCTAAAGTTATTTTGTGTGCTTGCACATTGTCCTTAAGCTATAAAACTTAAGAGCGTAGTAACAAACATATTATTTAAACTTTGGAATAAAAGATACCCTTCAAGCAAGAGACTCCGTTTTACGTCCGCAAACGGAGTCAATGACATATAGAGTACTCCGCATACGGCTCCGAAAAACGACGTTTTTCGGATCCAATTAGTGCGGAAATTGTAATAGCCGAGGACTCACATGTGTATGTATTGTGACAGATTGAGTTCGCTGTGCTCAGCAAAAAACGAATCCGAAACTGATCCAAGAAAAAGATACAAATCGAGACTAGAAAAGAAGAGAAACGATAATCGAGTATCGCTAAAATAGAAATCAGAAATGTTTGTTCATGTTTATTTTATTTCTTAAAAACAATACATTTCTCCATTTGGTAGCTATACCTGCAACCATTTCTCCTTCTTATGCAAAATAAATGAATCAAATAAATATGCATGTTATCTATATATATGTATGTTACTTACTTTCAGCATGAATTTGTGTCGGTAGCATTCATCGAATGCGGCCCACAATTGGTAGTTTCGCCTTCATCGGTTGCTATTTTTTTTTGATTTAGATAAATCTATATTCAAACAAAGTTTAATTAGCAAATAATTGTATGCAATAATAAATTCAATTTTAGTTTACCTTTCAAAGAAAATTATATTTGCAGCTGCAGCCAGAGACATTGTCAGTGACAGATGAACGAATCGCCATTACAAATAACTACTCTCGACTCTCGCTCTTCTTCTTATTGGCAATGTAGTTACAGTCAATTTACAAATGTGTGCGTGGAACGCCTCATATATCGCAAATCCAAAAATGGGCGCGTTCAATTTACAAGTCAACTAGTAGTGACTACTATTTTACCTTTTCTCATTGATCAAATAACTCACGTGGCCATCGTTCGGCAAGTGGTAGACACTTAATTAGTAGTGAACTAGCAGTTGACTTGCAAATTGAACGCGCCGAATGACTGGAAAAGTTGGGTCAGTGTTTTTGCTTGAAGAGTACCCTTCACTTTACATTTATTTGCTTCTTTTCTTTTGCAGGAGAATTTGTTGGACAAATGGTAGCAGGTTAATGGAAAAATGTATTCTAAGAAATAAAATAAACACGAACAATCATTTTTGATTTTTATTTTAACGATACTCGATTCTCTTCTTATCTGGCCTCGATTTGTACCTTTTTCGGATCAGTTCTGGATTCGTTTTTTGCTGAGCATAACGAACTCAATCTGTCACAATACATACACATGTGAGTCCACGGCTATTACAATTTCCATACTAATTGGATCCGAAAAACGTCGTTTTTCGGACCCGTATGCGGAACCGTATGCGGAGTAATCCATATGTCATTGACTCCGTTTGCGGACGTAAAACCCGCATTGTTAAAGGCGCCTTCTATATCCCGAAATGCAACCATAGTGTACTCCTTGTGATGAAGGGAGTATTCAATATTGCGTACCAGAGAGTGAAGGGCAGTTTCAACTGACTTACCCTTACAGTATGCATGTTGAGACGCAGATAGAAGTTGCGTATTTATGTTGGTACGGAGATGGATATCAATCAGTCGCTCCAACGTTTTGAGGAGGAATGATGATAAACTAATAGGTCTCAGGTCTTTTGAGCTGACATGGGAGTATTTCCGGCTTTTGGTACAAAAACCACTTTCACTTCTCTCCAAGCCTGAGGAATGTATGCCATTTTTAAGCAGCTGTTCAGAATCAGCTCCAATACTGGTGTGATGATATCCGAAGACACTTGTAATTCGGCAGGTATTATGCCGTCTGGTCCTGCAGACTTGAAGGGTTTGAAGCTATTTAGTGCCCAGAGCAGCTTGTCCCTTGTAATCAGACCTTGAGAATGACTCACCTGTGCCAGTGATCTATTCAGATCAGTGTTCCCGGTAATATTGGAGCTACCTGGGAAGTGAGTATCAAGTAGCAAATTGAGCGATTCCTCGCTAGATGTCGTCCAAGATCCATCAGCTTTCTTTAGACAGCTAGGCATGGTTGGATTTGAAGCTAGCCTTGATGCCTCAGAGAATTTTTCTATTTTGCCACAGAAGAGTCTCCAGGATGATCTTTTGGCTTTCCTTAGCTCTTTTTTGTATAATTTGAGGGCTTCCTTATAGGAGTCCCAGTCAGTAAGTGATCTCGAGCTTTTAGCGCGATTGAAGCGTTTCCTGCAATTATTTCCGAGTGGCCCAATTCCTGGTTGCACTAGTGTGGCTTTCTCTTTCCCCTAGGTCGTATTAGGGGACAGGAAGCGGACATCGCTTTATTGAGAGCCGAGGTGAGCTCATTGACCTTGCAGTCAAGCTCGGAAAAGTTGCAGGGTGGACTTAAAAGTTCAGAGGTAACTAGTTCGCGAAGAGTTTCTCTATATTTGGGCCAATTGCTTTTCCGAGGATTGCGGAAAATAGGTTGGCAGGGAGGTTCAACATTGAGGTTGAATTGAAGATAACGGTGGTCAGAGAAGGAGTGATCAGCCGAGACCTTCCAGTCCGTTATCATGTCGTTGATGGTATCGGAGACAATTTTAATTTAATTTAATTTTGGTGGGGGCATGCGCCCCAATTTATTCGGCTTAATACAAGCTATCTTAAAACAAAACTAAGACTTATAGCTAGACTTAAAAACTAATACTTACAAGCTAGAGATAAAGTTAGGGTTTATGAAGAAGGAGGCTAAGTTTAATGGAGGGAGTGCTGCGGTTGAAATCAAAAACGGAAATGTTTGAATTTACCTTCCGTAGCATACGGGAAATTGGTTCGTTGGAGCCATAGAACGTGCGGTGGGTTGGTAGATAGAAGAGACGGGGATGTCTTAAATTACGAGGATTAGTATTAAAGGAGATGGAGTTATAAAGGGACGGGCAATCGATAGACCCGGAGAGGAGGCGATGAATGAAGTGAATGTCTGCTGCATCCCTGCGGTCTTCAAGTCTATTCAAGTTAATATGTTTGAGGCGGTCAAGATAGGGAGGTAGAAGTAGGGGATCATTCCAAGAGAGTCCGCGGAGGGCAAATCGAAGAAAACGTCGTTGTATGTTCTCGATTCTGGTTACATGAACTTGTTGAAAGGGTGACCACGTTTGGCTGGCGTATTCGAGGAGGGGGCGGACAAAGGTAATGTAGAGAGATCTGGTCACGTATGGACCAGAGAATTCCTTTGACCACCGTTTAATGAACCCAAGGGATGAATTGGCTTTACGAATTATCTCGTCAATGTGCGAACGGAAATTAAGCTCGCGGTCGTACAGTATGCCAAGGCCAAGAAGAGTCTGCACAATAGGTATAGGTTGATCATTGAGAAGGTAAAGACGGGAAGGGGACTTGTTGTATTTACGTGATAAGGTTATGGATTGGCATTTCGCAACATTGAGCTCTAGGCAGTTTTTGAGTCACCAAATAGAAAAACTATCTAGATCTTGTTGTAGCAAGCAGGAGTGTTGTGATGAAGTTATGTGTTTGAAAAATTTCGTGTCATCGGCATAGAGAGATATATGAGTGTTTAATAACCCTTTCCAGATCGTTTATAGTTAAGATGAAGAGAAGTGGACCTAGGTGACTGCCTTGTGGTACACCAGAGGTCACCAGGAATGGGGCAGATAGGACGAACCTGAGGCGAACATTATATAAACGGTTTTCCAGATAAGATGATATCCATTTCAGCAGTATTGGTTCGAGACCAAGGGTGTACAATTTGAAAAGAATTAATTTATGGGATATCTTATCAAAAGCTTTACTAAAATCAGTCGCAATAACATCGACTTCTTTACCACTTTCTAATGCCGTTAACGCAGAGGATGCGAATTCAACGAGGTTAGTGGTGGTTGATCTACCTTTTAGAAAGCCATGTTGGTTTTGGGAAATTAAAGACTTGCATTGAAAGCTTAAGGATTCGTACAAAATGCTTTCTAGGAGTTTGGGTATATGCGAAAGTTTGGCTATCGGGCGATAGTTAGTAACTTCACTTTTTAATCCCTTTTTGTGAATCGGCGTTATGAAGGAGGACTTCCATATCTAAGGAAAATCGCCTTGAGATAGTGTGGGGTGGGGCCAGCGGGCGGTGTGGACTGTAGAGGAGGGTCGTGAAAAAAAGAAAGAAAAAGTGGGGGTGAAGGTTGTCAATAGTCGAGAGAAGAAGAGGGGAAAGCGAGACAAAGGAGTTAAGTGGGTCAGTAGTGAAGATTAGGTCTAACTGCCTACCCATATAATTAGAGATGCCGCTTACTTGGCATAGACTTGAGTTGGTTAGTCGATCGATGAATAGACATTCTTTAGTTGAGTTGGGATTCGTAGCAATGAAAAACGATTCGTCATCGGATAAAGCCCAATGCAGTTGGGGCAGGTTAAAGTCGCCGAAAATGATGACGTCGTCAGAGGAATCAGATAACTCTATAACTTGATCGATTGCGTTAACAGCAAGTTGGTAGGATTCGATGGGTTGGGCCGGCAGGATGTAGAAACACATAACGAATAGGGACTTGTGGGGGAGTGTTATTTTTATTGCAACAAAGTCGAGTCCTGAAGACGAGGAAGTAGCAATCGGAGAAGAGTCAAGGTCGTTGTGAATAGCCAGAAGAACACCTCGACAGGGGGAGTCATCCGTTGGGCGGCTGATATTGTCCCGAAAGACATTAAATATGGGTGGGAATAATTCCGGGTTTTTTATATTGGGAATCAGATTGGTTTCAGTTATAGGGTAGATATCGAATGGAAGAGCATGAGACTGACGTAGAACAGCTTGGGTTTTTGAGCGCAGGCCCCTTACGTTCTGATAGTAAAAGGTTGGAGGAATGCTATCATGGGGGGTTCGCTGTGGCCCTTGTATCCATTTAGGGACGAAAAAATTTATTATGGTCAGCACGGTACCGTTGAAGGTGTGAGATACGTTTAGAACTGATATGAGAAGCAAATGCAGATAGGTCTTTGTCTACGGTGGCCGATGAAATGTTAAAGCTCTCATGATAACGGTTGTAGATTTGTCGCAGTGCAGCAGGATCAGTAGGAAGGCCTTCTTTTTGAATAGATACCTGAACATTTGTTTTGGTTTTTCCGTCAATGCATATAGATTCGGGTTTATCAAATAAGTAGGCAAGGTAAAGACGGACATTTTCAAAAAGCCTGTGGTCTCTCAGTCGTGCCATAATATATCGGCCATCGAGGTCGTTGGGAGGGGACATAGGGTTTAAAACCTTGGAAGTAAGTTTAACAGCTGGGGGAAGTAGAGGATCAAAAATTGCAGAGGACTTAGAGATTGGGGTAGGTGTGTCTTTATGAAGAGAGATAGTGGGAAGAACAGTATTGGAGGCAGCAGAGGTAGACGGGGCGGGATTAAGAACATGGGAGTGTATGAAGTTCGGGTAATTAGAAGTGGATTTAGTGTTAGCTGGGGCTATCGGATGGTTACTAGTGTCTGGAGTTAAGTTAAATGATACGCGATTACGTTGAGGCTTGGGTAACTTTGAGATTACCGTGGGGTGAGGCGTACGTAAGAGTAATGTCACGGATTTCTTGTCGATTTTTGGTAATGAAAGTGGGTTCATTACCTATGTTACATACAATGAGGTTGGTGCTTAAAATATAATCAAAAAGTGACTCACCCCTGTTGTTGATTTCCGAGCTGCCCCATACGGTGTGATGTGCGTTGGCATCGCAACCGATTATGAGCTCATCCTTCTGCCTCCTTGCTTCTTCGATCAGCCTCTCCAGGTTATCACCAGGGAGAGGCCCCACGTGGTCGTGGGCGAGATATGCCCATGCCAACCAGAGTGATCTGCCTGCAGTCTCCAGTTTCGCAACAGTTATATCCCGATCGCTGAAATTAGGGTGTAAATAAGCATTAAGGTTTCTTTTCACTAGTATGCACGATCTTGGTTTACCTTTTTCGGTCACTTACAGTGAGTAATATCCAGGAATCTTGAGTCCTTGAACCAGGTTGTGTACAATCCATGGTTCTTGGATCAAGACAACATCTTCCCCGCCTTTAGAAAGGCGAAGAATAAGAGCGGCCAAAGCCTTGTTGGAGGTTAATCTGGATTAACTGCAGCATTTTCGCTACAATCCAGAGGCACCTCCACCACGGTGTTATTTAGGCCTTCCAATTCCGAAGACGAAATGAGAAGTTCATCTTCACTCAGAAGAACCCTATCAAGGAAATCGTCAGTCTCCATATCCGATTGGATATCGCTTACGGAGAGTGACGATTTTGCAGTTGCCGCACGATCGGCGGATTCATCGTCCTCCAGCGAAGGGAACGAGGCAGATGGCTCATCGTTCGAGAGTTCACGAATGAGGCGTAGTTGCCCGAGAGCACAGAAAGTACATCATCCCATCTTTCGTGGGAGATAGTGCCGTCTATGTGACTACGGTCTATAACCGCGACTACAATTTTATCCTTCAGGACCTCGCTAAAAGGCCTATGAGATGTGACAGTGGGAGGGGTGCCGGTGTTGTGCACCCTCTGCCTCTTGGGAACCTAAATGGTCCCTTCCACTGATCTCTGGCGTTTTGTTGACAAATCCCCACTAGGTTTGCTGAGGATTTGTAGGGCCCATTTCAGTTTCGCGATTTGGTCCGGGGTCCTATCCTTCACCGCGATGTTGCCACACATACGCTGGATCCGGATGGCATTTCGACGATTTTTGTAATTCGCCGAGGATGGATTGCGATGACGCGATCCGGCGCTGTTGGTGTGGGTAGGACCATGATGCACAGTCCCACCCCCTCCAGAATTGGGTTTTTTTTGTGGGTCTAGCGCCACTGCTGTTGCCGACACCAGCAGGACCATGAGTAGGCACAGTCCCTCTTTCAGTCAGCCTTGCAGAAGCGGTGGTGGTTGAAGGGCCAGCAGATGGGGGACCATGATGCACAGTCCTCTCTCTGTTGGGAAGGGGTTTTTTTTTGCTCGCAACCGCTAGTGGAGGGACCATGTGTATCCACAGTCCCAATCCTAGCTGGTGCCACAAGAGCTTTGCCGGTAGACAGCTTGGTCGCCGTACTACCGTCCGGTTTTAAGGGATACCGGCCATACAATGTTTTTGTTTTGTTGGTATTCATAATAAGTCCCACGAGTAGCGGAGAAAAGAGGTCCATCTGCACAGAGATCCGCATTGTGCAGATAAGGCTAGTTAATCCGGAGGGCGCCAGGTATCCGGATACTCCGTGCGCGACTGAGCTATTCGTATGACACCTTACGTCCAGCCCAGGTGGTAAAGGAGGGGAAAGGGGAAGGACGTGTTGTTCTGTAAAGGCCGCATAGTAGTACACGTACTTAACTTGCGCCTTGAGAAAGAAAAAGAGGAGAGGGGACGTAGAGTCCGGGTCAATACTTGGTTGACGCTCGTCAGCAGCCTGTCTGTCATGGGTGGCCCTTAGACAGCATAGGCCGTTGAACCTGCGCCGTAAGCCTTCGCACCGGCATCATCGAATGCAATGATGGTACACACGGCAAGGTGACTGACCCCCGCGAAGGTTTGACAATCAGACAGAAGAATAAAATTTACCAGGGGCAAACTTCACTTTTATTGGTTCACATATATTCACCGATAGGAAATTTTGAGAGAGGATTCCACTATCCTATTTGAGGGGCGCAGTGGACAGGGGTAGTCAGAGTTGACTGTCTAGTATAGGTAGTCTGTGGCTTCGGATTACCGAAAATTTGCCTTGTATAAATCTCTTCCTCCTGGGGAGAGTATATTCCGTCCGTCCGAACTGATGCTTTTAAAATGTCTGACACGCCGTCACTGCATTTCCTTTTTATTGTTAACTGGCTGCGAGTGAGTGCGTCCGAAGCCTCTTAGGTGGTCATTTTAGGTGGTTTGTATGTGAAACCTGGTTTTTCTTTTCGATGGTTTGCATACGAAACTGGGTTTTTGGTTTTTGGTGGTTTGCATGCGAAACTTGTTTCCTTTGGGAAGGTGGCATGGTTTGTTACAATTTTCTAGAGGAATTATCCTTTCTCTTTGGATTTTCTTTTGTAGTGTGTTTCGGGTTCATAGTATGGATAGATACAGTAGTTTTAAGTCGGAGAATACCTCTACGGCAGTATACGCCCTAGCTTGTGTAAGGCTTCGCGCTTGAGCGCTGATAATATAAGTTTATTTCTCTAGATAAACCCATTAATATTAGATTATAACTGCAAGCAACTGAATAAAATTTGCTGTATAGTTTGTATGGATTCGTTAATGAAATTTGGTTTGGTTACTGGTTGGATCACTGACCCCTGAGTTGATGAGTTGGATTCAAGGAATCGGGAAAAGCCGTCTTCTAAGCCGCACAGATTCGGACTGGATCATGTGCTAAGACCGCAGTACCGGGAAGGCCAGTTGGAGGGGTATAAAGGAAGAGGGGGAGTGACACAATGGGGGTATGGAGGAGCATCAAAGGGGTAGGCACCGTCTCGTAGAGGGAGAGGTTTTTACTCCCATCAGGGTTTGGGGTCACCACATGGTGTCTGTACGATACGTACAGCGGGGAGAGTCAGCTCTAAAGAGGGGATACTTACCATCCTATCAGCCCCCTCATTCTTCTTCCGTGGTCTTCTAGGTGGACTTCGGAGGTGCAACAGTGTGTTAAGTGGATGGGCGTGGCCCTTCGGGCCCGTTTGTTTGTTTTCTTTTGGCCCGCATCCGCGGGGCAGTCTGAGCGGGTACTTATTTGGTTGCAGCGGCAGCCCATCTTGGCCGCTGGTACTCGGCTCGACATTCGATCTAGGAGGAAGTTCCGCCCGGTTATTCTTCTGATTTTTGGAGATTCTTCAGGCATGTGCAACTAATGTAACCCCTGGGAAGCCGATGAGCTAGCGCGGGAGAGAGACCATGCCTGGCTACGAGCGGCCGGACAACCCCTCTCTTTCAATCAGGGGGCCGTCTCGCCCTGGCCGCCCGTAAACGGGGGCCTGACGTCCTAGCATCCCGGGGAAATCCCGACAAGCCAAAGGTGGCATTATAAGGAAGAGAGGGTTATAGGTTTACAAGTGGGGCCGAACGTGGAATTCCGAATCGACTTATCCGTTATTAATCGGATTAGTTCGCTAAGACATTGGGATTACGTTTCGGTGCGGATACCTCGTACAATCCCTATTACGTTACACTGGATATAATCCTTTTGCTTTGTTGCCATGAAAGATTTTGTTCTTTGGTAGAACGAACGAAAAGAAAACTGTTCAAAAACCAAACTGCAAATTTTCGTCTTTAAATAAAACCACTACTTCAACGTTATAATCATAAAACAGTGTCTTTATTTGGTCGTTGACCCTCCTTTTTATATCTCATTTTGTTATTTACATAATGTATATTGCATTGACAGTTGACAATAATTCAGCAGATGTCACGATCGATGTGGGTGATTGCATCCCGACTGCTGGTGCATGGTGACGTCATTGTTGCACGTCAACTTTGAATTGGACGTCAACATTCTCCCCCGCCGATGAATAACCTTGTTTATTCGCTTCTTCATTTCTTCTCGTTCAATGCTATTTTCTCTCATTGACATGAAACGAAAAAAAAAAACAATTATAAAAAAGATCATGGACAAGCATGTACATCACAGAAGAGAAAAAAACAATAGCAAAATACACTACAGAGAGTGTTACGCAAAATCCCTTTCTCGTATGAAGGTATTTGCAGGATTCTCCAATTCAACTGCAATGAGACGGGTACGTGCTTGTTCTATCTAGTGTAGTGTTGGATAGGACACGTTTTTTTTATGAGTTTGTATGAGGTGCTCATTTTGGAATATGAGGTGGTACAATGTCCCACCTCAAATGAGGTACTCACCTCAATTGAGGTTTGTGCTCATATAATGTAGTAGGTACAAAAAAATAAAATATTAGGTATTATGTAGGTAGGTAAGTTTACATACCTCAAGAAAATTTTATTCGTATGAAGTATATCTATGTACGAGTATTTAAGTGAACTAATTGTATGGTCCAGTCCAAATTGTCTAAAAATTCCTTTAAAAGTTAAAACAAAATGATAGCATCTACATTTGCATT
Organism: Portevinia maculata; assembly: GCA_949715645.1. NCBI lineage: Eukaryota > Metazoa > Arthropoda > Insecta > Diptera > Syrphidae > Portevinia > Portevinia maculata. Next base: position 187,243,660 of record OX454526.1, read on the forward strand.
TTCACAAAGTGTATGTAATGTAAATCCATACCCGCAGTCGCGCCACAAAATTTATAAATGATGTAGAGAGAGTGACCAGACAATAGACCATACTTTTTCTCACTTTGTCACACTCACCTCATGCCTCAGTTCTGCTATCGCACTACAAATGAGGCAATGAGTTATTCCTTACCTTTACCTCAAAAGTCCCATGTCCCACACAAATGAGTCAATGAGTTATTGCTTACCTTTACCTCAAAAGTACCATGTCCCAAACAAATGAGGCAATGAGTTATTCCTTACTTTTACCTCAAAAGCCCCATGTCCCACACAAATGAGGCAATGAGTTATTGCTTACCTTTACCTCAAAAGTCCCATGTCCCACACAAATGAGACAATGAGTTATTGCTTACCTTTACCTCAAAAGTCCCATGTCCCACACAAATGAGGCAATGAGTTATTGCTTACCTTTACCTCAAAAGTCCCATGTCCCACACAAATGAGGCAATGAGTTATTGCTTACCTTTACCTCAAAAGTCCCATGTCCCACACAAATGAGGCAATGAGTTATTGCTTACCTTTACCTCAAAAGTTCCATGTCCCATACAAATGAGGGAATGAGAATGAGCTATGAGGATTCACTCTATTCATTACTTTTACCTCAATGTCACAGTCCAAATACCCCAACTCAATTGAAGTGTTACCTATATTGTATGTATCTATATCCACCCTCAAAACTCAAATGAAAGGAAAAGAGAAAGAGACGCTTTTTGATAATATGTGTGTACCCTTTTTTAAACGAGTTTAACTGCTACTGCAGGAAATAATGTGAATGTGTGAAGTCGTGAGTAATTTTCCGTGTGCTTGTATTATTGACATGACATTTTATATTGTGCTCTTCGATGTGAGTTTGTAACACATTTGAGAGGTGGTACAAAAATTATTTTTGAGGTGTTGGGACATTTAGATCTTTTGTAAGGGACATTTGTACCACCTCATGTATGAGTTACCCAACACTAATCTAGTGTACTGTTGTTGTTGATGCTCTTTGTGGCATAGGTCGACGTTTGTAAATTTTAATTTCGGTTGTGCGGTGGCTTAATCGTGAAAACACAATTAAAAGTGATAATTTAGTGTTTGGACATAAGTTTGACATCCATTTTCATTAAGGTGAGTTGAATTACCGTTGAATAAATTAAGTCGAAATTCATTGAAATTTAATTAATTTTGAATCGCGTCCGTCGATGCTGTGCGTGTGCGTGTGTGTGCGTAGCGTATTGAGAAATATGCGAATGTCAGCAGTCGAGTTAGCTTGGGGAAAATTATGAGTTTGCGTAAGTGTGTACTGTTTACAGAATGAAAGTACTGTGCATTTATTTGTGTGCAATAATAGCGATTGTGTTTACGTTAATGAGTTCGAATGGACTGTATTTCTGTGTGTGTGAATGAAAGTGTATCAAGTGTGTAGGTGATTGGGTTGCAGTTGTAATTAAATGAGTTTGTTTTAAAGTGAGTACTTTTGCAGTTGATTTGAGTGGATTTGAATTTTATTTTGTATGAAGACACTGGGGCGAGAATTATTCGTCCGTGGACTTCAATTGATTTCTGTGTTGTTTTATTTTTATAAATTTTTTATGTTTTTGTTTTTTTTTTTGATTTTAGGTTTGCGCTGTTGGGAGAAGCAATTTTGGGTTTAATTATTTTTAATGTGTTGTGTTGAAGTAGTAGTTGTTGATTTTCGTAATTCATGTTTATGTTGAAGAAAATTTGTTTATGATTCGGTTTGGTCTCGGGGTTCAATGATTGTTGTTGTCTGAGCCTCGTTTGTTGGTAATGAGCAAAGTATTGTTATTGGTCGTTTAATGATTCCTTGTTGTGTCTTTACCTTTACGACACGAGTAATGTTGTCTGCCCCTGGGTACGTTTCTTGGATGCGGCCTAAACTCCATTTCGTTGGGGGACTAGAACCAGGTCTCTTCTTTCAGCAAAGCCTTTGGGCCAGGCAAACAAAAACAGCTATATACCCCTTGTGACACTTCGATCCGCGACCCTTCCACGCTCGGATATTGATCGGTCCTGCGTAATCTATTCCTGCGTGGGAAAATGGTTTTGATACGGTTACTCGGGGTGCAGATAATTCTCCCATTAGCTGTTGTGCTGTTTGGCAACGAAACCTGTAGCATGTCGTACAACTGTTTATGTGTTTCTTTACAGCTCGTTTGATTTGAAACACCCAATATTTAAGACGCATGTGCAGCATCATAAGCTGGATTCCTCCATGCAATGAACGAAGATGAGAATCGCGAATAATCAATTTAGTGAAATGGTGTCTGGGTTCTAAGATTATCGGGTGCTGTTGGTCATAAGGAATGTTTGCATGACTTAACCTTCCGCCTACACGAAGAATTCCTTCTCCGTCTATGAATGGGTTTATGGATCCCATTCCTTTGGATTTAGTACCTTTGGTGAACATTTCTAGCTGAGCACAGTGCGCGGTAAATTTTGTAACGTTGTTCAGTTCGTTGGGTGACAGACTTCCGATGTTCCGATTCGATGAGCTAGCTTTGGCGTTGTCGATGAAGCGTTTACACCAGGCTAAAACTCGGATAAGTCGAGTTAGGTTTGACGATCGATGAATCAGGTGAGTCAGTACATTATCTTCCAACGTCACACAATGAACTTGAATTTTCCTTTAACCCTACTCGGTAGCAAGATTTTTTGGCTGTGCTGGTAGATCGAAGATCCAGTTTGATCGTAAAAATTCCGGTCCATTCCACCATACCCCTGGATGCCAAATCTGCAGGATTGGATTGCGTTGGAACATGTTTCCAAATATCAGTTTCCGCCAGTTTTTGGATCTCTCCTACCCGATTCCTGACGAATGTCTCCCAACGTGAAGCCGGCGCAAGAAACCATGCCAGTGTTATGGTGGAGTCTGTCCATGCATGCATCGTCGTATCCTTGAGCTCAAGTGTATGTGACACATAATTGAGCAGTTTAGCCAAAGTAAGAGCACCGCAGAGCTCTAGACGGGGAAGACTGACTGGTTGCACTGGTGCGACCTTGGATTTGGACATCACGAGGTGCATGTGCACTTTGCCCTGGCTGTCCTCTGCACGAAGATAAACCGCTGCTCCGTCGCTTTTCCGTCGCTTTTCCGACGCATCGCTGAAGCCATGTAACTCCATACGCCTCTTGTTGCCAACTGTTTGTACCCACCTTGGAATTCGAATCTCATTAATGGCTGGTAGATCGTCGTATAACTTGGTCCATCCTTCAATTACCTTGTTGTCGATGTGCTCATCCCAGGAGAATTTCCGGATCCCGAGAATCTGCATTAAGATTTTCGCCCTTAGAATACACGGCGATATCTATCCCATGGGGTCAAACAGGCGAGCGATCGTTGATAGTATAAAGCGTTTTGTTGGCTGTGGGTTTTCTGGAGGCGTGAAGCGAAAACAGAAGTTATCAGCGCTAGGAAGCCAGTGAATATCAAGCGTTTTTATTCGGTCATAAGCTGGATTCCTCCATGCAATGAACGAAGATGAGAATCGCGAATAATCAATTTAGTGAAATGGTGTCTGGGTTCTAAGATTATCGGGTGCTGTTGGTCATAAGGAATGTTTGCATGACTTAACCTTCCGCCTACACGAAGAATTCCTTCTCCGTCTATGAATGGGTTTATGGATCCCATTCCTTTGGATTTAGTACCTTTGGTGAACATTTCTAGCTGAGCACAGTGCGCGGTAAATTTTGTAACGTTGTTCAGTTCGTTGGGTGACAGACTTCCGATGTTCCGATTCGATGAGCTAGCTTTGGCGTTGTCGATGAAGCGTTTACACCAGGCTAAAACTCGGATAAGTCGAGTTAGGTTTGACGATCGATGAATCAGGTGAGTCAGTACATTATCTTCCAACGTCACACAATGAACTTGAATTTTCCTTTAACCCTACTCGGTAGCAAGATTTTTTGGCTGTGCTGGTAGATCGAAGATCCAGTTTGATCGTAAAAATTCCGGTCCATTCCACCATACCCCTGGATGCCAAATCTGCAGGATTGGATTGCGTTGGAACATGTTTCCAAATATCAGTTTCCGCCAGTTTTTGGATCTCTCCTACCCGATTCCTGACGAATGTCTCCCAACGTGAAGCCGGCGCAAGAAACCATGCCAGTGTTATGGTGGAGTCTGTCCATGCATGCATCGTCGTATCCTTGAGCTCAAGTGTATGTGACACATAATTGAGCAGTTTAGCCAAAGTAAGAGCACCGCAGAGCTCTAGACGGGGAAGACTGACTGGTTGCACTGGTGCGACCTTGGATTTGGACATCACGAGGTGCATGTGCACTTTGCCCTGGCTGTCCTCTGCACGAAGATAAACCGCTGCTCCGTCGCTTTTCCGTCGCTTTTCCGACGCATCGCTGAAGCCATGTAACTCCATACGCCTCTTGTTGCCAACTGTTTGTACCCACCTTGGAATTCGAATCTCATTAATGGCTGGTAGATCGTCGTATAACTTGGTCCATCCTTCAATTACCTTGTTGTCGATGTGCTCATCCCAGGAGAATTTCCGGATCCCGAGAATCTGCATTAAGATTTTCGCCCTTAGAATACACGGCGATATCTATCCCATGGGGTCAAACAGGCGAGCGATCGTTGATAGTATAAAGCGTTTTGTTGGCTGTGGGTTTTCTGGAGGCGTGAAGCGAAAACAGAAGTTATCAGCGCTAGGAAGCCAGTGAATATCAAGCGTTTTTATTCGGTCTGATACTTCCGATGGAACTGCTAACGAAGACTCTCGATCCTGGATTGGGATATCCTTGAGAAGCTCTTCCGCGTTCGATGTCCATTTGCGTAAGTTGAACCCGGCTTTCTCGAGAACATCCTTTACCTCTTTTCGTTTGATTTCAGCTTCTTCGATGGTGTCTGCACCTGAAAACAAATCGTCAACATACCTTTCTGAACAGATCATCTTCGCAGCCTTTGGATATTCTGCTACTGCCGCTTTCGCCGTTTCCAACAATGTCCGAATCGCTAGATACGGAGCTGAGGCCGTCCCAAACGTCACCGTTTTGATACGAAAAACTTTCAATTGGCTTGTTGGATGATTGGGCCAAAAGATCAGTTGGTAGTTTGAGTCTGCCTCCGTTACCCAAAGCTGCCGGTACATTTTCTCAATGTCTGCTGAAACAGAGAAACAGTACAGTCTCCATCGCAGAGTGACATCGGAAACATTGTGCTGTAAGGAAGGTCCAGTCCTCAGATGATCATTTAATGATGATCCGTCAGAAGTCCTGCGTTGAATACAACCCGCAATTTTGTCGTAGAGCTTGTTTCCTTTAGGACAGCATGATGTGGAAGGAAATAGTGACCTCTACTGGATACGTCATCTTCATCAACTTCACTCATGTGGCCCAGTTTCAAGTACTCTTTAATGCATGAAGCGTATTGGTCGAGCATGTGTTGATCAGCAGCTACACGCTTCTCTAGCGACCTAAAACGTTGAAGAGCTCCTTCACGTGACCTACCGAGTACCTGATGAAGATTTTCCTTGAACGGCAGTGCCACTTGATAATGCCCATCTGCCATACGCCTAACATTTTAGACAAAATGTTCCTCACAAGCGGTGGCTTCGGTGGTTTTGGAAGGCTCGAACGGGGTTTCTTCAAGTTCCCAGAATCTGCGAAGTTGTGCATCGCTGTCTGATGTTTGGAAGAAGGTTCTGATTGATTGGGGTTCAACTGATGATCTGCCGAATAAAATCCATCCCAACTTGGTTTTCTGGGCAACAGGAACGGTCTTATCCTGATGACGTACCAGCTCTGGCAATATAATTTCAACTAATACATCGCTGCCCAACAGAAGGTCGATCTTAGCTGGCTTGAAAAACGATGGGTCCGCTAGTTCTAAACCGGTGAGGTGTCTCCAATCGCCATTGGAAAGGATTCAGGCCCGGGAGATGGCCAGACAGTGACTGACTGGAAAATTAACGCCTGTGCGGTTGTTTCGAAGGCTGTATAACACGACCCAATCGTAATATCAACAACCTTTTTGCAAGTGCCACCGCTGACTAACCCTAACCCGAACACCTCGACATCAGTTGATTTGGGTTTCAAGCGGAGAAGTTGAACAGCAGACTGCGTGATAAAGGATGCCTCGGAGCCTGAATCCAACAATGCCCGGAGTGATAAGCTATTGCCAGACGCTCTCTTCACCTTCACGATGGCTGTAGCTAGCAAGTGTGTGTTGACATCCTGTGTTGTGAGATGAATTCTTACCCCAGAACTAGTTGACGGTTGATCTTCGTTGGACGGATGAAAAGCTGGAGCTTCGCTGTTAAATGTGGAGGTAATATATGTTTGTTTTTGATGTGGTGGGTGGACGTTTTGAGCAGTCGTTGGGTGAGAATGTGAAATTTGAGTTGTATTGGTATTAGAATATGGAGGGTGAGAACTGTGTGGGTTATTGTGTGTGGTGGAGGGGTTGTTAAAAGAGTTAAAATGCGGATCAGGGTTTTGCAGATGAGAAGCATGAGTTGGACTATTGTGTAACAGTGAATGGTGTGGCTGTTGACAGTAATAGCCCCTGCGTTCACTAGGATATTGTTGAGACGAATGACTGTACGCTAAACAATTAGTACATACACCCAACTTATTCAAAGTTTGATGTTTATCAGAAACACTCATTTTTAAAAATTTATTGCATTTTCTGATAGCGTGCTGACCCTTGTTGCAAAGTTTGCAAGTGAGCTTCGAGACGTTGGATTGCGCGTGGAACGAGTTTCGCTGTAATCCCTTTTTGGACGATTCTGATGGCCGCCCCTGCTGGTAATTAACCGCTTCTAATGTACGAAATCTCGTTTCGAGAAATTGGGTAAATTCAGCAAAGGATGGTAGCTCCCTGCTATTTTCCTTACACCCCAATTTCTCCTCCCACAGCTGTTGCGTTTTAACCGGAAGTATTTGCAGCAGGATGTAAATTAACACCACGTCCCAATGTTGGACGGGCACCTTCAAGTTGCTCAAACTGTGCACCACTTCTGTTGAAGTATCTAACAACTCCTTAATAGACTCAGCTCGCTCTTGAGTCAGCACCGGAATATTAAGCAAACTCTTGAGTTGAGTATTTACTAAAAACCATGGATGATCGTACCTATCTTGGAGAATGGCCCAAGCTTTAGTATAATTGCCGTTGGCAATCCCTAAATGCGCTAGGAGTTTTTCGGCCTCGCCAGATACACTCGTTTTGAGGTAATGCATCCTTTGAATTTCCGACAATGATGAATTGTGATGAACAAGGGACACAAATAGATCGTGAAAACAACGCCAAGACTCGTAACTGCCTGAGAAGACTGGAACTGGAATGTTCTTCAGACTTAAATCCGCATTGTGGGATCGGTTTGTGTTGCTGGCGTCCATATTGGTGCCGTCCATGTTGGCATTGTCCTTCACCTTGACCTTGTCGATTGCGTCTAACAAATCACCTTTATATTGAAAGTAAAGTTCCCGAATTTGTTCGTACGTAGCCTCTACTTCAGAACATCTATCTTCCTCACCATCTGATAAACTACCTATACACACTTCATACGCACTTTCTACCGATTCCAAAGTTTGTTCCAGCATTGACAAACGGGCTGATAAATAGTTTGCCGTCCTTGTACCAGCACCTCGTTTGCCGAAATTGGAAATGTCTTTTTATACCCTATTCTAAGGGTATATTAATTTTGACGCATAGTTTGTAACATACCTTAATATTGCCCGTAGACCCCTAAAAGTTACTATATTTATGATCAGCATCGATAGTAATGTCGATCTAGCCATGTCCGTCCGTCCGTCCGTCCGTCCGTCTGTCGGCAAAAATTAGGCCTTTAAACTGGACCTAGAGAGCTGAAATTTTAACCACATACTCTCTAGGGTCCCGAAATAATCAAGTTTACGAATTTTTAAAATCCGCCCACAGACACGCCCACAAACTCAAAAAAACAAAATTTTGGAAAAAATCGAATTTTGAGCTAGAAAGCTGAAATTTTTTATATATGATCTATGACTCCTAAAACGGCTCGGGATAAATTTTTTTCAAAATCCGCCCACTGACACGCCCACAAATAAATAAAACAATTTTTTTGAAAATACAAAGTTTGAGCTAGGGAGTTGAAATTTATAATATATACTCTCTATGGGCCCTTTATGCTCATGTGAAAATATTTTGAAAATCCGCGCACTGACACGCCCACAATTTTTTTTTTTTTTTTTTTAAAATTCAAAGTTTGAGCTAGGAAACTGAAATTTATAATATATACTCTCTAGGGGCCCTTTATTGCCATGTGTTAATTTTTTTTAAATCCGCCTACGGACACGCCCACAATTAAATAAAAAAAATTTATTGATACTCCCAAGTTTGAGCTAGGGAGCGTTTTTTTTGATAAAATCCTTTAAATGTTATATAACAAAATATGTAGAGCGTTCTTAACAATTCAACCATACTTAGACTTTTGTCACGCCCACTTATGAGAGATAGGAGTAAGAATAGGGTATCCAACAGTTCGCCCAAGCGGACTGTAGCCCGTCCCTATGTTTCCAATTGCGTAAGTACCTTACTTAGCTTATTTGGCTTCATATTATATGTATTAAAAGCCCCTTTACTTTATTTACAGGTATAATATATAAGTACAATGAGTGTACTCACGTGAAAATCTTCCGGAAAAAGCAGCACACACAGCGCACAGAATCTGCCGTAACTTCCACTTTAAGGAATCCCTTTGCTTCAGCTCCAAAATAGTGTTGTTGTAATTATTAATAATTAATTGCACTTTGCATTGAAATTGAAATTTAATTTTTGTAATTTAAACGCGATTGCAGTTTGTGAATTTAAAAGTTATGGTGGGATTATTGTAATCCGGCTCGAAGGACCAAATGTTCTTTGGTAGAACGAACGAAAAGAAAACTGTTCAAAAACCAAACTGCAAATTTTCGTCTTTAAATAAAACCACTACTTCAACGTTATAATCATAAAACAGTGTCTTTATTTGGTCGTTGACCCTACTTTTTATATCTCATTTTGTTATTTACATAATGTATATTGCATTGACAGTTGATAATAATTCAGCAGACGTCACGATCGATGTGGGTGAGTGCATCACGACTGCTGGTGCATGGTGACGTCATTGTTGCACGTCAACTTTGAATTGGACGACAACAGATTTAGAAGAAGATTTATGTCGATTGCTGGTAGATATAGGCTTGTAGTTATTGATTTCCGTCTTTGATCCTGCCTTGAATATTGGGCGAATCACTGACACCTTTAACTTATCTGGTACACAAGATTGGATCAAACTCATGCTAATATTTCGGCATTATCTTTCAGGTCTTTTGCACTCATGGTCGCCCCAATATTGATTTGCCGTATACACCAACATTCAGTTTTTGGTCTAGGTATGCATTCTTGCATTTTTGGGGCGCTCTTTTTAAATTAATTATCAGTTTTGTTCCATCTCTTCCATTGCAGAGCTATTCAGAATGGTTTTGCCGTATATCCAAAATGCTGGCTGTTTGCACCTTAACTGAAGCACCGTACATGAAGAATAATGTTTTTTTTGTTTACTTTGTCACTCTGTTCATTAACGTCCATTAATAAAGTACAAATTTGTTTGCTGAGGTAATTATTATTTGATTTTCAATCTTTAAGAAGAAATCGCATTAAAAATAAATTCAGCAACCTTAAAAAAATAATTAAATTATTATTTCGCATACATTTTGGTCCTATCGAGCAGCAGATGTTTCAGGAATTGGCAGATCAATCGTGGAATTACTGAGACGACAACGTGCCTCTATCAATGGGCAAATCACGAGGATTGATACATATTGTCAGTCAATCGAGGCAAATCATTCACTGCCCCATGTGCAAGCTCGCCAATCGAAATTGGAGCAATATATGCGGGATTTTGAAAAAAATCAAAATCAGATCGAAGCTGGTGTCTCGGATGAACACATCCAAGAGGAAATCGAATATCGCGCGAGCTACGAGTAGGTATCTTTACTACAGTGTGCACGCAAAACTTCTTGATGCCATAGCATTTCATCGAGTTCGTCAGCAACGACAAGTGCTAATCCCTTCGCGAATTCTGATTCTATAAGCTTCACACTAAACGCATTAACTGAAAATCAGGCTTCACTTAATATTATCGTGAAATCTCTCACCGATGCGTCGCGAAAAAACATTAACATTAATAAATTCGAGCCACCTAGATTGCCCGAAATCAAACTTCCTGATTTCTCCGGTAAATACGATGAGTGGGTTAGGTTTAGGGATTTGTTCTCTGCCTTAGTAGTTAACAAAACCTCTATCGCCGATATCGAAAAAATGGAGTACGTACAAATGAGGCTGAAGGGAGAAGCAGCATCTCTAATAAAGCACATGCCACCAAGTAACGAAAATGTCGTGGAAGCGTGGAAAATTCTAAAAGATCATTACGAAAAAAATCAGTCAAAAATAATAGTCGCGCATTTAGATAACATTTTTGATCAACAACCGCTAAAAAATCTTCACTGTCCCTATTTGAGGCAGTTATTTAATACCACCAATGAAAACGTAAACGCGTTTCGGGCATTAAAATTGCAAATTAATTCCTGTGACATCCTTCTGGTGTATCATTTGTCAAAGAAGCTTGACACTGATAGCAAAGTTTGGTGGGCGGTACAAAGCAAAGACTAATTTCATGTGTTTTCTCAAAGATCTCATAAATGAGGTAGAAACGTTGCAATGCTCGCAAACGGTTCGTACAGGTCAACAACCGGTATCAAAAGACAAACGGGTCTTAAATTCGGTTTCGGTAAATTGTTTCAAGTGCAACGATAAACATTTCCTTTTTCTATGCAATCAGTTCAAAGGCCTTACTGTGCCGTTGCGTTTAGATTTTGTTAAAGCAAATCGAATTTGCGCAAATTATCTTCGTGTCAAGCACTCGCCATCGGAATGCAAGCTCTTATCGTGTAGAATTTGTGGTGCTAAGCACAACACTTTAGTTCATTTGGAACAGGTGCATGCCGAAAATCGGCCGAGCACTTCGAAGGGTACTTCCAGTAATGTAATAGTGAATGCACTTCAGCATTCACCTTGGGATGTTTTGACGATGTTGCCTACGGTGACGTTATTGGTTAGAGATTCGAGCGATCAGCTGCAACAGTGTCGAGCGCTACTGGACTCAGGATCGCAGTCGACGTTGAAGGGGTCTCCAGTGGCTCAGAATACCATTTTCGGATAGGTAATAGCCGGTAATGTTCCAGTGACTCATCAGCACGAGGTGAAGGTACTTCATGCGTCTTCGATCTTGACGTGCTTTTCAAACGCTTTTGTGAGCATGAAGATCTTCTAGATGTACAGCGAATAGGCTCTGAAGCTGATGATACCATCGAAAAACATTTTGCGTCTACACACTTCGTTCGTTCTGATGGTAGGTACGTGGTGTGGTTACCGTTTTCGACTAGTGAAGTACATTTCGGAGATTCTCGAATTGCGGCATTAAAAAGATTTTATACCATGGAAAAACGATTTCGCCTTGATCCCGAACTTAAACGCGAGTATATTGACTTTCTGCGTGTATACGAGAGTTAAGGGCATATGTCCATAGTGCCGCATTACGAGCTTAAAAGGCCATCTTTTTACTTGCCCCACCACTCGGTTCTAAAACCATCCAGCACAACGACAACGTTAAGAGTCGTGTTCGACGGTTCTAGCGAATCGACAAACGGCCTTTCTTTGAACGATCAGTTACTAGTCATGCCTACAATTCAGCATGATTTGGTCTCGTGCCTAATACGGTTTCAAAAATATAAAATTACCGTAAAAGCAGACATCGGAAAGATTTATAGGTGTATTTTCGTTAACCAGAATGACGTAGATTTTCGAAGGATTCTCTGGAGGAGCGACCCAAGTGAAGAACCGCGAGATTTTCGGCTTAATACGGTAACGTACGGGACAGCGTCGGCTTCCTTTCTCTCCACACGGGTGCTTAAACAAATCGGAATAGATAATTCTTCGGTTTTCATGATTGTGAAGACGCGATTATCGTCAAAAATGATTTGTGCACTATCCTTAAAAACGCGGGCATGGACTTACGTAAATGGTCATCGAATTCAGCTGCCTTCATAGCCACGCTTGATTCAGAAAGTATAGAACTGGCAACAGAGCTACCTATCGGTGAAGTCGGTGTTAAAACTCTTGGTCTCTTGTGGGACACTAACTATGATTGCTTTAAATTTAGTTCCTCTATGCCGTCACTTGGCTCGAGCATTACAAAAAGACAGGTACTATCGGATATATCGCGGATTTTTGATCCCTTAGGCTGGATCGCGCCAGTTGTCGTAAAAATGAAAATCTTTATGAAACGGTTGTGGCTTAAGGGCATCGATTGGGATACGCATATTCCAAGTGACTTGTTGAGTGGTCGGATTTTAAATCAGAGATTGAGTGCTTCAGTTCTCTCAGTATGTCAAGGTGGCTTCAGTTTGAGAAAGACGATTTGGCGGAGTTACACGGGTTTTCGGATGAGTCGGAATCAGCTTACGCCGCTGTAGTATACTTTCGCGTAGTAAGAGGTAACGATGTACGTACGTCATTGATATGTGCTAAGACTCGCGTAGCACCGGTTAAACCAACGCTGACAATACTGCGTCTCGAGTTGTGCGGCTCTTTACTGCTAATGAAATTACTTAGTAAGTAAAGTAAAAGAAGCCCTTGCCATGCACAACATAAGTTTCTTTGCATATACTGACTCCACGATAGTTTTGCAATGGATTCAAGGATATCCTGGTCCCAGAAACGTGTTTGTAGACCATCGGGTATCACAAATGGTTAGTGCTTTCCCTGCCTCTATATGACATCATGTCCGGTCTATAGACAATCCAGCCGATTGCGCTACCCGCGGAGTAATGCCTCTTAATTTACTCAATCTTGGCTTATGGTGGAACGGCCCAACTTTTTGCGCGATACCGAAATTCAGTTCTCTGTACTACCGAACAGTAAAGCAGAAACAATAAAAAACGAAGTAGTGTGCCTTACCGAGTGGGGCATTTTTGAAAATTTTTCAAATGTTAACAGACTTTTCCGGGTAATTTCACGCTGTATTCGGTTGTTTCGGCCACGTAATCCCCTTGAGACCACAGTTGCACGTTAGCTACCTAACTTGTTATCTTGCTAACGCCATAACTAAGTAGCTAACGTGGTTAAATTAGCTGCGCTAAAAATGCAATCGATTTGGTGGTTAGCTATAATAATGACAACTAATTTTAGCTATTAGCTATTAGTCGCAGGTTGTGTAACTAAGCTCGTTAGGTTGCCAAAGTTAGTTGCGGATGACAACTAAAAGTTGGTTAGCTTTTTAGCTGTAGCTTTTTAGCTGTCTAGGTAATAACTAATAACTAAATCAAAATTTATTGTTTTGCTATAATGGCGATAATTTATTGGGATTTATTATGCATATTGCGTTTAAAATAAAAATTGATTGAATGTCCCTTTTATTTTACATCATGTTATTTTACAAAGAGGTCCTTGGAGCCACAATAAAGGTCCTTTAAGCCCGAAAAACGATATTTTCAAAAAATCTCTTTAGAAACGGCACGGTATACATGAGTTCAATGTTATTTGAATGAGGGGTCCTAGAAACAACAAACATTTTGGTAAAATATCCTTTTTCGACTTTTAAGAACCTTTTTGTTGTTCCAAAGACCTCTTAGTCAAATAACATTGAACGCAGACATACCGTGCGGATTCTAATGACATTTTGGAAAAATATTCTGTTTTCGACTATTAAGGACCTTTTTTGTTGTTGCAAGGACCTCTTAGTCAAATAACATTGAACCCAGATATACCGTGCGGATTCTAATGACATTTTGGAAAAATATCCTGTTTTCGACTATTAAGGACATTTTTTGTTGTTGCAAGGACCTCTTAGGTAAATAACATTGAACACAGATATACCGTGTGGATTCTAATGACATTTTGGAAAAATATTCTGTTTTCGACTATTAAGGACCTTTTTTGTTGTTGCAAGGACCTCTTAGTGAAATAACATTGAACACAGATATACCGTGCGGATTCCAATGACATTTTGGAAAAATATCCTGTTTTCGACTATTAAGGACCTTTTTTGTTGTTGCAAGGACCTCTTAGGTAAATAAAATTGAACACAGATATACCGTGCGGATTCTCACGACATTTTGGAAAAATTCCCTGTTTTCGACTATTAAGGACCTTTTTTGTTGTTGCAAGGACCTCTTAGGCAAATAACATTGAACACAGATATACCTTGCGGATTCTAATGACGTTTTGGAAAAATATCCTGTTTTCGACTATTAACGGCCTTTTTTATTGTTGCAGGACCTCTTAGGCAAATAACATTGAACACAGATATACCGTGCGGTTTCTAATGACATTTTGGAAAAATATCCTGTTTTCGACTATTAAGGACCTTTTTTGTTGTTGCAAGGACCTCTTAGGCAAATAACATTGAACACATTTTGTCATTTTGGAAAAATATTCTTTTTCTACTTTTAAGGACCTTTTCTGTTGTTCCAAGGATCTGTTAGTCAAATAACATTGAACACAATATACTGAGCGGTTTCCTAGGAGTTTTTGAAAAAATATATTTTTTTTCGGGCTTAAGGACCTTATTTGGTGCGGTTATGGTTTCGCAAATAGGGCCTCGAATTTCCAAAAACTAATGATGTGGAAATGTTTTTTATAATTTTAGAATATGTTCTGGATCAATTTTTACTTAAGGAAACTAATATTTGCAAATTTAAGGTTTTTCCATACAAATTTATTTAATTCATCACTCACAAATGTCAAAATGGCTGCATGGGTGGGTGTATATGCTAGGTGGAGTTGATAACAAAATACTCGAGTGGAAGAGTTCACACTTGAGCATGAAAATGTTATGTTTATTACATATTTATATATATTTATACATACATATACCTATTATATCTATATATATATATATAATTGATAACAAAAATGTAAATATATAAATTCGAATTCTTGTAACTGCTGCAGATGTACTTCATTCATGAACAATCCCAGCTTTAGGAGTAAATATTGATGGAACTCCTGGACGATTAAATCAAACTAACTTTATTATAAATCGACCAGGATTATTCTATGGTCAATGTTCAGAAATTTGTGGAGCTAATCATACTAATTATAATCGAAAGAGTACCAATAAATTTTTTCATTAAATGAATTTCTAAAATAAATTACATTAAATGACTGAAAGCAAGTACTGGTCTCTTAAACCATGTTATAGTAATTTAACAATTACTTTTAATGAAAAAAAAATAAAATAGTTAAACTAATAACATTAGTATCTATGTCAAACTAAAATTATTAAATTTTTAATATTTTTTAATCCCTCAAATAAATCCTATTAGATGATTAATATTATTTATACTATTTTCTTTGATTTTTATTTTATTTAATTTAATAAATTATTTTATTTATATACCAACAACTTCTAAGTCCAAAAATTTTATAAATCTTGATACTATTTTAATAAATTGAAAATGATAACTAATTTATTTTCTGTTTTTGACCCAAGTTCTAGAATTTTTAATTTATCAATTAATTGATTAAGAACTTTTTTAGGATTAATATTAATTCCTTCAATATATTGATTTATACCTTATCGTTATCATATTAAATGAAATAACATTTTATTAATTTTACATAAAGAATTTAAAACTTTATTAGTAAATCCTAACCAAAAAGGAACTACTTTAATTTTCATTTCACTATTTAGATTAATTTTATTTAATAATTTTATAGGATTAATCCCTTATATTTTTACAAGAACAAGACATTTAACATTAACTTTGTCATTAGCTTTACCTTTATGATTAACATTTATAATTTATGGATGATTTAACCATACACAACATATATTTACTCATTTAGTTCCAAAAGGAACACCTTCAATTTTAATACCTTTTATAGTATGTATTGAAACTATTAGAAATATTATTCGACCAGGTACATTAGCTGTTCGTTTAACAGCTAATATAATTGCTTTTCATTTACTATTAACATTATTAGGAAACACAGGACCTTCTTTATCTTCAATAATTATTATAATTTTATTAATTACACAAATTGCTTTATTAATATTAGAATCAACTGTAGCTATTATTCAATCTTATGTATTTGCAGTTTTAAGTACTTTATATTCTAGAGAAGTTATTTAAAAAATGTCAACACATTCTAATCATCCATTTCATCTAGTAGATTATAGCCCATGACCATTAATAGGAGCTATTGGAGCAATAACATTAGTTTCTGGATTAATTAAATGATTTCATCAATACAGAATAAATTTAATATTAATTGGAACTTTAATTACTATTTTTACTGTATATCAATGATGACGAGATATATCACGAGAAGGTACTTTTCAAGGATTACATACTTATTCAGTAACACTAGGTTTACGATGAGGAATAATTTTATTTATTTTATCAGAAATTCTTTTTTTTTCTTCATTTTTTTGAGCTTTGTTTCATAGAAGATTATCTCCTTCAATTGAATTCGGATCTATTTGACCTCCTATAGGAAATATTCCTTTTAATCCTTTTCAAATTCCATTATTAAATACAACAATTTTATTAGCTTCTGGAATTACTGTTACATGAGCTCATATTCTTAGTCTTATAGAAAATAATCACTCTCAAACTACTCAAGGATTATTCTTTACAGTTTTATTAGGCATTTATTTTTCAACTTTACAAGCTTACGAATATATTGAAGCTCCATTTACAATTGCAGATGCTGTTTATGGGTCAACTTTTTATATAGCTATAGGATTCCATGGTTTACATGTTTTAATTGGAACAACATTTCTATTAATTTGTTTAATTCGTCATTTAAATACTCATTTTTCAAGTAGTTATCACTTCGGATTTGAAGCAGCAGCATGATATTGACACTTTGTTGATATTGTTTGATTATTCTTATATGTATCAATTTATTGATGAGGAGGAATAAAATTATTTATATAGTATATAAGTGTAGTGACCACACTACATTACATACACTACATACACTACATACATAACCTTCTACCTAGAACCACGATCTGCCAATCGCCTTCCGTATTACGCCCAACACAAGTGCCTAATGCCATATCTCTCGGTTCCCACACAATCGAACTCTGTCACACTGATTTACGAACCGCTCACATTATCGTTTAGCCTACACACATAAAATACCAAATTGATGGCACCATAAACTGTCACTCTCTGGTTATTTTCTCATTTAAGAGTACGACTCGCTTATCTCTTTGCTTGGCGGTGGTATTCAAATTGCATAACCACTGCACTCAAAGGCGGAACAGAGAAAATGCCAAGGCAACATAACCAAAGCTGAAATGTGTGCGAGTAAAATGTAAACAGAATGAGTCGATTGAATGAGAACTCCGCTGATGATGCATTTATGACGCGTTTACCAATATATTGGGTTCAATAAACAGAAATGGTAACTATGCTGATAGTGCACTAGTACCCTTTACTGTGCGTTGCCCAATATATTGGAAAATAGCTGATACAACAAGGAATTGCGTAAGGCTGGTATGGGTAGAAGGGGTAAAATCAATAGTATAAAAGAGGATGGATTTTAAGTAAAAAGACACAGAACACGTTCAAACTTAAAACAACATACTCCAAAGGTCGCAGCCCAGCCTAGACAGCGGGCCTTAGAGTATTCTAAATAAATATATAAACAAACTATATAAATAAATCACTCTAGAGGTTGCAGCCTAGCCTAGACAGCGGGCCTTTAGAGCATTAATACAAACTCAGTCTTTTATTTCGAACGGTTCTCGTCCCGATTTCACTCTTCTCCTTGAAAGTAAGGAAAGCACGGTGAAAATCGAGTATAACATTGGTTCTATGTATTTAGGTATATATAATTGGAACTTTAATTACTATTTTTACTGTATATCAATGATGACGAGATATATCACGAGAAGGTACTTTTCAAGGATTACATACTTATTCAGTAACACTAGGTTTACGATGAGGAATAATTTTATTTATTTTATCAGAAATTCTTTTTTTTTCTTCATTTTTTTGAGCTTTGTTTCATAGAAGATTATCTCCTTCAATTGAATTCGGATCTATTTGACCTCCTATAGGAAATATTCCTTTTAATCCTTTTCAAATTCCATTATTAAATACAACAATTTTATTAGCTTCTGGAATTACTGTTACATGAGCTCATATTCTTAGTCTTATAGAAAATAATCACTCTCAAACTACTCAAGGATTATTCTTTACAGTTTTATTAGGCATTTATTTTTCAACTTTACAAGCTTACGAATATATTGAAGCTCCATTTACAATTGCAGATGCTGTTTATGGGTCAACTTTTTATATAGCTATAGGATTCCATGGTTTACATGTTTTAATTGGAACAACATTTCTATTAATTTGTTTAATTCGTCATTTAAATACTCATTTTTCAAGTAGTTATCACTTCGGATTTGAAGCAGCAGCATGATATTGACACTTTGTTGATATTGTTTGATTATTCTTATATGTATCAATTTATTGATGAGGAGGAATAAAATTATTTATATAGTATATAAGTATATATAACTTCCAATTATAAGGACTATTTTAATAATAGTATAAATAATTTTTTCAATAATAATTACATCAATAATTATCCTTATTATAGCTTTTATTGTAATAATATTAGCAACAATTTTATCAAAAAAAAATTTTAGCGATCGAGAAAAAATATCTCCTCTTGAATGTGGATTTGACCCATTTTTTTTTTTTTTTTTTTTTTATAATTTGCTTACGCTAAAGGGATTTTTTTCTGTTGTTACAGTACCCTTATAATGCTAAGTACACAGTGTAAGCTACTTGGTATTAGAAAGAATAGAGAGATAGGAAAGAAATGTTTGGGTGCAGTTGTAGGGTTTTTCTCCACGGGTGGTGTCTAAGTTACTTAGGGAGATTACGATTTCATGTATTCGGTATAAAGTAATGGACTTGGCCGGGATTCGAACGCACGACCTTCCATTCCGTAAGCGAATACACTACTACTGCACCATTGCCACCCGCAAATTTCTTCTTCTTTTTTATTTACCTTTTTCATTGAAATTTTTTTTAATTACATTTAATTTTTGATGTAGAAATTGCACTAATTTTACCAATAATTTTAATTTTAAATTATTCTAATTTAATTATTTGATTTTATACAACTATTATTTTTATTATTATTTTATTAATCGGATTATACCATGAATGAAATCAAGGTATATTAAATTGATCTAATTAGGGTTATATTTAAATTAATAACATTTGATTTGCATTCAAAAATAATTTATAAATTCAATTTACCTTAAATATGAAGCGATTTATTGCAATTAGTTTCGACCTAATCTTAGGTAATGTAGACTTATTTTATTAATTGAAACTAAAATAGAGTTATATCATTGTTAATGATAAAAATGAATTTTAAATTCCAAGTAAAGAAATATGTTTTTCAAATAAAAGCTGCTAACTTTTTATTTTAATGGTTAAATTCCATTTATATTTATATTTATATAGTTTAATAAAACCTTACATTTCCATTGTAAAAATAATTATTTTAATAATTTATAAATTACTAAAATTAATTATTTAAATATTTAAAGATTTATAAATATCCCTAATACCTTCAATATTATACTCTAATTATAAGCTATTTAAATATAAAATTAAAATTATCATTAAAATAACAAATCATAAAATAAAAATTAATAAATAAATCTTCAAATTATTATTTTGTATAATATAATAAAATTGAGAAAAATTAATTAATTGTTTGTATAAATTTTGTCTTCCTATAAATTCAGATCAACCTTGATCAAAATTTTTAAAAATAATTATACCAAATTTTAATGAAAAATTAACCAAACCATAAGTAGAAATATAAGGTATATATCATATAGATCCTATAAATATTGTAGATAAATAATTATTAAAAGATTTATTATAAAAAAAAATTAAGTTTTAGAAATTATATAACCTAAAAATCCTCCAATTAAACAAACGAATAAAGTTATAAATTTTAAATAAAACGGTAAAATAATTGTATAAGGGGTTAAAAAAATTAATCAACTTAATACTCTTCCCCCAATAATTCTTATAAATATTAATACTAATATTCCTTTTAATATAATTCAACTTTCATCATTTAAAACATTTAAAGAATTACAATTTAAGTCACCAGTTATTGAATAATAAACTATTAGTAAAGAATAACAAACAGTTTAACCATTTGAAAAAAAAAAATAAAAAATACAAATATATTAATTATTCTTATTGAAACAATTTCTAAAATTAAATCTTTAGAATAAAATCCAGCTAAAAAGGGTATACCACATAAAGCTAAATTATCAATATTAAAACATATAACAGGTATATAAATTCTTAAACCTCCTATTAACCGTAAATCTTGAGAATTATTTATATTGTGAATAATAGCTCCAGCACATATAAATAATAAAGCTTTAAATAAAGCATGAGTCAATAAATGAAAAAAAGCTAATTTAAAATATCCTATAGATAAAATTATTATTATTAACCCTAGTTGTCTTAAAGTTGACAAAGCAATAATTTTTTTTAAATCAAACTCAAAATTAGCTCCTAATGCTGATATAAATATAGTTAATCCAGACAATAACAACAACAATTGACCAATAAAAGAATTTACTAATAAAATATTAAATCGGATTAATAAATAAATTCCTGCAGTTACTAAAGTCGAATAATGAACTAAAGCAGAAACTGGGGTTGGAGCAGCTATAGCAGCAGGTAACCATGAAGAAAATGGAATTTGAGCTCTTTTTGTTATAGCCGCTACAGTTACTAAAATTCCAATTAATAATATATTACTATCATTTAATATAAATTCTAAATAAAAAATATAATTTCAACTTCCATAATTTAATATTCAAGCAATAGCTAATAATAAAGAAACATCTCCAATTCGATTTATTAAAGCTGTTAATATTACTGCATTATAAGATTTTACATTATTAAAATAAATAACTAAACAATAAGAAAGTAATCCTAACCCATCTCATCCTAATAAAATACTAAATAAATTAGGTCTAATAATTAATATTATTATAGAAAAAACAAATAATAATACTAATATAATAAATCGATTAATATTTAAATCTATTATTATATATTCTATTCTATAATAAATTACTATAGAAGAAATTAATAAAACAAAAGATATAAATATCAAACTCATTCAATCAAATAAAAAAGTTATAAATATTCTAGAAGAATTTAAAGATACCAATTCTCATTCAATAAAAATAATTAATTCATTTATAATAAAATATAAAGAAATTAATATTAAAAACATTCTTATAAATAGTAATAAAATAGAATTAATTAAGCAAATTGATAAATATTTCATAATTTAAAATGAATAAATTCATATCTTTCACAAATCAAAATTTTAAAATAAACTATTTAAATAATATTACACTCATAATAAAGATATTTCAGATTTTAAAACCAATAAATTTAAAGGAAATCAATGCAAAAATAATAATAAATATTCACGATTATGCCCTATTCTAAAAGAATAAACTCCTGAATATAATTTTCCATGTTGTCTATAAGAATATAAATATAATGTATAAGCAGCTCTAAAACAAGAAATAAATATTAATAAAATTATTGTTAATCAAGATCAACTAATAATTCTATTTAATAATGAAATTTCACTCAATAAATTTAAAGTCGGAGGAGCAGCTATATTAGATGAACACAACAAAAATCATCACAATGTTATAGAAGGCATAAAATTTAATAAACCTTTATTAATTAATAAACTTCGTCTTCCTAACCGTTCATAAGTAATATTGGCTAAACAAAATAAACCAGAAGAGCATAATCCATGAGCAATTATTAATATATATGAACCACAAATTCCTCAATAAGTTATTGTTATAAGTCCTCTTAAAACAATTCCTATATGAGCAACAGAAGAATAAGCAATTAAAGATTTTAAATCTGTTTGACGTAAACAAATTAAACTAACCAATTAAACTAATTCTAATAAATCAATAATTATATTTTAAACCTATAATTTGTAAAAAATTTAAAACACGTAATAAACCATAACCTCCTAATTTTAATATAATACCTGCTAAAATTATAGATCCAGAAACAGTAGCTTCAACATGAGCTTTAGGTAATCATAAATGAACTAAAAATATTATCATTTTTACTAAAAAATATAAAATTATAGATATATATAAAATTAAATAATTTAAATTTAAATTATTTAGTATATAAAAATTTATTGTATTTATAATTTTATAAATATAAATAACAGCAATTAATATAGGCAAAGAAACTAATAAAGTATAAAATAATAAATAAATACCTGCTTGTAAACGTTCAGGTTGATAACCCCATCCTAAAATAAAAAAAAGTGCTGGAATTAAACTTCTTTCAAAAAATAAATAAAAAAGAAATAAATTTATACTTCTAAATGTTAATAATAACAATAATAATAAATTTAATATTAATAAATTTTTATAATTATTTAATTATTAATAAAATCTCTAGCTATTAATATTAAAGAACAAATTCAAAAACTTAATAATACTATTCCATAAGAAAGTATATCCATTCCAAAAAAATATGAGACCATTACAAAATAATTAAAAAAATAATTATTAATAATTCAAATTATTATAATTATAAAAAATATATTTTGTACCATTCAAAATATATTTTTTATAAAACATACTGGTAATAATATAATTAATATAAATAAAATTTTTAACATTGTAAAATATTAAATGACTGAAAATAATCATTACCATAAGTTCGAATTATAGAATCTAAAATTGAAAGACCCAACACTCCTTCACATACACTAAAAGTCAAAAAAACTATCATAAAATAATTTTCATATTCTAATAAATTTAAATAAATAAACAATAAATAAAATAATGATAAAACAATATATTCCAAACATAAAAGTATTGATAATAAATGTTTACAATTAGAAATAAAAACACTAATTTCTATTATTATCAAAAAAAGGTACCCCTCAACTAAATAATATTATCATTAGTTTAAATAGTTTAACAAAAACATTGGTCTTGTAAATCAAAAATAATTTTTTTTTAAACTTCAAGAAAAAAGAATTCTCTTATATGTTTTACCATGAGGACAAATATCTTTTTGAGGAGCAACAGTAATTACTAATTTATTATCAGCTGTTCCATATTTAGGTACAGATTTAGTACAATGAATTTGAGGAGGATTTGCAGTTGATAATGCTACTTTAACTCGATTTTTTACTTTTCATTTTATTTTACCTTTTATTGTAATAGCTATAGTAATAATTCATCTATTATTTCTTCACCAAACAGGTTCTAATAATCCTATAGGATTAAATTCAAAATTTAGATAAAATTCCATTTCATCCATATTTTAGTTACAAAGATTTAATAGGATTTATTATTATAATATTTATACTAACATTATTAACTTTATGAAATCTTTACATATTAGGAGACCCTGATAATTTTATTCTAGCTAATCCATTAGTAACTCCTATTCATATTCAACCAGAATGATATTTTTTATTTGCATATGCTACGATCAATCCCTAATAAATTAGGAGGAGTAATTGCTTTAATTATATCAATTGCTATTTTAATAATTATACCTTTTTATAACTTAAGAAAATTTCGAGGAATTGAATTTTATCCAATTAATCAAATTTTATTTTGATTTATACTTATTATTGTAATTTTATTAACTTGAATTGGAGCACGTCCTGTAGAAAATCCTTATATTATTATTGGCCAAATTTTAACTATTTTATATTTTTTATATTATCTTATAAATCCCTTAATTTGTAAATGATGAGATAAATTGTTAAACTAATTTAACTAGTTAATGAACTTGAATAAGTATATGTTTTGAAAACATATTATAGAAATATAAACTTTCTATTAACTTAACTAAAAATAATTATTTAAATTAAATTAATTAATATAATTTTTAATCCAATAAAAAATAATAGATAATTTAAAGAAAAGTGTAAAAAACTCTTTCAAGCTAAATATATTAATTTATCATAACGAAATCGAGGTAAAGTTCCACGAACTCAAATAAATACAAAAGAAATAAATATTATTTTTAAATAAAATATTATATTAAAAATATTTCCTCCTAAAAAAATTAAAGAAAATAATATTCTCATAAATAAAATTCTTGCATATTCAGATAAAAAAATTAATGCAAAACTTCCACTTCTATATTCCACATTAAATCCAGAGACTAATTCTGATTCTCCTTCAGCAAAATCAAAAGGAGTACGATTTGATTCTGCTAAAGAAATAATTAATGAAATAAAAGATAAAGGATAGAAAATAATAAAAATCATAAATAAATTTGATAATAATAAAAATTTAATATATTATAATTATTAATTAAAAAAACAAAAGATAATAAAATTAAAGCTAAACTAACTTCATAAGAAATTGTTTGAGCAACAGAACGTAAACCCCCTAATAAAGAATAAACTGAATTAGAAGATCACCCAGTAATTATTACTATATAAACACCTAAACTAGTAAGGCATATAAAAAATAATAGTCCTAAATTAAAAGAAAATAATTACATACATATTCATAATATTAAAGATAAAAATAAAGAAAAAATTGGAGAAAAATAATATGAAATATAATTTGACAATAAAGGATAAGTTTGTTCTTTTGCAAATAATTTAATTGCATCACAAAAAGGTTGGACAATTCCTATTAATCCCACCTTATTAGGTCCTTTACGAATTTGAATATAACCTAAAACTTTACGTTCTAATAAAGTTAAAAAAGCAACTCTTACTAAAACACAAATAATTAATACTAAAATTATATTTAAAAATTAAATAAATTCTATATAAAACAAGTACTATTTGTAATATAAATTACATATATAAATTCTAAATTTATTACATTTATCTGCCAAAATAGTTATAAATAAATTAATTATATTCTTGCATAAAAATATATTTATTTTTATATTTAATCCTTTCGTACTAAAATATAAAATATTATTAAAGATAGAAACCAACCTGGCTTACACCGGTTTGAACTCAGATCATGTAAGATTTTAAAAGTCGAACAGACTTTAAATTTAAACAGCTACACCTAAAATTATATCTTAATCCAACATCGATGTCGAAATCTTTTTTATCGATATGAACTCTCCAAAAAAATTACGCTGTTATCCCTAAAGTAACTTAATTTTTTAATCATTAATAATGGATCAATTAATCATAAATTTATGATGTTAAATTTAAAAGTTTATTAAATTTTACTATCACCCCAATAAAATATTTAATTATTATAATAATTAACTTAATCTTAAAAATTAGAATATAAATAAATATAAAGATTTATAGGGTCTTTTCGTCTTTTAAATTTTTTTTAGCTTTTTGACTAAAAAAATAAAATTTTAATTTAAATTTAAATGAAACAGTTAATATTTCGTCCAACCATTCATTCCAGCCTTCAATTAAAAGACTAATGATTATGCTACCTTTGCACAGTTAAAATACTGCGGCCATTTAATTAAATCAGTGGGCAGGTCAGACTTTAAATTAAATTCTAAAAGACATGTTTTTGTTAAACAGGCGAACATTATTTTTGCCGATTTCTTTATTTAAACTTTTCATTAATAAATTATTTTACATATATTATAAACTAATTTTATCATTATTAATTTATTTCATAAATTTAAATAAATATTTTTATAAAAAATTAAAATAAAATAAATAATTTCATTTAAAAATTAATTTATAACAAATTTTAAATTAACTGCTAATTTTAAACTTATAAAATTTTAAATTTTATCTATTATTTATAATAATTTATTTTATAGCTTATCCCATAAAAAATCAGTTTTTAAAAATTATTTAATTTAAATAAATAAATTTAAAAAAATTAAATTAAATTTATTTCTAAATAAACTAGATACCTTTAAAAACGAATAACATTTCATTTCTAATAAATTATTTAAAATAATTTTGTAATATTAACTTTAATAATTTATTAAATCTTTTAAAATCGAGATAAATAATTTTTATTATTTATTATTTAATATACTCTGATAAACAAGATACAATAAATTAAATTTTCTTTTTAAATAAAATTTGTTCAATTTATTTCAATTTTATTTTACAGTACTAATAAACTATAATTAATATTATTTTTTCTATAAAATATACTAAAACATTTATATTATATAATTATTTTTAATAATTTAATTTTTATAAATAATATAAATATTAATAAATAAAATATAATTTATCAATTTATATTGCTTTGCACAAAAATCTTTTTAATGTAAATAAAATACTTTTCTTTATAAGCTTTAAATTGATTCTAGATACACTTTCCAGTACATCTACTATGTTACGACTTATCTTATTTTAATAATAAGAGTGACGGGCGATATGTACATATCTTAGAGCTAAAATCAAATTATTAATCTTTATAATTTTACTATCAAATCCGATTTAATTAAATTTTTCATATTTAAATTCATAAAATATATTTTATTGTAACTCATTTTCAATTAAAAATAAACTACACCTTGATTTGATATTAATTTTTATACAAATTATAGAAAATTATTATTCTTATAAAATATTCTAATAACAACGATATATAGATTGATTAACAATTTTAAGTAAGGTACATCGTGGATTATCGATTATAAAACAAGTTCCTCTGAATAGACTAATTTTTTTAAGTTTCAAGATCATATCTAATACTACTCAAATTTAATAAATTTATATTTTAAATTATAGGGCATCTAATCTTAGTTTTTATTTAAAATTTTATAGTTTCAATTATCTTTATTATAAAATTTAAAAATTACTAAAAATTTCACTTAATAATTAACTAAATAATTTCTATATTAAATTTAACTTATATTAAAAAAAAATATTTATATTATTTGTATAACCGCAACTGCTGGCACAAATTAAGTTAATATTAACTAATATTTCTATATCTAAATTTCTTTAATTTGTAATATAATTTACTGAAAATAAAATAAAATATTTATTTTCTAAATAAATAAAAATTCACACAAAAATTTACATGTAATATAAATTAATAATAAATTTTTTAAGCCAAAATAAAACTTTATAAGTTTATTAATAAATTATATTTAAAAATTAAATTTATTAAATTTATTATTTAAATAAATTTAAATAGTATATAAATATATTACTATAAATTTATAATTTATTTAAATTTTAAAATCATTGTATATATATATATATATTAATTATAATTTATATATTTATAAATTTTTTAATATTTTTATAATTAATATAACTTTAATTAGTATTTCTTCCATAAATTAAATTTCTAAATCCCCTAAATTTACTTTATAACTAATTCATTTTAAAAAAATTAAAATATTATTTAAATTATTTATTAAAGTAAATAATTTAATAAAGTTATAAATTATAATAAATATAAAAATTTATATATTTATAAAATTTTTAATATTTTTATAATTAAAATAACTTTAATTAGTATTTCTTCCATAAATTAAATTTCTAAATCCTATAAATTTACTTTATAACTAATTTATTTAAAAAAAAATTAAAATATTATTTAAATTATTTATTAAAGTAAATAATTTAATAAAGTTATAAATTATAATAAATATATAAATTTATATATTTATAAAATTTTTAATATTTTTATAATTAAAATAACTTTAATTAGTATTTCTTCCATAAATTAAATTTCTAAATTCCCTAAATTTACTTTATAACTAATTTATTTAAAAAAAATTAAAATATTATTTTAATTATTTATTAAAGTAAATAATTTAATAAAGTTATAAATTATAATAAAAATATAAATTTATATATCTATAAATTTTTTAATATTTTTATAATTAAAATAACTTTAATTAGTATTTCTTACATAAATTAAATTTTTAAATCCCCTAAATTTACTTTATAACTAATTTATTTTTTAAAAAATTAAAATATTATTTAAATTATTTATTAAAGTAAATAATTTAATAAAGATATAAATTATAATAAAAATATAAATTTATATATCTATAAAATTTTTAATATTTTTATAATTAAAATAACTTTAATTAGTATTTCTTAAATAAATTAAATTTCTAAATCCCCTAAATTTACTTTATAACTAATTTATTTTTTAAAAAATTAAAATATTATTTAAATTATTTATTAAAGTAAATAATTTAATAAAGTTATAAAATATAATACATATACAAATTTATATATTTATTTATAATATTAATTTAAATAATTTAAATTATATTAATTTTTTTTTAAATTATTTATATATATATATATATATTTAAAAATTATTTATATATTTATATATATAAATAATTATAATATTTATATAAATATAATATATTTTTCTAAAAAAACCTTCAATTTATATAAATAATAGCTTAATTCATAGATTAATATTCTATTTATATATATATAATATAATATTAATACATTGTTATATTAATATATTAATATTATATTATATAAAATAATTAGATCCTTATATTTAGTTAAATAGAATATAAATAATATATTTATATATAAATAATATATATATATATATATAAAAATATATATATTATTATAAAATATAAATATAAAATAAAATTCATTCTTTACCTGTACTAGCAGGAGCTATTACAATATTACTAACTGATCGAAATTTAAATACCTCATTTTTTGATCCAGCTGGAGGAGGAGATCCAATTTTATATCAACATTTATTTTGATTTTTTGGACATCCAGAAGTTTATATTTTAATTCTTCCTGGATTTGGAATAATTTCTCATATTATTAGTCAAGAAAGAGGAAAAAAAGAAACATTTGGATCTTTAGGAATAATTTATGCTATACTAGCAATTGGATTATTAGGATTTATTGTATGAGCTCATCATATATTTACAGTTGGAATAGATGTTGATACACGAGCTTATTTTACTTCAGCAACAATAATTATTGCAATTCCAACTGGAATTAAAATTTTTAGTTGATAAGCTACCTTACATGGAACACAATTAAATTATTCTCCTGCTATTTTATGAGCTTTAGGATTTGTATTTTTATTTACTGTAGGTTTTTTAACAGGTGTTATTTTAGCCAATTCTTCTATTGATATTATTTTACATGATACATATTATGTTGTAGCTCACTTTCATTATGTATTATCTATAGGAGCAGTTTTTGCTATTATAGCAGGATTTATTCATTGATATCCTTTATTTACTGAATTAACTTTAAATAATAAATGATTAAAAACTCAATTTATTATTATATTTATTGGAGTAAATTTAATTTTTTTTCCACAACATTTCTTAGGCTTATCTGGTATACCACGTCGATATTCCGATTATCCAGATTCGTATACTACATGAAATGTAATTTCAACAATTGGTTCAACAATTTCATTAATCGGAATTATTCTATTTGTAATTATTATTTGAAAAGAATAATAAAACAACGACAAGTAATTTATAATATTCAATTAAATTCTTCAATTGAATAATACCAAAATATTCCTCCTGCTGAACATAGATATTCAGAATTACCTTTATTAGCTAACTTCTAATATGGCAGATTAGTGCAATAGATTTAAGCTCTATATATAAAGTAATTTACTTTTATTAGAAATGTCAACATGAGCAAATTTAAGTTTTCTAGATAGAGCCTCACCTTTAATAGAACAATTAACATTTTTCCATGATCATACTATATTAATTTTAACTATAATTACTACTATAGTGACTTATATAATAATATTATTATTTTTTAATAAATATAGAAATCGATTTTTATTAAATGGTCAAACAATTGAAATAATTTGAACAATTTTACCTACATTTATTTTATTATTTATTGCTTTACCTTCTTTACGATTATTTTATCTATTAGATGCAATTAATGAACCTTCAATTACTATTAAATCAATTGGTCATCAATGATATTGAAGTTATGAATATTCAGATTTTATAAATATCGAATTTGACTCCTATAAAATTCCATCTAATGATTTAGAAATAAATAGATTTCGATTATTAGATCTTGATAATCGAATTGTTCTACCTATAAATAATCAAATTCGAATTCTTGTAACTGCTGCAGATGTACTTCATTCATGAACAATCCCAGCTTTAGGAGTAAAAATTGATGGAACTCCTGGACGATTAAATCAAACTAACTTTATTATAAAACGACCAGGATTATTCTATGGTCAATGTTCAGAAATTTGTGGAGCTAATCATAGTTTTATACCAATTGTAATCGAAAGAGTACCAATAAATTTTTTCATTAAATGAATTTCTAAAATAAATTACATTAAATGACTGAAAGCAAGTACTGGTCTCTTAAACCATGTTATAGTAATTTAGCAATTACTTTTATTGAAAAAAAAAAATAGTTAAACTAATAACATTACGTCGCTGTTTAAGAAAACCGGCATAACTCGAAAAACTTGATTTTTTAGTTTATTATACCAGCAAACTCAGAAAAAAATTCTCTACATTTCTGTAAAATCGGCATAACTATAATGCTTCAGAATACCGCTAGGGGGATAATGTGCCAATTTTCACTTCGTTTTATTTCGTTGTGTATTTATTTGGAAAATGGGCATAACTCAATAACTGCCAAATGTTGAAAGAGAACGGACCAATGTTTTGTGTGGAAAAGTGACAAATTTTTGGTTGTGCGCTTAAATTGTTTCCAAAGTTTGTTAAAAAGTATACTATTTGTAGTTGGGTCGGTTTTCTTTATAAGGTAAGTGCACTTTCATAAATTTTTTCTTGTATTAAAATGAATTATGCCACTCTTTTTGATAAATATGGAATTTTTGCTTTTTTCATTGACATTTTAATGACTTATGCCACTTTTCTTTAAAATAAATGTTCGCATTATATCGAATGCCGTAAATAATTACAACTTCATAAATAGTATAACGCATAAATTCTTGGTCAAGGGTCATACGCAAAATGAAGGGGATTCCATTCACTCAGTAATCGAAGGGCACGTAAGTCGTTCATTAAGAGATGGACCAATTTACAAACCAGAACAGTACTATGCCCTTATTCGTAGTGCAAAAAAAAACTGGAAGGCCTTACAATGTAACTGAAATGAGCTTCAGCGATTTTCTTAATATAAAAAACATGGAACCTGAAGGAATTTTCGGAAAACACAGCGTTAAAGTAGCTGAGCTACGAGTTATAAGATTTGAAAAGGCAAATCCAAATAAAAAAATTTTAAACAATCCTTTCCTTTGAGGAATTTTTTTAAAAATTGAGATAAGGTGTTGTTGAATAAGTAAAAATATCAACGAAAAACTTACTGTATTATACACAGGTAAATTGCCCATTGGGGATAAAAAAAAAGAAAGGACTGATTACCCTACTTCAGAATAATCTTATCCCACAGTATTTCATTGAATTTTATAAGAACTTGTGAATGCGGATCTGACTTAAATAAGTTTCATTTCCAATCTATTATAAAACTAATAATCTAAGACTGAAATAAACGTTTATTTTTATAGCTTACATAAAAAATATCAAAATTTAATTATTTGAAAAATCAGTTCTTAAAAAGACTGTGGAAACAAAGCAACTGAGCTTTTTGTTACAAAAAGTACAAAAATAAGACTTATTTTCAATAGTATATCATCTCTAAGTAAATAAAGTTAGTACCTTGAGTAAAAAGTTCTAAGAACTGTTTGATTTTTAATTTTCTCAAAGTTAAATGTGGGTTTTCCTTGCTCTATGATGAATTAACTCCGAAATTATAAAAAAAAAGATTAACTTTTCATCGTGAATTTTTTTCGGAAAAGTGGCACAAGTTAGAAGTGGTAGCAAAATTAATAAAATTTGCAAGCTTACCATAGATTTTTGCTATTTTAATTTTTATTTTTCACTTAACAATATATCGAAATAGCCAAATAAAATGCGACTTTTGAATAAAATAATGCTAAACATTTGAAAAAAATAAAATTATAAAAAAATTTTCAGGCTCAGAACCTTTAAACTGCTCCCCTGAAAAATTCAATTTTTTAGTTTATTATACCAGCAAACTCAGAAAAAAATTCTCTACATTTCTGTAAAATCGGCATTACTATAATGCTTCAGAATACCGCTAGGGGGATAATGTGCCAATTTTCACTTCGTTTTATTTCGTTGTGTATTTATTTGGAAAATGGGCATAACTCAATAACTACCAAATGTTGAAAGAGAACGGACCAATGTTTTGTGTGGAAAAGTGACAAATTTTTGGTTGTGCGCTTAAATTGTTTCCAAAGTTTGTTAAAAAGTATACTATTTGTAGTTGGGTCGGTTTTCTTTATAAGGTAAGTGCACTTTCATAAATTTTTTCTTGTATTAAAATGAATTATGCCACTCTTTTTGATAAATATGGAATTTTTGCTTTTTTCATTGACATTTTAATGACTTATGCCACTTTTCTTTAAAATAAATGTTCGCATTATATCGAATGCCGTAAATAATTACAACTTCATAAATAGTATAACGCATAAATTCTTGGTCAAGGGTCATACACAAAATGAAGGGGATTCCATTCACTCAGTAATCGAAGGGCACGTAAGTCGTTCATTAAGAGGTGGACCAATTTACAAACCAGAACAGTACTATGCCCTTATTCGTAGTGCACAAAAAAAACTGGAAGACCTTACAATGTAACTGAAATGAGCTTCAGCGATTTTCTTAATATAAAAAACCTGGAACCTGAAGGAATTTTCGGAAAACACAGCGTTAAAGTAGCTGAGCTACGAGTTATAAGATTTGAAAAGCCAAATCCAAATAAAACAATTTTAAAATATCCTTTCCTTTGAGGAATCTTTTTCAAAAATTGAGATAAGGTGTTGTTGAATAAGTAAAAATATCAACGAAAAACTTACTGTATTATACACAGGTAAATTGCCCATTGGGGATAAAAAAAAAGAAAGGACTGATTACCCTACTTGAGAATAATCGTATCCCACAGTATTTCATTGAATTTTATAAGAACTTGTGAATTCGGATCTAACTTAAATAAGTTTCATTTCCAATCTATTATAAAACTAATAATCTAAGACTGAAGTAAACGTTTATTTTTATAGCTTACATAAAAAATATCAAAATTTAATTATTTGAAAAATCAGTTCTTAAAAAGACTGTGGAAACAAAGCAACTGAGCTTTTTGTTACAAAAAGTACAAAAATAAGACTTATTTTCAATAGTATATCATCTCTAAGTAAATAAAATTAGTACCTTGAGTAAAAAGTTCTAAGAACTGTTTGATTTTTAAGTTTCTCAAAGTTAAATGTGGGTTTTCCTTGCTCTTTGATGAATTAACTCCGAAATTATAAAAAAAAGATTAACTTTTCATCTTGAATTTTTTTCGGAAAAGTGGCACAAGTTAGAAGTGGTAGCAAAATTAATAAAATTTGCAAGCTTACCATAGATTTTTGCTATTTTAATTTTTATTTTTCACTTAACAATATATCGAAATAGCCAAATAAAATGCGACTTTTGAATAAAATAATGCTAAACATTTGAAAAAAATAAAATTATAAAAAAATGTTCAGGCTCAGAACCTTTAAACTGCTCCCCTGAAAAATTCAATTTTTTGAGTTATGCCGGTTTTCTTAAGCAGCGATGATTAGTATGTCAAACTAAAATTATTAAATTTTTAATATTTTTTAATCCCTCAAATAAATCCTATTAGATGATTAATATTATTTATACTATTTTCTTTGATTTTTATTTTATTTAATTTAATAAATTATTTTATTTATATACCAACAACTTCTAAGTCTAAAACTTTTATAAATCTTGATACTATTTCAATAAATTGAAAATGATACCTAACTTATTTTCTGTTTTTGACCCAAGCTCTAGAATTTTTAATTTATAAATTAATTGATTAAGAACTTTTTTAGGATTAATATTAATTCCTTCAATATATTGATTTATACCTTATCGTTATCATATTATATGAAATAACATTTTATTAATTTTACATAAAGAATTTAAAACTTTATTAGTAAATCCTAACCAAAAAGGAACTACTTTAATTTTCATTTCACTATTTAGATCAATTTTATTTAATAATTTTATAGGATTATTCCCTTATATTTTTACAAGAACAAGACATTTAACATTAACTTTATCATTAGCTTTACCTTTATGATTAACTTTTATAATTTATGGATGATTTAACCATGCACAACATATATTTACTCATTTAGTTCCACAAGGAACACCTTCAATTTTAATACCTTTTATAGTATGTATTGAAACTATTAGAAATATTATTCGACCAGGTACATTAGCTGTTCGTTTAACAGCTAATATAATTGCAGGTCATTTACTATTAACATTATTAGGAAACACAGGACCTTCTTTATCTTCAATAATTTTTATAATTTTATTAATTACACAAATTGCTTTATTAATATTAGAATCAGCTGTAACTATTATTCAATCTTATGTATTTGCATTTTTAAGTTCTTTATATTCTAGAGAAGTTATTTAAAAAATGTCAACACATTCTAATCATCCATTTCATCTAGTAGATTATAGCCCATGACCATTAATAGGAGCTATTGGAACAATAACATTAGTTTCTGGATTAATTAAATGATTTCATCAATACAGAATAAATTTAATATTAATTGGAACTTTAATTACTATTTTTACTGTATATCAATGATGACGAGATATCTCACGAGAAGGTACTTTTCAAGTATTACATACTTATTCAGTAACACTAGGTTTACGATGAGGAATAATTTTATTTATTTTATCAGAAATTCTTTTTTTTTCTTCATTTTTTGAGCTTTGTTTCATAGAAGATTATCTCCTTCAATTGAATTAGGATCTATTTGACCTCCTATAGGAAATATTCCTTTTAATGAGCTGTTACATGAGCTCATCATAGTCTTATAGAAAATAATCACTCTCAAACTACTCAAGGATTATTCTTAACAGTTTTACTAGGAATTTATTTTTCAATTTTACAAGCTTACGAATATATTGAAGCTCCATTTACAATTGCAGATGCTGTTTATGGGTCAACTTTTTATATAGCTATAGGATTCCATGGTTTACATGTTTTAATTGGAACAACATTTCTATTAATTTGTTTAATTCGTCATTTAAATAATCATTTTTCAAGTAGTTATCACTTCGGATTTGAAGCAGCAGTATGATATTGACACTTTGTTGATATTGTTTGATTATTTCTATATGTATCAATTTATTGATGAGGAGGATAAAAATTATTTATATACTATATAAGTATATATAACTTCCAATTATAAGGACTATTTTAATAATAGTATAAATAATTTTTTCAATAATAATTACATCAATAATTATCCTTATTATAGCTTTTATTGTAATAATATTAGGAACAATTTTATCAAAAAAAAATTTTAGCGATCGAGAAAAAATATCTTCTTTTGAATGTGGATTTGACCCTATTTCTTCTTCTCGTTTACCTATTTCATTGAAATTTTTTTTAATTACAATTATTTTTTTAATTTTTGATGTAGAAATTGCACTAATTTTACCAATAATTTTAATTTTAAATTATTCTAATTTAATTATGTGATCTTATACAACTATTATTTTTATTATTATTTTATTAATCGGATTATACCATGAATGAAATCAAGGTATATTAAATTGATCTAATTAAGGTTATAGTTAAATTAATAACATTTGATTTGCATTCAAAAATAATTGATAAATTCCTTCATTACCTTAAATATGAAGTGATTTATTGCAATTAGTTTCGACCTAATCTTAGGTAATTTATCCTTATTTTATTAATTGAAACCAAAATAGAGGTATATCATTGTTAATGATAAAAATGAATTTGAAATTCCAACTAAAGAAATATGTTTTTCAAATAAAAGCTGCAAACTTTTTATTTTAATGGTTAAATTCCATTTATATTTATATTTATATAGTTTAATAAAACCTTACATTTTCATTGTAAAAATAATTATTTTAATAATTTATAAATTACTAAAATTAATTATTTAAATATTTAAAGATTTATAAATCTCCTTAATATCTTCAATATTATACTATAATTATAAGCTATTTAAATATAAAATTAAAATTATGATTAAAATAACAAATCATAAAATAAAAATTAATAAATAAATCTTCAAATTATTATTTTGTATAATATAATAAAATTGAGAAAAATTAATTAATTGTTTGTATAAATTGTGTCTTCCTATAAATTCAGATCAACCTTGATCAACATTTTTAAAAATAATTATACCAAATTTTAATGAAAAATTAACTAAACCATAAGAAGAAATATAAGGTATATATCATATAGATCCTATAAATATTCTAGATAAATAATTATGAAAAGATTTATTATAAAAAAATGAAGTTTTAGAAATTATATAACTATGGCAACACTGTTTGAGGTAATCTATTAGTTGTTCTGTTTTATCTTGCTATCTTCTTATACTCTGTTACATTTTTCATCAAACCCTCATGTATGTTTGTATGTACCAACACACATGTAGATCATAAGAAGAGTACGCATGCCAAAAGAGCATGCGGACAATCTGGTTGTAACCGCCGAAGGCGACAGACGTGTATTAAAGAATAAAATAAATATAATTAAACGGTGTCTTTTTTTTTACAACGGTGTGCTACATCAGAAGTGGGATAAGAAATCCGCAACGAAAAACTTTCCGGTTAAAATCCAAAGTTCGAGGACACGAAGAAAGCAATAAACAGTGAAAATAATAATTCAAGTGTGTGCCTTCATCCCTTGCAACGATGTTTCAGAACGAGGAATTTAATGAATTCACCGTTGCGCAGCTGAAAGCCTGGTTGGATGCCCTTGGGAAGAAATCGAACGGCAACAAATCGGCACTCATTCTGCGATTGAGTGCAATTCCGCCGCAAGAAAGGGGAGAGTGTCCAATTCGGAGTGAGGGGCGAGCTGCAGCTGCCCTGTCGATGCCGAACACAACAGACGAAAACGAAGACGACGAAACAGGCAGCAACAACTGTGAGGATAGCGACGACGATGACGATGGTTTTAGCGATGCCAACGAACGAGACGACTTTGCAAAAGGTGAGGAAGAACGAGACGACGGTGCCAAGGTGGTAGCAGAAAAAAATAGAAAAGTAAAGAAACAAATGATAGATCTGAAACAAATGAAAAGAGAAATGGAACTAATGGAGCGGGAGATGGAGCTACAACGGAGGGAAATCAGTGTGCTGAAGAGAGAGAAAGAGTGTTTGTTAAATTATAATGGAAAGACAAACGATAAAAAGGAAATGTCAAACGAAAATGAGTGTTATACAAACAAAATAACGATGGCCAGGGAGTTGGTCTCTGAATATTTTGGCGAGGGAGACAACTTTCAATTATGGGAATCCCAACTTAAAAGCGTCCAACGTTCCTTTAAACTGGACGATAATAACGTTCGTGCATTAATTGCATCGAAATTAAAAGGCAGAGCATTGAAGTGGTTTCTATCGAGGGCAGACGTCGCGACAATATCTATCGATTGCCTCGTGAGCGACATGAAGCTCTTATTCAGTGGATGTACTAGCAAACTTGCGATCCGGAGGGAATTTGAGGCACGAAAGTGGCGGGTAAATGAGACCTTCCAAAGTTATTTCCACGAAAAGCTCACACTCGCCAATAAAATTGAGTTCGAGGACGGGGAACTTGTTGAATATATCGTCGAGGGAATACCTGACCCTGGACTACGGTCACAAGCGAAAATGCACCGCTTCAGCCACAAGAACCAGTTGATGGAGGCGTTTTGTGATGTGTCGCTGCCAAGACAAGCTGCTTTAAGCAAAGTTGAGATCGAGAAAAAGGATCGGAGGGGCCCGATGCGGTGTTATAATTGTAACTCGCTGGGTCATATCGCCGCGGAGTGCCAAAATTCGAAGAGGGAAGTCGGAGCTTGTTACATTTGCGGTGTACTAGGACATTATGCTGCTGATTGCCGCGAGAACAAGAAGAAGGACGTGGTTCACTTTGTGCAGGACGAAGAGGAGAATGAATTCGTAAGACATTTATTTATACACTTTAGTTCAAGTAATAATAGTAAAATCTTATTAGAATGCCTAATCGACACGGGGAGCCCCATCAGTTTCGTCCGCTTGAAGTACATCCCGGATTTTTTTAAGTTAATGAGTAAAGATAATATGAATTACTGTGGAATAAACAGAACTAAATTAGTTATTTTTGGAAAAATAAGGATCAGTGTTTTACTGGAAAATGATAATGTTTCATTGAACATGTTGGTTGTGTCAGACGAAACGATGGCGTACCCCGTGGTATTAGGGAGAGATTTCATTTCAAAAGCCAAGCTAAGCTTACAAAAGAAAAGTGAATTTAGAGATAATAATGTTAAAGCGGAAATGAAACGGAATTAAATTTAGCAAATGAGGGTTTAGTTCAGAAGTTTAACTGTTGGGAAAATGAAATGCATAAATTTGATTTAATGGAGGTCGAACGTGAAGAAATAGAATTAAGCATAAGTGAAAAATTGGATTTTAAAACAAAAAAGAGTGTAATTGATACGTTCAATCGATGCTATGTAAACTGTAAGCGTCCCGAGTAACCCGATGTGAAATACGAGTTAAAGTTATCGTTAACTAATGAGAAGCCCTTCCACTGTACCCCGAGGAGGTTATCCTATTTCGAGAAAACAAAGTTACAGGAAATCATTAGCGATTTATTAGCTAGAAAAATTATCAGGCCCAGCGATTCGGAGTATGCCTCGCAGGTTGTATTCGTGAAAAAGAAAACAGGGGAGCTACGTTTCTGTGTAGATTACAGAGTTTTAAATAAAATGACCGCTAGAGATAACCACCCGCTCCCACTAATCGATGACCTTCTGGACGGGTTGGTGGGTAAAAGCATTTTTTCACTTTTAGATTTAAAAAGTGCGTTTCATCATGTATATATGGACGAGAGTTCGATTAAGTTCACATCCTTTGTAACGCCGACGGGTCAGTATGAATTCCTAAGGATGCCTTTTGGGCTAAAAAACGCACCGTCAGCGTTTCATAGATTTATTTACAAAATCTTTAATGATCTTATTGTAGCGGGAAAATTAGGCATTTACCTAGATGACATAATGATCGCAACTTGTACTGTAGAAGAGCATTTGTGCATTTTAGAAGAGGTGTTAAGAAGGTTAGTCCGGAACAAACTCGAGTTGAGAATAGATAAATGTAAATTTTTGCAGTCCGAAGTAGATTACTTAGGCTATACAGTGTCCAAGGAAGGTTTACGACCGAATGAAAAGGGAATCGGGTCGGTAGCAGATTTTCCTGTACCTCACAACGCTAAGGCGGTTCATAGCTTTTTGGGGTTATGTTCCTATTTCAGGAGGTTTGTAAGAGATTTCTCAGTAATTGCAAAGCCTTTATATGATTTAATAAAGAAAGACGGCAAGTTTAGCTTTGGGGAAAAAGAATTAGAATGTTTTCAGCTTCTTAAACAAAAGTTAGTCGAATCACCCATCCTATCCATTTATGATCCTCGCGATGAAACGGAATTGCATTGCGATGCCAGCGCGATTTGATTCGGCGCCATTTTAATGCCGAAGAAATCAGACGGGAAGTATCACCCCGTATTCTACTTTTCGAAAAGGACAACGGAGTGCGAAGCAAAATACCATAGTTTCGAGTTGGAAACTCTGGCAATAATATACGCTCTCGAACGATTCAGAATATACCTGCAGGGGATCAAGTTTAAAATCGTAACTGATTGTAACTCTTTAACTTTAACAATGAACAAAAAGGAGATAAACCCCCGAATAGCCCGATGGGTCTTACAGCTACAGAATTATGATTATACTTTAGAACACCGGAACGGAGATAGGATGCAGCATGTGGATGCATTAAGTCGTGCGACAAATATTCTAGTCTTAGAGGGTAATACTTTTGAGCAGAATCTCTCGATTTGTCAGTACAGGGACGCTGCTATTTGTGGCATTCGTAAGCAATTGGAGAGTTCTGAAAGTAAATTCTACGAGATGCGCAACGGGTTGGTATATAGGAAGGCTAAAGATAATATTCTGTTTTATGTTCCAGCGGATATGGAAGGTCATGTGTTACGCAAATATCACGACGAATTAGGTCACATAGGTTGTGATAAGGTGCTCGAAGCCATAAACAATACGTATTGGTTTCCAAAAATGAAAACGAAGATTAGGGTATATATAGATAATTGCTTAAAGTGTATAGCGTTCTCCCCCAAGTTTGGAAAGCGGGAGGGATTTTTGAATAATATCCCAAAAGGTGACCTACCGTTCAACACCATTCACGTAGATCACAACGGTCCGGTTTCGTTAGCTAGTTCAAAGAAGAAGTACGTTTTGCTAGTGGTCGATGGGTTCACAAAGTTCGTCAAATTGTTTCCCACACGCTCAACATGTACTAGGGAAGTGATTTCTCACCTGAAAGTGTATTTTCAAACGTATAGTCGGCCAAGGCTCTTAATTTCCGACAGAGGCAGTAGTTTTACGTCGAGAGAATTTGACATATTTCTTCAGGCCAACAACGTGCAACACGTTAAAATTGCGACGGGCTCTCCACAGGCCAACGGTCAGGTAGAGAGAATTAATAGGAGCTTGGGCCCAATGATAGCCAAGTTGTCCGACGGGAACTCTAGAGCGAGCTTAGATAGTTTGTTACCGGATATTGAGTTCTCTATGAACAACACAGTACACCGCGGCACGGGCACCACACCTAGTCAGCTTCTGTTCGGGACGAGGCAAAAAGGTAGGGTTATTGACTTTGTCGGTGAATGTTTGAATTATAATGGTGAACGCGATGTTGTGAGGAATTTGTATAATTTAAGGTCAAAGGCGGTCGAACGTCAAGTTAAATTACAGGATTACAACAAGAGGGCGGTTGACGAAAACCGAAAGGTGGCAAGAAAGTACCATGTTGGGGACTATGTCATGATTAAAAATTGTATCAATACGCAGGGTGTGTCCAAAAAGATTGTGCCGAAGTTTAAGGGACCTTACAGGATAGCAAAAGTGCTCGAGAATGATAGGTACTTGGTAAAGGATGTCAAGGGGTTCCAAATAAGTCAGATTCCGTACGTGGGTACTTGGGAAATGGCAAATATTAAACCTTGGTTTAAAGGACGCGCTCGGGACTCATAAGGGTAATCGGGACGATTACGGGTCAGGACGGCCGAGTTGTGGCAACACTGTTTGAGGTAATCTATTAGTTGTTCTGTTTTATCTTGCTATCTTCTTATACTCTGTTACATTTTTCATCAAACCCTCATGTATGTTTGTATGTACCAACACACATGTAGATCATAAGAAGAGTACGCATGCCAAAAGAGCATGCGGACAATCTGGTTGTAACCGCCGAAGGCAACAGACGTGTATTAAAGAATAAAATAAATATAATTAAACGGTGTCTTTTTTTTACAACGGTGTGCTACATAACCTAAAAATCCTCCAACTAAACAAACGAATAAAGTTATAAATTTTAAATAAAACGGTAAAATAATTGTATAAGGGGTTAAAAAAATTAATCAACTTAATACTCTTCCCCCAATAATTCTTATAAATATTAATACTAATATTCCTTTTAATATAATTCAACTTTCATCATTTAAAACATTTAAAGAATTACAATTTAAGTCACCAGTTATTGAATAATAAACTAAACGTAAAGAATAACAAACAGTTAAACCAGTTGAAAAAAAATACAAATATATTAATTATTCTTATTGAAACAATTTCTAAAATTAAATCTTTAGAATAAAATCCAGCTAAAAAGGGTATACCACATAAAGCTAAATTAGCAATATTAAAACAAGAACTAGTTAAATGTATATAAATTCTTAAACCTCCTATTAACCGTAAATCTTGAGAATTATTTATATTGTGAATAATAGCTCCAGCACATATAAATAATAAAGCTTTAAATAAAGCATGAGTCAATAAATGAAAAAAAGCTAATTTAAAATATCCTATAGATAAAATTATTATTATTAACCCTAGTTGTCTTAAAGTTGACAAAGCAATCATTTTTTTTTAAATCAGACTCAAAATTAGCTCCTAATTCTGATATAAATATAGTTAATCCAGACAATAACAACAACAATTGACCAATAAAAGAATTTACTAATAAAATATTAAATCGGATTAATAAATAAATTCCTGCAGTTACTAAAGTCGAATAATGAACTAAAGCAGAAACTGGGGTTGGAGCAGCTATAGCAGCAGGTAACCATGAAGAAAATGGAATTTGAGCTCTTTTTGTTATAGCCGCTACAGTTACTAAAATTCCAATTAATAATATATTACTATCATTTAATATAAATTCTAAATAAAAAATATAATTTCAACTTCCATAATTTAATATTCAAGCAATAGCTAATAATATTCCTGCATTATAAGATTTTACATTATTAAAATAAATAACTAAACAATATGAAACTAATCCTAACCCATCTCATCCTAATAAAATACTAATTAAATTAGGTCTAATAATTAATATTATTATAGAAAAAACAAATAATAATACTAATATAATAAATCGATTAATATTTAAATCTATTATTATATATTCTATTCTATAATAAATTACTATAGAAGAAATTAATAAAACAAAAGATATAAATATCAAACTCATTCAATCAAATAAAAAAGTTATAACAATTTTAGAAGAATTTAAAGATACCAATTCTCATTCAATAAAAATAATTAATTCATTTATAATAAAATATAAAGAAATTAATATTAAAAACATTCTTATAAATAATAATAAAATAGAATTAATTAAGCAAATTGATAAATATTTCATAATTTAAAATGAATAAATTCATATCTTTGATATCACAAATCAAAATTTTAAAATAAACTATTTAAATAATATTGCACTCATAATAAAGATATTTCAGATTTTAAAACTAATAAATTTAAAGGAAATCAATGCAAAAATAATAATAATTATTCACGATTATATCCTATTCTAAAAGAATAAACTCCTGAATATAATTTTCCATGTTGTCTATAAGAATATAAATATAATGTATAAGCAGCTCTAAAAAAAGAAATAAATATTAATAAAATTATTGTTAATTAAGATCAACTAATAATTCTATTTAATAATGAAATTTCACTCAATAAATTTAAAGTCGGAGGAGCAGCTATATTAGATGAACACAACAAAAATCATCACAATGTTTTTTTTTTTTTTTTTTTTTTTTTTTTTTTTTTTTTTTTTTTTTTTTTTTGGAGGAGAGAATACGTGATGTACCGTCAAGTGGTAGGCCATCACC
Organism: Portevinia maculata; assembly: GCA_949715645.1. Classification (NCBI taxonomy): domain Eukaryota; kingdom Metazoa; phylum Arthropoda; class Insecta; order Diptera; family Syrphidae; genus Portevinia; species Portevinia maculata. Next base: position 187,287,083 of record OX454526.1, read on the forward strand.
ACTTGGTGTGTCCGACTCCCACGGACTAAACTCTCCCCGCTTACGGCCTACAAGCCACCCTGGAACCGCTCTTGGCATTACATCAGGGTGGCGAAGTTTTTAAGTCCGTAAAAGGACGCCGTCTTGATTAGTCTTCTGTGGCCTAAGACGTCTGTGCCTACTGTGACCCTTGGTGGTCTTCTTCTCTTTTTTTTCTTCTGAGAACATGTTCTGCGTAGCTACAGACTTTTTGCCAGTTGTCGTAACTCTGTAGCATCTTCTCTACTATGTTCTCCGGTGTGATGGCGCCAATACTTATTTGCAGGTCTTGGCGAAGGCTTTTCCATCTGCTGCAAGCGAAGAAGGTATGTTCCGCGTCATCTTCTAGCGAGTCTCCGTACTGGCAGGCTGGACAGTTTGTTTTGCCGATTTTGTGGAGGAAGGCGTTGAAATATCCGTGTCCGGTGAGTAACTGGGTGACGTAGTAGTTGACCTCACCGTGTTTCCGGTCATTCCACTCAGCCACGTTCCTAATCAGCCTCGCTGTCCATCGTCCTCTGCTTTCCGAGCTCCAACGCTCTTGCCACTTCTGGTTCGTGAGCTCCTTAGCCTCATCGGATGCCGCTTGCATTCCCATTTCCCCCTTTTTGTCGTAGACGTACTTCCTTTCTGCCGCTAGGAGATCTATGGGAGTCACTCCTGCGACTACAAGGACGGCTGGTTCCGAAACCGTTCGGTAAGAGCTAGCTATACGTAGAGCTCCGCATCTTTGTACTGCCGCCATCTGTTTCCGGTACTTCTCTTGTTTGAGTGCGTCTGCCCAGATTTCGCTGCCGTACAGAAGGATGGAGTGCGTTGTCGCGATCAGCAACCTTCGCTTACTGGCCGTTGGACCACCTACGTTTGACATCAGTCTGCTCAGTGATGCAGATGTTTTTGAGGCTCTTTCAGCTGCTGCCTTTATTTGTTGCCAGTAGGTTAGCTTTGTGTCAAGCCTCACTCCCAAGTACTTCACCGCGGCGCTGCTTCTTATTTCTTCTGCCCCAATTCGGAAGTCGATTTGTGTGGGGATTCTCTTTTTCGTGAGAAGGACTATCTCAGTTTTCTCCGTTGCTAGGCTGAGTCCGTGCTCTTCCATCCACGAATTGACTCGTCGCATGACCTGGTTGAGCTTTTGTTGCGCGTTAACGGTGTCTCGTGCAGTGATCACCGCGGCGATGTCATCTGCGTACCCGACCAGTCTGGCATCCTCCGGCATCTCCATGCAAAGGATGCTATCGTAGGAGATGTTCCAGAGATCTGGACCTAAGATTGATCCCTGCGCTGCGCCTGCTGTCACTTGCCTTCTTCGCGGGCCTTCTGTAGTCTCGTAGAGCAGCTCTCGATCCCTGAGATAGTCCTTCACCATCCGCAGGATATATGCCGGGGCGTGGAACCTCCGTTCGAGCGCGTTCAATATATCGGTCCACCTGGCTGAGTTGAAGGCGTTACGTACGTCCAGGGTTGCCAGCAAGACGATCTTCCTAGAGTAGTGACTTCCCTGTTGGGCGATTTGTGCGGCGTTCACTACTTCTTTTACTGCTCCAATCGTAGAGCGGCCTCTCCGGAAGCCGTACTGTCTCTCTGACAGATCGCCTGACGCTTGCACTGCCGCTACTAGTCGTGGCTTAAGTAGCTTTTCCAGGAGTTTCCCCGCGGTGTGTAGCATGCACAGAGGCCTGTATGCCGATGTGGAATCCGGATCTCCCTTGCGTTTGCTGATAAGCACCAACCGTTGTTTCTTCCAGCTCTTGGGGAAGATGCCTTCCTCGAGCAGACTGTTAAACATGTTCAGCAGTAAAAGCGGACGTGTTTGGGCGGTTACTTTGAGGGCTTCTGTGGGAATTCCGTCGGGGCCGGTTGCTCTTCTATTTTGCAGGGACTGCACCGCTATGCTCAACTCTTCTTCGCTAAAAGCTGGAATATCCTGTCGTTGGGCCAATGTGGTGTCGGGTGGCCTGACCGGATGCGTTGGGAAGAGTGTGTCCACGATGCGCTCCATCTTTCCTTCACTGAGGACAGGGGGGGTCATCTGTGCTCCGAGTTTCCGCGTTACGATCTTATAGCCTAGTCCCCAGGGGTCGCTGTTGACGTCACGGCGGAGATCCTCCCATTTCTGTTTCTTGCTCGAATTGATGGCCCTCTTGAGCTCCGATCTTTGGGCTCTGAACTCTGCTAGAGCATCTTCCATGGGTTCAGCATTTGTTCTTCTTCTCCCCCTAGTGACTATGCGTCGTAGTTGTAGGCATCTCCGGCGTAGCGCAGCTATCTCCTCGGTCTACCAGTACACTGGGTCTCTGTTTCTGTTGGCACCGCTCGTTCGGGGCATTGAGGAGTCGCAAGCGAGCCGAATTAGTTTCATCGTGGCGTCCGCTTTCCTTTCAGCAGGTCCTTGTATTTGGATCACGGCGTCTGCACCTTCCTCGATCACGCCCTTAAAAAGGTCTGCGTTAAACCTGTTCAAGTTCCACCTCGGAGCCCGTGGTTGGTGACGATGATTCGGAACTCGTTGGTTACTTTCCAGATCGAAGACGATGTACTGGTGGTCACTACCTGTGTAATCCTCGATTACTCTCCAGTTTTTGATTTTTGCGAATGTGGTGTTGGTCGCGAAGGTTACGTCTGGGATAGTTCCTCTGTGTCCATGTCTCCTGAAAGTGGGGGTGTCTCCTGTGTTGACTACGTGAAGTCCACGCCTCGCGGCCATCTCGAGTATTTGCCTTCCTCGAGAGTCGGTAGCTGGCATTCCCCACTCCTGTGCTCTGGCGTTGAGATCACCTGCAACCAGGATCTCTCCTGTGGTGTCGACCAGGAAATCCTCCAGATCGCCCAATTTTTGCCGAAACGCGGCAATACTGTCGTTTGGGCTCAGATAGACGCTTACAATTAAGAGTCCGTCGCACTTTACCCACGTGAAGCCTCTTTGTGTGCCCCAACTTTTCATGGGGAATTTTCTTGCATCCAAGACCCAGATTGCAGCGGTTCCAAGCGAGTCCGATATCCAGTTTTTCTCTTTATTTCTATACTGCTCGCTGATGATGGCAACATCTACTTTCATTTCCTCCAGTAGTTTAATTAGCAGATTGTCCGCGGTTTGACTCCTGTGGATATTTCCCTGTAGAATTCTGGTCATTGTGGGGCCCTTTTCTTCTCCTCATTTTCGAGTGCCTCTCGGAAGACTTGGCACTTACCTGACCCCGGGGCATGGTCCAGAGCGGGTGGTGGAACTTCGAGGTTTGCGCATAGACAGCACTTTGGTGAATTCTTGCAGTCAATCTTCTTGTGGCCCTTTTCTCCGCAGTTGAAGCACAGCCCTTGCCCCTTTCTGTCTACGCCGTTACATTTTGCTTGTTGGTGGCCATAGCCGAAGCATTTATAGCACCGTGAGACCTCTGTTCTGCGTCGGATTCGGCACTGGACCCATCCTATTTTAATTCTCGGGTTCTTCAGCATATCGTAGGCTGCTCGGGCGTTCATATGCACTATGGCCATCTTGAGGGAGCTTCTGTTTTTAGCTGTGACCGACACCTGAATATCAGAGATGAGACCAGCAACTTTTTTTCTGACTGCTTCTTGGACTTCTTCGGCTGTAGTCAGTTCATCCAAGTCCCTGATCTCTAGGGCAATTTTCGGTTCAAGACTGCGGACCGTTGCCTTATCCCCTAGAATTGCTCTTAGAGATTCTCCGAAAGCTGTCTTGTTTTTTGTTTTAGCTCCGAGTTCTAGAAGAACATCTCCAGTTTTCGTCTGCCGAACTGTTTTGATGATGGTTTCGGTATCATCTGGATCACAATGTTATAGAAGGCATAAAATTTAATAAACCTTTATTAATTAATAAACTTCGTCTTCCTAACCCTTCATAAGTAATATTGGTTAAACAAAATAATCCAGAAGAGCATAATCCATGAGCAATTATTAATATATATGAACCACAAATTCCTCAATAAGTTATTGTTATAAGTCCTCTTAAAACAATTCCTATATGAGCAACAGAAGAATAAGCAATTAAAGATTTTAAATCTGTTTGACGTAAACAAATTAAACTAACTAATACTCCACCAATTAAACTAATTCTAATAAATCAATAATTATATTTTAAACCTATAATTTGTAAAAAATTTAAAACACGTAATAAACCATAACCTCCTAATTTTAATATAATACGTGCTAAAATTATAGTTCCAGAAACAGTAGCTTCAACATGAGCTTTAGGTAATCATAAATGAACTAAAAATATTGGCATTTTTACTAAAAAAGATAAAATTATAGATATATATAAAATTAAATAATTTGAATTTAAATTATTTAGTATATACAAATTTATTGTATTTATAATTTTATAAATATAAATAACAGCAATTAATATAGGCAAAGAAACTAATAAAGTATAAAGTAATAAATAAATACCTGCTTATAAACGTTCAGGTTGATAACCCCATCCTAAAATTAAAAAAAGTGTTGGAATTAAACTTCTTTCAAAAAATAAATAAAAAAGAAATAAATTTGTACTTCTAAATGTCAATAATAACAATAATAATAATAATAATAAATTTCATATAAATAAATTTTTATAATTATTTAATTTATTAATAAAATCTCTAGCTATTAATATTAAAGAACAAATTCAAAAACTTAATAATACTATTCCATAAGAAAGTATATCCATTCCAAAAAAATAAGAGACCATTACAAAATAATTAACAAAATAATTATTAATAATTAAAATTATTATAATTATAAAAAATATATTTTGTACCATTCAAAATATATTTTTTATAAAACATATTGGTAATAATATAATTAATATAATTAAAATTTTTAACATTGTAAAATGTTATAACCGGCGATTCGACCGTGCTTTCCTCGTACTGTGAGGAGAAGAGTCGATACCGGGAGAATCGTTGATTTTAATAAAGAAAACTCTTTTGGTTATATTTTATTCTATAATTCTTTATTGTCTCTAGGGCCCGCTGTCTCAATGCGTTGGCTGCGACCTTTCGAGTAGTATAGTTAGTTTCTGAATCAAACGTCTTCTGACTTCCCTATTCCATTTCTTGTCCTTTTATACTAATTATCACTCATGGGATCCATCCCCACCACGCACATATGATATTTGACACTGTCCATATGAAAATGCGTTGTACCGCATTTCCATATGAAAAATGCGTCCTTATCATAAATATCAATACCTCTGTCAATCGGCACCAATAATCGAAAATAACGCTGACATGTTTTGACCCAAATACAGTGCAACGGTTCCTACGGTCATTTCCCGTATTCATACACTTTACACCGGCTCTATTGATTGTGTATCTGCTACCCATACCCATAGCCATAGCTATACCGGTGCCAGATACACAACAAGCGACAATTCATAATTGCAGTGCATGGTGACAATGAATTTAGGTGGATGACGTATTTATGGAACATTATGCATTTCCATATACCCTTCGTTTCGCCTTACACCGGCCCATATAATTGTGTATCTGCTATTCTAGTGTAGGTATGTGAAGTATAAATGCAGATACACAATCAGGCGACAAATGTTTAACAAGTGCAGTGTAAGGTTACTTTTGTGAATGGGTTTTTGGAAGATGAAACACTTATTGGATTTAAACGTTTTAATGGGTTTGATGGCTCGGTTGCGAGAATGACAAGAAATATGATACACATGGTATGTGTTTTAGGAATAGCGACCGATGAGTGATATACAAAAAGGGGTGTCGTACTGGTCGTACATAGTGGGTCATAACATCCCACCCCCCTTGAAAAAAAGAAAATTCTTACCTGAAGGGTTAGAATTTTCTATAGGCGAATGGTAGAGGAAAGTCTTACAATTGTTTTTTTTTTTTTTTTCAATTTTGGTTTTATATGTACTACACTTATTATCTAGTAAGTTTCGTATGGTTTATATTGATTATATTTCTAAATATTATAAAAGGAAAAATTGTTGTATTAATTACTTATGTATAAGATGTGTTTATTAATTACCCTCTTAATTAATTATAAGTACTATTCTTATTTCGTATGTTTTATATTGATTATATTTCTTAGGATTGTTATTTTTATTTATTATTATTTTTTTTTTTCATTTTGATTTTACATGTACTATATTTATTATCTAGTAAATTTCGTATGGTTTATATTGATTATATTTCCAAATATTATAAAAGGAAAAATTGTTGTATTAATTACTTATGTATAAGATGTGTTTATCAATTACCCTCTTAATACTATGATAAGTTCTTATAACTATGGCTATATGAAAAGGACATTTTTACTTAAAAATTACTTAAACGATTAATATGAATATAAGGTGAAACAACAATTAGTTAGATTATAAAAGATATTCATTTGTATGTTTTTTTTTTTTTTTTTTTTTTTTTTTTTTTTTATTATTATTCTTATTGAGGGGACTCTTTATTTTGGGATCGATTAATTTTTTAAACACCTGTAGTTAATACTAATTTTGGACCTGAGGGTCTAAGTTGTTCAGGGTTTATAGGGGGTTGGGATGTAGTAGGATTAGATTCTATGGTTTCACGGACTTCGTTTATTTTCCCTGCTAGTTTCCTTTTTGTTTGTAGGCATTTAATTAGGCGGAATAGAAAGAGTGAAATAAGTAAAAGCAGTAGTGCATAAATCGCTGTATAGTGGTGTATGTCATGGGTGCTTATAGGCAACATATGGGTGTTTTCCTCGTATTTAAGGTCTTTTATCTGCCTTGAGATTAGTTTAAATCCATCTTGGCTTGAGAACTTAATAAATGCTATCGGATTAGTTTTGCCCATGGCCGGAAAGGTAACGTTAATTAATGATTTGGAAATGTTGATGGGTGGTATGTAGTTGATAGTTTCGGATTCCATTCTGTTGGATTTTTCAGAAAACAAAACGTTATTTGTTGACTTTAGTAGGGATTGTGTGGTTATCGAATTATTGGTTTCTTGTTAAAAATGTAGTTCTTGTGTTTTTATTGGTGTAAAAGCTGTAGGTTGTCGTTATGAATGACCTTCTGTTTGTTTTTAACTTGGATAATAGTGTTTTCATCTGAGAGTGTTTTAACCACGTCATATGGTCCTTGCCATAGGTTAGAAAACTTATTTTGCCTGGTTTGGTTCTTCATCAGGACTTTGTCACCTATGTTGAATGTTTTGTGTCTTGAACCTTTGTCATAGTACGTTTTAGATTTTTCCTTTTTGTCTTGCAATATGATTTTTGCAGCCTGGTAACCGTGCTGTAAGCGGGCTTTCAGCTCGTTAGCGTAGTTATCATAGTTGTATGATGTTTGGGGAGTTCGGCTAATGGAATTAGGTATCCGTGCCGGGAAACCATAAAGCAATTCAAATGGACTAAAGGTCGTGCTACTATGGGGGGTGGTATTGTAAACAAACATTGAGTAAGGTAGCCAAGTGTCCCAGGAAAGCTGGTCATTGTTAACGTAGTGTCTAAGATATTCGGCTAACGTTCGATAGCTACGTTCCAAGGCTCCGTTCGTTTGAGGGTGGTATGGTGTTGTCTGTATTTTTCTTATTTTTAGGGTTTTGCATATCTCCTTAAATAAATTACTCAAGAAGTTGGAACCTTGGTCTGTCAGTATAGCGTCGGGTAGCCCGAATCGACATACAATATTCTCTACAAAACAACGCGCTACAGTAGTTGCCTCTGCATTTGGTAATGGCATTGCTTCGGTAAATTTCGTTAGGTCGTCCTGGAAAGTTAAGATATACTTATTGTTATCATAACTGGTTGGAAGTGGTCCGACAATGTCCAAAGCTATACGCTCAAAGGGTTTTGTGCTCGTTGTAGTAATTTTCATAGGAATTCGCTGGTTGTGTCGTAATTTGTTTTTTTGACAAGATTCGCATTTGCGAATGAATTCCTTTACATCTTTTACGAGAGTCGGCCAAAAGTACCTCGTTCTGAGACGTTTTATAGTGCGGGAGATTCCTTGGTGGCCCCCAAGGGGTGACTTGTGGTAGTCACACAGTATCTTGTTGATCTCTTGCGGATCGACTAGATTAATTCGATTGTCGGTGTAAATGAACAAAGTGATCTTTGTTTGGGAAAATACTTTAAGTATGGAGCTTTTGAGATGACTATTTATTGGCTCACTAGATGGGATAGAGATATCGATTTGTTTTACCTCGTCCCTTGTACAGTGGTTTCGAATTTCAATAAGGTTCATTTCAAACTCGGATGTGTTTATTAAATCCGATCGTACAGTGGTAATGATATATGTACAAGTTTTTGAAGCGTTAGGGTATATCTTTAATTCATTGGGGTTTGGGCGGCTATAGTTAGCAATGTTGTTCAGTAATTCTTCCTCTTGGCGTTTTTTGTTAGATAAAATAAAAATTTGGATGGGTGAACGATGTTCAGAAAATATTATGGGCTTAAAAGTTTCAACTATCCTACACTCAACCGGTGGAAGTGTGATTTCTTCGCTACCTATCACAGTTATTTCATCCAAATTTGGCCCTTTTGCTTTACTTCTGGTGATGGCTAATACTTTGCTTTCCTTTTCAGTATTGCTGACTTTTGTGGGGATGCGACTCAGAGCATCCGCATTAGAGTTGTATTTTCCTGCCTTGTACACAATTCGATATTCGTACTCAGCTAGGAGTATTCTCCAACGCCCTAGTCTTGATGTCGGATCTTTGAGGTTCATGAGCCATTGCAGAGGCTTATGATCCGTACATATTGTAAAATTTCGCCCGTAGAGGTAAGGCCTACATTGTTTTACAGCATAGACGATTGCCAGGAGCTCCTTTTCGGTAGTGCTATATCGAGTTTCAGCGTCGTTCAGAGTGCGACTGGCATAACAGATAGGTTTGTCTTGGCCAATATCTCCTTGTGATAGTACAGCACCTAGTCCAATGTCACTGGCGTCAGTCGTTACTATAAAATCTTCGTTGAAGTCTGGGTAGGCTAAAATTGGGGGTTTCATGAGTTTACTTTTTAGAGTTTGAAACGCCTCATCGCAGAAAGCATCCCATTTAAATACAACATTTTTTTTTAATAATTTTGTCAGGGGTTTAGCTATGGTTGAAAAATTTTCGATGAACCGTCTGTAATAGCCTATGAACCCAAGAAATGTTTTTATTCCCTTTACGTTTTGGGGTGTTGGGTAAGTTTTTGCTGCTTTTACCTTTTCGGGATCTGGTTTGAGACCGTGTTTAGAGATAATATGACCGAGGTACATGAGTTCCCTTTTCAGAAAGTTGCACTTTTCTGGTTGGAGTTTCAAGTTGTGTTGTCGTAAACGGTCAAATATTCTTTTTAGCTTCGTGTTATGATCTCGTAAGTCGTATCCGTACAGGACTATGTCATCGACATAAACAAAGCAGTCAAATCCTTGCAGGCCAATCAGAACAGTGTTCATCAACCGTTGGAAAGTTGCGGGTGCGTTTCTCAAGCCAAAGGGCATACGATTGTATTCGTAGTGCCCATATGGGGTGCTGAAAGCAGTTTTACGCCTGTCTTCATCATCCATGAGGATTTGGTGAAATCCGCTTGCCAAATCGAGAGTGCTAAAGTAAGATGCTCTGCCTAACTGGTCTAGAATATCGGTAATGTTTGGTAGGGGGTATGCATCGGCAACTGTTAACTCATTAAGCCTACGAAAATCTACCACGACCCGCCATCGCTTGTTACCTTCCTTGTTTGGTTTCTTGGGTACAAGGAGCAAAGGGGAGTTCCATGGGCTGGCGCTGTGCCGAATAATGTCATCTTTTAACATATCATTCACCTGTTTGTGGACCTCGTTCTTTTGTGTGTCAGGGAGTCTATATGGTCTGACAAATGAAGGAGGTTTGTTTTGATCAGTGATGATCCTATGTTTCAATGTCTCTGTAAACGTAAGATTATCGCCGTTAAGAAAAAATAAATCGTTATATTCTCTATAAATTGTTTGTATTGATTGTTTCTCTTCCTCGTTACAGTGGCTGAGATCAATGACTGATTGTAATTTATTAAGTCTGCCCTTGACTAAGTCGCTGGATTGGTTGGATACTAGATTAAAATCATCTAGCTTGTCCCATTTGAGATCAAGGTCTTCGATGTTTATTCTTTGTTCCGTTTCCAACGTGTTCATCATTAATATTTTTATTTTTGCATTTCTGGGCCTAACTAAAGTTTCGCCCACATATAAGCCTGGCATGAACTGTTGCTTTTGTATGATTATGTCTCCTAAAGTAGGTTCATACATGTAATTCAACGGAACTTCTATTACCTTTTGGCTTCTGGGTTGTAGGATAATTGATCCTTGCTCATAATTATTTATGGGGGCCTGTCTGAAATTTCCCGTCCCTGTGCCCGTGGGCATTTCCTCGTAAGGAATGACTATTATTTCGGCAGGGTTTCCCAAATTTGTATTATTTTTCTTGTGGTCAGTCTTACCTTCTGCTGAGTCACTATTGTCCTCAGTCTTACATTTAGCTGGATTTTTTCTTTCTTCAGTCTCACATTCTGCTGAGGCACTTTTGTCCTCAGTCTTACATTTAGCTGAATTTTTTCTTTCTTCAGTCTCACGTTCTGCTGAGGCACTCTTGTCCTCAGTCTTACATTTAGCTGAATTTTTTCTTTCTTCAGTCTCACGTTCTGCTGAGGCACTCTTGTCCTCAGTCTTACATTTAGCTGAATTTTTTCTTTCTTCAGTCTCACGTTCTGCTGAGGCACTCTTGTCCTCAGTCTTACATTTAGCTGAATTTTTTCTTACTTCAGGGTTTAGCTTAGGTTTAGTGTCCTCTAGATCTTGTTCTAAAGAAGTGTCTTTTCTAAAAAAACTTTGTTTAAAACCTGGAATTCCTAATGAATTACTTTTATAGTCCACCAGGCATTTAAATTTTGAAAGTAAATCGTTTCCAATTATACCGTCATACGGAAGATTCATTTGATCTGTGATTAGATGGAAAGGATGATCTAAACGCAAGGTGTGGTCATCGGTTTTAAATTCTAGGGTGCACCTTACTAACCCCAGGGTTTTTAAAGAATCCCCGGCTATAGTGGATATGGTGTATAGTTTATCTTCTATATCCAAGTTCTTAATTGATGAATTCTTCAAGAGGCTTATGTCGGCTCCGGTGTCAATCAGCAGGGTCGTATAGTTTTTGTTAGAGGGGCTAAGTTTGATGCGTATCGTTGGTTCTTTGAACTCTGGACAGAACGATACGCAAAATTTCAGACTTAGTTCGGGGGTTGGTAGACCTCGGCTTGGGTGACTATTCGAGAGGAGTTGCCGTGTGTGTCCCCCCGAGAATTTACGTTTCCCGACCCCTGTTCCTGATTGGCATTGGAGTACCGGACACCGTGGTTATCATTGGGCCTTGCGTTATTTGGAGGCCGTGACCTCCCGCTGAAGCCTGGGTTTGCAGCGTCATTTCTTGGTCTTAAATTTGGTACTGCTGATTCACTTTGGGGGTAGTGCCTTGGTGCATTTTGGGCTAACCATAATCTACACTCATTTTGAGTGTGATTAGGTCTTTGACAGTAATTGCATCTTAGATACCGTATTTCTGGTTTTAATTGGGGTCTCTTGGGGAAGTTAGGGATCTGGGTGTTTTTATAGCACCTTTCTTGGGTGTGGCCCAGTTTACCGCAAAGTTGACAAGAAATTTTCTGAAAGGAGGCTGGCCTGTAAGGTCTGTTAGTTGTATTTTGGGGAGTATTTCCGCTTTCTAGCCGGACGGCATGACCATCCGCATGAGCTATAGCCCTTTTTAGGTCGGTTTCGCCGTGTGCCTTTACTATCAATTGTAGTCGGTCATTTCTTAGACCGTCTTCAAAGACCTGAATTGCCAGCTTTTTATCTTCCTCCAGCAAGAAAATTCTAACGGCATCCTCATTAGTCATGGCATAGGTCGCGGAGCTAAGATTATTTAGTGCTGCACATACTCGGTCGCCGTATTCTTTTACCGATTCTCTGACCTGTTGCTTTGTCGAAACTAGCTCATTGTGTGCGACAGAACGAGATTTTTCTTCCTTAAATTCGAGCTCAAGTTTTCTCCTGAGGTCTTGCCAAGAAGCGAAGAATTGATGTTGGGTAATGCCAAACGCGGGACCCTGAAGTCGAGTTTTCACGATCTCCAGAAAGGTCGGTTGGTCGGCTTCTTTGGTTGAGGCAAAGAGGATGTCGCCGCAGGACAAGAATTTATTAAGTTCGGATGGCTTGCCATCAAAAATCGGGATGAAATCGAATATATCCCTTATTCCCACGTTAATATCCATGGTAGGACAATGGGGTAGGTCTTCCTCAAAAGAGAAATGGAAGGGCAAATTTTCAAAGAGGGAAGCGCTTATTTGTGCTTGCCTTACCGCCTGCCTAGTGACGTATAGCCGTGGAATTTTGAAGGGTAAAAGAAACGAAACAGAATCAAGGTTTTAAAAAGGAAGGAGTCATGAGAGTAATATGCTCGTAAATGTAATATGTATATTTGTATATGTAAAAGAATATATCTTAAATTATTTTTTTTTTTCTAAAAATACCTTGATAAAACTGGCTCCTTTTGTGGCTGAGGTTGCTGCTGCTGGTGTTACTGCTGCGGTTGTTACTGCTGCTGGTGTTACTGCTGCTGTTGTTACTGCTACTGCCAGATAAGCGGCTTGCGCCCTAAAGATGGTGATCTTCTGGTCTTTGGCACTGCCCAAACTTAGCCTCCGCGTCCACTATTAGGAGTTCGCCAGGTCTTATATTCTTGGGACTTTTTTTTTCTCACTTTTCACTGACTGGTGTATTGCCCCAGTCACGCTCAAAATAAATAATGCACAAACACTTTTTTTTTTTTAAATTAAACTTTACCGCTGTTCTAGCCTCGGTAACGCTCCACAATTATAAGTTGGATCTTTGTTGGTAGTCGGGACCTTATTTAGGTATCCCACCGCTGCCACCAATGTTATAACCGGCGATTCGACCGTGCTTTCCTCGTACTGTGAGGAGAAGAGTCGATACCGGGAGAATCGTTGATTTTAATAAAGAAAACTCTTTTGGTTATATTTTATTCTATAATTCTTTATTGTCTCTAGGGCCCGCTGTCTCAATGCGTTGGCTGCGACCTTTCGAGTAGTATAGTTAGTTTCTGAATCAAACGTCTTCTGACTTCCCTATTCCATTTCTTGTCCTTTTATACTAATTATCACTCATGGGATCCATCCCCACCACGCACATATGATATTTGACACTGTCCATATGAAAATGCGTTGTACCGCATTTCCATATGAAAAATGCGTCCTTATCATAAATATCAATACCTCTGTCAATCGGCACCAATAATCGAAAATAACGCTGACATGTTTTGACCCAAATACAGTGCAACGGTTCCTACGGTCATTTCCCGTATTCATACACTTTACACCGGCTCTATTGATTGTGTATCTGCTACCCATACCCATAGCCATAGCTATACCGGTGCCAGATACACAACAAGCGACAATTCATAATTGCAGTGCATGGTGACAATGAATTTAGGTGGATGACGTATTTATGGAACATTATGCATTTCCATATACCCTTCGTTTCGCCTTACACCGGCCCATATAATTGTGTATCTGCTATTCTAGTGTAGGTATGTGAAGTATAAATGCAGATACACAATCAGGCGACAAATGTTTAACAAGTGCAGTGTAAGGTTACTTTTGTGAATGGGTTTTTGGAAGATGAAACACTTATTGGATTTAAACGTTTTAATGGGTTTGATGGCTCGGTTGCGAGAATGACAAGAAATATGATACACATGGTATGTGTTTTAGGAATAGCGACCGATGAGTGATATACAAAAAGGGGTGTCGTACTGGTCGTACATAGTGGGTCATAACATCCCACCCCCCTTGAAAAAAAGAAAATTCTTACCTGAAGGGTTAGAATTTTCTATAGGCGAATGGTAGAGGAAAGTCTTACAATTGTTTTTTTTTTTTTTTTCAATTTTGGTTTTATATGTACTACACTTATTATCTAGTAAGTTTCGTATGGTTTATATTGATTATATTTCTAAATATTATAAAAGGAAAAATTGTTGTATTAATTACTTATGTATAAGATGTGTTTATTAATTACCCTCTTAATTAATTATAAGTACTATTCTTATTTCGTATGTTTTATATTGATTATATTTCTTAGGATTGTTATTTTTATTTATTATTATTTTTTTTTTTCATTTTGATTTTACATGTACTATATTTATTATCTAGTAAATTTCGTATGGTTTATATTGATTATATTTCCAAATATTATAAAAGGAAAAATTGTTGTATTAATTACTTATGTATAAGATGTGTTTATCAATTACCCTCTTAATACTATGATAAGTTCTTATAACTATGGCTATATGAAAAGGACATTTTTACTTAAAAATTACTTAAACGATTAATATGAATATAAGGTGAAACAACAATTAGTTAGATTATAAAAGATATTCATTTGTATGTTTTTTTTTTTTTTTTTTTTTTTTTTTTTTTTTTTATTATTATTCTTATTGAGGGGACTCTTTATTTTGGGATCGATTAATTTTTTAAACACCTGTAGTTAATACTAATTTTGGACCTGAGGATCTAAGTTGTTCAGGGTTTATAGGGGGTTGGGATGTAGTAGGATTAGATTCTATGGTTTCACGGACTTCGTTTATTTTCCCTGCTAGTTTCCTTTTTGTTTGTAGGCATTTAATTAGGCGGAATAGAAAGAGTGAAATAAGTAAAAGCAGTAGTGCATAAATCGCTGTATAGTGGTGTATGTCATGGGTGCTTATAGGCAACATATGGGTGTTTTCCTCGTATTTAAGGTCTTTTATCTGCCTTGAGATTAGTTTAAATCCATCTTGGCTTGAGAACTTAATAAATGCTATCGGATTAGTTTTGCCCATGGCCGGAAAGGTAACGTTAATTAATGATTTGGAAATGTTGATGGGTGGTATGTAGTTGATAGTTTCGGATTCCATTCTGTTGGATTTTTCAGAAAACAAAACGTTATTTGTTGACTTTAGTAGGGATTGTGTGGTTATCGAATTATTGGTTTCTTGTTAAAAATGTAGTTCTTGTGTTTTTATTGGTGTAAAAGCTGTAGGTTGTCGTTATGAATGACCTTCTGTTTGTTTTTAACTTGGATAATAGTGTTTTCATCTGAGAGTGTTTTAACCACGTCATATGGTCCTTGCCATAGGTTAGAAAACTTATTTTGCCTGGTTTGGTTCTTCATCAGGACTTTGTCACCTATGTTGAATGTTTTGTGTCTTGAACCTTTGTCATAGTACGTTTTAGATTTTTCCTTTTTGTCTTGCAATATGATTTTTGCAGCCTGGTAACCGTGCTGTAAGCGGGCTTTCAGCTCGTTAGCGTAGTTATCATAGTTGTATGATGTTTGGGGAGTTCGGCTAATGGAATTAGGTATCCGTGCCGGGAAACCATAAAGCAATTCAAATGGACTAAAGGTCGTGCTACTATGGGGGGTGGTATTGTAAACAAACATTGAGTAAGGTAGCCAAGTGTCCCAGGAAAGCTGGTCATTGTTAACGTAGTGTCTAAGATATTCGGCTAACGTTCGATAGCTACGTTCCAAGGCTCCGTTCGTTTGAGGGTGGTATGGTGTTGTCTGTATTTTTCTTATTTTTAGGGTTTTGCATATCTCCTTAAATAAATTACTCAAGAAGTTGGAACCTTGGTCTGTCAGTATAGCGTCGGGTAGCCCGAATCGACATACAATATTCTCTACAAAACAACGCGCTACAGTAGTTGCCTCTGCATTTGGTAATGGCATTGCTTCGGTAAATTTCGTTAGGTCGTCCTGGAAAGTTAAGATATACTTATTGTTATCATAACTGGTTGGAAGTGGTCCGACAATGTCCAAAGCTATACGCTCAAAGGGTTTTGTGCTCGTTGTAGTAATTTTCATAGGAATTCGCTGGTTGTGTCGTAATTTGTTTTTTTGACAAGATTCGCATTTGCGAATGAATTCCTTTACATCTTTTACGAGAGTCGGCCAAAAGTACCTCGTTCTGAGACGTTTTATAGTGCGGGAGATTCCTTGGTGGCCCCCAAGGGGTGACTTGTGGTAGTCACACAGTATCTTGTTGATCTCTTGCGGATCGACTAGATTAATTCGATTGTCGGTGTAAATGAACAAAGTGATCTTTGTTTGGGAAAATACTTTAAGTATGGAGCTTTTGAGATGACTATTTATTGGCTCACTAGATGGGATAGAGATATCGATTTGTTTTACCTCGTCCCTTGTACAGTGGTTTCGAATTTCAATAAGGTTCATTTCAAACTCGGATGTGTTTATTAAATCCGATCGTACAGTGGTAATGATATATGTACAAGTTTTTGAAGCGTTAGGGTATATCTTTAATTCATTGGGGTTTGGGCGGCTATAGTTAGCAATGTTGTTCAGTAATTCTTCCTCTTGGCGTTTTTTGTTAGATAAAATAAAAATTTGGATGGGTGAACGATGTTCAGAAAATATTATGGGCTTAAAAGTTTCAACTATCCTACACTCAACCGGTGGAAGTGTGATTTCTTCGCTACCTATCACAGTTATTTCATCCAAATTTGGCCCTTTTGCTTTACTTCTGGTGATGGCTAATACTTTGCTTTCCTTTTCAGTATTGCTGACTTTTGTGGGGATGCGACTCAGAGCATCCGCATTAGAGTTGTATTTTCCTGCCTTGTACACAATTCGATATTCGTACTCAGCTAGGAGTATTCTCCAACGCCCTAGTCTTGATGTCGGATCTTTGAGGTTCATGAGCCATTGCAGAGGCTTATGATCCGTACATATTGTAAAATTTCGCCCGTAGAGGTAAGGCCTACATTGTTTTACAGCATAGACGATTGCCAGGAGCTCCTTTTCGGTAGTGCTATATCGAGTTTCAGCGTCGTTCAGAGTGCGACTGGCATAACAGATAGGTTTGTCTTGGCCAATATCTCCTTGTGATAGTACAGCACCTAGTCCAATGTCACTGGCGTCAGTCGTTACTATAAAATCTTCGTTGAAGTCTGGGTAGGCTAAAATTGGGGGTTTCATGAGTTTACTTTTTAGAGTTTGAAACGCCTCATCGCAGAAAGCATCCCATTTAAATACAACATTTTTTTTTAATAATTTTGTCAGGGGTTTAGCTATGGTTGAAAAATTTTCGATGAACCGTCTGTAATAGCCTATGAACCCAAGAAATGTTTTTATTCCCTTTACGTTTTGGGGTGTTGGGTAAGTTTTTGCTGCTTTTACCTTTTCGGGATCTGGTTTGAGACCGTGTTTAGAGATAATATGACCGAGGTACATGAGTTCCCTTTTCAGAAAGTTGCACTTTTCTGGTTGGAGTTTCAAGTTGTGTTGTCGTAAACGGTCAAATATTCTTTTTAGCTTCGTGTTATGATCTCGTAAGTCGTATCCGTACAGGACTATGTCATCGACATAAACAAAGCAGTCAAATCCTTGCAGGCCAATCAGAACAGTGTTCATCAACCGTTGGAAAGTTGCGGGTGCGTTTCTCAAGCCAAAGGGCATACGATTGTATTCGTAGTGCCCATATGGGGTGCTGAAAGCAGTTTTACGCCTGTCTTCATCATCCATGAGGATTTGGTGAAATCCGCTTGCCAAATCGAGAGTGCTAAAGTAAGATGCTCTGCCTAACTGGTCTAGAATATCGGTAATGTTTGGTAGGGGGTATGCATCGGCAACTGTTAACTCATTAAGCCTACGAAAATCTACCACGACCCGCCATCGCTTGTTACCTTCCTTGTTTGGTTTCTTGGGTACAAGGAGCAAAGGGGAGTTCCATGGGCTAGCGCTGTGCCGAATAATGTCATCTTTTAACATATCATTCACCTGTTTGTGGACCTCGTTCTTTTGTGTGTCAGGGAGTCTATATGGTCTGACAAATGAAGGAGGTTTGTTTTGATCAGTGATGATCCTATGTTTCAATGTCTCTGTAAACGTAAGATTATCGCCGTTAAGAAAAAATAAATCGTTATATTCTCTATAAATTGTTTGTATTGATTGTTTCTCTTCCTCGTTACAGTGGCTGAGATCAATGACTGATTGTAATTTATTAAGTCTGCCCTTGACTAAGTCGCTGGATTGGTTGGATACTAGATTAAAATCATCTAGCTTGTCCCATTTGAGATCAAGGTCTTCGATGTTTATTCTTTGTTCCGTTTCCAACGTGTTCATCATTAATATTTTTATTTTTGCATTTCTGGGCCTAACTAAAGTTTCGCCCACATATAAGCCTGGCATGAACTGTTGCTTTTGTATGATTATGTCTCCTAAAGTAGGTTCATACATGTAATTCAACGGAACTTCTATTACCTTTTGGCTTCTGGGTTGTAGGATAATTGATCCTTGCTCATAATTATTTATGGGGGCCTGTCTGAAATTTCCCGTCCCTGTGCCCGTGGGCATTTCCTCGTAAGGAATGACTATTATTTCGGCAGGGTTTCCCAAATTTGTATTATTTTTCTTGTGGTCAGTCTTACCTTCTGCTGAGTCACTATTGTCCTCAGTCTTACATTTAGCTGGATTTTTTCTTTCTTCAGTCTCACATTCTGCTGAGGCACTTTTGTCCTCAGTCTTACATTTAGCTGAATTTTTTCTTTCTTCAGTCTCACGTTCTGCTGAGGCACTCTTGTCCTCAGTCTTACATTTAGCTGAATTTTTTCTTTCTTCAGTCTCACGTTCTGCTGAGGCACTCTTGTCCTCAGTCTTACATTTAGCTGAATTTTTTCTTTCTTCAGTCTCACGTTCTGCTGAGGCACTCTTGTCCTCAGTCTTACATTTAGCTGAATTTTTTCTTACTTCAGGGTTTAGCTTAGGTTTAGTGTCCTCTAGATCTTGTTCTAAAGAAGTGTCTTTTCTAAAAAAACTTTGTTTAAAACCTGGAATTCCTAATGAATTACTTTTATAGTCCACCAGGCATTTAAATTTTGAAAGTAAATCGTTTCCAATTATACCGTCATACGGAAGATTCATTTGATCTGTGATTAGATGGAAAGGATGATCTAAACGCAAGGTGTGGTCATCGGTTTTAAATTCTAGGGTGCACCTTACTAACCCCAGGGTTTTTAAAGAATCCCCGGCTATAGTGGATATGGTGTATAGTTTATCTTCTATATCCAAGTTCTTAATTGATGAATTCTTCAAGAGGCTTATGTCGGCTCCGGTGTCAATCAGCAGGGTCGTATAGTTTTTGTTAGAGGGGCTAAGTTTGATGCGTATCGTTGGTTCTTTGAACTCTGGACAGAACGATACGCAAAATTTCAGACTTAGTTCGGGGGTTGGTAGACCTCGGCTTGGGTGACTATTCGAGAGGAGTTGCCGTGTGTGTCCCCCCGAGAATTTACGTTTCCCGACCCCTGTTCCTGATTGGCATTGGAGTACCGGACACCGTGGTTATCATTGGGCCTTGCGTTATTTGGAGGCCGTGACCTCCCGCTGAAGCCTGGGTTTGCAGCGTCATTTCTTGGTCTTAAATTTGGTACTGCTGATTCACTTTGGGGGTAGTGCCTTGGTGCATTTTGGGCTAACCATAATCTACACTCATTTTGAGTGTGATTAGGTCTTTGACAGTAATTGCATCTTAGATACCGTATTTCTGGTTTTAATTGGGGTCTCTTGGGGAAGTTAGGGATCTGGGTGTTTTTATAGCACCTTTCTTGGGTGTGGCCCAGTTTACCGCAAAGTTGACAAGAAATTTTCTGAAAGGAGGCTGGCCTGTAAGGTCTGTTAGTTGTATTTTGGGGAGTATTTCCGCTTTCTAGCCGGACGGCATGACCATCCGCATGAGCTATAGCCCTTTTTAGGTCGGTTTCGCCGTGTGCCTTTACTATCAATTGTAGTCGGTCATTTCTTAGACCGTCTTCAAAGACCTGAATTGCCAGCTTTTTATCTTCCTCCAGCAAGAAAATTCTAACGGCATCCTCATTAGTCATGGCATAGGTCGCGGAGCTAAGATTATTTAGTGCTGCACATACTCGGTCGCCGTATTCTTTTACCGATTCTCTGACCTGTTGCTTTGTCGAAACTAGCTCATTGTGTGCGACAGAACGAGATTTTTCTTCCTTAAATTCGAGCTCAAGTTTTCTCCTGAGGTCTTGCCAAGAAGCGAAGAATTGATGTTGGGTAATGCCAAACGCGGGACCCTGAAGTCGAGTTTTCACGATCTCCAGAAAGGTCGGTTGGTCGGCTTCTTTGGTTGAGGCAAAGAGGATGTCGCCGCAGGACAAGAATTTATTAAGTTCGGATGGCTTGCCATCAAAAATCGGGATGAAATCGAATATATCCCTTATTCCCACGTTAATATCCATGGTAGGACAATGGGGTAGGTCTTCCTCAAAAGAGAAATGGAAGGGCAAATTTTCAAAGAGGGAAGCGCTTATTTGTGCTTGCCTTACCGCCTGCCTAGTGACGTATAGCCGTGGAATTTTGAAGGGTAAAAGAAACGAAACAGAATCAAGGTTTTAAAAAGGAAGGAGACATGAGAGTAATATGCTCGTAAATGTAATATGTATATTTGTATATGTAAAAGAATATATCTTAAATTATTTTTTTTTTCTAAAAATACCTTGATAAAACTGGCTCCTTTTGTGGCTGAGGTTGCTGCTGCTGGTGTTACTGCTGCGGTTGTTACTGCTGCTGGTGTTACTGCTGCTGTTGTTACTGCTACTGCCAGATAAGCGGCTTGCGCCCTAAAGATGGTGATCTTCTGGTCTTTGGCACTGCCCAAACTTAGCCTCCGCGTCCACTATTAGGAGTTCGCCAGGTCTTATATTCTTGGGACTTTTTTTTTTTCACTTTTCACTGACTGGTGTATTGCCCCAGTCACGCTCAAAATAAATAATGCACAAACACTTTTTTTTTTTTTAAATTAAACTTTACCGCTGTTCTAGCCTCGGTAACGCTCCACAATTATAAGTTGGATCTTTGTTGGTAGTCGGGACCTTATTTAGGTATCCCACCGCTGCCACCAATGTTATAACCGGCGATTCGACCGTGCTTTCCTCGTACTGTGAGGAGAAGAGTCGATACCGGGAGAATCGTTGATTTTAATAAAGAAAACTCTTTTGGTTATATTTTATTCTATAATTCTTTATTGTCTCTAGGGCCCGCTGTCTCAATGCGTTGGCTGCGACCTTTCGAGTAGTATAGTTAGTTTCTGAATCAAACGTCTTCTGACTTCCCTATTCCATTTCTTGTCCTTTTATACTAATTATCACTCATGGGATCCATCCCCACCACGCACATATGATATTTGACACTGTCCATATGAAAATGCGTTGTACCGCATTTCCATATGAAAAATGCGTCCTTATCATAAATATCAATACCTCTGTCAATCGGCACCAATAATCGAAAATAACGCTGACATGTTTTGACCCAAATACAGTGCAACGGTTCCTACGGTCATTTCCCGTATTCATACACTTTACACCGGCTCTATTGATTGTGTATCTGCTACCCATACCCATAGCCATAGCTATACCGGTGCCAGATACACAACAAGCGACAATTCATAATTGCAGTGCATGGTGACAATGAATTTAGGTGGATGACGTATTTATGGAACATTATGCATTTCCATATACCCTTCGTTTCGCCTTACACCGGCCCATATAATTGTGTATCTACTATTCTAGTGTAGGTATGTGAAGTATAAATGCAGATACACAATCAGGCGACAAATGTTTAACAAGTGCAGTGTAAGGTTACTTTTGTGAATGGGTTTTTGGAAGATGAAACACTTATTGGATTTAAACGTTTTAATGTGTTTGATGGCTCGGTTGCGAGAATGACAAGAAATATGATACACATGGTATGTGTTTTAGGAATAGCGACCGATGAGTGATATACAAAAAGGGGTGTCGTACTGGTCGTACATAGTGGGTCATAACAAAAATATTAAATGACTGAAAATAATCATTACCATAAGTTCGAATTATAGAAACTAAAATTGAAAGACCCAACACTCCTTCACATACACTAAAAGTCAAAAAAACTATCATAAAATAATTTTCATATTCTAATAAATTTAAATAAATAAACAATAAATAAAATAATGATAAAACAATATATTCCAAACTTAAAAGTATTGATAATAAATGTTTACAATTAGAAATAAAAACAATATTTGCTATTATTATCAAAAAAAAGGTACCCCTCAACTAAATAATATTATCATTAATTTAAATAGTTTAACAAAAACATTGGTCTTGTAAATCAAAAATAAAAAAATAAAAATTTAAACTTCAAGAAAAAATTAATATTTTTTTATAAACTATTTCTTGATATCATTCAACTTATCATATATATACTAACTTGTATATTTAGATTTATTTTTATACAAATAAATCATCCACTTAGTATAGGGCAATTATTATTAATTCAGACAATTTTAATTTGTTGTATTTCAGGTTTAATAACTAAAATATTTTGATTTTCATATATATTTTATTTTTAATTTTTGTATTTGGTATACTAGTTTTATTTATTAATGTAACATCTTTAGCTTCAAATGAAATATTTTCTTTATCTATAAAAATAACTTTTATAATAATTATATATATAATATTGATAATAATTATTATTATATTTATAGATAAAATAATTTTAATATTTAATTCTATAAATAATGAAATAAATTCAATTACAAATATTAATATATATATGTTTAAGATTCAGTTAATTATTTTTTTAATCTCATCTATTTCATTCATTTGTTATTGTTTTCGTTTTTGGTCGATCATGCTAAACTTAGTGTGAATATATATAATTTTTCTATATTGTCAACAGTAAATTGTTCCTTTTTTTCTTCAACCTGTCTAACGTAACGCCAATTCTCTTTGTCGCTCTCAATTGTTTATTCAGCAATCGGTAAACCACGGTTGTTCGAAAAGAGATTCTTTTAACATGTACTTATCTCGGTCACTTGGATCGCAGACACACAGAGGGTAGTACCTACCTAAGAAGAAATAATAAATCGATCGTCGTTTAATTTATTAATCATTGTTTTTCGCTGATTTTCTCTTGTGGTTTTTCGTTTTGTGTTTCGCAAATTATCAAACATTTTTTGGTCCAAATCGAGCCGGATTTTTCTTTAAGAGACAATTCGTTTAAAACATTTTTCGTGAAATTTGTGGCTTATTTAAACTGTTCGTGGTTAACTGTACATAAACTCTTCGGGTTATATAAACGTCTTGAACAATTAACAGACAAATTAATTTAATATAAAGCTAAATAGGTTTCATTCATTTACGGAAGAATTCTGCAACTTAATCAATTCGTTCTATCGTTCGGTACATATAATTTGTTCGGGAAACTATTTAAATGGCGGACCCAATGACATTGCCCATGCTTCGTGCTACTCGTGGTCATTTGAAGGGTTCATTAACGAAATTAGTAACCTATACGGAAGCTATTTCCGATGTAATTTCGTTAACGGATCTCAAGATTCGCTACTACAAAGTAGATGATTTATGGAAAGAATTCGCAGCTTCCCAAAAGCTAATATATTCGTTTGGCGGCGACGGAAATTATATCGATCCTGGTCCGGAATTTGAGGAATTTGAGGCAAAGGTTTTAATAGTCAAGTCGGGTCTGCTATCGGCAATATCTGATCGAGAAAAAGTAGAAAAAAACAATGACCTCGTAGGCCAATTAGCAGCACAACAAAAAGCTTTAATTTAGACATTAAGCCAATCATCATCCTCGGGAAAAATCGATGACAGCTACCTCCCGTCAATTCGAATTGAGCCATTTTCGGGCAATTGTCGGGAATGGCCTACGTTTCGGGACATGTTCCAAAGTGTTGTTAGAAACAAACCAAATTCATCGCCGATTCGTAAATTTCAATTTTTGATATCATGCCTTCGTGGTGAGGCATTAGGTCTGTTAAGTCACTTAACGGTATGTGATGATACGTACGAGCAAGCGTGGGAAAAACTTGAAAAGCGATACGATAGACCGCGTCATATTGTCAATAATTTCGTGAAAACATTCATGGAGCTTCCGTCTGTTCATACGTCGAACGTTAATGTTTTGCGAAAAATATCAGATGGAGCTGATGAAATTGTACGAGGTCTAACAGCTATTAACTCGCTTACCAGGGATCCGTGGCTTATCTGCATTTTAGTAAACAAACTGGACCCTGAAACGCGCCAAGCATGGTCTGAGGAAAACTTTTCGGAGGACTATCCTACCATAGAACAGTTGCTAGATTTTTTGGACCATCGGTGTGAGGCCTTAGAGAGTTGCAGGACCAGTGTTCCTGAACCCAATCGACAGACAAAACCAGTAGTAAAAAGCATGCATGCTTCAACATCATCAATTTGTGCCAAGTGTAATGCAAACCATGGCCTTTCCCAGTGTCAAGCCTTTCTTGACATGGACTTACAATCCCGCCGAGATTTCGTTAGAACTAGCAAGCTTTGTTTTAACTGCCTTCGGAGTGGACACTCCTCAGCCTCAACAAAACTTCGTGTCGTGTTCGACGGGTCTTTCATGGACACAAACGGTAACTGCCTAAATGATGCACTCATGGTTGGCCCACCAATTCAACGCAATCTTTTCTCGGTTGCGCGAATCTTCGATCCCCTCGGTTTCCTTTCCCCTTCGGTAGTGCAATTAAAAATCCTTCTACAAGAGTTGTGGCATCGAAATATTGAATGGGATGATAACCTTCTATACTCAATTGCTTGCCAGTGGAAAAAATACCGTGAAGAACTTCCAGCACTCATGAAAATCGAAATACCGCGAACCATCGGTCTTGGCGATGCATCATTTCAATTGCATGCACTTTCAGACGCATCGGCATCTGCGTATGCTGCGGTTATATATTCTCGCTACAAATTACTAAATGGAACTTTTGAAACGAACATTATCGCAGCAAAATCTCGCGTATCTCCGCTGAAACAGGTTAGCATCCCGCGTTTAGAGCTCTGCGGTGCTGTCTTGCTCGCAAGACTACTCGTTGCGGTACAAAAGGCACTCAACGTCACATTTGACAACGTCTACGTCTGGACAGACTCCAGGGTCGTCCTGTCATGGCTTTCGTCTCCACCCCGTCGCTGGAATATTTTCGTAGGTAATCGTACTTCGGAAATCCTCAATACGATCCCAAGAAACAGGTGGTTTCATGTCAGATCGGAATCCAATCCAGCTGACTGTGCATCCCGCGGATTCTCACCGTCGCAACTTATCGGCCACTCGATTTGGTGGAAGGGTCCACATTGGTTGAAGGAATGTACTGAGAATTGGCCGGTAGTAAATATTGTTGAAGACGATCCTACCAAAAACAGGAGGAGAAGAAACCAATAAATCAGACGTATATGGTAGTCAAGGATGATCACCCATTTGAATTGCTGTCAACACGGGTTTCAACGTGGAATATCCTGATTCGAACAGTGGCGTGAGTCCAGCGTCTCATCCAAAGAGGTTACAAACATAAGCTACCTTCTACACTTCTTCTCCAATCCCAAGAAATCCTCAGTGCTAAAGGAAGGATCATAAAATGGTTGCAGAATCGGTATTTTGGTGACTTTATTGAATCATTTAATAAACACGGGTTCTTTAACAATAATTCGAAACTTAATCAGTTGTCCCCTTTCTTAGACGATGAAGGTATCCTGAGAGTCGGTGGAAGAATCGAACAAGCCAACGTTTCGTTCAATACTAAGCACCCAATAATCCTACCCAAGGGACATATTATAACGAAGCTCATTGTTAAGGACGCCCACATACGCTTCCTACATCCGGGAATTTCCACCCTTTTTGCGATCATCCGGCAAGAGTATTTGGTCTTGGGCTGTCGTAACTTACTTCGAAAAATCACACATGATTGCATGTACTGCTTTCGTCAACGGAGGGTAACAACAAATCAGCTGATGGGCAACCTACCTCCGCAACGGATTGCATTGCGGTTGCGATTATGCAGGTTCTATTACTTTAAAAGTTAAATCGGGCAGGAAATCAACATTTTCCAAAGGGTACATATCGCTGTTTGTTTGCCTAGTAACGAAAGCGATCCATTTAGAGCTTGTTAGTGACTTGACTACGGACGCTTTTCTTGCCGCTTTCCGCCGGTTTCTCGCTCGCCGTGGGAAACCATCTCACCTCTATACTGACAATGGAACAAACTTTTGCGGAGCAGCTCGCTCGTTGTCAGAGATGCATAAACTCCTGTTATCGGAAAACCACAACTCGCTTGTAGTAGATTCTTTGGCTCGCGATGGAATTTCTTGGCACTTTAACCCCCCATCGGCACCCCACTTCGGCGGGTTGTGGGAGGCTGGGGTTAAATCAGTGAAACAACATCTTCGACGTGTGATAAGTAACGATATTTTGACATTCGAACAGTTCTACACTTTTTGACCCAAATCGAGGCAATTCTAAACTCGCGACCATTGTGCCAAATATCGGACACAGACCTCGACCCACTAACACCTGCTCATTTCTTTTAGCTGAGTCCTACGCTGCCATACTGGAGCCAGCAATTGATGTACCAATGAATCGACTATCATGCTATCAACAACTGCACTCAAAAATCCAAGGCCATTGCAAACGCTGGCACATGGAGTATTTGACGTCATTGCAACATCGTCCTCGCTGGCAACAAGTTCAACCCGACATCAAAGTGAATGACCTAGTTGTAATAAAGGAGACCAACTTACCTCCTGGAAAGTGGGCAATGGGCCGAGTTATCGAAACACATCCAGGAGCAGACGGCCATGTTGGGGTCGTTAAGTTAAAAACCGCAGCCGGCAACTTAGTGCGCCCTATTCACAAACTGGCTATCCTTCCAGTGTGCTGAAACTATGTTCCAGGGGCGGCGGAATGTTTAAGATTCAGTTAATTACTTTATTTAATCTCATCTATTTCATTCATTTGTTATTATTTTCGTTGTTGGTCGATCATGCTAAACTTAGTGTGAATCACCCTATATAATTTTTCTATATTGTCAACAGTAAATTGTTCATTTTTTTCTTCAACCTGTCTAACGTAACGCCAATTCTCTTTGTCGCTCTCAATTGTTTAATCAGCAATCGGTAAACCACGGTTGTTCGAAAAGAGATTCTTTTAACATGTACTTATCTCGGTCACTTGGATCGCAGACACACAGAGGGTAGTACCTAACTAAGAAGAAATAATAAATCGATCGTCGTTTAATTTATTAATCATTGTTTTTCGCTGATTTTCTCTTGTGGTTTTTCGTTTTGTGTTTCGCAAATTATCAAACAATATATTTCAGAAAATTCATTAAATTTAAATAAATTATATAATTATCCAACAAACATAATCACAATTATACTAGTAAGTTATCTTCTTATTACAATAATTGTTTCTGTCAAAATTACTAAATTATTTTATGGACCTTTACGAATAATAAACTAACTAATGAATAAACCAATACGAACACATCATCCACTCTTAAAAATTGCAAATAATTCTTTAATTGATTTACCTTCTCCTATTAATATTTCAGTATGATGAAATTTTGGTTCATTATTAGGATTATGTTTATTACACAAATTATTACTGGTTTATTTTTAGCCACACATTATACAGCAGATATTTCATTAGCTTTTAATAGTGTAGATCATATCTGTCGTAATGTAAATTATGGATGATTACTACGAACATTACATGCTAATGGTGCATCTTTTTTATACCCTATTCTAGGGGTATATTAATTTTGACGCATAGTTTGTAACATACCTTAATATTGCCCGTAGACCCCTAAAAGTTACTATATTTATGATCAGCATCGATAGTAATGTCGATCTAGCCATGTCCGTCCGTCCGTCCGTCCGTCCGTCCGTCAGTCCGTCCGTCGGCAAAAATTAGGCCTTTAAACTGGACCTAGAGAGCTGAAATTTTAACCATATACTCTCTAGGGTCCCGAAATAATCAAGTTTACGAATTTTTGAAATCCGCCCACAGACACGCCCAAAAACTCAAAAAAACAAAATTTTGGAAAAAATCGAATTTTGAGCTAGGAAGCTGAAATTTTTTATATATGATCTATGACTCCTAAAACTGCTCGGGATATAAAATTTTCAAAATCCGTCAACTGCCACGCCCACAAAAAAATAAAACAATTTTATTGAAAAACCAAAATTTGAGCTTGGGAGCTGAAATTTTTAATATATACTCTCTAGGGGCCCTTTAAGCTCATGTATAAATATTTTCAAAAT
This sequence comes from Portevinia maculata, assembly GCA_949715645.1. Lineage (NCBI taxonomy): Eukaryota > Metazoa > Arthropoda > Insecta > Diptera > Syrphidae > Portevinia > Portevinia maculata. The sequence continues at coordinate 187,315,265 of OX454526.1, forward strand.
CCGCTCACTGACACGCCCACAAATAAATAAAACAAAAAAAATCCAAAGGTTGAGCTAGGGAGCTGAAATTTATAATATATACTCTCTATGGGCCCTTTATGCTCATGTGTAAATATTTTCAAAATCCGCCCACTGGCGGAAAAAAATTGTCTTACAATTATTATTTTTTTTTTTTTTTTGAAAATTCAAAGTGAGCTAGGGAGCTGAAATTTATAATATATACTCTCTAGGGGCGCTTTATGCTCATGTGTTAATTTTTTTTAAATCCGCCTACTGACACGCCCACAATTAAATAAAACAATTTTATTGAAACACCCAAGTTTGAGCTAGGGAGCGTTTTTTTTGATAAAATCCTTTAAATGTTATATAACAAAATATGTAGAGCGTTCTTAACAATTCAACCATACTTAGACTTTTGTCACGCCCACTTATGAGGGATAGGAATAAGAATAGGGTATGCAACAGTTCGCCCAAGCGGACTGTAGCCCGTCCCTATGTTTTTTTTATTTGTTTATATTTACACGTAGGACGAGGAATATATTATGGGTCATATTTATTCACCTTTACATGACTATCTGGAACAATTTTATTATTTTTAGTTATAGGAACAGCATTTATAGGATATGTTTTACCATGAGGACAAATATCTTTTTGAGGAGCAACAGTAATTACTAATTTATTATCAGCTGTTCCATATTTAGGTACAGATTTAGTACAATGAATTTGAGGAGGATTTACAGTTGATAATGCTACTTTAACTCGATTTTTTACTTTTCATTTTATTTTACCTTTTATTGTAATAGCTATAGTAATAATTCATCTATTATTTCTTCACCAAACAGGTTCTAATAATCCTATAGGATTAAATTCAAATTTAGATAAAATTCCATTTCATCCATATTTTAGTTACAAAGATTTAATAGGATTTATTATTATAATATTTATACTAACATTATTAACTTTATGAAATCCTTACACATTAGGAGACCCTGATCATTTTATTCCAGCTAATCCATTAGTAACTCCTATTCATATTCAACCTTTTTATAACTTAAGAAAATTTCGAGGAATTGAATTTTATCCAATTAATCAAATTTTATTTTGATTTATACTTATTATTGTAATTTTATTAACTTGAATTGGAGCACGTCCAGTAGAAAATCCTTATATTATTATTGGCCAAATTTTAACTATTTTGTATTTTTTATATTATCTTATAAATCCCTTAATTTGTAAATAATGAGATAAATTATTAAACTAATTTAACTAGTTAATGAACTTGAATAAGTATATGTTTTGAAAACATATTATAGAAATATAAACTTTCTATTAACTTTACTAAAAATAACTATTTAAATTAAATTAATTAATATAATTTTTAATCCAATAAAAAATAATAGATAATTTAAAGAAAAAGGTAAAAAACTCTTTCAAGCTAAATATATTAATTTATCATAACGAAATCGAGGTAAAATTCCACGAACTCAAATAAATACAAAAGAAATAAATATTATTTTTAAATAAAATATTATATTAAAAATATTTCCTCCTAAAAAAATTAAAGAAAATAATATTCTCATAAATAAAATTCTTGCATATTCAGATAAAAAAATTAATGCAAAACTTCCATTTCTATATTCCACATTAAATCCAGAGACTAATTCTGATTCTAAAGAAATAATTAATCATTTAAAAGATAAAGGATACAAAATAATAAAAAATCATAAATAAATTTGATAATAATAAAAATTTAATTTATTATAATTATTAATTAAAAAAACAAATAAGTTTGTTCTTTTGTAAATAATTTAATTGCATCACAAAAAGGTTGGACAATTCCTATTAATCCGACTTTATTATGTCCTTTACGAATTTGAATATAACCTAAAACTTTACGTTCTAATAAAGTTAAAAAAAGCAACTCTTACTAAAACACAAATAATGAATACTAAAATTATATTTAAAAATAAAATAAATTCTATATAAAATAAGTACTATTTGTAATATAAATTACATATATAAATTCTAAATTTATTACATTTATCTGCCAAAATAGTTATAAATAAATTAATTATATTCTTGTATAAAAATATATTTATTTTTATATTTAATCCATTCGTACTAAAATATAAAATATTATTAAAGATAGAAACCAACCTGGCTTACACCGGTTTGAACTCAGATCATGTAAGATTTTAAAAGTCGAACAGACTTTAAATTTAAACAGCTACACCTAAAATTATATCTTAATCCAACATCGAGGTCGCAATCTTTTTTATCGATATGAACTCTCCAAAAAAATTACGCTGTTATCCCTAAAGTAACTTAATTTTTTAATCATTAATAATGGATCAATTAATCATAAATTTATGATGTTAAATTTAAAAGTTTATTAAATTTTACTATCACCCCAATAAAATATTTAATTATTATAATAATTAACTTAATCTTTAAAATTAAAATATAAATAAATATAAAGATTTATAGGGTCTTTTCGTCTTTTAAATTTTTTTTAGCTTTTTGACTAAAAAATAAAATTTTAATTTAAATTTAAATGAAACAGTTAATATTTCGTCCAACCATTCATTCCAGCCTTCAATTAAAAGACTAATGATTATGCTACCTTTGCACAGTTAAAATACTGCGGCCATTTAATTAAATCAGTGGGCAGGTCAGACTTTAAATTAAATTCTAAAAGACATGTTTTTGTTAAACAGGCGAACATTAGTTTTGCCGAATTCTTTAAATAAATATTTTTTTAAAAAATTAAAATAAAATAAATAATTTAATTTAAAAATTAATTTATAACAAATTTTAAATTAATTGCTAATTCTAAACATATAAAATTTTAAATTTTATCTATTATTTATAACAATTTATTTTATAGCTTATCCCATAAAATATAATTTTTTAAAAATTATTTAATTTAAATAAATAAATAAATAAATTTTAAAAATGTTATTATTAAAAAAAAATAATGAAAATAATTGATTAATATGAAATAATTTAAATATATTAAATAAAAAAATAATATTAAATGATATAAAAGAATAAATTAAAAAACAATTAATTCATAAAGATTCATTAGAATATATTCTTATTAATATTCATCCTAAATGATTAATAGAAGAGAATGTTATTAATTTTCGTAAAGAAGTTTGGTTTAATCCTCCTAAAGATCCAATAATAACGGATAATAAAATAGAAATAAATAATATAGTTTTAATAATTAAATAAGAAATTAATATTAAAGGTGCAATTTTTTGTCAAGTCCTTCTATTACATTTGGAAATCAAAAGTGGAATGGGGCAGCTCCTGTTTTTATTAATAAAGAAGATAAAATAATTATATTAATATAATTATTAATAAATATTTGATTTATAAAATTATTTTGAAATATTAATAAAATTTTTGGAAATAATAAAATTGAAGAAGCTAAAGCTTGAGTTAAAAAATATTTTAAGGACGCTTCATTAGATATTAAGTTATTGTCTCTTATTAGGGGGATAAAAGATAATAAATTAATTTCTAATCCTATTCAAGCTCTTAATCAAGAATTTGATGAAATTGAAATTATTGAACTTATTATTAAAATTATAATAAATAATATTTTTGATGAATTATTAAAAATTAAAAAAAAGGATTAAAACCTTTATAAATGGGGTATGAACCCATTAGCTTGATTAGCTTATTTTTTTTAAAAATATAAATAAATATATTTTAGTGTATGATGCACAAAAGTTTTTGATACTTTTAGAAATAGTTTAATTCTATTAAATATAATGAATGTAATTTAATTACATTATTTATCCTATCAAGATAATCCTTTTTATCAGGCAATTCATTTTATTTATAATATTAGTTTAACGAAAAAAAAAATTTTAATTATTAATTATTATTAATTTGTATAATTAAAATTAGTATAATAATTTTTAAAAATTATTATAAATTATTAGTTTATAAAATTGTAAATATATATATATAAATAATTTATAAATTTAAAATTATATTTAAAAACAAATTAAATTAATTTGTTTTTCAAATAGAATTTGAAATTTATTATATTAATTTATAAAAATAATAATTTAATATAAATATTTTATTATATTCTGTTTAACTAAATATAAGGATCTAATTATTTTATATGATATAATATTAATATATTAATACAACAATTTATTAATATTATATTATATATATATAAATACATTATTAATCTATGAATTAAGCTATAATTTATATAAATTGAAGGTTTTTTTAGAAAAGTATATTATATTTATATAAATATTATAATTATTTATATATATAAATATATAAATAATTTATATATATATATATACACACATGTATATAAAAAAATATATATATATATATATAAATAATTTATAAATTTAAAATTATATTTAAAATCAAATTAAATTAATTTGTTTTTCAAATAGATTTTGAAATTTATTATATTAATTTATATAAATAATAATTTAATATTTTATATTTATATTCTATTTAACTAAATATAACGATCTAATTATTTTATATAATATAATATTAATATATTAATATAACAATTTAATAATATTATATTATATATATATAAATAGATTATTAATCTATGAATTAAGCTATTATTTATATAAATTGAAGGTTTTTTTTAGAAAAGTATATTATATTTATATAAATATTATAATTATTTATATATATAAATATATAAATAATTTATATATATATATACACACTTGTATATAAATATATATATATATATAAATAATTTAAAAAAAAAAAACAAAAAAAAAACTTAATTTAAATAGTTTAAATTATTTAAATTAATATTATAAATAAATATATAAATTTATATTTTTATTATAATTTATAACTTTATTAAATTATTTACTTTAATAAATAATTTAAATAATATTTTAATTTTTTAAAAAATAAATTAGTTATAAAGGAAATTTAGGGGATTTAGAAATTTAATTTATGGAAGAAATACTAATAAAAGTTATTTTAATTATAAAAATATTAAAAATTTAAATTTAGGGGATTTAGAAATTTAATTTAAAAAATATTAAAAATTTTATAGATATATAAATTTATATTTTTATTATAATTTATAACTTTATTAAATTATTTACTAATAAATAATTTAAATAATATTTTAATTTTTTAAGAAATAAATTAGTTATAAAGTAAATTTAGGGGCTTTAGAAATTTAATTTATGGAAGAAATACTAATTAAAGTTATTTTAGTTGTAAAAATATTAAAAAATTTATAGATATATAAATTTATATTTTTATTATAATTTATAACTTTATTTAATTATTTAATTTAATAAATAATTTAAATAATATTTTAATTTTTTAAAAAATAAATTAGTTATAAAGTAAATTTAGGGGATTTAGAAATTTAATTTATGGAAGAAATACTAATTAAAGTTATTTTAATTATAAAAATATTAAAAAATTTATAGATATATAAATTTATATTTTTATTATAATTTATAACTTTATTAAATTATTTACTAATAAATAATTTAAATAATATTTTAATTTTTTAAGAAATAAATTAGTTATAAAGTAAATTTAGGGGATTTAGAAATTTAATTTATGGAAGAAATACTAATTAAAGTTATTTTAGTTATAAAAATATTAAAAATTTTATAGATATATATATTTATATTTTTATTATAATTTATAACTTTATTAAATTATTTACTTTAATAAATAATTTAAATAATATTTTAATTTTTTTTTAAATAAATTAGTTATAAAGTAAATTTAGGGGATTTAGAAATTTAATTTATTTAAGAAATACTAATTAAAGTTATTTTAATTATAAAAATATTAAAAATTTTATAAATATATAAATTATAATTAATATATATATATATATATAATGATTTTAAAATTTAAATAAATTATAAATTTATAGTCATATATTTATATACTATTTAAATTTATTTATATATATAAAAATTAATACCAAATTAAGGTGTAGTTTATTTTTAAGTAAAAATGAGTTACAATAAAATATATTTTATGAACTTAAATATGAAAAATTTAATGAAATTGGATTTGATAGTAAAATTATAAAGATTAATAATTTGATTTTAGCTCTAAAATATGTACATATCGCCCGTCACTCTTATTATTAAAATAAGATAAGTCGTAACATAGTAGATGTACTGGAAAGTGTACCTAGAATCAATTTAAAGCTTATAAAGAAAAGTATTTTATTTACATTAACCTCTCGCGATTGTCAGTCACCTTGACGTGTGTACCATCATTGCATTCGATGGTACCGGTGCGGAGGCTTACGGTGCGAAGATTCAACGGGCTATGCTGTCTAAGGGCCACCCATGGCAGACAGGCCGATTGATGAGCGCCAACCAAGAACTGGCAAGGACTTAACGTCCATCCACCCCTAATCCAGAGTGTCATGCGACCCGTGCTTATTGGATGGTTTGCAGCCGGCTGTATTTTAGCGGAGCCTCTCTGATACCGGGCCACCTCAGAGAGTAACCATTACCTTACCACGCTAGTGCGGGGCTCTGGCGTGGTTGACCATCTTTCCCGCGCTACTCGTGGGAAATGAAACAACCAAACAGAAACAAACAAAAAAAAACAAACAAATTGCGGGGACAGACCGCAGACGAAGTCATTGGTCGGATGGAGCAGGACATCCATGACGACCGCCTGGCGCATGATAGACCCGGAACAAGTCGAAAGGGAGGCTCTAAACTGGTGCAACCCAGCACCAGTCAAAGAACCATCGTCACCTCACGACAAGCCACGGGGGTGCCAAAAGGCCCGGGAAGAAGCCCGGTAGCACCAACAGGTGCATGCAGTGGGGATAGGAGCCAAATCCTAATCCCCTCCCTGACCGGGGAAGTAATGGCGGAGGGAACTAAGGCAGTGGGAACGAGCATAGCTCGAGTACCAGCCCCTGTACCCCCCGACAACAACACCGGAAGGAAGAGGAATAAGCCAGCCTTACCTCCACCTGGGAAACCAGGCGCGAGGGACGACCCTATGCGAAGGGGACTTAGTGGTGCTGGCACTAAATGGTACCTCCGCTACCTCAATAAAGGCTTCGGGCCCGAGGAAGCCAAAAGGAGGGCCGAGGAGCATCGGGCCAAGCCCGAAAGTACAAAAGTGGCGACGGGGAAAAGGGGGAACAGCAACATCACCCCCCCCCCCCCACAACAAATAAAGCCAAAAAACAGAAGGTGGATGAAGGTACCGAGGGGGCCACGGGAAAGCCTGCAAAAGCGAGCGCCACCGTGGTCGGTCGAAGCGGTGAAAACCTTCCCTTCCCGGCTAGCAGTAGACGCGAGACAGGTGCGATTGCTGAGCAGGTTGCTGTTCTCCCGGTGAAATATCCGCAGGAGATCCTCAGCAACCCAGACCTCACGGCACTTGAAGACGCCATTGTGTTGGAAATGGCCTTGGGATGGGAGCATAAGCTCAAATTCCAGGGCATACATTTCAAACATGGAATGCTCTTAGTGGACTGCGAGACTCCGCAGACAGCTGAGTGGCTAAAGGCAGTAGCCCCAAAGTTGGGGAAATGGAAGGGGACACGCCTCGGGACTGATATACCACGGTCCTACTCCATAACGATATTCCTTCCACGCAGTGCAGAGCAAGAAGCTAAAACCTCCTTGGCACTGCTGGAAGCACAGAATGTGGGACTTAACGTCCAGGTGTGGAAGATTCTCAATTGTCGAAAAGAGGGAACTGGGCAGGTACTGGCTCTTGGCATCGACCGAGAATCCTTCGACGCCATAAAATCCCAAAAAGGATTCCTGAGCTACCGATTCGGCAGGGTTGCGGTGTGCGGACTCAAGAGGTCGGACGAGATCTCTGGGCAAACAGCCCAGCCAGCATCAAATCTGAATTCGCAGAGTGCGCAGTCCGAGGTAGAGCATACAGCTCCTCCGAAGACTAAAGCACCTTTTTTCGTTGTCCAATCGGCGGATCAGGCTCCTGAGGAGACCGAGGAGTCTATGTCCAGCTCGGAGAGCATGATCTCTGAGGGGGAAATGGACAACACGGTCATCGACCTCTTCCAGGAAATCACCCAGGAGGAGGAAGAATCGTTGCTGAAGGAGGACGGGGCAACTGCCCCGCGCGAGCAATAGCTCGATGAACCCCACCAACAGCAAAATCAAACTAGCACAGGTAAACATTCACAGCCGCCTCGGCGACTATATCTAGGATGTTTACCTGCCAAAGCCTAGGGCTAGTACTGATCCAGGAGCCATGGATCCTGAAAGGACAAGTCAAAGGACTGGCGAGCAAGGATGCAAAGGTAATATGGGACACTCGGGCCGAGAAACCGAGAGCTTGCATTCTAATAAACAATAAATATAAATTTATTCTACTTTCAGAATACGCGACACGAGATCTGGTGCCAATTCAGGTACATCTGGATGTTGAAGGATGTCACCGCACCATCGTCATCGTATCGGCGTACTGTGCCGGTTGTATCATCCCAAATGCAGCGACTGGTGGAGCATTGCAACAAGCTCCGCATGTCGCTCCTTATAGGGTGTGATGCAAATGCCCACAACATCATATGGGGGAGCACCGACACCAACACCAGGGGTGAGTACCTACTAGAATTTATTATGAGTTCGTCACTTGATATTATAAACGTGGGAAATACCCCCACTTTTGTAACTACTGTCAGGGAGGAAGTACTAGACCTCACGCTTGGTAGCCCAACCGTAAGTAAATTAATTAGTAACTGGAGAGTATCTAGTGAGCCGTCATTGTCTGACCATCGAATAATAGTATTCGACCTGGACAGCACAAGTATCACGAGAAATCCAGTAAGAAACCCAAGGAAAACCAATTGGGAAACTTATAGAACTGCTCTAGAGAGCAATCTGGGGCGCCTTATTCTGAGGAAGGCTCCGGGACACCCCCTAGAGCTAGAGAGCGCAGTGGAAGGCATAACAAACGCCATCATCACTGCGTTCGAAGAAAACTGTCCTCTAAGTAGAGAACGGGACAGGAAACAGACGCCATGGTGGAGCAATAACTTGTCAAAATTAAGATCCGAGGTGCGGAAGCTTTTCAATAAAGCAAAGCGCAGCGGAGAATGGCAAAGCTACCAAATGGCCCTTACTACATATAATAAGGAAATAAGAAAAGCTAAAAGAAATAGCTTCAGAAAATTCTGTGAGACAATCACCAGCACCCCTACTGCGGCAAGGCTACACAAAGCTCTTGCGAAGTCAGGAGGGGTGCCGATGTCTCTGAGGAAACCAGATGGCGAGTTCACGGAAGATGAGGATCAAAGGGCACTATTGCTACTAGAAACTCACTTTCCTGGCAGCTCGCCTAGTACTGAGCCAGGAATCAATACCACTTCAATCAGACCTCGGAGGGAAGACTGGGAAACAACATCAACCATCTGTTCTGAGGGACGGCTGAAATGGGCAATAAATTCCTTTCAGCCTTTCAAATCTGCCGGAGTGGACGGCATTATACCCGCCCTTCTTCAAGAAGTATAAAGGAAATTTAGGGGATTTAGAAATTTAATTTATGGAAGAAATACTAATAAAAGTTATTTTAATTATAAAAATATTAAAAATTTAAATTTAGGGGATTTAGAAATTTAATTTAAAAAATATTAAAAATTTTATAGATATATAAATTTATATTTTTATTATAATTTATAACTTTATTAAATTATTTACTAATAAATAATTTAAATAATATTTTAATTTTTTAAGAAATAAATTAGTTATAAAGTAAATTTAGGGGCTTTAGAAATTTAATTTATGGAAGAAATACTAATTAAAGTTATTTTAGTTGTAAAAATATTAAAAAATTTATAGATATATAAATTTATATTTTTATTATAATTTATAACTTTATTTAATTATTTAATTTAATAAATAATTTAAATAATATTTTAATTTTTTAAAAAATAAATTAGTTATAAAGTAAATTTAGGGGATTTAGAAATTTAATTTATGGAAGAAATACTAATTAAAGTTATTTTAATTATAAAAATATTAAAAAATTTATAGATATATAAATTTATATTTTTATTATAATTTATAACTTTATTAAATTATTTACTAATAAATAATTTAAATAATATTTTAATTTTTTAAGAAATAAATTAGTTATAAAGTAAATTTAGGGGATTTAGAAATTTAATTTATGGAAGAAATACTAATTTAAGTTATTTTAGTTATAAAAATATTAAAAATTTTATAGATATATATATTTATATTTTTATTATAATTTATAACTTTATTAAATTATTTACTTTAATAAATAATTTAAATAATATTTTAATTTTTTTTTTAAATAAATTAGTTATAAAGTAAATTTAGGGGATTTAGAAATTTAATTTATTTAAGAAATACTAATTAAAGTTATTTTAATTATAAAAATATTAAAAATTTTATAAATATATAAATTATAATTAATATATATATATATATATAATGATTTTAAAATTTAAATAAATTATAAATTTATAGTCATATATTTATATACTATTTAAATTTATTTATATATATAAAAATTAATACCAAATTAAGGTGTAGTTTATTTTTAAGTAAAAATGAGTTACAATAAAATATATTTTATGAACTTAAATATGAAAAATTTAATGAAATTGGATTTGATAGTAAAATTATAAAGATTAATAATTTGTTTTTAGCTCTAAAATATGTACATATCGCCCGTCACTCTTATTATTAAAATAAGATAAGTCGTAACATAGTAGATGTACTGGAAAGTGTACCTAGAATCAATTTAAAGCTTATAAAGAAAAGTATTTTATTTACATTAACCTCTCGCGATTGTCAGTCACCTTGACGTGTGTACCATCATTGCATTCGATGGTACCGGTGCGGAGGCTTACGGTGCGAAGATTCAACGGGCTATGCTGTCTAAGGGCCACCCATGGCAGACAGGCCGATTGATGAGCGCCAACCAAGAACTGGCAAGGACTTAACGTCCATCCACCCCTAATCCAGAGTGTCATGCGACCCGTGCTTATTGGATGGTTTGCAGCCGGCTGTATTTTAGCGGAGCCTCTCTGATACCGGGCCACCTCAGAGAGTAACCATTACCTTACCACGCTAGTGCGGGGCTCTGGCGTGGTTGACCATCTTTCCCGCGCTACTCGTGGGAAATGAAACAACCAAACAGAAACAAACAAAAAAAAACAAACAAATTGCGGGGACAGACCGCAGACGAAGTCATTGGTCGGATGGAGCAGGACATCCATGACGACCGCCTGGCGCATGATAGACCCGGAACAAGTCGAAAGGGAGGCTCTAAACTGGTGCAACCCAGCACCAGTCAAAGAACCATCGTCACCTCACGACAAGCCACGGGGGTGCCAAAAGGCCCGGGAAGAAGCCCGGTAGCACCAACAGGTGCATGCAGTGGGGATAGGAGCCAAATCCTAATCCCCTCCCTGACCGGGGAAGTAATGGCGGAGGGAACTAAGGCAGTGGGAACGAGCATAGCTCGAGTACCAGCCCCTGTACCCCCCGACAACAACACCGGAAGGAAGAGGAATAAGCCAGCCTTACCTCCACCTGGGAAACCAGGCGCGAGGGACGACCCTATGCGAAGGGGACTTAGTGGTGCTGGCACTAAATGGTACCTCCGCTACCTCAATAAAGGCTTCGGGCCCGAGGAAGCCAAAAGGAGGGCCGAGGAGCATCGGGCCAAGCCCGAAAGTACAAAAGTGGCGACGGGGAAAAGGGGGAACAGCAACATCACCCCCCCCCCCACAACAAATAAAGCCAAAAAACAGAAGGTGGATGAAGGTACCGAGGGGGCCACGGGAAAGCCTGCAAAAGCGAGCGCCACCGTGGTCGGTCGAAGCGGTGAAAACCTTCCCTTCCCGGCTAGCAGTAGACGCGAGACAGGTGCGATTGCTGAGCAGGTTGCTGTTCTCCCGGTGAAATATCCGCAGGAGATCCTCAGCAACCCAGACCTCACGGCACTTGAAGACGCCATTGTGTTGGAAATGGCCTTGGGATGGGAGCATAAGCTCAAATTCCAGGGCATACATTTCAAACATGGAATGCTCTTAGTGGACTGCGAGACTCCGCAGACAGCTGAGTGGCTAAAGGCAGTAGCCCCAAAGTTGGGGAAATGGAAGGGGACACGCCTCGGGACTGATATACCACGGTCCTACTCCATAACGATATTCCTTCCACGCAGTGCAGAGCAAGAAGCTAAAACCTCCTTGGCACTGCTGGAAGCACAGAATGTGGGACTTAACGTCCAGGTGTGGAAGATTCTCAATTGTCGAAAAGAGGGAACTGGGCAGGTACTGGCTCTTGGCATCGACCGAGAATCCTTCGACGCCATAAAATCCCAAAAAGGATTCCTGAGCTACCGATTCGGCAGGGTTGCGGTGTGCGGACTCAAGAGGTCGGACGAGATCTCTGGGCAAACAGCCCAGCCAGCATCAAATCTGAATTCGCAGAGTGCGCAGTCCGAGGTAGAGCATACAGCTCCTCCGAAGACTAAAGCACCTTTTTTCGTTGTCCAATCGGCGGATCAGGCTCCTGAGGAGACCGAGGAGTCTATGTCCAGCTCGGAGAGCATGATCTCTGAGGGGGAAATGGACAACACGGTCATCGACCTCTTCCAGGAAATCACCCAGGAGGAGGAAGAATCGTTGCTGAAGGAGGACGGGGCAACTGCCCCGCGCGAGCAATAGCTCGATGAACCCCACCAACAGCAAAATCAAACTAGCACAGGTAAACATTCACAGCCGCCTCGGCGACTATATCTAGGATGTTTACCTGCCAAAGCCTAGGGCTAGTACTGATCCAGGAGCCATGGATCCTGAAAGGACAAGTCAAAGGACTGGCGAGCAAGGATGCAAAGGTAATATGGGACACTCGGGCCGAGAAACCGAGAGCTTGCATTCTAATAAACAATAAATATAAATTTATTCTACTTTCAGAATACGCGACACGAGATCTGGTGCCAATTCAGGTACATCTGGATGTTGAAGGATGTCACCGCACCATCGTCATCGTATCGGCGTACTGTGCAGGGGATGAGCCGGTTGTATCATCCCAAATGCAGCGACTGGTGGAGCATTGCAACAAGCTCCGCATGTCGCTCCTTATAGGGTGTGATGCAAATGCCCACAACATCATATGGGGGAGCACCGACACCAACACCAGGGGTGAGTACCTACTAGAATTTATTATGAGTTCGTCACTTGATATTATAAACGTGGGAAATACCCCCACTTTTGTAACTACTGTCAGGGAGGAAGTACTAGACCTCACGCTTGGTAGCCCAACCGTAAGTAAATTAATTAGTAACTGGAGAGTATCTAGTGAGCCGTCATTGTCTGACCATCGAATAATAGTATTCGACCTGGACAGCACAAGTATCACGAGAAATCCAGTAAGAAACCCAAGGAAAACCAATTGGGAAACTTATAGAACTGCTCTAGAGAGCAATCTGGGGCGCCTTATTCTGAGGAAGGCTCCGGGACACCCCCTAGAGCTAGAGAGCGCAGTGGAAGGCATAACAAACGCCATCATCACTGCGTTCGAAGAAAACTGTCCTCTAAGTAGAGAACGGGACAGGAAACAGACGCCATGGTGGAGCAATAACTTGTCAAAATTAAGATCCGAGGTGCGGAAGCTTTTCAATAAAGCAAAGCGCAGCGGAGAATGGCAAAGCTACCAAATGGCCCTTACTACATATAATAAGGAAATAAGAAAAGCTAAAAGAAATAGCTTCAGAAAATTCTGTGAGACAATCACCAGCACCCCTACTGCGGCAAGGCTACACAAAGCTCTTGCGAAGTCAGGAGGGGTGCCGATGTCTCTGAGGAAACCAGATGGCGAGTTCACGGAAGATGAGGATCAAAGGGCACTATTGCTACTAGAAACTCACTTTCCTGGCAGCTCGCCTAGTACTGAGCCAGGAATCAATACCACTTCAATCAGACCTCGGAGGGAAGACTGGGAAACAACATCAACCATCTGTTCTGAGGGACGGCTGAAATGGGCAATAAATTCCTTTCAGCCTTTCAAATCTGCCGGAGTGGACGGCATTATACCCGCCCTTCTTCAAGAAGGGCAAAGGGTACTAATACCACACATGCTAAAGATAACAAGGAGCAGTATTGCCTTGGGCCACATACCAATGCAATGGAGACGAGCAAGGGTTGTGTTTATACCAAAAGCGGGAAAAAAGACCCCACACAGCCAAAATCGTACAGACCCATCAGCCTTACGTCATTTCTTCTGAAGATGACAGAAAAGGCTGTAGACAATTATTTAAGGGAAGATGTTCTGAACACATCCCCCTTACATCATCGTCAGCATGCATACAGAGCGGACAGATCAACAGAGACCGCCCTATATCAGCTGACGGAGATAATTCGAAGTGCCCTGGAGGCAAAAGAAATAGTACTGTGCGCTTTCCTAGACATAGAGGGAGCATTTGACAACACCTCACATGATGCGTTCAAACGATCCCTGGATAGGAAAGGAGTTAACAGTACAGTATCCAACTGGATGTGTGAGCTGCTGAGCACTAGATCAGCAGAGACTCAAACACCATCTGGAACCATCAGAGTAAACACAACGAGAGGATGTCCACAAGGAGGGGTACTATCACCCTTAATGTGGAGCCTAGTTGTAGACGAACTGCTGGAAAAATTAACCAACCATGGCATCAACTGTCAGGCGTACACCGATGACATTGTATTGATTGCCAGGGGCAAGTTCGAAGAAACCCTTGGAGACATCATACAAAAGGGGCTTAAAGAAACCAAGGAATGGTGCCATACTGTCGGACTTAACATCAATCCCGCGAAAACAACGATAGTACCATTCACAAGGAAAAGACAACTTCAAAGACTTAAGGACATAAACCTATCAGGCACGACACTGATACCAGTCAAAGAAGTAAAATATCTAGGACTCCATCTAGATAGTAAACTCCTCTGGCGAAAACATACAGAGGAGATATCCAAGAAGGCCACCTGCGCTCTCATGATATGTAGGAGCCTAGCGGGGAAGGCATGGGGATGCAGCCCAAGCATCCTGCGATGGATGTACACTGCAATCGTGAGACTAATGATCACATACGGAGCGGTAGCATGGGCGAAACGAACCAGTCTAGTCACAACGCGAGAGACACTCGGCAAAGTGCAAAGACTGGCGTGCCTGTGCATTACCGGAGCAATGCGTAGCTGCCCAACAGCAGCCATGGAGGTGCTATTGGAACTGACCCCTCTACACATCATGGTGATGAACGAGGCAGACAAAACAATCCTTAGGATGGCAAAGGAGGGAATTGGGAGAGGGAAATGCATCGGTTCGAAAAAACACGGTGACTTACTCAAAAACCTCCCACTTCTTGGCATACCTAGGGACGACAGCATCAGGAAGTTCAACTTCGAGAAGAATTTCCAGATAAAGCTCAGCAATAAGGAGAACTGGAGCAACGAATCCATAACTTATGGACTGAGCAACCACACAACAAAGTGGTATACGGACGGCTCGAGGACTGAGAAGGGAACTGGTGCTGGAGTGTTTGGGCCGGGAACTAAGCACTACGAATCCATGGGCAAATGTACCAGCATCTTCCAGGCAGAAATATGTGCCATAGACAGGTGCGTTCGAATCAACCTTGAGAAAAACTATAGAAATTGCAACATAGCAATAATGTCTGACAGCCAAGCAGCTATAAAGGCTCTTGACGCCTACGTTATCAAGTCAAAACTTGTGTGGGAATGCCTACAAGGACTGAATAGACTAGGCAAGAATAACAGAATCTCCATCTGCTGGGTGCCTGGCCATGTTGGCATTACGGGCAATGAGGCAGCGGACTCTCTGGCAAGAAGATGGGCAGAGGAACCCTTCATAGCACCTGAAACATTCTGCGGGATAGGAGAACACACTATACGCGAAGAGTTCAGGAGACTGGAGGAAGAAACAAAGGCCAAAACCTTTCTCAACCTCCAAGGTCTGAGGCGAGAAAAGAAACTCTTAGGAAATTACAACCAAAAGAGATTCAAAGTTTGTATCGGCCTTAACAAAAACAACCTAAGAATCCTAACAGGCCTCCTCACGGGGCACTGCAGACTCAAGGAGCACCTGAGGAAAATGGGCATATCGGAGAACGGGCTCTGTAGATTCTGCAGTGAAACCGCCGAAACTCCAGACCATATACTGGAATCCTGTGGGGCACTGACCCACAAAAGGATGAAACATTTGGGCAGGCACCAAATAACAGACAAGGACATACAAACCATGGACCCACAGCTCATTCTCAGATTCATCAAAGAAACTGGACTAGACGCTGTGCTCTAAGGAGTGTGACCTGCCAAGGATAAATCAGAGCAATACCTCGACACGCTTCACAAAGAAGTATCTAGAGAGGGCTCTGATCGAGGGCAAGCACCTCTCCGAGGCACAAGCAAGGGGACACAATAGACCAATAGGTCGCAGTGTAATATACCCTAACCAAATATTATTATTATTATTATTATTTACATTAACAAGATTTTTGTGCAAATCAATATAAAGTGATAAATTATATTTTATTTATTAATATTTATATTATTTATAAAAATTAAATTATTAGAAATAATTATATAATATAAATGTTTTAGTATATTTTATAGAAAAAATAATAATAATTATAGTTTTATTTTACAATACTAATAAATTGTAAAATAAAATTGAAATAAATTGAAAAAATTGTATTTAAAAAGAAAATTTAATTTATTGTATCTTGTGTATCAGAGTATACTAAATAATAAATAATAAAAATTATTTATCTCGATTTTAAAAGATTTAATAAATTATTAAAGTTAATATTACAAAATTATTTTAAATAATTTATTAGAAATGAAATGTTATTCGTTTTTAAAGGTATCTAGTTTTTTTAGAAATAAATTTAATTAAAGTTTTTTAAATTTATTTATTTATTTATTTAAATTAAATAATTTTTAAAAAAATAAATAAATAAATTTTAAAAAATTAAATTAAATTTATTTCTAAATAAACTAGATACCTTTAAAAACGAATAATATTTCATTTCTAATAAATTATTTAAAATAATTTTGTAATATTAACTTTAATAATTTATTAAATCTTTTAAAAAAGAGATAAATAATTTTTATTATTTATTATTTAATATACTCTGATACACAAGATACAATACATTAAATTTTCTTTTTAAATAAAATTTTTTCAATTTATTTCAATTTTATTTTACAATACTAATAAACTATAATTAATTAAGCTTTAAATTGATTCTAGATACACTTTCCAGTACATCTACTATGTTACGACTTATCTTATTTCAATAATCAGAGTGACGGGCGATATGTACATATTTTAGAGCTAAAATCAAATTATTAATCTTTATAATTTTACTATCAAATCCAATTTCATTAAATTTTTCATATTTAAATTCATAAAATATATTTTATTGTAACCCATTTTTACTTAAATATAAACTACACGTTGATTTGGTATTAATTTTTATACAAATTATAGAAAATTATTATTCTTATAAAATATTCTAATAACAACGATATATAGATTGATTAACAATTTTAAGCAAGGTACATCGCGGATTATCGATTATAAAACAAGTTCCTCTGAAATATAATAATAGGGTATCTAATCCTAGTTTTTATTTAAAATTTTATAGTTTCAATTATTTTTATTATAAAATTTAAAAATTAATAAAAATTTCACTTAATAATTAACTAAATAATTTCTTAATTAAATTTATCTTATTTTAAAAAAATTTATTTATATTATTTGTATAACCGAAACTGCTGGCACAAATTAAGTTAATATTAACTAATATTTCTATATCTGAATTTTTTTAAGTTATAATATTAATTACTGTAAATAAAATAAAATATTTATTTTCTAAATAAATAAAAATTCACACAAAAATTTACATGTAATATAAATTAATAATAATTTTTTTAAGCCAAAATAAAACTTTATAAGTTTTTTAATATTTTTATATTTAAAAATTAAATTTATTAAATTTATTATTTAAATAAATTTAGATAGTATATAAATATATACCTATAAATTTATAATTTATTTAAATTTTAAAATCATTATATATATATATATTAATTATAATTTATATGTTTATAAAATTTTTACTATTTTTATAATTAAAATAACTTTAATTAGTATTTCTTGCATTAATTAAATTTCAAAATCCCCTAAATTTACTTTATAACTAATTTATTTTAAAAAAATTAAAATATTATTTAAATTATTTATTAAAGTAAATAATTTAATAAAGTTATAAATTATAATAAAAATATAAATTTATATATCTATAAAATTTTTAATATTTTTATAATTAAAATAACTTTAATCAGTATTTCTTCCATAAATTAAATTTCTAAATCCTCTAAATTTACTTTAAAACTAATTTATTTTTTAAAAAATTAAAATATTATTTAAATTATTTATTAAAGTAAATAATTTATTAAAGTTATAAATTATAATAAAAATATAAATTAATATATTTATTTATAATATTAATTTAAATAATTTAAACTATTTAAATTAATTTTTTTTTTGTTTTTTTTAAAAATTATTTATATATATATATATATTTATATACATGTGTGTATATATAAATAAGTTATTTATATATTTATATATATAAATAATTATAATATTTATATAAATATAATATACTTTTCTAAAAAAAAACTTCAATTTATATAAATAATAGCTTAATTCATAGATTAATAATCTATTTATATATATATATAATATAATATTAATAAATTGTTATATTAATATATTAATATTATATTATATAAAATAATTAGATCGTTATATTTAGTTAAATAGAATATAAATATAAAATATTTATATTAAATTATTATTTATATAAATTAATATAATAAATTTCAAATTCTATTTGGAAAAAAATTAATTTAATTTGTTTTTAAATATAATTTTAAATTTATAAATTATTTATATATATATATATATTTATATACATGTGTGTGTATATATATATATACAAATTATTTATATATTTATATCTTTAAATAATTATAATATTTATATAAATATAATATACTTTTCTAAAAAAACATTCAATTTATATAAATAATAGTTTAATTCATAGATTAATAATCTATTTATATATATTAATAAATTGTTATATTAATATATTAGTATTATATTATATAAAATAATTAGATCCAGTATCCAACTGGATGTGTGAGCTGCTGAGCACTAGATCAGCAGAGACTCAAACACCATCTGGAACCATCAGAGTAAACACAACGAGAGGATGTCCACAAGGAGGGGTACTATCACCCTTAATGTGGAGCCTAGTTGTAGACGAACTGCTGGAAAAATTAACCAACCATGGCATCAACTGTCAGGCGTACACCGATGACATTGTATTGATTGCCAGGGGCAAGTTCGAAGAAACCCTTGGAGACATCATACAAAAGGGGCTTAAAGAAACCAAGGAATGGTGCCATACTGTCGGACTTAACATCAATCCCGCGAAAACAACGATAGTACCATTCACAAGGAAAAGACAACTTCAAAGACTTAAGGACATAAACCTATCAGGCACGACACTGATACCAGTCAAAGAAGTAAAATATCTAGGACTCCATCTAGATAGTAAACTCCTCTGGCGAAAACATACAGAGGAGATATCCAAGAAGGCCACCCGCGCTCTCATGATATGTAGGAGCCTAGCGGGGAAGGCATGGGGATGCAGCCCAAGCATCCTGCGATGGATGTACACTGCAATCGTGAGACTAATGATCACATACGGAGCGGTAGCATGGGCGAAACGAACCAGTCTAGTCACAACGCGAGAGACACTCGGCAAAGTGCAAAGACTGGCGTGCCTGTGCATTACCGGAGCAATGCGTAGCTGCCCAACAGCAGCCATGGAGGTGCTATTGGAACTGACCCCTCTACACATCATGGTGATGAACGAGGCAGACAAAACAATCCTTAGGATGGCAAAGGAGGGAATTGGGAGAGGGAAATGCATCGGTTCGAAAGAACACGGTGACTTACTCAAAAACCTCCCACTTCTTGGCATACCTAGGGACGACAGCATCAGGAAGTTCAACTTCGAGAAGAATTTCCAGATAAAGCTCAGCAATAAGGAGAACTGGAGCAACGAATCCATAACTTATGGACTGAGCAACCACACAACAAAGTGGTATACGGACGGCTCGAGGACTGAGAAGGGAACTGGTGCTGGAGTGTTTGGGCCGGGAACTAAGCACTACGAATCCATGGGCAAATGTACCAGCATCTTCCAGGCAGAAATATGTGCCATAGACAGGTGCGTTCGAATCAACCTTGAGAAAAACTATAGAAATTGCAACATAGCAATAATGTCTGACAGCCAAGCAGCTATAAAGGCTCTTGACGCCTACGTTATCAAGTCAAAACTTGTGTGGGAATGCCTACAAGGACTGAATAGACTAGGCAAGAATAACAGAATCTCCATCTGCTGGGTGCCTGGCCATGTTGGCATTACGGGCAATGAGGCAGCGGACTCTCTGGCAAGAAGATGGGCAGAGGAACCCTTCATAGCACCTGAAACATTCTGCGGGATAGGAGAACACACTATACGCGAAGAGTTCAGGAGACTGGAGGAAGAAACAAAGGCCAAAACCTTTCTCAACCTCCAAGGTCTGAGGCGAGAAAAGAAACTCTTAGGAAATTACAACCAAAAGAGATTCAAAGTTTGTA
Organism: Portevinia maculata; assembly: GCA_949715645.1. Lineage (NCBI taxonomy): Eukaryota > Metazoa > Arthropoda > Insecta > Diptera > Syrphidae > Portevinia > Portevinia maculata. The sequence goes on from OX454526.1 coordinate 187,336,033, forward strand.
TCGGCCTTAACAAAAACAACCTAAGAATCCTAACAGGCCTCCTCACGGGGCACTGCAGACTCAAGGAGCACCTGAGGAAAATGGGCATATCGGAGAACGGGCTCTGTAGATTCTGCAGTGAAACCGCCGAAACTCCAGACCATATACTGGAATCCTGTGGGGCACTGACCCACAAAAGGATGAAACATTTGGGCAGGCACCAAATAACAGACAAGGACATACAAACCATGGACCCACAGCTCATTCTCAGATTCATCAAAGAAACTGGACTAGACGCTGTGCTCTAAGGAGTGTGACCTGCCAAGGATAAATCAGAGCAATACCTCGACACGCTTCACAAAGAAGTATCTAGAGAGGGCTCTGATCGAGGGCAAGCACCTCTCCGAGGCACAAGCAAGGGGACACAATAGACCAATAGGTCGCAGTGTAATATACCCTAACCAAATATTATTATTATTATTATTATTTACATTAACAAGATTTTTGTGCAAATCAATATAAAGTGATAAATTATATTTTATTTATTAATATTTATATTATTTATAAAAATTAAATTATTAGAAATAATTATATAATATAAATGTTTTAGTATATTTTATAGAAAAAATAATAATAATAATAGTTTTATTTTACAATACTAATAAATTGTAAAATAAAATTGAAATAAATTGAAAAAATTGTATTTAAAAAGAAAATTTAATTTATTGTATCTTGTGTATCAGAGTATACTAAATAATAAATAATAAAAATTATTTATCTCGATTTTAAAAGATTTAATAAATTATTAAAGTTAATATTACAAAATTATTTTAAATAATTTATTAGAAATGAAATGTTATTCGTTTTTAAAGGTATCTAGTTTTTTTAGAAATAAATTTAATTAAATTTTTTTAAATTTATTTATTTATTTATTTAAATTAAATAATTTTTAAAAAAATAAATAAATAAATTTTAAAAAATTAAATTAAATTTATTTCTAAATAAACTAGATACCTTTAAAAACGAATAACATTTCATTTCTAATAAATTATTTAAAATAATTTTGTAATATTAACTTTAATAATTTATTAAATCTTCTAAAATCGAGATAAATAATTTTTATTATTTATTATTTAATATACTCTGATACACAAGATACAATACATTAAATTTTCTTTTTAAATAAAATTTTTTCAATTTATTTCAATTTTATTTTACAATACTAATAAACTATAATTAATTAAGCTTTAAATTGATTCTAGATACACTTTCCAGTACATCTACTATGTTACGACTTATCTTATTTCAATAATCAGAGTGACGGGCGATATGTACATATTTTAGAGCTAAAATCAAATTATTAATCTTTATAATTTTACTATCAAATCCAATTTCATTAAATTTTTCATATTTAAATTCATAAAATATATTTTATTGTAACCCATTTTTACTTAAAAATAAACTACACGTTGATTTGGTATTAATTTTTATACAAATTATAGAAAATTATTATTCTTATAAAATATTCTAATAACAACGATATATAGATTGATTAACAATTTTAAGCAAGGTACATCGCGGATTATCGATTATAAAACAAGTTCCTCTGAAATATAATAATAGGGTATCTAATCCTAGTTTTTATTTAAAATTTTATAGTTTCAATTATTTTTATTATAAAATTTAAAAATTAATAAAAATTTCACTTAATAATTAACTAAATAATTTCTTAATTAAATTTATCTTATTTTAAAAAAATTTATTTATATTATTTGTATAACCGAAACTGCTGGCACAAATTAAGTTAATATTAACTAATATTTCTATATCTGAATTTTTTTAAGTTATAATATTAATTACTGTAAATAAAATAAAATATTTATTTTCTAAATAAATAAAAATTCACACAAAAATTTACATGTAATATAAATTAATAATAATTTTTTTAAGCCAAAATAAAACTTTATAAGTTTTTTAATATTTTTATATTTAAAAATTAAATTTATTAAATTTATTATTTAAATAAATTTAAATAGTATATAAATATATACCTATAAATTTATAATTTATTTAAATTTTAAAATCATTATATATATATATATTAATTATAATTTATATGTTTATAAAATTTTTACTATTTTTATAATTAAAATAACTTTAATTAGTATTTCTTGCATTAATTAAATTTCAAAATCCCCTAAATTTACTTTATAACTAATTTATTTTAAAAAAATTAAAATATTATTTAAATTATTTATTAAAGTAAATAATTTAATAAAGTTATAAATTATAATAAAAATATAAATTTATATATCTATAAAATTTTTAATATTTTTATAATTAAAATAACTTTAATCAGTATTTCTTCCATAAATTAAATTTCTAAATCCTCTAAATTTACTTTATAACTAATTTATTTTTTAAAAAATTAAAATATTATTTAAATTATTTATTAAAGTAAATAATTTAATAAAGTTATAAATTATAATAAAAATATAAATTAATATATTTATTTATAATATTAATTTAAATAATTTAAACTATTTAAATTAATTTTTTTTTTGTTTTTTTTAAAAATTATTTATATATATATATATATTTATATACATGTGTGTATATATAAATAAGTTATTTATATATTTATATATATAAATAATTATAATATTTATATAAATATAATATACTTTTCTAAAAAAAAACTTCAATTTATATAAATAATAGCTTAATTCATAGATTAATAATCTATTTATATATATATATATAATATAATATTAATAAATTGTTATATTAATATATTAATATTATATTATATAAAATAATTAGATCGTTATATTTAGTTAAATAGAATATAAATATAAAATATTTATATTAAATTATTATTTATATAAATTAATATAATAAATTTCAAATTCTATTTGGAAAAAAAATAATTTAATTTGTTTTTAAATATAATTTTAAATTTATAAATTATTTATATATATATATATTTATATACATGTATGTGTATATATATATATATAAATTATTTATATTTTTATATCTTTAAATAATTATAATATTTATATAAATATAATATACTTTTCTAAAAAAACATTCAATTTATATAAATAATAGTTTAATTCATAGATTAATAATCTATTTATATATATTAATAAATTGTTATATATTAGTATTATATTATATAAAATAATTAGATCCTTATATTTAGTTAAATAGAATATAAATAATATATATATATAAATATATATATATATTATAAATTATAAATATAAAATATTTATTTTAAATTATTATTTATATAAATTAATAAAATAAATTTCAAAATCTATTTGAAAAACAAATTAATTTAATTTGTTTTTAAATATAATTTTAAATTTATAAATTATTTATATATATATATACTTGTGTATATATATATATATATATAAATTATTTATATATTTATATATATAAATAATTATAATATTTATATAAATATAATATACTTTTCTAAAAAAACCTTCAATTTATATAAATTATAGCTTAATTCATAGATTAATATTCTATTTATATATATATAATATAATATTAATAAATTGTTATATTAATATATTAATATTATATTATATAAAATAATTAAATCCTTATATTTAGTTAAATAGAATATAAATAATATATATATATATAAATATATATATATTATTATAAATTATAAATATAAAATATTTATATTAAATTATTATTTATATAAATTAATATAATAAATTTCAAATTCTATTTGAAAAACAAATTAATTTAATTTGTTTTTAAATATAATTTTAAATTTATAAATTATTTATATATATATATTTACAATTTTATAAACTAATAATTTATAATAATTTTTAAAAATTATTATACTAATTTTAATTATACAAATTAATAATAATTAATAATTAAAAAAATTTTTTTCGTTAAATTAATATTATAAATAAAATGAATTGCCTGATAAAAAGGATTATCTTGATAGGATAAATAATGTAATTAAATTACATTCATTATATTTAATAGAATTAAACTATTTCTAAAAGTATCAAAAACTTTTGTGCATCATACACTAAAATAAATTTATTTATATTTTTTAAAAAAATAAGCTAATCAAGCTAATGGGTTCATACCCCATTTATAAAGGTTTTAATCCTTTTTTTTAATTTTTAATAATTCATCAAAAATATAATTTATTATAATTTTAATAATAAGTTCAATAATTTCAATTTCATCAAATTCTTGATTAAGAGCTTGAATAGGATTAGAAATTAATTTATTATCTTTTATCCCCCTAATAAGAGACAATAACTTAATATCTAATGAAGCTTCCTTAAAATATTTTTTAACTCAAGCTTTAGCTTCTTCAATTTTATTATTTTCAACAATTTTATTTATATTTCAAAATAATTTTATAAATCAAATATTTATTAATAATTATATTAATATAATTATTTTATCTTCTTTATTAATAAAAAACAGGAGCTGCCCCATTCCACTTTTGATTTCCAAATGTAATAGAAGGATTAAATTGAATAAATTCATTAATTTTAATAACTTGACAAAAAATTGCACCTTTATTATTAATTTCTTATTTAATTATTAAATCTATATTATTTATTGTTGTGTCCCATCGCAGAGAGAGAGAGAACTCTGAGAGATTGTTGTGTTTCAAATAACGTCTGATAAAAAAACTTTAAAAATTACATTTTTTATTTAACAAATTAAATTATAAGTAATTTTCGAAGTGTTTAGTTGTTTTCCAATTGAATGCGCAATTCGAAAATATGGATTTCGCTTGCCTGTGCAAGAAAAAATTATCGCGAAACGAACCAAGTATACAGTGTGTCGGTTTCTGCGGTAAATGGTTCCATATAAAGTGTACGAATATAACTAAATATGACACTGAGCGAATGGAAGTAAATAAAAACATTTGCTTTTTGTGTAGTGAGTGCGTGGAATTTATGCGAATTTTAAAGGCAAATCATGAACAAATTATTAAATCTATCGCTCATACGAAAAGTTTATTAACGGACATGTTTAAAGAGAGTGTGAAGGAAATAAAAGAGTGTGTGGTAGATGTGATCAGTTGTGTCAAGGAAAAAAACAAAGAAGAAAAAAAGAGTGCAACATATGCAACAATGCTAAAGGCGCCTATAGTGGTAAAACCAAAACAAGTACAAGACTGTAAAAAAACTGTTAAAGAAGTGGAAGAAAATATAAACCCATCTGAATTGGCTGTAAATGTGAGCAAAATAGTGAATAAGAGCGATGGAGTGATCACAATCCAATGTTCGAGCGAAACAGAACGGCAGGTTATGAGCACCGAAATCGTAAACAAAATGAGTGAATGAAGAACTACGACATTAAAGTGAGCGAGATGCGTAATCCGAAAATACTAGTGCATGGAATGAGAGAGGAATTAATGGAAAATCAAGTAAAGGAAGCGATCATTGCCCAAAACAAACAAATTTCGTTTAAAGAAATAAAGTGCGTCAAAGTGTTTAAATCTTTAAAAAAGAAAGAAATTTATAACGCGATTATAGAAGTGGATGGTGAAGCCTTCGCCAATATTTTAAAAGTGAAGAAATTATTTATTCGTTGGGATGAGTGCGTATGTTATGAAAACGTTAATGTCAAAAGATGTTTTAAATGTTGTCGCTTCAATCACAAATCTGATGTGTGTAAGAGTGAGAGATATATGTGCAAAATGCGGCGAAGAAGGTCATAACGGTAAAGAGTATAAGAGTGTTAGGAACAAGTGCATAAATTGTGTAAAGATGAAAGAGAGATTAAACATTGACATAGACGTAGAACACGATTCCAGGGATACCACCTGCCCAGTTTTACAAAGGAGACTGAAAATAGAAAGAGAACGAATTTCTTACTAGCAGCTAAGTATTTTAAAGTGTATTTATTTGAATGTACAGGGCCTTGTTAACAATTTTAGTGAAATTGAGTTAATGGCAAGCCAGACAAAGTCTCATTTAATTTGTTTAAGTGAGACGCATATGACTGACAAAATTAAGAAATCAGAAGTAGAATTAAATAACTATAATCACATTCCAGTTTTGAGCATGTCGAGTCACACCGGTGGTGTCTCAGTGTATATTAAAAATTCGTTACGTTATCAAATTGTTAAAGAGGTTAAAGATGATAATGGAACGTATTGTTTAGAAATTGATGTTGGTGATGAGCGAATGTTATTGAAGTTGGTGGTGGTGTATAGAAGTCCTAGTTTTTTCAAAGCCCAATTTTGTTCTATGTTTGAAGATTTTCTTGAAAATATGCTGGTGAATAAAGATTTGATTGTAGTAGGTGATTTAAATATTGATTGGTTCATTGATTCAACTTATAAAAAACAAATTAAAGCCATATGTTGTGCGAACAATTTATCTGTTATTAATGATCAACTAACACGTATAACGGATCAATCGTCCACACTAATAGATTATGTCATTACAAATAATAAACAAATATCAGCCAAAAACAGTAAAGATTTTAAAATAAGTGATCATGAGACAATTAATATTGACATAACATTAAGAAATAGAATTAACATAAATACTAATCTGAAATATAAAATACTAAACTATAATAAAAATGTTTTTTATTCTAAACTGTTGTCTAGTGATTTTGTTGGTGTAGACATTGTGAATAGTAGTGTAGATGATTTGGCAGATTTGTTCACTAACGAAATGTGTGGAATCGTTAGTGAAATGGTAATGGAAAAAAGGGTGCGAGGAAATGAATGTCAATGGTACAATAAAAGGTTAGTACGTCTAAAAGATAGCAAAATAAAATGTTACGAAATAGCAAGATATAGCAATGATAGGCTTGCATGGGATGCTTATAAACTGGCAAGAAATATATACAAGAGTGAACTGCGAATTTTGAAGGATAATTTTATAAGAAAAAAGATTAACTCATCGCGAAATCAGCAAGAAACGTGGAAAAATATCAAACAACTTATTTTAAATAAAGAACAAAGTCAGATCAATAGCGTCTCATTTAGTGGCAATACTTTGCACGACAGTAAACAGATTTCATATGAATTTAATACATTCTTTGTAGAAAGTGTAGAAAAAATTATTAAAGAGATACCGGCGTTAACTTACGATAATGATTTGATCCAAGTTGAAACAGTGTTTAAGTTTAAAAGCATACGTACGAAGGACATAGTAGTGGAATTCAAAAAAATGGGCAAAAAAAGAGACTATAATTTTATGAGTGCAAACATGTTTTTAGATGGAATAGAAATAATTGGCCTAGTAATGAGAGAGCTCTTTAACAAGTCGATGATGACAGGTGTTTTTCCCAGTGGATGGAAGGAATCAATGATTAGACCTATTGAAAAAGTTGCGAATACCGTTCTACCTGAAGAATTCAGACCTGTTAACATGCTTCCCTTATACGAAAAAACATTTGAAAAAATAGTGGAGAAGCAACTCAGAAATTATGTAGAAGAAAATAAATATATCATGGAACATCAATCTGGATTTAGGCAAGGATACTCTTGTAAAACTGCTTTAAATTGGGTGATCGAAGACTGGAAAAATCAAATAGATAAAAAAAAGATAATTGTAGCTGTATTTTTGGATTTTAAGAGAGCTTTTGAGACAGTGGATCGTGAAATCCTCATAAAGAAACTTTTTAAATATGGAGTTAAACACAATGAGCTGAATTGGTTTAAGTCGTAATTAAATGGGCGGACACAGCGCACAGTCGTAAACAATAATATTGCAAATGCATGTGAAGTCAATGTAGGAGTACCGCAAGGCTCGGTATTGGGAGTATTCCTATTCTTAATATACATTAATGATATTAACAAGGTTGTGAAAAATAGTAAATTATGTATGTTTGCGGATGACGCACTTTTGTTTATTAGTGGAAACTGTGCAAAAGTTTGCATAAATAAAATAAATGATGATCTAAAAGCACTAAGTAAATGGCTAAAAATTAATAAACTAAGATTGAATATTAAGAAGACAAAATGCATGTGTATGAACAGCAAAGAAAGTATAGATGTGAACATCGATGGAGAGAGCATAGAGTTATTATAGACGACAAAATCAATTTAAAAGCAAATATAGATTACATATGCAAAAAAGTATCGAAGAAAATATATTTCTGTACTAGGCTAAGAAAGAAGATTTCAACTAATACCGCAATACAGATCTACAATGCCATAATAAGACCACATTTTCAGTACTGCACAACAATTTTATATCTATCAACTGAAACAGATTTAACAAGACTACAAAGGCTTCAAAATAAGGCAATGAGAATAATACTAAAGTGTCATAGATTAACGCACGTGAAGTATATGTTAGATAAACTAGGGTGGTTAAATATTAGACAGCAAATAAAATTTAGTGTATTAGTGTTTGTTTTTAAAATGAAAAATTATTTGTTACCGGGATATCTGCTAAATAATTTAGAATACATTAGTGAAAGCCAACCGTATAACCTCCGAAATGGGCACAACTTTAGACCACAATTTAGGTCATCAGTGCGTGCTCAAAATACAGTTATGATTAAGGGACTAAATCAATTCAACAATCTACCCAATGAACTTAAGACTCTAACAAATGTTAACAAATTTAAGGAAGAATTATAAAAAATAATAAAATCAGACAATTAAATATATTTACAAATAAATAAATAATGGAAATAAATGGCTTGTTTATGCCAAATAATAAGTCACACACTCTAACACTCTTAAATTAAAATAAAATGATAAATTAAATACATAAATCAAGGAATAATATAATATACATTTACTTATAAATAAATAAATAAAAGGTCGGTCCCGCGCGCGGGTTGGACGGGGATTGAGGGTGTGGGCATAATAATAATAATAATAATAATAATTTATTTCTATTTTATTATCCGTTATTATTGGATCTTTAGGAGGATTAAACCAAACTTCTTTACGAAAATTAATAACATTCTCTTCTATTAATCATTTAGGATGAATATTAATAAGAATATATTCTAATGAATCTTTATCAATTAATTATTTTTTAATTTATTCTTTTATATCATTTAATATTATTTTTTTATTTAATATATTTAAATTATTTCATATTAACCAATTATTTTCATTATTTTTTTTAATAATAACATTAAATTTATATTATTTCTAAATTTATTATCTTTAGGAGGATTACCTTCATTTTTAGGATTTATTCCTAAATGACTTACAATTCAATATTTAACATTTAATAATCAATTATTTATATTATTTATTATAATTTTAATAAGATTAATTACTTTATTTTTTTATTTACGATTATGTTATTCAGCATTTTTAATTAATAATTATGAAAATAACTGAACTTTCAATAATTATTGAAATAATATTATAATAATATTATTTCTTTTCTATTCTTTTTTATCTACTTTTGGATTATTTATTATTAGATTTAATTTTTATTTAATTTAACTTTTAAATTAAAACTTTAAGTTAAATAAACTAATAGCCTTCAAAGCTATAAATAAAAGAATAATCTATTCAGTTTTAATAATTATTAGTATTCCTTTAGAATTGCAATCTAATGTCATTATTGACTATAAAACTTGATTAAAAAGAATAACTCTTATACATAGATTTACAATCTATTGCCTAAATTTTCAGCCATTTAATCGCAACAATGGTTATTCTCAACTAATCATAAAGATATTTGCACTCTATACTTTTTATTTGGAGCTTGAGCTAGAATAGTAGGGACTTCTTTAAGGATTTTAATTCGTGCAGAATTAGGTCACCCAGGTGCATTAATTGGTGATGACCAAATTTATAACGTAATTGTAACAGCACATGCTTTTGTTATGATTTTTTTTATAGTTATACCAATTATAATTGGTGGATTTGGAAATTGATTAGTTCCTTTAATATTAGGTGCTTCTGATATAGCTTTTCCTCGAATGAATAATATAAGTTTTTGACTTTTACCTCCTTCTCTTACTCTTCTTTCAGTAAGTAGAATAGTAGAAAATGGAGCTGGTACAGGATGAACTGTTTACCTTCCTTTATCATCTATTATAGCTCATGGAGGAGCTTCTGTTGATTTAGCTATTTTCTCACTTCATTTAGCAGGAATTTCTTCAATTTTAGGTGCAGTAAATTTTATTACCACAGTAATTAATATACGATCTAACGGTATTTCCTATGATCGAATGCCTTTATTTGTTTGATCTGTAGTTATTACTGCTCTATTACTTTTATTATCTTTACCTGTACTAGCAGGAGCTATTACAATATTACTCACTGATCGAAATTTAAATACCTCATTTTTTGATCCAGCTGGAGGAGGAGATCCAATTTTATATCAACATTTATTTTGATTTTTTGGACATCCAGAAGTTTATATTTTAATTCTTCCTGGATTTGGAATAATTTCTCATATTATTAGTCAAGAAAGAGGAAAAAAAGAAACATTTGGATCTTTAGGAATAATTTATGTTATACTAGCAATTGGATTATTAGGATTTATTGTATGAGCTCATCATATATTTACAGTTGGAATAGATGTTGATACACGAGCTTGTTTTACTTCAGCAACATTAATTATTGCAATTCCAACTGGAATTAAAATTTTTAGTTGATTAGCTACCTTATATGGAACGCAATTAAATTATTCTCCTGCTATTTTATGAGCTTTAGGATTTGTATTTTTATTTACTGTAGGTGGTTTAACAGGTGTTATTTTAGCCAATTCTTCTATTGATATTATTTTACATGATACATATTATGTTGTAGCTCACTTTCATTATGTATTATCTATAGGAGCAGTTTTTGCTATTATAGCAGGATTTATTCAATGATATCCTTTATTTACTGGATTAACTTTAAATAATAAATGATTAAAAACTCAATTTATTATTATATTTATTGGAGTAAATTTAACTTTTTTTCCACAACATTTCTTAGGCTTATCTGGTATACCACGACGATATTCCGATTATCCAGATTCTTATACTTCATGAAATGTAATTTCAACAATTGGTTCAACAATTTCATTAATCGGAATTATTCTAGTTGTAATTATTATTTGAAAAAGAATAATAAAACAACGACAAGTAATTTTTTCTATTCAATTAAATTCTTCAATTGAATGATACCAAAATATTCCTCCTGCTGAACATAGATATTCAGAATTACCTTTATTAGCTAACTTCTAATATGGCAGATTAGTGCAATAGATTTAAGCTCTATATATAAAGTAATTTACTTTTATTAGAAATGTCAACATGAGCAAATTTAAGTTTTCAAGATAGAACCTCACCTTTAATAGAACAATTAGCATTTTTCAATGATCATACTATATTAATTTTAACTATAATTACTATTATAGTGACTTATATAATAATATTATTATTTTTTAATAAATATAGAAATCGATTTTTATTACATTGTCAAACAATTGAAATAATTAGAACAATTTTACCTACATTTATTTAATTATTTACTGCTTTACCTTCTTTACGATTACTTTATCTATTAGACGAAATTAATGAACCTTCAATTACTATTAAATCAATTGGTCATCAATGATATTGAAGTTATGAATATTCAGATTTTATAAATATCGAATTTGACTCCTATAAAATTCCATCTAATGATTTAGAAGAAATAGATTTCGATTATTAGATGTTGATAATCGAATTGTTCTACCTATCAATAATCAAATTCGAATTCTTGTAACTGCTGCAGATGTACTTCATTCATGAACAATCCCAGCTTTAGGAGTAAATATTGATGGAACTCCTGGACGATTAAATCAAACTAACTTTATTATAAATCGACCAGGATTATTCTATGGTCAATGTTCAGAAATTTGTGGAGCTAATCATAGTTTTATACTAATTATAATCGAAAGAGTACCAATAAATTTTTTCATTAAATGAATTTCTAAAATAAATTACATTAAATGACTGAAAGCAAGTACTGGTCTCTTAAACCATGTTATAGTAATTTAGCAATTACTTTTAATGAAAAAAAAAAAAAAATTAGTTAAACTAATAACATTAGTATGTCAAACTAAAATTATTAAATTTTTAATTTTTTTAATCCCTCAAATAAATCCTATTAGATGATTAATATTATTTATACTATTTTCTTTGATTTTTATTTTATTTAATTTAATAAATTATTTTATTTATATACCAACAACTTCTAAGTCTAAAATTTTTATAAATCTTGATACTATTTCAATAAATGATAACTAATTTATTTTCTGTTTTTGACCCAAGTTCTAGAATTTTTAATTTATCAATTAATTGATTAAGAACTTTTTTAGGATTAATATTAATTCCTTCAATATATTGATTTATACCTTATCGTTATCATATTATATGAAATAACATTTTATTAATTTTACATAAAGAATTTAAAACTTTATTAGTACATCCTAACCAAAAAGGAACTACTTTAATTTTCATTTCACTATTTAGATTAATTTTATTTAATAATTTTATAGGATTATTCCCTTATATTTTTACAAGAACAAGACATTTAACATTAACTTTATCATTAGCTTCATCCTTTATGATTAACTTTTATAATTTATGGATGATTTAACCATACACAACATATATTTACTCATTTAGTCCCACAAGGAACACCTTCAATTTTAATACCTTTTATAGTATGTATTGAAACTATTAGAAATATTATTCGACCAGGTACATTATCTGTTCGTTTAACAGCTGATATAATTGCTGGTCATTTACTATTAACATTATTAGGAAACACAGGACCTTCTTTATCTTCAATAATTATTATAATTTTATTAATTACACAAATTGCTTCATTAATATTAGAATCAGCTGTAGCTATTATTCAATCATATGTATTTGCAGTTTTAAATACTTTATATTCTAGAGAAGTTATTTAAAAAATGTCAACACATTCTAATCAAAAATTTCATCTAGTAGATTATAGCCCATGACCATTAATTTTTTTTTTTTTTTTTGGAGGAGAGAATACGTGATGTACCGTCAAGCGGTAGGCCATCACCACTTGGTGTGTCCGACTCGCACGGACTAAACTCTCCCCGCTTACGGCCTACAAGCCACCCTGGAACCGCTCTTGGAATTACATCAGGGTGGCGCCGTTTTTAAGTCCGTAAAAGGACGCCGTCTTGATTAGTCTTCTGTGGCCTAAGACGTCTGTGCCTGCTGTGACCCTTGGTGGTCTTCTTCTCTTTTTTTTCTTTTGAGAACATGTTCTGCGTAGCAACAGACTTTTTGCCAGTTGTCGTAACTCTATAGCATCTTCTCTACTATGTTCTCCGATGTGATGGCGCCAATACTTATTTGCAGGTCTTGGCGAAGGTTTTCCCATCTGCTGCAAGCGAAGAAGGTATGTTCCGCGTCATCTTCTAGCGAGTCTCCGTACTGGCTGGCTGGACTGTTTGTTTTGCCGATTTTGTGGAGGAAGGCGTTGAAATATCCATGTCCGGTGAGTAACTGGGTGACGTAGTAGTTGACCTCACCGTGTTTCCGGTCATTCCACTCAGCCACGTTCCTAATCAGCCTCGCTGTCCATCGTCCTCTACTTTCCGAGCTCCAACGCTCTTGCCACTTCTGGTTCGTGAGCTCCTTAGCCTCCTCGGATACCGCTTGCATTCCCATTTCCGCCTTTTTGTCGTAGACGTACTTCCTTTCTGCCGCTAGGAGATCTATGGGAGTCACTCCTGCGACTACAAGGACGGCTGGTTCCGAAACCGTTCGGTAAGAGCTAGCTATACGTAGAGCTCCGCATCTTTGTACTGCCGCCATCTGTTTCCGTTACTTCTCTTGTTTGAGTGCGTCTGCCCAATTTCGCTGCCGTACAGAAGGATGGAGTGCGTTGTCGCCATCAGCAACCTTCGCTTACTGGCCGTTGGACCACCTACGTTTGACATCAGTCTGCTCAGTGATGAAGATGTTTTTGAGGCTCTTTCCGCTGCTGCCTTTTTTTGTTGCCAGTAGGTTACCTTTGTATCAAGCCTCACTCCCAAGTACTTCACCGCGGCGCTGCTTCTTATTTCTTCTGCCCCAATTCGGAAGTCGATTTGTGTGGGGATTCTCTTTTTCGTGAGAAGGACTATCTCAGTTTTCTCCGTTGCTAGGCTGAGTCCGTGCTCTTCCATCCACGAATTGACTCGTCGCATGACCTGGTTGAGCTTTTGTTGCGCGTTAACGGTGTCTCGTGCAGTGATCACCGCGGCGATGTCATCTGCGTACCCGACCAGTCTGGCATCCTCCGGCATCTTCATGCAAAGGATGCTATCGTAGGAGATGTTCCAGAGATCTGGACCTAAGATTGATCCCTGCGCTGCGCCTGCTGTCACTTGCTTTCTTCGCGGGCCTTCTGTAGTGCCGGGGCGTGGAACCTCCGTTCGAGCGCGTTCAATATATCGGTCCACCTGTCTGAGTTGAAGGCGTTACGTACGTCCAGGGTTGCCAGCAAGACGATCTTCCTAGAGTAGTGACTTCCCTTCTGGGCGATTTGTGCGGCGTTCACTACTTCTTTTACTGCTCCAATCGTAGAGCGGCCTCTCCGGAAGCCGTACTGTCTCTCTGACAGATCGCCTGACGCTTGCACTGCCGCTACTAGTCGTGGGTTAAGTAGCTTTTCCAGGAGTTTCCCCGCGGTGTGTAGCATGCACAGAGGCCTGTATGCCGATGGGGAATCCGGATCTCCCTTGCGTTTGCTGATAAGCACCAACCGTTGTTTCTTCCAGCTCTTGGGGAAGATGCCTTCCTCGAGCAGACTGTTAAACATATTCAGCAGTAAAAGCGGACGTGTTTGGGCGGTTACTTTGAGGGCTTCTGTGGGAATTCCGTCGGGGCCGGTTGCTCTTCTATTTTGCAGGGACTGCACCGCTATGCTCAACTCTTCTTCGCTTAAAGCTGGAATATCCTGTCGTTGGGCCAATGTGGTGTCGGGTGGCCTGACCGGATGCGTTGGGAAGAGTGTGTCCACGATGCGCTCCATCTTTCCTTCACTGAGGACAGGGGGGGTCATCTGTGCTCCGAGTTTCCGCGTTACGATCTTATAGCCTAGTCCCCAGGGGTCGCTGTTGACGTCACTTCGGAGATCCTCCCATTTCTGTTTCTTGCTCGAATTGATGGCCCTCTTGAGCTCCGATCTTTGGGCTCTGAACTCTGCTAGAGCATCTTCCATGGGTTCAGCATTTGTTCTTCTTCTCCCCCTAGTGACTATGCGTCGGAGTTGTAGGCATCTCCGGCGTAGCGCAGCTATCTCCTCGGTCCACCAGTACACTGGGTCTCTCCGTTCTGTTGGCACCGCTCGTTCGGGGCATTGAGGAGTCGCAAGCGAGCCGAATTAGTTTCATCGTGGCGGCCGCTTTCCTTTCAGCAGGTCCTTGTATTTGGATCACGGCGTCTGCACCTTCCTCGATCACGCCCTTAAAAAGGTCTGCGTTAAACCTGTTCAAGTTCCACCTCGGAGCCCGTGGTTGGTGACGATGATTCGGAACTCGTTGGTTACTTTCCAGATCGAAGACGATGTACTGGTGGTCACTACCTGTGTAATCCTCGATTACTCTCCAGTTTTTGATTTTTGCGACTGTGGTGTTGGTCGCGAAGGTTACGTCTGGGATAGTTCCTCTGTGTCCATGTCTCCTGAAAGTGGGGGTGTCTCCTGTGTTGACTACGTGAAGTCCACGCCTCGCGGCCATCTCGAGTATTTGCCTTCCTCGAGAGTCGGTAGCTGGCATTCCCCACTCCTGTGCTCTGGCGTTGAGATCACCTGCAACCAGGATCTCTCCTGTGGTGTCGACCAGGAAATCCTCCAGATCGCCCAATTTTTGCCGAAACGCGGCAATACTCTCGTTTGGGCTCAGATAGACGCTTACAATTGTGAGTCCGTCGCACTTTACCCACGTGAAGCCTCTTTGTGTGCCCCAACTTTTCATGGGGAATTTTCTTGCATCCAAGACCCAGATTGCAGCGATTCCAAGCGAGTCCGATATCCAGTTTTTCTCTTTATTTCTATACTGCTCGCTGATGATGGCAACATCTACTTTCATTTCCTCCAGTAGTTTAATTAGCAGATTGTCCGCGGTTTGACTCCTGTGGATATTTCCCTGTAGAATTCTGGTCATTGTGGGGCCCTTTTCTTCTCCTCATTTTCGAGTGCCTCTCGGAAGACTTGGCACTTACCTGACCCCGGGGCATGGTCCAGAGCGGGTGGTGGAACTTCGAGGTTTGCGCATAGACAGCACTTTGGTGAATTCTTGCAGTCAATCTTCTTGTGGCCCTTTTCTCCGCAGTTGAAGCACAGCCCTTGCCCCTTTCTGTCTACGCCGCTACATTTTGTTTGTTGGTGGCCATAGCCGAAGCATTTATAGCACCGTGAGACCTCTATTCTGCGTCGGATTCGGCACTGGACCCATCCTATTTTAATTCTCGGGTTCTTCAGCATATCGTAGGCTGCTCGGGCGTTTATATGCACTATGGACATCTTGAGGGAGCTTCTGTTTTTAGCTGTGACCGACACCTGAATATCAGAGATGAGACCAGCAACTTTTTTTCTGACTGCTTCTTGGACTTCTTCGGCTGTAGTCAGTTCATCCAAGTCCCTGATCTCTAGGGCAATTTTCGGTTCAAGACTGCGGACCGTTGCCTTATCCCCTAGAATTGCTCTTAGAGATTCTATGAAAGCTGTATTATTTTTTGTTTTAGCTCCGAGTTCTAGAAGAACATCTCCAGTTTTCGTCTGCCGAACTGTTTTGATGATGGTTTCGGTATCATCTGGATTCGCCTTACTCCGGATTTCCCTCAGGATATCGGTGAACTTCGCTGCTCCCTTTGGCTTAATGAGGATAGCTTCGGGTCAAGATCTCTGTTGGTTCTTCTCTCTCTTCGCCTTTGCTTTCTTTTTATTTTCCCTTGCACCTTCTTTGGGTTTGTCCCGAGGTCTAACTTTTTGGGCGAGTTGGTCTCTCGCGACAGCCGCAATAGATTTAAGCTCTATATATAAAGTAATTTACTTTTATTAGAAATGTCAACATGAGCAAATTTAAGTTTTCAAGATAGAACCTCACCTTTAATAGAACAATTAGCATTTTTCAATGATCATACTATATTAATTTTAACTATAATTACTATTATAGTGACTTATATAATAATATTATTATTTTTTAATAAATATAGAAATCGATTTTTATTACATGGTCAAACAATTGAAATAATTTGAACAATTTTACTTACATTTATTTAATTATTTACTGCTTTACCTTCTTTATGATTACTTTATCTATTAGACGAAATTAATTAACCTTCAATTACTATTAAATCAATTGGTCATCAATGATATTGAAGTTATGAATATTCAGATTTTATAAATATCGAATTTGACTCCTAAAAAATTCCATCTAATGATTTAGAAATAAATAGATTTCGATTATTAGATGTTGATAATCGAATTGTTCTACCTATAAATAATCAAATTCAAATTCTTGTAACTGCTGCAGATGTACTTCATTCATGAACAATCCCAGCTTTAGGAGTAAATATTGATGGAACTCCTGGACGATTAAATCAAACTAACTTTATTATAAATCGACCAGGATTATTCTATGGTCAATGTTCAGAAATTTGTGGACCTAATCATAGTTTTATACTAATTATAATCGAAAGAGTACCAATAAATTTTTTCATTAAATGAATTTCTAAAATAAATTACATTAAATGACTGAAAGCAAGTACTGGTCTCTTAAACCATGTTATAGTAATTTAGCAATTACTTTTAATGAAAAAAAAATAAAAATTAGTTAAACTAATAACATTAGTATGTCAAACTAAAATTATTAAATTTTTAATTTTTTTAATCCCTCAAATAAATCCTATTAGATGATTAATATTATTTATACTATTTTCTTTGATTTTTATTTTATTTAATTTAATAAATTATTTTATTTATATACCAACAACTTCTAAGTCTAAAAATTTTATAAATCTTGATACTATTTCAATAAATTGAAAATGATAACTAATTTATTTTCTGTTTTTGACCCAAGTTCTAGAATTTTTAATTTATCAATTAATTGATTAAGAACTTTTTTAGGATTAATATTAATTCCTTCAATATATTGATTTATACCTTATCGTTATCATATTATATAAAATAACATTTTATTAATTTTACATAAAGAATTTAAAACTTTATTAGTACATCCTAACCAAAAAGGAACTACTTTAATTTTCCTTTCACTATTTAGATTAATTTTATTTAATAATTTTATAGGATTATTCCCTTATATTTTTACAAGAACAAGACATTTAACATTAACTTTATCATTAGCTTCATCCTTTATGATTAACTTTTATAATTTATGGATGATTTAACCATACACAACATATATTTACTCATTTAGTCCCACAAGGAACACCTTCAATTTTAATACCTTTTATAGTATGTATTGAAACTATTAGAAATATTATTCGACCAGGTACATTATCTGTTCGTTTAACAGCTGATATAATTGCTGGTCATTTACTATTAACATTATTAGGAAACACAGGACCTTCTTTATCTTCAATAATTATTATAATTTTATTAATTACACAAATTGCTTCATTAATATTAGAATCAGCTGTAGCTATTATTCAATCATATGTATTTGCAGTTTTAAGTACTTTATATTCTAGAGAAGTTATTTAAAAAATGTCAACACATTCTAATCAAAAATTTCATCTAGTAGATTATAGCCCATGACCATTATTTTTTTTTTTTTTTTTTTTGGAGGAGAGAATACGTGATGTACCGTCAAGTGGTAGGCCATCACCACTTGGTGTGTCCGACTCGCACGGACTAAACTCTCCCCGCTTACGGCCTACAAGCCACCCTGGAACCGCTCTTGGAATTACATCAGGGTGGCGCCGTTTTTAAGTCCGTAAAAGGACGCCGTCTTGATTAGTCTTCTGTGGCCTAAGACGTCTGTGCCTGCTGTGACCCTTGGTGGTCTTCTTCTCTTTTTTTTCTTTTGAGAACATGTTCTGCGTAGCAACAGACTTTTTGCCAGTTGTCGTAACTCTGTAGCATCTTCTCTACTATGTTCTCCGGTGTGATGGCGCCAATACTTATTTGCAGGTGTTACTATTCGCTTTTACTCCGACAATTTGTTGTAAATACAATTGTTATTAATATTTTAACTCAATTTATTGAAACACAATTGTTATTTATATTTTAACTAAATTTATTGAAACACAATTGTTATTTATATTTTAACTCAATTTATTGAAACACAATTGTTATTAATATTTTAACTCAATTTATTGAAACACAATTGTTATTTATATTTTAACTCAATTTATTGAAACACAATTGTTATTAATTTTTAACTCAATTTATTGAAACACAATTGTTATTGATTTTTTAACTCAATTTATTGAAGGCTTGTTCTATATTTTTATTGCCTTTAAATTTTTTGTTGCAGTTGTAAACACAATTGTTATTAATATTTTGATGCTAATGCGCTCACGGGTGAAGATAGACTGTCCCATTTTAATTGTCTGCCCTGCCTACGAACATAATTTTGTCACCGTACGGCGAAGGTGATAGGTGATACCTTTGAGAACGCTAGCAGTGACCAGTTCACTCATGTAATTTGACTTAGGATAGATAAAAGGTAGACAGACACACGTATGTGGGTAATTTGGATTATGATAGAGCGCGAGATATTTGGAATAAGACACGATACAAAATTATTGCATCGTGGGAAGATTTACGTAAGCAAAGAAATGTGCGATGTGAGAAGAAGAGATATGTGAATAAGATAGGATATAAAATTATTGCATAGTGGGAAGATTTGCGTCTGCAAAGAAATGTGCGATGTGAGAAGAAGAGATATGTGAATAAGATAGGATATAAAATTATTGCATAGTGGGAAGATTTGCTGGCAAAGAAATGTGCGATGTGAGAAGAAGAGATATGTGAATAAGATAGGATATAAAATTATTGCATAGTGGGAAGATTTGCGTCTGCAAAGAAATGTGCGATGTGAGAAGAAGAGATATGTGAATAAGATAGGATATAAAATTATTGCATAGTGGGAAGATTTGCTGGCAAAGAAATGTGCGATGTGAGAAGAAGAGATATGTGAATAAGATAGGATATAAAATTAGGATACAATAGAGTCATATTTGCGTATGCAATGGTGATTTGAATTGTAGTAAAGGTAGGCATATTTATGTATGCAACAAATCCTTCACCCCTAATTAAAGAGTATTATTCTTTGGAGAGGAATAAGACTCGGAAAATGGTTATATTCGGTACCAGTTTGGAGGCAGAGCAGGACAATTTAACAAAGTTTTTTTTTTTTTTTTTTTTTTTTTTAACATATAGCAATTTATTAATTAGTAGTTAATTATATATATATTCTTTTCCTATTTAAATCTGTTTAAAGGTTTATATAAAATTATAATCATTATATAATTTTTTTTTTTTTTTTTTTTTTTTTACAAAACAGTTGTAGGTACTATTTTATTTAATGCTACTTCTACAAAGATTTATTTTTAGTTTTCCTTTATTTTTAAATACTAGGTAGGTATGAATATATCCTTTATTTTTAAATACTATGTAGATATGAAAATATATCATTTTTGTCTATAGTCTATACAATATTAAGTTAAGTGTTCTTAAATCTAATCAATACATTTAGGTGTTTACTACGCCACCATATGGTTGCTACATCATTTATATTATACTGTTTCATTAATCTCTTAAATAATACGACAATCATGCTTGAACATAAAAATGACATTTAAACATCTTGTATTGTTATCACTAAAACCAATTACATATAGATTATTATTATTTATTTATGTATGTATTATCATTTTTGTTAAAACTAGGTACATGATTATTTTTTTATTTTTTTTTTTTTTTTTTTGTTTAAACACTTATGTCCACAATTTGCAGAGATGTGGTCTTTGGAGCAGATTTAGTTTTAGGAAGAGATTTAGAGCGAACAAGTGTTGTTGGACTGGTGGTCGTCAGTTCTATAGTCACTGGGGTTTCCTTTTGTCTTGAATCGGAAACCATCGGTCTTGAGTGGTCAGTATCTGATACATTTTTGACAACTTGTTCTTGTGGTTTAGAAAGTTTCTGTTGTCTGTAGTTTTTCAGTAATTTCAAAAACAATTTTGTAAATGCGAAAAGTACAGCGCACGCTATTAAGGTACTAGTCAGTGATATAGATATTACGGGGAGAGAATGAGACGTCCGATTGGGGATATGAATGCTGTTCAATTTTGTTTTTATATCTTCGAGAGAGTGGGTACTTTTATATATGATCTCATTTGTATCTGGGCCTATTATAACTTGGTGTGATTCACATTTGGAACATTGGAAGTGAGGGTAGTAAGGTTTAACTGAGAGAGTTCCGTACTAGCGGGGGGGAAATATTGTGGTTGTATAATATAGAGAGGGGGCCTCGAGTCACCCTGATAGTAGATTGTTTTGTCGAGAACTTCCACTTGACAAGGTTCGTTAATTGTTAGGATGCCTTGTCCTGTTAACTTAGGGGTTGATAATGACCTTGAGCAGACTATGTGAAGGACGGTAGGACTAATAACCGAATACAACCAAGTATTTGGTCTAGTCATTTTAATAAATGTGTCCTGAGAGGGAACTTGTACTCGATAATGACATTGGGTACTATCGTTCAGAGGGTTAAAAAATGCTTTGACAATGCACTCTTTTGTGGCTGTTGCGCGCGTTATTGGAATCTCTAGTTTCCCCACGTAAGTGGTTATGTTCAATCCACGGGTGATAGTTACAAACGATTTGATATCTCCGCTCTCGAATAGGAGAAACTCTTGGGATTCAGTTTGAGATGCTATATGGGAATACTTTACATCAGGTACTAGAGAATGTCCTGCTGAAAGGTGTACGGGGAAACAGATAATTTTAAAAAATTGCATCCGGGGTAATGCGAAAATTGGTAGAGTGATTTTCACTAATAGTTTTTCTTGTAATAGATGCGATTTTACTTCTGCCGTTTGGTATAACATTGGCAAACAGTTCTTGCAGATTGGGTTAGACTTTTGGTAAATAGTCGAAAAAGTGTTTGGGGAGATTAATAAAGGGTGTATTTGGTTATTGCTGGAAGCTAATATTATGTCTATTAAAGTGGTTTGGCGGGTTTCAATTTCGAGGACTTGTAGGAGGATACTTGTTACGATCTCCTGCCTCATCTGTACTTTGGCCAACTCATCGGTTAATTGCATGATTTCGTTTATCTTAAAACCAATTTGTTGCTGTCTATCCATTAAAGTTTTTAAAGGCGTTTGAATTTGTTTAAGTGTAGTGCTAACTACTGTTATTTGCTGTAGGTTCAATTCAGCTAGTTTCTTTTCATCGGTTTGTAGGTCCTCTAGTTTGCTGTAGATTTCCTCTTCATTTTCACTATCCATTGTGCCGAAAAGATAATGAAACACGTTTCCGATGCCGTTGAAGAGTGACCTTGGCTGCCTGGATCTCGGGAGTAGTTCGTAGATTATTTTTGTCCGATTTTTAATAGTTTGCATCACCGCATGTATGTGCCGTTGCTGTAGTGAGCAATGGTCTTTGTTAGTGCTATTTTCGCTGATACACAACTGGCTGACAAGGTGTTCTGCATGTTCTGCCAGCCTTGTTTGATTTCCTAATTCGGATAGGTCTATTTCCGTGAGCACGGTCCAGGTGTTGTGGTAAACCCATAAATCGCCTAAGCCTTCGAATATTATTCCTGTTTTGTTGAGAGAATTCACCGTGTATGGTTGCTCGAAAGGTTGACCAGAGGGAAGCAGCATTGTTAAGAAAATAACCATGAGCTCCATAATGTACTGTAGGAAGATGGGAAAAGGAGAAGTCAGACAGTAAGACATAAAATGTGTCATGTGTTAGTTTCATTTTGCATTATTCATAGTAATGCTTAAGTCGATTGTTATGGATCACAATTTCTTTTCTACCAAATTTGATAGCTGTGTTTACGGGTCCTTTTATACTTGTCACTGGATAGGGCCCTCTCCATATGGGCGATAATTTCCCTTTTCGATTTTCGCTTTTGACGAGTATTTTATCTCCTACATGAAACGAGTGAGGCCTTATGGTTTTATCGAAATAGTTTTTCGACCTCTGTTTGCTTGCTAAAAGGTTGCGTCTGGCTATTGAATAGGATTTTTGCAGTCTATACCTTAGAAGATGGTAGTAACTTTCATGGTTATAGATGGGTTCGGGCTCTCTTTTTAAGCTAGATGGAATGTCAGGAGTGAAACCATATAAACATTCCATAGGCGTGAGTTTTGTGCTATCATGGAAGCTATTGTTGTAAACAAAGGTCGCTGTTCGTAAGAACTGATCCCAAGACTTGGGATTTTCATCAGTTATGCTGCGCAGATACTCCACTATTGGTCGGTGTGCTCGCTCAAGAGCACCATTGGACTGAGGGTGGTAAGCAGATGTCTGCAATTTTTTTATTTTAAGCAGTCTGCAGAGCCCTTTAAATATCCCACTGAGAAAATTTGTTCCCTGGTCCGTAACAATTCGTTTTGGAATACCGAATCGTGTAATTATATGGTCAAAAACCACTTGAGCCACAGTTTGAGCCTCTGCATTTGGCATGGCGTGGCAGTCAATAAATTTGGTTAGATTGTCTTGAAACGTTAGGATATATAAATTACCAGAGTCTGATTGTTCTAATGGGCCCACGATATCTAAATACACCTTATCGAAAGGTTTTTCTGCGATATCTGTGATCATCATTGGCATTCGTGTAAGAGGTGTTGCTTTCATGATCTGACATTTTTTACACCTTTTAATGTAATTTTTTATGTCTCTGAGCATGTGCCGCCACCAATACTTTTTCCGAATTCGTTTATATGTTTTTATCACCCCTTGGTGACCACCAAAAATCGAGTTGTGGTAGTCTTTAAGAATAGTTTGTATTTCCTCGGGACTAGTGATTATCTCTATGGGTTTTGTGCTTGTTTCTTGCAACTCCACTGCGCTCTGTATTAGGGATTCTTTAAGTTTTTCAGAATCGCTTGGTTTATCTGTAGGTGCTGGCTCAGGAGATGGACTTTTCTTTTGTGATTGTAACCGCGTTACAGCATTACATACTGCTGTATTTACCGGTAGAATGTCGATGAACTTATTCGGTGGTTGGTGCACCTCGGCTTGTACCTTAAAAGGCTCTGTAGTTTCTTGTGTGATTGATTGAGATGCATTCAAATTCGCACAAGATTTGCACTCTGCAGATTCTGTAATGGTTGGCTGTGCTTTCTCGGCTTCGTACTCAGCATAGGTTAAGATCCTGTCTGTATCTGCACACCTTTTGGATTGCCGTTCTTGTGCAGACTTGGCCACGTTACATTGGGGAATTCGACTAAGGGCATCAGCATTGGTATTGTATTTGCCTGGCTTGTATTCTATTTTGTAATCGAACTCCGACAATTTGTGATGAAATCGAACGAGGCGAGTGGTTGGGTCTTTTACGTTGAATACTCCCTTTAAAGGCTTATGATCTGTGTAGACAGTGAATTTGCGCCCTTGAAGGTAACATCTAAAATTTTTGGTAGCCCATACAATAGCTAATAGCTCTTTCTCAATAGTGGAGTAGTTACGCTCGGCTTTGTTTAAAGTGCGACTAGCATATGCAATGGGCTGATCTCTTCCTACGTCGCCCTGTGATAGTACCGCTCCGATCGCTTCGCTGCTCGCATCCGTCGTCAGATTAAAACGTTTAGCAAAATCGGGGTAGATCAGAAGAGGCGATGAGACCAGCTGTGCCTTGATTTCTTGAAATGCTAACTGGCATTTCTCAGTCCAGGTGAACTTTACGTCCTTACGGAGTAAGTTTGTAAGAGGTCGGACTATTTTAGAAAATTGTGGAATAAATTTACGGTAGTAGTTGGCAAGTCCCAAAAAGGATTGGACCTGCCTAACTGTTCGTGGAGATGGAAAATTTTGAACAGTTGCAGTTGTGCTGGGATTTGGCAGTGCCCCTAATTCTGAACATACATGTCCCAAATAAACTACTTCCTTTTGTAGGAATCTGCACTTTTCCGGCTGCAGTTTTAAGCTATTTTTTCGTAATCTATCAAAAACCTTTTTTAGTTTATTGTTGTGATCCGTGAGGTTTTTCCCGTAAATCACTATGTCATCCAGATATACAAAGCATTCAATACCTTGTAACCCGGTAAGGACATAGTTCATCAAGCGTTGAAACGTAGCCGGAGCCCCTTTTAAACCGAAAGGCATACGTTTAAACTCATAGTGTCCATAGTTCGTGCTGAAGGCGGTTTTTGGTTGATCCTTTGGATCTACCATAACTTGGTGGTAGCCATTGGCTAGATCGAGCGTGGAGAAATACCGGGAGTGACCAAGTTGGTCAAGTATGTCCTCAATTCGAGGTAGGGGGTAAGCATCACCAATTGTGCAATCATTCAGTTTGCGAAAATCAACCACTATTCGCCATCTGATTTCACCATCCGGACCCGGCTTTTTAGGGACTACCAGGAGAGGTGAGTTCCAAGGACTTTTGCTAGGTTGGACTACGTTATCTTCCAACATCTCCTTTAACTGATCATTTATAACTTGCCTCTTTGTCTGGGGCAGTCTATACATTCTTTGGTTTATTGGCGCCTGGTCCTGTAGCAATGGGATTTCATGTGTTACTGCGGTTGTGTATGAGAGGCGATCGCCTTTTAAATGAAAAATATCACAATACTCATTGCAGAGGTTTATTACTGCGTTATTTTCTTCAGAATTAAGGTTTTTTCCAACAGTGAGCTCGTTTTTGAGTTTCTCTACACATAAGTTTAGTTGGGGGTCGTCCGGAAACTCGTTGTCCGGGTACGTGTATTTTACGTGGTGATTTAACATGGTCGTCCCTGGAACATGTTCATTTTCGGTTTCCAGAGGGATTATTTTATAGTTTTGCGCTGGACTTAATAGTAACTTTAATTTCTGTATGGGTACTGTTTGGTCATTTGTATTGAGAGCACTTATTAAATATCTATTTTGGCCTGAAGGCAAGATACAATTGGAAAGGAAGATTCCATCGCATACCTTATCGGGTAAGCAGAGCATTTCTTCCGTTAATTCTAGAGGAACTGTTATAAACGTTTGTGACCGTTCAGGCAGGCTGAATGGTTTATCAAGTACAATATCAAAATTCTTAAATTGATCATAGGCGTTGTTTGCGTCCGTATTGTTTATTACGGCATAACAAGCATCCTTTGTCGAGGCTTCGCAGTCAACATTAGAAACGACACAGCTTTTGGATTGGGCGACTGTTGGCTCCAATTTTGCTGTGTGTTGTCCCTTTTTGACTGCCCTTTTAGGACTTGAACTAAGATCTGAGTAATTTAGAGGTATTGTTAGCTCCTGTGGATTGGTTATCGTTCCGGGAAATCTCAGTTGATTGTTAGGACCATCCACGTTACAATGATTCGAAAGGAAGTCGTTTCCGAGTATTCCGTCGTCCGAAAACGTTGTCGTATTATCCAGTACTTGGAAGGAACATGGAATACTAGATTTAACCTTAAAATGCCCCTGACAAGCACCAATACTGTTTCCTTTTCCAAATGGTGTTTCTAAAGTACATGCCTTATCGGTGTCAATTTTCGTTCCTGACTTAAGTGAATTAATTTTTATTAAACTAACTTCGGAGCCAGTGTCCACGATTAGTTTCGCTTGACCTTTACGGCCTATGTCGAGGGGAAGAACTACCGTGGGGACACTGCACTTGGGCTTCCGAAGGTACCTTTGTGGGTTTTCTTTTATTTTTAATGTCGAGCCGGGGTTTTTGGGCTCGACTGCGAGGAGTTTCCCTGGTTTCCCGATTCCCATCTGGCTTTTTGTCTACATTCATTAAGTAAGTGGCCTAGCCGGCCACAAAAATCGCAAGTTGTTCTTACATGGTATACCCTACTGGAGTTTAAAGGTGCTGGGGTTGTCGGTTGGTTCCTGTGATGCATGGGAATGTTACCGCGATTTTCCGATTTTCGACAGTCTCTCACATCATGGTTGTAGGCTTTACAGGTGGTGCAGAAAGGGGTATTCTTCCTAGTGATACAATCGCTATAGGTGTGTCCCGTTTTGTGGCAAAAACTACAAATCAATCTAGTAGTTAAGAAATTCAGGGGTTTGCTATCTTTAAACCTAGTATTTTGCTTTTCGGGAATTAAACGATTTTGAATGGGTGTTTGTGGACTACCTTGGAAATGAGACTGCGTGAATTGTTGTGGGCCGTTGAGGAAATACGACGGCGGACCTTGCTGTGGGCTGTTTGGGAAATAAGACTGCGGACCTTGCTGTGGGTGGTGTGGGAAATAAGACGGCGAGGGGGTGACGTTGGGTTTACTTGTACCTGGATAATAAGGGGCAGGCGAATATGATTGTGGGTTCAGAACAGTTTGTTGCAGTCTCTCCATATCTAGGGCTTTCTGCACTAAATTTTCAATTGTTCCATCTCCTACCGTTAGAAGGTATTGACAGAGATGCGGGTTCGTAACTCCTGTTTTCAAGGAATTTTTGGCAAAATCTTCCAGCTGTGTTTTCACAGCAGGAGCTGCCATTGAACCATATTTGTGGTCCGCTGCCTCCTTGCAAAGCTGCAGCATCTGCTTTATTCTAGCCGTAAAAGCGATGAGAGTTTCTAAGGGGTACTGTCTCATTGTGATTAACTTATTTACCACTTCGTGGTAGGTTTCCCTTGGCAAGTACGTTCGATTGAGGAGCTGTTCGGCATCCTCGAAGGATGTTATTTGGTTAGATGCGACTAATAAATAAGCATCACCTCTCAGTCTCGTAGGAAAAATCTGCACAAACGCTGGGTGTTCTTCCTCAGATAGGCATTCAAGTACCTTCTTACAACAGCCCAGAAACGTCTGTAGATCTGTGCTCAATGATGGGCTGTGTTCGCCCGAAAATATAGGAACTAGCTGAGCAGTCAGTTTGGCTATTTTGCAATAATCGACTGACATTTTAAAATGGGTATGGGGTTTATTTTCGATGGTTTCCGATTCAAAGGTAAACTCCTGTTCGGATTCAGGAAAGGAAATGTTTAACCACTTTAAAGAAATTTCGCTATCCCTCGAATCACTTTCACTACTAATCCCACGTGTTAACTTATGTTCTACCGCGAGCGGGTGCGATTGACCGTGAAAATCTAACAGTTCCTTTTTGAAGTCTGCAGTCGCTTCTTTCAATTTGCGAATTTTACTGAGTCTTTGTTCTCTCGTTTTTTCTAATTCATTATTTAAGTGTTCGCACTGCAGGACTGTTAAATTTTCACTGTTTCGCGTTTTTTCTAATAGTAATCCTAAATAGTCACTTAAACTTACAGAATTATTGCTGCGTAACACCGTCCCGGATCGAAGTCTTCTCGGTGAAATAGGTGCTGGTTGCGGTGATTGTCCTCTTGAAGTTCCTGGTTGGGGTTGTCCTGCGGGATTCTGGCTAGGAGTTGAGTCCTCTCGCGGTGGTGTAGAGGTCATCTACCTCAGTATACCCTCGAAACCAGACTCAGTTCCGAGATTAAGGGTAAAGGAGTCGCAATTGTTATTAATATTTTAACTCAATTTATTGAAACACAATTGTTATTTATATTTTAACTCAATTTATTGAAACACAATTGTTATTTATATTTTAACTCAATTTATTGAAACACAATTATTATTAATATTTTAACTCAATTTATTGAAACACAATTGTTATTTATATTTTAACTCAATTTATTGAAACACAATTGTTATTAATTTTTAACTCAATTTATTGAAACACAATTGTTATTGATTTTTTAACTCAATTTATTGAAGGCTTGTTCTATATTTTTATTGCCTTTAAATTTTTTGTTGCAGTTGTAAACACAATTGTTATTAATATTTTGATGCTAATGCGCTCACGGGTGAAGATAGACTGTCCCATTTTAATTGTCTGCCCTGCCTACGAACATAATTTTGTCACCGTACGGCGAAGGTGATAGGTGATACCTTTGAGAACGCTAGCAGTGACCAGTTCACTCATGTAATTTGACTTAGGATAGATAAAAGGTAGACAGACCCACGTATGCGGGTAATTTGGATTATGATAGAGCGCGAGATATTTGGAATAAGACACGATACAAAATTATTGCATCGTGGGAAGATTTACGTAAGCAAAGAAATGTGCGATGTGAGAAGAAGAGATATGTGAATAAGATAGGATATAAAATTATTGCATAGTGGGAAGATTTGCGTCTGCAAAGAAATGTGCGATGTGAGAAGAAGAGATATGTGAATAAGATAGGATATAAAATTATTGCATAGTGGGAAGATTTGCTGGCAAAGAAATGTGCGATGTGAGAAGAAGAGATATGTGAATAAGATAGGATATAAAATTATTGCATAGTGGGAAGATTTGCGTCTGCAAAGAAATGTGCGATGTGAGAAGAAGAGATATGTGAATAAGATAGGATATAAAATTATTGCATAGTGGGAAGATTTGCTGGCAAAGAAATGTGCGATGTGAGAAGAAGAGATATGTGAATAAGATAGGATATAAAATTAGGATACAATAGAGTCATATTTGCGTATGCAATGGTGATTTGAATTGTAGTAAAGGTAGGCATATTTATGTATGCAACACAGGTCTTGGCGAAGGCTTTCCCATCTGCTGCAAGCGAAGAAGGTATGTTCCGCGTCATCTTCTAGCGAGTCTCCGTACTGGCAGGCTGGACTGTTTGTTTTGCCGATTTTGTGGAGGAAGGCGTTGAAATATCCGTGTCCGGTGAGTAACTGGGTGACGTAGTAGTTGACCTCACCGTGTTTCCGGTCATTCCACTCAGCCACGTTCCTAATCAGCCTCGCTGTCCATCGTCCTCTACTTTCCGAGCTCCAACGCTCTTGCCACTTCTGGTTCGTGAGCTCCTTAGCCTCCTCGGATGCCGCTTGCATTCCCATTTCCGCCTTTTTGTCGTAGACGTACTTCCTTTCTGCCGCTAGGAGATCTATGGGAGTCACTCCTGCGACTACAAGGACGGCTGGTTCCGAAACCGTTCGGTAAGAGCTAGCTATACGTAGAGCTCCGCATCTTTGTACTGCCGCCATCTGTTTCCGTTACTTCTCTTGTTTGAGTGCGTCTGCCCAATTTCGCTGCCGTACAGAAGGATGGAGTGCGTTGTCGCCATCAGCAACCTTCGCTTACTGGCCGTTGGACCACCTACGTTTGACATCAGTCTGCTCAGTGATGCAGATGTTTTTGAGGCTCTTTCCGCTGCTGCCTTTATTTGTTGCCAGTAGGTTAGCTTTGTATCAAGCCTCACTCCCAAGTACTTCACCGCTGCTTCTTATTTCTTCTGCCCCAATTCGGAAGTCGATTTGTGTGGGGATTCTCTTTTTCGTGAGAAGGACTATCTCAGTTTTCTCCGTTGCTAGGCTGAGTCCGTGCTCTTCCATCCACGAATTGACTCGTCGCATGACCTGGTTGAGCTTTTGTTGCGCGTTAACGGTGTCTCGTGCAGTGATCACCGCGGCGATGTCATCTGCGTACCCGACCAGTCTGGCATCCTCCGGCATCTTCATGCAAATGATGCTATCGTAGGAGATGTTCCAGAGATCTGGACCTAAGATTGATCCCTGCGCTGCGCCTGCTGTCACTTGCTTTCTTCGCGGGCCTTCTGTAGTCTCGTAGAGCAGCTCTCGATCCCTGAGATAGTCCTTCACCATCCGCAGGATATATGCCGGGGCGTGGAACCTCCGTTCGAGCGCGTTCAATATATCGGTCCACCTGTCTGAGTTGAAGGCGTTACGTACGTCCAGGGTTGCCAGCAAGACGATCTTCCTAGAGTAGTGACTTCCCTGTTGGGCGATTTGTGCGGCGTTCACTACTTCTTTTACTGCTCCAATCGTAGAGCGGCCTCTCCGGAAGCCGTACTGTCTCTCTGACAGATCGCCTGACGCTTGCACTGCCGCTACTAGTCGTGGCTTAAGTAGCTTTTCCAGGAGTTTCCCCGCGGTGTGTAGCATGCACAGAGGCCTGTATGCCGATGGGGAATCCGGATCTCCCTTGCGTTTGCTGATAAGCACCAACCGTTGTTTCTCCCAGCTCTTGGGGAAGATGCCTTCGTCGAGCAGACTGTTAAACATGTTCAGCAGTAAAAGCGGACGTGTTTGGGCGGTTACTTTGAGGGCTTCTGTGGGAATTCCGTCGGGGCCGGGTGCTCTTCTATTTTGCAGGGACTGCACCGCTATGCTCAACTCTTCTTCGCTAAAAGCTGGAATATCCTGTCGTTGGGCCAATGTGGTGTCGGGTGGCCTGACCGGATGCGTTGGGAAGAGTGTGTCCACGATGCGCTCCATCTTTCCTTCACTGAGGACAGGGGGGGTCATCTGTGCTCCGAGTTTCCGCGTTACGATCTTATAGCCTAGTCCCCAGGGGTCGCTGTTGACGTCACTTCGGAGATCCTCCCATTTCTGTTTCTTGCTCGAATTGATGGCCCTCTTGAGCTCCGATCTTTGGGCTCTGAACTCTGCTAGAGCATCTTCCATGGGTTCAGCATTTGTTCTTCTTCTCCCCCTAGTGACTATGCGTCGGAGTTGTAGGCATCTCCGACGTAGCGCAGCTATCTCCTCGGTCCACCAGTACACTGGGTCTCTCCGTTCTGTTGGCACCGCTCGTTCGGGGCATTGAGGAGTCGCAAGCGAGCCGAATTAGTTTCATCGTGGCGGCCGCTTTCCTTTCAGCAGGTCCTTGTATTTGGATCACGGCGTCTGCACCTTCCTCGATCACGCCCTTAAAAAGGTCTGCGTTAAACCTGTTCAAGTTCCACCTCGGAGCCCGTGGTTGGTGACGATGATTCGGAACTCGTTGGTTACTTTCCAGATCGATGACGATGTACTGGTGGTCACTACCTGTGTAATCCTCGATTACTCTCCAGTTTTTGATTTTTGCGACTGTGGTGTCGGTCGCGAAGGTTACGTCTGGGATAGTTCCTCTGTGTCCATGTCTCCTCAAAGTGGGGGTGTCTCCTGTGTTGACTACGTGAAGTCCACGCCTCGCGGCCATCTCGAGTATTTGCCTTCCTCGAGAGTCGGTAGCTGGCATTCCCCACTCCTGTGCTCTGGCGTTGAGATCACCTGCAACCAGGATCTCTCCTGTGGTGTCGACCAGGAAATCCTCCAGATCGCCCAATTTTTGCCGAAACGCGGCAATACTGTCGTTTGGGCTCAGATAGACGCTTACAATTAAGAGTCCGTCGCACTTTACCCACGTGAAGCCTCTTTGTGTGCCCCAACTTTTCATGGGGAATTTTCTTGCATCCAAGACCCAGATTGCAGCGGTTCCAAGCGAGTCCGATATCCAGTTTTTCTCTTTATTTCTATACTGCTCGCTGATGATGGCAACATCTACTTTCATTTCCTCCAGTAGTTTAATTAGCAGATTGTCCGCGGTTTGACTCCTGTGGATATTTCCCTGTAGAATTCTGGTCATTGTGGGGCCCTTTTCTTCTCCTCATTTTCGAGTGCCTCTCGGAAGACTTGGCACTTACCTGACCCCGGGGCATGGTCCAGAGCGGGTGGTGGAACTTCGAGGTTTGCGCATAGACAGCACTTTGGTGAATTCTTGCAGTCAATCTTCTTGTGGCCCTTTTCTCCGCAGTTGAAGCACAGCCCTTGCCCCTTTCTGTCTACGCCGCTACATTTTGTTTGTTGGTGGCCATAGCCGAAGCATTTATAGCACCGTGAGACCTCTGTTCTGCGTCGGATTCGGCACTGGACCCATCCTATTTTAATTCTCGGGTTCTTCAGCATATCGTAGGCTGCTCGGGCGTTTATATGCACTATGGACATCTTGAGGGAGCTTCTGGTTTTAGCTGTGACCGACACCTGAATATCTGAGATGAGACCAGCAACTTTTTTTCTGACTGCTTCTTGGACTTCTTCGGCTGTAGTCAGTTCATCCAAGTCCCTGATCTCTAGGGCAATTTTCGGTTCAAGACTGCGGACCGTTGCCTTATCCCCTAGAATTGCTCTTAGAGATTCTCCGAAAGCTGTCTTATTTTTTGTTTTAGCTCCGAGTTCTAGAAGAATATCTCCAGTTTTCGTCTGCCGAACTGTTTTGATGATGGTTTCGGTATCATCTGGATTCGCCTTACTCCGGATTTCCCTCAGGATATCGGTGAACTTCGCTGCTCCCTTTGGCTTAATGAGGATAGCTTCGGGTCAAGATCTCTGTTGGTTCTTCTCTCTCTTCGCCTTTGCTTTCTTTTTATTTTCCCTTGCACCTTCTTTGGGTTTGTCCCGAGGTCTAACTTTTTGGGCGAGTTGGTCTCTCGCGACAGCCGCTGGTTTTTTCTTCTTAAGGACTTAAGCATAGCTCTCTTGCTCACGATTTACCTTAGGAATAGGGGTTTCGCCTTTTTGTCCCTTTTGTGGCTCGCCTGGATTTATTGGAGAGTTCCTTATTCTTTTGTCTGTATCCTTTGCAAGTGGGCTCGAGGGTGGTCTTTTAGAAGAGCTCGGTAGGTCTTTGTCACTCTGGCCTGGTAATATTTTTTGCGTGGAATCCGATTTCTGGGCGAAGAGCCTTTGTTGGGTTTTTCTTCTATCTTTCTCGTGCCACTTTATCTTGTCCAGAAATACTTCTAGGGCCGCTATGCCGTTTTTAATGTCTAGGCTGATGTTTTTCTGCTTCTCACACTCTGCTTTCATGGTTTTAATCACCCTTAAGCAATTCTGCATCTCCTTGGAAAAAAAGTCTCCTGGATTTTCCTCGTCTGCTGCCGGTACTGGGTATCCGACTCCCTGCACAGTAAGGTTACTCTTCATATTTTCTCTATCCATAACTGGTTTAATTTCTGTGTTGCTTCACATAGTTGTTTTGTTAGTCCACGAGTGGTATTTTATTTCCCACTTACCCTGCATTTCTGCCGAGCGTTCCTATATCCGCCACCTTAGGACGCGCCCTCTAGGGAAAAACAACAAACCCCCGAGGGCCATGACCATTAATAGGAGCTATTGGAACAATAACATTAGTTTCTGGATTAATTAAATGATTTCATCAATACAGAATAAATTTAATATTAATTGGAACTTTAATTACTATTTTTACTGTATATCAATGATGACGAGTAATCTCACGAGAAGGTACTTTTCAAGGATTATATACTTATTCAGTAACACTAGGTTTACGATGAGGAATAATTTTATTTATTTTATCAGAAATTCTTTTTTTTCTTAATTTTTTTGAGCTTTTTTTCATAGAAGATTATCTCCTTCAATTGAATTAGGATCTATTTGACCTCCTATAGGAAATATTCCTTTTAATCCTTTTCAAATTCCATTATTAAATACAACAATTTTATTAGCTTCTGGAATTACTGTTACATGAGCTCATCATAGTCTTATAGAAAATAATCACTCTCAAACTTCTCAAGGATTATTCTTTACAGTTTTATTAGGCATTTATTTTTCAATTTTACAAGCTTACGAATATATTGAAGCTCCATTTACAATTGCAGATGCTGTTTATGGGTCAACTTTTTATATAGCTACAGGATTCCATGGTTTACATGTTTTAATTGGAACAACATTTCTATTAATTTGTTTAATTCGTCATTTAAATAATCATTTTTCAAGTAGTCATCACTTCGGATTTGAAGCAGCAGCATGATATTGACACTTTGTTGATATTGTTTGATTATTTTTATATGTATCAATTTATTGATGAGGAGGATCAAAATTATTTATATAGTATATAAGTATATATAACTTCCAATTATAAGGACTATTTTAATAATAGTATAAATAATTTTTTCAATAATAATTACATCAATAATTATCCTTATTATAGCTTTTATTGTAATAATATTAGCAACAATTTTATCAAAAAAAAAATGTTAGCGATCGAGAAAAAATATCTCCTTTTGAATGTGGATTTGACCCTATTTCTTCTTCTCGTTTACCTTTTTCATTGAAATTTTTTTTAATTACATTTAATTTTTGATGTAGAAATTGCACTAATTTTACCAATAATTTTAATTTTAAATTATTCTAATTTAATTATTTGATTTTATACAACTATTATTTTTATTATTATTTTATTAATCGGATTATACCATGAATGAAATCAAGGTATATTAAATTGATCTAATTAGGGTAGTTGTTAAATTAATAACATTTGATTTGCATTCAAAAATAATTGATAAATTTAATTTACCTTAAATATGAAGCGATTTATTGCAATTAGTTTCGACCTAATCTTAGGTAATTTACCCTTATTTAATTAATTGAAACCAAAATAGAGGTATATCATTGTTAATGATAAAAATTAATTTTAAATTCCAATTAAAGAAATATGTTTTTCAAATAAAAGCTGCTAACTTTTTATTTTAATGGTTAAATGCCATTTATATTTCCATTTATATAGTTTATTAAAACCTTACATTTTCATTGTAAAAATAATTATTTTAATAATTTATAAATTACTAAAATTATTTATTTAAATATTTAAAGATTTATAAATCTCCCTAATATCTTCAATATTATACTATAATTATAAGATATTTAAATATAAAATTAAAATTATCATTAAAATAACAAATCATAAATTAAAAATTAATAAATAAATCTTCAAATTATTATTTTGTATAATATAATAAAATTAAGAAAAATTAATTAATTGTTTGTATAAATTTTGTCTTCCTATAAATTCAGATCAACCTTGATCAAAATTTTTAAAAATAATTATACCAAATTTTAATGAAAAATTAACTAAACCATAAGTAGAAATATAAGGTATATATCATATAGATCCTATAAATATTCTAGATAAATAATTATTAAAAGATTTATTATAAAAAAAAATGAAGTTTTAGAAATTATATAACCTAAAAATCCTCCAATTACGTTTGTGTAATAAAGTTATAAATTGTGTAATAAAGTTATAAATTTTAAATAAAACGGTAAAATAATTGTATAAGGGGTTAAAAAAATTAATCAACAACTAAACCATAAGTAGAAATATAAGGTATATATCATATAGATCCTATAAATATTCTAGATAAATAATTATTAAAAGATTTATTATAAAAAAAAATGAAGTTTTAGAAATTATATAACCTAAAAATCCTCCAATTAAACAAACGAATAAAGTTATAAATTTTAAATAAAACGGTAAAATAATTATATAAGGGGTTAAAAAAATTAATCAACTTAATACTCTTCCCCCAATAATTCTTATAAATATTAATACTAATATTCCTTTTAATATAATTCAACTTTCATCATTTAAAACATTTAAAGAATTACAATTTAAGTCACCAGTTATTGAATAATAAACTAAACGTAAAGAATAACAAACAGTTAAACCAGTTGAAAAAAAATACAAATATATTAATTATTCTTATTGAAACAATTTCTAAAATTAAATCTTTAGAATAAAATCCAGCTAAAAAGGGTATACCACATAAAGCTAAATTAGCAATATTAAAACAAGAACTAGTTAAATGTATATAAATTCTTAAACCTCCTATTAACCGTAAATCTTGAGAATTATTTATATTGTGAATAATAGCTCCAGCACATATAAATAATAAAGCTTTAAATAAAGCATGAGTCAATAAATGAAAAAAAGCTAATTTAAAATATCCTATAGATAAAATTATTATTATTAACCCTAGTTGTCTTAAAGTTGACAAAGCAATCATTTTTTTTTTAAATCAGACTCAAAATTAGCTCCTAATTCTGATATAAATATAGTTAATCCAGACAATAACAACAACAATTGACCAATAAAAGAATTTACTAATAAAATATTAAATCGGATTAATAAATAAATTCCTGCAGTTACTAAAGTAGAAGAATGAACTAAAGCAGAAACTGGGGTTGGAGCAGCTATAGCAGCAGGTAACCATGAAGAAAATGGAATTTGAGCTCTTTTTGTTATAGCCGCTACAGTTACTAAAATTCCAATTAATAATATATTACTATCATTTAATATAAATTCTAAATAAAAAATATAATTTCAACTTCCATAATTTAATATTCAAGCAATAGCTAATAATAAAGAAACATCTCCAATTCGATTTATTAAAGCTGTTAATATTACTGCATTATAAGATTTTACATTATTAAAATAAATAACTAAACAATAAGAAACTAATCCTAACCCATCTCATCCTAATAAAATACTAATTAAATTAGGTCTAATAATTAATATTATTATAGAAAAAACAAATAATAATACTAATATAATAAATCGATTAATATTTAAATCTATTATTATATATTCTATTCTATAATAAATTACTATAGAAGAAATTAATAAAACAAAAGATATAAATATCAAACTCATTCAATCAAATAAAAAAGTTATAAATATTCTAGAAGAATTTAAAGATACCAATTCTCATTCAATAAAAATAATTAATTCATTTATAATAAAATATAAAGAAATTAATATTAAAAACATTCTTATAAATAGTAATAAAATAGAATTAATTAAGCAAATTGATAAATATTTCATAATTTAAAATGAATAAATTCATATCTTTCACAAATCAAAATTTTAAAATAAACTATTTAAATAATATTACACTCATAATAAAGATATTTCAGATTTTAAAACCAATAAATTTAAAGGAAATCAATGCAAAAATAATAATAAATATTCACGATTATGCCCTATTATAAAAGAATAAACTCCTGAATATAATTTTCCATGTTGTCTATAAGAATATAAATATAATGTATAAGCAGCTCTAAAACAAGAAATAAATATTAATAAAATTATTGTTAATCAAGATCAACTAATAATTCTATTTAATAATGAAATTTCACTCAATAAATTTAAAGTCGGAGGAGCAGCTATATTAGATGAACACAACAAAAATCATTACAATGTTATAGCAGGAATAAAATTTAATAAACCTTTATTAATTAATAAACTTCGTCTTCCTAACTGTTCATAAGTAATATTGGCTAAACAAAATAATACAGAAGAGCATAATCCATGAGCAATTATTAATATATATGAACCACAAATTCCTCAATAAGTTATTGTTATAAGTCCTCTTTAAACAATTCCTATATGAGCAACAGAAGAATAAGCAATTAAAGGTTTTAAATCTGTTTGACGTAAACAAATTAAACTAACTAATACTCCACCAATTAAACTAATTCTAATAAATCAATAATTATATTTTAAACCCATAATTTGTAAAAAAATTAAAACACGTAATAAACCATAACCTCCTAATTTTAATATAATACCTGCTAAAATTATAGATCCAGAAACAGGAGCTTCAACATGAGCTTTAGGTAATCATAAATGAACTAAAAATATTGGCATTTTTACTAAAAAAGATAAAATTATAGATATATATAAAATTAAATAATTTAAATTTAAATTATTTAGTATATAAAAATTTATTGTATTTATAATTTTATAAATATAAATAACAGCAATTAATATAGGCAAAGAAACTAATAAAGTATAAAATAATAAATAAATACCTGCTTGTAAACGTTCAGGTTGATAACCCCATCTTAAAATTAAAAAAAGTGTTGGAATTAAACTTCATTCAAAAAATAAATAAAAAAGAAATAAATTTATACTTCTAAATGTCAATAATAACAATAATAATAATAATAATAAATTTAATACAAATAATTTTTTATAATTATTTAATTTATTAATAAAATCTCTAGCTATTAATATTAAAGAACAAATTCAAAAACTTAATAATACTATTCCATAAGAAAGTATAAATAAGAGAGGATACAAAATAATAAAAAATCATAAATAAATTTGATAATAATAAAAATTTAATTTATTATAATTATTAATTAAAAAAACAAATAAGTTTGTTCTTTTGTAAATAATTTAATTGCATCACAAAAAGGTTGGACAATTCCTATTAATCCGACTTTATTATGTCCTTTACGAATTTGAATATAACCTAAAACTTTACGTTCTAATAAAGTTAAAAAAAGCAACTCTTACTAAAACACAAATAATTAATACTAAAATTATATTTAAAAATAAAATAAATTCTATATAAAATAAGTACTATTTGTAATATAAATTACATATATAAATTCTAAATTTATTACATTTATCTGCCAAAATAGTTATAAATAAATTAATTATATTCTTGTATAAAAATATATTTATTTTTATATTTAATTCTTTCGTACTAAAATATAAAATATTATTAAAGATAGAAACCAACCTGGATTACACCGGTTTGAACTCAGATCATGTAAGATTTTAATAGTCGAACAGACTTTAAATTTAAACAGCTACACCAAAATTATATCTTAATCCAACATCGAGGTCGAAATCTTTTTTATCGATATGAACTCTCCAAAAAAATTACGCTGTTATCCCTAAAGTACCTTAATTTTTTAATCATTAATAATGGATCAATTAATCATAAATTTATGATTTTAAATTTAAAAGTTTATTAAATTTTACTATAACCCCAATGAAATATTTAATTATTATAATATTTAACTTAATCCTTAAAATTAAAATATAAATAAATATAAAGATTTATAGGGTCTTCTCGTCTTTTAAAATTTTTTTTAGCTTTTTGACTAAAAAATAAAATTTTAATTTTAATTTAAATGAAACAGTTAATATTTCGTTCAACCATTCATTCCAGCCTTCAATTAAAAGACTAATGATTATGCTTCCTTTGCACAGTTAAAATACTGCGGCCATTTAATTAAATCAGTGGGCAGGTCAGACTTTAAATTAAATTCTAAAAGACATGTTTTTGTTAAACAGGCGAACATTATTTTTGCCAAATTCTTTATTTAAACTTTTCATTAATAAATTATTTTACATATATTATATACTAATTATATCATTATTAATTTATTTCATAAATTTAAATAAATATTTTTATAAAAAATTAAAATAAAATAAATAATTTAATTTAAAAATTAATTTATAACAAATTTTAAATTAATTGCTAATTCTAAACATATAAAATTTAAAATTTTATCTATTATTTATAATAATTTATTTTAAAGCTTATCGCATAAAATATAATTTTTAAAAAATTATTTAATTTAAATAAATAAATAAATAAATTTTAAAAAATTAAATTAAATTTATTTTTAAAAAAACTAGATACATTTAAAAACGAATAACATTTCATTTCTAATAAATTATTTAAAATAATTTTGTAATATTAACTTTAATAATTTATTAACCCTTTTAAAATCGAGATAAATAATTTTTATTATTTATTATTTAATATACTCTGATACACAAGATACAATAAATTAAATTTTCTTTGTAAATAAAAAATTTTCAATTTATTTCAATTTTATTTTACAATACTAATAAACTATAATTAATATTATTTTTTCTATAAAATGTACTAAAACATTTATATTATATAATTATTTTTAATAATTTAATTTTTATAAATAATATAAATATTAATAAATAAAATATAATTTATCAATTTATATTGATTTGCACAAAAATCTTTTTAATGTAAATAAAATACTTTTTTTTATAAGCTTTAAATTGATTCTAGATACACTTTCCAATACATCTACTATGTTACGACTTATCTTATTTTAATAATAAGAGTGACGGGCGATATGTACATATTTTAGAGCTAAAATCAAATTATTAATCTTTATAATTTTACTATCAAATCTAAATTCATTAAATTTTTCATATTTAAATTCATAAAATATATTTTATTGTAACTCATTTTTACTTAAAAATAAACTACACCTTGATTTGATATTAATTTTTATACAAATTATAGAAAATTATTATTCTTATAAAATATTCTAATAACAACGATATATAGATTGATTAACAATTTTAAGTAAGGTACATCGTGAATTATCGATTATAAAACAAGTTCCTCTGAATAGACTAAAATACCGCTAAATTTTTTAAGTTTCAAGATCATATCTAATACAACTCAAATTTAATAAATTTATATTTTAAATAATAGGGTATCTAATCCTAGTTTTTATTTAAAATTTTATAGTTTCAATTATTTTTATTATAAAATTAAAAAATTAATTAAAATTTTACTTAATAATTAACTAAATAATTTGTATATTAAATTTAACTTATATTAAAAAAAATTATTTATATCATTTGTATAACCGCAACTGCTGGCACAAATTAAGTTAATATTAACTAATATTTCTATATCTAAATTTCTTTAATTTATAATATTAATTACTGTAAAAAAAATAAAATATTTATTTTCTAAATAAATAAAAATTCACACAAAAATTTACATGTAATTTAAATTAAAAATAATTTTTTTAAGCCAAAATAAAACTTTATAAGTTTATTAATAAATTATATTTAAAAATTAAATTTATTAAATTTATTATTTAAATAAATTTAAATAGTATATAAATATATTACTATAAATTTATAATTTATTTAAATTTTAAAATCATTATATATATATATATATATTAATTATAATTTAAATAACTTTAATTAGTATTTCTACCATAAATTAAATTTCTAAATCCCCTAAATTTACTTTATAACTAATTCATTTAAAAAAAATAAATATATTATTTAAATTATTTATTAAAGTAAATAATTTAATAAAGTTATAAATTATAATAAATATATAAATTTATATATTTATAAATTTTTTAATATTTTTATAATTAAAATAACTTTAATTAGTATTTCTTCCATAAATTAAATTTCTAAATCCCCTAAATTTACTTTATAACTAATTTATTTTAAAAAAAATTAAAATATTATTTAAATTATTTATTAAAGTAAATAATTTAATAAAGTTATAAATTATAATAAAAATATAAATTTATATGTCTATAAAATTTTTAATATTTTTATAATTAAAATAACTTTAATTAGTATTTCTTCCATAAATTAAATTTCTAAATCCCCTAAATTTACTTTATAACTAATTTATTTTTTAAAAAATTAAAATATTATTTAAATTATTTATTAAAGTAAATAATTTAATAAAGTTATAAATTATAATAAAAATCTAAATTTATATATTTATTTATAATATTAATTTAAATAATTTAAATATTTTTTTTTTAATTATTTATATATATATATATTCATATACATGTGTGTATATATATATATAATTTATTTATATATTTATATATATAAATAATTATAACATTTATATAAATATAATATACTTTTCTAAAAAAACCTTCAATTTATATAAATAATAGCTTATTTCATAGATTAATAATCTATTTATATATATATAATATAATATTAATAAATTGTTATATTAATATATTAATATTATATTATATAAAATAATTAGATCCTTATATTTAGTTAAATACAATATAAATAATATATATATATAAATATATATATATTATTATATATTATAAATATAAAATATTTATATTAAATTATTATTTATATTATTATATTAAATAATTTAATAAATTTATAAATTAGATTAAATATATAAATTTATATATTTATAAAATTTTTAATATTTTTATAATTAAAATAACTTTAATTAGTATTTCTTCCATAAATTAAATTTCTAAATCCCCTAAATTTACTTTATAACTAATTTATTTTGTAAAAAATTAAAATATTATTTGAATTATTTATTAAAGTTAATAATTTAATAAAGTTATAAATTATAATAAAAATATAAATTTATAGAGATAGATAGATAGATAGATTCTTTATTTTTTCATCATAAAGTTTACAAATTGGTATACTTAAGAATAAGGACATGGCAATACTGCCGTCTGCCTGAGATGACATTTCATAATATGATTTAAAAATAAAAGAAATAATAAAAAGCAAAAATTTTAAAATATAAAGAAAAGGAAAAAACAAAAAAAAATAAAAAATTTTAACAAAAGATATGAAGAAATATTATTATATAAAACAATGCTATCAATTTTAACGTGATTTGAAACAAAAAATATTATACAATTTGGTTAATTTGATTAGCTGTTTATATAAAATTTTATCAATTTTAACATGATTTGAAACCCAAGATAATACACAATTTGGTTAGAAATAGCTGTTTATACAATATTATCAATTTTAACGTGATTTGAAACACAAAAGAGATATTATCAAATTTAGTATGATCAGCAACAAAACAATAAATAGTTAGGTATAAAATTTGGTCAAAACTGCAATAAGTGGGTTATCGACTAAGTTTAATATGTGAAACTGTTACGGTAAGAAAGAGCATGTTGGCAATATTTAAAATTTCAAAAAGTTTGTCCAAAGATATAAAACTTTCCCGAAAATGCAACCGGCGAATTTCTTGTAGAATAGGACAAGCAGCAACGAAATGGTATATATCTTCATTCACTCTTCCGTTACATAGATCACATAGCTGGGGCAAGTCTGATCGATGAGGTATAAAGTTCAAATTTAAAATTTCAACTCTTGCTCTAAAAATAATACTTATAACCGAGGCTGAAAATTCATTACTAAAGTAAGAGACTTCCGAGGGCAGTTCATGGTTTAAATGACTATAAATAGCTCTTGAAGTAGATGAAGATGCTCTGGAAAGGTTATCCAGAAACATTTTGTGATCCACCTTAGCAATCACATCAGAAAACTGAGCCTGCCAATCGGTCACATTAGTTTCTGTTAAGTTTAAACTTGTTTCGTAAGATAAAGCTAGTTCGTTCCAGTTTTTAAACGGGGAAGCATTCACTCGAAGTAATTTTCTTAAGATGATTTTGTGAAGACAAGTTTCACTTCTTTTCATCACTCTAGTAATGAAGTTCGCATTTGCCTTCAAATTTTGTATATATATAGGGACTATTCCTGACTCTACATATATGGCGTAGTTGGGTGTTGAGTTAGGCAAACGAAATATCCTCTTAAAAAAGTTCCTTTGTACAGTTTCAAAAGCTTCGAAGTGTGTGTATCCGATGGGTTGGACGCCATATGCCATGCATGCATTTACTGTCGCGTTGAAAACTTTGTACTTGGACGTTAAATCAACATTTTGGTTCGAAAAAAACTTTGGCCACATTATATTAAGAGCCAATTTAGCTTCGTTGCTTTTTTCTTTGGAGTGCCTTAGATAGCTTAAATTGTAGGTCAAGAGGACACCCAAATATTTAAACTCTTGTAAAACCTCAATGTGTGTATTGTTTAGAGACCATTTTTCTTCCGCTCGCCTTCTTGATTGTCTCTTTTCAAATATAACAATCTTAGTTTTTTGGGTATTAATTTGCAAGCCCCAAGACTCGCAAAATGAACTTAGACGGTTTATTTGCAACTGAAGCGTGAAAGGACTATCAGCAAACATAACTAGATCGTCCGCGTACAACAGGACTTTGATTATAATGTTAGCAAAATTAACTCCACCCGGAAGAAGCTCGCAGACATCATCTATGAACAGGGCAAATAATAATGGGCTGAGGATACAACCCTGAGGAACACCTGTAATTGTATCAAATCGATTTGAAAATGTGAAACCGTCCCATACCCTTGCATTTGTTGACGAAATAAGACTTGCATACACTTCGAGAAACTTTCTTGACAAACCAATGCAAGAAAGTTTGTATATTAAAGCTTGTCTATTGACTTTATCGAATGCAGCTTTAAAATCAACAAAGCAAGTGTATAGTTTCTTTTTTCTATCTATAAATTGTTGAGCAATGCTTGAAATGGCCAAGATATGATCCATGGTTGAAAAACCTGGGCGGAAACCGGCTTGAAAGATGCTCAAAAGACTGTTATCCTCAATCCATTTTGAGAGCCTTTCATATAGGATTGCAGTGAAAGTTTTTCTTATTGAATTTAAAATTGAAATACCTCTATAATTTTCCGCAGCGTTAGCATCACCTTTTTTAAAAATGGCAAAAATTACAGATTCGTTGAAACTGTTAGGGACACATCCATCATTGTGCACTTTGTTATAGAAAGACACGTGGTAGTTTTTAAAATCAATAGT
The DNA here is from genome assembly GCA_949715645.1 of Portevinia maculata. Taxonomy (NCBI): domain Eukaryota; kingdom Metazoa; phylum Arthropoda; class Insecta; order Diptera; family Syrphidae; genus Portevinia; species Portevinia maculata. The sequence continues at coordinate 187,380,960 of OX454526.1, forward strand.
GCTGTTTTTATAAAACTCGACTGGTATGCCGTCTAGGCCAGGAGCCTTGCTGTTTTTCAATCTTTGGAGCGTTACTTCCAATTCGGGCAATGAGAATTCTAAATCCAGCTCGTTGACTCTAGTATCAGGTAGCGCGTAATCAAAGGTATGAAGGTCTTCATCAGCTGAGAGTAGAGTTTTAAAATGAGCTGCTAACGTCTCAGCTTCTAAAGAGAACTTCATACCCTGATTGCGCCCACCAAGATTGCGCACTGTCTCCCAAAATATCTTTGAGTTAGTGCAGTTTTCCAATTTCTTAGCCACGTTTTTTAAATAGGTGATTTTCTTAACTGAGCACATTTTTTTAAAATCATTATTAACGCGAAGATAGATGTTTTTGAAAAATTGAGAATTGGTCGTTTTAAACAGTTTTAAGTAAACGAACGAAAGTTTACGGAGATTTCTGCAATCCTTATCAAACCATACATTTTTAGCTACAAAAGTGTGTGTACTCTTCAACGCAAAATGGGCTGCGGTCTTTATAACCCGTTCTATACTTTCACATACCACTTCAGACGAGACTGCAGATTGTTGGGGCAGAGATAGTAAGTGCCGAGAAAGGAGGCTTCTATAGAGGGTTGCATTGTTCTCCAACCACTTCAGCTTATTAAAACTAGAAGGTGTAGCTTGCTGGTTTAACTCCTTTAGCTGAATTTTAATTACAATTGGAAAATGAGCCGAGTAGTTGACTAGTGCAACTTCAAAGTCATCGATAATGTTCTGCCAGTCCCCTGAAATCGCAGCAAAGTCAATCACGGATTGTCCCTGCCCGCTAACAAAAGTGAATTCGCCACATGCTTCACTAATAGAAGACCCATTCAAAGCAAATAGACCGAAAACTTCAAAAAATTCTGTTAAACTCCCCCCGTTGCGGTTATAAATTTTATCCTTAGAACATCTACTCTCGGCCAGTGCAACTCGTGCTCGTAAAATATTGGCGGAAGAATTTTGATATTCACCAATCCTAGCATTTAAATCACCGACGATTAACACATGCTCAAGAGAAGTGTTATTCATAAATTCCACTAGTTCATCGAAGTCGCTAAGCCAATGATTGCAATTTAAATAAATAGGAATAATATAATAGTTTAGGTTGTTGCTAACCATATGAAAAATAATTTTAGATTCAATAATTTTAAAATTAATAAGATTACCCCATAAAGATTTTTTAATCCCATATAGAATACCCCCACTGGCTCTTCCATGCAAATTAGATCTTATCGCGGGTGTAAACATTACTTTAAAGTCTTTGAAATATTTTAGAAATTCATTTAGATTCTTTTCTTCAATAAAAGTTTCTATAAGAATTATAACATCAAATTGGTGTAAATATTTAAAAAAATCGGAATGTAAAAGCTTTCTTTTGAGACCAGTTATATTATACGAGCATATATTTAATTTTTGAAAAATAGTTGTGTTATGGCAGACGACAGAATTTACCTATTGTGTTTTATCCCTAACATGGTGTGAACTCTGATTTCCAAATGGCGCTCGCTGTGGTTGGAGGCCAAAAGCGGAAGAAGAGCTTGGAACCACGGCCAACTTCGCTCCCTCGCTGCAGTCAAAGTACTCGTAACCACTGTCACCAAATAGTTCACTAATGAGTGACATGTCCGCTGCTGATTTGACAACTAAACCTCGTGAAATTTGATAAACAAAAAGTTGATTGTTGATTTGCAATTTGTTGTCTCCTTTAACGAAAATTCTGGCGTTTGGATTTATCTGCCGCAGTTTGTTTTTTATTTCTATTAGCGTTTTTCTTTTTCTTCTTGATAAAAGTGATTGCTCGCGAAATATACTTATTCCGGAGCCTTTGAGCGTGTGCGCGGAGGTAATAAGTTTATCGGTGATCGCCGCTGTTGGAAGTTCGATGATGACAGTTGCTCTTTCAGTGTTGTTGTTGCGTATTAGTCTCGAGCTCTTAAATTGGATTTCTTCGTCTTCATTTAACTTCAGAAGCCCCTTGCAAGTCTGTTTAGCTAATTGGATTGCATCGGTTTCTGTGTCTAAAGGAAGGTGTACCACAATAGACTTATCGTTTGATTTCCGTGGGAGAATTTCCAATTGGGTTTCAAGCAAATCGCATCTTTCTGTCATTAAAGTGAGTTTTCTGCTGAGTTGGGTGTTAAGTGTTTTCAAAGAAACTATCTCGTTCGAGAGCACCAACAAGTAATTTTTTGTGACTAGATCTTTAAGCTTTTCTTCGAGACTCTCATTTAAGATAGTTTTTAGATCAGCAACTGATAAATCGCCTATTCCCATATTTGCTGCTTTTAGATGAGAAATCTTTTTGTTGCTAGTGTTTTGTTCAGGAGAAATTTCAAATAAGTATCGCTTGCGGTTCATCGGCAAATCGTTGTACCGCAATTTGATTTCGATGCAACACGGAGAAAACTTTTTTTTTTTATTTTTTGTTTTCCTTTTTGAGCTTATTTACTTGAGTAAATTTAACGAGCAATTTGCGGTGTTAGTTCAAAGTGATTAAATGAGTGTTTTTACGTGGTTTTTCTTAGGAAGTTACTTGGATTTATAATTTAATTTGAAAAAAAATACGTAGCTTCGAAAATTTTTGCAATTCCACTTTGACAGTTGAAACGTCACCTATAAATTTATATATCTATAAAATTTTTAATATTTGTATAATTAAAATAACTTTAATTAGTATTTCTTCCATAAATTAAATTTCTAAATCCCTAAAATTTACTTAATAACTAATTTATTTTTTAAAAAATTGAAATATTATTTAAATTATTTATTAAAGTAAATAATTTAATAAAGTTATAAATTATAATAAAAATATAAATTTAAATATCTATAAAATTTTTAATATTTTTATAATTAAAATAACTTTAATTAGTATTTCTTCCATAAATTGAAATATACATTTATATATTTATAAAATTTTTAATATTTTTATAATTAAAATAACTTTAATTAGTATTTCTTCCATAAATTAAATTTCTAAATCCCCTAAATTTACTTTATAACTGTACAATTAATGCACAGAGTCACCGTACAAGGCATGCTAATTGAAAATACTCACTGCACATCAAACGAGCAATGTTGCTGAATCAGCAACTATATGTTCCCACAGGTAGTGAAGTTAAAATAAGCGATTGTAATGTATCATATTTATAAGATAAAAATACCTGAAGTTGAGTTAGAATAAGCGATTTAATGTATCATATTTATAAGATAAAAATACCTCAAGTAATTGCAACATAAGCATAAAATAATGTATAAATAGCTAATAAGTTGGACAATAAAGATTAGATTAAGTTGAACACCAAACAAGCAACAAGTATCATTAAAATAGCTACCCCCACCAGCGGTAAGGTGGCTATTTGATTAAGTGGACAATACAAACTAGTATTGGACAGTACATGTGCTACCCCGCACCAGCGGTAAGGTGGCTATTTGAATAGGTATTGGACAATACAAACTAGTATTGGACATTACATTGGGTCCTTCGAGAAACTAAGTACAAGCAGCCTAACGAGAGGCAGACTACTACAAGAAGTAAAGAAGAAACTGAAGGCAGGTGATAGAACGACGCAGTGAGATGGCACACACAGACGAATTAATACAACAACAAAGGGAAAGGGCAGAGTGGATCAAGAAGATATCGGAGAAATTCACTAGAGAGCCCAAAATAAGGAGAACTAAAGAGTTCGTGCGGGAACGATGGAATGAACTTAACTTACAATGGGAAGAGTTCAAAAAAGGAGACGAGGAAATACGCGGACACAAGGACTTTGACGAAAATCATTTATACATAAAGTCGAAATACTACGAGCAAGTCGAGACAGCAGTACTAGCAGCAAAGAAGAAACTAGAAGCAAGATTAGACGAAATTCGGGAAGAGGAGAAAAAAAAGACGGAGGAAGAGACCTCAAAACCAAGTCCAAGAAATCCATCAGAAAACCCCAAAGAAGAGCAAAGGTAATACAAGATGCCAGTGCAGCCAAACAACGAAACACAAACACAAACTACATACACGGAAGAAACACACGTTGACATCGACGAAGAGCAAAAACGAAGACTAAAGCGACAAGAAGCCCAAATACAAGCTTTTGTCCGATCCGTTGACAGGGTAGAACAAAACGGGCAGGGAACGAAAGCCTACTACCAACATAGCCAACAAGTTCTACAAACTCAATGGGAAATAATCACAAAAACGCACAACGATATAATCGAGATGACGGAAATAACCTCAAGTGGAAAATACGTTAAAATCTGCACAGATTATGAACAACTTGAAGAAAAATACAACGAAACAATGGTGAGCATAAAAGAGAAGATAGATGAAATGGTCTCTCAAACTAGCACACATCAAGAAACCACAAAAGATGAGCTGCAACTACCTGTTCTAAAACTAACGACATTCAATGGAGACTACAGGCAATGGAAATCGTTTAACGACCTTTTCGAGCAGGCAATACGCAACAACGGAAAACTGGGAAATGCTCAAAAATGCATTATCTAAAAACTAACATATCTGGAGAAGCAGCAAAACTAATCCAACATCTGCAAATAATGGATTGCAACTACGAAACAGCAAGGGAGATCTTGGAAAATCGGTATGAGAATACACGACTACTAGTAAATGCACAAATACACGCATTGCTAAATCAAAAAGAATGCCAGATTGAATCCGCAACGAGTCTTAGAAGGCTACACGACACAACAACAGAGTGCATAAATGCACTCAAAGGATTAAGTTTGGAGACTGGAAGCTCGGATCCAATGATTATATTCATACTATCCCAAAAACTTGACAATGAGACGAGAAAGGCGTATGAGCAGTCGCTTAAGAATCCAAAGGCTTTACAGTCACTAAGCGAATTTCTAACATTCCTAGAGAACAAGTTCCACGCTCTTGACAACCTAGAAGGGCGGCGAAACACACCAGAACACCAGAAAGATGAAAAGTATGGTCAACAAACACACAGAGTAGCCACACGGAAAAACGTCTACAAAAACTATCATTCCACAAGCAACCAATGTTGCAAGCTATGCCAAGAGGAACACTGGCTTCATGCATGCAAGAGATTTATTCAAATGCCAGTCTTGCAGAGGAAAGACGTGGTACAAACAGGAAAGCTGTGCAATAACTGCTTCAGAGACAACCACGTAGCTTCAAATTGTCAGTCACGCAAAAACTGTCAAAAATGCCAACAGCGCCACCACACTCTGTTGCACTCAAACGAGGAAACCAGTCGGAAGGAGCAGCCACAGACCCATTTCTCATCTGGTATAGAGAGTAATAAGGCACTCCTGGCAACCGCGGTAATAAAAACTAACTGGAGAGGATGTGACCATTATCTGAGAGCGCTAATAGATCAAGGGTCCCAATCGTCATTCATTACGGAAGACGCAGTACAGAGACTGCAGTTGCAGAAAAGTAGAGCCGATGCGTCCATTACAGGACTAGGAACAGCAAAAGCAGCAACAGCAACAAGTAAAGTTGAGATAAGCATCTCATCAATATACCCATCGGAATTTAATATATGGGGATCACTGCTAGTGCTAAACAAACTGACGAAGCCGTTACCAGACGAAACATTACCGGTAAAAGAATGGGACCACATCAAAAACCTACCATTAGCAGATCCATCATACAACAAGCAAGCGAAGGTAGACGTTCTGATCGGAGCAGATATCTTCCAGGAAATTATTCTTGAAGGCGTCGTTAAGGGAGCCATCGGGAGTCCAATAGCCCAAAAAACTCAATTAGGATGGATATTATCAGGAAGTTGCCAACACAAACCCAAAAGAAATGAAATGACACTATGCCACATATCCAACGTAGAGTTAAACAACCAACTCAAATCATTTTGGGAAATAGAAGAGGTTCAAGAAGAGAGAGACACCACAGAAGACAACATGCAATGTGAAGAACACTTTAAAACCACACACAAGAGGGATAAAACTGGCAGATACACGGTGTGCATTCCATTAAAAAAACACGCAAGCAAACTGGGTAACTCCAGAAACAGAGCATTAGCCCGGTTGCTCCAAACAGAGAAAAAAATTAAGCGAAACACCGAGTTACACAAGAACTACACGAACTTCATGAAAGAATATTTAGAACTTGGACACATGGAACCAGCAAAATCTACGATAAACAATGAGAAAGTTTATTACATGCCACATCAAGCAGTAATAAAGCCAGATAGCTCAACCACCAAAACAAGAGTGGTGTTTGACGCATCATCAAAAACAAGCTCAGGACTAAGCATAAATGACACAATGCTTACAGGTCCAGCCTTGCAGTAGGACTTATATAGCATTTTGTCCCGTTGGAGAAAGCACAAATACGTTTACCGAGCAGTCATTGAGAAAATGTATCGCCAAGTACAAATAGCAGAACAAGACAGGGACTGTCAAAGGATACTCTGGAGGGAAGATCCATCAGAGCAAATACGGGAATATCGGCTTACAACGGTAACATACGGAACATCTTCGGCACCATACCTGGCTATAAAAACATTACAGCAACTGGCCGTAGACGAAGAAAACAACTTCAATATTGCATCAAAGATAGCACAACGAGATTTCTACGTAGACGATCTACTATCAGGGGAGTACACATTGGAGGAAGCAAAAAGAGACCAACATCAAGTCATACAGCTAATGAAAAAAGGACGATTCAAACTCCATTAATGGTCATCAAATAGAACAACATTACTAAAAGATATACAACGAAAAGACCAGGAACAAGGACGGTTTGAAGTAACAGCATGTGAAGCTATAAAGACATTGGGAATATACTGGAGACCCGACTTAGATGTTTTTGAGTTCAAAATAAATCCACCCACTAAACACCTTACTAAGAGAATTATTATCTCAGAAATGGCAAGACTTTTCGACCCGCTAGGTTGGCTGGCACCTATAATCATCACAGCGAAACTGATTCAACAAGAGCTATGGTCATCAGGAAAATCTTGGGACGAGAATCTGCCAGAAGACATATCAAAAAAATGGATGGACTTCAGGGAAAATCTCTACAACATCGAGAGTATTAATATACCACGCTGGAATCGATACGAGTCAAAATATCGCATTGAGTTACATGGTTTCTGCGACGCATCAGAAAAAGCGTATGCTGCCGCAGTCTACAGTAGGGTAATAACGAAAACTGGCGAAGTATTAACAACGCTACTGTGCGCGAAAACCAAAGCAGCACCACTCAAACAAATAACACTTCCCAGATTAGAGCTTAGTGGAGCAATGCTTCTGGCCAAACTAATAAAAAAGACCAAAGAAGCACTACAAATACAAAACCTAGAGACGCATGATTGGTCCGACTCTACGATTACCCTCGCCTGGTTAAAAGGAGGCCCAACTAAATGGAAGAACTTCGTGGCAAACAGGGTCACGGAAATAATAACAATTCTGGATGCAGCAAATTGGCACCACGTAAAGGGAAAAGAAAACCCAGCAGATTGTGCGTCCAGAGGAATATGTCCCTCCAAACTCAAGGGTCACGCATTATGTTGGAACGGGCCAAAATGGTTACCAAGACAAGAAATCAACTATACCGAGGCTGAACAACACTACACGGACTTAGAAGAACATAAGGCTAAGATGCAAGCGTTAACAACATTAAACGAAGAAATACCAGAGGTTATTGAAAGGATGGTAACACAATACAGTACACTGAGGCGACTGACAAGAGTGCTTGCATATTGTAAACGGTTCATTCACAACGCAAGAACACCTAAGGAGGATAGACGCTTAGGACCATTAACATGTGACGAGATATGGTCAGCAACAAAAAATATCATAAAGACGGTACAATATGCATAATTTAGCGAAGAAATCAGACACCTTAAAAGAGGCAAGGAAATCAAAAAGAAAAGCAAACTTCGGTGTCTTAACGCATTCATTGACGAAGACGAGATGATACGCGTAGGAGGACGGTTAACAGAAGCAGATATTCCACCGTCACAGAAACATCCATTCATCATTCCGCATGCTGGTCCTCTTACCACTATGCTGATTGAAGACGCTCACAAAACAACACTGCATGGGGGAAACACCTTGACACATGCACACTTACGACAACTATATTGGATCATCAACGGCGCAAGCGCAGTCAAACAAAGGATACACAGATGTATCATATGTTTTCGAAACAAGGCAAAAACACGCAATCAACTAATGGGAAATCTACCACAGCCAAGAGTGACGAGAAATAGGCTATTTCTGCACACCGGAGTGGACTACGCCGGACCCATAGAGCTAAGAATGACGAAAGGAAGGGGCAATAAAACTTATAAAGGATACATAGCAATATTTGTATGCTTAGCGACTAAAGCAGTTCAGAGAGGTAGTGAGTGACCTGACCGCAAACGCATTCATTGCCGCCTTCAAAAGAGTATGCGCCAGAAGAGGTCACATTGGAAACCTCTATTCTGATAATGGCACAAACTTCGTGGGTGCTAACAAGATTTTGCAGTTGAATGTAAAGGATACTAAGAAGTGGAATGAACAAATTTATGACACATTAGCGTCCAATCATACAAAATGGCATTTCATTCCACCAGGGTCTCCCCACTTTGACGGCTTGTGGGAAGCGGGTGTAAAATCAGTGAAACACCACCTAAAGCGGACAATAGGAGAACACAAACTGACCTACGAAGAGCTATCAACACTAATGGCACAAATAGAAGCATGCTTAAATTCCAGACCCCTCTGCCCCATCTCAAATGATCCCGAGAAAACAGATGTCTTAACTCCAGGTCATTTTTTGATTGGCACAGCCCTGCTGGCACCACCAGAAAAATATAGGCTTGATAACAAAGAAGGAACGCTAACTAGATGGCAGTTATTGGAGAGAATGCAGCAACACTTTTGGGAAAAGTGGAGCACCAGCTACCTCGCAACACCTCAGCAACGACCCAAGTGGACAGAAAGAAACAAGAACTTGAAGATTGGCAATATCGTTCTCATAAAAGACGAACTGCTTCCCGCAACAAAATGGGCACTAGGAAAGGTGGTAGAGACACACGTTGGTAAAGACGGTCTAATACGGGTAGCAACGATAAAAACAAATAATAAGACGTACAAAAGACCGTTAACCAAAATCCGTGTACTACCAATTATTGACAACGATGAGCAGAAAGCGTTTCAAGAGATGCATAAGGTACAAACTACTTCCATCAATGCAACCAGCGACAAAACAAATGTGAACCACGGCCACACAGAGCCTCAAGATGAGAAAGCAGTAGATGAAAATCAGAACCGAAAGAACAACGGTCGACACGTTCTAACTCAACTTCAGGTATTTATACCCTATTCTAACCCCTAAAAGTTACTATATTTATGATCAGCATCGATAGTAATGTCGATCTAGCCATGTCCGTCCGTCCGTCCGTCCGTCCGTCCGTCTATCGGCAAAAATTAGGCCTTTAAACTGGACCTAGAGAGCTGAAATTTTAACCATACACTCTCTAGGGTCCCGAAATAATCAAGTTTACGAATTTTTGAAATCCGCCGACAGACACGCCCACAAACCCAAAAAAAAACAAATTTTGGAAAAAATCGAATTTTGAGCTAGAAAGCTGAAATTTTTTATATATGATCTATGACTCCTAAAACTGGTCGGGATAAAAAATTTTCAAAAACCGCCCACTGACACGCCCACAAATAAATAAAATATTTTTTTTATACCCTATTCTAAGGGTATATTAATTTTTGAAAATCCAAAGTTTCAGCTAGGGAGCTGAAATTTATAGTATATACTCTCTATGGGCCCTTTATGCTCATGTGTAAATATTTTCAAAATCCGCTCACTGACACGCCCACAATTAATTTTTATTTTTTTGAAAATTCAAAGTTTGAGCTAGGGAGCTGAAATTTATAATATATACTCTAGGGGCCCTTTATTCTCATGTGTTAATTTTTTTTAAATCCGCCTACTGACACGCCCACAATTAAATAAAACAATTTTATTGAAACACCCAAGTTTGAGCTAGGGAGCGTTTTTTTTTTTTTTGATAAAATCCTTTAAATGTTATATAACAAAATATGTAGAGCGTTCTTAACAATTCAACCATACTTAGACTTTTGTCACGCCCACTTATGAGGGATAGGAATAAGAATAGGGTACCCAACAGTTCGCCCAAGCGGACTGTAGCCCGTCCCAATGTTTTTATCTTATAAATATGATACATTTCAATCGCTAACTTCACTACCTGTGGGAACATATAGTTGCTGATTCAGCAACATTGCTCGTTTGATATACAGTGAGTATGTGCAATTAGTATGCCTTGTAAGGTGACTCTGTGCATTAATTGTACAATAACTAATTTATTTATTTTAAAATTAAAATATTATTTGAATTATTTATTAAAGTAAATAATTTAATAAAGTTATAAATTATAATAAAAATATAAATTTAAATATCTATAAAATTTTTAATATTTTTATAATTAAAATAACTTTAATTAGTATTTCTTCCATAAATTAAAATATAAAGTTATATTTTTATTTATAATATTAATTTAAATAATTTAAATTATTTAAATATTTTTTTTTTAATTATTTATATATATATATATATTTATATACATGTGTGTATATATATATATAAATTATTTATATTTTTTTTTTATAAATTCTGGCTCGCCAAGGCGATTTATAAAAAGGGGGGGGGGTACTTCGACCTAAAAGATCTTTTGTACCGTATGGGCCAGAAAAATTTTAAACTAGTAAGATTTCCACTTTCCGTGTAAAGCGGACAATTTGTCCAGTAGAAGAATTCTTTATGTCCTCGGGGCTAAATTGTTCCCTGAGAAAGATCTTCTTTCTAATTCCATTAAGGGCTGGGCATTCACATAAAATGTGTTCAGCTGACTCGTCCTCTTCAAGACAGAGTCGGCACTCAGGACAATCTGCTATTCTCATTTTGTGTAGATGATATCTTAAACCGTGGTGACCAGTAAGGTAACCTACTAGGTTTTTGATATCATGCCTGCTTAGGTTTAGACATTTGCTGGCATTATGATTGAATGGCCGAATGGCTCGTTTGGCCTGTCTTAGACCTGGGATGTTATCCCAAAGATAGATACATTTTCTATGTTCCCAGCTTTTAATTGCTGCCGTTGCTGCTGATCTAGGAGTGCAGCAGAAAGGTTCGGGACCTATGAAAGGTGTTTCTGAACCTTTTCTGGCCAGTTCGTCGGCTTTTTCGTTACCTTCTACCCCGACATGACCCGGAACCCACCACAATTTAGTCTTGTTTCTTGTTCCGAGTATTTGTAGGGTATTGAAGCAGTACATGACTGATTTGGAGTCAATACGAGCTAAGGGCGTTTATAGCTGCTTGAATGTCCGTGAAAATATGGATGGTTGCACCGTTTATGCCAGATAAGATAAGTGGCTCGCGCATTCTTGAATGGCGTGGAGCTCCGCTTGAAATACGCTGGGACTTTTTCCCATGGGTATCGTAAAGCGTTTGTGTGGTGCGTATATTCCCGCTCCTACCCCCGTTTCCATCTTAGAACCATCCGTATACCACTTTATGCCGTTATGGCTGTTTGGTGGGTTATTGCTCACCCATGCTTCTCTCTTGGGTATCTCCGTGGAGAACCGTTTGTTGAAGCATAGTGTTTTTTGAATGCGGTCTGTGACCGCGCAGTTCATGTTAAGTTCTGGCAGTTCATCGAGAAGGGTCTTAAGTTCCGGATGATCATTAAGACTTATCTCGTTTAGCTGTATTAAACTTATTGCACTGCGGATCGCCACTTTTTGGACGTATATGTGGAGGGGTATAATTCCTGTTATTGCCTCTATGGCAGCTGTTGGACAGGTACGCATGGCTCCGGAGATACCAAGGCACGCAAGCCGTTGTACCTTTTTGAGCTTCTCTATTGCGACCTTTTGTGTGGATTTTGTCCACCATACTGCGGAGGCGTATGTTATGATGGGTCTTATCATCACTGTGTAGATCCAGTGGACGATCTTTGGAGAGATTCCCCAGGTTCTAGCATATGTGCGACGACAGGCCCATAAAGCTCTATTAGCTTTACTGATTTTGTTGTTTATGTGAGAGTTCCAGTTAAGTCTCTTGTCCAGGATTACTCCAAGATACTTGACTTCGTCGAAATACTCTACGACCGTGTCGTTTATTGTGATTAGGCCTAGGTCTAATTTCCTCCTTTTAGTGAAAGGAACGATGACGGCTTTACTGGGATTTATGGAAAGATTTTCCTTAATGCACCAGTCTATGGCTGTCTTTAGAGCATTTTGCATTTTTGATGTGACTCCTATTGAGTCTTTGCCCCTAACTATGATGACAATATCATCGGCGTACCCAATTGTGGTGTAGCCCAAATTGCTCATCTTGTGTAGCAGGTCATCGATGACCAATGACCACAGAAGGGGTGAGAGTACTCCCCCTTGTGGGCAGCCCCTTACGGCTGTTACTGATACTGAGGTCGTTCCTGACGAGAAAGTTATTTTGCGACTTTCCAGCATCGCTTTGATCCATTAAATAGTTGGTTTATCTATGTTTCTATGGTACAAGGCATTTGATATGGATTCATATCCAGTGTTGTCGAAAGCACCCTCTATGTCCAGAAAGGCACAAAGTGCGATCTCTTTGCAACGGTAGGCGTTTTTTATACCCTATTCTAAGGGTATATTAATTTTGACGCATAGTTTGTAACATACCTTAATATTGCCCGTAGACCCCTAAAAGTTACTATATTCTCTCATAAACAGACTCTTTTCCACACACAGTGTACTCACCAAATGCACCGATTTTGAAGATATGCTACCAACTGAATCTCCGATAATATAATAATTAAACTTATTAGGGGGCTCAAATTTTGCCGAGTAGTAGATATGGGTTTGACCTAATAGATGTCATTCAAATCTCATTTTCGTTTAAAAGTGGAGTTACACTTTCTGGTTTCACCGACGATTTGGCACACTTCGTTGTCTTTTATTTTGTTTGCTTTGCTTACGCTAAAGGGATTTTTTTTCTGTTGTTACAGTACCCTTATAATGCTAAGAACACAGTGTAAGCTACTTGGTATTAGAAAGAATAGAGAGATAGGAAAGAACTGTTTGGGTGCAGTTGTAAGGTTTTTCTCCACGGGTGGTGTCTAAGTTACTTACGGAGAGATACTACTGCACCATTGCCCACTACTACTGCACCATTGCCACCCGCAATTCTTTGCGCTTTGCCCTTGATAACCAGCAATCATTTAAAAAAAAACGGTAAAGAATGTAAACATAGTAGGCTACGGCGCCGGCGGCCGTCTGTCGACTATCAGACTAAAATTCTCGTGGCGCAATACGTAGGTTTGTATGTAAGTGTATGCATAATTTGAAGCATAAGTACCTACATAGTTTCAAGTAATGCAAAAAATAAATTTTTAAAGGCTTTGTTCTTGTTTATGATTTGTTATTATCCATTTTATTACCTACGATTAATGTTTATCACAAAAAATGCATTCCATTTTAAAATAAAATCTTATACCATAAATGCATGTGTTTCTTTTTTCAAGGTTGTCAAGAAAATATTTTTTCGCATAACCGGACACTTCTAATAAGCGGACAAATTTCTTGGTACCGTCAGTGTCCGCTTATGAGAGAGTTCACTGTATATTAATTTTTGAAAATCCAAAGTTTCAGCTAGGGAGCTGAACTTTATAGTATATACTCTCTATGGGCCCTTTATGCTCACGTGTAAATATTTTCAAAATCCGCTCACTGACACGCCCACAATTAATTTTTATTTTTTTTTTGAAAATTCAAAGTTTGAGCTAGGGAGCTGAAATTTATAATATATAGTCTCTAGGGGCCCTTTATTCTCATGTGTTATTTTTTTTTTAAATCCGCCTACTGACACGCCCACAATTAAATAAAACAATTTTATTGAAACACCCAAGTTTGAGCTAGGGAGCGTTTTTTTTGATAAAATCCTTTAAATGTTATATAACAAAATATGTAGAGCGTTCTTAACAATTCAACCATACTTAGACTTTTGTCACGCCCACTTATGAGGGATAGCAATAAGAATAGGGTATCCAACAGTTCGCCCAAGCGGGCTGTAGCCCGTCCCTATGTTTATCTCTGTAGTTAGTCTTAACAGAGCACCTTCGGTGGATTTGGCCTTTTGGTACGCATATTGGTGAGGGTGCAGAGGCATGCTTTTTGATATGCATTCTCTAATGTGAATGTCAATAATCCTTTCCATTGTTTTCAGAAAAAACGATGTTAGGCTTATCGGACGATATGATTCAGGTAATTCTCTCGGCTTGTTTCCCAGTTTAGGTATAAATACTACGATTACCTCCCTCCAGGTAACTGGTATATACCCCCAGTTGAAGCTGAACCTAAATAAGGCAATCATGGATGGTAGTAAAAATTCTATTCCATTTTGAATGAGGGCTGGAAAAATACCGTCTGTACCTGATGCCTTGAATGATTTAAATGAGTTAATTGCCCATTTAACCTTATCCGGAGCAAAAAATGTTCCGGATAAACTATTAATTCTGCTGAGGTTTCTTGGAATTGAGACCTCCGCTGTATGGTCGTCTGTAATAACCATCGTGTGAGAACCTGGGAAGTGAGCCTGAAGCAAAGTTTTCAGCGTTTCTTCCCGGTCGCGTGTGATTGAACCATCTGATTTGATTAACAATCCCATGCCTTTTCTTGATCCATTGACAGGGCCCTTTGGAGCCGTGCCACCTCTCGAAGTTTTTCTATCTTCTCACAGTTTGCACGCCATGAGGCTCTTTTAACCTTGCAACTATTTTTGAATGAGGTAAGAATAATATCATTTATTTGACATTGCGCAGCATCTGCATCAATTGTATTTGATGGTTCTTCTGGCAGCATGTCAGATCTGATTTTCGCAGTAAGTTCTCCAATTAGTCAGTCTGTTGTCATAACGGACTGACGCGTGTTCGGCAATTGCATCTTATCTCGAAACGGATGTGCATATGATCCGATAGAGATGCCTCGCCAGACACGTGCCATCCCTCTATAATATCCTTCATAAAAGGAGATGATATAGTAAGGTCTAAAACTTCTTCTCTTATAGAATTTCTAAATGTAGGACTATTTCCGTTGTTTAGAAAAACGAGGTATTGCTATATAAATATTCTAATAACGACTCACCTCTGTTGTTTGTATCTCGGCTGCCCCAGATGGTATTATGTGCGTTTGCGTCGCAGCCGATTAGTATATGTACTTTCTGGTCCTCACAGTACCGGACAAGTACTGGTAAGGGAGGCACTGCATCCGTGTCTCCAGGAAAGTACGCCGATGCGCATACAAATTTATGCAGCTCTCGGCCTTTGTGGCGCTCTATTAGAACCGCCACCAGGTCCCTAGTTGTGAAACCTGGAATGAGAGAACATTTTATATCTTTCTTAATAGAGATAGCCGCCCTTGGTCTGAAAGGATCTTTGGCGAAAATTAGCTCTCTGTGTTTACAATTTAATCCGGATATCTTACCATTGGTTGCCCATGGCTCCTGGATTAGTCCAATAGCAATGTTCCCTTCGGCACATCGCTGGCTAAAGGTGTCCGATGCACCCATAGCGCTGTGCAGGTTGGCCTGCAAAACGCTGAGACGGGTGGTCATCATTTGCGTCTGTATTCAGGGTTTCGTACTCTATTGGGCTTGTTATCACCTCTCCTCGTACGATACCCTGTTGAGGAGGACCACTTTGTCTTCCTCTAGGACTTCTGTTTTTATGTCCTTGTGCCAGTGCTTTCTTACGATCCATACCTAACTTAGGCCTGAATCGTGTTTGGCTTTCTCTGGCTGCGCTTGACTTCGCGCTTGTAGCTTCTTTTTCTGGCACAGTTGTTGCCGTGCTTGAAGCTGCAGCCTTAGCGGCACCGCTGGTGCTGGCCCCACTCGGTTCAGTTGCGGTGCTGCCGTGAGCTGTGACATCCTTCTTATCCAAAACGTGCTGTTTTTGATCTTTAGGGCCCTGTGTGGCCGTCTTGTCAGCACTTTTTAGGATAAGTTTGGTCTGTCCGAATCGGAAAGAGACCATACCCTTTAGCTCCACGAGTCTCCTCATGGTGCTGTCGTTTATGGCAAAGACCATATGTGCGATGTCTCGCTCATCCGATCTTTGCAGAACCCTCCACGTTCTCGTGTTCAGTTCTTTGTTTTGGCCATCTAATAGGGCTAGGATCCTTTCGCTAGCTACGCCGGTACTCTGCGGGAAGAACCCTCTGATGACATTTAATAAAGTTATAAATTGTAATAAATATATAAATTTATATATTTATAATTTTTTTTATATTTTTATAATTAAAATAACTTTAATTAGTATTTCTTCCATAAATTAAATTTCTAAATCCCCTAAATTTACTTTATAACTACTTTATTTAAAAAAAAAAAATTAAAATATTATTTAAATTATTAATATAATAATTATATAAATGATTTAATAAAGTTATAAATTATAATAAATATATAAATTTATATATTTATAATTTTTTTAATATTTTTATAATTAAAATAACTTAAATTTCTAAATCCCCTAAATCTACTTTATAACTAATTTATTTTTTAAAAAATTAAAATATTATTTAAATTATTTATTAAAGTAAATAATAAATCCCCTAAATTTACTTTATAACTAATTTATTTTTTAAAAAATTAAAATATTATTTAAATTATTTATTAAAGTAAATAATTTAATAAAGTTATAAATTATAATAAAAATATAAATTTATATATGTATAAAATTTTTAATATTTTTATAATTAAAATAACTTTAATTAGTATTTCTTATATAAATTAAATTTCTAAATCCCCTAAATTAACTTTATAACTAATTTATTTTTTAAAAAATTAAAATATTATTTAAATTATTTATTAAAGTAAATAATTTAATAAAGTTATAAATAATAATAAAAATATAAATTTATATATCTATAAAATTTTTAATATTCTTATAATTAAAATAACTTTAATTAGTATTTCTTCCATAAATTATATTTCTAAATCCCCTAAATTTACTTTATAACAAATTTATTTTTTAAAAAATTAAAATATTTAAATTATTTATTAAAGTAAATAATTTAATAAAGTTATAAATTATAATAAAAATATAAATTTATATATCTATAAAATTTTTAATATTCTTATAATTAAAATAACTTTAATTAGTATTTCTTATATAAATTAAATTTCTAAATCCCCTAAATTAACTTTATAACTAATTTATTTTTTAAAAAATTAAAATATTATTTAAATTATTTATTAAAGTAAATAATTTAATAAAGTTATAAATTATAATAAAAATATAAATTTATATATCTATAAAATTTTTAATATTCTTATAATTAAAATAACTTTAATTAGTATTTCTTAAATAAATTAAATTTCTAAATCCCCTATATTTACTTTATAACTAATTTATTTTTTAAAAAATTAAAATATTATTTAAATTATTTATTAAAGTAAATAATTTAATAAAGTTATAAATTTATATATCTATAAAATTTTTAATATTTTTATAATTAAAATAACTTTAATTAGTATTTCTTCCATAAATTAAGTTTCTAAATCCCCTAAATTTACTTTATAATTAATTTATTTTAAAAAAAATTAAAATATTATTTAAATTATTAATATAATAATTATATAAATAATTTAATAAAGTTATAAATTATAATAAATACATAAATTTATATATTTATAAAAATTTTAATATTTTTATAATTAAAATAACTTTAATAAGTATTTCTTCCATAAATTAAATTTCTAAATCCCTTAAATTTGCTTTAAACTAATATATTTTTTAAAAAATTAAAATATTATTTAAATTATTTATTAAAGTAATAATTTAATAAAGTTATAAATTATAATAAAAATATAAATTTATATATCTATAAAATTTTTAATATTTTTATAATTAAAATAACTTTAATTAGTATTTCTTCCATAAATTAAATTTCTAAATCCCCTAAATTTACTTTATAACTAATTTATTTTTTAAAAAATTAAAATTTTATTTAAATTATTTATTAAAGTTAATAATTTAATAAAGTTATAAATTATAATAAAAATATAAATTTATATATCTATAAAATTTTTAATATTTTTATAATTAAAATAACTTTAATTAGTATTTCTTCCATAAATTAAATTTCTAAATCCCCTAAATTTACTTTATAACTAATTTATTTTTTAAAAAATTAAAATATTATTTAAATTATTTATTAAAGTAAATAATTTAATAAAGTTATAAATTATAATAAAAATATAAATTTATATATCTATAAAATTTTTAATATTTTTATAATTAAAATAACTTTAATTAGTATTTCTTCCATAAATTAAATTTCTAAATCCCCTAAATTTACTTTATAACTAATTTATTTAAAAAAAAAATTAAAATATTATTTAAATTATTAATATAATAATTATATAAATAATTTAATAAAGTTATAAATTATAATAAATACATAAATTTATATATTTATAAAAATTTTAATATTTTTA
The DNA here is from genome assembly GCA_949715645.1 of Portevinia maculata. Taxonomy (NCBI): domain Eukaryota; kingdom Metazoa; phylum Arthropoda; class Insecta; order Diptera; family Syrphidae; genus Portevinia; species Portevinia maculata. Next base: position 187,399,495 of record OX454526.1, read on the forward strand.
TAATTAAAATAACTTTAATAAGTATTTCTTGCATAAATTAAATTTCTTTAAACTAATATATTTTTTAAAAAATTAAAATATTATTTAAATTATTTATTAAAGTAAATAATTTAATAAAGTTATAAATTATAATAAAAATATAAATTTATATATCTATAAAATTTTTAATAGTTTTATAATTAAAATAACTTTAATTAGTATTTCTTCCATAAATTAAATTTCTAAATCCCCTAAATTTACTTTATAACTAATTTATTTTAAAAAAAATTAAAATATTATTTAAATTATTAATATAATAATTATATAAATAATTTAATAAAGTTATAAATTATAATAAATACATAAATTTATATATTTATAAAAATTTGAATATTTTTATAATTAAAATAACTTTAATAAGTATTTCTTGCATAAATTAAATTTCTTTAAACTAATATATTTTTTAAAAAATTAAAATATTATTTAAATTATTTATTAAAGTAAATAATTTAATAAAGTTATAAATTATAATAAAAATATAAATTTATATATCTATAAAATTTTTAATAGTTTTATAATTAAAATAACTTTAATTAGTATTTCTTCCATAAATTAAATTTCTAAATCCCCTAAATTTACTTTATAACTAATTTATTTTTTAAAAAATTAAAATATTATTTAAATTATTTATTAAAGTAAATAATTTAATAAAGTTATAAATAATAAATATATTAAAAATATAAATTTTATATATATATTTATAATATTAACTTAAATAATTTAAACTATTTAAATTTTTTCTTTTTTTTAATTATTTATATATATATATATATATATTTATACATGTGTGTATATATATATATAAATTGTTTATATATTTCTATATATAAATAATTATAATATTTATATAAATATAATATACTTTTCTAAAAAAAACTTCAATTTATATAAATAATAGCTTAATTCATAGATTAATAATCTATTTATATATATATAATATAATATTAATAAATTGTTATATTAATATATTAATATTATATTATGTAAAATAATTAGATCCTTATATTGAGTTAAATAGAATATAAATATTATATTATTTATATATAAATATATATATATTATTATAAATTATAAATATAAAATATTTATATTAAATTTTTATTTATATTATTTTATTAAATAATTTAATAAAGTTATAAATTATAATAAATACATAAATTTATATATTTATAAAATTTTTAATATTTTTATAATTAAAATAACATTAATTAGTATTTCTTCCATAAATTAAATTTCTAAATCCCTTAAATTTACTTTATAACTAATTTATTTAAAAAAAATAAAATATTATTTAAATTATTAATATAATAATTATATAAATAATTTAATAAAGTTATAAATTATAATAAATATATAAATTTATATATTTATAAATTTTTTAATATTTTTATAATTAAAATAACTTTAATCAGTATTTCTTCCATAAATTAAATTTCTAAACCCCCTAAATTTACTTTATAACTAATTTATTTAAATAAAAATTATAATATTATTTAAATTATTTATTAAAGTAAATAATTTAATAAAGTTATAAATTATAATAAAAATATAAATTTATATATCTATAAAATTTTTAATATTTTTATAATTAAAATAACTTTAATTAGTATTTCTTCCATAAATTAAATTTCTAAATCCCCTAAATTTACTTTATAACTAATTTATTAATTATTAATAATAAATCAACTGCCGTGGTGTAAAGACGTGTTTTTCTTTTTCTCCGCCTTGCCAATTTCAAATTATCAAATAATCCCAAACCCTCTCTCACCGCGCTGTAGTATTTGTATTTGTAAATAAATTAATTTTAAAAAATTAAATTAAATTTATTTCTAAATAAACTAGATACCTTTAAAAACGAATAGCATTTCATTTCTAATAAATTATTCAAAATAATTTTGTAATATTAACTTTAATAATTTATTAAATCTTTTAAAATCGAGATAAATAATTTTTATTATTTATTATTTAATATACTCTGATACACAAGATACAATAAATTAAATTTTCTTTTTAAATAAAATTTTTTCAATTTATTTCAATTTTATTTTACAATACTAATAAACTATAATTAATTAAGCTTTAAATTGATTCTAGATTTCCAGTACATCTACTATGTTACGACTTATCTTATTTTAATAATAAGAGTGACGGGCGATATGTACATATTTTAGAGCTAAAATCAAATTATTAATCTTTATAGTTTTACTATCAAATCCAAATTCATTAAATTTTTCATATTTAAATTCATAAAATATATTTTATTGTAACTCATTTTTATCGTTGACTAAAAAAAAAAAAAAAAAAAAATGGAAAAATCGTGTGCCAATAGCAATTGTGCTGATAATAACAACTCTGATCTGATTGCCTGCAATGGCCTGTGTGGGAAATTGTTTCACCCCCTCTGTACCGGTATCGGCAAAAGATCCGCGATCTATGTAAGGGACTTTGCGAACAACTTTCTTTTCTTCTGCGATGAGTGCAAAGTAGTTTCACTCTCGCATGTGATGCTCGCGATCAAATGCCATAACGACTCAACCAACAATACGCTAATTGACATGAACCGCTCATTCAAAAAAGTTATAAATCAATTCTCGAAGTTGGATGAGGTATCCAAGACAATTGATGAGCTCAGTAGTTCTGTGAGCGCGCGAGTGAAATAAGCATGTCTTACTTCAAATCCTGTTTGAAGCAACTTACAATTATAAACGAATCAACCCAAAAGAGGACACACGATTTGGTTACCACAACTCACCTCAACAATGAGCTGTCGAAATTTTCCGTTCCCCTCTCAACGCTTAACTCCCAAATGGTTCAGCTTAACACGTACATGCATTTAACAGTCCTTGGAGATCTACACGCTGCGGATAAATCGAATGCGATCCACACAGCTGGTATTAAATCTTTGGGTGCTGCAACGACCGTTCAGAATGAACACCTGGATGTAGTAGAAGCTAATTTAAGGTCTCTCAGAGAAGAATCGGATCATATTAAATTAGCTGTAATGGATACTGCGGAAGAGATAAGATGTGTTTCTAGCAATTTGGAGTCCAACCATTACCAGCAACCACACAATAACACTTCCATACTCGATGAGCTGCTGAACATCACGTCGCCCCAAACTGCAATTCCACTTGCTCGCCCAACTATTCACTTGGAACCAATAATTTCCAATAATCACCTGACCTGCACGACGACCACAACAACTCTAACGCTACCTGGGACTTTAAAAACACCCATAACAGCCTTGGACAAGCCCACTCCTATCACAACACTAGCCGCCATCAAGGGACCACCTACACCGATCTACCTTAACCGATTCGGCACGCTATGGACACTGGCTGATTGGAACAAAAGGCTGGACAAAATTCAAAAAGACGATTCATTCGTCATAAAAAGCGCCCCCCGGCACGCTGACGCCTCTTGGTTGAAGAACTATTTCCAGCAGAAATTCTCTATCACCATTGCCAACTGTCAGAAGATTTCCCCAGCTAAGTTCAATAGTAGCAGTTTCAAACTCGACATACCCTCGAAATACAACTGGCTTTTTTCGAGTCCCTCCAACGAAGTGAATTTGGGAGATATGTCCATCGCGAAATGGTCTAACGCAGGAGTTGTTCGGCCTAGGATAGGATCCAATAGCGTTAAGTCTAACATTAAGCCTACTAAACGTAAGTCATATAACCCCAAGTCCAATAGTAACCTCGATCCTAACTTGAGTTTCAAAGCTGGAACTTTTCCATTATTCTCCCCTCAACTCCGTCTACCCATTCCCATTTCTCAACCCGCCCCCAAAATATCTACTCCTTCTCGCTCCCATAATATTCCTCTAAGCTGTCATCTCCTCACAGTTCCTCCACTCGACCCACGACCAACTCGACGTCACCAGGGCTTCAACCAAAACGGGTATCTTTTAATTTGACCCCAAACTCCACTGACCCTTCGAGACATACTTCAACTTCTGCTACAACGTCCTCCAATTACCCGAATTTCGTTCACTCCCATATTCTCAATCCTGCCCAGACTTCCCATATTAACACGCCAACCCCAACCTCTGAAGCGTTTATCGATCCTTTACTTCCCCCAACCATCAAACTAACATCCAAATTTGTTAGCCCTACGTCCTCGAACAATGACCTCGACAGCCGTTACGTTATGGCTCGGCTTCGAGATCACTTTATAACTAATTTATTTTTTAAAAAATTAAAATATTATTTAAATTATTTATTAAAGTAAATAATTTAATAAAGTTATAAATAATAAATATATTAAAAATATAAATTTATATATTTATTTATAATATTAACTTAAATAATTTAAACTATTTAAATTAATTTTTTTTTTAATTATTTATATATATATATATATTTATATACATGTGTGTATATATATATATAAATTGTTTATATATTTCTATATATAAATAATTATAATATTTATATAAATATAATATACTTTTCTAAAAAAACCTTCAATTTATATAAATAATAGCTTAATTCATAGATTAATAGTCTATTTATATATATATAATATAATATTAATAAATTGTTATATTAATATATTAATATTATATTATGTAAAATAATTAGATCCTTATATTGAATTAAATAGAATATAAATATTATATTATTTATATATAAATATATATATATTATTATAAATTATAAATATAAAATATTTATATTAATTTTTTATTTATATTATTTTATTAAATAATTTAATAAAGTTATAAATTATAATAAATACATAAATTTATATATTTATAAAATTTTTAATATTTTTATAATTAAAATAACATTAATTAGTATTTCTTCCATAAATTAAATTTCTAAACCCCCTAAATTTACTTTATAACTAATTTATTTAAATAAAAATTAAAATATTATTTAAATTATTTATTAAAGTAAATAATTTAATAAAGTTATAAATTATAATAAATACATAAATTTATATATTTATAAATTTTTTAATATTTTTATAATTAAAATAACTTTAATTAGTATTTCTTTCATAAATTAAATTTCTAAATCCCCTAAATTTACTTTATAACTAATTTATTTAAAAAAAAAAAAAATATTATTTAAATTATTTATTAAAGTAAATAATTTAATAAAGTTATAAATTATAATAAAAATATAAATTTATATATCTATAAAATTTTTAATAGTTTTATAATTAAAATAACTTTAATTAGTATTTCTTCCATAAATTAAATTTCTAAATCCCCTAAATTTACTTTATAACCAATTTATTAATTATTAATAATAAATCAACTGCCGTGGTGTAAAGACGTGTTTTTCTTTTTCTCCGCCTTGCCAATTTCAAATTATCAAATAATCCCAAACCCTCTCTCACCGCGCTGTAGTATTTGTATTTGTAAATAAATAAATTTTAAAAAATTAAATTAAATTTATTTCTAAATAAACTAGATACCTTTAAAAACGAATAGCATTTCATTTCTAATAAATTATTCAAAATAATTTTGTAATATTAACTTTAATAATTTATTAAATCTTTTAAAATCGAGATAAATAATTTTTATTATTTATTATTTAATATACTCTGATACACAAGATACAATAAATTAAATTTTCTTTTTAAATAAAATTTTTTCAATTTATTTCAATTTTATTTTACAATACTAATAAACTATAATTAATTAAGCTTTAAATTGATTCTAGATTTCCAGTACATCTACTATGTTACGACTTATCTTATTTTAATAATAAGAGTGACGGGCGATATGTACATATTTTAGAGCTAAAATCAAATTATTAATCTTTATAGTTTTACTATCAAATCCAAATTCATTAAATTTTTCATATTTAAATTCATAAAATATATTTTATTGTAACTCATTTTTACTTAAAAATAAACTACACCTTGATTTGATATTAATTTTTATACAAATTATAGAAAATTATTATTCTTATAAAATATTCTAATAACAACGATATATAGATTGATTAACAATTTTAAGTAAGGTACATCGTGGATTATCGATTATAAAACAAGTTCCTCTGAATAGACTAAAATACCGCCAATTTTTTTAAGTTTCAAGACCATATCTAATACTACACAAATTTAATAAATTTATTTTTTAAATAATAGGGTATCTAATCCTAGTTTTTATTCAAAATTTTATAGTTTCAATTATTTTTATTATAAAATTTAAAAATTTATTAAAATTTCATTTAATAATTAACTAAATAATTTCTATATTAAATTTAACTTATATTAAAAAAAATTATTTATATTATTTGTATAACCGCAACTGTTGGCACAAACTAAGTTAATATTAACTAATATTTCTATATCTAAATTTCTTTAATTTATAATATTAATTACTGTAAATAAAATAAAATATTTATTTTCTAAATAAATAAAAATTCACACAAAAATTTACATGTAATATAAATTAATAATAAATTGTTTAAGCCAAAATAAAACTTTATAAGTTTATTAATAAATTATATTTAAAAATTAAATTTATTATTTAAATAAATTTAAATAGTATATAAATATATTACTATAAATATATAATTTATTCAAAGTTTAAAATCATTATATATATATATATATATTAATTATAATTTATATATTTATAAAAATTTTAATATTTTTATAATTAAAATAACTTTAATTAGTATTTCTTCCATAAATTAAATTTCTAAATCCCCTAAATTTACTTTATAACTAATTTATTTAAAAAAAAAAAAATATTATTTAAATTATTTATTAAAGTAAATAATTTAATAAAGTTATAAATTGTAATAAATATATAAATTTATATATTTATAAAATTTTTAATATTTTTATAATTAAAATAACTTTAATTAGTATTTCTTCCATAAATTAAATTTCTAAATCCCCTAAATTTACTTTATAACTAATTTATTAATTATTAATAATAAATCAACTGCCGTGGTGTAAAGACGTGTTTTTCTTTTTCTCCGCCTTGCCAATTTCAAATTATCAAATAATCCCAAACCCTCTCTCACCGCGCTGTAGTAATTTCGCTGACGCATTTTTTTTTCTTTTGCCGCCGGATTACCTCAGTGCATTAAACCTACAGTTTTGTTGTTTTGTTAAACTGACCTAATTTATATTTATTTCCCGAATTCAGTTGACGCATCATAAATTGTCCAATTGCGTTTACCCTGGTGTTTAACTGACCTGCTCTACCTTCGTGTTTTGACTAAAAAAAAAAAAAAAAAAAAAATGGAAAAATCGTGTGCCAATAGCAATTGTGCTGATAATAACAACTCTGATCTGATTGCCTGCAATGGCCTGTGTGGGAAATTGTTTCACCCCCTCTGTACCGGTATCGGCAAAAGATCCGCGATCTATGTAAGGGACTTTGCGAACAACTTTCTTTTCTTCTGCGATGAGTGCAAAGTAGTTTCACTCTCGCATGTGATGCTCGCGATCAAATGCCATAACGACTCAACCAACAATACGCTAATTGACATGAACCGCTCATTCAAAAAAGTTATAAATCAATTCTCGAAGTTGGATGAGGAATCCAAGACAATTGATGAGCTCAGTAGTTCTGTGAGCGCGCGAGTGAAATAAGCATGTCTTACTTCAAATCCTGTTTGAAGCAACTTACAATTATAAACGAATCAACCCAAAAGAGGACACACGATTTGGTTACCACAACTCACCTCAACAATGAGCTGTCGAAATTTTCCGTTCCCCTCTCAACGCTTAACTCCCAAATGGTTCAGCTTAACACGTACATGCATTTAACAGTCCTTGGAGATCTACACGCTGCGGATAAATCGAATGCGATCCACACAGCTGGTATTAAATCTTTGGGTGCTGCAACGACCGTTCAGAATGAACACCTGGATGTAGTAGAAGCTAATTTAAGGTCTCTCAGAGAAGAATCGGATCATATTAAATTAGCTGTAATGGATACTGCGGAAGAGATAAGATGTGTTTCTAGCAATTTGGAGTCCAACCATTACCAGCAACCACACAATAACACTTCCATACTCGATGAGCTGCTGAACATCACGTCGCCCCAAACTGCAATTCCACTTGCTCGCCCAACTATTCACTTGGAACCAATAATTTCCAATAATCACCTGACCTGCACGACGACCACAACAACTCTAACGCTACCTGGGACTTTAAAAACACCCATAACAGCCTTGGACAAGCCCACTCCTATCACAACACTAGCCGCCATCAAGGGACCACCTACACCGATCTACCTTAACCGATTCGGCACGCTATGGACACTGGCTGATTGGAACAAAAGGCTGGACAAAATTCAAAAAGACGATTCATTCGTCATAAAAAGCGCCCCCCGGCACGCTGACGCCTCTTGGTTGAAGAACTATTTCCAGCAGAAATTCTCTATCACCATTGCCAACTGTCAGAAGATTTCCCCAGCTAAGTTCAATAGTAGCAGTTTCAAACTCGACATACCCTCGAAATACAACTGGCTTTTTTCGAGTCCCTCCAACGAAGTGAATTTGGGAGATATGTCCATCGCGAAATGGTCTAACGCAGGAGTTGTTCGGCCTAGGATAGGATCCAATAGCGTTAAGTCTAACATTAAGCCTACTAAACGTAAGTCATATAACCCCAAGTCCAATAGTAACCTCGATCCTAACTTGAGTTTCAAAGCTGGAAATTTTCCATTATTCTCCCCTCAACTCCGTCTACCCATTCCCATTTCTCAACCCGCCCCCAAAATATCTACTCCTTCTCGCTCCCATAATATTCCTCTAAGCTGTCATCTCCTCACAGTTCCTCCACTCGACCCACGACCAACTCGACGTCACCAGGGCTTCAACCAAAACGGGTATCTTTTAATTTGACCCCAAACTCCACTGACCCTTCGAGACATACTTCAACTTCTGCTACAACGTCCTCCAATTACCCGAATTTCGTTCACTCCCATATTCTCAATCCTGCCCAGACTTCCCATATTAACACGCCAACCCCAACCTCTGAAGCGTTTATCGATCCTTTACTTCCCCCAACCATCAAACTAACATCCAAATTTGTTAGCCCTACGTCCTCGAACAATGACCTCGACAGCCGTTACGTTATGGCTCGGCTTCGAGATCACAGACTCTTTGAAAACGTTCGCCTATACCTTGCCTACTTGCACGACAAGCCTGAATCAATCTGCATTGACGGAAAGACCAAGACGAATATTCAAATCTCAATTCAGAAAGAAGGCCTCCCAACTGATCCCACTGCACTCCGTGATATTTACACCCGCTTCCATGAAAGCTTTAACATTTCCTCTACTAATGTGGCTAAGGATCTATCTGCTTTTGCTTTTCATATTAACTCCAAACGTTTCTCATATATTCAACGTAACCGAGTTGATCACAATAATTTTGTTCGTCCCTAAATCACCTTTGGCCGCCTCAGATCTGAAATTGCATCTATCCTTCTACTATGAAAACGTAAGAGGACTACGCACCAAAACTCACGCAGTTTTCCGTCGTACTCACACTCTTCCTTTTGATGTTTATGTTCTTACCGAAACTAATCTTTCCCCGAATATCTTAAACCAAGAGTTTTTTCCAGGATCTTTCAACGTCTTTCGTGATGATAACGTCACTTGTCTTCTAGACATACTTCCCTGCCGTGGCGTTCTCATTGCAGTTCATAACAGCTTGAACTCTTCCATCATCTCAACATCAACCTCCCCTCTTCTAGATTTTGTTGTAGTAAAAATCTAGCTCGTTAACCGTTCTCTCTACGTAATGTGCTTCTACATACGTCCGTCTCAACCCATCGAAACCTACCAACTCGTCGTGGATGTCATCGACCATTTACTTGATACTTGTAAGCCAAATGATGAAATCATAATTTTTGGCGATTTTAATCTCCCTAATCTACAGTGGAGCTTATCGGAAGATCAATCTTTCTTCGTCCCAATAAACCCGATATCTAGTGAGGAATGCCTTTTTGTTGACCGCGTAACCGATTCTGGTCTTTGTCAAGTCAGTGGTGTTAAAAATTATATGGGACGACAGTTGGATCTTGTTTTCACAACTGACCCTGTAAACTCCTCAACCATTGAAAGTTCTTTACACCTTTCTACTATTGACGCTTACCACCCTCCTCTGCTCCTCCAAACCATGCCTCCAACTAACCTGTACTCCTACGACTACCACAAAGCTAACTTAAGAAAGATCAATGACTTTCTGAGCAGAATCGAACTCAAATTCTCGAACTTATCCGTTGATGAAGCTGCCACCCGTTTTTATGACGAAATCTTTAAATGCATTTCCTTATTCGTTCCTTATTCGCGCCATAAAATCTCACCATCTTCCCCGCCATGGTATAATAGGAAACTGCGTTCACTTAGTAATAAACGTAACAAACTATGGGCAATCTATCTTCTAACCAGAACTACTACAGATTATTCGAATTATCTCGGTTCGTACTTACAGTTCTCTAACCTTTTTCACTGTCTCTATCAACGCTAGCATCAGAATGCTTAAGCTAACCTCATCAAGGACCCACGGTCATTTTTTCATTTTGTTAATTATAAAAGGAAATCTGATGGATATCCCTCCTCACTCTTGTTTGAAGGCGAGTCTTTAACGGACCCATTTGTAATCGCAAACTCTTTTGCTACCGTGTTCAAGCAGTTCTTCACTGACGACTGCCCTGAACCGGATCGCTCTTACTTCAGTTATCTGAAAAACTATACCGTTGGCCCATTCATTTTACCCACCTTTGACCATTCCATGGTGTGCGACAGACTTCTTCATCTCAATGATGAATTTGTACCCGGCCCAGACGGCCTTCCAGCCATTCTTCTCAAAAAGTGTTCTGCGATTCTTTCACCTTTCATTGCCAATCTATTTAAACATTCCTTATCTCTTGGGAAATTTAGTAAAATCTGGAAAACGTCCTTCATTTCACCTGTTCACAAAAAAGGGCCAAAGAATGACGTATCTAACTATCGACCTATTGCCAAGCTGTCGCATTTACCCAAGGTTTTCGAAAGTATGATGTGCGATTCATTATCCTTTCACTGCAAGTTTCTTATCTCCCCCCTTCAGCACGGTTTCCTCAAAGGTAGATCCACAACCACCAACCTGGTTGACTTTGTCTCCGTTACACTTTCTGCTTTAGAAAGTGGCAATGAAGTGGATTTAATCGCTACTGACTTCAGTAAGGCCTTTGACAAAATATCTCATCGTTTGATTCTTTTCAAACTCTCCTTCCTTGGTTTCGATCCCCCACTATTGAATTGGTTTTCTTCTTACCTTGAGAACCGATCTTATAATGTTCGTTTTCGCTCTGTTCTCTCTTTGCCTTTTAAAGCCACCTCTGGTGTTCCCCAAGGTAGCCACCTTGGACCTTTGATTTTTATTCTGGCTATAAATGATATTGACAACGTCATTAAGTTCTCCTCCATCTCCCTCTATGCCGATGACGCTAAATTCTTCAAAATCATTTCTCCTCCACACGACTCTGATCTTCTTCAACAAGACCTCAATAGTTTTTCGGTCTGGTGTCAAAAAAACTTTATGGAGCTGAATATTGCTAAATGTGAATTTCTTACTTTTTCATGTAAACGGATTCAGTCTGTTACTTTTTGAACAACCAACCCATTGTTTCCGTTCTAACCATTCGCGACCTAGGTGTTCTGTGTGACAGAGAGCTTAACTTTCGGTAACATATTGACGAGATAATCAATAAAGCTAATTCAGCCCTTGGTTTCGTCAAACGGTGGTCTAAAGAATTTACAAATCCCTACGTGACAAAATCCCTTTACATTACCTACGTCCGCCCTCTCCTAGAGTACGCTAGCCAAGTGTGGGCACCATACTACCGGGTCCACATTACAAGAATCGAAAGCATTCAACGTGGATTTCTCCGTTTTGCTCTTCGTGGGCTAATAATCACTTGGAATAATCACCTTATCCTTCCACCATATCACGAATGCCTTAATTTAATAAACCTTCAGACCCTTGAAAAAAGAAGAGATGTGGCTGACATTCTGTTTATCCATCGTCTTCTCACTGGCTCCTTTGATTGTTCCTATCTTTTGAACTACATTGCCTTTAACACTAACCCTCGGAATTTAAGATCCCCTCCTCTTTTCTATCTTCCCACCCGTCGCACGTCTACCCTCCTCCACCCCTCACCATCCAACTAATTAGTTTTAAGTATTAGTTTTTAAGCCCTGCTGTAAGTCTTAGTGTAATTAGTTTTTTAGACCTAAAGCTTGTATTAAGCTGAATAAATAGGGGTGTATGCCCCCACCAAAATTAAAAATTAAAAAAATTAAAAAAAAAATTAAAATATTATTTAAATTATTAATATAATAATTATATAAATAATTTAATAAAGTTATAAATTATAATAAATATATAAATTTATATAATTATAAAATTTTTAATATTTTTATAATTAAAATAACTTTAATTAGTATTTCTTTCATAAATTAAATTTCTAAATCCCCTAAATTTACTTTATAACTAATTTATTTTAAAAAAAATAAAATATTATTTAAATTATTTATTAAAGTAAATAATTTAATAAAGTTATAAATTATAATAAAAATATAAATTTATATATCTATAAAAATTTTAATATTTTTATAATTAAAATAACTTTAATTAGTATTTCTTCCATAAATTAAATTTCTAAATCCCCTAAATTTACTTTATAACTAATTTATTTTTGAAAAAATTAAAATATTATTTAAATTATTTATTAAAGTAAATAATTTAATAAAGTTATAAATTATAATAAAAATATAAATTTATATACCTATAAAATTTTTAATATTTTCATAATTAAAATAACTTTAATTAGTATTTCTTCCATAAATTAAATTTCTAAATCCCCTAAATTTACTTTATAAATAATTTATTTTTTAAAAAATTAAAATATTATTTAAATTATTTATTAAAGTAAATAATTTAATAAAGTTATAAATTATAATAAAAATATAAATTTATATATTTATTTGTAATATTAATTTAAATAATTTAAATATTTTTGTTTTAAATTATTTATATATATTTATATATATATATTTATATACATGTGTGTATATATATATGTCAGGTGGTGCTTTTCAGGACTATTTCCCTTAACGTTTGGTAGTTACGGGGACAGATGGTGCTTTCGGGGACGGACCTGAATAGCGTTTTATTGGAATTGGAGCTTATGAGAACAGTCCTGAGAAACGCCAATTCAAATGTATTCTCTTATTCTGCATGGTTTTAGTGTGTTTTTCGGAATATAATTTTAACTATATATTAGAAATGCAAAAAAGTTCAAGAATTAATAATCAATTACATAAATATTAACGTTGTTTTAAAAAAATGTGTTTTCAATTTATCATGTGGAGGATATTGGGACATTTGTGCTTTCAATCAAAAGGTGGTTATGAGGACGGTGAATTTATATTAATCGTTTTTAGCAGGTGGTATTTTTCAGGTCATTTTCAATAAGAAATATGTACCTACTTATCCGAACAAACGGTGTTTTTAAGAAGTTTTTGAATATATTTATATAACAATCGGAGTTTATGAGAACAGTCCTGAAAAATACCAATGCATATGCATATCTTTTATTCTAAATTGTTTCAGGTATTCGCATATACATATATGAAATAATTTCAAATATTTAAAATTGAATAAAATTGCATACTTTACTTGATAATGTAAATGCATAAATTTAAATAAATATGCTCCATTTAAAACTTCTGCATAGGTACCTACCTAATGTGCTAAATATGCGCCGAGTTAATTTACATAATCACAATAGCATAGATAATCTAAACTTATGCAGCGGCTTAATTAAATGTCAAAATGAAAGATTAGTACAACAAACAAATTGTTTGTTAATATTGAATGCAGTTTATACCTTTATAATCTTTCATACTTGAACGAACCGTAACAATCGTATCAAAAGAAAACGATGTATGCAAATATTACAGTTGTAACAAAGTGGGAACTCTTATTATCGGAACCTTATGATATCATCGATACTAAACTAAATGTAAGTTGCAAATACAACAAGGCCGTAAAGCGCATACACACGTATACGAAAAATATGCGACTTCCTTACACGTACAACAGGTACAGCCAACAAAGTATGCATACCTACTGAATAATTGGAGGTGGTAATATGTATAGGTAGACATTTTGATTCATGAGTAGGTAAGGTAAAGTGTATGCATAGGATCTAGGCAGCCAATGCAGTGTTACCAGGTAAAGCAGTTTCCTATCATTTTAGCCGGATCTTGAATCATATATGGGTAAACAAACGACTTTAAAACTAGCATTAAATCTTCGCCGGCAGTCAAAAATACGAGCATGGATACAGGGTGTCCCTTAATTCGTTGACAATATTTTAGGGCATGATTTATGGGTATATTCTAAGGAAAAAATTGTTCTACAGTAAGGGCCTATCTCTAATTTTTATATCATTTGCTGAGGATTTAAGCAAAGGTTTACTTTGGTGTACCCTGACCCATGTTAACGGTAATTGCGCTGTTAGTACTAATGATAGAAATTTCGTTTAGGCCTCTATTTTTAGAAGAAATGTTAGCCTTTGTAATTGCATAAATAAATAAATAAATTTTATATCTTAACTCAGTCTTAAGATACCCAATTTTTAACCTGTTGCATTTTTCCTGCCTATGCTAATTTTTTGACTTTCGGTTCAATTTTATCCAGAAAATGCGTAATAAACATAACGTTTTAATATTTTTTTTGAATGAAGGTAACAATAATAAAAATAAAAGCTTACGACAAGTTTCTAGAAAAACCTAAGATTTTATGATACTTGGGAAAACATGGAACAGGTAAAAATGGGAAAAAAGGTTTTATTGCTTTAAGTTGCAAAAGTTATGAATGAAAACGATTTTTTTTCCGGTTTAGGTAATTTTTGTTTTAATGTGTGTACTTTAACAGGAAAAATCCATAGATTTTATGATACTTAGGAAATCCTGCAGCTGGTAAAAAAAGGGGTTTCTGATTTTGTACCTACATATCTAACAACAATAAGAGCGGTTTTTCGTTGGTTTATTTGAGTACCTGTCAGGACTTACCTAAAAAAACTCGTATTAACGATTTAAAATCTAAATTAATTCATCAGTTTAATCTTAAACGCCAAGGCAAGCCGTTAGTTGATACGAAAGTTTTTATAAAATGTCTTCATTTACAAACGAAGAATACGCAGACATTATTTACGTTTTTGGGCTGTGCAATTTAATTTCAAATAGTGCGCGACAAATATACCATGAACTTAATCCAAACCGAGGGCTTCCTAGTAGAAATGCATTTGGAAATACATATCGAAGGCTTCGAGAAACGGGATCAGTTTCAAATACACGACCTAACGCGGGAGCTCCACAAGTAAGAAGAACTTCGATTGATCAGAGAATACTGGAAACTGTTACAAATGAGCCATCAATCAGCATCAGATGCTTAGCTTTGCAATTCAATGTTTCCAGAGATAAAATTTCTGATCGTGCAAAAAATCCCCTTTTTAAAATTTTACCTGTTCCCTGTTTTCCCAAGTATCATAAAATCTATGGGTTTTTCTACAAACTTGTCGAAAGCTTTTATTTTTATTATTGTTATCTTCATTCAAAAAAAATATTAAAACCTTATGTTTATTACGCATTTTCTGGATAAAATTGAACCGAAAATCAAAAAATTTGCATGGGCAGGAAAAATACAACAGGTTAAAAATTGGATATCATAAGACTGAGTTAAGATATAAAATTTATTTAAATGCAATTACAAAGGCTAATATTTCTTCTAAAAATAGAGGCCTAAACGAAATGTCTATCATTAGTACTAACAGCGCAATTACCGTTAACAGGGGTCAGGGTACACCCAAGTAAGCCTTTTCTTAAATCCTGAATAAATGATATAAAAATTACAGATAGGCCCTGACTGTAGAACAATTTTTTCCTTAGAATATAACCATAAATCATGCCCTAAAATATTGCCAACGAATTAAGGGACACCCTGTATAAAACAATGCAGGGAAACGGTCCCCTTTGATTTGTTAAAAAACAATATTTTTTTTTTTTACATGTGCGTGAAAGATATTTTTTTTTATATATTTTATACTAGGTATTACAGATTTTGATATGCAGCACTGTTGGTTTTTTAGTAAGCTAAAGCAACGCATATAATAACAGTTCCCTAACATTTGCCAAATACAAAATATGCTCAACTTATAACGCACATATTATTATAAGAGAATTGTAATAATGTTTGAAGTGTAATAATATGCTTCATCTCTTGTTATTAACTAGTAAAAGATTCGAGACTAAAGGTCAAAATCTAATGCAAATCATTATACTCTGGCTTTATGGTCTCATTTGACAGTGATAAAACATTTTCTCCTTTTTTTTATTAATTGTTGCCAAAAGGAAAGATTATTGCTGAACAATATGCTTTCTATTCTATTCTCAAACAAATAATTATTTCGCTGGCTTTATATTTCATACGAATAGGTGGAATAAGAAAGCTTTTTTAAAAACGTTTTCTTTTTGTTTTGTATCTATACTTGTACATATATGAATTTTGACAAATTTTTGTAAGCTTACAATCAAAAGGAAAGTTATTGGTCAGACCAAGTTTAAACTTAAACAGAAACACAAAAATTGCAAATGGTTCTTAGGTATGCTAGTGCATGTAGGTATCTACATTCATAAATCACAAAGGCTTAATCTTCAAAGAATAATCCCACAACTACCTACTTCTTCTATATTCTGTCATCAAAAGCAGTCGTTCTGATTTTTCATAAAACTCATTACTTGTACCTACCTTTGTATTCTTTTTTTGGTTTGATATGAGTATAATGCTGATATTCTATCAAACGTAGGTATTTATGAAAAGTTCCTGGTTTTTGTTTTGAAGACAAGTTAATGTTTTTTTCTATTTTTATTTTCAATTATGTATCTGTGTTATTGGTTATAAGAGGTTAAAAAACTCTTGCGTAGTAAAAGTTCTAATAAGTGCCCCTTTTTCTTTTAACTCTTCATTTGCTAAGATTAGTGTCAGACTACAAAACGATCCATGCTGCAGAAATAAAAAAAAAGTTTCGTTTGTTTTAGTCTTAATCGTCTTAGCTATTTTTGGAAATACAAATTCACTGTCCAAAAAAAAAATTTACTTCAGAATATTTGCCGAATAGTGGCAACGCTGCTAACGAAGAAATCACATTACCTATCTATGTGTTTGCGGGAAGCTCTCACACAATTAAAGTTTACCGCTACACAAACTTGTATGCTGCGAACAACAGCAGATGCACGAGGTTAAAGAAAGATAATCTTGCAATGAACAGTGTACAGTGTAGCCACTTTTGATTATTTGCAAGTGAATCTGTATAGGTTCGTTCGCGTAAGCGGTTTAAATAGAATGCAGTCTATGAAAACCGATTGCAAACACACTTTCTCATTAAAGATGACGAAAATAAGATAATTAGGAAACTATCGGGTAACGAACAATTTCGCTCTTGGCTAGAAATAGATCAGAAAACTTCAATGGGCATGTACTAATAACTAGGTATGTCAAATGCAAAAAGTTGTCAGCAACCAAAATTAAAATACATCCCAAGTCATTGAAAATGTGTGAAAATAAACAAAATGCTATAATTGAAATTTTACTTGTTAAAATTTCTTTTGATAACGAATGTTTTAAACCGCTGGTTTATTTTTTGACAGTAGATGTCAAAGTAGCTCGAAGTGTATACACGTAGGTACTTTTAAGTATATTTTTCACTCTCCGAGAGAGTTTCGGTGAAATTTTTGAAATTTACAGATTTGCAGTGCTTGGCTCGGAAAAGTAAGCGAATAAACTTAATATATGACTCCGATTCTGGCAAACGAAAACAAAAAACAAGACCGCCACTATGAGGTTTTTGTATTGTGATGTCCTAACGAAAAGGTCAAGTGCTTACAAATAATATCTGTATTTAAGCATTTGTTTTGAGAAAATAATTGTAGAAATAAAAAAGAGAAAGGTAGGAAATATAATTTGTGACAGTCTTTTCGGGTCAATAGTTCGCGTATTTTGCCGAAACAAGTTTTATTTTTCATTATTATTCTCTATTCGTATGTTAATTTCGTTCTGAAACAGCAAGAATTTGTCTTTAAATGGTGTTTAAATATGAAATCAAATTATGAGCAAAATACCAAAATATTTCTAAAACTTCAATAAATCACCCTTAATCGCATTTTCATACAAATTTTACTAATTATTCGAGCCCTATAACTAATTTCCATTCAATATGACAACTCAAATACCAAATAATCCATTTCCATTTAAATATGCTTTAAAATCACATCAAAAATCCTATTTTTAAGTGAATCATACAGTTTTTCTAAATAATTTAAGGGAATCGTCTTCCAGGCTTCTTTTTTTTGCGACAGTTAGCTCTTCACAGGTCTCATACTGCCTACCTCCTTTGTAAACTTTACGCGTGAGCGTCTAATCAAGTGAAGAGCACTGTATGTTAGTCGGCCGTTCTGGGAATGATCTGCTGAAATTTTTATGGTAATGGCCTACGGAATTTTGCTTTGCCACAAAATGAAATGGTTTTAATTCAGAAATGGAAATATTTTCAGCTGATTGAAGAAATTTGTTTGTCGGAACTTCTGTGTTGCTTTTGTTTAACACATCTGTTATTATAGGTAGGACGTCCATGCCACTTTAGGCGTCAAATTAGCAATCATTTTTTTACGCCTTTCTGAGTAATTAAACGTAGAAAAAACTATCTATCTTTCTGAACAAGGTGGTGATGGTTATGTAAAACCAGTATGCGTATAATCCTTTTGTAGTTTTACACCAATCTGAACATATAAAGAATTAAAAGAAAAAGGCTTTTTGGGATACGCAATAGAACTTTTACTCCATTGAAATACCTATTAACAATTGAAAAAGTTTAATTCTACTACGCAAGAGTTCTTTAACCTCTTATAAACAATAACACAGATAAATAATTAAAAATAAAAAAATACAAGTAACATTAATTTGTCTTCAAAACGAAAACGAAGAAAAATATAAAGACGTGCGATAAATATTAGTTCTATTACTTCAAACAAAAAACAGCATTAAGGTGCCCATTTTTTTGCTGGATTAACATGACCACCCACCCTGTTTTTGGTCAAGTAAATCTAACATTAATCTTCTTAGTTTTTTTTTTTAAATACAAATTCGCAGCAAAAAAAATATAAATCTGCTTCAGAAAATTTGCCGAATTTTTGGAAATACAAATTCACTGTCCAAAAAAAAATTTACTTCAGAATATTTGCCGAATAGTGGCAACGCTGCTAACGAAGAAATCACATTACCTATCTATGTGTTTGCGGGAAGTTCTCACACAATTAAAGTTTACCGCTACACAAACTTGTATGCTGCGAACAACAGCAGATGCACGAGGTAAAAGAAAAATAATCTTGCAATCAACAACAGTGTAGCCACTTTTGATTATTTGCAAGTGAATCTGTATAGGTTCGTTCGCGTAAGCGGTTTAAATAGAATGCAGTCTATGAAAACCGATTGCAAACACACTTTCTTATTAAAGATGACGAAAATAAGATAATTAGGAAAATATCAGGTAACAAACAATTTCGCTCTTGGCTAGAAATAGATCAGAAAACTTCAATGGGCATGTACTAATAACTATGTCAAATGCAAAAAGTTGTCAGCAACCAAAATTAAAATACATCCCAAGTCATTGAAAATGTGTGAAAATAAACAAAATGCTATAATTGAAATTTTACTTGTTAAAATTTCTTTTGATAACGAATGTTTTAAACCGCTGGTTTATTTTTTGACAGTAGATGTCAAAGTAGCTCGAAGTGTATACACGTAGGTACTTTTAAGTATATTTTTCACTCTCCGAGAGAGTTTCGGTGAAATTTTTGAAATTTACTGATTAGCAGTGCTTGGCTCGGAAAAGTAAGCGAATAAACTTAATATATGACTCCGATTCTGGCAAACGAAAACAAAAAACAAGACCGCCACTATGAGGTTTTTGTATTGTGATGTCCTAACGAAAAGGTCAAGTGCTTACAAATAATATCTGTATTTAATCATTTGTTTTGAGAAAATAATTGTAGAAATAAAAAAGAGAAAGGTAGGAAATATAATTTGTGACAGTCTTTTCGGGTCAATAGTTCGCGTATTTTGCCGAAACAAGTTTTATTTTTCATTATTATTCTCTATTCGTATGTTAATTTCGTTCTGAAACAGCAAGAATTTGTCTTTAAATGGTGTTTAAATATGAAATCAAATTATGAGCAAAATACCAAAATATTTCTTAAACTTCAATCAATCACCCTTAATCGCATTTTCATACAAATTTTACTAATTATTCGAGCCCTATAACTAATTTCCATTCAATATGACAACTCAAATACCAAATAATCCATTTCCATTTAAATATGCTTTAAAATCACATCAAAAATCCTATTTTTAAGTGAATCATACAGTTTTTCTAAATAATTTAAGGGAATCGTCTTCCAGGCCTCTTTTTTTTGCGACAGTTAGCTCTTCACAGGTCTCATACTGCCTACCTCCTTTGTAAACTTTACGCGTGAGCGTCTAATCAAGTGAAGAGCACTGTATGTTAGTCGGCCGTTCTGGGAATGATCTGCTGAAATTTTTATGGTAATGGCCTACGGAATTTTGCTTTGCCACAAAATAAAATGGTTTTAATTCAGAAATGGAAATATTTTCAGCTGATTGCAGAAATTTGTTTGTCGGAACTTCTGTGTTGCTTTTGTTTAACACATCTGTTATTATAGGTAGGACGTTCATGCCACTTTAGGCGTCAAATTAGCAATCATTTTTTTACGCCTTTCTGAGTAATTAAACGTAGAAAAAACTATCTATCTTTCTGAACAAGGTGGTGATGGTTATGTAAAACCAGTATGCGTATAATCCTTTTGTAGTTTTACACCAATCTGAACATATAAAGAATTAAAAGAAAAAGGCTTTTTGGGATACGCAATAGAACTTTTACTCCATTGAAATACCTATTAACAATTGAAAAAGTTTAATTCTACTACGCAAGAGTTCTTTAACCTCTTATAAACAATAACACAGATAAATAATTAAAAATAAAAAAATACAAGTAACATTAATTTGTCTTCAAAACGAAAACGAAGAAAAATATCATAAAGACGTGCGATAAATATTAGTTCTATTACTTCAAACAAAAAACAGCATTAAGGTGCCCATTTTTTTGCTGGATTAACATGACCACCCACCCTGTTTTTGGTCAAGTAAATCTAACATTAATCTTCTTAGTTTTTTTTTATATACAAATTCACTGCAAAAAAAATATAAATCTGCTTCAGAAAATTTGCCGAATAGTGGCAACGCTGCTAGTGAAGCAATCAAATTATCTTTTAGCGGGATTCTCACACAAAATTTAAGTTTACATCTATGTTCATTAATCTTGTGTGCATGAGCGCGTTGTTACTGTTAGGTAATAATGTGGTTTCGTTTTGCTGGGGACAATGGCTGATGCATGAGTTTAAAAAAAAATAACAGTGAACAGGGTAGCCATTTTTGATAACTTGGAGGTGTATCTATCTGTAGGTTTTAGATACCATAATACATAATGAAATGAATAAAAATAAAACCATTTTAATGAACGAAAAAGTTGCGTGTGATCCATTTGTGCACTTTTTCCGAAAAGTCCCACCAGAATCCT
Organism: Portevinia maculata; assembly: GCA_949715645.1. Taxonomy (NCBI): domain Eukaryota; kingdom Metazoa; phylum Arthropoda; class Insecta; order Diptera; family Syrphidae; genus Portevinia; species Portevinia maculata. Next base: position 187,421,227 of record OX454526.1, read on the forward strand.
CAGCTTTATCAGTTTGCCCCTCCCCTGTGGAACAGCACTGCGCTGAATATCTCCTTTGGATTCGAAGATTATCAGAGAAGAAGTGTTAGTCATTTACTCTAATGACTCTTCAGAAACCGTGCGAAAAGCCTCTCGATTATCGAATCCAATGATGTCTGGCTAAAAACTCATGGACAGAATTATACCAGACAATTTTTCCCTAGATTCTCCCACAAAAAATCTAACTACCTAATCTACTTGAACAGGAACAGCCTAAGAATCCTTACAGGATTAACCAGTGGCCATTGCCTCCTGAGTAAACATCTTCACCGTATCGGTCTCTCACCAGACCCCACATGTAGACTGTCTTGAGAGTGATGAATCCTCTCTGCACATTCTTACAGAATGTCCTGCCCTTTCCCGCACCAGGAAAAGCATAGCCCCAGCGGACCTTGCTGGTATCACCCCAGAGAAGATTCTTGTCTTCCTGTCCATCTCCGGAGTAAAAAATTGGCTCTAGGTTTGCAACAGGAAAGTCACAATAGGCTCTCTTAAGTAGCCGCAGTGTCTGAGCCCATTGTGGGCTCTACCGCTCAACAATCTATCTATCTACTCTAGTGAGTGGCTACAATACCGTTGTGTTAAAAAATAATAGCATTTTCCGAAAAATGTAAATTGATTGAAAAAACGAAAAAAAAAATAAACCATGATTTTGGATACTTTTTTATTTTTACAAGTTTTATTTATACACACTTTGTTTTAAAAAAAAATCAAAAGCATTATAATCCCGATGTCACCAATTCCGTTTGGATTTTAATAATTGGGGGTTTCAGATTTCGGGTGTATGTACTTATTTTCAATTCTGTTTAACTTTAAATGGATAAACTAAGTTAATATTATGTTTAAATTGAGCACTCCCAAAATTTGATATCAGCACGAATTCAAATCCTACAGGAATTGATCACAAAGGTGATTGAAAATTTAAGTTTTTTTAGACGAGCCGAGAAGCAAATACAAAGGTTGAAATGTCTAAGCAATTTCCTTTTTTACGATAAAACAGCAGTGCGTTCGGTTTTTCAATCAAGCTTATTATTGTTACAGTATTCCGTTTTAGTCGGGACCGTTCCATAGTTCACTCTCCGACTATAATTGTTATTTTCACTGCGCTTACAGAAAAGAACCTTATTTGTCGAAATCAAGTGCCACAAATAATTTAAGTAATTTTTGCAAAATCATCCCGTCAAAATCCGAGCACTTACTTATTTTCTAATATTTTGTGTAAAAAAGCGATGTGATTTTGAAGCGCCTGGGTGTTAACTAAAATTAAACCTTTCGGAGAGTAGTTTTTTTAACACTTCTAACACAATGGTAACCATATTAAACATGGTTGAGGAACCCAACGCATTGCAAGATACGAGTAAGACAAAAAAAGAAGCTGCTGCTTATTTCATTTCCCGCATATATTTTTTTATCTGATTTGAGATCCACGTTTTAATGATGGCTGGTTTACGCTGGTTAAGAGCTGGATATGGCTGTATTTTTTCCTGAATTTCTTTTAGCGATGGGAACGTCCTTGTGGCAATATACGCATTGAAAAGATTTGAAGCAACTTCTCGTTCCTCCAAACTCCATCGTTTTTTTGTTCCCACTGGACCATACGGCGAAGCTATAAATAAGTAAAGGTTGATTTTAATGTAGCGCTATTATTTAAGTATGAAAAGCAAAACTTTTATATTTAAACTGGAAAACGTAGTAAAATAATGTGGATTCACTACAAATTTTAAAATAGACAAATATTCGACTTACTTGAACGCTTTTCAAATTTCCGGGAGGTCGTTTTATTCAGCTTTTTCCCATTATTTGTTTCCATGGAAGATGCTGCGTAAAAAGTAAGTGTTGGTATATTAGTTGACATAAAGGGTCAATGACAAAGTTATCTTAGTCTAATGTAAAAAATAGTGTAAATAAACATTACCAGTTTTATTTAACAATCCACCGCCGATTTCGTCATCTTCACTCTGAGAATCTGCCTCTTCGTCAGAAATGCCACCCTGAGCCAGCTCTAGAACCTTGGACATCCTTAAAATCTCCCTTCTTATCACAGGCTGACGATAATAGTCCCTATGTATTTTCTCAGCATGACCCATAAACTGAGCGACGTCTGCGATTTCGTTTTCTGATTAATTTAAGTTAATGCAGTTTGTTGCAACATGCTTTCGCAATGTTGTTCCAGTTAGCTTATCTGGAAAATCAACACCAGATTCCTTAGTGAATTTTCGCATTAACACGCATGCTCTTAGGTAATGAAGCCTTCCATCATTCGAGGAAGCAGGAATACCAAAAACATATCTATTTTTTGAAGGAACATGGGCTTCTTCACGATGTTTAAGAATCATCGCAATACAATTAAAGATGTCTCGCGAAATAAGAACACGAACGGTTCGATTTAATTTACCGCGTATGGTAAAACGAACGTAATTGAGTGCGATTCTTTGACTTTCTAATGACATGTTTTGCAAATCATCTGCGCTTATACTTTCGTGGTTCTTAAAATCGTCTATAAACACCCGCTCAATTTCTCCTGCTCTCCGCCGATTAAAAAGTTGCATTGATATTAATGTTGTTTGTGCTAATATAAGCCACGGTTCAAAAGCAAACCCTTTTTCAAGAAGCATAGTGTAGGCCCCTACCCTTTTCTCTTTCAGGAAGCTATGTAGAGTTTGTATGTCCTTTGAAGATGGGAGCTGAACTTTTTTCTGCCTTTTTTGAAGAGTCTGAGATTCTGTTACGGCCTTGTTTACTGAAATGCTTATGTCTTCCATAAGCATTTTTAGGAAATTTTCTGTTTTTAACTGCTGCTCTTTGTCCTCTCTCTTAATGCAATCGAATATGAAAAAATTACCAATTTTTTAAAGAAGGGAACCCAACGTGTAAGCAGTGGATGGTGAGCTGTAATTTTTTGTTTCAGTATTGTATCCTGCGACGTTGTAAACAGCTGCAATAGCATCATCATAAAATTTTGGATGATAAATAGAAGCAAAATCAGTAACATTTTTATTAATCGACTTTATAGCAGATAAGAACCGTCCCAATACCCGTAAATGAGCCCTGATCATATCATGCTGGTGTTGAAGGTTTCCATGTTTTGCGCACAATTTGTTGCCATACAAAATTATAAGGCGATCATATCTGATAAGTCGCACAATTTCATCTTCGCGGAGAACAGGAAAAACGTCTTTCCTTAAAATGTCTGAAGCGTCTTTGTGAATGCGTCCAATAACTTTACGGCTCATTATCAGTAGAGTTCTGTTGTTTTTGCCGGTGTATTCAAAACAACGTTTAGCGTGGTGACGAATATTGTTCTTAGTGTAAAAACCCTTGCAACTTTGGCAGACGGCGTAGTCTTTTGCAGCTCGAGGTGTTTTTTTCATTTGGCCTCCGACAGACCATTAACTCGCCATCATTTACTAAACCATTTGTATTATAGTCAAACATACAGTTTTTTCTTATCGCATCAATTATTTTTAATCATTCGGGGTTACTTTTTGGTGGGTCTTTAAATTTTTGGATATCGTGAACATCGTTATGTTTACTTTCCAAATGACGGACAAATTTTGTTTGCATTGTGCGGCAATACATACAAAAATATCTTTTTGTTTGCCCTTTTTGTCCATCAGCAGTTTTAACATACATCTATGCATCATCACGAGTAGACTTTCCTTTTACATTTGCCGTTAAGGACAGAGAAGAATTTATGGTCGAATTTCTTTTTGAGCCGCTGCGATTTAAAGTTTCGTCGACATAGTCTTCGCTTTCGTCACTAGAAACATTTTTTGGAAGTTCATAGCTTGGATCTTCGTCACTAAAGTCTGAAAAGTCTACAGAATGGGGTAATTGTAAAAGGATGATGCTTTTAAATAAATAAAAAAAAGTTTAAGATATCAAATGTCATTTAATACTAGCTCGGTTAAAATTTATTTTGCCTTTTCTATAAATGAAGGATTTATGTTGGACTCGCGGTTTACACCTATCGAATGCATTCGATAAATCCGTTTCGCACATTTTCGCTGCCGTGACTTGTCACAGAAAACCGTGAGTGGGGTACGATGAAAAATGACGCATTGCTAATAGTATCTAAGCAAGAGTTTATACAGCTCGGCTTTTTGTACAGCAAGCCGTTCGAGCGTAGCATGCGGGCGAAGGGACGGGTATGTAAAAGTTGGGCAGCCGCTGCTCTCGCTTGTAATAGTTATAAGCGTGTATCAGAATAAACACTCAAAAAAACGTATACACATAAACGCCTCAACATTTTCTTAACGTATACGGTTACACCATATAAGAAAACAGAATCTAATAAACCGTGTAAGTGCTGCCCATAAATTTAGCGGCAATTAAATGATTTTTAAATTTTCTTCAAAAAACAGCTTAGAATTTTACTTCAAATGAGCATTTTGAGATACTATTTCATGCACCAACAAGGTATACTGAACATAATTAAGAGTTTTGCACACATTATTTCATGTCTCCCTCGCCTAACAGAAATTTGTTGAAAACTCAAGTCAACGAATATTTTACTGAATACATTGAACAAAATGAAGTTGCTCTTGGCCCGAAACCGATGTACTGAAAGATCTTTTTTACCCGAAGCAATTCAATTACTGATTACCTCTGATTTTTCGATTCGCCCGAAAATTACTTAAGGAAATATTCGCAAAAGCGCGTCGGAGGGTATAGAAAACGATACCTCAATTCCGACCGTCCTCATAATCTTCTATGCTTATTTTTAAATAATTCGTTAACGAGAAAATAAATATTATTTTTTCTAAACACAGCAATTTTATATCATTATCGTAAACCTTAAGTGAACATTTCATTCACAGGTTTCTTTATGTGAACTATTTTATTCTCGTTGTTAGGCACAAGATAGTATTGCAACAACTAGAGACAAAAAAGTGTGCACGTGAAACAAAAAAAGTTTACTGGAGCAACATTCCTAAATATTTATAGTTAATTGGGAATACCAAAGTATCTGCTTATCGAGCCGCCTCTGACAATTTAATTTCAGAAACTATTGTCGAATTTATGTCTATGGCCCATGTTCTGCATTCCACTTTTTGTGAATTTGCAAGGTGAAAGTGAAATTGTGTGTTCTACATTTCGATCGAAATGAATATTGTGAATTGGAGCAAATCCGTAGGGAGATATTACGAACTGTTTAAGTGCGAATCCAGCATTTTTTCATTGAAAATTGGTAAAACTATTGCATCCATGTTGATTTAAAAGCAAACATTGTGTTTGTTTAGGATTTTGACAGTTTGAAAGTGAATTCGAAAAAATCTAAAACGATCGAAGTGCATAACACCAAATTCCATTCCGAGTGAAATTGAAAAGTGAATTGAATTCGATTTCGATCAAAATGCAGAACATGGGTGTATGAATTGTTATTGAAATAACAACAATTACAACTTTAAGACACTTTGGTTGGAATTTATAATTAAACATCTAATTCATTATCAGACTCCTTTTAAGACAGAAATGTTCGGTAGAACTCCTATCTCATAAACTTTTCACGTGAATAACAGGTAGATCTTACGTGTGTTCGAATGCAAGCAAGATGAAGTATGTACACGATAGCTTGGTTTTTTTACTTTTACATCTATAGTTAAATTATAAAACTCAAAATCCAGGTTATAAAACTCCATAAAACCTTCCAGACATATGAATATAATAAAGTTTTTTTCTTGGAAGCATTCATTCGTTTTTCGTTTACTTTTTCATATTATCAAGCGTAAAACCGGATAAAGTAGAAAAGCATCAACAATTCGATTTGTTCAAGGGAAAATCATACGCTTAAGGAAAATACTACTGCGCTTATAGCATATAGCAGAAACAATTAATTTTTAAATATGTAAATCCAAAAATACGTCTATTGGATTATTGGATATGATCCACCGTTTTTGGAAGTACGTGATCAAATGCAAATGCTACCAATAACTTAAAATACTCTCAAAGCTTGGCACAGGCGGCTAAAAGTTTCATGTTCGATTATATTTAAAAATAATTTTTAAACGTAAGTAAGGAACATAAGGAATTCACTAATACATATATCATCTCTCACATCGGAGTACTTGACAAAGTAGAATAATGTTTCAATCCAATGTTCTCGCCCAACAGAAGAATTTGTCAACTCTCCCTGTGATTTATTGTATTTATTAACTCTCTGGCTATTGTTTGCCTGCTTTTTTTTGTTTTGAAAATAATAAACATAATATAAATAAATAATTTAAATTTGACAAGAATTTACAAACACACTTGCAGTTGAGCTTAGACGATGTTCGCGTGTTCCTTTGGATTCTAAAGGAGTGAATTTTGGAGTAAATCCAATAGAAAACGATATAAGTGAAACCTTCATTACTTCCGAACAAATTTCATTCATGGTTAAGTACCATTGAAAAAAATCTAAAAAGCCGAAAAGTTAGAAGAAAAAAGCCTGACAAAAACGCAATGAAATTTTTTTCAACTAAAATCAAAAAAAAAAAGAAGTCACAAGCTTTATTGAAAAAAAAAACCTAGAAATCTTAAGACTGAATTGATGTTTTTGAGCCGAAAATATAAAAAAAAAACCGATAACGCATGACGCCTGGCCTGACGCGTCAAGCATTTTGTTCGATTATATTTATAAAATAATTGCTAAGTTAAGTAAGGAACATCTCGCTGTTAAGCTTACATTACTAAACATTCAAAAGAGAGAGAGAGAGAGAGAGAGAGAGAAACATGAGAACATCGCAAAGAAAAGGGAACTCATTAATGTCCTCAATGTTAAACCGAGTTATAAAAAATTATAATTTTGAAAAACATAATAGCAATATATTTGAACCGAGTTGAAGAGATTATTTTAATCCTTCAATAAGTTATTCTATGAATATTCCTTTTTAGGTTTTTCATTAGCAATACGTTTGAATACATTATGTAGTTATTATATGGGTTGTTTTGTTTATATAGGTACTTCAGCGTACCAGTCGGTTTTTTCGCCAACATTTTCTTATGATTATTACGTTTGACTTTTCGAAAAACAGTATTTAAATAGTCGACTTTTTTTAGATTCCTTGTAAAACACGAGTAGACAATTTATTGATTGATAAAGAATGGCAAAATCGCGGATTTTTTGTAGTCAAACACCAATTCTTATTTCTTACTACTTTGAGTAACAAAAAAAATAAAGATAATAAAGAATCAAACCGATGTCAGTTTCATACATCAACTAGCTACATCGTAAAAAATACAATGTTATTGGTTTTCTAATAAATACCATTATCCAAGCTGGTTCTATCTTGTTCAACCTCACAATTTTCGCTTGTTCGTCGCTTCATGCTTTCTGTTGCAGTGTTTTGATCAAGCGCTGATGATAGGTTTCCTAGAATTTTAAAAGTTAAATGTAATGAAACTAGTATATATGCAATATAATAGCAATACCGTTGTCTATACCAGTTGACGTATTCTGATCCGAAATAGAATATTCTGGTTGCATATTCTCTTCTGGGGTGGAACTTAAGCCGACTTTATCTGCCATTGTTAAGAGGCGTGAATAATTTTCAAGTTCTAGTGAAATAGAACCATGCTCCTTCAAGTTTTCAACAACAAACGTACTAGTCTTTCTCGGACTGTTGATCGACAGCAGTAGGTGACGTACTGTTATTTAGTTTGCTTGCATCTTCTATAACATTAAAAGAAATATTATAATTTTGATAATGCATATTATTGCCTTTCGCAATTCGCCAAAGACCAAATAGCTTGATATGTACAACTACGAAATAAAATGTATTTTGATAGACTGAAAAGAACTTAATGTACCCGAACAAATTTCATTTAGGGTTACCATAGAAAAAAATCGAAAAGCCGAAGAGGTAAAAGAAAAAAGGCTGCTTATGGAGCAAAAAGCCTGACAAAAACGCATTGTTATTTTTTTCAACTAAAATCAAAAAAAGAAGAGTCGCAAACTTTATTGAAAAAAAAACACGAAATATTTAGACTGAAGGAACATAAAAATAACTGCGTAATATAGGTGTCATCAAAAAAATAAAGTCTTTTTTTTATAGTCAAAATTAGATTAAGAACGTTTGTTGGTTTAAATTGTATTGATGTTAATGAGCCAAAAATCTAAAAAGAAGTCTGATAAAGCATGACGTCTGAGATCTTGAAGGCCTGAGGGGCCAAGCCAAATCCTTACATTTGGTAACCCTATGCGGGACACATTTTTCGCACAATCGAAAAAGAAAATAGGTATCCGTCTTCTTAAAAATACCTATCATACGTAGGTACCTATATGAATATAAAATGTTCTCTGGTACTTACCATTAGAATCCAAGATAGTTGCCGGATAACGCGAACCATTGGAGTACTTCGCAGTACACTTATTACCTGATATTTTAGACAGGCAAGCTCCTGGGCATACAAAGGTGACACCATCATCAAAAACCAGCAAATAATACATTTTGCAGTTAGTATTTTTTTCTAAAAACGAACACTTGCACTTTCTTTAAATGTAACTAGGTAAAACGTTTCTCACTTTGTTTAAACTTAAATATTAAGTTCATCTACTAATAACGCGTACCTAACAAATTCTGCAAATTCTGAAGCTGTCCTTTCCTTTTTAGCTTCAAATAATTATGGTGCTGTTGCTGTTAAGTAAAATGCGCATCGCGCAGATACAGACAGGCAGATAGCCAAACATCTGCCTGTCTGCCAGTCACAGGAAAAAAAAAATTTCGCGTATATATATATATGTATAATGTGGTAGTAATGCCACTTTAGAAAACAAAGTGGAAAACGAAATGGATTTTATATCTTCGAAGAGGGCAGCTAAAATCTGAGAGATTGTATGACACTTCTTTTTCTGATAGAGATAAATATTCTTGATTATTGATATTGTTTGTTTGAGTGGTATTTGGTACATTAGGACAGTAAAAAATTTCAAAATTCGCAAACTTACCATAAATTTTTTTTAAAATTCGTCAGTATGAAATAAATTCTAAGTTGACAGCATATTTAAATGGAAACGGATTATTTGGTATTTGAGTTGTCATATTGAATGGAAATTAGTTATAGGGCTCGAATAATTAGTAAAATTTGTATGAAAATGCGATGAAGGGTGATTGATTGGAGTTTTAGAAATATTTTGGTATTTTGCTCATAATTTGATTTCATATTTAAACACCATTTAAAGACAAATTCTTGCTGTTTCAGAACGAAATTAACATACGAATAGAGAATAATAATGAAAAATAAAACTTGTTTCGGCAAAATACGCGAACTATTGACCCGAAAAGACTGTCACAAATTATATTTCCTACCTTTCTCTTTTTTATTTCTACAATTATTTTCTCAAAACAAATGATTAAATACAGATATTATTTGTAAGCACTTGACCTTTTCGTTAGGACATCACAATACAAAAACCTCATAGTGGCGGTCTTGTTTTTTGTTTTCGTTTGCCAGAATCGGAGTCATATATTAAGTTTATTCGCTTACTTTTCCGAGCCAAGCACTGCAAATCTGTAAATTTCAAAAATTTCACCGAAACTCTCTCGGAGAGTGAAAAATATACTTAAAAGTACCTACGTGTATACACTTCGAGCTACTTTGACATCTACTGTCAAAAAATAAACCAGCGGTTTAAAACATTCGTTATCAAAAGAAATTTTAACAAGTAAAATTTCAATTATAGCATTTTGTTTATTTTCACACATTTTCAATGACTTGGGATGTATTTTAATTTTGGTTGCTGACAACTTTTTGCATTTGACATACCTAGTTATTAGTACATGCCCATTGAAGTTTTCTGATCAATTTCTAGTCAAGAGCGAAATTGTTCGTTACCCGATAGTTTCCTAATTATCTTATTTTCGTCATCTTTAATGAGAAAGTGTGTTTGCAATCGGTTTTCATAGACTGCATTCTATTTAAACCGCTTACTCGAACGAACCTATACAGATTCACTTGCAAATAATCAAAAGTGGCTACACTGTACACTGTTCATTGCAAGATTATTTTTCTTTAACCTCGTGCATCTGCTGTTGTTCGCAGCATACAAGTTTATGTAGCGGTAAACTTTAATTGTGTGAGAGCTTCCCGCAAACACATAGATAGGTAATGTGATTTCTTCGTTAGCAGCGTTGCCACTATTCGGCAAATATTCTGAAGTAAATTTTTTTTTTTGGACAGTGAATTTGTATTTCCAAAAATAGCTAAGACGATTAAGACTAAAACAAACGAAACTTTTTTTTTTTTTCTGCAGCATGGATTGTTTTGTAGTCTGACACTAATCTTAGCAAATGAAGAGTTAAAAGAAAAAGGGGCACTTATTAGAACTTTTACTACGCAAGAGTTTTTTAACCTCTTATAACCAATAACACAGATACATAATTGAAAATAAAAATAGAAAAAAACATTAACTTGTCTTCAAAACAAAAACCAGGAACTTTTCATAAATACCTACGTTTGATAGAATATCAGCATTATACTCATATCAAACCAAAAAAAGAATACAAAGGTAGGTACAAGTAATGAGTTTTATGAAAAATCAGAACGACTGCTTTTGATGACAGAATATAGAAGAAGTAGGTAGTTGTGGGATTATTCTTTGAAGATTAAGCCTTTGTGATTTATGAATGTAGATACCTACATGCACTAGCATACCTATGAACCATTTGCAATTTTTGTGTTTCTGTTTAAGTTTAAACTTGGTCTGACCAATAACTTTTCTTTTGATTGTAAGCTTACAAAAATTTGTCAAAATTCGTATATGTACAAGTATAGATACAAAACAAAAAGAAAACGTTTTTAAAAAAGCTTTCTTATTCCACCTATTCGTATGAAATATAAAGCCAGCGAAATAATTATTTGTTTGAGAATAGAATAGAAAGCATATTGTTCAGCAATAATCTTTCCTTTTGGCAACAATTAATAAAAAAAGGAGAAAATGTTTTATCACTGTCAAATGAGACCATAAAGCCAGAGTATAATGATTTGCATTAGATTTTGACCTTTAGTCTCGAATCTTTTACTAGTTAATAATAAGAGATGAAGCATATTATTACACTTCAAACATTATTACAATTCTCTTATAATAATATGTGCGTTATAAGTTGAGCATATTTTGTATTTGGCAAATGTTAAGGAACTGTTATTATATGCGTTGCTTTAGCTTACTAAAAAACCAACAATGCTGCATATCAAAATCTGTAATACCTAGTATAAAATATATAAAAAAAATATCTTTCACGCACATGTAAAAAAAAATAATGTTGTTTTTTAACAAATCAAAGGGGACCGTTTCCCTGCATTGTTTTATACAGGGTGTCCCTTAATTCGTTGGCAATATTTTAGGGCATGATTTATGGTTATATTCTTAGGAAAAAATTGTTCTACAGTCAGGGCCTTTCTGTAATTTTTATATCATTTATTGAGGATTTAAGAAAAGGCTTACTTGGGTGTACCCTGACCCCTGTTAACGGTAATTGCGCTGTTAGTACTAATGATAGAAATTTCGTTTAGGCCTCTATTTTTAGAAGAAATATTAGCCTTTGTAATTGCATTTAAATAAATTTTATATCTTAACTCAGTCTTATGATATCCAATTTTTAACCTGTTGTATTTTTCCTGCCCATGCAAATTTTTTGATTTTCGGTTCAATTTTATCCAGAAAATGCGTAATAAACATAAGGTTTTAATATTTTTTTTGAATGAAGATAACAATAATAAAAATAAAAGCTTTCGACAAGTTTGTAGAAAAACAAATAGATTTTATGATACTTGGGAAAACAGGGAACAGGTAAAATTTTAAAAAGGGGATTTTTTGCACGATCAGAAATTTTATGTCTGGAAACATTGAAATGCAAAGCTAAGCATCTGATGCTGATTGATGGCTCATTTGTAACAGCTTCCAGTATTCTCTGATCAATCGAAGTTCATCTTACTTGTGGAGATCCCGCGTTAGGTCGTGTATTTGAAACTGATCCCGTTTCTCGAAGCCTTCGATATGTATTTCCAAATACATTTCTACTAGGAAGCCCTCGGTTTGGATTAAGTTCATGGTATGTTTGTCGCGCACTATTTGAAATTAAATTGCACAGCCCAAAAACGTAAATAATGTCTGCGTATTCTTCGTTTGTAAATGAAGACATTTTATAAAAACTTTCTTATCAACTAACGGCTTGCCTTGGCGTTTAAGATTAAACTGATGAATTAATTTAGATTTTAAATCGTTTATACCATTTTTTTAGGTAAGTCCTGACAGGTACTCAAATAAACCAACGGAAAACGCTCTTATTGTCAACTGTTGTTAGATATGTAGGTACAAAATCAGAAACCCCTTTTTTTTACCAGCTGCAGGATTTCCTAAGTATCATAAAATCTATGGATTTTTCCTGTTAAAGTACACACATTAAAACAAAAATTACCTAAACCGGAAAAAATCGTTTTCATTCATAACCTTTGCAACTTAAAGCAATAAAACCTTTTTTCCCATTTTTACCTGTTCCATGTTTTCCCAAGTATCATAAAATCTTAGGTTTTTCTAGAAACTTGTCGTAAGCTTTTATTTTTATTATTGTTACCTTCATTCAAAAAAAATATTAAAACGTTATGTTTATTACGCATTTTCTGGATAAAATTGAACCGAAAATCAAAAAATTAGCATAGGCAGGAAAAATGCAACAGGTTAAAAATTGGATATCTTAAGACTGAGTTAAGATATAAAATTTATTTAAATGCAATTACAAAGGCTAACATTTCTTCTAAAAATAGAGGCCTAAACGAAATTTCTATCATTAGTACTAACAGCGCAATTACCGTTAACATGGGTCAGGGTACACCAAAGTAAACCTTTGCTTAAATCCTCAGCAAATGATATAAAAATTAGAGATAGGCCCTTACTGTAAAACAATTTTTTCCTTAGAATATACCCATAAATCATGCCCTAAAATATTGTCAACGAATTAAGGGACACCCTGTATCCATGCTCGTAGTTTTGACTGCCGGCGAAGATTTAATGCTAGTTTTAAAGTCGTTTGTTTACCCATATATGATTCAAGATCCGGCTAAAATGATAGGAAACTGCTTTACCTGGTAACACTGCATTGGCTGCCTAGATCCTATGCATACACTTTACCTTACCTACTCATGAATCAAAATGTCTACCTATACATATTACCACCTCCAATTATTCAGTAGGTATGCATACTTTGTTGGCTGTACCTGTTGTACGTGTAAGGAAGTCGCATATTTTTCGTATACGTGTGTATGCGCTTTACGGCCTTGTTGTATTTGCAACTTACATTTAGTTTAGTATCGATGATAATCATAAGGTTCCGATAATAAGAGTTCCCACTTTGTTACAACTGTAATATTTGCATACATCGTTTTCTTTTGATACGATTGTTACGGTTCGTTCAAGTATGAAAGATTATAAAGGTATAAACTGCATTCAATATTAACAAACAATTTGTTTGTTGTACTAATCTTTCATTTTGACATTTAATTAAGCCGCTGCATAAGTTTAGATTATCTATGCTATTGTGATTATGTAAATTAACTCGGCGCATATTTAGCACATTAGGTAGGTACCTATGCAGAAGTTTTAAATGGAGCATATTTATTTAAATTTATGCATTTACATTATCAAGTAAAGTATGCAATTTTATTTAATTTTAAATATTTGAAATTATTTCATATATATGCGAATACCTGAAACAATTTAGAATAAAAGTTATGCATATGCATTGGTATTTTTCAGGACTGTTCTCATAAACTCCGATTGTTATATAAATATATTCAAAAAGTTCTTAAAAATACCATTTGTTCGGATAAGTACATATTCCTTATACACATTGGCCACCTGGTAAAAATAAATACACTGCCCTCCGAACCCGTCGTAACTTTTTATCAGATTATACAATAGGAAGTCGGACAGAATCCCGAAAGCCCAAAATCCCTAAAATCGAAAATCCCGAAAAGCCAAAATCCCGAAAATCTAAAATCCCGAAAATCTAAAAACCCGAAATCCCACAATCCCGAAAACCACAATCCCGAAAATCCAAAATTCCGAAAAACCAAAATCCCGAAAATGAAACTAAAAATTTTATTGCAGCAACAAAAAAATTTGGCAAATTTATTTAACAAAATAAACAAAATAAAAAACTTTAAATAAATAAAACATAACAAAAACAGTTCAAGTCTTACAAACACATAATCAAACATAGGGTCGGGCTACAGTCCGCTTGGGCGAACTGTTGGATACGCTATTCTTATTCCTATCCCTTATAAGTAGGCGTGACAAAAATTTAAAGGATTTTATCGAAAAAACGGAGCTTTTGTAAATAAAAACGCTCCCTACCTCAAACTTCGGTTTTTCAATAAAATTGTTTTATTTAATTGTGAACGTGTCAGTAGGCGGATTTAAAAAAAATTAAGCATGAGCATAAAGGGCACCTAGAGAGTATATACTATAAATTTCGTCTCCCTAGCTCAAACTTCGGACTTTCAAAAATAAAAAAAATTAATTGTGGGCGTGTCACTAGGCGGATTTTGAAAATATTTACACATGAGCATAAAGGGCCCTAGAGAGTATATATTATAAATTTCAGCTCCCTAGCTCAAATGTTGGTTTTTCAAAAAAATTGTTTTATTTAATTGTGGACGTTTCAGAGGGCGGATTTTGAAAATTTTTTTCCCAAGCAGTTTTATGGGCCATAGATCATACAGCTTTCTAGCTCAAAATTCGATTTTTTTCCAAAATTTTGTTTTTTGGAGTTTGTGGGCGTGTCTGTGGGCGGATTTCAAAAATTCTTAAACTTGATTATTTCGGGACCCTAGAGAGTATATGGTTAAAATTTCAGCTCTCTGGGTCGAGTTTAAAGGCCTAATTTTTGCCGACGGACGGACGGACGGATGGACATGGCTAGATCGACATTACTATCGATGCTGATCATAAATATAGTAACTTTTAGGGGTCTACGGGCGATATTAAGGTATGTTACAAACTATGCGTCAAAATCAATATGTATACCCTTAGAATAGGGTATAAAAACGATCCTTGACAAAACAATATTTAATACAAGTTCATATTTTACGCAATTCCTCTGAGATAACTTATTTCAGAACGCTTTCGCTGCTCACACTCGCAGTAAAATGTGTCCTTGTATTTTTTGTTGACATTGTTGGTAACTGTAGCCGTCAATAAGCAGTATCTCACGCTGTTTGTTCTTTTAAACGATGGACACGTTCATTTCTACTTAAGACTTCAAACACAAAAAGTTTTTAATTATAAAAGCATGCACGATACTCACTTTGTATTGCGATGTTCACTGTCTAACAAAAATCTATTCGGTCAGCTATCACACTATTTGAGATTGGCACAACTGAATGCACATTGCGAATTGCAAAACATTACAACGCAAGAAATTGCAAAACATTATTACGGTAAATGGAATGGACAAACACTTGTCTATTTTACATTAAAAATAAAATAAAGAAAATTTGCGCAAATTTTTCATTTTATATAATTTTTCGGTATTTCGTTTTCGGGATTTTTTTTTTTGGGATTTTGGCTTTTCGGGATTTTGGATTTTGGGTTTTCGGGATTTTGGATTTTCGGGATTTTGGTTTTCGGGATTGTGTCCCCAACCCTATACGATAGCCTCCATAAAATATATTAAAAAGGCTATTTTACAAACTTATTAATATTTAATTAAAAAATTTCTTACAATTAATTCTGAAGTCTGTTTGTTTCAGTCTGACAAGAGTCTCATCTCGAAAATCAAACTGAAACAATTCAGAATAATCAGATATATCCTAATTGGATTTTTTCGGGACTTTTATGTTATTAGGAAAAATGTTTGACAAAGTCCTTCTCTAAAAACGAGCCCTTCTTTTACTTCCTGGCCTAGATTTCTAGCATTTGACAAAGCAGTGGGTGAAAACCAACTTAATTTGACATTTTCTCTTCGAACAGAAATACATTAAATTTTTTTTGTCAAAAAAATCTCATTTAAAAATTAAATTTACTATGGTTTCACTGAATTTGTAGGCCTGAATTACAAAATTTGGAAGTTATGCCCTGAAAAACACCATTGGGTAACATATCATAGATTTATGACTTAAAATGACTTTTTTCGAAAAGGACTCTTTTAAAAACCGAATTAACTGAGGTTTTTATACAATTTTCAGGCCTTAATTGTATGATTTTAAAAATGATGTCCCGAAAACCACCGTTAGGTTAGTTATTGTGTTTTAACGGCGTAAAATTACTTTTTTTGAAAAAACTCTTTCAAAGCCCGAATTATATACCTTCTCTGCACTGTTCTCAAGCCTAGATTGCTTGATTAAAAAAATGTCCTCACAAACACCTCTTGACAAACATATATATATATATAAATTATTTATATATTTATATATAAAAATAATTATAATATTTATATAAATATAATATACTTTTCTAAAAAAACCTTGAATTTATATAAATAATAGCTTAATTCATAGATTAATAATCTATTTATATATATATAATATAATATTAATAAATTGTTATATTAATATATTAATATTATATTATATAAAATAATTAGATCCTTATATTTAGTTAAATAGAATATAAATAATATATATATATATAAATATATATATATTATTATAAATTATAAATATAAAATATTTATATTAAATTATTATTTATATAAATTAATATAATAAATTTCAAATTCTATTTGAAAAACAATTTAATTTAATTTGTTTTTAAATATAATTTTAAATTTATAAATTTTTTATGTATATATATATATATATTTATATTCATGTGTGTATATATATATATATAAATTATTTATATATTTATATATATAAATAATTATAATATTTATATAAATATAATATACTTTTCTAAAAAAACCTTCAATTAATTAATTATAAAAATATTAAAAATTTTATAAATATATAAATTTATATATTTATTATAATTTATAAATTTATTAAATTATTTACTTTATAAATAATTTAAATAATATTTTAATTTTTTTTAAATAAATTAGATATGTAGTAAATTTAGGGGATTTAGAAATTTAATTTATGGAAGTAATACTAATTAAAGTTATTTTAATTATAAAAATATTACAAATTTTATAAATATATAAATTTATATATTTATTATAATTTATAACTTTATTAAATTATTTATATAATTATTATATTAAAAATTTAAATAATATTTTAATTGTTTTTAAAATAAATTAGTTATAAAGTAAATTTAGGGGATTTACAAATTTAATTTATGGAAGAAATACTAATTAAAGTTATTTTAATTATAAAAATATTAAAAATTTTATAAATATATAAATTTATATATTTAGTATAATTTATAACTTTATTAAATTATTTACTTTAATAAATAATTTAAATAATATTTTATTTTTTTTTAAATAAATTAGTTATAAAGTAAATTTAGGGGATTTAGAAATTTAATTTGTGGAAGAAATACTAATTAAAGTTATTTTAATTATAAAAATATTAAAATTTTTATAAATATATAAATTATAATTAATATATATATATATAATGATTTTAAAATTTAAATAAATTATAAATTTAGAGTAATATATTTATAAACTATTTAAATTTATTTAAATTTTTAAATATAATTTATTAATAAACTTATAAAGTTTTATTTTGGCTTAAAAAATTTATTATTAATGTATATTACATGTAAATTTTTGTGTGAATTTTTATTTATTTAGAAAATAAATATTTTATTTTATTTACAGTAATTAATATTATAAATTAAAGAAATTAAGATATAGAAATATTAGTTAATATTAACTTAATTTGTGGCAGCATTTGCGGTTATACAAATAATATAAATAAATTTGTTAATATAAGTTAAATTTAATATAGAAATTATTTAGTTAATTATTAAATGAAATTTTAATAAATTTTTAAATTTTATAATAAAAATAATTGAAACTATAAAATTTTAAATAAAAACTAGGATTAGATACCCTATTATTTAAAAAATAAATTTATTAAATTTGTGTAGTATTAGATATGGTCTTGAAACTTAAAAAATTTGGCGGTATTTTAGTCTATTCAGAGGAACTTGTTTTAAAATCGATAATCCACGATGTACCTTACTTAAAATTGTTAATCAATCTATATATCGTTGTTATTAGAATATTTTATAATAATAATAATTTTCTATAATTTGTATAAAAATTAATATCAAATCAAGGTGTAGTTTATTTTTAGGTAAAAATGAGTTACAATAAAATATATTTTATGAATTTAAATATGAAAAATTTAATGAATTTGGATTTGATAGTAAAACTATAAAGATTAATAATTTGATTTTAGCTCTAAAATATGTACATATCGCCCGTCACTCTTATTATTAAAATAAGATAAATCGTAACATAGTAGATGTACTGGAAAGTGCATCTAGAATCAATTTAAAGCTTAATTAATTATAGTTTATTAGTATTGTAAAATAAAATTGAAATAAATTGAAAAAATTTTATTTAAAAAGAAAATTTAATTTATTGTATCTTGTGTATCAGAGTATATTAAATAATAAATAATAAAAATTATTTATCTCGATTTTAAAAGATTTAATAAATTATTAAAGTTAATATTACAAAATTATTGTAAATAATTTATTAGAAATGAAATGTTATTCGTTTTTAAAGGTATCGAGTTTATTTAGAAATAAATTTAATTTAATTTTTTAAAATTTATTTATTTACAAATACAAATACTACAGCGCGGTGAGAGAGGGTTTGGGATTATTTGATAATTTGAAATTGGCAAGGCGGAGAAAAAGAAAAACACGTCTTTACACCACGGCAGTTGATTTATTATTAATAATTAATAAATTAGTTATAAAGTAAATTTAGGGGATTTAGAAATTTAATTTATGGAAGAAATACTGATTAAAGTTATTTTAATTATAAAAATATTAAAAAATGTATAAATATATAAATTTATATATTTATTACAATTTATAACTTTATTAAATTATTTACTTTAATAAATAATTTAAATAATATTTATTTATTTTTTTAAATGAATTAGTTATAAAGTAAATTTAGGGGATTTAGAAATTTAATTTATGGAAGAAATACTAATTAAAGTTATTTTAATTATAAAAATATTAAAAAATTTATAAATATATTTATATATTTATAAAACTTTTAATAATTAATATATATATATATAAATTATAATTAATATATATATATATATAATGATTTTAAAATTTAAATAAATTATATATTTATAGTAATATATTTATATACTATTTAAATTTATTTAAATAATAAATTTAATAAATATAATTTTTAAATATAATTTATTAATAAACTTATAAAGTTTTATTTTGGCTTAAACAATTTATTATTAATTTATATTACATGTAAATTTTTGTGTGAATTTTTATTTATTTAGAAAATAAATATTTCATTTTATTTACAGTTATTAATATTATAAATTAAAGAAATTTAGATATAGAAATATTAGTTAATATTAACTTAATTTGTGCCAGCAGTTGCGGTTATACAAATAATATAAATAATTTTTTTTAATATAAGTTAAATTTAATATAGAAATTATTTAGTTAATTATTAAATGAAATTTTAATAAATTTTTAAATTTTATAATAAAAATAATTGAAACTATAAATTTTTAAATAAAAACTAGGATTAGATACCCTATTATTTAAAAAATAAATTTATTAAATTTGTGTAGTATTAGATATGGTCTTGAAACTTAAAAAATTTGGCGGTATTTTAGTCTATTCAGAGGAACTTGTTTTAAAATCGATAATCCACGATGTACCTTACTTAAAATTGTTAATCAATCTATATATCGTTGTTATTAGAATATTTTATAAGAATAATAATTTTCTATAATTTGTATAAAAATTAATATCAAATCAAGGTGTAGTTTATTTTTAAGTAAAAATGAGTTACAATAAAATATATTTTATGAATTTAAATATGAAAAATTTAATGAATTTGGATTTGATAGTAAAACTATAAAGATTAATAATTTGATTTTAGCTCTAAAATATGTACATATCGCCCGTCACTCTTATTATTAAAATAAGATAAGTCGTAACATAGTAGATGTACTGGAAAGTGCATCTAGAATCAATTTAAAGCTTATAAAGAAAAGTATTTTATTTACATTAAAAAGATTTTTGTGCAAATCAATATAAATTGATAAATTATATTTTATTTATTAATATTTATATTATTTATAAAAATTAAATTATTAAAAATAATTATATAATATAAATGTTTTGGTATATTTTATAGAAAAAATAATATTAATTATAGTTTATTAGTATTTTAAAATAAAATTGAAATAAATTGAAAATTTTTTATTTAAAAACAAAATTTAATTGATTGTATCTTGTGTATCAGAGTATATTAAATAATAAATAATACAAATTATTTATCTCGATTTTAAAAGATTTAATAAATTATTAAAGTTAATATTACAAAATTATTTTAAATAATTTATTAGAAATGAAATGTTATTCGTTTTTAAAGGTATATAGTTTTTTCTAGAAATAAATTTAATTTAATTTTTTAAAATTTATTTATTTATTTATTTAAATTAAATAATTTTTAAAAAATGATATGGGATTTTATGGGATAAGCTATAAAATAAATTATTATAAATAATAGATAAAATTTTAAATTTTATATATTTAGAATTAGCAATTAATTTAAAATTTGTTATAAATTAATTTTTAAATTAAATTATTTATTTTATTTTAATTTTTTATAAAAATATTTATTTAAATTTATGAAATAAATTTATAATGATATAATTAGTATATAATATATTTAAAATAATTTATTAATGAAAAGTTTAAATAAAGAATTCGGCAAAAATAATGTTCGCCTGTTTAACAAAAACATGTCTTTTAGAATTAAAGTCTGACCTGCCCACTGATTTAATAAAATTGCCGCAGTATTTTAACTGTGCAAAGGTAGCTTAATCATTAGTCTTTTAATTGAAGGCTGGAATGAATGGTTGGATGAAATATTAACTGTTTCATTTAAATTTAAATTAAAATTTTATTTTTTAGTCAAAAAGCTAAAATATTTTTAAAAGGCGAGAAGACCGTATAAATCTTTATATTTATTTATATTTTAATTTTATAGATTAAGTTAATTATTATAATAATTAAATATTTTATTGGGGTGATAGTAAAATTTAATAAACTTTTAAATTTAAAATCATAAATTTATGATTAATTGATCCATTATTAATGATTAAAAAATTAAGTTACTTTAGGTATAACAGCGATATTTTTTTGGAGAGTTCATATCGATAAAAAAGATTGCGACCTCGATGTTGGATTAAGATATCATTTTAGGTGTGGCTGTTTAAATTTAAAGTCTGTTTTAAAATCTTACATGATCTGAGTTCAAACCGGTGTAAGCCAGGTTGGTTTCTATCTTTAATAATATTTTATATTTTAGTACGAAAGGATTAAATATAAAAATAAATATATTTTTATACAAGAATATAATTAATTTATTTATAACTATTTTGGCAGATAAATGTAATAAATTTAGAATTTATATATGTAATTTATACTACAAATAGTACTTGTTTTATATAGAATTTATTTTATTTTTAAATATAATTTTAGTATTAATTATTTGTGTTTTAGTAAGAGTTGCTTTTTTAACTTTATTAAAACGTAAAGTTTAAGGTTATATTCAAATTCGTAAAGGACCTAATAAAGTGGGATTAATAGGAATTGTCCAACCTTTTTGTGATGCAATTAAATTATTTACAAAAGAACAAACTTATCCTTTATTGTCAAATTATATTTCTTATTATTTTTCTCCAATTTTTTCTTTATTTTTATCTTTAATATTATGAATATGTATACTCTTTTTTATTAAATTATTTTCTTTTAATTTAGGACTATTATTTTTTATATGCCTTACTAGTGTAGGTGTTTATGCAGTAATAATTGCTGGGTGATCTTCTAATTCAAATTATTCTTTATTAGGGGGTTTACGATCTGTTGCTCAAACAATTTCTTAAGAAGTTAGTTTAGCTTTAATTTTATTATCTTTTGTTTTTTTAATTAATAATTATAATATATTAAATTTTTATTATTATCAAATTTATTTATGATTTTTTATTATTTTGTAACCTTTCTTATATATACTTTCTTATGGAATAGTATTATTAAGTTTTTGAATTTGTTCTTTAATATTAATAGCTAGAGATTTTATTAATAAATTAAATAATTATAAAAATTAATTTATATTAAATTTATTATTATTATTATTATTATTGACATTTAGAAGTATAAATTTATTTCTTTTTTATTTATTTTTTGAAAGAAGTTTAATTCCAACACTTTTTTTAATTTTAGGATGGGGTTATCAACCTGAACGTTTACAAGCAGGTATTTATTTATTATTTTATACTTTATTAGTTTCTTTGCCTATATTAATTGCTGTTATTTATATTTATAAAATTATAAATACAATAAATTTTTATATACTAAATAATTTAAATTTAAATTATTTAATTTTATATATATCTATAATTTTATCTTTTTTAGTAAAAATGCCAATATTTTTAGTACATTTATGATTACCTAAAGCTCATGTTGAAGCTACTGTTTCTGGATCTATAATTTTGGCAGGTATTATATTAAAATTAGGAGGTTATGGTTTATTACGTGTTTTAAATTTTTTACAAATTATAGGTTTAAAATATAATTATTGATTTATTAGAATTAGTTTAATTGGTGGAGTATTAGTTAGTTTAATTTGTTTACGTCAAACAGATTTAAAATCTTTATTTGCTTATTCTTCTGTTGCTCATATAGGAATTGTTTTAAGAGGACTTATAACAATAACTTATTGAGGAATTTGTGGTTCATATATATTAATAATTGCTCATGGATTATGCTCTTCTGGATTATTTTGTTTAGCCAATATTACTTATGAACGGTTAGGAAGACGAAGTTTATTAATTAATAAAGGTTTATTAAATTTTATGCCTTCTATAACATTGTGATGATTTTTATTGTGTTCATCTAATATAGCTGCTCCTGCGATCTTAAATTTATTGAGTGAAATTTCATTATTAAATAGAATTATTAGTTGATCTTGATTAACAATAATTTTATTAATATTTATTTCTTTTTTTAGAGCTGCTTATACATTATATTTATATTCTCATAGACAACATGGAAAATTATATTCAGGAGTTTATTCTTTTAGAATAGGGTATAATCGTGAATATTTATTATTATTTTTGCATTGATTTCCTTTAAATTTATTAGTTTTAAAATCTGAAATATTTTTATTATGAGTGTAATATTATTTAAATAGTTTATTTAAAAATTTTGATTTGTGATATCAAAGATATGAATTTATTCATTTTAAATTATGAAATATTTATCAATTTGTTTAATTAATTCTATTTTATTATTATTTATAAGAATGTTTTTAATATTAATTTCTTTATATTTTATTATAAATGAATTAATTATTTTTATGGAATGGGAATTGGTATCTTTAAATTCTTCTAGAATTGTTATAACTTTTTTATTTGATTGAATGAGTTTGATATTTATATCTTTTGTTTTATTAATTGCTTCTATAGTAATTTATTATAGAAAAGAATATATAATAATAGATTTAAATATTAATCGATTTATTATATTAGTATTATTATTTGTATTTTCTATAATAATATTAATTATTAGACCTAATTTAATTAGTATTTCATTAGGATGAGATGGGTTAGGATTAGTTTCTTATTGTTTAGTTATTTATTTTAATAATGTAAAATCTTATAATGCAGGAATATTAACAGCTTTAATAAATCGAATTGGAGATGTTTCTTTATTATTAGCTATTGCTTGAATATTAAATTATGGAAGTTGAAATTATATTTTTTATTTAGAATTTATATTAAATGATAGTAATATATTATTAATTGGAATTTTAGTAACTGTAGCGGCTATAACAAAAAGAGCTCAAATTCCATTTTCTTCATGGTTACCTGCTGCTATAGCTGCTCCAACCCCAGTTTCTGCTTTAGTTCATTCTTCTAGTTTATTAAAGTAAATAATTTAATAGAGTTATAAATTATAATAAAAATATAAATTTATATATCTATAAAATTTTTAATATTTTTATAATTAAAATAACTTTAATTAGTATTTCTTCGATAAATTAAATTTCTAAATCCCCTAAATTTACTTTATAACTAATTTATGTTTTAAAAAAATTAAATATTATTTAAATTATTTATTAAAGTAAATAATTTAATTAAGTTATAAATTATAATACAAATATAAATTTATATATCTGTAAAATTTTTAATATTTTTATAATTAAAATAACTTTAATTAGTATTTCTTCCATAAATTAAATTTCTAAATCCCCTACATTTACTTTATAGCCAATTTATTTTTTAAAAAATTAAAATATTATTTAAATTATTTATTAAAGTAAATATTTTAATAAAGTTATAAATTATAATAAAAATATAAATTTATATATTTATTTATAATATTAATTTAAATAATTTAAATTATTTAAATATTTTTTTTTAATTATTTATATATATATATATATATATTTATATACATATGTGTATATATATATATAAATTATTTATATATTTATATATATAAATAATTATAATATTTATATAAATATAATATACTTTTCTAAAAAAACCTTCAATTTATATAAATAATAGCTTAATTCCTAGATTAATAATCTTTTTATATATATATAATATAATATTAATAAATTGTTATATTAATATATTAATATTATATTATATAAAATAATTAGATCCTTATATTTAGCTAAATAGAATATAAATAATATATATATATATAAATATATATATATTACTATAAATTATAAATATAAAATATTTATATTAAATTATTATTTATATAAATTAATATAATAAATTTCAAATTCTATTTGAAAAACAAATTAATTTAATTTGTTTTTAAATATAATTTTAAATTTATAATTTCAAATTCTATTTGAAAAACAAATTAATTTAATTTGTTTTTAAATATAATTTTAAATT
The DNA here is from genome assembly GCA_949715645.1 of Portevinia maculata. NCBI lineage: Eukaryota > Metazoa > Arthropoda > Insecta > Diptera > Syrphidae > Portevinia > Portevinia maculata. The sequence continues at coordinate 187,446,355 of OX454526.1, forward strand.
TATAAATTATTTATATATATATATATATATATATATATTTACAATTTTATAAACGAATAATTTATAATAATTTTTAAAAATTATTATACTAATTTTAATTATACAAATTAATAATAATTAATAATTTAAAATTTTTTTTTCTTTAAACTAATATTATAAATAAAATGAATTGCCTGATAAAAAGGATTATATTATTATATATCTATAAAATTTTTAATATTTTTATAATTAATATAACTTTAATTAGTATTTCTTTCATAAATTAAATTTCTAGATCCCCTGAATTTACTTTATAACTAATTTATTTAAAAAATAAAAAAAAATATTATTTAAATTATTTATTAAAGTAAATAATTTAATAAAGTTATAAATTATAATAAATATATAAATTTATATATTTATAAAATGTTTAATATTTTTATAATTAAAATAACTTTAATTAGTATTTCTTCAATAAATTAAATTTCTAAATCCCCTAAATTTATTTTATAACTAATTTATTTAAAAAAAAAAAAAATATTATTTAAATTATTTATTAAAGTAAATAATTTAATAAAGTTATAAATTATAATAAAAATATAAATTTATATATCTATAAAATTTTTAATGTCTTTATAATTAAAATAACTTTAATTAGTAAATTAGTATTTCTTCCATAAATTAAATTTCTAAATCCCCTAAATTTACTTTATAACTAATTTATTTAAAAAAAAATTAAAATGTTATATAAATTATTTATTTGTTGCGTTACAAAACGCTACAAAAGTGTTGTTTCTTCCCAACCAATCCACTTCCATACCCGATTCACTTTTTCGCCCCGGTCTTTCCATTTTTCTGTCGTTCCTACTGGGAGATTGGTTAACTGGCCGCCTCTCATTGATTCCGATCAAGGTCGCTCGTTTCCATCAGTTCTGGGGCCGACAAAAGCAGGTATCGTGCCCAACGGACGGTTGGTGTTGCGACAACGATGGGTGGGGGAGGACGATCCCTTGGCACACCCCAACGCGAATAGAAAGGGTAATCAGAGAGATCCATCACGATACCCCAACGAATCGGCGAAGGGTGTGGGTAGATATCCCTTAAAGAAGCACCCCAACGAACATAGCTAAACCCATTAGGGCAGTTGGCCCACAGGTTAAAAGGCGGTGGCGGACGGCCTTAATATCCTCCCTATACAAACCGCAAACGAGCAGTGGCAGGTAGCCAAATTGACACATAAAACTATTAACACAACGCAAAACTGAAGAACAAACACCGAATAATACATCGAAACGAAGACATCAATGGCCAAGGCCCAACGAATACAAACATTGTAAGAATCTAACTTCACTCGGATCTTTGTCTTTTCTTTTCTCTTTTTTTATTAATTAGTTTTTTATTTCGTGGGGACATTTTCGCGTTCTAATTACTTTCTCGATTCTCACATTAAGTGGCTTGTTTAATTGTTTAAGTGTTTGTGAACTCGTCCCATTAGGATCTTTTGGGGAGTTGTGTGAATGCGTCCATCGAATCGTTCGGCCTTGGAAACCTCCTCAGAGTTTGGGCGAGTTCAAAAACGGATGAGTGAGTGAGACGGAGACGGTGGCACACTACAGTAGAGTGACTGAGTGATCGCTAAAATAAGCCGTAGTGGATTCCGTCATTGCTGAATGTGGGGGTATGAGTGAGAGAGAGAATGGTCCATGAACGGACAAAAGAATCCTCGAAATGGACAAGCCGGCACTTCTTGGTTGACCATCAGAGGTTTTAGGCAGTTTTGTCCAGTGTTGAGAATCGAGCGAGGTTTTAGTCGTAAATTAAAATTAAAAAGTAGTCTAGTTTAGACTTTGATTTTTCTGAGTTTTTTTAAATTTCGTGAGAGAACAAAAAAAAGGGCAGACGACGAGCGGACAAGATAAGTGGCAGGACAGGCAGCGATATCCTAGAGGTCACGACAGGAGTGTTAGAGACAAAGGAAATTTACAGATAAGTAGAGTGTCTTATTATCTTGTTCTTTTAAGTAGTACGTTTGTGTTTGTGCCCTTGAAACCCGGTAGGCTTTCGTTCCGGAACTTTCCCAAAAATTACGGGACGCGCGACCTCTTCAATTTGTCTTTGTGTCCATTCGGGAAATAGCGATAGCGGGCCATTTCTAACGGCGATCTTCCTTTGTTCCGCAATTTAAAGTAAACTTCAATAAATCGACCGTTGCTCCCCAGAGCTATATAACGATTTGAGATTCTTCTTGTTTTATTTCACCACAATCATATCTTATTTTCAGTATTTCACCGTCGGCAATTTCTATCAAAGGTTTCACAATTCCTTTTTCAAAAAGATTGTGTGGCGTCCATTTTACCCCTTTTCCACTATTCAATTCGTCTGCGAACCCACCCAAGCTGAGTGACCGAGGCGGTAGCATACAACCAGCTACCCGTTGCACTTTTCCCATATTGCATCGGCGAATTCAATTCGACATTTCTCAGAAGTCGACTTTAACCTTTCGGGGCAGCGGCGGCTGTAATTTGTCCGCGTTTAATTTATCCCTTTTTTCCGCATGTAAATTCGTTTACCCCACCCCAAATAAAAGTGCAACAATTGGCGCCCAACGTGGGGCGTTAGCATTTATGGGGTTAACTTGTTAGGGCTTTTAGATTCCGGAGCTTCGCGATCGATCATCTGTAGGGATGGTTGGCAGATTTTAAAAGATTTAGGAATAGGGCTAGTTAAAGGCAACATAGATAGGGTTTCATTAGCGGATGGTGCAGGTGTAGCTGTAGAAGGTGTAGTTTCGTTGCCAATATTAGTGCAGGGAAAAGTTGTTTTGTTGGAGTGTCTCGTCATACCGAGTCTTCCACATGTCCTGATTCTAGGAGCCGATTTTTGGGCTCTGTCGGGAATCGTCCCGGATTTGAGAACTGGACAGTGGCACTTTTCGAGCCAAAGTTCGTTGGCTCCTATCTCCAACATTCAAGACTTATCCGAGTTGGACGAGACACAAAGACAAAGGTTAGGGAATTTTGTCGATAGAGTTTTCAAAGATATGCCTGTAGGTCTTGGTTGCACCCATCTAGTGGAACACAAGATTAAGACCAATGCTGAGCCGATAAAACAGCGGTATTATCCGGTTTCTCCAGCGGTCCAGGTTAGGAGAAATGATTAGGGACGGTATCGTTGAGAAATCGAATAGCCCTTGGGCTTCTCCCATAGTCATGATTAGAAAAAAGGATAATTCTTATAGGTTTTGCGTAGATTATAGGAAGCTTAACAAAGTTACTGAAAGGGATGCTTATCCTCTCCCTTACATATCGGCGACTTTAGATAAGCTTAGGGATGCGAAGTTTCTTTCCTCCTTGGATATTAAGTCCGCTTATTGGCAAATCCCTGTTGAGGAAAGTTCGCGGCCTTTTACGGCTTTTACTGTTCCTAATAGAGGACTTTTCCAGTTTAAGAGAATGCCGTTCGGGTTACACAATGCGCCAGCTACCTGGCAGCGCTTTATTGACACGGTGCTTGGGGCCGATTTGGAACCACACGTGTTTGTGTATCTTGATGACATCATCATAGTAACCAACTCCTTCGAACAGCATTTAGAGATTTTAGAAGAAGTTTTTAAACGTTTATGTCGTGCAGGTTTAAAGGTTAGCGAGGAAAAATGCAACTTTTGCAGACCCTCTTTGAAATTTTTAGGTTATATAGTTGATCGCAATGGCTTACATGTAGACCCCGAGAAGGTGGAGAGCATGGTGAACATCCCTGCGCCCAAGAACGTCAAGGAGGTTCGGAGTTTTATCGGAACGGTTTCCTGGTATAGGAGATTTGTGCCAAACTTTGCTGTTTTGGTTAAACCGTTATCCGATTTACTTCAAAAGAACAAGAAGTTTTGTTGGACGGAAGCTTGCGAGGAAAGTTTCAGGAAGGCTAAGGAATGTTTGGTAGCCGCACCCATCCTGACCTGTCCAGATTTTACGAGGCCTTTCGTGGTTCAGACCGATGCCTCGGATTTCGGGATTGGGGCTGTCCTTAGTCAGACGTTTGAGGAGGGCGAGAAGGTGATATGCTATTTGAGTTGGTCGCTCAACCGATGCGAAAAGAACTACTCAACCACAGAGAAGGAGTGTTTAGCTGTGTTGTGGGCCATAGAGAAGTTGCGACCATACCTCGAAGGTGTACGATTTAAGGTCATTACAGACCATTACTCGTTGGTATGGTTGAGCAAGTTGAAGGATCCAGCAGGTAGGCTGTCAAGATGGGCTGTACGGTTACAGCAATTCGACTTTGAGATTATTCATCGGAAAGGGAAGGAACATGTTGTGCCAGATATGCTTTCGAGAAGCGTACCGGTAGTTGCCGGGATTTTAGAGCACAGTGACCCTTGGATAAGGAAAATGATCGAGAAGGTCGAAGCAAAACCATTAGACTTTCCTTCGTGGCGTGTAGAGCAGGGACTCTTATATAAATTTGTTAGGGCGAGTCATGTTGTAGTGCAGGATTATAGCTCCGAATGGAAAATGGTAGTAGGGAAGAATGATAGGGCCAATATTTTAAATCAATGTCATGACAATCCGCTTTCAGGGCACATGGGGGTTAAAAAAACATTCAGTAGGGTAGCAGAAAGATATTACTGGCCGAAGATGCGGTCAGATATCACTAGGTATGTTAGGAATTGTAAAGTTTGCCAAAGTGTAAAACCGGTCAACGAAAAGCCGGCTGGGTTGATGACGGAGAGGAAAGGGGTAACCGATCCGTGGGAGATGATCTGTATAGATCTTGTTGGTCCACTTCCAAAATCAAGTAGAGGTTATGTCTACATCCTGACTGTTGTTGACTATTTCACCAAATTCCCTCTTTTGTTTCCCTTGAGGTCAGCGACGGCCAAATCCGTATGTAGGGAGTTGGAGGATAACGTCTTTTTATTGTTTGGGGTCCCTAGGTTCGTTATCTGTGATAACGGACCACAATTTAAGAGCAAAGAGCTGAAGAGTCTTTGCGAAGGGTACGGGTCTTCGATTAGGTTCACCGCGCATTATCACCCTCAGGCGAATCCGGCGGAACGGATAAACCAAATCATCAAGACCACACTCCGGGCTTATGTTTCCGAAAATCATAGGCAATGGGATCAGCAATTAGCCAAAGTGGCGTGTAGCATACGCACAGCACAACATGAAGTTTTAGGGGTATCGCCGTATTACGCCAATTTCGGTCGAGGAATGGTGACTTTCGGACAAACGTCCTTAACCGCTATTCCGTGTGCTAGGGATCGTAATACAGGCGACACAGCCAGTAGGTTCAGGGAGCTTAGGCTAGAGATAGGAAAAAAGCTAGCAGCGGCAACCAAGAAGGCATCGAATTCGTACAACCTTAGGAGAAGGGATGTACAATACCTTCCAAATGAACTGGTTTGGAGAAGGAACTTCATTTTGTCGGATGCGGCAAAATACTACGCGGCTAAACTAGCGCCGAAATACATAGGTCCATTTCGAATAAGTAAAAAGGTATCACCGTGGACATATACCTTAGAGGACGAAGATGGCAAGGATCGAGGGACGTGGAACGTCAAAGACCTCAAGCCATATTGCGACGACCCCGAAGATGATCAGCGTGTGAGTCGCGTAACAGTACGGTTACGCTAATAGGAACTGAGAGCTTTATGCTCTGTGATGTTCATTACCTCTCGCCAGGGGCGATCGAGAAGTCGATGTTTCTTGTTAACATTGTGTTGTCTGATACCCTTTTACTTCGGCTTTCTGTCGAAAAGCCAACTTCTCCTCTTCAGGAGGTAAGGGTGGAGTTTGTTGCGTTACAAAGCGCTACAAGTGTTGTTTCTTCCCAACCAATCCACTTCCATACCCGATTCACTTTTTCGCCCCGGTCTTTCCATTTTTCTGTCGTTCCTACTGGGAGATTGGTTAACTGGCCGCCTCTCATTGATTCCGATCAAGGTCGCTCGTTTCCATCAGTTCTGGGGCCGACAAAAGCAGGTATCGTGCCCAACGGACGGTTGGTGTTGCGACAACGATGGGTGGGGGAGGACGATCCCTTGGCACACCCCAACCCGAATAGAAAGGGTAATCAGAGAGATCCATCACGATACCCCAACGAATCGGCGAAGGGTGTGGGTAGATATCCCTTAAAGAAGCACCCCAACGAACATAGCTAAACCCATTAGGGCAGTTGGCCCACAGGTTAAAAGGCGGTGGCGGACGGCCTTAATATCCTCCCTATACAAACCGCAAACGAGCAGTGGCAGGTAGCCAAATTGACACATAAAACTATTAACACAACGCAAAACTGAAGAACAAACACCGAATAATACATCGAAACGAAGACATCAATGGCCAAGGCCCAACGAATACAAACATTGTAAGAAATGGCACGCTATCCAGGTTCCCCCTCCCCCAAATCTTCTCGAGAGTCCACCGGGTTATAATAGTTTCGCGGAGAGTAATTTTGAGCTTCCTTCTTCTCAAACACTTCACAGGTTTTCCAATTTGGGACATCAGCTGGTATAGTCAAAAAACAAGAATCTAACTTCACTCGGATCTTTGTCTTTTCTTTTCTCTTTTTTTACTAATTAGTTTTTTATTTCGTGGGGACATTTTCGCGTTCTAATTACTTTCTCGATTCTCACATTAAGTGGCTTGTTTAATTGTTTAAGTGTTTGTGAACTCGTCCCATTAGGATCTTTTGGGGAGTTGTGTGAATGCGTCCATCGAATCGTTCGGCCTTGGAAACCTCCTCAGAGTTTGGGCGAATTCAAAAACGGATGAGTGAGTGAGACGGAGACGGTGGCACACTACAGTAGAGTGACTGAGTGATCGCTAAAATAAGCCATAGTGGATTCCGTCATTGCTGAATGTGGGGGTATGAGTGAGAGAGAGAATGGTCCATGAACGGACAAAAGAATCCTCGAAATGGACAAGCCGGCACTTCTTGGTTGACCATCAGAGGTTTTAGGCAGTTTTTTCCAGTGTTGAGAATCGAGCGAGGTTTTAGTCGTAAATTAAAATTAAAAAGTAGTCTAGTTTAGACTTTGATTTTTCTGAGTTTTTTTAAATTTCGTGAGAGAACAAAAAAAAGGGCAGACGACGAGCGGACAAGATAAGTGGCAGGACAGGCAGCGATATCCTAGAGGTCACGACAGGAGTGTTAGAGACAAAGGAAATTTACAGATAAGTAGAGTGTCTTATTATCTTGTTCTTTTAAGTAGTACGTTTGTGTTTGTGCCCTTGAAACCCGGTAGGCTTTCGTTCCGGAACTTTCCCAAAAATTACGGGACGCGCGACCTCTTCAATTTGTCTTTGTGTCCATTCGGGAAATAGCGATAGCGGGCCATTTCTAACGGCGATCTTCCTTTGTTCCGCAATTTAAAGTAAACTTCAATAAATCGACCGTTGCTCCCCAGAGCTATATAACGATTTGAGATTCTTCTTGTTTTATTTCACCACAATCATATCTTATTTTCAGTATTTCACCGTCGGCAATTTCTATCAAAGGTTTCACAATTCCTTTTTCAAAAAGATTGTGTGGCGCCCATTTTACCCCTTTTCCACTATTCAATTCGTCTGCGAACCCACCCAAGCTGAGTGACCGAGGCGGTAGCATACAACCAGCTACCCGTTGCACTTTTCCCATATTGCATCGGCGAATTCAATTCGACATTTCTCAGAAGTCGACTTTAACCTTTCGGCGCAGCGGCGGCTGTAATTTGTCCGCGTTTAATTTATCCCTTTTTTCCGCATGTAAATTCGTTTACCCCACCCCAAATAAAAGTGCAACATATTAAAGTAAATAATTTAATAAAGTTATAAATTATAATAAAAATATAAATTTATATATCTATAAAATTTTTAATATCTTTATAATTAAAATAACTTTAATTAGTATTTCTTCCATAAATTAAATTTCTAAATCCCCCAAATTTACTTTATAACTAATTTATTTTTTAAAAAATTAAAATATTATTTAAATTATTTATTAAAGTAAATAATTTAATAAAGTTATAAATTATAATAAAAATATAAATTCATATATCTATAAAATTTTTAATATTTTTATAATTAAAATAACTTTAATTAGTATTTCTTCCATAAATTAAATTTCTAAATCCCCTAAATTTACTTTATAACTAATTTATTTTTTAAAAAATTGAAATACATATTATTTAAATTATTTATTAAAGTAAATAATTTAATAAAGTTATAAATTACAATAAAAATATAAATTTATATATCTATAAAATTTTTAATATTTTTATAATTAAAATAACTTTAATTAGTATATCTTCCATAAATTAAATTTCTAAATCCCCTAAATTTACTTAATAAATAATTTATTTTTTAAAAAAATTAAATATTATTTAAATTATTTATTAAATTAAATAATTTAATAAAGTTATAAATTATAAAAAAAACATAAATTTATATATTTATTTATAATATTAATTTAAATAATTTAAATTATTTTTTTTTAATTATTTATATATATATATATATTTATATACATGTGAGTATATATAAATATAAATTATTTATATATTTATATAAATATAATATACTTTTCTAAAAAAACAATTTATATAAATAATAGCTTAAATCATAGATTAATAATCTATTTATATATATATAATATAATATTAATAAATTGTTATATTAATATATTAATATTATATTATATAAAATAATTAGATCCTTATATTTAGTTAAAAAGAATATAAATAATATATATATATATATAAATATATATATATATTATAAATTATAAATATAAAATATTTATATTAAATTATTATTTATATAAATTACTATACTAAATTCCAAATTCTATTTGCAAAACAATTTAATTCAATTTGTTTTTAAATATAATTTTAAATTTATAAATTATTTATATATATATATATATATATTTATATACATGTGTGTATGTATATATATATAAATTATTTATATATTTATATATATAAATAATTATAATATTTATATAAATATAATATACTTTTCTAAAAAAAACCTTCAATTTATATAAATAATAGCTTAATTCATAAATTAATAATCTATGTATATATAATATATATATATATATTATATAATATAATATTAATAAATTGTTATATTAATATATTAATATTATATTAGATCCTTATATTTAGTTAAATAGAATATAAATAATATATATATATATAAAGGGTGATTTTTTAAGAGCTTGAGAAATTTAAAAAAAAAAAAAACGCATTAAATTTGCAAAATCTCATCGATTCTTTATTTGAAACGTTAGATTGGTCCATGACATTTACTTTTTGAAGATAATTTCATTTAAATGTTGACCGCGGCTGCGTCTTAGGTGGTCCATTCGGAAAGTCCAATTTTGGGTAACTTTTTCGAGCATTTCGGCCGGAATAGCCCGAATTTCTTCGGAAATGTTGTCTTCCAAAGCTGGAATAGTTGCTGGCTTATTTGTGTAGACTTTAGACTTGACGTAGCCCCACAAAAAATAGTCTAAAGGCGTCAAATCGCATGATCTTGGTGGCCAACTTACCGGTCCATTCCTTGAGATGAATTGTTCTCCGAAGTTTTCCCTCAAAATGGCCATAGAATCGCGAGCTGTGTGGCATGTAGCGCCATCTTGTTGAAACCACATGTCAACCAAGTTCAGTTCTTCCATTTTTGGCAACAAAAAGTTTGTTAGCATTGAACGATAGCGATCGCCATTCACCGTAACGTTGCGTCCAACAGCATCTTTGAAAAAATACGGTCCAATGATTCCACCAGCGTACAAACCACACCAAACAGTGCATTTTTTGGGATGCATGGGCAGTTCTTGAACGGCTTCTGGTTGCTCTTCACTCCAAATGCGGCAATTGTGCTTATTTACGTAGCCATTCAACCAGAAATGAGCCTCATCGCTGAACAAAATTTGTCGATAAAAAAGCGGATTTTCTGCCAACTTTTCTAGGGCCCATTCACTGAAAATTCGACGTTGTGGCAGATCGTTCGGCTTCAGTTCTTGCACGAGCTGTATTTTATACGGTTTTACACCAAGATCTTTGCGTAAAATCTTCCATGTGGTCGAATAACACAAACCCAATTGCTGCGAACGGCGACGAATCGACATTTCACGGTCTTCAGCAACACTCTCAGAAACAGACGCAATATTCTCTTCTGTACGCACTGTACGCATTCGTGTGGTTGGTTTAATGTCCAATAAAGTAAACTGAGTGCGAAACTTGGTCACAATCGCATTAATTGTTTGCTCACTTGGTCGATTATGTAGACCATAAATCGGACGTAAAGCGCGAAACACATTTCGAACCGAACACTGATTTTGGTAATAAAATTCTATGATTTGCAAGCGTTGCTCGTTAGTAAGTCTATTCATGATGAAATGTCAAAGCATACTGAGCATCTTTCTCTTTGACACCATGTCTGAAATCCCGCGTGATCTGTCAAATACTAATGCATGAAAATCCTAACCTTAAAAAAATCACCCTTTAGGTAGGTAGGTAGGTGTGGCGGTTTGATGAGACAAACCCAATTAGCACTGTGTGCCGTTTTGTTACCACAAACTCACGTAAACCTGGGTATTATCGATTGGTGGGGGAGGCTAAATCCAACCCGCGGAGTTCAGGAAAGTTATCAGTTCCTTGATACTTTTCTCGGAGTCTTCCTCAAGTGTATTGAAGAAGGGGCTTCCCAATGTTCGTAGTCTGGTCCTAGCTAAAGCCGGACAGGTACATAGAAAGTGAATTAGGGTTTCTTTTTCAGTTGTCACTTTGCAACTGCGGCAGTGTGTATTGTATGGGATGCCCAGCTTGGCCGCATGGTCACCTATAGCCCAGTGTCCCGTAAAGATCGCTGTGAGTCTTGCGATGTCTTTTCGGGTTCTACCTAGAAGGTCGGTTGTTTTTGCCTTGTTGTAGTTTGGCCACGTTTTCCTGGATATGACGCATGCAGTCAGCCTGCTCCATCTGAGGTTGGCTTTTTTAAGGTATTCTACCTCCCCGCGAAGGTCAGTCACCTTGACGTGTGTACCATCATTGCTTTCGATGGTGCCGGTGCGGCGGCTATGCTGTCGACGACTTCTGTCGTCAGAATGGTCACCCATGGCAGACAGACCGACTGATGAGCGCTAACCAAGAGCTGGCCAGGACATTCCGTCCGATCCCATGCCCCCCCTCGCCATTCCCAGTATCCTTACTCCCCCCCAATGCCCCCTACCCCTGTTCCTACCCCTATCCAAACCTAACTCCAGTGGTGGTGTGAGCGAATTAGTAAACCGTGCCCAGGTATGAAAGGTTGGGGGTTAAACCAACCGTTAACTGAGCTCCCTCAGGCGCCTTGGCGCGGGCCTGTTGTATATAGCCTTACCCAGGTATGGCGGCGCTGCCTAGGCTGACCTTGTTTTTTCCGGCCTTACTCGTGGGAATCTAAATTAAAAACTAAAAATGGAACAAACAAAACAAAATCAAAATCAAAAAAAAACAAAAAAAAATTATAAAAAAACAAAATGCAATTCCTGTCAAGGGGGAGAAGGAGATGTGTGAGGACGATTTATCATCTTCATCCATCTCTCTTCTAGCACAGGAATTGGATGAAACGGCGCTTTTGGCTAGCGACAGTGAGGAGTCGGTAAAAACCCTCACTAGCGACAGCGAAGTCACCAGTGAGCAGGCTGGAACTCTCATCGGTGACATAGACATACAGGGCAAGAAGGCAGCCGAAGAGATGCCCGGGACAGCAGGATCATCCGCTGTTCCTGGGACCATCTTGGAAGCAGCGTCAACAAAGACAGGAAGAATAGAGGGAAAAGTAGACACAGCTGGCTCAGCCGCTGCATCTGCAGTTTCCTCTAATATAACAACGAAGAGTGCGAAACAGAGCGCACAAAAGAGGGCTAAGGCTTTGCTACGTAATGCAAATCGCAAGGTAGCCAAGTATGGGAGCTGTGAACCCAGCACCCTCAGTGACTGGGAAAAGGCAGCTTTTGCGAGGGCCAAGACTTTTCTGGCCGACCTGAAAAAAGCAAAGGAGGGGAAAAAGTTGGCCAATGAGGAGGTGGAGGTTGAACTGACTGCACCCTCCACCTCCTACGCAGCAAAAGCTAAGGAAGGGAAAAATTACTCGGGAAGGAAGACGAGTTTCAACAGCAAGAGCAAGCGTCGCGGACACAGCGACCCGAAGGACGAGCATCTCGTTGCTGTGATAAACGAGCTGGAGCCTTGCGGTCGTCTCACAATCGACCAGTGGAAAAACGTCGAGGAGAGGTTCCAAGACGCCCTGTGGAAGGAACTATCCGCCGCAGGAAACGGGGAGCTTCAATTTGATGGCGCTGGTTGGGAAGGCGATCGCATGGTTGTTGCTTGTGGAAACAAGCTTTCGGTAGTTTTCCTCAGACACTTCGTCACGGAGGTATCCGATGCATGGGAAGGTATTAAGCTAAAATGCTTAACGGTTGCCGAGTTGGCAAAATACAATCCGCCAACAGCCTGGGTTTGGGTACCTAGTCCCAACACATACCCGGAGAAGCTCCTAGGGCTCCTACATGTTCAAAATCAGGAACTTAAAGCCGATACATGGAGGGTCCTAAAGACGGGGCCTAGACGGCAATACGGCCAACACTTCCTACTGGCCCTAAATAAGGAATGTCTTCCATACCTGGAGAAATCCAATGGGATGGTAAGATATAGCATGGGGAGGTTGATGGTCAAAACATCGACCAAGGGCAGAGATGAGGAGGAGCCCCCCCATGATGATGATGTAAGTGCTGCAGATAAACCTGCACCACAGTAGGGATGCGACGGCCTGTCTGATGGAGTATGTCATTAGGCAGGACATTGCAGCCGTACTCATACAGGAGCCCTGGATCAATAAGAACGTGATTCAGGGGCTCCGGCAAAAGAACTATACATTGTTCTACAAGGCGGAAGGTAAAATCAGGACTTGTATCCTTATTAAAAACCACATAAAGGCATTTCTTTTGAATAATTACAGCTCTGGCGACTTGACGACGGTCATCTGCGAGAGGGAAGATGGAAAATCTCTGTGTCTGACCTCGGCCTATCTTCCCTACGACTCTGCGGTCGTAATAGCGGAAGTTCTAAAGGACTTGGCTGGTCAAAACTGGATGCACGTACTGGGCTGTGATGCAAACGCCCATCATACGCAATGGGGTAGTGGAGACACAAATTCAAGGGGTGAGTGTCTTTATGATTTTATTATATTGTCCAACCTTACGGCATGTAATAGAGGGAATTCACCTACTTTTGTTACACGTAACAGACAGGAGGTTTTAGACGTTACACTTGTCTCCAACACAGACAAAATGGAAATCAGGGAATGGAGGGTAGTTGATGAGGCATCTCTGTCTGACCACAGATGGATACGCTTCAAAATTAATTTTCAGCATAGGGCGTGTAATTTCTATAGAAACCCAAGAAAGGCAGACTGGGATAAATACATAGATTTCATTAATCTACGTTTAGATACCCAGCCGATCACCGGCGAAAATATGGTGGACTTAGATAGGGCTGTAGAAGCCGTGAGCAGAACCCTAAACACAGCGTTCGAAAAGGCATGCCTGGCAAACAAAAAGCCAAAAAGGGCTCAACCGAAGTGGTGGAATAAGGAAATCGGCCTTAAAAGAAGGGAGGTAAGAAAACTTTATAATAGGGCAAAACTCATTAAAAACGATACCACATGGGACGAGTATAGCGAAAGCAAGAGGGAATTTAAATACTTAGTGAGGAAATCCAAGAGATCTTCATGGAAAAAGTTCTGTGAATCTATTGAGTTAACTGAAGAGGCGTCGAGACTGCGTAAAATGCTCTCAAAGGAGGCTAGCGTACCTAGCTACCTAAAAAATAGCAACGGGACATGGGCCGTGAGTAGTCAGGAGGTTCTGGCTACCCTGGTGGAAACCCATTTCCCCGGTTCCACAACCACAACGGACCTAGGCCTACAAGGGCAGGAGGAAGTCGACTGTCCCTCTTTCGAGTGGGAAGAAATTGACAATATCATCAACCGAAAAAGTTACGGTGGACCATGCATACATTCAAACCGTATAAATCTCCAGGGCCGGATGGTATTCTACCGATCATGCTCCAAAAAGCGCCAGAGCATGCAAAACAAAAGATTTTGGATATACTGAGATTCAGCCTAAGAACAGGGCATATTCCAACAGCCTGGAGAGAAGTCCGGGTTGTTTTTATACCCAAAGCCGGCAAGCAGGGTCACACGACGGCGAAGGACTTCAGACCAATCAGTTTGTCGTCCTTTTTGCTCAAAACCCTTGAGCGTCTGGTGGAAGCTCACATTAGAAATAAATGTAGCAATGGTTTCTTATGCGAGTCACAGCAGGCATACTGAAAGGGTAGATCAGTAGAAACTGCTCTACACAACGTAGTGGGTAAAATTGAAAATAGTCTCCACTGCGGCGAATTTGCTTTGGCCTCTTTTCTCGATATAGAAGGAGCCTTCAATAACGTTGAGTGTAGAGCTATAAAAAGCGCATTAACAGGCGCTAACATAGAACAGGGAATCATAAATTGGGTATGCAACATGCTCGCCAACAGATCCCGAATACTACTGTGGCCGTAGGGTTTCGCAGTCCAGCATCCAAATTCTGAGCCTGATCGCGCTGTGTGCTGTGATTATAAATATATATATATTATTATAAATATATATATATTATTATAAATATATATATATTATTATAAATATATATATATTATTATAAATTATAAATATAAAATATGTATATTAAATTATTATTTATATAAACTAATATAATAAATTTCAAATTCTATTTGAAAAACAAATTAATTTAATTTGTTTTTAAATATAATTTTAAATTTATAAGTTATTTATATATATATATATATATTTATATACATGTGTGTATATATATATATATAAATTATTTATATATTTATATATATAAATAATTATAATATTTATATAAATATAATATACTTTTCTAAAAAAAACCTTCAATTTATATAAATAATAGCTTAATTCATAGATTAATAATCTATTTATATATATATAATATAATATTAATAAATTGTTATATTAATATATTAATATTATATTATATAAAATAATTAGATCCTTATATTTAGTTAAATAGAATATAAATAATATATATATATATATAAATATATATATATATTATAAATTATAAATATAAAATATTTATATTAAATTATTATTTATATAAATTAATATAATAAATTTCAAATTCTATTTGAAAAGCAAATTAATTTAATTTGTTTTTAAATATAATTTTAAATTTATAAATTATTTATATATATATATATATTTACAATTTTATAAACTAATAATTTATAATAATTTTTAAAAATTATTATACTAATTTTAATTATACAAATTAATAATAATTAATAATTAAAAAAAAATTTTTTCTTTAAATTAATATTATAAATAAAATGAATTGCCTGATAAAAAGGATTATCTTGATAGGATAAATAATGTAATTAAATTACATTCATTATGTTTAATAGAATTAAACTATTTCTAAAAGTATCAAAAACTTTTGTGCATCATACAGTAAAATATATTTATTAATATTTTTTAAAAAAATAAGCTAATCAAGCTAATGGGTTCATACCCTATTTATAAAGGTTTAATTCCTTTTTTTTAATTTTTAATAATTCATCAAAAATATTATTTATTATAATTTTAATAATAAGTTCAATAATTTCAATTTCATCAAATTCTTGATTAAGAGCTTGAATAGGATTGGAAATTAATTTATTATCTTTTATCCCCCTAATAAGAGACAATAACTTAATATCTAATGAAGCTTCCTTAAAATATTTTTTAACTCAAGCTTTAGCTTCTTCAATTTTATTATTTTCAACAATTTTATTTATATTTCAAAATAATTTTATTAATCAAATATTTATTAATAATTATATTAATATAATTATCTTATCTTCTTTATTAATAAAAACAGGAGCTAACCTATTCCACTTTTGATTTCCAAATGTAATAGAAGGATTAAATTGAATAAATTCATTAATTTTAATAACTTGACAAAAAATTGCACCTTTAATATTAATTTCTTATTTAATTATTAAATCTATATTATTTATTTCTATTTTATTATCCGTTATTATTGGATCTTTAGGAGGATTAAACCAAACTTCTCTACGAAAATTAATCACATTCTCTTCTATTAATCATTTAGGATGAATATTAATAAGAATATATTCTAATGAATCTTTATGAATTAATTATTTTTTAATTTATTCTTTTATATCATTTAATATTATTTTTTTATTTAATATATTTAAATTATTTCATATTAATCAATTATTTTCATTTTTTTTTTTAATAATAACATTAAATTTATGTTATTTTTAAATTTATTATCTTTAGGAGGATTACCTCCATTTTTAGGATTTATTCCTAAATGACTTACAATTCAATATTAACATTTAATAATTTACGATTATGTTATTCGGCATTTTTAATTAATAATTATGAAAGCAATTGAACTTTCAATAATTATTGAAATAATATTATAATAATATTATTTCTTTTCTATTCTTTTTTATCTACTTTTGGATTATTTATTATTAGATTTAATTATTATTTAATTTAACTTTTAAATTAAAACTTTAAGTAAAATAAACTAATAGCCTTCAAAGCTATAAATAAAAGAATAATCTATTAAGTTTTAATAATTATTACTATTCCTTTAGAATTGCAATCTAATGTCATTATTGACTATAAAACTTGATTAAAAAGAATAACTCTTATACATAGATTTACAATCTATTGCCTAAATTTTCAGCCATTTAATCGCAACAATGGTTATTCTCAACTAATCATAAAGATATTGGCACTCTATACTTTTTATTTGGAGCTTGAGCTGGAAAAGTAGGGACTTCTTTAAGAATTTTAATTCATGCAGAATTAGGTCACCCAGGTGCATTAATTGGTGATGACCAAATTTACAACGTAATTGTAACAGCACATGCTTTTGTTATAATTTTTTTTATAGTTATACCAATTATAATTGGTGGATTTGGAAATTGATTAGTTCCTTTAATATTAGGTGCTCCTGATATAGCTTTTCCTCGAATGAATAATATAAGCTTTTGCCTTTTACCTCCTTCTCTTACTCTTCTTTTAGTAAGTAGAATAGTAGAAAATGGAGCTGGTACAGGATGAACTGTTTACCCTCCTTTATCATCTATTATCGCTCATGGAGGAGCTTCTGTTGATTTAGCTATTTTCTCACTTCATTTAGCAGGAATTTCTTCAATTTTAGGTGCAGTAAATTTTATTACCACAGTAATTAATATACGATCTAACGGTAATTCCTATGATCGAATGCCTTTATTTGTTTGATCTGTAGTTATTACTGCTCTATTACTTTTATTATCTTTACCTGTACTAGCAGGAGCTATTACAATATTACTAACTGATCGAAATTTAAATACCTCATTTTTGATCCAGCTGGAGGAGGAGATCCAATTTTATATCAACATTTATTTTATTTTTTGGACATTCAGAAGTTTATATTTTAATTCTTCCTGGATTTGGAATAATTTCTCATATTATTAGTCAAGAAAGAGGAAAAAAAGAAACATTTGGAACTTTAGGAATAATTTATGCTATACTAGCAATTGGATTATTAGGATTTATTGTATGAGCTCATCATATATTTACAGTTGGAATAGATGTTGATACACGAGCTTATTTTACTTCAGCAACAATAATTATTGCAATTCCAACTGGAATTAAAATTTTTAGTTGATTAGCTACCTTACATGGAACACAATTAAATTATTCTCCTGCTATTTTATGAGCTTTAGAATTTGTATTTTTATTTACTGTAGGTGGCTTAACAGGTGTTATTTTAGCCAATTCTTCTATTGATATTATTTTACATGATACATATTATGTTGTAGCTCACTTTCATTATGTATTATCTATAGGAGCAGTTTTTGCTATTATAGCAGGATTTATTCAATGATATCCTTTATTTACTGGATTAACTTTAAATAATAAATGATTAAAAACTCAATTTATTATTATATTTATTGGAGTAAATTTAACTTTTTTTCCACAACATTTCTTAGGCTTATCTGGTATACCACGACGATATTCCGATTATCCAGATTCTTATACTACATGAAATGTAATTTCAACTATTGGTTCAACAATTTCATTAATCGGAATAATTCTATTTGTAATTATTATTTGAAAAAGAATAATAAAACAACGACAAGTAATTTGTTCTATTCAATTAAATTCTTCAATTGAATGATACTAAAATATTCCTCCTGCTGAACATAGATATTCAGAATTACCTTTATTAGCTAACTTCTAATATGGCAGATTAGTGCAATAGATTTAAGCTCTATATATAAAGTAATTAACTTTTATTAGAAATGTTAACATGAGCAAGTTTAAGTTTTCAAGATAGAGCCTCACCTTTAATAAAGCAATTAACATTTTTCCATGATCATACTATATTAATTTTAACTATAATTACTATTATAGTGACTTATATAATAATATTATTATTTTTTAATAAATATAGAAATCGATTGAAATAATTTGAACAATTTTACCTACATTTATTTCATTATTTATTGCTTTACCTTCTTTACGATTACTTTATCTATTAGACGAAATTAATGAACCTTCAATTACTATTAAATCAATTGGTCATCAATGATATTGAAGTTATGAATATTTAGATTTTATAAATATCGAATTTGACTCTGTTATTTTACCAAAGACAAGAAGAATAAAATAACCACTCCAACTTTTACCACGTTATAAAAAGATTAATTAATTTTTATTGCAGCACAGAGTTTTTATACAATGTTGACAGTTTGATAATTATTATTTATTTATTTATTTATTTCATTTCATCAACTGAGGTACACTTGGTCCTCTAATGGATTACATACATACTTAATTCGACAAATTATTAACATACTTAATTAACCTCACCAAAGTTTGTTAAAAGTATAAGCAATTGATTTTTGAACGTATTTCTACTTATATTAGAGTGAAGATCAATGAGATTCCCAATTGAATTAGCTTCTCTTAAGCATCTAGTTATTGTTTCATTATATCCGTATTGTACTCTATGCATAGGCTCAACAAAAATATTTTGATTTCTCAATGGTATCACGGGTCTTCGATATCTGATCTGTGTAAGCAGGTAAGGACAATTTATTTGTTTAGTTATTAGGTCTCTCACAAACATGATCGAAAAATACCTCCGCCGAATACATAAAGGCAAAATTCCAATCAGCTGGCATCTGATATTATATGGTGGCAAGTCGATATTCCAATTAAGCTTTTTTATCGCAGCTCTAGTAAACCATTTTTGAATCTTCTCTATCCTTCTAGAGTGAACCATATAATATGGATTCCAGATAACAGAGCAGTAATCTAGGGAAGACCTCACATATGCAAAATATAGGTATTTAAGGGTATGCGGGTCAGAAAAATCTTGAGAGTTTCGCAAAATAAATCCCATCATTGACCTGCATTTTGTGACGAGGTAGTCTATGTGACTATTGAAGTTGAGTTTATAGTCAAATAATACGCCTAAGTCTTTTTTGGATGCGATGCTTTCCAAAGGTAGATTTGTTATGCTGTAGGTAAACTGAATTTGTTCCCGTTTCCGGCAGAATGTAAGGCTATTGCACTTTGAAACATTAAGATTTAAACAGTTAATTGTACACCAATCTGATAATCTATTGAGGTCATCCTGCAACAATAAACAGTCCTGGGGTGATTTAATAGATCGAAAAATTTTCAAGTCATCAGCGAACATTAAGCATTCAGAATTAAGGATGACATTGGGAATATCATTAACAAATAAAAGAAACAACAAAGGCCCAAGATGGCTGCCTTGAGGGACTCCCGAAGTAGCGTCAATGCGATCTGAGACAATACCATTAATCCTAACAAACTGCGAGCGTCCTCTTAAGTAAGAATTGAACCATTCTAAGAGACTTGAGTGAAAACCATTGTTGCGCAATTTATTAAGAAGAATATCGTGGTTTACCCGATCAAATGCTTTTGCAAAATCTGTGTAGATGACATCGCACTGCATACCATTTTCCATGTTGTTTGCTATAAAATTTGTTAAAATTGTCAGATTAGTCTCTGTGGATCTTCCAGCAATAAAACCATGCTGATACGAAGAAATTGTGGACTTAAGAAGAGCTGTAAGTTTACCACAAACAAGTTTTTCGAACAATTTCGGGATAGTGGGAATTTTCGATATTGGACGATAGTGAGTAACATCTTGTTTGGGACCAGATTTATAAATCGGTGTTATGAATGAGCTCTTCCAAGCATCTAAATAAATTCCCTGCTCCAATGAACTATTGAAGAGCATATGAAGTGGCACTGAAAGTTCATCCGCGCATCTTTTTAAAATAATGGGAGGAATACCATCAACGTCTCCTCTCATGTCGGATACTAAATCGGACAGCGCAACTACTACTTCAGAAATAGATAAGTATATGCTACCAACGTTAATAGAATTCGTGGAGTAGTCAGATATCGTACCTGCTCGTAAGATAGGCGTATTATTTGAATAAACAGATTTGAAATGGCTAGCAAACATGTTGCAAATAACTGAGAGGTCTGTTGACAACTCGCCATTATACTTCATACTATTAGGAATTCCAGTCGATTGTTTTTTGCAATTGATGAAACTCCAAAATCGTTTACTATTGACTTTCAGGTCTGATTCCACTGAAAGGACATATTGCTTATATAAAAATTTGTTAAGAACTTTAAAATCTTTTTGAAGAGTCCTATATTTCAGAAGTAATTCTCGATCAGAAGATGATTTGCGCAATTGTTTATAAGTCTTGTTTTTCAGGTTATTTAGATGGATTAATCTTTTATTAAACCATATGGGCTTTGAGTTTCTCCTAACTTTAACCTTAGGTGTGTTTACGTCGATTATGTCATTGACTATCATGATCAGGGTATTGTATGAGTGTTTCAAGTCTATGCCATCAAATATTGAAGACCACGCAATACCATTTAGACAATTTTTAATATTACCAAAATTGGCTCTATGAAAATTGTACTTAAAGTTTGAAACAGAAATTGGCTTAACAAATTTGTAGAACTGAAAATCTAGGCTTAATGCAACATGGTGGATTGAATCTGGCACAAATGGAAGGATACATTTACTAATGTTGACGTTAAACTCAGTATCGACAAAAACTAAGTCAAGAGTACGGTCTAAAGAATTTTTAATATTATTAATTTGCCGAAGGTCAAATTGTGCAAAAGTATCAACTACTTCACTCTCAAAATCAAAATTTACATTAAAAGGAACGATTTTTAGGTCATCGGAATCAAGTAACCAATTTAAATTCGGCAAATTAAAATCCCCCATAATGAGGATATGCTGATTATCATTCAAGTTATTTAATACAGAACAACAGTTATCTACATGAAGTTTATATAATTCAAAAGAACTCTTTGGTGGGATATAACTTACGATACAATAAATGTTTTTGGTGTTGTCAATTCTTATCTTGACTATTATTTGGTCAACATCTAAATGGTCGGATAAGTGGGGTAAATCAACTTCTACAGCATTCAAAGAAGCACGAACAGCAATTAACACTCCGCCGCCTCTCTCGGAACCAGTCAAATCAGCACATCGATCTTTTCGGAATACCGAGTATTGCTGGTTATTAAAAATTTCGGCATTATGATGTTTGCTAGACAGCCAAGTTTCGGTGAAAGCCATGACGTCATATTGTAGCGAGGAGGAAAAAAGTAGGAACTGATTGAGTTTAGTTCGAAGACCTCCAATATTTTGGTAGTACAGATGAAAGCTTTGAGGATAAGGCGATGAGTCCGAAGAACTTAATCGTTTTTTGGATGGATACTGTCCGGGACGTTTAAAATCGCTTCCTTGATCAATGTTGCATTTAAAGCATTAGGTACCTTTCTCGGTCGCTGTACAAATTCATGCACCAAAGTTCCATCAGGCCAAAAACCTTTCGCAACGATTTTGACAAAGTCAATTTCATTTAGAATCAATTTAAAAGACGAGATATCCCTTGGTTCATTGAATTCATATTTAAAGCACTTTACGGGCGCTGAAGCTGTAGAGATTTTACTTTTGATGTATTTTAAAATATCGTCTACGGTGGTAGTAGCCGCAAGTCTTGAAATGAATATGGCTTTACGAGGATTCCGTTTAATAACAACCAAATTAACCGAAGCTGTGTTCTCGACAGAGATGTCCTCAGTAAGCGAAAGAGGCGAAGTGGGCATGGAATTCGTAATCTCAATCGAATCGTGAGCTAGTAGGTTATTGTGGTCATGAGAACAAGATTGCAAGTGTCGATCATCAGATGATATTTCAATCGAAGGAGGGACTAAATCACCCATGAATATATTTGAGCGTAATACTCTCTTTTGTTGAGGAATCTGATGATTAAGGTGTTGTTGTTGTACTTCAATTTTATGATTTTCCTGTTGTTGTCTATTGTGTTGGTGTATTTGTTGTTCATGTTGATTATCCTGATTGTGAAAAGTTGTTCGAATTTGATCCTGTTCATTGTTATTGTGTTGCATCTGATTTAATACCGGTAGTTGTTTTTGTGGTTGAAGTAATTTTTGCTGTTTCTGTGGTTGTTTTGGCTGTGGTTTAAGAAGTAGTTGTTTTTGTTGTTGTTGTTGTTGTTGTTGTTGTTGTTGTTGTTGTTGTTGTTGTTGTTGTTGTTGTTGTTGTTGTTGAATTAGTTCCTGTTGTAGAAGGTGTAGCTGCTGTTGGGATTCTTTAATTCATTCTGCTGGGCCAATATAGTTTGCAAATGCTCACTAATAGGCTGTTGATTTTGCAACAGACGATCAATATTATTGAATCCCTCCATCATTTTTTGCTTATTTGACGAATCGAAAACAAGTAACTCTTTAACTTCAGAGAACATGTCACATAGATTGTTGAAGATTTTTTGTAATTTTATTATCTTCCAGTGCAAGACATCACTTGATATATTGCGATGTTTGTCACAATAAAAGCAGAGGCCAGGTGTTGAAACAATTTTATCAATATCTTTTCCTTTGATGTTGATAATGACATTGAATCCATTTTGACAGCTTTATTGTGACATTAGACCATTTCTTATTTATTAATGCCCCCTCTTGACAGATCGGCAGGTGCATTCAGATCTGAATGCTGATGCCGCACATAATAATGCAAAGTGTTGATGCTAGCGTCAACATTCTCCCCCGCCGGGAACAAATTTCACCTGCTTTACTTTTACTACGAACATTTGCATCAGTTTTGGATCCCCCTGTTGTACAACTGCGGTTTGGTGGCACCCTATAGCTAACTCTCCAAGTCTCCATTCCAGATAAAATGACAGCCAGTTGTTGTTCTTGTTGCGAGAACGGGTCCGCTACCTCTTTCTTTGTTGTTGATGCTTTCACTTCCTTCTTCATTGAGATCGTGAACATTACCGCTTTCGTAGTAATTGCCTTATATCCTTATATGTGTATTTTGTGCGAAACCAGTTGTGACGATTCTTGCCGCGTCGTGTTCTGCGATTGTAATTCGGGCCATTTTTTTTGTTGTTCTCTGGAACGAATTATTATAGATTATGTTAAGTAATATGTTTAACATGACCGAAGTAATAATAGTAATGATTGTAGTGGGTAGGTAAGTTGTGAAAGATCCTCGAAACGATGTGTCGGTTATTGGTCATTGACGTCATAATTTTGCGCGTAAACAGTTAAGGGGCTTATCTCTTCTCTTCTCTCCACTGGCCTTCTTGTTTTGCCGTTGGTAATTTAATTATTGTTTTATCTAGTTTTTTTTTTTTACATTATGATCTTCATAGAATGGACGTTTCTGTAGGCAACGCGTTACTGGGTAATATATATATTTTTGTAATGGGTCGTTTTATTTCCCCATTTTGCGTCTTAAGCGTTACGACGCGTGTTAAATTGTCTGCACCGGGATGTTTAGCCATTATGCGGCCCAAGCTCCATTTTGTTGGTGGCAATCGTTCATCTTTTACCAAGACGATATCTCCGATTTCAGGCTGTCGTTCCATGGTTTGCCATTTAGGTCTTTGTTGTAGGCGTGTCAGGTATTCCGAGCTCCAATGTTTCCAGAACACCTGATAGATCTGCTGAATCCGTTGCCACCGATCGAGATAGCTCAGTTTTGTGTCGTTGTAATTTGGCTGAGGCATAGTGTTCAAGGGCTCCCCGATTAAGAAGTGCCCAGGTGTTATGACCGTGAGATCATTTGGATCACTGTTCATGGGACAAAGGGGTCGTGAGTTCAAACACGCCTCTATTTGTGCAAGAAGTGTATTGAGCTCCTCGAACGTAAAGTTGTCTGTTCCAATAATCCGCTTCAGGTGGTATTTAATCCACTTCACACCCGCTTCCCATAATCCGCCGAAGTGTGGGGAAGCCGGAGGAATAAATTTTCATGTAATACCATCATTAGCGAATGTTTCGGTGATCTCCTTCCAATCTAACCTCGCTGCCTGCAATAGTTTGCGTAGTTCTGTATTAGCACCGACAAAATTTGTGCCACAATCACTAAATATTTGTAAGCATCTTCCTCTCCGAGACGTGAACCTGCGAAGGGCGGCTACAAAGGCTTGAGTGGTCATATCACTGACTAGCTCAATATGAATAGCTTTAGTGGCTAAACATATAAAAATGGAAAAATATGCCTTGTGTTTTTTTGAACCTCTGCCCTTCCAAGCCTTAGCATCGATAGGGCCGGCATAGTCAACGCCAGTGTAGGTAAATGGGCGTGAAACACACACCCTTGGGGCTGGTAAATTGCCCATTAGTTGCCGTGATGGTATTGCCCTGTAACGGAAACATATATTGCATTTGTGAATGAATCCCTTAATACAATTTTTCATCTTAAGAATCCAATAAGTTCTCCGTAAGAATGCTGACATTTGTTGAGTTCCTCCATGAAATGTCCTCTCATGCGCATCCTTCAAAAGAAGTTTTGTAAAATGGTGATTGGAATTTAATATGATTGGGTGTTGCTGATCATAAGGTAAGTTGGAATATTGTAACTTGCCTCCTACTCTTAAAATATCGTCCGCGTCTAGAAACGGATTAAGAGAGTTAAGGGTTTTCGACGGTGCTCCTCTTTTAATTGCTTCTATTTCCGAAAAGAATGATTCCATCTGCACATTCCTAACTACTATGCGTGTAGATAACTTTATTTCCTGTGGGGTCAGTGTTGCCGAGGCTCTATCAGCAGTCGCCCTTTTACAATTACCGCTGAACCTAAACAATAAGCGACAACTCTACACAATCTTGTTAGGTTAGAGTGTTTGTAAATCAAGGTACTTAAATTATTGGTTTGTTTACTGACACAGTGAACTCGAACTGACCGTTTTTCCTCTTCAGTGCAAACGGTTAATGGTTGTGATGGGTACACGACCTCCAGACGTTGTTAAGAAATTCCGGACCTGTCCACCACAGTCTATTCTTTATTAATTGCGAAGGCAAGACTCCTCGTGATAAGAGATCTGCCGGATTTAGTTTTGTGGGTATATGACTCCAAATATTCCTTGAAGTTAATCTCTGAATCTCAGCCACTCTGTTGCTAACGAATGTAGTCCATTTGGTGGGGGCAGCAGTAATCCAAGCAAGCGTAATCTCTGAATCTGTCCAGGCATACTTCTTTACTTGTTCTATCCTTAACGTTTTAGATGTGTAGTCGAGCAGAGTTGCAAGGACGACTGCACCACACAATTCTAAGCGCGGCAGACTGATAGTTCTTAGGGGGGCTACCTTGGTTTTCGATACTAACAAGTGCATGTGAATCTTATTGGCTTGATCCAACACTCGTAAGTAAATTGCCGCTCCATAAGCTCCCTGAGAAGCATCGCTAAACCCATGCAGCTCCACACTTTTCTGTGACTCATGTGTGTGGATCCAACGAGGTATGCGGAATTGAGCAATATGCGGAAGTTCTTGCCGAAAAGCTGACCAATTTGTTTGAAGCTCATCAGAAATCGGCTCATCCCAGTTCGATCCATCGCGCCATAGCTGCTGCATCATCATTTTTGCTCTCACTACGCATGGTGACATCCATCCAAGATGATCGTAGAGTCTGGCAATCGTAGACAGAATTGTTCGTTTCGTCTCAATTTTGGTTGTGGTATCAATGTTCTGAAACGAGAAGACATCATCGATAGGAAACCATTTGATGCCTAGTGCTTTGACGTGTTCTGATGAATGGAAAGGCAAGGAAAAATCCAGTTCTCGATGATTCGCTAGAATGTTTTCCAAAATATTAGGGCAGTTGCTCGTCCACTTTCTTAAATGAAACCCCCCAGATGCTAACAAAGATGTGACCTCATTCCAACGAACCACGGCTTCTTTGATCGAACCAGCACCACTTATTAAATCATCAACATACATGTCTTCTCGAACCAGCTTGGCACCACGAGGATATATTTTTTCTTCATCAGATGCCAACCTGTGAAGCGTTCTGATGGCGAGATATGGTGCGCTCGCAGTGCCAAATGTGACAGTTTTCAAGCGGTAGGTTTTGATGGGCTCTAGGGGACTGTTACGTCAGTATATTAATTGATAGTAGGAGTCTCGACAGTTCACTCGCACTTGCCTGTACATTTTTTCGATATCTGCCGTGAATGTAAACTTGTGTATTCGCCATCTCAGAATTACATCGATTAAATTGGTTTGAGTTTTTGGACCAGCAAGCAAGTGATCATTCAATGACGTTCCATCAGCTGTTTTCGCTGCGGCATCAAAAACTACTCGGAGTTTGGTGGTTGAACTCGATTCTTTGAAGACGGCATGATGCGGAACAAAGTAGTGGTAGGGTGTCTTCAGAGTTTCGTCCACATTCGCGTCAACTTCCGTCATGTGCCCCAGTGCCGAGTATTCTTCAATGCATTTAATGTATTCCTGGTACATTATTGGGTTGAGTTGAAGACGTTTCTCCAGTTGAAGGAACCTACGAAAGGCACCTGACTTCGAGGCACCTAACCCAGGTTGCCTTCCTTCCTTGAATGGTAGCGATACTTCATATCGCCCATCTGATCTTCGATGAGATACAAAATTGCTCTTCACATGCCTGGTTTTCTGTGGATGTTGGAGATACAAAAGGGGATTCTTCAATCTCCCAAAAAAATTTTAATTGGGAGTTCAAATCGAGAACTTGCGTAAAACTCCTTATTGATTTTGTAGTTTCAATGGCTGCTTTCCCCAATACGATCCAACCCAATAGCGTTTTTTGTGCTACAGGGACTGCGAGACTCTTCTCCTGAACAATATCCGGTAGGACAATTTCGGCATACACCTCGCTACCCAGAAGAAGGTCTACAGTGGCAGGTATGTTATATAAAGGATCCGCTAGAGTAAGTCCATTTAAATGTACCCATTGATCTACGTCATTTTCTGGGCCGGCAGGAGCCCAGTCAGGGACTTGAAAATGAAGGCGCGAACGTGCCCTTCATAGGTTGAATGCAACGAACCAAAAGCTAGGTCAACATAACTGTAACATGTTCCGCTGCTGACCTTCCCCAGCCCAGAAACTTCGACAAATGTACGGTTGCTGCGCAGATTTAATAATTGGACTGCTGAACCTGTGATGAATGTGGCTTCAGACCCCGGATCGATTAACGCTCTCAAATTATAATAGTCTCCTCTTGCTCCCCTCACCCCAACTACAGCTGTGGCTAAAATTATCTGAACATTTCTGTCGTGTTTGCTATGAAACGTGGTTATGGCTGAAGTTGATTCTGGCCGACAGGGTGAAAAACCGGTGCGTTAGGATCTACTTCTGAGCCTTGGTATGACTGAGCATGTTGAGTGACAGAATTCGTGGGAGGTGTTGGGTTGGTTGAATTATAGTAAGAATTCTGTTGAGTCTGTGGAGTCTGTTGTGTGTGTGAGCTAGAGTGTGGTATTTGGTTGGATAAGTGGTATTGTGAATGGTGATGAAATTGCTGTGTTTGATTATTGGGTACATTAGGATTAGAGGTACAAGCATTGTGAAGCAACGTATGATGTGGTTGCTGACATGAATAGCAGCGAGAGGAACTTAAACATTGCGCAGTCTGATGACTATAAGCTAAACAATTTTCACAAACTCCTATACCAGCAACAGTATTTGTCCGGGCGGTTACATCCATTTTCAAAAATTTGTTGCAGATCCGAAGGGAATGGGGACCTTTGTTGCAAACCTTACAACTAAAAGCCGTACTTTTTGGGGCAATAAGAAATGTATTGGCCGTGGACCTTTTATTGAGATTACTTGTGGTTGGCTGTTCATCTATTACTTCTAAAGTTCGAAATCTTGCTTCCAAGAATTCGGAAAACTCCTTAAAAGTTGGTAGATCTTTCCTTGCACCCAATTTTTCCTCCCATAATTGCTGTGTTTTAGCAGGAAGCTTATGTACTATGATGTAAATTAAAATATCATCCCATTGATCCACTGGAAGCTTTAAATTAGTAAGAGAATGTCTACACTCAGTGGTGGTATCTAACATATTTTTTAAGCCCGAAGAAGTCTCTTGGTGAAGTACTGGTTGACCGAACAAAAGTTTAAATTGAGCGTTGACTAAAATACTTTTATGATCATATCTGGCCTTCAAATGTCCATGCTTGCTCATAATTTCCACTATCAATACTAAGATGCTAAAGCAATCGATCGGCTTCACCTACTACGCTTGATTTAAGATAATGGAGTTTCTGTACCTCGGACAATGAAGAGTTATTGTGAATGAGTGATGAAAAAAGGTCGTGAAAGGGCCTCCACCCTTCATAATTTCCAGAAAATGTTGGAATATTAATTTTCGGAAGTCTTAAATCTGAGTTCTTATCTGATTTTCCAGAACTTACCGAATTTTCCTCCAATATTGCCGTTTGTTGTTCAACTTTATTCAGTGCATCTAACATATCAGCACGGTACTCCATGTAAATTTCTTTAATTTCATCGTAAACGGTCTCTAACTGCTCCAATTTTTCCTCCTCCAATGTAGAGATGGCATCTTTGTGTAAGTCCATACCGGTTTTGAAATTCATTTCCAAAATTGCGATTCTTCCCAGCAGATAATTTCGTGTACGCTCCCTCGCACCACGTCGACTGAAATTCGCCACATCTTTCTTCATTTGTCCCAACAGATTCCTCATAAATTTGTCAACGTTGCTCATTTTGCAAAAATACAGAAATGAAATATATTGGTAAGCAATGCGTTGATTGTAGAGTGTGGATTAATATGTTGGCTTATGTACTTACAAAAAGTTATTCCTTTCAGGTTCCGTTGTGCAACAATAACTCGGATTTTATGTTAACCGCAAGCTTTGGCAAAGGCGGCGGTTGCTGCAAAAGGAACGGGATTGTATTACGCGGCGCGTGAAACCCGTTTGGCACTTCTAAAAAACTCACAATGTCAAGTCAAAGTCAATTTGAACCTTTCCAATGTTCTCCACTATTGTTTAAAATGTTTTAAAAATGTATTAAAAGGTTTATTCAATGCACTTAAATAACTTTCTTATTAATTGACTGGTACTCTTAATAACTCGAAGGACCATGTTATTTTACCAAAGACAAGAAGAATAAAATAACCACTCCAACTTTTACCACGTTATAAAAAGATTAATTAATTTTTATTGCAGCACAGAGTTTTTATACAATGTTGACAGTTTGATAATGACATTGGATCCATTTTGACAGCTTTATTGTGACATTAGACCATTTCTTATTTATTAATGCCCCCTCTTGACAGATCGGCAGGTGCATTCAGATCTGAATGCTGATGCCGCACATAATAATCCAAAGTGTTGATGCTAGCGTCAACAGACTCCTATATAATTCCATCAAATGATTTAGAAATAAATAGATTTCGAGTATTAGATGTTGATAATCGAATTGTTCTACCTATAAATAATCAAATTCGAATTCTTGTAACTGCTGCAGATGTACTTCATTCATGAACAATCCCAGCTTTAGGAGTAAAAATTGATGGAACTCCTGGACGATTAAATCAAACTAACTTTATTATAAATCGACCAGGATTATTCTATGGTCAATGTTCAGAAATTTGTGGAGCTAATCATAGTTTTATACCAATTGTAATCGAAAGAGTACCAATAAATTTTTTCATTGAATGAATTTCTAAAATAAATTACATTAAATGACTGAAAGCAAGTACTGGTCTCTTAAACCATGTTATAGTAATTTAGCAATTAGGTTAGGTTAGGTTAGGTAGACGTGGCTGTCAGCCAAAGCCAACAGACTTAGACCAATGATAGGTCCATTGTGGTACCACACAGATCTGGGGATTTTTTTTTTTTTTTTGGAGGAGATAATACGTGATGTACCGTCAAGTGGTAGGCCATCACCACTTGGTGTGTCCGACTCGCACGGACTAAACTCTCCCCGCTTACGGCCTACAAGCCACCCTGGAACCGCTCTTGGCATTACATCAGGGTGGCGCCGTTTTTAAGTCCGTAAAAGGACGCCGTCTTGATTAGTCTTCTGTGGCCTAAGACGTCTGTGCCTGCTGTGACCCTTGGTGGTCTTCTTCTCTTTTTTTTCTTTTGAGAACATGTTCTGCGTAGCAACGGACTTTTTGCCAGTTGTCGTAACTCTGTAGCATCTTCTCTACTATGTTCTCCGGTGTGATGGCGCCAATACTTATTTGCAGGTCTTGGCGAAGGCTTTCCCATCTGCTGCAAGCGAAGAAGGTATGTTCCGCGTCATCTTCTAGCGAGTCTCCGTACTGGCAGGCTGGACTGTTTGTTTTGCCGATTTTGTGGAATAAGGCGTTGAAATATCCGTGTCCGGTGAGTAACTGGGTGACGTAGTAGTTGACCTCACCGTGTTTCCGGTCATTCCACTCAGCCACGTTCCTAATCAGCCTCGCTGTCCATCGTCCTCTACTTTCCGAGCTCCAACGCTCTTGCCACTTCGGGTTCGTGAGCTCCTTAGCCTCCTCGGATGCCGCTTGCATTCCCATTTCCGCCTTTTTGTTGTAGACGTACTTCCTTTCTGCCGCTAGGAGATCTATGGGAGTCACTCCTGCGACTACAAGGACGGCTGGTTCCGAAACCGTTCGGTAAGAGCTAGCTATACGTAGAGCTCCGCATCTTTGTACTGCCGCCATCTGTTTCCGGTACTTCTCTTGTTTGAGTGCGTCTGCCCAGATTTCGCTGCCGTACAGAAGGATGGAGTGCGTTGTCGCCATCAGCAACCTTCGCTTACTGGCCGTTGGACCACCTACGTTTGACATCAGTCTGCTCAGTGATGCAGATGTTTTTGAGGCTCTTTCCGCTGCTGCCTTTATTTGTTGCCAGTAGGTTAGCTTTGTGTCAAGCCTCACTCCCAAGTACTTCACCGCGGCGCTGCTTCTTATTTCTCCTGCCCCAATTCGGAAGTCGATTTGTGTGGGGATTCTCTTTTTCGTGAGAAGGACTATCTCAGTTTTCTCCGTTGCTAGGCTGAGTCCGTGCTCTTCCATCCACGAATTGACTCGTCGCATGACCTGGTTGAGCTTTTGTTGCGCGTTAACGGTGTCTCGTGCAGTGATCACCGCGGCGATGTCATCTGCGTACCCGACTAGTCTGGCATCCTCCGGCATCTCCATGCAAAGGATGCTATCGTAGGAGATGTTCCAGAGATCTGGACCTAAGATTGATCCCTGCGCTGCGCCTGCTGTCACTTGCTTTCTTCGCGGGCCTTCTGTAGTCTCGTAGAGCAGCTCTCGATCCCTGAGATAGTCCTTCACCATCCGCAGGATATATGCCGGGGCGTGGAACCTCCGTTCGAGCGCGTTCAATATATCGGTCCACCTGGCTGAGTTGAAGGCGTTACGTACGTCCAGGGTTGCCAGCAAGACGATCTTCCTAGAGTAGTGACTTCCCTCTTGGGCGATTTGTGCGGCGTTCACTATTTCTTTTACTGCTCCAATCGTAGAGCGGCCTCTCCGGAAGCCGTACTGCCTCTCTGACAGATCGCCTGACGCTTGCACTGCCGCTACTAGTCGTGGCTTAAGTAGCTTTTCCAGGAGTTTCCCCGCGGTGTGTAGCATGCACAGAGGCCTGTATGCCGATGGGGAATCCGGATCTCCCTTGCCTTTGCTGATAAGCACCAACCGTTGTTTCTTCCAGCTCTTGGGGAAGATGCCTTCCTCGAGCAGACTGTTAAACATGTTCAGCAGTAAAAGCGGACGTGTTTGGGCGGTCACTTTGAGGGCTTCTGTGGGAATTCCGTCGGGGCCGGGGCTCTTCTATTTTGCAGGGACTGCACCGCTATGCTCAACTCTTCTTCGCTAAAAGCTGGAATTTTCTGTCGTTGGGCCAATGTGGTGTCGGGTGGCCTGACCGGATGCGTTGGGAAGAGTGTGTTCACGATGCGCTCCATCTTTCCTTCACTAAGGACAGGGGGGGTCATCTGTGCTCCGAGTTTCCGCGTTACGATCTTATAGCCTAGTCCCCAGGGGTCGCTGTTGACGTCACGGCGGAGATCCTCCCAGTTCTGTTTCTTGCTCGAATTGATGGCCCTCTTGAGCTCCGATCTTTGGGCTCTGAACTCTGCTAGAGCATCTGGGGATTACCCTCACTGCTCGTTGAACCAGTAGGAGCTTCTTTATGAAGCGCGAAAGACTTCTAGCGCCAGTGCTGGCTAAGTAGCTTGTGTCATTGAACAAGAAGTCCCCTAGATGGAGATTTCTTCTATGGGAGAGCGCAGGACACGTGCAGAGAAGGTGAAGTACAGTCTGCTCCTCCTCCTCGTCCATGCAGCTTCTGCAGAAGTCATTTGAGCACACACCGAGTGTGGATGCGTGCCTGCCTATTAAGCAGTAACCTGTGATAACACCAATAGTGGAGCTAATATGCAGTCGGTTTAATGAGATTAGACACTTAGAGCGTCGCAGATCCAGCTTTGGCCAGATCCGCTTAGTCGCTAGACATGTATTGCTACTCGTCCACCTAAGGTTTGTTCTCTTGATTGCGGATAGCTTAAACAAGAGTTTACAAGTAGCGATTGGTATACCTAGGGAACCTTTATCAGGTAAAGGAGGTAATGTGGTTCCTTTGTTGGCGAGATCATCTGCCCTGCAGTTACCTGGAATGTCCCTATGCCCCGGCACCCAACAGAGGTGAATATTGAACTGCTCTGCCATCTCCGAAAGAGATGATCGGCAGTCTTGGGGTATGATGGAATTTGAAGAGACTGAGGCCAGGGACTTAATCGCGGCCTGACTATCCGAGAAGATACGGATATCCTTTGAGGATATCACATTC
The DNA here is from genome assembly GCA_949715645.1 of Portevinia maculata. Classification (NCBI taxonomy): domain Eukaryota; kingdom Metazoa; phylum Arthropoda; class Insecta; order Diptera; family Syrphidae; genus Portevinia; species Portevinia maculata. The sequence continues at coordinate 187,479,639 of OX454526.1, forward strand.
CTCTTCAGCCACGTCAGGAACACGCTACAGTAATCAGGAAGACGGAAAGAGAGGCTAAGATTTAGCTTTTCTGAGAAGACTCCACCAACTACCCCATCGCTGGGCTGGGCAAAATCCTCACACTTTAGTCCTTCACGTGGGCGCCCGCCTGAAAATGGCTAACCGGTCAAACGGTTAGTGTCAGCCAAGGATTTACGCTAATCGTCTCAATCGTTTGTCGTGATCCATTAGTGTAAGGTAGGAGTAAACCTTTAAATCCAACCTAATTCCAGTGGTGGAGCGAGCATATAGCAAACCGTACCCAAGGATGAAAGGCTGGGGGTAAAACCAGTCGCGCACGAGCTCCCTCCGACGCCCAGGCAAGGTCGGTTGTATTAAGTGCCTTATCTCGGTAAGTCGGCTCTGCCGGGATGGACTCTCTTTTCCGGACGTACTCGTGGGACCCTAATAACAAAATGAACAAAAACCAAAACATAAAAGAAACAGAAACAGAAAATATAAAAAAAATAATAAAAAAAAATACAAAAAAAACAAAAAAGGAAGAATCCCTCTTAGGGACCTCTTCCGAGGAGGAGCTATTAGCCTCCAGCCAGGAGACAGTAGTTGACCCCTCAAGCCTAAGGAGCACCAGCCATAGTATTCCTTCAGGCGATCAACCTACCACTTCCAACTCTACAGTTATGGCCGAGGATACCAGCCATAGTATCCAAAAGCCACTCAATATAACTGAAAAACCCACAACTGGGAGCACCAGCCATAGTGCACCCAAACCCAAGAAGTCCTCTGGCTCTCTCTTGAAGTCACGTTACAACAGGGCTGTCTACATTCTTGCAAAGATTGCGAAGAATGAAGAGACTGGCGCGACTCTAGAGAGGGATAAAGAGGACAAAATAAAGTACCAAAAGGTGGTGGACGAGTACGTCAACTACCAAAATAACCCTAGGCAAAATCGACAAAAGAAAGAGAGTGTGAAGAGAAACAGGTCCCAAGATGAGACCTCTCACACCTCTAAAAGATCCAAGATCGCCCCTAGATTAAATAACTTCCAGGGGCCATCCACTTCACAGGCTACCAGAACCTTCACCGAGGTGGTGAGGGACCATCTTCAGGTCGCCATTATAGACGAGTTGTCAAAAAACGGCAAAACAGTGTCGGACCGTTGGTGTAGCATCGAAGCCAAACTATCAGAGATGGTTGTGGAACACGTGCTCTCCGGAGTTGACAACCAATTACCCAGTTTCGACTGCGCGGAAATGGTACGAGGATATCGGGTGATTAAATGCGTGGACCAGTACTCTAAAGATTTTCTTGGCTCATGCATCGACAAGATCGCCGAAGCTTGGGAGGGCTTAAAGCTTAAGCTCATCCCTGCCAAGGATATCCCCACGAGACCTAGGGCCCGTATTTGGCTACCGGTTATGAAGATAGACTCTGAGAGTCTGCTTAAGTGCCTCAAGCTTCAAAATCCGACCATTCCTATGGACGATTGGGCTGTCATAAAGGCAGAAGAACCCAAGAAAAACAGTTTATCCTACCTGCTGCTAATCAACGAGGAGTGCCTAGGGGCACTAGAAGCAGCTGATTACAAGCTGAGTTTTGGCATACGGCTCGCCAAACTCAAGATCTTCCGATCGACAGTAACCGAGGATGACATAGACGATGTCGCCGCTGCCAATATGGTGGTGGAGGAACTGGCGATCGCTTCCAACACCCAATCTTAACATGTTGAAAGTCATCCAGTCGAATCTCCAGCATTCGAAATGTGCATCGGAGAATCTTCTGGTCTTCCTCAGAGAGGAAGACATTGACATCAGCATCATTCAAGAGCCCTGGGTCAGGAAGACTACCATACTGGGCCTCTCAGACAGCAACTACAACCTTTTTTACAAAAAAGACGTCGGTAAGCCAAGAACATGCATTTTAGCTAAAAAATACATTAACGCTTTCTTATGTCCCAACTTCAGCTCGGGTGATCTAACCGTCGTTAAGCTTGAACTCACCCAGGGCCAAACCACATTCATATCATCCGCTTATATGGCGCACGATAAACCATCCCCGCCAGAAGAAGTGCAGCAACTCACAGCAGAGATACAAGCGAGACAAGGCAGTCTGCTCATAGGCTGTGACGCTAACGCTCGACATCATCTTTGGGGCAGCAAAGAAATAAATGAACGAGGTGAGTCTTTATTTGATTTTCTTTTAACTACAGATCTATGTGTATGTAATATAGGTAACACCCCTACCTTTATATTTCCAAGTACGGAAACTCATAACGGCTGGGAAGAAGTGTTAGACATTACACTCAAAACAAACAATGACATCTTCAGAGTTGAGAATTGGAGAGTCTCCAACCTAAAGTCCTTCTCGGACCACGAGTGGATACTCTTCAATCTGAGTATCAAGATAGATACTCCTACTCCGTACAGAAATCCAAAAAGAATTGACTGGAAGAAATTCGGTCAAATATTGAATTCTAAACTCCCTAATCTACCACACCTGAAAATTGAATCATTTGCAGAACTGGACTCAATTGCGTTTGCACTAGGCAAAGCTATGAACACAGCTTTTAAGGCATCGTGTCCCGTTAAATATAGCAAAAAAACCTTACCGCCGTGGTGGAATGACGACCTAACCATCCTCAGAAGGCTGACTAGGGACATTTTCAACATCTGCTATAGGCATAAGTTTTGGCAACCCTACAAGGATTGCCTAAAGTTCTATAAAAAATCTATCAGATCAGCTAAGACACAAGCATGGTCTGAATACTGCCAATCCATCGATTCTCTTAAGGAATCTGCAAGACTCAGTAAGATTCTATCCAAAGGACAATCCAGTCCATCTTTTATCAAGAGAACGGACGGAACCTGGACGGAATCCACTGACGAATCCTTGGAGCTTCTACTTAACACACACTTTCCTGGTTGCACTGACTACTGCGCACTTCCGCCCCAAATGAGGGGAGAACTCCCCTCTCAACAGGAGGAGATTGAGCGCATTATAACCAAGGAAAAGATTCTCTGGGCCATTCACAGCTTTGCTCCGTATAAATCACCAGGGCAGGATGGCATTCTCCCCATCATGCTTCAAAAACATGACGAGATAGTTGTGCCCCTACTAGTTGAAATTTACAGAAGCAGTATCCTACTAAATCACATACCTCAGTCGTGGAAGTATGTCCGAGTAGTTTTCATACCGAAAGTTGGTAAAAGAGGTCACGGATCCGCGAAGGACTTCCGTCCTATTAGCCTAACCTCTTTCATACTCAAAACTCTAGAACGCGTACTTGACCTTCACATAAGAACAGGCCTTGAAAGATCTCCCTTATGCAACTCACAGCACGCATACCTCAAGGGCAGGTCGACGGAGACCGCTCTTCATGAAGTAGTGCGTACAGTCGAAAGGTCACTCTTCCATCACCAATACACCTTAGCCACCTTCTTAGATATAGAGGGCGCGTTTAACAACGTCCACACTGAATCGATCCAGAATTCTCTCCTAGAACTAGGCGTGGAGGACTTTGTCACTTCTTGGATCATTTCCATGCTCAAAACGAGGATCATTCAAGCAAAACTAGGCAATACCCTTCTAACCAAATCAGTAAGTAGAGGAACACCTCAAGGTGGGGTGATCTCGCCTCTCTTATGGATTATAGTTCTCAACAAAATCCTGTCAAGTCTCGACAGGGAGGGTATCAAAGTCGTTGCGTATGCGGATGACGTGGTTGTTCTAGTATCAGGAATGTTTCCGACCGTGATAAGTGAAATCATGGAAAGAGCACTGTGTAAGATTAGCGGGTGGGCTACAAGTTGTGGCCTAAGCGTTAACCCAAGCAAAACTGAACTGATGCTTTTCACCACCAAAACCAAAATACCAACCTTCTCACTTCCCCGCTTAAATAACCAAAATCTTCCTTTATCCACCAGCGCAAAATACCTTGGAGTCACGCTTGACCCCAAACTCAACTGGAAGTCCAACATCGAACACCGAGTGCGGAAGGCAAACGTTGCTTTCTACGCCTGTAGCAAAACTTTCGGCAAGAAGTGGGGGCTTCAACCAAAGATGGTTCGTTGGATGTACACAGCGGTGGTACGTCCCATCCTCACCTACGGATCCCTGGTATGGTGGCCCGCTTTAAGTAAAGCCTACAACGTCACTAAATTAAGCAGAATCCAAAGAACAGCTGGAATTGGAATCACTGGAGCCCTTCGATCAAGCCCGACCGAGGCGCTCAATGTGATTCTCAACTTTCTGCCAGTGGATCTGTATATCAAAAACATTGCAGCGTGTAGTGCTGTTAGATTGAAGGAATCTAAATGTTGGTCGGAAAGGCCATATGGCCATACCAGCATCCTTCTTTCACTTCCCGAAGGCATAGGTCTAATAGGTACAGACTACATTACACCCAAACTCAACTTCCATAAAAGCTTCTCTGTGAGATTCCCCTCTAGATCAGAATGGAAAGAAAATGCGGTCGTAAATGAATTCGACATACCTATCTTCACAGATGGTTCCAAGATGAACTGTGGAGTAGGAGCTGGCATTTTCTCTACAGAGCTAGATATTTCTAAAACCCTTCGCCTTCCCAACGCAGCCAGCGTCTTTCAAGCAGAAGTATTTGCAATTAAGGAGGCGTGTAGACTGCTTCTCAACATATTGACACACAGAAAAAAAATAGGCATCTTCGTCGACAGTCAGGCCGCGATTAAGGCTGTTAGTTCAACTAAGTCTACGTCCAAGCTTGTGGTGGAATGCAGGGATACGCTGAATAAGGCTTGTCATCGGCTAGATATCTCTCTCGTCTGGGTTCCCGGCCATAGGAACATTGATGGAAATGAGAGAGCCGATGAACTCGCCAGACGTGGCTCTGCTCTGTGCGTATCACATGCGGAGGAAGTTTTCCCTCCGCTGGGATATGTAAAGAGAGAAATCCTCCTGCACTTCATCTCAGGGGCCGAGACTAGATGGACGAATCGTTCGGACTGTGTCATTTCAAGAAAAATTTGGCCAACCTACGATGATGCCAGAACAAACAACCTCTTAGCCAGAACGCGTGTTGATGTCGCCAGACTAACGGCAATCAGTACGGGCCATTGGCCTTTAGGCACTCACGCAGCCAAGCTTGGCATCTCTCACAACACCCAGTGCCGCAGCTGCTCTGACACAGAAAAGAGTGAAACAGTGTTCCATCTTCTCTGTGAGTGTCCGGCTTTAGCCAAAACCAGACGCAGCGCACTAGGTCATCCGTTTTACAATGACCTCTCGGCCATTCATACCATCCACTTCAACAACATCATCAAATTCCTCAACTCCACAGGATGGTTTTGAGCCCCCTTAATAATATCCATCTCGCCCTTTAATTTTAGGTTCCGTTAGTTGTGGTATCAAAACGGCGCTCATTGCGCTACTTGTGTTTTCCCTCGTCAGATGACGGGAATTACAGCCACTTAAACCAACCAACCAACCAACCCCATCGCTAGTTTTTGATCCATCGGTGTAAAAGTGGATCGATTTATCATTCGCAAATGCATCATCATCCCAGAATGATCTGGATGGAATGGTGATTTGGAAGTTTTTTCCGAACTGCAAACGGGGTATGGTGTAGTCTATATTTCTGGGTAAAGACTTAAAGTAGTCCAGAATAATGGAGTGGCCAATATTGTTATTGGTCCACTGCGAGGTAGCTTTTAAGCGGACAGCGGAACATGCCGCTGTTTGCATGCTAAATATATCAAGGGGTATCAGGTGTAGCAGAATGTCCAGAGCAGCGGAGGGGGTAGTTCGGAGTGCTCCGCTAATGCATAGACACGCTGAACGCTGGACTTTGCCCAGCTTGTCTATTAGTCTAGCTTTTTCTAGAGCAATCCACCAGACAACCACACCGTAAGTAAGAATTGGTCTTACCACCGATGTATATAGCCAACCTAACTTGTTGCCAATGGCTTTTTTACAAGAGAAAAGTGCTACTGTAGCTTTCTTGACTCTTTCTTGTATATTGGGTTTCCAGCTTAAGTTCCTATCGAAGATTAGACCCAAAAATGTTGCTTCGTCAGAGAAAGTTAAGCTTGTACCGCTAATAGAGGGAGGGTCGATATATAGGATTTTATATTTCCTGGAAAAGAGGACAAGCTCGGTTTTGTGGGGGTTAACGCCCAGTCCGCACCGATTAGCCCATCTCGTTAGCTTGTTAAGAGCGTTTTGCAGGAGTTCCTTTATGGTGTTGAGGTGTTTCCCAGAGACGGCAATAGCAACATCATCCGCATAGGCAATCACTCTGCAGCCCTCCCCTTCCAGGTTTATCAGTAGTTTGTTCACCACCAAGTTCCAGAGAAGGGAAGAAAGAACACCGCCTTGCGGCGTCCCACGACTGACAGACCTAATAGCAGATGTTACGCCCAGTTTTGAATTGATAATCCGACTATTTAGCAGTAGATTGATCAATTCACCAAGCGAGCTATCCACATTCAGTTCTGCCAGTGCGTTTGCGATTGCAGATGTGTTAACGTTGTTAAAGGCGCATTCTATGTCAAGGAAAGCAACCTTGTGATGGAGGGAGTATTCGATTGTGCGTACTAAGGAATGAAGAGCGGTTTCCACCGACTTTCCCTTACAGTACGCATGCTGAGCTGTAGACAGCAATTGCGGGTTTATGTGCATACGGAGGTGGATATCAATCAATCACTCCAGCGTTTTGAGGAGGAATGAAGATAGACTAATAGGTCTGAGGTCCTTTGGACTGACATGGAAATATTTGCCAGCCTTGGGTATAAAAACCACTTTTACTTCTCTCCAAGCCCGGGGGATATGTACCAGATTTAGACAGCTTATCATGATCATCTCCAGCACAGGCAGGATGATATCCGCTGACATTGGTAGTTCGGCAGGTATTATGCCGTCTGGTCCTGCAGACTTGAAGGGTTTGAAGCTTTGTAGCGCCCAAGTCAGCTTGTCCCTAGTTATCAGATCGTGAGGGTAAGTTACCTGTGCATGTGACCTGTTAAGGCTATAATTGCCGGTAATATTGGAGCTACCTAGAAAGTGAGTATCAAGTAGCAGATTGAGCGATTCTTCTCTAGATGTCGTCCAAGAGCCGTCTGCCTTCTTAAAGCAGCTAGGCATAGTAGGATTTGAAGCAAGGATTTTTCTTAGCCTAGATGCCTCAGAGGATTCTTCTATTTTTCCACAGAAGAGTCTCCATGGCGTTCTTTTGGCTTTCCTTAATTCTTTTTTGTATAATTTGAGGGATTCCTTGTAGGAGTCCCAATCGTTTATAGCTTTTGAGTTTTTAGCAAGATTGAAGAGTCTCCTGCACTAGTTTCTAAGTGGTCCCAGTCAGTGGACCACCACTGAGGCTTCTTTTTCCCCCTAGGTTGTACGAGGGGACACGATGCAGACATTGCTTCGTCAAATGCCAGAGTAACCTCATCGACTTTATTGTCGAGCTCATTGGAGTTACAGGGGGGACTTAAGAGTTCAGAGTTAACAGAGTTTCTCTGTATAATGGCCAATTGGTTTTCCGAGGATTGCGGAAGGAAGGTTGGCATGGAGGATCAACGTTAAGGTTGAATAAAAGATATCGGTGATCAGAGAACGAATGATCAGCCGATACTTTCCAACCCGTTATCATGTCGTTGATGGTATCAGAGACAAGAGTAATATCAAGGACTTCTTGTCGGTTTTTGGTAATGAATGTGGGTTCATTACCTAGGTTACAGACAATGAGGTTAGTACTTAAAAGATATTCAAAAAGTGACTCACCTCTGTTGTTAATATCTGAGCTGCCCCATACGGTGTGATGAGCGTTAGCATCACAACCGATTATGAGTTCAGCTTTCTGCCTCCTTGCTTCATCGACCAGCCTCTCTAGGTTATCACCAGGGAGAGACCCCACGTGATCGTGGGCGAGATAAGCTGATGCCAACCAGAATGATCTGCCTGCAGTCTCCAGTCTTGCCACAGTCATATCTCGATCGCTGAAATTAGGGAGTAAATAAGCATTAATGTTACTTTTCACTAGTATGCACGATCTGGGTTTACCTTTATCAGTCACATACAGTGGGTAGTATCCGGGAGTCCTGAGTCCTCGAATCTGGTTGTGTAGAATCCAGGGTTCTTGGATCAAGACGATGTCTTCTGCGCCTTTGGCTAGACGAAGAATGAGTGCGGCCGAAGCCTTAATGGAGTGTTGGAAGTTAATCTGTATTAACTGCAGCATTTTCGCTACAATCAGGCAGATATACCTCCACCACGGTGTTGTTCAGGCCTTCCAATTCCGAAGATGAGCTGAGAAGCTCGTCTTCACTCAGAAGAACCTTGTATAGAGAATCAGTCTCCATATCTGACAGGACGTTGGAAGTGGATGGTAATTTTTTGGGTAAAGAGGGTTCATCATCCTCCAGCGAGGGGAAAGAGATTGAAGCTCCAGGATCTGAGACTGCGATCATAGAGTCAGAGGGAGGAGGAGGAGGAGGGGGTAGTTTACCCGCATCCATTTCGTCCTTTTTATAGACCCGCATTTTGACATCGTCCCATGCGAATCTAATCATGTAGTCGTTCTTGGCCAGAGGAGCCAAGGTTTCTTGGTTGATTACAACCACGACACATCTGTAATCGCCCTTCAGCTCTTCCAGTTTGGCAACCTTCCAGTTGTGGGTCGGAAGTGAAGGGTTGCTCAATTGCAGGACTTCCAGGATGCCCTCAGGGGTGGATGGATCCGCAGTGATCCAGATGCGAGATCTTGGTCGGCAGGGGATGTCTTCCCTCTTTTGGCTATTTGTGCAGGCGTCCTATCCTTCTCCGCGATGGTGCCACACATCTGCTGGATCCGGATGGCATTGCGTCGTTGCTTGTAAGACGCTTTGGATCTGTTGATATGGTGACGCTTAATGGTGGAAGGGAGGGGACCATGATTCACAGTCCCATCACCATCAAGTTTTTTATTGTCAACTCTTTTGCCGACTTTTGCAGGAGGACCATGAGTAGCCACAGTCCGTCCTACAGTCAGCTTAGAAGCGTTGACAGCAGACGTTGTTGTCTTGTTAGGGCCGGCAGAGGGGGGACCATGAGTCACAGTCCTCTCCCTGTCGGAGAGGGATTTATTGAGCTCGCAACCACTAGTGGAGGGACCATGTGTATCCACAGTCCCAGCACTAATTGGTGCCAGGTGAGCTTTGCCGGTAGACAGCAAGGTCGCCGTGCTACCGTCCGGTATAGAAGGAGAACCGGCCGTAAAATTTTTTGTTTTTGTTTGTTTTGTTTTATTTTTGTTCATGATAGATCCCACGAGTAGCGGAGAAAGGAGGTCCATCTGCACAGAGATCCGCATTGTGCAGATAAGGCTAGTTAATCCGGATGGCGCCAGGTATCCGGATACTCCGTGGGCGACTGAGCTATTTGATGACTGGGCCTTCAGCCAGGTTGACTCTCGGCACGGGTCGTATTACACCTTAGTCCAGCCCAGGTGGTAAAGGAGGGGATAGGGGAAGGAAGTTTTGTCCTGTGAAGGTCACATAGTAGCACGTACACGAACTTAACTTGCGCCTTGAAAAGAAAAAGAGGAGAGGGGACGTAGAGTCCGGGTCAGTACTTGGTTGACGCTCGTCAGCAGCCTGTCTGTCATGGGTGGCCCTTAGACAGCATAGCCTGTTGAACCTGCGCCGTAAGCCTTCGCACCGGTACCATCGAATGCAATGATGGTACACACGGCAAGGTGACTGACCCCGCGAAGGAATTTAGCAATTACTTTTAATGGAAAAAATAAAAATGTATGTCAAACTAAAATTATTAAATTTTTAATATTTTGTAATCCCTCAAATAAATCCTATTAGATGATTAATATTATTTTTACTATTTTCTTTGATTTTTATTTTATTTAATTTAATAAATTATTTTATTTATATACCAACAACTTCTAAGTCTAAAAATTTTATAAATCTTGATACTATTTCAATAAATTGAAAATGATAACTAATTTATTTTCTGTTTTTGACCCAAGTTCTAGAATTTTTAATTTATCAATTCAAGATTAAGAACTTTTTTAGGATTAATATTAATTCCTCCAATATATTGATTTAAACCTTCTCGTTATCATATTATATGAAATAACATTTTATTAATTTTACATAAAGAATTTAAAACTTTATTAGTAAATCCTAACCAAAAAGGAACTACTTCAATTTTCATTTCACTATTTAGATTAATTTTATTTAATAATTTTATAATATTATTCCCTTATATTTTTACAAGAACAAGACATTTAACATTAACTTTATCATTAGCTTTACCTTATGGATGATTTAACCATACACAACATATATTTACTCATTTAGTTCCACAAGGAACACCTTCAATTTTAATACCTTTTATAGTATGTATTGAAACTATTAGAAATATTATTCGACCAGGTACATTAGCTGTTCGTTTAACAGCTAATATAATTGCTGGTCATTTACTATTAACATTATTAGGAAAAACAGGACCTTCTTTATCTTCAATAATTATTATAATTTTATTAATTACACAAATTGCTTTATTAGTATTAGAATCAGCTGTAGCTATTATTCGATCTTATGTATTTGCAGTATTAAGTACTTTATATTCTAGAGAAGTTATTTTAAAAATCTCAACACATTATAATCACCCATTTCATCTAGTAGATTATAGCCCATGACCATTAATAGGAGCTATTGGAACAATAATATCATCAATACAGAATAAATTTAATATTAATTGAAACTTTAATTACTATTTTACTGTATATCAATGATGACGAGATATCTCACGAGAAGGTACTTTTCAAGGATTACATACTTATTCAGTAACACTAGGTTTACGATGAGGAATAATTTTATTTATTTTATCAGAAATTCTTTTTTTTTTCTTCATTTTTTTGAGCTTTTTTGCATAGAAGATTATCTCCTTCAATTGAATTAGGATCTATTTGACCTCCTATAGGAGTTATTCCTTTTAATCCTTTTCAAATTCCATTATTAAATACAACAATTTTATTAGCTTCTGGAATTACTGTTACATGAGCTCATCATAGTCTTATAGAAAATAATCACTCTCAAACTTCTCAAGGATTATTCTTTACAGTTTTTTTAGGCATTTATTTTTCAATTTTACAAGCTTACGAATATATTGAAGCTCCATTTACAATTGCAGATGCTGTTTATGGGTCAACTTTTTATATAGCTACAGGAATCCATGGTTTACATGTTTTAATTGGAACAACATTTCTATTAATTTGTTTAATTCGTCATTTAAATAATCATTTTTCAAGTAGTTATCACTTCGGATTTGAAGCAGCAGCATGATATTGACACTTTGTTGATATTGTTTGATTATTTTTATATGTATCAATTTATTGATGAGGAGGATAAAAATTATTTATATAGTATATAGGTATATATAACTTCCAATTATAAGGACTATTTTAATAATAGTATAAATATTTTTTTAAATAATAATTACATCAATAATTATGCTTATTAAATATAGCTTTTATTGTAATAATATTAGCAACAATTTTATGAAAAAAAAATTTTACCGATCGAGAAAAAATATCTCCTTTTGAATGTGGATTTGATCCTATTTCTTCTTCTCGTTTACCTTTTTCATTGAAATTTTTTTTAATTACAATTTTTTTTTTAATTTTTGATGTAGAAATTGCACTAATTTTACCAATAATTTAAATTTTAAATTATTCTAATTTAATTATTTGATCTTATACAACTATTATTTTTATTATTATTTTATTAATCGGATTATACCATGAATGAAATCAAGGTATATTAAACTGATCTAATTAGGGTTATAGTTAAATTAATAACATTTGATTTGCATTCGAAAATAATTGATAAATTCAATTTACCTTAAATATGAAGCGATTTATTGCAATTAGTTTCGACCTTATCTTAGGTAATTTACCATTATTTTATTAATTGAAACCAAAATAGAGGTATATCATTGTTAATGATAAAAATGAATTTTAAATTCCAATTAAAGAAATATGTTTTTCAAATAAAAGCTGCTAACTTTTTATTTTAATGGTTAAATTCCATTTATATTTCTATTTATATAGTTTAATAAAACCTTACATTTTCATTGTAAAAATAATTATTTTAATAATTTATAAATTACTAAAATTAATTATTTAAATATTTAAAGATTTATAAATCTCCCTAATATCTTCAATATTATACTCTAATTATAAGCCATTTAAATATAAAATTAAAATTATCATTAAAATAACAAATCATAAAATAAAAATTAATAAATAAATCTTCAAATTATTATTTTGTATAATATAATAAAATTGAGAAAAATTAATTAGTTGTTTGTATAAATTTTGTCTTCCTATAAATTCAGATCAACCTTGATCAAAATTTTTAAAAATAATTATACCAAACTTTAATGAAAGATTAACTAAACCATAAGTAGAAATATAAGGTATATATTTTTTTTTTTTTATATAATTTGCTTACGCTAAAGGGATTTTTTATTTTTTATTTTTTCTGTTGTTACAGTACCCTTATAATGCTAAGAACACAGTGTAAGCTACTTGGTATTAGAAAGAATAGAGAGATAGGAAAGAAGTGATTGGGTGCAGTTGTAGGGTTTTTCTCCACGGGTGGTGTCTAAGTTACTTAGGGAGATTACGATTTCATATATTCGGTATAAAGTAATGGACTTGGCCGGGATTCGAACGCACGACCTTCCTTTCCGTAGACGAATACACTACTACTGCACCATTGCCACTATCATATAGATCCTATAAATATTCTAGATAAATAATTATTAAAATATTTATTATAAAAAAAAATTAAGTTTTAGAAATTATATAACCTAAAAATCCTCCAATTAAACAAACGAATAAAGTTATAAATTTTAAATAAAACAGTAAAATAATTGTATAAGGGGTTAAAAAAATTAATCAACTTAATACTCTTCCCCCAATAATTCTTATAAATATTAATACTAATATTCCTTTTAATATAATTCAACTTTCATCATTTAAAACATTTAAAGAATTACAATTTAAGTCGCCAGTTATTGAATAATAAACTAAACGTAAAGAATAACAAACAGCTAAACCGGTCGAAAAAAAAATAAAAAATACAAATATATTAATTATTCTTAGTAAAACAATTTCTAAAATAAATCTTTAGAATAAAATCCAGCTAAAAAGGGTATACCACATAAAGCTAAATTAGCAATATTAAAACAACAACTAGTTAAAGGCATATAAATTCTTAAACCTCCTATTAACCGTAAATCTTGAGAATTATTTATATTGTGAATAATAGCTCCAGCACATATAAATAATAAAGCTTTAAATAAAGCATGAGTCAATAAATGAAAAAAAGCTAATTTAAAATATCCTATAGATAAAATTATTATTATTAACCCTAGTTGTCTTAAAGTTGACAAAGCAATAATTTTTTTTAAATCAAACTCAAAATTAGCTCCTAGTCCTGATATAAATATAGTTAATCCAGACAATAACAACAACAATTGACCAATAAAAGAATTTACTAATAAAATATTAAATCGGATTAATAAATAAATTCCTGCAGTTACTAAAGTAGAAGAATGAACTAAAGCAGAAACTGGGTTTGGAGCAGCTATAGCAGCAGGTAACCATGAAGAAAATGGAATTTGAGCTCTTTTTGTTATAGCCGCTACAGTTACTAAAATTCCAATTAATAATATATTACTATCATTTAATATAAATTCTAAATAAAAAATATAATTTCAACTTCCATAATTTAATATTCAAGCAATAGCTAATAATAAAGAAACATCTCCAATTCGATTTATTAATTCTGTTACTATTCCTGCATTATAAGATTTTACATTATTAAAATAAATAACTAAACAATAAGAAACTAATCCTAACCCATCTCATCCTAATAAAATACTAATTAAATAAGGTCTAATAATTAATATTATTATAGAAAAAACAAATAATAATACTAATATAATAAATCGATTAATATTTAAATCTATTATTATATATTCTATTCTATAATAAATTACTATAGAAGAAATTAATAAAACAAAAGATATAAATATCAAACTCATTCAATCAAATAAAAAAGTTATAACAATTCTAGAAGAATTTAAAGATACCAATTCTCATTCAATAAAAATAATTAATTCATTTATAATAAAATATAAAGAAATTAATATTAAAAACATTCTTATAAGTAATAATAAAATAGAATTAGTTAAACAAATTGATAAATATTTCATAATTTAAAATGAATAAATTCATATCTTTGATATCACAAATCAAAATTTTAAAATAAACTATTTAAATAATATTACACTTATAATAAAAATATTTCAGATTTTAAAACTAATAAATTTAAAGGAAATCAATGCAAAAATAATAATAAATATTCACGATTATACCCTATTCTAAAAGAATAAACTCCTGAATATAATTTTCCATGTTGTCTATAAGAATATAAATATAATGTATAAGCAGCTCTAAAAAAAAAAAAAAATATTAATAAAATTATTGTTAATCAAGATCAACTAATAATTCTATTTAATAATGAAATTTCACTCAATAAATTTAAAGTCGGAGGAGCAGCTATATTAGATGAACACAACAAAAATCATCACAATGTTATAGAAGGCATAACATTAAATAAACCTTTATTAATTAATAAACTTCGTCTTCCTAACCGTTCATAAGTAATATTGGCTAAACAAAATATTCCAGAAGAGCATAATCCATGAGCAATTATTAATATATATGAACCACAAATTCCTCAATAAGTTATTGTTATAAGTCCTCTTAAAACAATTCCTATATGAGCAACAGAAGAATAAGCAATTAAATATTTTAAATCTGTTTGACGTAAACAAATTACACTAACTAATACTCCAACTAATTCTAATAAATCAATAATTATATTTTAAACCTATAATTTGTAAAAAAATTTAAAACACGTAATAATCCATAACCTCCTAATTTTAATATAATACCTGCTAAAATTATAGATCCAGAAACTGGAGCTTCAACATGAGCTTTAGGTAATCATAAATGAACTAAAAATATTGGAATTTTTACTAAAAAAGATAAAATTATAGATATATATAAAATTAAATAATTTAAATTTAAATTATTTAGTATATTAAAATTTATTGTATTTATAATTTTATAAATATAAATAACAGCAATTAATATAGGCAAAGAAACTAATAAAGTATAAAATAATAAATAAATACCTGCTTGTAAACGTTCAGGTTGATAACCCCATCCTAAAATTAAAAAAAGTGTTGGAATTGAACTTCTTTCAAAAAATAAATAAAAAAGAAATAAATTTATACTTCTAAATGTCAATAATAACAATAATAATAATAATAATAAATTTAATATAAATAAATTTTTATAATTATTTAATTTTTTAATAAAATCTCTAGCTATTAATATTAAAGAACAAATTCAAAAACTTAATAATACTATTCCATAAGAAAGTATATCCATTCCAAAAAAATAAGAGACCATTACAAAATAATTAACAAAATAATTATTAATAATTAAAATTATTATAATTATAAAAAATATATTTTGTACCATTCAAAATATATTTTTTATATTTTAATATAATTAAAATTTTTAATATTGTAAAATATTAAATGACTGAAAATAATCATTACCATAAGTTCGAATTATAGAAACTAAAATTGAAAGACCCAACACTCCTTCACATACACTAAAAGTGTAAAAAACTATCATAAAATAATTTTCATATTCTAATAAATTTAAATAAATAAACAATAAATAAAATAATGATAAAACAATATATTCCAAACTTAAAAGTATTGATAATAAATGTTTACAATTAGAAATAAAGACAATATTTCCTTTTATTATCAAAAAAAAGGTACCCCTCAACTAAATAATATTATCATTAGTTTAAATAGTTTAACAAAAACATTGGCCTTGTAAATCAAAAATAAAAAAAAAATTTTAAACTTCAAGAAAAAAGAATTCTCTTTATCATTAATCTCCAAAATTAATATTTTTTTTAACTTTTTCTTGATATCATTCAACTTATCATATATATACTAACTTTTATATTTAGATTTATTTTTATACAAATAAATCATCCACTTAGTATAGGGCAATTATTATTAATTCAGACAATTTTAATTTGTTGTATTTCAGGTTTAATAACTAAAATATTTTGATTTTCATATATATTTTATTTTTAATTTTTGTATTTGGTATACTAGTTTTATTTATTTATATAACATCTTTAGCTTCAAATGAAATATTTTCTTTATCTATAAAAATAAACTCTTATAATAATTATATATATAATATTGATAATAATTATTATTATATTTATAGATAAAATAATTTTAATATTTAATTCTATAACTAATGAAATAAATTCAATTACAAATATTAATATATATATTTCAGAAAATTCATTAAATTTAAATAAATTATATAATTATAAAACAAACATAATCACAATTATACTAGTAAGTTATCTTCTTATTACAATAATTGTTGCAGTCAAAATAACTAAATTATTTTATGGACCTGTACGAATAATAAACTAACTAATGAATAAACCAATACGAACACATCATCCACTTTTAAAAATTGCAAATAATTCTTTAATTGATTTACCTTCTCCTATTAATATTTCAGTATGATGAAATTTTGGTTCATTATTAGGATTATGTTTAATTACACAAATTATTACTGGTTTATTTTTAGCCATACATTATACAGCAGATATTTCATTAGCTTTTAATAGTGTAGAACATTACATGCTAATGGTGCATCTTTTTTTTTATTTGTTTATTGTTACATGTAGGTTAGGTTAGGTTAGGTTTATGTGGCTGTCGGCAGAAGCCGACACACTTAGACCAATTTAGGTCCATTGTGATACCACGTATATTATCTACCTCAACTCTGTAGATGGGACTGGCCAACGACACGCGGTTGTTCTCAAACGGTCCCCCATCTACGCACTAACCGCGCCCAACGTCGTTTAATTACTGTGATCTGACGAGAACCGATTAACTCGACGTGGTATGGTCGTTGGTTATTGTTACATGTAGGACGAGGAATATATTATGGGTCATATTTATTCACCTTTACATGACTATCTGGAACAATTTTATTAATTTTAGTTATAGGAACAGCATTTATAGGATATGTTTTACCATGAGGACAAATATCTTTTTGAGGAGCAACAGTAATTACTAATTTATTATCAGCTATTCCATATTTAGGTACAGATTTAGTACAATGAATTTGAGGAGGATTTGCAGTTGATAATGCTACCTTAACTCGATTTTTTACTTTTCATTTTATTTCACCTTTTATTGTAATAATTGGAACTTTAATTACTATTTTTACTGTATATCAATGATGACGAGATATCTCACGAGAAGGTACTTTTCAAGGATTACATACTTATTCAGTAACACTAGGTTTACGATGAGGAATAATTTTATTTATTTTATCAGAAATTCTTTTTTTTTCTTCATTTTTTGAGCTTTTTTTCATAGAAGATTATCTCCTTCAATTGAATTAGCATCTATTTGACCTCCTATAGGAATTATTCCTTTTAATCCTTTTCAAATTCCATTATTAAATACAACAATTTTATTAGCTTCTGGAATTACTGTTACATGAGCTCATCATAGTCTTATAGAAAATAATCACTCTCAAACTACTCAAGGATTATTCTTTACAGTTTTATTAGGCATTTATTTTTCAATTTTACAAGCTTACGAGTATATTGAAGCTCCATTTACAATTGCAGATGCTGTTTATGGGTCAACTTTTTATATAGCTACAGGATTACATGGTTTACATATTTTAGTTGGAACAACATTTCTATTAATTTGTTTAATTCGTCATTTAAATAATCATTTTTCAAGTAGTCATCACTTCGGATTTGAAGCAGAAGCATGATATTGACACTTTGTTGATATTGTTTGATTATTTTTATATGTATCAAATTATTGATGAGGAGGATAAAAATTATTTATATAGTATATAAGTATATATAACTTCCAATTATAAGGACTATTTTAATAATAGTATAAATAATTTTTTCAATAATAATTACATCAATAATTATCCTTATTATAGCTTTTATTGTAATAATATTAGCAACAATTTTATCAAAAAAAAATTTTACCGATCGAGAAAAAATATCTCCTTTTGAATGTGGATTTGACCCTATTTCTTCTTCTCGTTTACCTTTTTCATTAAAATTTTTTTTAATTACAATTATTTTTTTAATTTTTGATGTAGAAATTGCACTAATTTTACCAATAATTTTAATTTTAAATTATTCTAATTTAATTATTTGATCTTATACAACTATTATTTTTATTATTATTTTATTAATCGGATTATACCATGAATGAAATCAAGGTATATTAAACTGATCTAATTAGGCTTATAGTTAAATTAATAACATTTTATTTGCATTCAAAAATAATTGATAAATTCAATTTACCTTAAATATGAAGCGATTTATTGCAATTAGTTTCGACCTAATCTTAGGTAATTTACCCTTATTTTATTAATTGAAACCAAAATAGAGGTATATCATTGTTAATGATAGAAATGAATTTTAAATTCCAATTAAAGAAATATGTTTTTCAAATAAAAGCTGCTAACTTTTTATTTTAATGGTTAAATTCCATTTATATTTATATTTATATAGTTTAATAAAACCTTACATTTTCATTGTAAAAATAATTATTTTAATAATTTATAAATTACTAAAATTAATTATTTAAATATTTAAAGATTTATAAATCTCCCTAATATCTTCAATATTATACTCTAATTATAAGCTATTTAAATATAAAATTAAAATTATCATTAAAATAACAAATCATAAAATAAAAATTAATAAATAAATCTTCAAATTATTATTTTGTATAATATAATAAAATTGAGAAAAATTAATTAATTGTTTGTATAAATTTTGTCTTCCTATAAATTCAGATCAACCTTGATCAAAATTTTTAAAAATAATTATACCAAACTTTAATGAAAGATTAACTAAACCATAAGTAGAAATATAAGGTATATATTTTTTTTTTTTTTTTTATAATTTGCTTACGCTAAAAAGATTTTTTATTTTTTATTTTTTCTGTTGTTACAGTACCCTTATAATGCTAAGAACACAGTGTAAGCTACTTGGTATTAGAAAGAATAGAGAGATAGGAAAGAAGTGTTTGGGTGCAGTTGTAGGGTTTTTCTCCACGGGTGGTGTCTAAGTTACTTAGGGAGATTACGATTTCATATATTCGGTATAAAGTAATGGACTTGGCCGGGATTCGAACGCACGACCTTCCTTTCCGTAGACGAATACACTACTACTGCACCATTGCCACTATCATATAGATCCTATAAATATTCTAGATAAATAATTATTAAAATATTTATTATAAAAAAAAAATGTTTTAGAAATTATATAACCTAAAAATCCTCCAATTAAACAAACAAATAAAGTTATAAATTTTAAATAAAACGGTAAAATAATTGTCTAAGGGGTTAAAAAAATTAATCAACTTAATACTCTTCCCCCAATAATTCTTATAAATATTAATACTAATATTCCTTTTAATATAATTCAACTTTCATCATTTAAAACATTTAAAGAATTACAATTTAAGTCGCCAGTTATTGAATAATAATCTAAACGTAAAGAATAACAAACAGTTAAACCGGTCGAAAAAAAAATAAAAAATACAAATATATTAATTATTCTTAGTAAAACAATTTCTTAAATAAATCTTTAGAATAAAATCCAGCTAAAAAGGGTATACCACATAAAGCTAAATTAGCAATATTAAAACAACAACTAGTTAAAGGTATATAAATTCTTAAACCTCCTATTAACCGTAAATCTTGAGAATTATTTATATTGTGAATAATAGCTCCAGCACATATAAATAATAAAGCTTTAAATAAAGCTTGAGTCAATAAATGAAAAAAATCTAATTTAAAATATCCTATAGATAAAATTATTATTATTAACCCTAGTTGTCTTAAAGTTGACAAAGCAATCATTTTTTTTAAATCAAAATCAAAATTAGCTCCTAGTCCTGATATAAATATAGTTAATCCAGACAATAACAACAACAATTGACCAATAAAAGAATTTACTAATAAAATATTAAATCGGATTAATAAATAAATTCCTGCAGTTACTAAAGTAGAAGAATGAACTTAAGCAGAAACTGGGTTTGGAGCAGCTATAGCAGCAGGTAACCATGAAGAAAATGGAATTTGAGCTCTTTTTGTTATAGCCGCTACAGTTACTAAAATTCCAATTAATAATATATTACTATCATTTAATATAAATTCTAAATAAAAAATATAATTTCAACTTCCATAATTTAATATTCAAGCAATAGCTAATAATAAAGAAACATCTCCAATTGGATTTATTAATGCTGTTACTATTCCTGCATTATAAGATTTTACATTATTAAAATAAATAACTAAACAATAAGAAACTAATCCTAACCCATCTCATCCTAATAAAATACTAATTAAATAAGGTCTAATAATTAATATTATTATAGAAAAAACAAATAATAATACTAATATAATAAATCGATTAATATTTAAATCTATTATTATATATTCTATTCTATAATAAATTACTATAGAAGAAATTAATAAAACAAAAGATATAAATATCAAACTCATTCAATCAAATAAAAAAGTTATAACAATTCTAGAAGAATTTAAAGATACCAATTCTCATTCAATAAAAATAATTAATTCATTTATAATAAAATATAAAGAAATTAATATTAAAAACATTCTTATAAGTAATAATAAAATAGAATTAATTAAACAAATTGATAAATATTTCATAATTTAAAATGAATAAATTCATATCTTTGATATCACAAATCAAAATTTTAAAATAAACTATTTAAATAATATTACACTTATAATAAAGATATTTCAGATTTTAAAACTAATAAATTTAAAGGAAATCAATGCAAAAATAATAATAAATATTCACGATTATACCCTATTCTAAAAGAATAAACTCCTGAATATAATTTTCCATGTTGTCTATAAGAATATAAATATAATGTATAAGCAGCTCTAAAAAAAAAAATATTAATAAAATTATTGTTAATCAAGATCAACTAATAATTCTATTTAATAATGAAATTTCACTCAATAAATTTAAAGTCGGAGGAGCAGCTATATTAGATGAACACAACAAAAATCATCACAATGTTATAGAAGGCATAACATTAAATAAACCTTTATTAATTAATAAACTTCGTCTTCCTAACCGTTCATAAGTAATATTGGCTAAACAAAATATTCCAGAAGAGCATAATCCATGAGCAATTATTAATATATATGAACCACAAATTCCTCAATAAGTTATTGTTATAAGTCCTCTTAAAACAATTCCTATATGAGCAACAGAAGAATAAGCAATTAAATATTTTAAATCTGTTTGACGTAAACAAATTACACTAACTAATACTCCAATTAATTCTAATAAATCAATAATTATATTTTAAACCTATAATTTGTAAAAAAATTTAAAACACGTAATAATCCATAACCTCCTAATTTTAATATAATACCTGCTAAAATTATAGATCCAGAAACTGGAGCTTCAACATGAGCTTTAGGTAATCATAAATGAACTAAAAATATTGGAATTTTTACTAAAAAAGATAAAATTATAGATATATATAAAATTAAATAATTTAAATTTAAATTATTTAGTATATTAAAATTTATTGTATTTATAATTTTATAAATATAAATAACAGCAATTAATATAGGCAAAGAAACTAATAAAGTATAAAATAATAAATAAATACCTGCTTGTAAACGTTCAGGTTGATAACCCCATCCTAAAATTAAAAAAAGTGTTGGAATTGAACTTCTTTCAAAAAATAAATAAAAAAGAAATAAATTTATACTTCTAAATGTCAATAATAACAATAATAATAATAATAATAAATTTAATATAAATAAATTTTTATAATTATTTAATTTTTTAATAAAATCTCTAGCTATTAATATTAAAGAACAAATTCAAAAACTTAATAATACTATTCCATAAGAAAGTATATCCATTCCAAAAAAATAAGAGACCATTACAAAATAATTAACAAAATAATTATTAATAATTAAAATTATTATAATTATAAAAAATATATTTTGTACCATTCAAAATATATTTTTTATATTTTAATATAATTAAAATTTTTAACATTGTAAAATATTAAATGACTGAAAATAATCATTACCATAAGTTCGAATTATAGAAACTAAAATTGAAAGACCCAACACTCCTTCACATACACTAAAAGTCTAAAAAACTATCATAAAATAATTTTCATATTCTAATAAATTTAAATAAATAAACAATAAATAAAATAATGATAAAACAATATATTCCAAACTTAAAAGTATTGATAATAAATGTTTACAATTAGAAATAAAGACAATATTTCCTATTATTATCAAAAAAAGGTACCCCTCAACTTAATAATATTATCATTAGCTTAAATAGTTTAACAAAAACATTGGCCTTGTAAATCAAAAATAAAAAAAAAAATTAAACTTCAAGAAAAAAGAATTCTCTTTATCATTAATCTCCAAAATTAATATTTTTTTTTAACTTTTTCTTGATATCATTCAACTTATCATATATATACTAACTTTTATATTTAGATTTATTTTTATACAAATAAATCATCCACTTAGTATAGGGCAATTATTATTAATTCAGACAATTTTAATTTGTTGTATTTCAGGTTTAATAACTAAAATATTTTGATTTTCATATATATTTTATTTTTAATTTTTGTAGGTGGTATACTAGTTTTATTTATTTATGTAACATCTTTAGCTTCAAATGAAATATTTTCTTTATCTATAAAAATAACTCTTATAATAATTATATATATAATATTGATAATAATTATTATTATATTTATAGATAAAATAATTTTAATATTTAATTCTATAAATAATGAAATAAATTCAATTACAAATATTAATATATATATTTCAGAAAATTCATTAAATTTAAATAAATTATATAATTATCCAACAAACATAATCATAATTATCCTAGTAAGTTATCTTCTTATTACAATAATTGTTTCAGTCAAAATTACTAAATTATTTTATGGACCTTTACGAATAATAAACTAACTAATGAATAAACCAATACGAACACATCATCCACTTTTAAAAATTGCAAATAATTCTTTAATTGATTTACCTTCTCCTATTAATATTTCAGTATGATGAAATTTTGGTTCATTATTAGGATTATGTTTAATTACAAAAATTATTACTGGTTTATTTTTAGCCATACATTATACAGCAGATATTTCATTAGCTTTTAATAGTGTAGAACATATCTGTCCTAATGTAAATTATGGATGATTACTACGAACATTACATGCTAATGGTGCATCTTTTTTTTTATTTGTTTATAGTTACATGTAGGACGAGGAATATATTATGGGTCATATTTATTCACCTTTACATGACTATCTGGAACAATTTTATTAATTTTAGTTATAGGAACAGCATTTATAGGATATGTTTCACCATGAGGACAAATATCTTTTTGAGAAGCAACAGTAATTACTAATTTATTATCAGCTATTCCATATTTAGGTACAGATTTAGTACAATGAATTTGAGGAGGATTTGCAGTTGATAATGCTACTTTAACTCGATTTTTTACTTTTCATTTTATTTCACCTTTTATTGTAATAATTGGAACTTTAATTACTATTTTTACTGTATATCAATGATGACGAGATATCTCACGAGAAGGTACTTTTCAAGGATTACATACTTATTCAGTAACACTAGGTTTACGATGAGGAATAATTTTATTTATTTTATCAGAAATTCTTTTTTTTTCTTCATTTTTTGAGCTTTTTTTCATAGAAGATTATCTCCTTCAATTGAATTAGGATCTATTTGGCCTCCTATAGGAATTATTCCTTTTAATCCTTTTCAAATTCCATTATTAAATACAACAATTTTATTAGCTTCTGGAATTACTGTTACATGACCTCATCATAGTCTTATAGAAAATAATCACTCTCAAACTACTCAAGGATTATTCTTTACAGTTTTATTAGGCATTTATTTTTCAAATTTACAAGCTTACGAATATATTGAAGCTCCATTTACAATTGCAGATGCTGTTTATGGGTCAACTTTTTATATAGCTACAGGACTACATTGTTTACATATTTTAATTGGAACAACATTTCTATTAATTTGTTTAATTCGTCATTTAAATAATCATTTTTCAAGTAGTCATCACTTCGGATTTGAAGCAGAAGCATGATATTGACACTTTGTTGATATTGTTTGATTATTTTTATATGTATCAAATTATTGATGAGGAGGATCAAAATTATTTATATAGTATATAAGTATATATAACTTCCATTTATAAGGACTATTTAAATAATAGTATAAATAATTTTTTCAATAATAATTACATCAATAATTATCCTTATTATAGCTTTTATTGTAATAATATTAGCAACAATTTTATTAAAAAAAAATTTTTGCGTTATACTACTTACCGCTAAAACTTTAGGTGGTATACTAGTTTTATTTATTTATGTAACATCTTTAGCTTCAAATGAAATATTTTCTTTATCTATAAAAATAACTCTTATAATAATTATATATATAATATTGATAATAATTATTATTATATTTATAGATAAAATAATTTTAATATTTAATTCTATAAATAATGAAATAAATTCAATTACAAATATTAATATATATATTTCAGAAAATTCATTAAATTTAAATAAATTATATAATTATCCAACAAACATAATCACAATTATACTAGTAAGTTATCTTCTTATTACAATAATTGTTTCAGTCAAAATTACTAAATTATTTTATGGACCTTTACGAATAATAAACTAACTAATGAATAAACCAATACGAACACATCATCCACTTTTAAAAATTGCAAATAATTCTTTAATTGATTTACCTTCTCCTATTAATATTTCAGTATGATGAAATTTTGGTTCATTATTAGGATTATGTTTAATTACAAAAATTATTACTGGTTTATTTTTAGCCATACATTATACAGCAGATATTTCATTAGCTTTTAATAGTGTAGAACATATCTGTCCTAATGTAAATTATGGATGATTACTACGAACATTACATGCTAATGGTGCATCTTTTTTTTTATTTGTTTATAGTTACATGTAGGACGAGGAACATATTATGGGTCATATGTATTCACCTTTACATGACTATCTGGAACAATTTTATTAATTTTAGTTATAGGAACAGCATTTATAGGATATGTTTCACCATGAGGACAAATATCTTTTTGAGGAGCAACAGTAATTACTAATTTATTATCAGCTATTCCATATTTAGGTACAGATTTAGTACAATGAAATTGAGGAGGATTTGCAGTTGATAATGCTACTTTAACTCGATTTTTTACTTTTCATTTTATTTCACCTTTTATTGTAATAATTGGAACTTTAATTACTATTTTTACTGTATATCAATGATGACGAGATATCTCACGAGAAGGTACTTTTCAAGGATTACATACTTATTCAGTAACACTAGGTTTACGATGAGGAATAATTTTATTTATTTTATCAGAAATTCTTTTTTTTTCTTCATTTTTTGAGCTTTTTTTCATAGAAGATTATCTCCTTCAATTGAATTAGGATCTATTTGACCTCCTATAGGAATTATTCCTTTTAATCCTTTTCAAATTCCATTATTAAATACAACAATTTTATTAGCTTCTGGAATTACTGTTACATGAGCTCATCATAGTCTTATAGAAAATAATCACTCTCAAACTACTCAAGGATTATTCTTTACAGTTTTATTAGGCATTTATTTTTCAAATTTACAAGCTTACGAATATATTGAAGCTCCATTTACAATTGCAGATGCTGTTTATGGGTCAACTTTTTATATAGCTACAGGATTACATGGTTTACATATTTTAATTGGAACAACATTTCTAATAATTTGTTTAATTCGTCATTTAAATAATCATTTTTCAAGTAGTCATCACTTCGGATTTGAAGCAGAAGCATGATATTGACACTTTGTTGATATTGTTTGATTATTTTTATATGTACCAAATTATTGATGAGGAGGATAAAAATTATTTATATAGTATATAAGTATATATAACTTCCATTTATAAGGACTATTTTAATAATAGTATAAATATTTTTTTCAATAATAATTACATCAATAATTATCCTTATTATAGCTTTTATTGTAATAATATTAGCAACAATTTTATCAAAAAAATTTTTTTGCGGTATACTACTTACCGCTAAATTTTTAGGTGGTATACTAGTTTTATTTATTTATGTAACATCTTTAGCTTCAAATGAAATATTTTCTTTATCTGTAAAAATAACTCTTATAATAATTATATATATAATATTGGTAATAAATATTATTATATTTATAGATAAAATAATTTTAATATTTAATTCTATAAATAATGAAATAAATTCAATTACAAATATTAATATATATATTTCAGAAAATTCATTAAATTTAAATAAATTATATAATTATCCAACAAACATATTCACAATTATACTAGTAAGTTATCTTCTTATTACAATAATTGTTTCAGTCAAAATTACTAAATTATTTTATGGACCTTTACGAATAATAAACTAACTAATGAATAAACCAATACGAACACATCATCCACTTTTAAAAATTGCAAATAATTCTTTAATTTATTTACCTTCTCCTATTAATATTTCAGTATGATGAAATTTTGGTTCATTATTAGGATTATGTTTAATTACACAAATTATTACTGGTTTATTTTTAGCCATACATTATACAGCAGATATTTCATTAGCTTTTAATAGTGTAGATCATATCTGTCCTAATGTAAATTATGGATGATTACTACGAACATTACATGCTAATGGTACATCTTTTTTTTTTTTTGTTTATAGTTACATGTAGGACGAGGAATATATTATGGGTCATATTTATTCACCTTTACATGACTATCTGGAACAATTTTATTAATTTTAGTTATAGGAACAGCATTTATAGGATATGTTTTACCATGAGGACAAATATGTTTTTGAGGAGCAACAGTAATTACTAATTTATTATCAGCTATTCCATATTTAGGTACAGATTTAGTACAATGAATTTGAGGAGGATTTGCAGTTGATAATGCTACTTTAACTCGATTTTTTACTTTTCATTTTATTTCACCTTTTATTGTAATAATTGGAACTTTAATTACTATTTTTACTGTATATCAATGATGACGAGATATCTCACGAGAAGGTACTTTTCAAGGATTACATACTTATTCAGTAACACTAGGTTTACGATGAGGAATAATTTTATTTATTTTATCAGAAATTCTTTTTTTTTCTTCATTTTTTGAGCTTTTTTTCATAGAATATTATCTCCTTCAATTGAATTAGGTTCTATTTGACCTCCTATAGGAATTATTATTTCTATTAATTTGTTTAATTCGTCATTTAAATAATCATTTTTCAAGTAGTCATCACTTCGGATTTGAAGCAGAAGCATGATATTGACACTTTGTTGATATTGTTTGATTATTTTTATATGTATCAAATTATTGATGAGGAGGATAAAAATTATTTATATAGTATATAAGTATATATAACTTCCAATTATAAGGACTATTTTAATAATAGTATAAATAATTTTTTCAATAATAATTACATCAATAATTATCCTTATTATAGCTTTTTTTTTAATAATATTAGAAAAATTTTATCAAAAAAAAATTTTAGCGATCGAGAAAAAATATCTCCTTTTGAATGTGGATTTGACCCTATTTCTTCTTCTCGTTTACCTTTTTCATTAAAATTTTTTTTAATTACAATTATTTTTTTAATTTTTGATGTAGAAATTGCACTAATTTTACCAATAATTTTAATTTTAAATTATTCTAATTTAATTATTTGATCTTATGCAACTATTATTTTTATTATTATTTTATTAATCGGATTATACCATGAATGAAATCAAGGTATATTAAACTGATCTAATTAGTCTTATAGTTAAATTAATAACATTTTATATGCATTCAAAAATAATTGATAAATTCAATTTACCTTAAATATGAAGCGATTTATTGGAATTAATTTCGACCTAATCTTAGGTAATTTACCCTTATTTTATTAATTGAAACCAAAATAGAGGTATATCATTGTTAATGATAGAAATGAATTTTAAATTCCAATTAAAGAAATATGTTTTTCAAATAAAATCTGCTAACTTTTTATTTTAATGGTTAAATTCCATTTATATTTATATTTATATAGTTTAATAAAACCTTACATTTTCATTGTAAAAATAATTATTTTAATAATTTATAAATTACTAAAATTAATTATTTAAATATTTAAAGATTTATAAATCTCCTTAATATCTTCAATATTATACTCTAATTATAAGCTATTTAAATATAAAATTAAAATTATCATTAAAATAACAAATCATAAAATAAAAATTAATAAATAAATCTTCAAATTATTATTTTGTATAATATAATAAAATTGAGAACAATTAATTAATTGTTTGTATAAATTTTGTCTTCCTATAAATTCAGATCAACCTTGATCAAAATTTTTAAAAATAATTATACCAAATTTTAGTGAAAAATTAACTAAACCATAAGTAGAAATATAAGGTATATATCATATAGATCCTATAAATATTCTAGATAAATAATTATTAAAAGATTTATTATAAAAAAAAAATAAGTTTTAGAAATTATATAACCTAAAAATCCTCCAATTAAACAAACGAATAAAGTTATAAATTTTAAATAAAACGGTAAAATAATTGTATAAGGAGTTAAAAAAATTAATCAACTTAATACTCTCCCCCAATAATTCTTATAAATATTAATACTAATATTCCTTTTAATATAATTCAACTTTCAACATTTAAAACATTTAAAGAATAACAATTTAAGTCACCAGTTATTGAATAATAAACTAAACGTAAAGAATAACAAACAGTTAAACCAGTCGAATAAAAAATAAAAAATACAAATATATTTATTATTCTTATTGAAACAATTTCTAAAATTAAATCTTTAGAATAAAATCCAGCTAAAAAGGGTATACCACATGAAGCTACATAAATTAGCAATATTAAAACAAGAACTAGTTAAAGGTATATAAATTCTTAAACCTCATATTACCAGTAAATCTTGAGAATTATTTATATTGTGAATAATAGCTCCAGCACATATAAATAATAAAGCTTTAAATAAAGCATGAGTCAATAAATGAAAAAAAGCTAATTTAAAATGTCCTATAGATAAAATTATTATTATTAACCCTAGTTGTCTTAAAGTTGACAAGCAATAATTTTTTTTAAATCAAACTCAAAATTAGCTCCTAATCCTGATATAAATATAGTTAATCCAGACAATAACAACAACAATTGACCAAAAAAAGAATTTACTAAAAAAATATTAAATCGGATTAATAAATTAATTCCTGCAGTTACTAAAGTCGAAGAATGAACTAAAGCAGAAACTGGGGTTGAAGCAGCTATAGCAGCAGGTAACCATGAAGAGTGGAATTTGAGCTCTTTTTGTTATAGCCGCTACAGTTACTAAAATTCCAATTAATAATATATTACTATCATTTAATATAAATTCTAAATAAAAAATATAATTTCAACTTTCATAATTTAATATTCAAGCTATAGCTAATAATAAAGAAACATCTCCAATTCGATTTATTAAAGCTGTTAATATTCCAGCATTATACGATTTTACATTATTAAAATAAATAAATAAACAATAAGAAACTAATCCTAACCCATCTCATCCTAATAAAATACAAATTAAATTAGGTCTAATAATTAATATTATTATAGAAAAAACAAATAATAATACTAATATAATAAATCGATTAATATTTAAATCTATTATTATATATTCTATTCTATAATAAATTATATAGAAGAAATTAATAAAACAAAAGATATAAATATCAAACTCATTCAATCAAATAAAAAAGTTATAACAATTCTAGAAGAATTTAAAGATACCAATTCTCATTCAATAAAAATAATTAATTCATTTATAATAAAATATAAAGAAATTAATATTAAAAACATTCTTATAAGTAATAATAAAATAGAATTAATTAAACAAATTGATAAATATTTCATAATTTAAAATGAATAAATTCATATCTTTGATATCACAAATCAAAATTTTAAAATAAACTATTTAAATAATATCACACTCATAATAAAGATATTTCAGATTTTAAAACTAATAAATTTAAAGGAAATCAATGCAAAAATAATAATAAATATTCACGATTATACCCAATTCTAAAAGATTAAACTCCTGAATATAATTTTCCATGTTGTCTATAAGAATATAAATATAATGTATAAGCAGCTCTAAAAAAAGAAATAAATATTAATAAAATTATTGTTAATCAAGATCAACTAATAATTCTATTTAATAATGAAATTTCACTCAATAAATTTAAAGTCGGAGGAGCAGCTATATTAGATAAACACAACAAAAATCATCACAATGAGTTAACACGATACAACACGCGCATGTCCAATCCACACGACAACCATAATAGCTGCATCAGCAGTTTCCCACGATATGCAGTAGATCCAATGGCAATGACTGGATACCCGATACGAGCGGATGCACGCGCAACGAATGAACCTGGCGACTCAGCAGATTGGACAGTGCAAGGCGAGGCTACCTGCGATAGCTTTTTGGATGAGGTATTTAATGTTAATTCGGAGGTGAATGAATATAGTCGCAAATATACAATTTATTATAACGTGGTAAAATAGTCTTTCTTTGAATATACGAACTTGTTGGACCAGCCGAAGGTTGGTGTTCGATTTTTTTTGTAGTCCTCGGAAAGGACATCTTTAACTGGCGCCCGAGCAGGGACCGGCATTAAAACTGTGTCCTTTTTGCCTGTGGATCTGTGCAAGTCAAATACGCTCTATCGAGTGAACGTCACTGTTAACATGGGAACACAGATGACCATTTTTGACAGTAAGCACAAACAGTCTGCATTCACATGGGAACATGCGGACATCCTAGAAGGCTAAAGGATACGGTGGTGATGGTTGATCGTGCCATTAGTAGGTTGCCTGCAACTAAACGGGACTAACACGACACCTCCCGAAAATGCCGGTTCCTAACGAGTAATTCGTGTGATAATCGATTTTTAATAGTAATTTCATTCTCTTTTCGACAGTAATAAAAAAAAAAAAAATATGAAGATAATCTTTCTGAACATAAGGATTTGCTTGCTTGCATTGACCGTCCAGAGTTTTCAAATCTACGACTACAAGGCACCAATAGTCTCCATAAAGGATGGAAAGGCGTGAATAATCGACGGGTATTTCAAGCTCGTTCACGTCATCGATCTGGAGAAATTCGAGAACGTGCTGAACCTAATTACAGATGCAACGGCGAACCTCTCCGCTGGAGGGGAGACCAAATCGATCATTCAACTTCATCTGCGGAAGTCAAAGGAGCGCATCGACCTACTGAAAGCCAGATCCCCTAGGAAGGCAAGGTCCATCGATTGGATTGGCTCCGCCTGGAAATGGGTAGCAGGTAACCCTGATGCAACCGACTGGAACAACATTCTTCGAAGTCAGGAAAATATAATAGAGAGAAACAACCACCAATATAAAATTAACGATGAACTATTCAGAAGCATGGATAACTTCACCCAGAAAATCAACCAGGTGATCGATCGGGTCAACATGGGGATTAGAGACAAAATCGAGGGCCATTACGAACAGGGCTTATTAAACGAGGTTTTGATCCTGAAAGAAGAAATAAACGAAATTGTACGAGCTTGCCAAATGGCAAAAAATGGAATGGTCAATACGAACATTCTAGATGGAGAAGAAATAAGTAGAATAATTAGCGAACTCGAAACTCTACCTTACGAGAATGAAGTCGAAGCCATAGAGCACGGAACACCATCGATCTACACCAATAATTCAATCTTGTTATACGTTCTTTCAATCCCCAAGGTAAGAAACGAAGACTACAATGTGTTGCTGACTAGGTCATCGATTATTGAGGGGAAACAAGTCAACTTAGAATTTGGCAGGATGCTTATTAACCATAAGGAAACGTACGGCTTAGTTGGCAAGTGCTTATCCATAGGTAACTCGACGGTGTGCAGAGAAGAGGCACTAAGGAGAATCCCAGAAGACGACTGCGTATCTAGGCTCCTAAAAGGTGGAGAGGCGGGATGTACCTTTCATTCAAACAGCAACGAGGTCATCGAACTCGTTAAAGATGACACAATCTACCTGACGAACTTCAATGACACTTTACTCTCTAATAATATTTCAAGGTCTTTATCAGGTACTTACATCATCCAGCTGAGCAACGAAACAATCCAGCTCAAAGACAGGACGTTTACAAGCTCTATATTGAGCCATCTTCAAGCTCTCCCTCCAGCGATGTCGAATATCACCACCAAAGGACATACGATTGATCTGGGATATGTGCATACCCTGAGCGTCAAAAATATCGAATGGCTAGGTAATTTAACCCATAAAGCGAACATTTCTTTAATTACAGACTCGACTTTATTCCTCCTGATTCTAATCCTTGCCTGGTGGGCATTACGAAGTTTCAATGCTGGGTCAAAGATCCCAAGACTAGACCTTCACCTACAAGGACCGCTTCCGGTTGGCAACCAACACCCGGCCACTGACCTTGCATAACTTACCAGATCTACGGGACGTAGATTTTCGAAGAGGGAGGAGTTAACACGATACAACACGCGCATGTCCAATCCACACGACAACCATAATAGCTGCATCAGCAGTTTCCCACGATATGCAGTAGATCCAATGGCAATGACTGGATACCCGATACGAGCGGATGCACGCGCAACGAATGAACCTGGACTCAGCAGATTGGACAGTGCAAGGCGAGGCTACCTGCGATAGCTTTTTGGATGAGGTATTTAATGTTAATTCGGAGGTGAATGAATATAGTCGCAAATATACAATTTATTATAACGTGTTAAAATAGTCTTTCTTTGAATATACGAACTTGTTGGACCAGCCGAAGGTTGGTGTTCGATTTTTTTTGTAGTCCTCGGAAAGGACATCTTTAACTCAATGTCATAGAAGGCATACAATTTAATAAACCTTTATTAATTAATAAACTTCGTCTTCCTAACCGTTCATAAGTAATATTGGCTAAACAAAATAATCCAGAAGAGCATAATCCGTGACCAATTATTAATATATATGAACCACAAATTCCTCAATAAGTTATTGTTATAAGTCCTCTTAAAACAATTCCTATATGAGCAACAGAAGAATAAGCAATTAAAGATTTTATATCTGTTTGACGTAAACAAATTACACTAACTAATACTCCACCAATTAAACTAATTCTAATAAATCAATAATTATATTTTAAACCTATAATTTGTAAAAAATTTAAAACACGTAATAAACCATAACCTCATAATTTTAATATAATACCTGCTAAAATTATAGA
This sequence comes from Portevinia maculata, assembly GCA_949715645.1. Lineage (NCBI taxonomy): Eukaryota > Metazoa > Arthropoda > Insecta > Diptera > Syrphidae > Portevinia > Portevinia maculata. Next base: position 187,513,277 of record OX454526.1, read on the forward strand.
TCCAGAAACAGGAGCTTCAACATGAGCTTTAGGTAATCATAAATGAACTAAAAATATTGGCATTTTTACTAAAAAAGATAAAATTATAGATATATATAAAATTAAATAATTTAAATTTAAATTATTTAGTATATAAAAATTTATTGTATATCTAATTTTATAAATATCAATAACAGCAATTAATATAGGCAAAGAAACTAATAAAGTATAAAATAATAAATAAATACCTGCTTGTAAACGTTCAGGTTGATAACCCCATCGTAAAATTAAAAAAAGTGTTGGAATTAAACTTCTTTCAAAAAATAAATAAAAAAGAAATAAATTTATACTTCTAAATGTCAATAATAACAATAATAATAATAATAATAAATTTAATATAAATAATTTTGTATAATTATTTAATTTATTAATAAAATCTCTAGCTATTAATATTAAAGAACAAATTCAAAAACTTAATAATACTATTCCATAAGAAAGTATATCCATTCCAAAAAAATAAGAGACCATTACAAAATAATTAACAAAATAATTATTATTAATTAAAATTATTATAATTATAAAAAATATATTTTGTACCATTCAAAATATATTTTTTATAAAACATATTGGTAATAATATAATTAATATAATTAAAATTTTTAACATTGTAAAATATTAAATGACTGAAAATAATCATTACCATAAGTTCGAATTATAGAAACTAAAATTGAAAGACCCAACACTCGTTCACATACACTAAAAGTCAAAAAAACTATCATAAAATAATTTTCATATTCTAATAAATTTAAATAAATAAACAATAAATAAAATAATGATAAAACAATATATTCCAAACTTAAAAGTATTGATAATAAATGTTTACAATTAGAAATAAAAACAATATTTCCTATTATTATCAAAAAAAAGGTACCCCTCAACTAAATAATATTATCATTAATTTAAATAGTTTAACAAAAACATTGGTCTTGTAAATCAAAAATAAGAAAATAAAAATTTAAACTTCAAGAAAAAAGAATTCTCTTTATCAATAATCTCCAAAATTAATATTTTTTTATAAACTATTTCTTGAGGATTTGCAGTTGATAATGCTACTTTAACTCGATTTTTTACTTTTCATTTTATATATATATATAGTAATATATTCATCTATTATTTCTTCACCAAACAAGTTCTAATAATCCTATAGGATTAAATGCAAATTTAGATAAAATTTTCATTTCATCCATATTTTAGTTACAAAGATTTAATAGGATTTATTGTTATAATATTTATACTAACATTATTAACTTTATGAAATCCTTATATATTAGGAGACCCTGATAATTTTATTCCAGCTAATCCATTAGTAACTCCTATTCATATTCAACCAGAATGATATTTTTTATTTGCATATGCTATTATACGATCAATCCCTAATAAATTAGGAGGAGTAATTGCTTTAATTATATCAATTGCTATTTTAATAATTATACCTTTTTATAACTTAAGAAAATTTCGAGGAATTGAATTTTATCCAATTAATCGAATTTTATTTTGATTTATACTTATTATTGTAATTTTATTAACTTGAATTGGAGCACGTCCAGCAGAAAATCCTTATATTATTATTGGCCAAATTTTAACTATTTTATATTTTTTATATTATCTTATAAATTCCTTAATTTGTAAATAATGAGATAGGTTAGGTTAGGTTAGGTAAGGTGGCTGCGGGGGCGTGAGCCCAGGCACACTTAGGCCGCAGTTTCGGCCCGTTGTGATACCACAAAAAGGGGGGGGGGATAGGGTGTTCTGCCGGTCGTCGCTCGGCCTATTGGGTTCTCTGTAATTGCCTCCTGTGAGGTAGTGGTTTTAGGGGGTGAAGATACTCCTGAAGGGGTCAGGGTGTGTTTCGCAAGGGTTGCGATGTGTTAGAGTGACTAGTGCAGGGGCTTTCGCCCAACATCCAAAACCAAGGGTTGTGATCGAGATGAGGTGATTGATGCAATCAAACCACAGGTCGATCTCAATTTCTGCGCCGCGGAGGGAATTGATGAGATAAATTATTAAGCTAATTTAACTAGTTAATGAACTTGAATAAGTTTTGAATACATATTATAGAAATATAAACTTTCTATTAACTTTACTAAAAATAATTATTTAAACTAAATTAATTAATATAATTTTTAATCCAATAAAAAATAATAGATAATTTAAAGAAAAAGGTAAAAAACTTTTTCAAGCTAAATATATTAATTTATCATAACGAAATCGAGGTAAAGTTCCACGAACTCAAATAAATACAAAAGAAATAAATATTTTTTTTAAATAAAATATTATATTAAAAATATTTATATTAAAATATTAAAATATTATAAATATATATATTTAATTAAAGAAAATAATATTCTCATAAATAAAATTCTTGCATATTCAGATAAAAAAATTAATGCAAAACTTCCACTTCTATATTCCACATTAAATCCAGAGACTAATTCTGATTCTCCTTCAGCAAAATCAGAAGGAGTACGATTTGTTTCTGCTAAAGAAATAATTAATCAAATAAAAGATAAAGGACACAAAATAATAAAAAAAATAAATAAATTTGATAATAATAAAAATTTAATATATTATAATTATTAATTAAAAAAACAAAAGATAATAAAATTAAAGCTAAACTAACTTCATAAGAAATTGTTTGAGCAACAGAACGTAAACCCCCTAATAAAGAATAATTTGAATTAGAAGATCACCGAGCAATTATTACTGTATAAACACCTAAACTAGTAAGGCATATAAAAAATACCTCCTCGCGGGGTCAGTCACCTTGAAGTGTGCACCATCATGGAACGCAAATTCGATGGTGCCGGTGCGGAGGCTTACGGCGCAAAGAGTCATCGGGCCTTTCTGATAAGGGACAGACCGTCTGATGAGCGTCAACAAAGAACTGGCCAGGACTACACGCCCGCCACCCTTCTCCTCTTTCCTTTCAATATTCAATTACCTATATCCCCCCTCCATCAAATCCCTAAATCCTATTTCCCCAATAAACCCCTAATCTAAGGTGGCAAGCGCCGAGAGATGCATGGATAAGAGGGTGCTTAGTCGTTAGTTTGCAAACTTCGGATACCAGGCGACCTTCGATTTTAAGATAGAATTCCTGTGGTTAGAGGGGTAGACCACGGGCGACACCATATCCCGAATACTCGTGGGTTTCAAAATAAACCAAACAACAAAAGAAACAATAGAGAATGATGCCTCTAAAATTGCATCATCAAATAGGGATGTTTTAGAACACCCTGTCGATGACGACACGACAGCTGTCAAAGGGATAGAGTCGGTAATCATCGACTCTGAAATGGGGGAACCTGAAGAGAACTTGTCTCAACTCAGTGACTCTATTCCAGAAACCAGCACCATATGCAACAGCATATTATCGGATGAAAGACATCCCGATATAGAGGACGTACCTAAGACAGTCGGCAATGTGGCACGGACTGAGTCTGAGTACGTTAGGTTCACACCATCTAAACAGCGCAGATTTAAGCGCGCGCAGAAGAAGGGGAGCACCATTGAGCAGGCCCGTCTCTATGCGATCCAAAAGATGGAAAACAAGGGTCCCGAGGTGAAGCGAATGCGATCCGAGGATAATACCCCGAATCAATCCGAAGCGAAGCGAGGTCGCACTGGGAAGACAACCGTCGACAAAGTCTCGTATAGCAATATAACGAGCTATGTAAGACTGGGTGTTGTACCGGTGGACATCGATCGTAATCCTCTCTCCAACGAACAAATGGGTTCGATACAGGAGAGGATTATGGATATCACGATCGAACAGCGTGACGAGGAGGTCAAACCAGCCTTCCGCGGTACTACGTTCAAAGCCGGATGGCTCATGATCGTATGTGCGGACGCCACCACTGCAGAGTGGATGAAGGCAACCTTCGCCAAGCTAAAAGAGAAATGCGGGTTAGAGGTGATGCTTGTGGGAGAGGAAAATTTTCCAAAACCACATGTAATTAGAGGGTTCTTCCCGCAGAGTACCGGCGTAGCTAGCGACAGGATCCTAGCCCTATTAGATGGCCAAAACAAAGAACTGAACACGAGAACGTGGAGGGTTCTGCAGAGATCGGATGAGCGAGACATCGCACATATGGTCTTTGCCATAAACGACAGCACCATGAGGAGACTCGTGGAGCTAAAGGGTATGGTCTCTTTCCGATTCGGACAGACCAAACTTATCCTAAAAAGTGCTGACAAGACGGCCACACAGGGCCCTAAAGATCAAAAACAGCACGTTTTGGATAAGAAGGATGTCACAGCTCACGGCAGCACCGCAACTGACCCAAGTGGGGCCAGCACCAGCGCTGCCGCTAAGGCTGCAGCTTCAAGCACGGCAACAACTGTGCCAGAAAAAGAAGCTATAAGCGCGAAGTCAAGCACAGCCAGAGAAAGCCAAACACGATTCAGGCCTAAGTTAGGTATGGATCGTAAGAAAGCACTGGCACAAGAAGGACATAAAAACAAAACTCCTAGAGGCAGACAAAGTGGTCCTCCTCAACAGGGTATCGTACGTAGGAGAGGTGATAACAAGCCAAATAGAGTACGAAACCCTGAATACAGACAATAAAACAACAGAGGTGAGTCGTTATTAGAATATTTATATAGCAATAACCTCGTTTTTCTAAACAAGGGAAATAGTCCTACATTTAGAAATTCTATAAGAGAACAAGTTTTAGACCTTACTATATCATCTCCTTTTATGAAGGATATTATAGAGGGATGGTACGTGTCTGGCGAGGCATCTCTATCGGATCATATGCACATCCGTTTCGAGATAAGATGCAATGCCGAACACGCGTCGGTCCGTTATGACAACAGACTGACTAATTGGAGAACTTACCGCGAAAATCTTGCGGTCAGATCTGACATGCTGCCAGAAGCACCATCAAATACAATTGATGCAGATGCTGCGCAATGTCAAATAAATGATATTATTCTTACCTCATTCAAAAATAGTTGCAAGGTTAAAAGAACCGTGGTTAAAAGGTGCGTACCATGGTGGAACGATAACCTTGAGTCTATTCGAAAGAGGGTGAGAAAGCTTTTTAACAAAGCCAAACGCACCGGCACATGGGAACAATATAAATCCATGCTGACCATATACAACTTAGAGTTGCGCAGATCCAAAAGAGCCTCATGGCGTGAAAACTGTGAGAAGATAGAAAAACTTCCAGAGGTGGCACGCCTCCAAAGGGCCTTGTCAACGGATCAAGAAAAATGCATGGGATTGTTAATCAAATCAGATGGTTCAATCACACGCGACAGGGAAGAATCGCTGAAACCTTTGCTTCAGGCTCACTTCCCAGGATCTCACACGATGGTCATTACAGACGACCATACAGCGGAGGTCTCAATTCCAAGAAACCTCACCAGAATTAATATATTATCCGGAACACTTTTTACTCCGGATAAGGTTAAATGGGCAATTAACTCATTTAAACCATTCAAGGCATCAGGTACGGACGGTATTTTTCCAGCCCTCATTCAAAATGGAATAGAATTTTTACTACCATCCATGATTGCCTTATTTAGGTTCAGCTTCAACTGGGGGTATATACCAGTTACCTGGAGGGAGGTAAACGTAGTATTTATACCTAAACCGGGAAACAAGCCGAGAGAATTACCTAAATCATATCGTCCGATAAGCCTGACATCGTTTTTTCTGAAAACAATGGAAAGGATTATTGACATTCACATTAGAGAATGCATATCAAAAAGCATGCCTCTGCACCCTCACCAATATGCGTACCAAAAGGGCAAATCCACGGAAGGCGCTCTGTTAAGACTAACTACAGACATAAAAAACGCCTACCGTTGCAAAGAGATCGCACTTTGTGCCTTTCTGGATATAGAGGGTGCTTTCGACAACACTGGATATGAATCCATATCAAATGCTTTGTACCATAGAAATATAGATAAACCAACTATTAAATGGATCAAAGCGATGCTGGAAAGTCGCAAAATAACTTCCTCGTCAGGAACGACCTCAGTATCAGTAACAGCCGTAAGGGGCTGCCCACAAGGGGAAGTACTCTCACCCCTTCTGTGGTCATTGGTCATCGATGACCTGCTACACAAGATGAGCAGTTTGGGCTACACCACAATTGGGTACGCCGATGATATTGTCATCATAGTTAGGGGCAAAGACTCAATAGGAGTCACATCAAAAATGAAAAATGCTCTAAAGACAGCCATAGACTGGTGCATTAAGGAAAATCTTTCCATAAATCCCAGTAAAGCCGTCATCGTTCTTTTCACTAAAAGGAGGAAATTAGACCTAGGCCTAATCACAATAAACGACACGGTCGTAGAGTATTCCGACGAAGTCAAGTATCTTGGAGTAATCCTGGACAAGAGACTTAACTGGAACTCTCACATAAACAACAAAATCAGTAAAGCTAATAGAGCTTTATGGGCCTGTCGTCGCACATATGGTAGAACCTGGGGAATCTATCCAAAAGGTTCAGAAACACCTTTCATAGGTCCCGAACCTTTCTGCTGCACTCCTAGATCAGCAGCAACGGCAGCAATTAAAAGCTGGGAACATAGAAAATGTATCTATCATTGGGATAACATCCCAGGTCTAAGACAGGCCAAACGAGCCATTCGGCCCTTCAATCATAATGCCAGCAAATGCCTAAACCTAAGCAGGCATGATATCAAAAACCTAGTAGGTTACCTTACTGGTCACCACGGTTTAAGTTATCATCTACACAAAATGAGAATAGCAGATTCTCCTGAGTGCCGACTCTGTCTTGAAGAGGACGAGTCAGCTGAACACATTTTATGTGATTGCCCAGCCCTTAATGGAATTAGAAAGAAGATCTTTCTCAGGGAACAATTGAGCCCCGAGGACATAAAGAATTCTTCTACTGGTAAAATTGTCCGCTTTACACGGAAAGTGGAAATTTTACTAGTTTAAAATTTTTCTGGCCCATACGGTACAAAAGATCTTTTAGGTCGAAGTACTCCCCCTTTTATAAATCGCCTTGGCGAGCCAGAATTTAAAAAAAAAAAAAAAAAAATCTCCGTGGAGAACCGTTTGTTGAAGCATAGTGTTTTTTGGATGCGGTCTGCGACCGCGCAGTTCATGTTAAGTTCTGGCAGTTCATCGAGAAGGGTCTTAAGTTCCGGATGATCATTAAGACTTATCTCGTTTAGCTGTATCGGACTTATTGCACTGCGGATCGCCACTTTTTGGACGTATATGTGGAGGGGTATAATTCCTGTTATTGCCTCTATGGCAGCTGTTGGACAGGTACGCATGGCTCCAGAGATACCAAGGCACGCAAGCCGTTGTACCTTTTTGAGCTTCTCTATTGCGACCTTTTGTGTGGATTTTGTCCACCATACTATGGAGGCGTATGTTACGATGGGTCTTATCATCACTGTGTAGATCCAGTGGACGATCTTTGGAGAGATTCCCCAGGTTCTACCATATGTGCGACGACAGGCCCATAAAGTTCTATTAGCCTTACTGATTTTGTTGTTTATGTGAGAGTTCCAGTTAAGTCTCTTGTCCAGGATTATTCCAAGATACTTGACTTCGTCGGAATACTCTACGACCGTGTCGTTTATTGTGATTAGGCCTAGGTCTAATTTCCTCCTTTTAGTGAAAGGAACGATGACGGCTTTACTGGGATTTATGGAAAGATTTTCCTTAATGCACCAGTCTATGGCTGTCTTTAGAGCATTTTTCATTTTTGATGTGGCTCCTATTGAGTCTTTGCCCCTAACTATGATGACAATATCATCGGCGTACCCAATTGTGGTGTAGCCCAAATTGCTCATCTTGTGTAGCAGGTCATCGATGACCAATGACCACAGAAGGGGTGAGAGTACTCCCCCTTGTGAGCAGCCCCTTACGGCTGTTACTCATACTGAGGTCGTTCCTGACGAGGAAGTTTTTTTTTTTTTCTTTTATAATTTACGCGCACTAAAGGGATTTTTTTGGTACCCTTATCATGTATTGGCTACACAGCGCGGGCGTTAGGGAAATTAGGATTAGAAGAAAAGGAGAGTTGCCGATGCACGTTGGTTTTGAATGTTTGTAGGTTATAATGTAAAGGAAAAACTGAGCGTGGAAGAGTATTCCACATTCGTGTTGTACGGCTGAGGAAAGACTCTTTGTACTTCACTGTACGTCCGAATACAGGCTTGAGGGTGAACTGATGAGCATTCCTTGCATGACGGGTATTGCGGTTGAAATGTTCAAGGGGTGGAATGCAACTGGCTATTTCGTTAGAGCACTTACGGTGGAAATAGCGATAAAATAACGAAAGACAGGAGACATTGCGACGATGACTAAGTGAGTCAATCGATCTCGCGATGTCTCGGTCGCCAATGAGTTTTATCGCGCGTTTTTGGATTCTGTCCAGTAGCTCCAAATAAGTTATTGGTGTACCAGACCAGATATGAGCGTTGTACTCGAGTTTCGGGCGAATAAACGCCTTATAAATTGTAGCCAGATCAGAAGGGGTGAAATATTTCTTGCATCGCTTAAGGAAGCCTAGACATTTCGCAGCGTTCTTGGCGACATCGAATATGTGGTCATTCCAATGAAGGTTGTCATTGACATACATACCGAGAATGGAAAGCCTTTCGGTTTCAGCGATGCAAGTGCCATTCATGGATAATGGCAGTGTGTGTGGGTTTTGCTTTAATGACAGGAGACAGCATTGTGTTTTGGAAGCATCAAATTCCACTATATTGGTTGTACCCCACTGAGTTATGCTGTTAAGATCGGAATTTAATGAGCTTAACATACGTTGCCGTTCCAGTTCCACACCCGAAGAAGTGGGGCGTGACCCAAGAAACGAGTATGAAAAGCTGAGGGTACTGTCATCAGCAAAGGAATGGATTGGATTAGAAGTAACAGACAGGAGATCATTTATAAAAATGAGAAAGAGAGTCGGAGACAGGACGGAGCCTTGGGGAACACCAGCATTTATTTGGTGAGTTGCAGACTTGAAACCGTCCAAGACAACTTGAATTGAATGGCCCGAAAGGTAATTTCTAATCCATTGAAGAAGGTTATCATCGATTCCAAATGCACGCATTTTCGACAAGAGAGCTTGATGCCAAACTCTGTCAAATGCCTTTGAAATATCAAGCGCAACGATCTTACTTTCACTACCTTGGTGAAGAGATTGGTTCCACTTTTCGGTTAGCTTTGTCATCAAATCACCGGTGGACCTATTGCCCCGAAAACCATACTGCCAGTCATTGAGAAGTTTTCGAGATTCAAGATATTTCATTAGCTGACGGTTGATCAGCGTTTCCATGACCTTAGAAAGAAGGCACGTAAGTGCAATTGGTCGGTAGGAGGAGGGAGAAGAAGACTCGCCTTTTTTGGTACAGGCTGGACAAATGCTGTTTTCCATCTTCCCGGAAAGAGCAAAGAACACCTCTTCAGAACGATGGGGGAAATACCATCTGGACCAGCGGATTTGTGTATGTCAAGATCTCGAAGTACTCTAGCCACTGTACGAGTGCGAAAGTGGATTGGTCCCATGGAGTATTCTACGCGCTCGAGTACAGGGGGAGACAAAGCACAATCTGGGAGCGTTGAGCTGACTGCAAAGTGAGCAGCAAGCAGATTGGCCTTATCTGTAGAGCTGACAGCTGGAATGCCGTTGTAAATGAGTGTCGGGATAGATGACGAGGCCGAATTCTTGATGTTTTTGACAAACGACCAAAAGTTTTTACTACCCGTGGGACTTTGTAGTATTTTTTGCCTCAGCTTTTGGTCTTGGGAGAATTTTACACGATTAATGTGGGCATTACAGTCATTTCTGGCTCGTTTGAATTTTTTCCGGTTTTCCTCAGATGGGTTGGCCTTATAAGACCGAAAGCTTACCTCTTTTAACCTGATAGCCTCTTTGCAGCTCGAGTCACACCACGCGTTTACCTTGGGTTTGATACTTTTTATTCGGTTATTGATAAAGCATTTCATACCCAATAGGAGGAGGACGAGGAAGTTATTTTGCGACTTTCCAGCATCGCTTTGATCCATTTAATAGTTGGTTTATCTATGCTTCTATGGTACAAAGCATTTGATATGGATTCATATCCAGTGTTGTCGAAAGCACCATCTGTTAAATCCGCAACTCTAAAAATCAATACCATGTTTATGTCACAATTAATAAAAGAAGTGCTGGTTAAGCATTATGGAATTAGACTATTGTGGTTAAGCATTATTGAGTTTTGTTTTGTTAGTTAAGCATTATTGAGTTTTGTTTTGTTAATTAAGCATTATGAGTTAAGTTTTGTTAATTAAGCATTATGGAGCTAAGTTATGTTAATTAAGCGTTATCGATTTTATTGGTAATTAAGCACTATTGATTGAGTGTTAAGTAGTATAAATAGAGTAAGTTGTGATAATAAAGGGACGAGTCAGTCAGCCAGTATCAACGAACTAAGACTTAATCATTTCCCTCAAGTGAGTCTGCTTGAGAACTATTGGCAGTATAATCGATTCACGTATCGACTTATACACTCATCAGAGTCTAGGTTTATGTACCTAAGATTGACCCAGGTTGGATAAAAGAATCCACTCTTCAACATTTGGCGACCGTGACAGGACTTGGTCCAACAATTCGAGCCGTGAACTGGGCTATATAACACAGTTCAATCGTTGTATATTTTTTCGCGTTTTGGGCGTAAACTGGGCCAAAAAACACAGTTCATCCTAAATTCGACCGCTGATTGATTACTCATTGGAGTACTTCGGTGGAAGACAGCAAGATGGATTTGGCCAGCATAACTAGGGATCAAGAGGAGATTGGAGAGAATATCTGCAGATTATGGCGGAATTTCAAGAAAGACTCCTGTGACCGCAAAACCATTGGCTATTTGGAAGACCGGCTACGACAATTAAACTCACTTTGGGAAGAGTTTGACGCAACTGATTCCAAAATCAGAGAGATGGAGGAGATCAACCTTAGTCATCCATACTTCAGTCGTGATTACTACGGAGAGATCAAAAAGCTACGAGAATCATTCCTGGACGACATACAGGATAAATTAGAGTTGGCACATGCGACAACACCAGGTGGCGCACATCCCGGCCTGTCAAAGAGGGATGGGTTGGAGGTATCAGCTAAGGGAGCAGTACCAAAAATCATGCAAGAGCAACCAGCAGCTACAGGTCCAAGACGGAAAATAGAGCACACTCCAGCTGGGGAAGACACGCTCCTCAGACAGCGATACAATCTTGTCATAAGGATCATAAGGGGGTCCATAGATAAGATAATACTACAGCAGAATAAAACCAAAACCTTCTGCCAAATCAAAATTCGAACACTGCAACAAAATTGGGAAGAGTTAACGACCATGTATCGGAAAATGGAAAACCAGTTAACTGAGGAAGACATTCAAGGCTACTTTGAGTTGCAGGAGCAATTCGCGGAACTATTGCAAGAACTCTATGGGACAATGGAATCATCACTAGCTCAAGATTTGGAAAAACCTTCCACAACCATGAAAATGCCCAAGGTTGAGTTACCAAAGTTTGACGGTAACTACCTCCAGTGGCAGCAATTCAACGATCTGTACACAGAAATGATCCACAATCAAAGGATGTCGGACGGGCAAAAAATGTGGTTCCTCAAAACAAGCCTTACAGGAGAGGCCGAAAAGTTGGTGCGTCATCTGACAGTATCAGGGGCCAACTACAATGCAGCCTGGAGGATAATAACAGGGCGCTATGATAACCAAAAATGTTGTCCCATCAGAATGTCCAAATTGGAAATGCCAGATCAATACGCAGCTTACATGACACTATACAAGAGTGTTTGCTCGGTCTAGAAGGACTGGATGTGGATATCAAGGCATGGGACCCGATCTTGCTTCATCTGTTTCTTAAGAAATTGGATAAGGATACGCACACATTGTACGAACAGTCATTGGTACAACCAAGGCAAATGCCTTCATTCCAGCAGTTTCTCGAATTCTTGGAAAAGCGTTTTCAAGCTCTCGAAAGATTGGGGAATAAGGACAAGGCAGAACTCAAAAACAAGGGTTTAAGACGTTATCAGCAATTGCGTCTCAGCAATTAGGTTGTCTAATCTGCAAATACAACCACCCAATTTACAAATGTAAACAGTTTTTGGAGTTAACATCATCGAAACGATTAAACATCGTAAAACAAAATAACCTGTGTATCAATTGTCTGCGAGCTGGGCACTTTGCGTCAACCTGCAGTTCCAGCAATTGTTCAAAGTGTCACAAAAGGCATAACACTCTGCTACACTTAGATCGTCCATCAAAACCCCCAATGATCATCAAGAACGAGGAACCTTCAACAAGTCGGGCAGCTGCGACAACAAGGCAACCAGAGCCAGTGGTTAGCGCATTACTTAACAATAAAAATCACGCATTCGTGCTGTTAGGGACTGCTAGAATAACAGTAGTCGGATCCAATGGCAAAACCTGGGAATGTCGTGCACTGTTGGACTCTGGTTCATAGATAAACATCATCAGTCAGCGCATGGTAGATAATCTTAGTCTAACTACTATGGCAGACGAATTATCTATTGAAGGAATTGGTCAAGGCAAGCAACGATCCAACCAAAGCATCAATACAGAAATACAATCTCGAGTAAATTCATACTCGTGCAGGATCGAGGCCTTCGTCTTACCCAAAATAATATCCTATCAGCCAGCTCAACCATTGGATACTTCTACATGGAATATTCCCAGCAATATCCCACTAGCCGATCCCAAGTTCAATCGACCAGACAAAATAGACATCTTGCTAGGAGCCGAATTTTATCATCAACTCTTGGTTGTCGGCCAAATACGATTGGCAGGAGATCTACCAATACTCCAAAATACAGTATTGGGTTGGGTGATAGCAGGCAAGGTAAGCAGAGTAATTGCCACGGCGGTACATGTGCAACGGGAACCGAAGAGAGATCCCTCACTACGACCATCGAAAAATTTTGGCGGCTGGAAGATATCGCTGAAGATGCCAGCAGCAGTACTATAGCAGAGCAAAAATGTGAAAGACACTTCGAAAAAACATTTCAGCGCGACCCAACCAATGGGAGGTTCATAGTAAGTTTTCCCTTCTCACGCCAGCCTTCAGAATTAGGGGAATCCAGAGAAATAGCTCTGCGAAGATTTTTTGCTATGGAGAGAAGATTAAACAACGACGCTGAGTTAAAAACCCCTTATGCCAACTTTATGCAAGAGTATATCGATCTAGGACATATGAGCGAGATCGACGAAGGTACTATAAGGTCACCACACTATTTTATACCCCATCATGGAGTGCTGAAGCCCGATAGTACCACGACCAAACTCAGGGTAGTGTTCGACGCATCGATGAAAACATCGTCGAACATCTCATTAAATGACGTGCTACTAGCTGGGCCCACAATACAAGATGACATCTTCTCAATACTTTTACGCTTCAGAACGCCGCGCTTTGTATTTACGGCAGATATTGAGAAAATGTACAGGCAAATCCTTGTGAGAAAGGAGGATCGGGGTTACCAGCTCATATTTTGGCGGAGCGGATCGGATCAAGAAATTAAATGCTATCAGCTAAACACAGTAATGTACGGAACCACATCAGCACCCTATCTTGCAACACGATGTCTTCAGCAGCTTGCCAAGGACAACTCACTAATGTTTCCATTAGGAGCCAAGGTCTTGGCTAACGACCTTTACATGGATGACGTTATGTCCGGCTCTAACAGCCTATCAGAAGCCATCGCCATGCAAAAGCAACTTATTCAAATTCTGCAATCAGCACAATTTAATCTTCGAAAATGGTGCAGTAATATACCACAGCTGCTTAGCCACATACCACCAAATGATCAAGCCATACACTCTGATGTCAAGGATAAGGAATCACAAACATTAAAAACCTTGGGACTTAGTTGGAACCCACGATCTGATCAATTCCTAATCAACTCGGCATTGCAACTGAACAAGCGAATCACAAAAAGGACAGCCTTATCAGAAATTGCACACATATTCGATCCACTAGGTATCGTTAATCCAATCACAATCACGGCAAAGATATTCATTCAGCAGTTATGGAAACTAAAATTTGATTGGGATGCCGCCTTACCAATGGAGCTCCACACCCAGTGGGACAATTTCCGAAAGGATCTAGCGGCAATAAAGGATATCAAAATTCCCAGACATTTGTTTTCAAATCCAGGCCCCAGGACAATTCAGCTACACGTGTTTGCAGACGCCTCAGGCAATGCGTTTGGCGCGGCGATATACATAAGGTCAACTAACAAGGACGGTACTGTAACAATCCGGTTAGTTTGCTCAAAATCTAGAGTTGCACCAATCAAATCTGGGTGCGACGAACATATCACTTCTGCTACCACTATACCACGGTTAGAACTATGTGCAGCTAAATTGGCAACGGAGCTAATGCGTCGGGTAGTAAGGGATTTGAAGTTAGGAGAAGTGAAGGAGTTCTTCTGGACCGATTCCGAAATCGTACTCGCTTGGATAAATTCAGAAGCGGCTAACTATCATAGCTTTATCGCCAACCGAGTAAGGACCATCAGAAGCACCACCTCCCCTCAGCAGTGGCGACATGTGCCTACAAAACAAAATCCTGCTTACATAGTCTCCCGAGGGATCTCGGCTTCAAAACTAAAGGACTGTACCATGTGGTTTTACGGACCCTTATATCTATATGGTCCAGGGAATACTTGGCCAGGAGCTTTTGAAGGGAAAACCACCGATTACGAGAAGAAAAAATCCAGGATCACACTTGCAGCAACACTCGAGTCATCAGCAGCTATCATCGACATAATTGAGCATCATAACTCCTTTCGGCGCATGCAAAGGATTGTTGCATATATCAACCGATTCATAAATAACTGCAAGAAGAGCGATCGATGTCAACGGTTACACGACCATTTCTCCCTGTCTGAGCTAGAGAACGCCAACGATATTATAATAAGAGAAGTTCAAGGTCAGGCATTTAAGGAAGAACTGAACCAACTAGCAAAGGGCAACTATGTCAACACTCACAGCCCAATGAATAGTTTGTCTCCATTTTTGGACGGAGGTGGAATTCTTCGCGTAGGAGGACGCTTAGAGGCAGCAGAGTTGAGTTACGACGCCAAGCATCCAATATTGTTACCCTACAACCATAAGGTCAGCAAATTGTTAATGCAAGAGGCTCATATAAAATACCTACACATTGGGCCACAAGGTCTGCTGGCAGCAATGCGCCAAAAATACTGGCCCATCAAGGGAAAAACGATGGCACGTTCAGTGGTACAAAAATGCATTCGGTGCTCCAGGGCAAAACCTAAACTGATGACGCAGATAATGGGGAATTTGCCAGCCATGAGGGTTCAACCTGCCCGACCATTCGTCAACGCCGGAGTAGACTTCCTCGGACCGGTATGGATTCACTTCAAGGTACGAGGGAAGCAACCTCGAAAGGCATATGTAGCTGTCTTCTGTTGTTTCGCAACCAAGGCAGTACACTTGGAGTTTGTAGGAGATTTAACTACAGAAGCATTCATAGGCGCGTTAAAGCGTTTTATAGGAAGAAGAGGAAACTGCCTAAACCTTTATTGCGACAATGCGACAAACTTCGTCGGAGCAAGAAATCAACTTATGGAAATTAAATCCTCAATATACGCAGCGGCATCGAAAGAAAAGATAACCTCATTCTGCACGACTAGAAGTATGGAATTCCATTTTATCCCACCTCGAGCACCTCATTTTGGCGGACTGTGGGAAGCGGCTGTGAAATCAGCCAAACATTTCTTGAAACGCAACCTTCTTTCAGCCAACTTAACGTATGAAGAGTTAGAAACGCTATTAATCGAAGTAGAAACCATACTTAACTCCAGACCCCTGGTTCCAGTCTCATCTGACCCCAACGATCTTACTGCCCTGACACCAGGGCATTTTTTAATTGGAGAGCCATTAACATCAAGCATCGATGGACGAGCAGAACCTACAGTTAGTAGGTTAGGCAATAGGTGGAGGACAATCACCGCAATAAAAACACAATTTTGGCAGCGATGGTCACATGAATATCTCAGCGAGCTACAACACCGTTACAAATGGAAGCAAGCCAACAACACAATCCTTCCGGGTATGCTGGTAATCATAAAGGACGACAATTTACCGCCTATGCAGTGGCAGCTAGCAAGAATTGTAAAATGCATAAGAGGAAGCGACGGCTTAGTGCGGGTGGCGGAAGTTAAAACGCTAAAGCCATTCGACTCACAATCAGGAATCTATTATTGGGCCTCACTGGATTCAGCTCCGCAACCCAAACGAATGGATTTACGCCTTGCGACAAGAAACCATAGCGAACGTGGTATGTGGTCAGAACACAACATCTCTAACCATGAGAGGATCGGGTGTCGCTAAGCTACAAAAGGAATGTTGTAATGGCTGGAACATGGTTTATGTTCGTCCCTTGCACTGGAGTGGGGGTTGGCACGTTCTCGCAGCCTGGCTTAAGCTCGCCGGATGGGGTGGGATCTTTCACTCCGTATATGCCACACAAATAAATACTAAATTAACGTGCCTCCATCCTCAGTATACCTTCTTCCCCCTCCACTTGGTAGACGCTGATGGAATTCTACCTTGGGTCATCCCTCCTGCAATAATTGCACCACTCCTATACCATCCCTTTACCCATATGTTGTTTTGGATGGCCCCGAAAATACTATCTCAGCGAGCTACAACACCGTTACAAATGGAAGCAAGCCAACAACACAATCCTTCCGGGTATGCTGGTAATCATAAAGGACGACAATTTACCGCCTATGCAGTGGCAGCTAGCAAGAATTGTAAAATGCATAAGAGGAAGCGACGGCTTAGTGCGGGTGGCGGAAGTTAAAACGCTAAAGCCATTCGACTCACAATCAGGAATCTATTTCGAAAATATGGGAGCAGCAAGCATATTGTCTAGTGAGTGGAAGATTATAGCCTATTATGATATGGAGATTTACGCCAAGGAACTACAGTTATTAACAAATACAACTTCCTCATTGAAACATCTATGCCATCTGATTAAGTCTGCCACTCTATGCGAAAAAATAGTCATACAGATACAAAATCTGGAGGGAGAGCTCATAAGAACCAATGGACTATTGATCCCACCGTCAAACGGTAACCGAAGGAAACGAGGCGCCCTCAACCTTGTAGGAAACGTAGCCAACACATTGTTCGGAGTCCTGGACTCAGACTACGCCGACCAAATTTCAAAGACGATTGAGGGCATCAAGATCAATTCAGAATCACTAAGGGACCACATAAAAAATCAAACATCATTTCTCGCGGCCACCATAAACATAATGAACCGCGATCAAGAAACCATAGCAAAACAATTTGAGACCTTGTCATCCCATATTGCCGAGATAACTTACAATGCCAACAACATCTCCCGTGAGCTATATCAAGAAGACTTAGCACAAACCTTTATATCTTTGGCAATTCAAATACTCACCACGATTTCAAACTTCCAACGCATCCAAAGCTCTCTACTAGATGTGGTGACGCACAGGCAACATGGCAAAATAAGCCCACTGTTAATGCCACCCACACAGCTGCGACAAGAGCTACGCCCTATAAAGGAACATTTACCATCATCGTTAAAACTACCTGCATGTTATATGGATTTAACCACTCTTCTCAACCTGATGACCATTGAAGGGAAGATTTTGCCGAAACATGCGATTTTTGAGATCACAATACCCTTAATATCATCAGAGGACTTTGAGATATTTCACGTAATACCAGTTCCTGTACTGGTAAATGGAACATTTACGACCATACAGCCATCCTCACCATACATTATAATAAACCTTCATCGAGATCTATACTACGCAGTTTCCGAAAGAGATATGAGGAGCTGTTTGTCAATCAAGCACGAAATGTACTTATGTAAGCAAGGTGGGCCGCTACACCATAAGGGTTCACTAACCAGTGCCTGCGAGATTTCATTCTTTAATCACCTACCTGCATACGATAAATGTCGGATTCAAAAGGTTGGTTATGGGCCTCACTGGATTCAGCTCCGCAACCCAAACGAATGGATTTACGCCTTGCGACAAGAAACCATAGCGAACGTGGTATGTGGTCAGAACACAACATCTCTAACCATGAGAGGATCGGGTGTCGCTAAGCTACAAAAGGAATGTTGTAATGGCTGGAACATGGTTTATGTTCGTCCCTTGCACTGGAGTGGGGGTTGGCACGTTCTCGCAGCCTGGCTTAAGCTCGCCGGATGGGGTGGGATCTTTCACTCCGTATATGCCACACAAATAAATACTAAATTAACGTGCCTCCATCCTCAGTATACCTTCTTCCCCCTCCACTTGGTAGACGCTGATGGAATTCTACCTTGGGTGATCCCTCCTGCAATAATTGCACCACTCCTATACCATCACTTTACCCATATGTTGTTTTGGATGGCCCCGAAAATACTCTGCTTCAAATACCTACCGCTCTTTACCACAAACACCACCCATCAACCGTCTCAGTCAAACTCACCTCTTTAAATCGACATAAATAATAGAGCTTCCATATTGCATGAATTCACAAATAGATATACTTTATTCATCTGATTAAACTATATTTTAGATAAATAGATCCATAAATCAACATTATTTTTACTTCTTATCTTTTAAATTGATTTTAGAAAATTTTATATTACGTTTTAATATCTATATTCTGACATTTAATGGTTTTTGTTTTTGTAAGACATTATTTAAAAATTTAATATTACGTTTAAATCTCTATGTTCTACTCTTATTTGTTTTCGTTTTTGTGAAAATTTATTGAATCATTGGGAATGTCAAAGCTCTTGTTAAAATAATCATTTCTGTTACTTTAAAAACACCAAAAATATGTACGTACCCTTTTTTTAATTCAGCAGCTGTTGTGCGCACAATAACCGGATGATGGTACCTAGTTGATACGATTAAGAAAAACTATTTAATCACAAGAACTCTAATCTCCTTAATAACCACGTAAAAGAGAACAACTATTTTTAAATCTCAAGGAAATTCTATTATTTACTTTAAGCTAGGTTGTATGTATATACAAAGTAAGCAAAGAAATCTGTATTATATTCTTCCCTCAAAAAAAACACAAAGGAACACAATAGATTAAAAATTCTCCCGTTGGTCTCCCATCAGAATACTGGCGGGTTGCTGTCTCCTATAACGGATTTGGCGAGCTGCTAATTCCTGCAGTGCGCTGCTCTGCGCGCGATTACTTCGAATTGCGCAACCGATGTCCCGTTCTATGATGACAGGTGTCGATAAATCGATGATTTTATGTACCACCGTTTGCTGTGCTTTCAGCTTAGCGTGGTTTTAATAAAGATGTTTGTTCCGGATTTTTAATTTCTAATATTTTTTTTTTTTTTGATTTTTATTGATCGGTTTGCAGCGTTGCGTTTGGGGTTTTTAGCCCAATTAGAAGCACGATGTCTGAAGGTGGAGGCGCACTCTTTTTCAGCGATAACTTTCACTTTTCAAATTATTTATGACGTAATTTATTGATCTGTTGTTTCGTGAATCTCGTCAACTAAAACAAAAAGATTTCACACAGTTGGTTCACATCAATTTTAATTGAGTCTCTTTTTATTCGCGCTCTACCACTATTCTTCGAATCGACTTAAAACAACCGCACTCGCCTAAGTTCACCAGAAGAAAAAACTTCTTCCCACGCAGCCAAGAACGGAAAAACTCTCTCGGTAACCAAAAAAATGGTGAACATCCGCTTTTTGACGACAATCGCTATGATTCGCGGCGTCGTCGAGTCTCGCAAACGGCGAGTGCGTTCATCAGGACACTTCCAGATTTTGTTACCCCGAGATGGTATACTTATATTTATTTTATTGCGGTGACCACTACAAAGCCAAGCGTTTTAGAAGGAAGACGCTACCGCAAGCTAAAAGAGCTTGAAAAAGGGAACCGCACGACTAGATATATTTTTTTTTTTTGTTTTTTTTTTTTTTTATTTTTTTTTTTTTTTTTTATTTTTATTTTGATGTCATACTTTTCGACCCACGACGTCGTGTATCTCATGCTCTAATCTATCTATTCAGTTACCTCTTCAGGTCTTTGCAGTGGAAATTACCAATCTTCTTCCCCTGAAGATTTTCAATCTCATACATGCATTTTCCTATAGGTCGCACAATTCTGCACTTTAAAAATTTAGGACACAACTTGGCACTTATCTGCTTAGATGCATTGCTTAACATGAAGTTACGCCGGTAAACTTCTTCACCCGGAAGAAAGCGTTGAATTGTGGATCTAAGGTTGTATGTCTTGGCATTCTTTTCAAACGCTTTTGCGATGTTTGCTTTCATTTTTGACCTTATAAGGGAGAGACGATCAGACGTTGGAAGAATCGCAAAATCTCCTTCATTTAAGGCCTTCAGATCTTTAAGCAGTCGATACGTACTCGCGTGTGTAACCATCTCCGTACCAAACAGGGCAAAGTGTGGAGTGACACCTGTAGTTTGGTGAACAGATGAGCATAGGGCCTTCTGGATGTCGTGGACATGCAAGTCCCATTCCTTGTGGTCTTCCTTTAGGTAGGATCTAATGCCGGATAGAATGGATTGGTTAACACGCTCGGACGCATTCGACTGAGGAGAATACAGTGCTGTTCTAACGTGGGAGATGCCGAATCTAGCCAATAACTGTTGAAACTGCGATGACACAAACTGCTTTCCGTTATCAGAGTGGATTGTCTCCGGAACTCCGAACACACTGAAGACACTCTGTTCGAGATATTGTGTCACGAGTTTCGCACAGGATTTTGGCATAGGTTTAAGAAAAACATATTTCGAAAACGAATCTAGAACGACAAAAAGAAATAGATTCCCCCGTTTAGAACGCACGTATGGTCCCATAAAATCAATGAAAATTTTTTGGAATGGACGGTCTATTCTAGGAAAGCTTAGCAGGGGGGGTTTCAAAATCTTATTTGAGGACTTACTTCTTTTACACGAATCACAATTGGTAATGAAGTTACGGACATCTCTCGTCATGTTAGGCCAAAAGTAAAGTTGTCGAAGCCTGTGGAGCGTTTTGGCAACGCCCCCATGTGAGGATTCTAGCGAATTATGGGCATTAAGTACTAGATCGGATGTAAGCCCCTTCGGTACCCATAACCTCCACTGTAATTCAGATTTGACAAGGTCTTCATCGCTGGGATAAACTCTTTTGAAGACCAAATTATTTTGTATAGACAAATCAGGGAAATTGGAAGGATTTTTTGTTATCGATTCGATAAGTTCGCGATATTCGCTCGATTGAAATTCCGGGGAGTCCAGATCAACAGAGAACGAAGCGGTGGTTATGGCTGAAATTTCTTCGACAAAGTCTCTAGATAACACATCTGGGACAACATTAGCAGCACCTTTCCGGTGTTTGACTTCGAAGTCGAAAGCCTGTAGCCTTAGCGACCATCTAGCCAAACGTCCACTCAAGTCTTTTAATGACATAAGCCACTTAAGACTGGAGTGATCCGTAATTACAGTGAAGTGAGTTCCCTCGATGTAAGGTCGGAATTTATAAATAGCTTGAACAGCTGCCAAACACTCTTGCTCTGTTACACTGTAATTACGCTGGCTAGTGTTCAGTTTTTTCGAGTAAAAGGCTACCGGTCTTTCGTTGCCTTCGTCATCTAGCTGGAATAGTACAGCACCAATACCATGGTTTGACGCGTCACATTGTATGACAAAAGTTTTCGAAAAGTCCACGTTACACAACACCGGGGCCGTTATAAGCGCTTCTTTCAACGCTGAGAATGCTGCCCTAGCCGATGCATCCAGCTCGAACTTCTTGCCTTTCTTTAGCGTATCTGTTAGCGGGGCTGATACGGCTGCATAATTCTTAATAAAACGACGATACCAACCAGACATGCCCAGAAATCTGCGCATTTGTTTTAGGGATTTTGGAAAGGGAAAGTTATTGATTGCAGACACCTTATCTGGGTCTGGCTTTATGTGACCTTGGCCAACTATATGACCTAGATACTTAACTTCCCTATAACAAAAGCGTGACTTCTCGACATTTATGGTGAGGTTCGCGTTCGTAAGGCATTGCGCCACTGTTTCGAGTAGTTGCATATGACTATCGAAATCGCTTGACATAATGAGAAGGTCGTCCAGATAAACAAACACGCGTTCCCTAAGCGCCGCTGGGATCACTCTGTCCATTAACCGGCACATCCTTTGGGCTGCATTACACAATCCAAAGGGCATGACGGTAAATTGATAGAGTGGTCGCCCAGGCACAGTAAACGCTGTTTTTTCTCTGGACTTCCTCTCCAACGGAATTTGCCAAAAGGCATCCTTAAGGTCGACGCTGGATATGTAATAGGTATCTCTCAATCGCCCAAGCATCCCCTCTATGTGAGGAAGAGGATACGCATCCTTTTTCGTTAAGGAGTTAACTTTTCGAGAGTCGAGACAAAGGCGATTCTTTCCCGGTTTTCGAATGAGAACCACTGGGGAACTCCACGCGCTATTACTTTCCTCAATGACCCCTAACGAAAGCATGCGATCCAATTCCTCAAAAAGAAGTTTTTGAATGGCAGGTGAAACGGGATAGTGTCTCTGTTTGACTGGCTCGGCATCAGCAGTGTCAATTACATGTGTTTCAACACTTGTTTTGCCTAAGCCAAGCTTAGCGAAAGACGGAAACTTATCTATTACTTCCTGACATCGTTTCTTTTCCGTTAATAAAAGTTCATGCTGAGTGTCATCGGAAGTCACGTTTTCAATACAATTTATTTCTTGAATTAACTCCGGAGCAATCTTGAATTTAAGCCAGAAGTCGATTCCCAGATAAAGTGGCTTAGATAGGGAAGGAACAAGATAGAGATTCAGGTTTTCGGATACTTTGTTATAGGTTACCCTTACAATGACTCTGCCAACTATCTTTTGAGCCACTCCATCTGCAGTCCTAACCTCTGACTCAAATGGTAGCACTGGTAGTCCTAGCCTTTCAACAACTTGCAGGCAGTCCTTTCCCAAACAGGAAACATTCGCGCCGCTGTCTAACAACCCAGTGAGCTGTTCACTAATAATTTTGATCTGTATATAAGGCCGGGAATCAACGGATGTATGAAATGATGATGAATCAATAAATTTATGAAATATTTTTCTTTTTCTTTGTCTTAGCCGGGATTTATTGTAGCACTTGAGTTTTTCAAGCTCAATCTCTTCCAAGGAAAGCAATCTAGCTCTAAGTTCTTTATACTCCTGTAGTCTTTTTTCGAAAGGTTTTCTAGATGATGTCAATTGCTTTGAAATTAAATTATCTCGTTTATGAGCTTGTGTGTTTTTTAGTATTGTGCGGGTAGTAGCACTCGTAGAAGGTGGTATATCAAATGGTTCGGTATTTGTGCTCACGTCAGATTTTTTTAAACCGGAGCGGTTTGGGTCGAGCGTGATTCGCCGGTTCTCCTCGCGCTCGATCTGTTGTTTCCCGATTCCGGGTTACATTTGGGACAATCAGGTGTTGTAACGTTGTCAAGGCCACAGCGATAACAAAACAGTTTGCGTGCAGGTGACGGACATGCAACAAAACTATGTCCCGCCTTTTTGCAATTAAAGCAAACCATTTGCTGATGGCGACGGTCTGAGAGAGCATTTATCTCGACTAGAGGATCGACCTCAATTTCTTGCTCGATCTCATTAACGTTTTTATTCGAAAAAGTACTCATACGCCCTCGAAAAAGATCCCGTGAAAGGATTAATTTTTCTGCACGCCTGCATTCTTCGCGAAACTGATCCAATGAAAAGATCGGCATGGGATATATGAGTGTCATGAGTCTAATATTAATATTGCCCTTTATTATTTTGAGCAGATCTGAGTCTGAAATTGGGTCCCTAAGTTGGTTTTTCAGATGCAAAATTGCATTGTAAAAATCGTCAAATCGTTCATTACTGAACTGACGGTGCGGCGTTCCATAATTTGTTTGACTATTTCAAAATCAGTTTCGTGGGTTTTGAATTGCTTTAGCAGCGCATTACGTAGGTGGTGCCAGTTTGTTCTTGGTTGGGTTCGTAGGTATTGCCAATACCATGACTGGGCGATATCTGACAGTAATAGGTGAAAGTTCTTTATTACATCGACCCACGGCATATTGTGGTTATCTTTCAGAACTTCAACCCGGAAGATGAAATCTTCAACAGCCATAGTCTTTGAAGTCCCGTCAAACCGCACACCCCATCTGTCTAAGTCCAATTTGCGCATGTACTCGTGCGTCGGCTGATCTTGTACCGTCTGTCTTGGTGGGCTCACATCCTCTTCATCTAATTCACTACCGACTTGAGAAATAAAATTGTAGGAGTTATGCGCCGCCCCCGAAATACGATTTGCCATGCCAGCATTGGATGAACTATTTAGGGTTTGCCTGATGCCTTGCGATGGAAAGCTGTCACGAGCATTATTTCTATGGTAGTTAGGTGTATTGTTTTTAGAACGTCTGGGTTTTTTATTAACCGCTTTAGGATTTTGGAATCTGGGAAATGCATTCTGAATTGTAGTTTTAACAGAATCCTGTATAATATGGTTCATTGATTGGAGTACTGACGTTTGAAAGTTAGTCAGACTATCTTGAACGAACTGTTGGATGTGCTTGCTTACAACCTCGTTATTAGCCTCGCGACTGTTATCTACTTGCCAAATAGTGTTAGCGGAGGAATGTTTTAAGGAAGTTCCATTCAGTTCATTCGCTATTGCTAGCGGGATATCTGCGTTATCATTTTGATCGGATTCTATATTGAAGTCGCGAATTGAATCAATAATAACTTGACTATCCTGTACCTGATTAGCTGGCTTTCGACTTTGGACAATCTGTGGTGTAGGTCTGGGAATTTCAGTTCTTTTTGGCGAGTGCATGACCCTCGGCCTAGAACTGTTAAGAGAAGACTCCTTGCTACTATTTAGAATACTTTGCGTTTGTGATCTTAAATTTTTACGCTGCTTTGGTACAGCACCTTGAGCAGTACTCATTTTGTTTTTGTTTACCTTTTATTTATTTATTGTTTTATAAATTGGGATTACTAATTTCGAAAGTGTCTAAATTGTATGAACTATCAAATATATGCATGTAAGTAAGTTGACTTTGACTAAATTGCGGGTAGTTATTCGTTTCGTAAGTTGACGCGGGTAATTAAATGTGTGTTGGAGGAATTGATATACTGAGGAAAGAAATTTCTAAACAAATGCATTGTTGATCATGAGATAAGTTAACCTGTAACTTAACTAATGCATTATTTAATAAGGTAATATGTGGATGAAAATGAACTTGCTTTATAAGTATTCTTTTTTCTTTCCACTGTAATTTAAGAAAAGTACACTTGATCTCACTGGTGATCTTAAATCTCCTCTAAAGCGTAGGTTTCAAATACGTGTAATTGATCAAATGAACTTCGGAAAAGGTACTGATGGATCTGCTTTTTCATTGTAATGAAACTAGATACTCATCGACTCCTTTATGCCAAAACGTTTACGAATGTAAACCTCGGCCTCGATCGGTGGGCGCCAATTTATTTGTAATGGCTGGAACATGGTTTATGTTCGTCCCTTGCACTGGAGTGGGGGTTGGCACGTTCTCGCAGCCTGGCTTAAGCTCGCCGGATGGGGTGGGATCTTTCACTCCGTATATGCCACACAAATAAATACTAAATTAACGTGCCTCCATCCTCAGTATACCTTCTTCCCCCTCCACTTGGTAGACGCTGATGGAATTCTACCTTGGGTCATCCCTCCTGCAATAATTGCACCACTCCTATACCATCCCTTTACCCATATGTTGTTTTGGATGGCCCCGAAAATACTCTGCTTCAAATACCTACCGCTCTTTACCACAAACACCACCCATCAACCGTCTCAGTCAAACTCACCTCTTTAAATCGACATAAATAATAGAGCTTCCATATTGCATGAATTCACAAATAGATATACTTTATTCATCTGATTAAACTATATTTTAGATAAATAGATCCATAAATCAACATTATTTTTACTTCTTATCTTTTAAATTGATTTTAGAAAATTTTATATTACGTTTTAATATCTATATTCTGACATTTAATGGTTTTTGTTTTTGTAAGACATTATTTAAAAATTTAATATTACGTTTAAATCTCTATGTTCTACTCTTATTTGTTTTCGTTTTTGTGAAAATTTATTGAATCATTGGGAATGTCAAAGCTCTTGTTAAAATAATCATTTCTGTTACTTTAAAAACACCAAAAATATGAACGTACCCTTTTTTTAATTCAGCAGCTGTTGTGCGCACAATAACCGGATGATGGTACCTAGTTGATACGATTAAGAAAAACTATTTAATCACAAGAACTCTAATCTCCTTAATAACCACGTAAAAGAGAACAACTATTTTTAAATCTCAAGGAAATTCTATTATTTACTTTAAGCTAGGTTGTATGTATATACAAAGTAAGCAAAGAAATCTGTATTATATTCTTCTCTCAAAAAAAACACAAAGGAACACAATAGATTAAAAATTCTCCCGTTGGTCTCCCATCAGAATACTGGCGGGTTGCTGTCTCCTATAACGGATTTGGCTAGCTGCTAATTCCTGCAGTGCGCTGCTCTGCGCGCGATTACTTCGAATTGCGCAACCGATGTCCCGTTCTATGATGACAGGTGTCGATAAATCGATGATTTTATGTACCACCGTTTGCTGTGCTTTCAGCTTAGCGTGGTTTTAATAAAGATGTTTGTTCCGGATTTTTAATTTCTAATATTTTTTTTTTTTTTTTGATTTTTATTGATCGGTTTGCAGCGTTGCGTTTGGGGTTTTTAGCCCAATTAGAAGCACGATGTCTGAAGGTGGAGGCGCACTCTTTTTCAGCGATAACTTTCACTTTTCAAATTATTTATGACGTAATTTATTGATCTGTTGTTTCGTGAATCTCGTCAACTAAAACAAAAAGATTTCACACAGTTGGTTCACATCAATTTTAAAGGAAAGTTCTTGAGTCTCTTTTTATTCGCGCTCTACCACTATTCTTCGAATCGACTTAAAACAACCGCACTCGCCTAAGTTCACCAGAAGAAAAAACTTCTTCCCACGCAGCCAAGAACGGAAAAACTCTCTCGGTAACCAAAAAAATGGTGAACATCCGCTTTTTGACGACAATCGCTATGATTCGCGGCGTCGTCGAGTCTCGCAAACGGCGAGTGCGTTCATCAGGACACTTCCAGATTTTGTTACCCCGAGATGGTATACTTATATTTATTTTATTGCGGTGACCACTACAATGTCTAATGAAGCAGCACTTCCTAACAATTCGAGGACATAACATATATCCGTCAACGGCCAGACTATCATACAATCCCCTAATTAAACTCACGGACGCCGTAATCCCAAGTGCCGGGGTGGCCCTGACCACGCCACAAGATCTCTACCAACGTCACATATCGGAAGTCAAGATGTTGAAACAGAATATCGAAGATTTCATAAAATCGGGGCCAGTAGAATTACCGAGTCACAAGGTCCACCACAACATAGCATACGCCGGGGTATTATTAGCGGTCTTAATAGTCATCTTTTTGGTGACAAAATATTACATAAAAGCCAGAAGGAACAAGCAGTGCATTCAACCAACTCCGAAGCCTAGAAGTCATATACCACAACAACAAGAAATACATGAGGATAGATTTAAGGTTCATATTGATGTATAATAATAAATATTATTATTTTGCATCTATTAATAAAGATAACTATATATTTTTTTTTTTGAACCTTCGGTTCAACGCGGGCAGAATGTTAAATCCGCAACTCTAAAAATCAATACCATGTTTATGTCACAATTAATAAAAGAAGTGCTGGTTAAGCATTATGGAATTAGACTATTGTGGTTAAGCATTATTGAGTTTTGTTTTGTTAGTTAAGCATTATTGAGTTTTGTTTTGTTAATTAAGCATTATGAGTTAAGTTTTGTTAATTAAGCATTATGGAGCTAAGTTATGTTAATTAAGCGTTATCGATTTTATTGGTAATTAAGCACTATTGATTGAGTGTTAAGTAGTATAAATAGAGTAAGTTGTGAAAATAAAGGGACGAGTCAGTCAGTCAGTATCAACGAACTAAGACTTAATCATTTCCCTCAAGTGAGTCTGCTTGAGAACTATTGGCAGTATAATCGATTCACGTATCGACTTATACACTCATCACAATCTAGGTTTATGTACCTAAGATTGACCCAGGTTGGATAAAAGAATCCACTCTTCAACACCCTCTATGTCCAGAAAAGCACAAACTGCGATCTCTTTGCAACTGTAGGCGTTTTTTATCTCTGTAGTTAGTCTTAACAGAGCGCCTTCCGTGGATTTGTCCTTTTGGTACGCATATTGGTGAGGGTGCAGAGGCATGCTTTTTGATATGCATTCTCTAATGTGAATGTCAATAATCCTTTCCATTGTTTTCAGAAAAAACGATGTCAGGCTTATCGGACGATATGATTTAGGTAATTCTCTCGGCTTGTTTCCCGGTTTAGGTATAAATACTACGTTTACCTCCCTCCAGGTAACTGGTATATACCCCCAGTTGAAGCTGAACCTAAATAAGGCAATCATGGATGGTAGTAAAAATTCTATTCCATTTTGAATGAGGGCTGGAAAAATACCGGCTGTACCTGATGCCTTGAATGGTTTAAATGAGTTAATTGCCCATTTAACCTTATCCGGAGTAAAAAGTGTTCCGGATAAACTATGAATTCTGCTGAGGTTTCTTAGAATTGAGACCTCCGCTGTATGGTCGTCTGTAATGACCATCGTGTGAGAACCTGCGAAGTGAGCCTGAAGCAAAGTTTTCAGCGTTTCTTCCCGGTCGCGTGTGATTGAACCATCTGATTTAATTAACAATCCCATGCCTTTTTCTTGATCCGTTGACAGGGGCCTTTGGAGGCGTGCCACCTCTGAAAGTTTTTCTATCTTCTCACAGTTTGCACGCCATGAGGCTCTTTTGGATCTGCGCAACTCTAAGTTGTATATGGTCAGCATAGATTTATATTGTTCCCATGTGCCGGTGCGTTTGGCTTTGTTAAAAAGCTTTCTCACCCTCTTTCGAATAGACTCAAGGTTATCGTTCCACCATGGTACGCACCTTTTAACCACGGTTCTTTTAACCTTGCAACTATTTTTGAATGAGGTAAGAATAATATCATTTATTTGACATTGCGCAGCATCTGCATCAATTGTATTTGATGGTGCTTCTGGCAGCATGTCAGATCTGACCGCAAGATTTTCGCGGTAAGTTCTCCAATTAGTCAGTCTGTTGTCATAACGGACCGACGCGTGTTCGGCATTGCATCTTATCTCGAAACGGATGTGCATATGATCCGATAGAGATGCCTCGCCAGACACGTACCATCCCTCTATAATATCCTTCATAAAAGGAGATGATATAGTAAGGTCTAAAACTTCTTCTCTTATAGAATTTCTAAATGTAGGACTATTTCCCTTGTTTAGAAAAACGAGGTTATTGCTATATAAATATTCTAATAACGACTCACCTCTGTTATTTGTATCTCGGCTGCCCCAGATGGTATTATGTGCGGTTGCGTCGCAGCCGATTAGTATATGTACTTTCTGGTCCTCACAGTACCGGACAAGTTCCTGTACTGGTAAGGGAGGCACTGCATAAGTGTCTCCAGGAAAGTACGCCGATGCGCATACAAATTTATGCAGCTCTCGGCCTTTCTGGCGCTCTATTAGAACCGCCACCAGGTCCCTAGTTGTGAAACCTGGAATGAGAGAAAATTTTATATCTTTCTTAATAGAGATAGCCGCCCTTGGTCTGAAAGGACCTTTGGCGAAAATTAGCTCTCTGTGTTTACAATTTAATCCGGATATCTTACCATTGGTTGCCCAAGGTTCCTGGATTAGTCCAATAGCAATGTTCCCTTCGGCACATCGCTGGCTAAAGGTGTCCGATGCACCCATAGCCCTGTGCAGGTTGGCCTGCAAAACGCTGAGACGGGTGGTCATGTGCGTCTGTATTCAGGGTTTCGTACTCTATTGGGCTTGTTATCACCTCTCCTACATACGATACCCTGTTGAGGAGGACCACTTTGTCTGCCTCTAGGACTTTTGTTTTTATGTCCTTCTGGTGCCAGTGCTTTCTTACGATCCATACCTAACTTAGACCTGAATCGTGTTTGGCTTTCTCTGGCTGCGCTTGACTTCGCGCTTGTAGCTTCTTTTTCTGGCACAGTTGTTGCCGTACTTGAAGCTGTAGCCTTAGCGGCAGCGCTGGTGCTGGCCCCACTTGGGTCAGTTGCGGTGCTGCCGTGAGCTGTGACATCCTTCTTATCCAAAACGTGCTGTTTTTGATCTTTAGGGCCCTGTGTGGCCGTCTTGTCAGCACTTTTTAGGATAAGTTTGGTCTGTCCGAATCGGAAAGAGACCATACCCTTTAGCTCCACGAGTCTCCTCATGGTGCTGTCGTTTATGGCAAAGACTATATGTGCGATGTCTCGCTCATCCGATCTTTGCAGAACCCTCCACGTTCTCGTGTTCAGTTCTTTGTTTTGGCCATCTAATAGGGCTAGGATCCTTTCGCTAGCTACGCCGGTACTCTGCGGGAAGAACCCTCTGAATACATTTGGTTTTGGAAAATTTTCCTCTCCCACAAGCATCACCTCTAACCCGAATTTCTCTTTTAGCTTGGCGAAGGTTGCCTTCATCCACTCTGCAGTGGTGGCGTCTGCACATACGACCATGAGCCATCCGGCTTTGAACGTAGTACCGCGGAAGGCTGGCTTGACCTCCTCGTCACGCTGTTCGATCGTGATATCCATAATCCTCTCCTGTATCGTACCCATTTGTTCGTTGGAGAGAGTATTACGATCGATGTCCACCGGTACAACACCCAGTCTTACATAGCTCGTTATATTGCTATACGAGACTTTGTCGACGGTTATCTTCCCAGTGCGACCTCGCTTCGCTTCGGATTGAGGCGGGGTATTATCCTCGGATCGCATTCGCTTCACCTCGGGACCCTTGTTTTCCATCTTTTGGATCGCATAGAGACGGGCCTGCTCAATGGTGCTCCCCTTCTTCTGCGCGTGCTTAAATCTGCGCTGTTCAGATGGTGTGAACCTAACGTACTCAGGCTCAGTCCGTGCCACATTGCCGACTGTCTTAGGTACGTCCTCTATATCGGGATGTCTTTCATCCGATAATATGCTGTTTCATATGGTGCTGGATTCTGAAATAGAGTCACTGAGTTGAGACAAGTTCTCTTCAGGTTCCCCCATTTCAGAGTCGATGAATACTGACTCTATCCCTTTGACAGATGTCGTGTCGTCATCGACAGGGTGTTCTAAAACATCCCTATTTGATGATGCAATTTTAGAGGCATCATTATCTATTGTTTCTTTTGTTGTTTGGTTTATTTTGAAACGCACGAGTATTCGGGATATGGTGTCGCCCGTGGTCTACCCGTCTAACCACAGGAAGGCTATCTTAAAATCGGAGGTCGCCTGGTATCCGAAGTTTGCAAACTAACGACTAAGCACCCTCTTAGCCATGCATCTCTCGGCGCTTGCCACCTTAGATTAGGGGTTTATTGGGGAAATAGGATTTAGGGATTTGATGGAGGGGGGATATGGGTAATTGAAAATTGAAAGGAAAGAGGAGAAGGGTGGCGGACGTGTAGTCCTGGTCAGTTCTTAGTTGACGCTCATCAGACGGTCTGTTCCTTATCAGAAAGGCCCGATGACTCTTTGCGCCGTAAGCCTCCGTACCGGCACCATCGAATTTGCGTTCCCCGCAAGGAGGTCCGCGGAGATACCCAAGAGAGAAGCATGGGTTAGCAATAACCCACCAAATAGCCATAACGGCATGAAGTGGTATACGGATGGTTCTAAAATGGAAACGGGAGTAGAAGCGGGAATTTACGGACCACACAAACGCCTTACGATACCCATGGGAAAAAGTCCCAGCGTATTTCAAGCGGAGCTCCACGCCATTCAAGAATGCGCCAGCCACATTATCTTATCTGGCATAAAAGGTGCAACCATCCATATTTTCACGGACAGTCAAGCAGCTATAAACGCCCTTAGCTCGTACACCATTGACTCCAGATCAGTCATGTACTGCTTCAATACCATACAAATACTCAGAACAAGAAACAATACCAAATTATAGTGGGTTCCGGGTCATGTCGGGGTAGAAGGTAACGAAAAGGCCGACGAACTGGCCAGAAAAGGTTCAGAAACACCTTTCATAGGTCCCGAACCTTTCTGCTGCACTCCTAGATCAGCAGCAACGGCAGCAATTAAAAGCTGGGAACATAGAAAATGTATCTATCTTTGGGATAACATCCCAGGTCTAAGACAGGCCAAACGAGCCATTCGGCCCTTCAATCATAATGCCAGCAAATGTCTAAACCTAAGCAGGCATGATATCAAAAACCTAGTAGGTTACCTTACTGGTCACCACGGTTTAAGATATCATCTACACAAAATGAGAATAGCAGATTCTCCTGAGTGCCGACTCTGTCTTGAAGAGGACGAGTCAGCTGAACACATTTTATGTGAATGCCCAGCCCTTAATGGAATTAGAAACATATTCATAATATTAAAGATAAAATTAAAGAAAAAATTGGAGAAAAAGAATAAGAAATATAATTTGACAATAAAGGATAAGTTTGTTCTTTTGTAAATAATTTAATTCATCACAAAAAGGTTGGACAATTCCTATTAATCCCACTTTATTAGGTCCTTTACGAATTTGAATATAACCTAAAACTTTACCTTCTAATAAAGTTAAAAAAGCAACTCTTACTAAAACACAAATAATTAACACTAAAATTATATTTAAAAATAAAATAAATTCTCTATAAAACAAGTACTATTTGTAATATAAATTACATATATAAATTCTAAATTTATTACATTTATTTGCCAAAATAGTTATAAATAAATTAATAAGTACTAAAATATAAAATATTATTAAAGATAGAAACCAACCTGGCTTACACCGGTTTGAACTCAGATCATGTAAGATTTGAAAAGTCGAACAGACTTTAAATTTAAACAGCTACACCTAAAATTATATCTTAATCCAACATCGAGGTCGCAATCTTTTTTATCGATATGAACTCTCCAAAAAAAATTACGCAGTAACTTAATTTTTTAATCATTAATAATGGATGAATTAATCATAAATTTATGATTTTAAATTTAAATGTTTATTAAATTTTACTATCACCCCAATAAAATATTTAATTATTATAATAATTAACTTAATCTTTAAAATTAAAATATAAATAAATATAAAGATTTATAGGGTCTTCTCGTCTTTTAAAAAAAATTTAGTTTTTAAGGACTAAAAAATTAAATTTTAATTTAAATTTAAATAAAGCAGTTAATATTTCGTCCAACCATTCATTCCAGCCTTTAATTAAAAGACTAATGATTATGCTACCTTTCCACAGTTAAAATACTGCGGCCATTTAATTAAATCAGTAGGCAGGTCAGACTTTAAATTAAATTCTAAAAGACATGTTTTTGTTAAACAGGCGAACATTATTTTTGCCGAATTCTTTATTTAAACTTTTCATTAATAAATTATTTTACATATATTATATACTAATTATATCATTATTAATTTATTTCATAAATTTAAATAAATATTTTTATAAAAAATTAAAATAAAATAAATAATTTAATTTAAAAATTAATTTATAACAAATTTTAAATTAATTGCTAATTCTAAACATATAAAATTTTAAATTTTATCTATTATTAATAATAATTTATTTTATAGCTTATCCCATAAAATATCATTTTTTAAAAATTATTTAATTTAAATAAATAAATAAATAAATTTTAAAAAATTTAATTAAATTCATTTCTAAAAAAAAACTAGATACCTTTAAAAACGAATAACATTTCATTTCTAATAAATTATTTAAAATAATTTTGTAATATTAACTTTAATAATTTATTAAATCTTTTAAAATCGAGATAAATAATTTGTATTATTTATTATTTAATATACTCTGATACACAAGATACAATCAATTAAACTTTCTTTTTAAATAAAAATTTTTCAATTTATTTCAATTTTATTTTAAAATACTAATAAACTATAATTAATATTATTTTTTCTATAAAATATACCAAAACATTTATATTATATAATTATTTTTAATAATTTAATTTTTATAAATAATATAATTATTAATAAATAAAATATAATTTATCAATTTATATTGATTTGCACAAAAATCTTTTTAATGTAAATAAAATACTTTTCTTTATAAGCTTTAAATTGATTCTAGATACACTTTCCAGTACATCTACTATGTTACGACTTATCTTATTTTAATAATAAGAGTGACGGGCGATATGTACATTTTTTAGAGCTAAAATCAAATTAATAATCTTTATAATTTTACTATCAAATCCAATTTCATTAAATGTTTCATATTTAAATTCATAAAATATATTTTATTGTAACTCATTTTTACTTAAAAATAAACTACACCTTGATTTGATATTAATTTTTATACAAATTATAGAAAATTATTATTCTTATAAAAAATATTCTAATAACAACGATATATAGATTGATTAACAATTTTAAGTAAGGTACATCGTGGATTATCGATTATAAAACAAGTTCCTCTGAATAGACTAAAATACCGCCAAATTTTTTAAGTTTCAAGATCATATCTAATACTAGATTTATTGCAATTAGTTTCGACCTAATCTTAGGTAATTGACCCTTATTTTATTAATTGAAACCAAAATAGAGGTATATCATTGTTAATGATAAAAATGAATTTTAAATTCCAATTAAAGAAATATGTTTTTCAAATAAAAGCTGCTAACTTTTTATTTTAATGGTTAAATTCCATTTATATTTATATTTATATAGTTTAATAAAACCTTACATTTTCATTGTAAAAATAATTATTTTAATAATTTATAAATTACTAAAATTAATTATTTAAATATTTAAAGATTTATAAATCTCCCTAATATCTTCAATATTATACTCTAATTATAAGCTATTTAAATATAAAATTAAAATTATCATTAAAATAACAAATCATAAAATAAAAATTAATAAATAAATCTTCAAATTATTATTTTGTATAATATAATAAAATTCAGAAAAATTAATTAATTGTTTGTATAAATTTTGTCTTCCTATAAATTCAGATCAACCTTGATCAAAATTTTTAAAAATAATTATACCAAATTTTAATGAAAAATTAACTAAACCATAAGTAGAAATATAAGGTATATATCATATAGATCCTACAAATATTCTAGATAAATAATTATTAAAAGATTTATTATAAAAAAAAATGAAGTTTTAGAAATTATATAACCTAAAAATCCTCCAATTAAACAAACGAATAAAGTTATAAATTTTAAATAAAACGGTAAAATAATTGTATAAGGGGTTAAAAAAATTAATCAACAACTAAACCATAAGTAGAAATATAAGGTATATATCATATAGATCCTATAAATATTCTAGATAAATAATTATTGAAAGATTTATTATAAAAAAAAATGAAGTTTTAGAAATTATATAACCTAAAAATCCTCCAATTAAACAAACGAATAAAGTTATAAATTTTAAATAAAACGGTAAAATAATTATATAAGGGGTTAAAAAAATTAATCAACTTAATACTCTTCCCCCAATAATTCTTATAAATATTAATACTAATATTCCTTTTAATATAATTCAACTTTCATCATTTAAAACATTTAAAGAATTACAATTTAAGTCACCAGTTATTGAATAATAAACTAAACGTAAAGAATAACAAACAGTTAAACCAGTTGAAAAAAAAAATAAAAAATACAAATATATTAATTATTCTTATTGAAACAATTTCTAAAATTAAATCTTTAGAATAAAATCCAGCTAAAAAGGGTATACCACATAAAGCTAAATTAGCAATATTAAAACAAGAACTAGTTAAAGGTATATAAATTCTTAAACCTCCTATTAACCGTAAATCTTGAGAATTATTTATATTGTGAATAATAGCTCCAGCACATATAAATAATAAAGCTTTAAATAAAGCATGAGTCAATAAATGAAAAAAAGCTAATTTAAAATATCCTATAGATAAAATTATTATTATTAACCCTAGTTGCCTTAAAGTTGACAAAGCATTAATTTTTTTAAATCAAACTCAAAATTAGATCCTAATCCTGATATAAATATAGTTAATCCAGACAATAACAACAACAATTGACCAATAAAAGAATTTACTAATAAAATATTAAATCGGATTAATAAATAAATTCCTGTAGTTACTAAAGTAGAAGAATGAACTAAAGCAGAAACTGGGGTTGCAGCAGCTATAGCAGCAGGTAACCATGAAGAAAATGGAATTTGATCTCTTTTTGTTATAGCCGCTACAGTTACTAAAATTCCAATTAATAATATATTACTATCATTTAATATAAATTCTAAATAAAAAATATAATTTCAACTTCCATAATTTAATATTCAAGCAATAGCTAATAATAAAGAAACATCTCCAATTCGATTTATTAAAGCTGTTAATATTCCTACATTATAAGATTTTACATTATTAAAATAAATAACTAAACAATAAGAAACTAATCCTAACCCATCTCATCCTAATAAAATACTAATTAAATTAGGTCTAATAATTAATATTATTATAGAAAAAACAAATAATAATACTAATATAATAAATCGATTAATATTTAAATCTATTATTATATATTCTATTCTATAATAAATTACTACAGAAGAAATTAATAAAACAAAAATATAAATATCAAACTCATTATAAACTCATTATAAATTAAAATAATTAATTCATTTATAATAAAATATAAAGAAATTAATATTAAAAACATTCTTATAAGTAATAATAAAATAGAATTAATTAAACAAATTGATAAATATTTCATAATTTAAAATGAATAAATTCATATCTTTGATATCACAAATCAAAATTTTAAAATAAACTATTTGAATAATATTACACTCATAATAAAGATATTTCAGATTTTAAAACTAATAAATTAAAAGGAAATCAATGCAAAAATAATAATAAATATTCACGATTATACCATATTCTAAAAGAATAAACTCCTGAATATAATTTTCCATGTTGTCTATAAGAATATAAATATAATGTATAAGCAGCTCTAAAAAAAGAAATAAATATTAATAAAATTATTGTTAATCAAGATCAACTAATAATTCTATTTAATAATGAAATTTCACTCAATAAATTTAAAGTCGGAGGAGCAGCTATATTAGATGAACACAACAAAAATCATCACAATGTTATAGGAGACATACAATTTAATAAACCTTTATTAATTAATAAACTTCGTCTTCCTAACCGTTCATAAGTAATATTGGCTAAACAAAATAATACAGAAGAGCATAATCCATGAGCAATTATTAATATATATGAACCACAAATTCCTCGATAAGTTATTGTTATAAGTCCTCTTAAAGGTTTTAAATCTGTTTGACGTAAACAAATTAAACTAACTAATACTCCACCAATTAAACTACTTCTAATAAATCAATAATTATATTTTAAACCTATAATTTGTAAAAAAATTAAAACACGTAATAAACCATAACCTCCTAATTTCAATATAATACCTGCTAAAATTATAGATCCAGAAACAGGAGCTTCAACATGAGCTTTAGGTAATCATAAATGAACTAAAAATATTGGCATTTTTACTAAAAAAGATAAAATTATAGATATATATAAAATTAAATAATTTAAATATAAATTATTTAGTATATAAAAATTTATTGTATTTATAATTTTATAAATATAAATAACAGCAATTAATATAGGCAAAGAAACTAATAAAGTATAAAATAATAAATAAAAACCTGCTTGTAAACGTTCAGGTTGATAACCCCATCCTAAAATTTAAAAAAGTGTTGGAATTAAACTTCTTCCAAAAAATAAATAAAAAAGAAATAAATTTATACTTCTAAATGTCAATAATAACAATAATAAAAAAAAAATTTTATAAAAAATTTAAATAAAATAAATAATTTAATTTAAAAATTAATTTATAACAAATTTTAAATTAATTGCTAATTCTAAACATATAAAATTTAAAATTTTATCTATTATTTATAATAATTTATTTTATAGCTTATCCCATAAAATATCATTTTTTAAAAATTATTTAATTTAAATAAATAAATAAATAAATTTTAAAAAATTTAATTAAATTTATTTCTAAAAAAACTAGATACCTTTAAAAACGAATAACATTTCATTTCTAATAAATTATTTAAAATGATTTTGTAATATTAATTTTAATAATTTATTAAATCCTTTAAAATCGAGATAAATAATTTGTATTATTTATTATTTAATATACTCTGATACACAAGATACAATCAATTAAATTTTCTTTTTAAATAAAAATTTTTCAATTTATTTCAATTTTATTTTAAAATACTAATAAACTATAATTAATATTATTTTTTCTATAAAATATACCAAAACATTTATATTATATAATTATTTTTAATAATCTAATTTTTATAAATAATATAAATATTAATAAATAAAATATAATTTATCAATTTATATTGATTTGCACAAAAATCTTTTTAATGTAAATAAAATACTTTTCTTTATAAGCTTTAAATTGATTCTAGATACACTTTCCAGTACATCTACTATGTTACGACTTATCTTATTTTAATAATAAGAGTGACGGGCGATGTGTACATTTTTTAGAGCTAAAATCAAATTATTAATCTTTATAATTTTACTATCAAATCCAATTTCATTAAATGTTTCATATTTAAATTCATAAAATATATTTTATTGTAACTCATTTTTACTTAAAAATAAACTACACCTTGATTTGATATTAATTTTTATACAAATTATAGAAAATTATTATTCTTATAAAATATTCTAATAACAACGATATATAGATTGATTAACAATTTTAAGTAAGGTACATCGTGGATTATCGATTATAAAACAAGTTCCTCTGAATAGACTAAAATACCACCAAATTTTTTAAGTTTCAAGATCATATCTAATACTAGATTTATTGCAATTAGTTTCGACCTAATCTTAGGTAATTTACCCTTATTTTATTAATTGAAACCAAAATAAAGGTATATCATTGTTAATGATAAAAATTAATTTTAAATTCCAATTAAAGAAATATGTTTTTCAAATAAAAGCTGCTTACTTTTTATTTTAATGGTTAAATTCCATTTATATTTCTATTTATATAGTTTAATAAAACCTTACATTTTCATTGTAAAAATATTTATTTTAATGATTTATAAATTACTAAAATTAATTATTTAAATATTTAAAGATTTATAAATCTCCCTAATATCTTCAATATTATACTCTAATTATTAGCTATTTAAATATAAAATTAAAATTATCATTAAAATAACAAATCATAAAATAAAAATTAATAAATAAATCTTCAAATTATTATTTTGTATAATATAATAAAATTCAGAAAAATTAATTAATTGTTTGTATAAATTTTGTCTTCCTATAAATTCAGATCAACCTTGATCAAAATTTTTAAAAATAATTATACCAAATTTTAATGAAAAATTAACTAAACCATAAGTAGAAATATAAGGTATATATCATATAGATCCTATAAATATTCTAGATAAATAATTATTAAAAGATTTATTATAAAAAAAAATTAAGTTTTAGAAATTATATAACCTAAAAATCCTCCAATTAAACAAACGAATAAAGTTATAAATTTTAAATAAAACGGTAAAATAATTGTATAAGGGGTTAAAAAAATTAATCAACAACTAAACCATAAGTAGAAATATAAGGTATATATCATATAGATCCTATAAATATTCTAGATAAATAATTATTAAAAGATTTATTATAAAAAAAAATGAAGTTTTAGAAATTATATAACCTAAAAATCCTCCAATTAAACAAACGAATAAAGTTATAAATTTTAAATAAAACGGTAAAATAATTGTATAAGGGGTTAAAAAAATTAATCAACTTAATACTCTTCCCCCAATAATTCTTTTAAATATTAATACTAATATTCCTTTTAATAGAATTCAACTTTCATCATTTAAAACATTTAAAGAATTACAATTTAAGTCACCAGTTATTGAATAATAAACTAAACGTAAAGAATAACAAACAGTTAAACCAGTTGAAAAAAATACAAATATATTAATTATTCTTATTGAAACAATTTCTAAAATTAAATCTTTAGAATAAAATCCAGCTAAAAAGGGTATACCACATAAAGCTAAATTAGCAATATTAAAACAAGAACTAGTTAAAGGTATATAAATTCTTAAACCTCCTATTAACCGTAAATCTTGAGAATTATTTATATTGTGAATAATAGCTCCAGCACATATAAATAATAAAGCTTTAAATAAAGCATGAGTCAATAAATGAAAAAAAACTAATTTAAAATATCCTATAGATAAAATTATTATTATTAACCCTAGTTGTCTTAAAGTTGACAAAGCAATAATTTTTTTTAAATCAAACTCAAAATTAGCTCCTAATCCTGATATAAATATAGTTAATCCAGACAATAACAACAACAATTGACCAATAAAAGAATTTACTAATAAAATATTAAATCGGATTAATAAATAAATTCCTGCAGTTACTAAAGTCGAAGAATGAACTAAAGCAGAAACTGGGGTTGGAGCAGCTATAGCAGCAGGTAACCATGAAGAAAATGGAATTTGATCTCTTTTTGTTATAGCCGCTACAGTTACTAACATTCCAATTAATAATATATTACTATCATTTAATATAAATTCTAAATAAAAAATATAATTTCAACTTCCATAATTTAATATTCAAGCAATAGCTAATAATAAAGAAACATCTCCAATTCGATTTATTAAAGTTGTTAATATTCCTGCATTATAAGATTTTACATTATTAAAATAAATAACTAAACAATAAGAAACTAATCCTAACCCATCTCATCCTAATAAAATACTAATTAAATAAGGTCTAATAATTAATATTATTATAGAAAAAACAAATAATAATACTAATATAATAAATCGATTAATATTTAAATCTATTATTATATATTCTATTCTATAATAAGTTACTATAGAAGAAATTAATAAAACAAAAGATATAAATATCAAACTCATTCAATCAAATAAAAAAGTTATAACAATTCTAGAAGAATTTAAAGATACCAATTCTCATTCAATAAAAATAATTAATTCATTTATAATAAAATATAAAGAAATTAATATTAAAAACATTCTTATAAGTAATAATAAAATAGAATTAATTAAACAAATTGATAAATATTTCATAATTTAAAATGAATAAATTCATATCTTTGATATCACAAATCAAAATTTTAAAATAAACTATTTGAATAATATTACACTCATAATAAAGATATTTCAGATTTTAAAACTAATAAATTAAAAGGAAATCAATGCAAAAATAATAATAAATATTCACGATTATACCATATTCTAAAAGAATAAACTCCTGAATATAATTTTCCATGTTGTCTATAAGAATATAAATATAATGTATAAGCAGCTCTAAAAAAAGAAATAAATATTAATAAAATTATTGTTAATCAAGATCAACTAATAATTCTATTTAATAATGAAATTTCACTCAATAAATTTAAAGTCGGAGGAGCAGCTATATTAGATGAACACAACAAAAATCATCACAATGTTATAGGAGGCATACAATTTAATAAACCTTTATTAATTAATAAACTTCGTCTTCCTAACCGTTCATAAGTAATATTGGCTAAACAAAATAATACAGAAGAGCATAATCCATGAGCAATTATTAATATATATGAACCACAAATTCCTCAATAAGTTATTGTTATAAGTCCTCTTAAAACAATTCCTATATGAGCAACAGAAGAATAAGCAATTAAAGGTTTTACATCTGTTTGACGTAAGCAAATTAAACTAACTAATACTCCACCAATTAAACTACTTCTAATAAATCAATAATTATATTTTAAACCTATAATTTGTAAAAAAAATTAAAACACGTAATAAACCATAACCTCCTAATTTTAATATAATACCTGCTAAAATTATAGATCCAGAAACAGGAGCTTCAACATGAGCTTTAGGTAATCATAAATGATCTAAAAATATTGGCATTTTTACTAAAAAAGATAAAATTATAGATATATATAAAATTAAATAATTTAAATATAAATTATTTAGTATATAAAAATTTATTGTATTTATAATTTTATAAATATAAATAACAGCAATTAATATAGGCAAAGAAACTAATAAAGTATAAAATAATAAATAAAAACCTGCTTGTAAACGTTCAGGTTGATAACCCCATCCTAAAATTTAAAAAAGTGTTGGAATTAAACTTCTTTCAAAAAATAAATAAAAAAGAAATAAATTTATACTTCTAAATGTCAATAATAACAATAATAAAAATAAATTTTTATAAAAAATTAAAATAAAATAAATAATTTAATTTAAAAATTAATTTATAACAAATTTTAAATTAATTGCTAATTCTAAACATATAAAATTTTAAATTTTATCTATTATTTATAATAATTTATTTTATAGCTTATCCCGTAAAATATCATTTTTTAAAAATTATTTAATTTAAATAAATAAATAAATAAATTTTAAAAAATTTAATTAAATTTATTTCTAAAAAAAACTAGATACCTTTAAAAACGAATAACATTTCATTTCTAATAAATTATTTAAAATGATTTTGTAATATTAATTTTAATAATTTATTAAATCCTTTAAAATCGAGATAAATAATTTGTATTATTTATTATTTAATATACTCTGATACACAAGATACAATCAATTAAATTTTCTTTTTAAATAAAAATTTTTCAATTTATTTCAATTTTATTTTAAAATACTAATAAACTATAATTAATATTATTTTTTCTATAAAATATACCAAAACATTTATATTATATAATTATTTTTAATAATTTAGTTTTTATAAATAATATAAATATTAATAAATAAAATATAATTTACCAATTTATATTGATTTGCACAAAAATCTTTTTAATGTAAATAAAATACTTTTCTTTATAAGATTTAAATTGATTCTAGATACACTTTCCAATACATCTACTATGTTACGACTTATCTTATTTTAATAATAAGAGTGACGGGCGATATGTACATTTTTTAGAGCTAAAATCAAATTATTAATCTTTATAATTTTACTATCAAATCCAATTTCATTAAATGTTTCATATTTAAATTTATAAAATATATTTTATTGTAACTCATTTTTACTTAAAAATAAACTACACCTTGATTTGATATTAATTTTTATACAAATTATAGAAAATTATTATTCTTATAAAATATTCTAATAACAACGATATATAGATTGATTAACAATTTTAAGTAAGGTACATCGTGGATTATCGATTATAAAACAAGTTCCTCTGAATAGACTAAAATACCGCCAAATTTTTTAAGTTTCAAGATCATATCTAATACTACTCAAATTTAATAAATTTATATTTTAAATAATAGGGTATCTAATCCTAGTTTTTATTCTTATAAAATATTCTAATAACAACGATATATATAGATTGATTCACAATTTTAAGTAAGGTACATCGTGGATTATCGATTATAAAACAAGTTCCTCTGAATAGACTAAAATACCGCCAAATTTTTTAAGTTTCAAGATCATATCTAATACTAGATTTATTGCAATTAGTTTCGACCTAATCTTAGGTAATTTACCATTATTTTATTAATTGAAACCAAAATAGAGGTATATCATTGTTAATGATAAAAATGAATTTTAAATTCCAATTAAAGAAATATGTTTTTCAAATAAAAGCTGCTAACTTTTTATTTTAATGGTTAAATTCCATTTATATTTCTATTTATATAGTTTAATAAAACCTTAATTTTTTGTAAAAATAATTATTTTTTATAAATTACTAAAATTAATTATTTAAATATTTAAAGATTTATAAATCTCCCTAATATCTACAATATTATACTCTAATTATAAGCTATTTAAATATAAAATTAAAATTATCATTAAAATAACAAATCATAAAATAAAAATTAATAAATAAATCTTCAAATTAATATTTTGTATAATATAATAAAATTGAGAAAAATTAATTAATTGTTTGTTTAAATTTTGTCTTCCTATAAATTCAGATCAACCTTGATCAAAATTTTTAAAAATAATTATACACAATTTTAATGAAAAATTAACTAAACCATAAGTAGAAATATAAGGTATATATCATATAGATCCTATAAATATTCTAG
The DNA here is from genome assembly GCA_949715645.1 of Portevinia maculata. Taxonomy (NCBI): domain Eukaryota; kingdom Metazoa; phylum Arthropoda; class Insecta; order Diptera; family Syrphidae; genus Portevinia; species Portevinia maculata. The sequence continues at coordinate 187,557,652 of OX454526.1, forward strand.
ATAAATAATTATTAAAAGATTTATTATAAAAAAAATGAAGTTTTAGAAATTATATAACCTAAAAATCCTCCAATTAAACAAACGAATAAAGTTATAAATTTTAAATAAAACGGTAAAATAATTGTATAAGGGGTTAACAAAATTAATCAACAACTAAACCATAAGTAGAAATATAAGGTATATATCATATAGATATTATAAATATTCTAGATAAATAATTATTAAAAGATTTATTATAAAAAAATTGAAGTTTTAGAAATTATATAACCTAAAAATCCTCCAACTAAACAAACGAATAAAGTTATAAATTTTAAATAAAACGGTAAAATAATTGTATAAGGGGTTAACAAAATTAATCAACTTAATACTCTTCCCCCAATAATTCTTATAAATATTAATACTAATATTCCTTTTAATATAATTCAACTTTCATCATTTAAAACATTTAAAGAATTACAATTTAAGTCACCAGTTATTGAATAATAAACTAAAGGTAAAGAATAACAAACAGTTAAACCAGTTGAAAAAAAAAATAAAAATACAAATATATTAATTATTCTTATTGAAACCATTTCTAAAATTAAATCTTTAGAATAAAATCCAGCTAAAAAGGGTATACCACATAAAGCTAAATTAGCAATATTAAAACAAGAACTAGTTACAGGTATATAAATTCTTAAACCTCCTATTAACCGTAAATCTTAAGAATTATTTATATTGTGAATAATAGCCCCAGCACATATAAATAATAAAGCATTAAATAAAGCATGAGTCAATAAATGAAAAAAAGCTAATTTAAAATGTCGTATAGATAAAATTATTATTATTAACCCTAGTTGTCTTAAAGTTGACAAAGCAATAATTTTTTTTAAATCAAACTCAAAATTAGCTCCTAATCCTGATATAAATATAGTTAATCCAGACAACAACAACAACAATTGACCAATAAAAGAATTTACTAATAAAATATTAAATCGGATTAATAAATAAATTCCTGCAGTTACTAAAGTCGAAGAATGAACTAAAGCAGAAACTGGGGTTGGAGCAGCTATAGCAGCAGGTAACCATGAAGAAAATGGAATTTGATCTCTTTTTGTTATAGCCGCTACAGTTACTAAAATTCCAATTAATAATATATTACTATCATTTAATATAAATTCTAAATAAAAAATATAATTTCAACTTCCATAATTTAATATTCAAGCAATAGCTAATAATAAAGAAACATCTCCAATTCGATTTATTAAAGCTGTTAATATTCCTGCATTATAAGATTTTACATTATTAAAATAAATAACTAAACAATAAGAAACTAATCCTAACCCATCTCATCCTAATAAAATACTAATTAAATAAGGTCTAATAATTAATATTATTATAGAAAAAACAAATAATAATACTAATATAATAAATCGATTAATATTTAAATCTATTATTATATATTCTATTCCATAATAAGTTACTATAGAAGAAATTAATAGAACAAAAGATATAAATATCAAACTCATTCAATCAAATAAAAAAGTTATAACAATTCTAGAAGAATTTAAAGATACCAATTCTCATTCAATAAAAATAATTAATTCATTTATAATAAAATATAAAGAAATTAATATTAAAAACATCCTTATAAGTAATAATAAAATAGAATTAATTAAACAAATTGATAAATATTTCATAATTTAAAATGAATAAATTCATATCTTTGATATCACAAATCAAAATTTTAAAATAAACTATTTGAATAATATTACACTCATAATAAAGATATTTCAGATTTTAAAACTAATAAATTAAAAGGAAATCAATGCAAAAATAATAATAAATATTCACGATTATACCCTTTTCTAAAAGAATAAACTCCTGAATATAATTTTCCATGTTGTCTATAAGAATATAAATATAATGTATAAGCAGCTCTAAAAAAAGAAATAAATATTAATAAAATTATTGTCAATCAAGATCAACTAATAATTCTATTTAATAATGAAATTTCACTCAATAAATTTAAAGTCGGAGGAGCAGCTATATTAGATGAACACAACAAAAATCATCACAATGTTATAGGAGGCATAAAATTTAATAAACCTTTATTAATTAATAAACTTCGTCTTCCTAACCGTTCATAAGTAATATTGGCTAAACAAAATAATACAGAAGAGCATAATCCATGAGCAATTATTAATATATATGAACCACAAATTCCTCAATAAGTTATTGTTATAAGTCCTCTTAAAACAATTCCTATATGAGCAACAGAAGAATAAGCAATTAAAGGTTTTAAATCTGTTTGACGTAAACAAATTAAACTAACTAATACTCCACCAATTAAACTACTTCTAATAAATCAATAATTATTATATTTTAAACCTATAATTTGTAAAAAAATTAAAACACGCAATAAACCATAACCTCCTAATTTTAATATAATACCTGCTAAAATTATAGATCCAGAAACAGGAGCTTCAACATGAGCTTTAGGTAATCATAAATGAACTAAAAATATTGGCATTTTTACTAAAAAAGATAAAATTATAGATATATATAAAATTAAATAATTTAAATATAAATTATTTAGTATATAAAAATTTATTGTATTTATAATTTTATAAATATAAATAACAGCAATTAATATAGGCAAAGAAACTAATAAAGTATAAAATAATAAATAAAAACCTGCTTGTAAACGTTCAGGTTGATAACCCCATCCTAAAATTTAAAAAAGTGTTGGAATTAAACTTCTTTCAAAAAATAAATAAAAAAGAAAAAAATTTATACTTCTAAATGTCAATAATACCAATAATAAAAATAAATTTTTATAAAAAATTAAAATAAAATAAATAATTTAATTTAAAAATTAATTTATAACAAATTTTAAATTAATTGCTAATTCTAAACATATAAAATTTTAAATTTTATCTATTATTTATAATAATTTATTTTATAGCTTATCCCATAAAATATCATTTTTTAAAAATTATTTAATTTAAATAAATAAATAAATAAATTTTAAAAAATTTAATTAAATTTATTTCTAAAAAAAACTAGATACCTTTAAAAACGAATAACATTTCATTTCTAATAAATTATTTAAAATGATTTTGTAATATTAATTTTAATAGTTTATTAAATCCTTTAAAATCGAGATAAATAATTTGTATTATTTATTATTTAATATACTCTGATACACAAGATACAATCAATTAAATTTTCTTTTTAAATAAAAATTTTTCAATTTATTTCAATTTTATTTTAAAATACTAATAAACTATAATTAATATTATTTTTTCTATAAAATATACCAAAACATTTATATTATATAATTATTTTTAATAATTTAATTTTTATAAATAATATAAATATTAATAAATAAAATATAATTATCAATTTATATTGATTTGCACAAAAATCATTTTAATGTAAATAAAATACTTTTCTTTATAAGCTTTAAATTGATTCTAGATACACTTTCCAGTACATCTACTATGTTACGACTTATCTTATTTTAATAATAAGAGTGACGGGCGATGTGTAGATTTTTTAGAGCTAAAATCAAATTATTAATCTTTATAATTTTACTATCAAATCCAATTTCATTAAATGTTTCATATTTAAATTCATAAAATATATTTTATTGTAACTCATTTTTACTTAAAAATAAACTACACCTTGATTTGATATTAATTTTTATACAAATTATAGAAAATTATTATTCTTATAAAATATTCTAATAACAACGATATATAGATTGATTAACAATTTTAAGTAAGGTACATCGTGGATTATCGATTATAAAACAAGTTCCTCTGAATAGACTAAAATACCGCCAATTTTTTTAAGTTTCAAGATCATATCTAATACTAGATTTATTGCAATTAGTTTCGACCTAATCTTAGGTAATTTACCCTTATTTTATTAATTGAAACCAAAATAAAGGTATATCATTGTTAATGATAAAAATGAATTTTAAATTCCAATTAAAGAAATATGTTTTTCAAATAAAAGCTGCTTACTTTTTATTTTAATGGTTAAATTCCATTTATATTTATATTTATATAGTTTAATAAAACCTTACATTTTCATTGTAAAAATATTTATTTTAATGATTTATAAATTACTAAAATTAATTATTTAAATATTTAAAGATTTATAAATCTCCCTAATATCTTCAATATTATACTCTAATTATAAGCTATTTAAATATAAAATTAAAATTATCATTAAAATAACAAATCATAAAATAAAAATTAATAAATAAATCTTCAAATTATTATTTTGTATAATATAATAAAATTGAGAAAAATTAATTAATTGTTTGTATAAATTTTGTCTTCCTATAAATTCAGATCAACCTTGATCAAAATTTTTAAAAATAATTATACCAAATTTTATTGAAAAATTAACTAAACCATAAGTAGAAATATAAGGTATATATCATATAGATCCTATAAATATTCTAGATAAATAATTATTAAAAGATTTATTATAAAAAAAAATTAAGTTTTAGAAATTATATAACCTAAAAATCCTCCAATTAAACAAACGAATAAAGTTATAAATTTTAAATAAAACGGTAAAATAATTGTATAAGGGGTTAAAAAAATTAATCAACAACTAAACCATAAGTAGAAATATAAGGTATATATCATATAGATCCTATAAATATTCTAGATAAATAATTATTAAAAGATTTATTATAAAAAAAATTAAGTTTTAGAAATTATATAACCCAAAAATCCTCCAATTAAACAAACGAAAAAAGTTATAAATTTTAAGTAAAACGGTAAAATAATTGTATAAGGGGTTAAAAAAAATAATCAACTTAATACTCTTCCCCCAATAATTCTTATAAATATTAATACTAATATTCCTTTTAATATAATTCAACTTTCATCATTTAAAACATTTAAAGAATTACAATTTAAGTCACCAGTTATTGAATAATAAACTAAACGTAAAGAATAACAAACAGTTAAACCAGTTGAAAAAAAATACAAATATATTAATTATTCTTATTGAAACAATTTCTAAAATTAAATCTTTAGAATAAAATCCAGCTAAAAAGGGTATACCACATAAAGCTAAATTAGCAATATTAAAACAAGAACTAAAACAAGAACAGCTATAAAGGGTATACCACATAAAGCTAAATTAGCAATATTAAAACAAGAACTAGTTAAAGATATATAAATTCTTAAACCTCCTATTAACCGTAAATCTTGAGAATTATTTATATTGTGAATAATAGCTCCAGCACATATAAATAATAAAGCTTTAAATAAAGCATGAGTCAATAAATGAAAAAAAGCTAATTTAAAATATCCTATAGATAAAATTATTATTATTAACCCTAGTTGTCTTAAAGTTGACAAAGCAATAATTTTTTTTAAATCAAACTCAAAATTAGCTCCTAATCCTGATATAAATATAGTTAATCCAGACAATAACAACAGCAATTGACCAATAAAAGAATTTACTAATAAAATATTAAATCGGATTAATAAATAAATTCCTGCAGTTACTAAAGTCGAAGAATGAACTAAAGCAGAAACTGGGGTTGGAGCAGCTATAGCAGCAGGTAACCATGAAGAAAATGGAATTTGATCTCTTTTTGTTATAGCCGCTACAGTTACTAAAATTCCAATTAATAATATATTACTATCATTTAATATAAATTCTAAATGAAAAATATAATTTCAACTTCCATAATTTAATATTCAAGCAATAGCTAATAATAAAGAAACATCTCCAATTCGATTTATTAAAGCTGTTAATATTCCTGCATTATAAGATTTTACATTATTAAAATAAATAACTAAACAATAAGAAACTAATCCTAACCCATCTCATCCTAATAAAATACTAATTAAATAAGGTCTAATAATTAATATTATTATAGAAAAAACAAATAATAATACTAATATAATAAATCGATTAATATTTAAATCTATTATTATATATTCTATTCTATAATAAATTACTATAGAAGAAATTAATAAAACAAAAGATATAAATATCAAACTCATTCAATCAAATAAAAAAGTTATAACAATTCTAGAAGAATTTAAAGATACCAATTCTCATTCAATAAAAATAATTAATTCATTTATAATAAAATATAAAGAAATTAATATTAAAAACATTCTTATAAGTAATAATAAAATAGAATTAATTAAACAAATTGATAAATATTTCATAATTTAAAATGAATAAATTCATATCTTTGATATCACAAATCAAAATTTTAAAATAAACTATTTGAATAATATTACACTCATAATAAAGATATTTCAGATTTTAAAACTAATAAATTAATAGGAAATCAATGCAAAAATAATAATAAATATTCACGATTATACCCTATTCTAAAAGAATAAACTCCTGACTATAATTTTCCATGTTGTCTATAAGAATATAAATATAATGTAAAAGCAGCTCTAAAAAAATAAGTAAATATTAATAAAATTATTGTTAATCAAGATCAACTAATAATTCTATTTAATAATGAAATTTCACTCAATAAATTTAAAGTCGGAGGAGCAGCTATATTAGATGAACACAACAAAAATCATCACAATGTTATAGGAGGCATAAAATTTAATAAACCTTTATTAATTAATAAACTTCGTCTTCCTAACCGTTCATAAGTAATATTGGCTAAACAAAATAATACAGAAGAGCATAATCCATGAGCAAATATTAATATATATGAACCACAAATTCCTCAATAAGTTATTGTTATAAGTCCTCTTAAAACAATTCCTATATGAGCAACAGAAGAATAAGCAATTAAAGGTTTTAAATCTGTTTGACGTAAACAAATTAAACTAACTAATACTCCACCAATTAAACTAATTCTAATAAATCAATAATTATATTTTAAACCTATAATTTGTAAAAAAAATTAAAACACGTAATAAACCATAACCTCCTAATTTTAATACAATACCTGCTAAAATTATAGATCCAGAAACAGGAGCTTCAACATGAGCTTTAGGTAATCATAAATGAACTGAAAATATTGGCATTTTTACTAAAAAAGATAAAATTATAGATATATATAAAATTAAATAATTTAAATATAAATTATTTAGTATATAAAAATTTATTGTATTTATAATTTTATAAATATAAATAACAGCAATTAATATAGGCAAAGAAACTAATAAAGTATAAAATAATAAATAAAAACCTGCTTGTAAACGTTCAGGTTGATAACCCCATCCTAAAATTTAAAAAAGTGTTGGAATTAAACTTCTTTCAAAAAATAAATAAAAAAGAAATAAATTTATACTTCTAAATGTCAATAATAACAATAATAATAATAGTAAAAAATTTAATATAAATAAATTTTTATAATTATTTAATTTATTAATAAAATCTCTAGCTATTAATATTAAAGAACAAATTCAAAAACTTAATAATACTATTCCATAAGAAAGTATATATAAGAAATGATACAAAATAATAAAAAATCATAAATAAATTTGATAATAATAAAAATTTAATATATTATAATTATTAATTAAAAAAACAAAAGATAATAAAATTAAAGCTAAACTAACTTCATAAGAAATTGTTTGAGCAACAGAACGTAAACCCCCTAATAAAGAATAATTTGCATTAGAAGATTACCCAGCAATTATTACTGTATAAACACCTAAACTTGTAAGACATATAAAAAATAATAGTCCTAAATTAAAAGAAAATAATTTAATAAAAAAAGGTATACATATTCATAATATTAAAGATAAAAATAAATAAAAAATTGGAGAAAAATAATAAGAAATATAATTTGACAATAAAGGATAAGTTTGTTCTTTTGTAAATAATTTAATTCATCACAAAAAGGTTGGACAATTCCTATTAATCCCACTTTATTAGGTCCTTTACGAATTTGAATATAACCTAAAACTTTACGTTCTAATAAAGTTAAAAAAGCAACTCTTACTAAAACACAAATAATTAATACTAAAATTATATTTAAAAATAAAATAAATTCTCTATAAAACAAGTACTATTTGTAATATAAATTACATATATAAATTCTAAATTTATTACATTTATTTGCCAAAATAGTTATAAATAAATTAATAAGTACTAAAATATAAAATATTATTAAAGATAGAAACCAACCTGGCTTACACCGGTTTGAACTCAGATCATGTAAGATTTGAAAAGTCGAACAGACTTTAAATTTAAACAGCTACACCTAAAATTATATCTTAATCCAACATCAAGGTCGCAATCTTTTTTATCGATATGAACTCTCCAAAAAAATTACGCTGTTATCCCTAAAGTAACTTAATTTTTTAATCATTAATAATGGATCAATTAATCATAAATTTATGATTTTAAATTTAAAATTTTATTAAATTTTACTATCACCCCAATAAAATATTTAATTATTATAATAATTAACTTAATCTTTAAAATTAAAATATAAATAAATATAAAGATTTATAGGGTCTTCTCGTTTTTTAAAAAAAAATTAGCTTTTTGACTAAAAAATAAAATTTTAATTTAAATTTAAATGAAACAGTTAATATTTCGTCCAACCATTCATTCCAGCCTTCAATTAAAAGACTAATGATTAAGCTACCTTTGCACAGTTAAAATACTGCGGCCATTTAATTAAATCAGTGGGCAGGTCAGACTTTCAATTAAATTCTAAAAGACATGTTTTTGTTAAACAGGCGAACATTATTTTTGCCGAATTCTTTATTTAAACTTTTCATTAATAAATTATTTTACATATATTATATATTAATTATATCATTATAAATTTATTTCATAAATTTAAATAAATATTTTTATAAAAAATTAAAATAAAATAAAAAATTTAATTTATAACAAATTTTAAATTAATTGCTGATTCTAAAAATATAAAATTTTAAATTTTATCTATTATTTATAATAATTTATTTTATAGCTTAGATATACCATTAAATATCATTTTTCAAAAATTATTTAATTTAAATAAATAAATAAATTTTAAAAAATTTAATTAAATTTATTTCTAAAAAAAACTAGATACCTTTAACAACGAATAACATTTCATTTCTAATAAATTATTTAAAATAATTTTGTAATATTAACTTTAATAATTTATTAAATCTTTTAAAATCGAGATAAATAATTTGTATTATTTATTATTTAATATACTCTGATACACAAGATACAATCAATTAAATTTTCTTTTTAAATAAAAATTTTTCAATTTATTTCAATTTTATTTTAAAATACTAATAAACTATAATTAATATTATTTTTTCTATAAAATATACCAAAACATTTATATTATATAATTATTTTTAATAATTTAATTTTTATAAATAATATAAATATTAATAAATAAAATATAATTTATCAATTTATATTGATTTGCACAAAAATCTTTTTAATGTAAATAAAATACTTTTCTTTATAAGCTTTAAATTGATCCTAGATACACTTTCCAGTACATCTACTATGTTACGACTTATCTTATTTTAATAATAAGAGTGACGGGCGATATGTACATTTTTTAGAGCTAAAATCAAATTATTAATCTTTATAATTTTACTATCAAATCCAATTTCATTAAATGTGTCATATTTAAATTTATAAAATATATTTTATTGTAACTCATTTTTACTTAAAAATAAACTACACCTTGATTTGATATTAATTTTTATACAAATTATAGAAAATTATAATTCTTATAAAATATTCTAATAACAACGATATATAGATTGATTAACAATTTTAAGTAAGGTACATCGTGGATTATCGATTATAAAACAAGTTCCTCTGAATAGACTAAAATACCGCCAAATTTTTTAAGTTTCAAGATCATATCTAATACTACTCAAATTTAATAAATTTATATTTTAAATAATAGGGTATCTAATCCTAGTTTTTATTCTTATAAAATATTCTAATAACAACGATATATATAGATTGATTCACAATTTTAAGTAAGGTACATCGTGGATTATCGATTATAAAACAAGTTCCTCTGAATAGACTAAAATACCGCCAAATTTTTTAAGTTTCAAGATCATATCTAATACTAGATTTATTGCAATTAGTTTCGACCTAATCTTAGGTAATTTACCATTATTTTATTAATTGAAACCAAAATAGAGGTATATCATTGTTAATGATAAAAATGAATTTTAAATTCCAATTAAAGAAATATGTTTTTCAAATAAAAGCTGCTAACTTTTTATTTTAATGGTTAAATTCCATTTATATTTCTATTTATATAGTTTAATAAAACCTTAATTTTTTGTAAAAATAATTATTTTTTTATAAATTACTAAAATTAATTATTTAAATATTTAAAGATTTATAAATCTCCCTAATATCTACAATATTATACTCTAATTATAAGCTATTTAAATATAAAATTAAAATTATCATTAAAATAACAAATCATAAAATAAAAATTAATAAATAAATCTTCAAATTAATATTTTGTATAATATAATAAAATTGAGAAAAATTAATTAATTGTTTGTTTAAATTTTGTCTTCCTATAAATTCAGATCAACCTTGATCAAAATTTTTAAAAATAATTATACACAATTTTAATGAAAAATTAACTAAACCATAAGTAGAAATATAAGGTATATATCATATAGATCCTATAAATATTCTAGATAAATAATTATTAAAAGATTTATTATAAAAAAAATGAAGTTTTAGAAATTATATAACCTAAAAATCCTCCAATTAAACAAACGAATAAAGTTATAAATTTTAAATAAAACGGTAAAATAATTGTATAAGGGGTTAAAAAAATTAATCAACAACTAAACCATAAGTAGAAATATAAGGTATATATCATATAGATATTATAAATATTCTAGATAAATAATTATTAAAAGATTTATTATAAAAAAATTGAAGTTTTAGAAATTATATAACCTAAAAATCCTCCAATTAAACAAACGAATAAAGTTATAAATTTTAAATAAAACGGTAAAATAATTGTATAAGGGGTTAACAAAATTAATCAACTTAATACTCTTCCCCCAATAATTCTTATAAATATTAATACTAATATTCCTTTTAATATAATTCAACTTTCATCATTTAAAACATTTAAAGAATTACAATTTAAGTCACCAGTTATTGAATAATAAACTAAACGTAAAGAATAACAAACAGTTAAACCAGTTGAAAAAAAAAATAAAAATACAAATATATTAATTATTCTTATTGAAACCATTTCTAAAATTAAATCTTTAGAATAAAATCCAGCTAAAAAGGGTATACCACATAAAGCTAAATTAGCAATATTAAAACAAGAACTAGTTAAAGGTATATAAATTCTTAAACCTCATATTAACCGTAAATCTTAAGAGTTATTTATATTGTGAATAATAGCCCCAGCACATATAAATAATAAAGCTTTAAATAAAGCATGAGTCAATAAATGAAAAAAAGCTAATTTAAAATATCGTATAGATAAAATTATTATTATTAACCCTAGTTGTCTTAAAGTTGACAAAGCAATAATTTTTTTTAAATCAAACTCAAAATTAGCTCCTAATCCTGATATAAATATAGTTAATCCAGACAATAACAACAACAATTGACCAATAAAAGAATTTACTAATTAAATATTAAATCGGATTAATAAATAAATTCCTGCAGTTACTAAAGTAGAAGAATGAACTAAAGCAGAAACTGGGGTTGGAGCAGCTATAGCAGCAGGTAACCATGAAGAAAATGGAATTTGAGCTCTTTTTGTTATAGCCGCTACAGTTACTAAAATTCCAATTAATAATATATTACTATCATTTAATTTAAATTCTAAATAAAAAGTATAATTTCAACTTCCATATTTTAATATTCAAGCAATAGCTAATAATAAAGAAACATCTCCAATTCGATTTATTAAAGCTGTTAATATTCCTGCATTATAAGATTTTACATTATTAAAATAAATAACTAAACAATAAGAAACTAATCCTAACCCATTTCATCCTAATAAAATACTAATTAAATTAGGTCTAATAATTAATATTATTATAGAAAAAACAAATAATAATACTAATATAATAAATCGATTAATATTTAAATCTATTATTATATATTCTATTCTATAATAAATTACTATAGAAGAAATTAATAAAACAAAAGATATAAATATCAAACTCATTCAATCAAATAAAAAAGTTATAACAATTCTAGAAGAATTTAAAGATACCAATTCTCATTCAATAAAAATAATTAATTCATTTATAATAAAATATAAAGAAATTAATATTAAAAACATTCTTATAAATAATAATGAAATAGAATTAATTAAGCAAATTGATAAATATTTCATAATTTAAAATAAATAAATTCATATCTTTGATATCACAAATCAAATTTTAAAATAAACTTTTTGAATAATATTACACTCATAATAAAGATTTTTCAGATTTTAAAACTAATAAATTTAAAGGAAATCAATGCAAAAATAATAATAAATATTCACGATTATACCCTATTCTAAAAGAATAAACTCCTGAATATAATTTTCCATGTTGTCTATAAGAATATAAATATAATGTAAAAGCAGCTCTAAAAAAAGAAATAAATATTAATAAAATTATTGTTAATCAAGATCAACTAATAATTCTATTTAATAATGAAATTTCACTCAATAAATTTAAAGTCTGAGGAGCAGCTATATTAGATGAACACAACAAAAATCATCACAATGTTATAGAAGGCATAAAATTTAATAAACCTTTATTAATTAATAAACTTCGTCTTCCTAACCGTTCATAAGTAATATTGGCTAAACAAAATAATCCAGAAGAGCATAATCCATGAGCATTTATTAATATATATTAACCACAAATTCCTCAATAAGTTATTGTTATAAGTCCTCTTAAAACAATTCCTATATGAGCAACAGAAGAATAAGCAATTAAAGATTTTAAACCAGTTTGACGTAAACAAATTAAACTAACTAATACTCCACCCATTAAACTAATTCTAATAAATAATAATTATATTTTAAACCTATAATTTGTAAAAAATTTAAAACACGTAATAAACCATAACCTCCTAATTTTAATATAATACCTGCTAAAATTATAGATCCAGAAACAGGAGCTTCAACATGAGCTTTAGGTAATCATAAATGAATTAAAAATATTGCCATTTTTACTAAAAAAGATAAAATTATAGATATATATAAAATTAAATAATTTAAATATAAATTATTTAGTATATAAAAATGTATTGTACAAGGTGGCGCAAAAATAACCTTCCGATGTTTTTTGGCTGTAATTTAATTATTGCTCAAATAAATAGTCACCAATATTCCGCGTTCTGGAGCAGTGTAGCGTAACATTGTTTATTAACGTGTATTTCGCATGTGTTTACTACACAAATGTCAAAACAGAACTGACATTAGGGGCCAATCGCAAAATTTATAGCATTTTCTGATAGGAGGATTACTTTTGCGCCACCTTGTATTTATAATTTTATAAATATAAATAACAGCAATTAATATAGGCAAAGAAACTAATAAAGTATAAAATAATAAATAAATACCTGCTTGTAAACGTTCAGGTTGATGACCCCATCCTAAAATTTAAAAAAGTGTTGGAATTAATTTTCTTTCAAAAAATAAATAAAAAAGAAATAAATTTATACTTCCAAATGTCAATAATAACAATAATAATAATAAATTTAATATAAATAATTTTTTATAATTATTTAATTTATTAATAAAATCTCTAGCTATTAATATTAAAGAACAAATTCAAAAACTTAATAATACTATTCCATAAGAAAGTATATATAAGAAAGGATACAAAATAATAAAAAATCATAAATAAATTTGATAATAATAAAAATTTAATATATTATAATTATTAATTAAAAAAACAAAAGATAATAAAATTAAAGCTAAACTAACTTCATAAGAAATTGTTTGAGCAACAGAACGTAAACCCCCTAATAAAGAATAATTTGAATTAGAAGATTACCCAGCAATTATTACTGTAAGACATATAAAAAATAATAGTCCTAAATTAAAAGAAAATAATTTAATAAAAAAAGGTATACATATTCATAATATTAAAGATAAAAATAAAGAAAAAATTGGAGAAAAATAATAAGAAATATAATTTGACAATAAAGGATAAGTTTGTTCTTTTGTAAATAATTTAATTGCTTCACAAAAAGGTTGGACAATTCCTATTAATCCCACTTTATTAGGTCCTTTACGAATTTGAATATAACCTAAAACTTTACGTTCTAATAAAATTAAAAAAGCAACTCTTACTAAAACACAAATAATTAATACTTTTTTTTTTATCCAAATCCCAGAGCACTCAGACTCGGTAACGTTCCATTGTACTACCAGGCAGAAATCCTCCTTTTGGTGTAGAGGCATGTGATTGGGTGGCGTATGTTGTTGTTCCCCATGGGGATTGAACCTGCACCGCACGGGTCACAAGCCAACACACTAACCTCTACACCGTCGCCACCCATTAATAATTAATACTAAAATTATATTTAAAAATAAAATAAATTCTATATAAAACAAGTACTATTTGTAATATAAATTACATATATAAATTCTAAATTTATTACATTTATCTGCCAAAATAGTTATAAATAAATTAATTATATTCTTGTATAAAAATATATTTATTTTTATATTTAATCCTTTCGTACTAAAATATAAAATATTATTAAAGATAGAAACCAACCTGGCTTACACCGGTTTGAACTCAGATCATGTAAGATTTGAAAAGTCGAACAGACTTTAAATTTAAACAGCTACACCTAAAATTATATCTTAATCCAACATCGAGGTCGCAATCTTTTTTATCGATATGAACTCTCCAAAAAAAATTACGCAGTAACTTAATTTTTTAATCATTAATAATGGATCAATTAATCATAAATTTATGATTTTAAATTTAAAAGTTTATTAAATTTTACTATCACCCCAATAAAATATTTAATTATTATAATAATTAACTTAATCTTTATAATTAAAATATAAATAAATATTAAGATTTATAGGGTCTTCTCGTCTTTTAAAAAAAATTTAGCTTTTTGACTATAAAATAAAATTTTAATTTAAATTTAAATGAAACAGTTAATATTTCGTCCAACCATTCATTCCAGTCTTCAATTAAAAGACTAATGATTAAGCCACCTTTGCACAGTTAAAATACTGCGGCCATTTAATTAAATCAGTGGGCAGGTCAGACTTTAAATTAAATTCTAAAAGACATGTTTTTGTTAAACAGGCGAACATTATTTTTGCCGAATTCTTTATTTAAACTTTTCATTAATAAATTATTTTACATATATTATATACTAATTATATCATTATAAATTTATTTCATAAATTTAAATAAATATTTTTATAAAAAACTAGAATAAAATAAATAATTTAATTTAAAAATTAATTTATAACAAATTTTAAATTAATTGCTATAAATAGATATATAAATTTATATTTTTATTATAATTTATAACTTTATTAAATTATTTACTTTAATAAATAATTTAAATAATATTTTAATTTTTAAAAAAATAAATTAGTTATAAAGTAAATTTAGGGGATTTAGAAATTTAATTTATGAAAGAAATACTAATTAAAGTTATTTTAATTATAAAAATATTAAAAAAATTATAGATATATAAATTTATATTTTTATTTTAATTTATAACTTTATTAAAATATTTACTTTAATAAATAATTTAAATAATATTTTAATTTTTTAAAAAATAAATTAGTTATAAAGTAAATTTAGGGGATTTAGAAATTTAATTTATGGAAGAAATACTAATTAAAGTTATTTTATTTATAAAAATATTAAAAAATTTATAGATATATAAATTTATATTTTTATTATAATTTATAACTTTATTAAATTATTTACTTTAATAAATAATTTAAATAATATTTTTTTTTTTTAAATAAATTAGTTATAAAGTAAATTTAGGGGATTTAGAAATTTAATTTATGGAAGAAATACTAATTAAAGTTATTTTAATTATAAAAATATTAAAAATTTTATAAATATATAAATTTATATATTTATTATAATTTATAACTTTATTAAATTATTTACTTTAATAAATAATTTAAATAATATATTAATTTTTTTTAAAATAAATTATTTATAAAGTAAATTTAGGAGATTTAGAAATTTAATTTATGGAAGAAATACTAATTAAAATTATTTTAATTATAAAAATATTAAAAATTTTATAAATATATAAATTTATATATTTATTATAATTTATAATTTTATTAAATTATTTACTTTAATAAATAATTTAAATAATATTTTATTTTTTTTTAAAATAAATTAGTTATAAAGTAAATTTAGGGGATTTAGAAATATAATTTATGGAAGAAATACTAATTAAAGTTATTTTAATTATAAAAATATTAAAAATTTTATAAATATATAAATTATAATTAATATATATATATAATGATTTTAAAATTTAAATAAATTATAAATTTATAGTAATATATTTATATACTATTTAAATTTATTTAAATAATAAAATTAATAAATTTAATTTTTAAATATAATTTATTAATAAACTTATAAAGTTTTATTTTGGCTTAAAAAAATTATTATTAATTTATACTACATGTAAATTGTTGTGTGCATTTTTATTTATTTAGAAAATAAATATTTTATTTTATTTACAGTAATTAATATTATAAATTAAAGAAATTTAGATATAGAAATATTAGTTAATATTAACTTAATTTGTGCCAGCAGTTGCGGTTATACAAATAATATAAATAATTTTTTTTAATATAAGTTAAATTTAATATAGAAATTATTTAGTTAATTATTAAGTGAAATTTTAATTAATTTTTAAATTTTATAATAAAAATAATTGAAATTATAAAATTTTAAATAAAAACTAGGATTAGATACCCTATTATTTAAAATATAAATTTATTAAATTTGAGTAGTATTAGATATGATCTTGAAACTTAAAAAATTTAGTCTATTCAGAGGAACTTGTTTTATAATCGATAATCCACGATGTACCTTACTTAAAATTGTTAATCAATCTATATATCGTTGTTATTAGAATATTTTATAAGAATAATAATTTTCTATAATTTGTATAAAAATTAATATCAAATCAAGGTGTAGTTTATTTTTAAGTGAAAATGAGTTACAATAAAATATATTTTATGAATTTAAATATGAAAAATTTAATTAAATCGGATTTGATAGTAAAATTATAAAGATTAATAATTTGATTTTAGCTCTAAAATATGTACATATCGCCCGTCACTCTTATTATTAAAATAAGATAAGTCGTAACATAGTAGATGTACTGGAAAGTGTATCTAGAATCAATTTAAAGCTTATAAAGAAAAGTATTTTATTTACATTAAAAAGATTTTTGTGCAAATCAATATAAATTGATAAATTATATTTTATTTATTAATATTTATATTATTTATAAAAATTAAATTATTAAAAATAATTATATAATATAAATATTTTAGTATATTTTATAGAAACAATAATAATTGAAATAAATTGAAAAATTTTTATTTAAAAAGAAAATTTAATTTATTGTATCTTGTGTATCAGAGTATATTAAATAATAAATAATAAAAATTATTTATTATTTAATATACTCTGATACACAAGATACAATAAAAATTATTTATTATTTAATATACTCTGATACACAAGATACAATAAATTAAATTTTCGTTTTAAATAAAAAATTTTCAATTTATTTCAATTTTATTTTACAATACTAATAAACTATACCTAATTGATATTATTTTTTCTATAAAATATACTAAAATATTCATATTTTATTATTATTATTTTTCTTATAAAATATTCTAATAACAACGATATATAGATTGATTAACAATTTTAAGTAAGGTACATCGTGGATTATCGATTATAAAACAAGTTCCTCTAAATAGACTAAAATACCGCCAAATTTTTTAAGTTTCAAGATCATATCTAATACTACTCAGATTTAATAAATTTATATTTTAAATAATAGGGTATCTAATCCTAGTTTTTATTTAAAATTTTATAATTTCAATTATTTTTATTATAAAATTTAAAAATTAATTAAAATTTCACTTAATAATTAACTAAATAATTTCTATATTAAATTTAACTTATATTAAAAAAAATTATTTATATTATTTGTATAACCGCAACTGCTGGCACAAATTAAGTTAATATTAACTAATATTTCAATATCTAAATTTCTTTAATTTATAATATTAATTACTGTAAATAAAATAAAATATTTATTTTCTAAATAAATAAAAATGCACACAAAAATTTACATGTAATATAAATTAATAATAAAATTTTTAAGCCAAAATAAAACTTTATAAGTTTATTAATAAATTATATTTAAAAATTAAATTTATTAAATTTATTATTTAAATAAATTTAAATAGTATATAAATATATTACTATAAATTTATAATTTATTTAAATTTTAAAATCATTATATATATATATTAATTATATTTTATATATTTATAAAATTTTTAATATTTTTATAATTAAAATAACTTTAATTAGTATTTCTTCCATAAATTATATTTCTAAATCCCCTAAATTTACTTTATAAATAATTTATTTTAAAAAAAATTAATATATTATTTAAATTATTTATTAAAGTAAATAATTTAATAAAGTTATAAATTATAATAAATATATAAATTTATATATTTATAAAATTTTTAATATTTTTATAATTAAAATAACTTTAATTAGTATTTCTTGCATAAATTAAATTTCTAAATCCCCTAAATTTACTTTATAACTAATTTATTTAAAAAAAAAAAATATTATTTAAATTATTTATTAAAGTAAATAATTTAATAAAGTTATAAATTATAATAAAAATATAAATTTATATATCTATAAAATTTTTAATATTTTTATAATTAAAATAACTTTAATTAGTATTTCTTCCATAAATTAAATTTCTAAATCCCCTAAATTTACTTTATAACTAATTTATTTTTTAAAAAATTAAAATATTATTTAAATTATTTATTAAAGTAAATATTTTAATAAAGTTATAAATTATAATAAAAATATAAATTTATATATCTATAATTTTTTTAATATTTTTATAATTAAAATAACTTTAATTAGTATTTCTTTCATAAATTAAATTTCTAAATCCCCTAAATTTACTTTATAACTAATTTATTTTTTTAAAAATTAAAATATTATTTAAATTATTTATTAAAGTAAATAATTTAATAAAGTTATAAATTATAATAAAAATATAAATTTATATATCTATTTATAATATTAATTTAAAAAATTTAAATTATTTAAATTATTTTATTTTTTTTAAATTATTTATATATATATATATTTATATACATGTGTGTATATATATATAAATTATTTATATATTTATATATATAAATAATTATAATATTTATATAAATATAATATACTTTTTTAAAAAAAACCTTCAATTTATATAAATAATAGCTTAATTAATAGATTAATAATCTATTTATATATATATAATATAATATTATTAAATTGTTATATTAATATATTAGTATTATATTATATAAAATAATTAGATCCTTATATTTAGTTAAATAGAATATAAATAATATATATATATATAAATATATATCTATATATTATTATAAATTATAAATATAAAATATTTATATTAAATTATTATTTATATAAATTAATATAATAAATTTCAAATTCTATTTGAAAAACAAATTAATTTAATTTGTTATACATGTGTGTATATATATATATATATAAATTATTTATATATTTATATCTATAAATAATTATAATATTTATATAAATATAATATACTTTTCTAAAAAAACCTTCAATTTATATAAATAATAGCTTAATTCATAGATTAATAATCTATTTATATATATATAATATAATATTAATAAATTGTTATATTAATATATTAATATTATATTATATAAAATAATTGGATCCTTATATTTTGTTAAATAGAATATAAATAATATATATATATATATATAAATATATATATATTATTATAAATTATAAATTATAAATATAAAATATTTATATAAATTAATATAATAAATTTCAAATTCTATTTGAAAAACAAATTAATTTAATTTGTTTTTAAATATAATTTTAAATTTATAAATTATTTATATATATATATATATATATATATTTATATACATGTGTGTGTGTATATATTTATATAAATTATTTATATATTTATATCTATAAATAATTATAATATTTATATAAATATAATATACTTTTCTAAAAAAACCTTCAATTTATATAAATAATAGCTTAATTCAGAGATTAATAATCTATTTATATATATATAATATAATATTAATAAATTGTTATATTAATATATTAATATTATATTATATAAAATAATTAGATCCTTATATTTTTTTTTTTGTCGGGGTGTGTGAGACTTTCTGCACTGGAGCACTCAGACTCAATACTGGTCCATTGTACTACCATCCTACTACTGTGGGAATTTACTCGTTACTCGAGAAGGCTCTTCAATGATAAGGAGCTTAGGTTTACAGCACTCACCATATCCGCACCAAATACCTGCCACCTGATACGAGCAAACGCAGGACAATCACAGAGGAAATGTTCCGCAGTGTCGTCGCTTTCTCCACAGGCTTCGCAGTTGGTGGTGTCGCTTAGGCCTAGCACCTTAAGGTGTTTGGCAAAAGCGTAGTGTCCCGCAAGAACGCCAGTAGTCTGTCTGCAGTCTTTTCTGTTGAGAGGCAACAAGAATGCCGCGGATTTCCCACAGACGTCGGGGAGCATTTGCTTAGTCTGTCTGCACCCTGGAGAGTCATGCCAACGGCGATTGTGTTCATAGGAAACCCAACCGTCAATGGAAGCCCTGACCGAGGACGCAGGCAGACAGATCGCCGGTTCAGGTCCTGAGAGGTCCCCCTCTGAGCCTTGTCTATCAAGTTCATCGGAGATCTCATTTCCCGTGATCCCGTTATGACCCGGGACCCAGACAAATTTAAGTGAATTCAGCCTTCCGACCGAATTCAGAGATATCTTGCATTCACGTACTATTTTGGAGGTAGTTAAGGGTTTGAGTAAGGCCTTAAGCGCAGCCTGACTGTCGCTACAGACGCAGATACTTCGCCCCCTCCACCTGTTCCTCGTAACATAGTCCATGGCCATTAGGATATCATAAGTCTCTGTTTGGAAGACTGACGCATATTTGCCTAACGGAAAGAAAAGTCTAATGTTATCGCTTTCCACGAAGACACCAGCACCAGGTCCTTGATCGGTTTTGGAGCCATCCGTGAAGATTCGACTGCATTCCCTTCCAGGTTCAGAGTCCGGCCAGAGCCAGTCCTGGGCGCGAGGAAAGTCGACCTCGTATTTGCGCTTTAGCCGAAGTTCCGGTGTCATCGCATCAGACGGCATATCCATAAGACAGGAGTCGAAGGACAACCGTTGCGCAAGTTCATCAAAACTCCAGTGCGAGTTTTACCAAAAGCCACCTCTTGTAAGACGTGAGATAGCCTTGATTGTACAGCCCATGATGTAAACATCAAGGGGCGGAAGGTTCAATAGTGCATCTAGGCCGGAGCCAGGCGTGCTGGGGAAGGCCCCCGTGCAGCCGAGACATACCTGCTTTGGAGTTTGGCAAAAGCAGCAGTGACGTATTTACGTGAAAGCTTATTCCACCAAACAACCGATGCGTATGCTATAAATGGTCTTATCATAGCCGTATAAATCCATAGGACTCTTTTCGGTGATAAGCCCCATGTCTTGCCGAAAATGCCTTTGCACTGAAAACAGACAGCGCCTTGGCAGTCTTCAGCTCAACATGTTTGGACCAAAGAAGTTTGCTATCCAGGATGACTCCCAGATACTTTGCTTCATTTGAGAGTTGGATTGTGACGCCTTTTAGCACTGGCTAAGTCAACCCGACCAGCTTCCTCCTTCTCGTAAAGAGAACAACCTCAGTTTTAAGAGGATTGACCGAGAGCCCATTCCTAGTGCAACTTGCCTGCGCCTTGGCGCATACAGTCGTTAGGCATGATCCAACAGAAAGCACGGCAACATCATCCGCGTACGCCTGAGCGTAAATATTAGAACTGTTGAGTGCGTTCAACAGAGAGTCGACCAGCATACACCACAGCAGTGGAGACAGGACGCCGCCTTGCGGGCAGCCTCTGTTTACCCCCGCCATAACATAGCGGCCACAATCCGCATCCGCAACCAACGTTCTATTCATTAGCATTGCTTTAATCCACAACACCAATGGTTCGTCTACGCCGTGTTGTCTGGCAGAGCTGCACATGCTATCAAAAGTCGCATTATCAAAAGCACCCTCAATATCGATGAAAATGCCCATCGCGTATACTTTTCTGTTAAGCGCGCCCTCAATTCTACCAACTAGATTTTGGAGCGCAGTCTCGCAGGATTTTCCGCATTGATAGGCATGTTGCATCTGAGATAGTAGGTGCAATCGCAAAGCAGTTTTGCGCACGTGAAGCTCGGCCAGCCTTTCCATGCTTTTCAGCAAGAAGGAAGTCAGACTTATTGGTCTGAAGCTATTGGCGAGTGAGTAGTCACTTCTGCCAATTTTAGGTATAAATGCCACTCTAACTGTACGCCAGGGTGTTGGAATGTATGCCAGTGCTAGGACAGCGATGAAGATTTTCTTCATAGTCGGTAGCAACTGATTTGTACATTGCTGCAGCATGGCTGTGTATATTCCGTCCGTACCAGGTGACTTGAAGCCGTCAAAAGACGCAAAAGCATATTTAATGGCCTCGTCCGTCACCACGGCCTTCGCAATATACCAGCTACGCCGAGTTGTTTGTCTTGGCTCACTCATAGTCTCGGTAATCGGGGCTGGTTGTGAACCAATTGTAATCTGGTTACCCGGAAAGTGAGACTCCAGCAGATAACTAAGAGTTTCCGCTTTCGTCTCAGTGAAGGTGCCATCAAGTTTTCTAAGTGAGTCCAGTTTGGCTGGTTTACCCTTTTTCAGAACTTTACCCAACCTACTAGTTTCACCCAGCGTTTCAATCTTTTCGCAGAAATTCTTATAAGAAGCACTTTTCGATACCCGAATTAGCCTCTTATATTCCTTCTGCTTCGATCGGTAGAGATTCCAGTCTGTCTCCAAATCAGTCTTGAGTGACCTATTTAGAAGCTTTCTAGCTTCTCTACGAATTCTTTGCAGTTCCGAGCTCCACCAGGGAACCGCTGTTCTGCCAGGGGGTTTGCTTACTGGGCACGTCAGTTCAAAACAGCTAGTAATGGCACTATTCAGGTCTTGAACAGCTTCCTCTACCTTTTGTCTCGTCCTGAGTGTGGTTGGAGTTTTGAGAGTTTTCCCTAATTCCTCCCTGAAGCGTATCCAGTTGGTTTTTCTCGGATTCCTCCTCTCCTGCAAAGTTATGGCTTTGCATCCGATTTGGAATTCGATATATCTATGGTCTGAGAGGGACACTTCCGAAGAGACCCTCCAGTTAGTAACCGCCTTAAAGTATTTATTTGATAAAGTTAGGTCATTCACCTCCTGTCTTCTTGACGTCACAAAAGTTGGTGGCGGGCCAACATTGTTGATAGTAAGATCAGATGATAGAATGAAATCCAGGAGATGGTTTCCTCGCATATTGCATTTGCTGCTGCCCCAAACAATGTTTTGAGCATTGGCATCACAGCATATAACTAGGCCCATCTTCCTGGTGTCGCAATAGTCAATAAGTTCAGCAATTGCCCTCGGTGGTGGAGGCACTACCGAATCATAGGGGAGATAAGCTGACGCCACGACGAAGGTCTTCCAATTTCCATTCGTTTCGTAGCTAATGGCTGCAGCAACCAAATCTTGGCCACAAAATTGTCCAAGCTTAGTCGCTCGATCCTTATATTTAGTTAAATAGAATATAAATAATAATTATATATATAAATATATATATATATTATTATAAATTATAAATATAAAATATTTATATTAAATTATTATTTATATAAATTAATATAATAAATTTCAAATTCTATTTGAAAAACTAATTAATTTAATTTGTTTTTAAATATAATTTTAAATTTATAAATTATTTATATATATATATATATATTTATATACATGTGTGTATATATATACATATATATAAATTATTTATATATTTATATATATAAATAATTATAATATTTATATAAATATAATATACTTTTCTAAAAAAAAACTTCAATTTATATAAATAATAGCTTAATTCATAGATTAATAATCTATTTATATATATACAATATAATATTAATAAATTGTTATATTAATATATTAATATTAAATTATATAAAATAATTAGATACTTCTATTTAGTTAAATAGAATATAAATAATATATATATATATAAATATATATATATTATTATAAATTATAAATATAAAATATTTAAATTGTTTTGTTTAACGACCTCGAATTGTAATAAATAATGTTTGTTTAACGGGCTGTAGGTCTTAATTTAAAAATACTCTTTTTTTGTATTTTAAATTATATATTTTGTCCAATATTTCGACTTTCTTCGAAAGTCATCTTCAGGGACTGTCAAGAAAAAGTATTATGACAATAAAATGAACATTACATTACATTGTGAAACTTACACAACTTATTGTACAACATAAATAATTACATTTCACAACAAATTTTTTGGTATGACGAACATAAAACATAAAGTTATGATGCCGGCTGAGTTATAACTATTTTCGTCTTCCGTTGTTTGTTTATAAGATGTCTGTAGATGTGTGCGCATTTGTCGGTGTCCGTTTTATAGTTAAGTCGTTTTTGTATTGGTACATTTATTATATGTAACATTTCCGTTGTGTACCTCCTCATATAATTTGATTCTTCTTGTAGTATGTCAACGTTTTCGAAGTCAGGATAATGTCCGAATTTAATGCAGTGGGCAGCTAATGCAGTTTTTTGTTCTATAGGTGTCGAGAGAGCTTTTTGGTCCGATTTATGTGAGGCTATTCTTGTCCTTAGTTTATTTTTTGTTGTCCCAACGTATGTTTTATTGCATACATTGGACCCGTCTCCATTACAAGATATTTTGTAAACCAGATTCGATTTGTCAAGTTTGTCTATTTTTGTTTTTGTATTGCTGTATAGTTGTCGTAGAGTATTATTTGTCTTAAGTGCGATTTGATATTTATCTTTGTCATATATGTCCGATTTAGTCAATCTCTCCGAGAAGTCAGTAATATACGTCATTGATTTAAATATTATGTTTGGCTTTTCTTTCAGCTCAATGTTATCCATTTTATAATAATTATTGATTAAGTCCCTCGTTGTCTTCTTTGGAAATCCATTTTTAGCTAGTATTGTCCTTAACTTGTTGATGTTGTCGTGGTGAAATTGTTTGTCACTTATATATAGTACTCTTCTAATAAAATTATTCGCGGTATTTATTATTACTCTTTTCGGATGTTTGGAGTAGAAGTTGATGAGTCGTCCTGTGGCCATAGGTTTCTGATACCAGTCGATTTTCAATTTGTTTCCTTTGCGTATGATTAATGTGTCCTAGTACGGTAATCTTCCATTTTGTTCCTCCTCTTTTGTGAATTTAATGTTTCTATGGAACGCGTTCAATGTATTTAATGTCTCATTTATTTTGTCCATTTTTATAATCGCGAATAGGTCGTCTACGTATTTAGTTACTAATCTCGGTTTTGTTTCTAATAAGTCCATTGATTTGTCTAAAAGTTCTTCCATAATTATGTCCGCTATAACTGGTGATGCTGGAGATCCCATAGGCATTCCTCTTTGTTGTGAATAAATCACGTCCTTGTATTTGAAATACCTGTTATCCTTTATGCAGAAGCTTAAAATTCTCATGAACAGATTTGCATCCATTTTGGTGTAATTCTTAATTGTTGACCATCTATTTTGAATGACACTTAACGCTAAATTTACGGGAATGCTGGGAAATAATGAGACTACGTCAAATGAGATGATCATTTCATCGTCATATATATAGGTGTCATTAATGCGGGTCTTAAACTCTAATCCATTCTTAATATTGTACTTGGAATCTTTTGTCAAGTTATTTAAGATGTTTATGACATATTGGCATAATCCGTATGACGGGGAATTGATTGATGAGCAAATAGGTCTCAATGTCATGTATTCTTTATGGATCTTGGGTAGTCCATAAATACGAGGTGCTGTCGCTATCTTCGTGGTCAGTCTTCTCTTTTCTTGTATTGTTATAACATCACGTTTAAATAATGTGTCTACAAGTTCATTGTTCTTTTGTTGTAATGTTGATGTTGGATCTCGTTTTATTTGTTTATATGTCATAATGTCTCGTAGAATTGTTTGCATTCTTTTTTCATACTCCATTTTGTTCATTGCGACTGTAGAACACCTATAGAACAAAAAACTGCATTAGCTGCCCACTGCATTAAATTCGGACATTATCCTGACTTCGAAAACGTTGACATACTACAAGAAGAATCAAATTATATGAGGAGGTACACAACGGAAATGTTACATATAATAAATGTACCAATACAAAAACGACTTAACTATAAAACGGACACCGACAAATGCGCACACATCTACAGACATCTTATAAACAAACAACGGAAGACAAAAATAGTTATAACTCAGCCGGCATCATAACTTTATGTTTTATGTTCGTCATACCAAAAAATTTGTTGTGAAATGTAATTATTTATGTTGTACAATAAGTTGTGTAAGTTTCACAATGTAAATGTAAATTGTTCATTTTATTGTCATAATACTTTTTCTTGACAGTCCCTGAAGATGACTTTCGAAGAAAGTCGAAATATTGGACAAAATATATAATTTAAAATACAAAAAAAGAGTATTTTTAAATTAAGACCTACAGCCCGTTAAACAAACATTATTTATAAAATATTTATTAAATTATTATTTATATAAATTAATATAATAAATTTCAAATTCTATTTGAAAAACAAATTAATTTAATTTGTTTTTAAATATAATTTTTAATTTATAAATTATATATATATATATAAATTATTTATATATTTATATATATAAATAATTATAGTATTTATATAAATATAATATACTTTTCTAAAAAAACCTTCAATTTATATAAATAATAGCTTAATTCATAGATTAATAATCTATTTATATATATATAATATAATATTAATAAATTGTTATATTAATATATTAATATTATATTATATAAAATAATTAGATCCTTATATTTAGTTAAATAGAATATAAATAATATATATATATATAAATATATATACATTATTATAAATTATAAATATAAAATATTTATATTAAATTATTATTTATATAAATTAATATAATAAATTTCAAATTCTATTTGAAAAACAAATTTATTTAATTTGTTCTTAAATATAATTTTAAATTTATAAATTATTTATATATATATATTTACAATTTTATAAACTAATAATTTATAATAATTTTTAAAAATTATTATACTAATTTTAATTACACAAATTTATAATAATTAATAATTTAAAAAAAAAATTTCGTTAAATTAATATTATAAATAAAATGAATTGCCTGATAAAAAGGATTATCTTGATAGAATAAATAATGTAATTAAATTACATTCATTATATTTAATAGAATTAAACTATTTCTAAAAGTATCAAAAACTTTTGTGCATCATACACTAAAATATATTTATTTATATTTTTTTAAAAAATAAGCTAATCAAGCTAATGGGTTCATACCCCATTTATAAAGGTTTTAATCCTTTTTTTTTAATATTTAATAATTCATCAAAAATATTATTTATTATAATTTTAATAATAAGTTCAATAATTTCAATTTCATCAAATTCTTGATTAAGAGCTTGAATAGGATTAGAAATTAATTTATTATCTTTTATCCCCCTAATAAGAGACAATAACTTAATATCTAATAAAGCTTCCTTAAAATATTTTTTAACTCAAGCTTTAGCTTCTTCAATTTTATTATTTTCAACAATTTTATTTATATTTCAAAATAATAATATTAAAATTAAAATTAATAATAATAACATTCTCTTCTATTAATCATTTAGGATGAATATTAATAAGAATATATTCTAATGAATCTTTATGAATAAATTATTTTTTAATTTATTCTTTTATATCATTTAATATTATTTTTTTATTTAATATATTTAAATTATTTCATATTAATCAATTATTTTCATTATTTTTTTTTAATAATAACATTAAATTTATATTATTTTTAAATTTATTATCTTTAGGAGGATTACCTCCATTTTTAGGATTTATTCCTAAATGACCTACAATTCAATATTTAACATTTAATAATCAATTATTTATATTATTTATTATAATTTTAATAAGATTAATTACTTTATTTTTTTATTTACGATTATGTTATTCAGCATTTTTAATTAATAATTATGAAAATAATTGAACTTTCAATAATTATTGAAATAATATTATAATAATATTATTTCTTTTCTATTCTTTATCTACTTTTGGATTATTTATTATTAGATTTAATTTTTATTTAATTTAACTTTTAAATTAAAACTTTAAGTTAAATAAACTAATAGCCTTCAAAGCTATAAATAAAAGAATAATCTATTAAGTTTTAATAATTATTACTATTCCTTTAGAATTGCAATCTAATGTCATTATTGACTATAAAACTTGATTAAAAAGAATAACTCTTATACATAGATTTAAAATCTATTGCCTAAATTTTCAGCCATTTAATCGCAACAATGGTTATTCTCAACTAATCATAAAGATATTGGCACTCTATACTTTTTATTTGGAGCTTGAGCTGGAATAGTAGGGACTTCTTTAAGAATTTTAAATCGTGCAGAATTAGGTCACCAAGGTGCATTAATTGGTGATGACCAAATTTATAACGTAATTGTAACAGCACATGCTTTTGTTATAATTTTTTTTATAGTTATACCAATTATAATTGGTGGATTTGGAAATTGATTAGTTACTTTAATATTAGGTGCTCCTGATATAGCTTTTCCTCGAATGAATAATATAAGTTTTTGACTTTTACCTCCTTCTCTTACTCTTCTTTTAGTAAGTAGAATAGTAGAAAACGGAGCTGGTACAGGATGAACTGTAAATAATTTGTGCTTTGTTTATCAATCTCCTTTTTATAAAAATTCCGTTTTCGAGTCTTTCGCTCTCTCATACAAATAAAGTATGACTGGGTGTTCTCATTGTGGCGATCCTCTCCCCCCTGAAGGCGATTTCGCTTCATGCCCAAAATGTGATCGCAAATTGCACTTCCCCTGCACAACGGTAACCGAAAAGTCATGGAGAAACATGGGAGCCAGACGGGAGGCTTGGAAATGTCAGTTCTGCAGATCTGGCACAGAAGCACAAAAAAACATTGCCGCAACATTGGAACATACCATGATCACCAGGTTGACTACTCTTACACCAACATCCGATACTCAAGTCAACATTCGCCCCCGTGATATTACCAACAGCCCGGGCGACCCGAACACCTTAATGGCTAACAACTTAAATGTTCTTGAAGAGCTTAAACTTCCCAGGGAGGAAATAAAAGAAATAAAAATAGCTTGTAACTTTGTTGGAAGCAAGTACGATGAGATAAACGAAAACATAAAAAAAAACAATAACCTAATGGAAAACATAACAAAAGAGATAAAAGAACTCAAAGAAAGTAACAAAAAGAAAGATGAAGTTATTGAGAACATGCAAACTCAAATTAATACAATCGAACAACAACTGATTAAAAACAACGTAGAAATACGAAATATTCCACCTCGACAAAACGAAAATCTTATTGAAATAATCACAGCAATAGGCAAAACAATTAACCACGAAATTAAAGACACTGACATCACTGATTTATATAGGACAAACACTAAAAATGCTGAAAAATCATCAATTATCGCATCCTTTTCATCACATACACGAAAATCCGCCTTCGTCAAACTCGCTCGATCAAGTCGCTCTATCACACTAAAGAAGATAATGGAAAACACATCTTACAAGAACCCAGCTGAGCCTATTGTTGATATGCGTGTTTACGTCAACAACCAGCTGACAAAGCACAATAAGAGCCTGCTATACACGGCAAAGCAGCGGGCAAAGCAAGAGGGATTTAAATATGTGTGGGAAAGTGAGGGTAAAATATTAACTAGAAAAAATGAATACTCTCCGGCAATAATGATAAGTACGGTAAACGATGTGAGCAAGATCAATAGCATTTAATACAAATGTTTGTGCCCATAATGGTAGAAACACATCAACACTTCAAAGTCGCCTTCAACTTTGACAACCACGTCGCACGTTTTAGAACCAATGCTTTTTAATGGAATGGAACACATTAGCACTTCAACCTCAACTTCACCTTCAACGTTAGACCTAAATCCTAAATTCAAAGTTGAAGTGCAAGTCCCACCAACCTTGAGGCGATGTTTTCAGTTTTCCCAACATGCAAATGCTTATATTTTGAGCGAATTTTCTCGCTTGCTTGTATTTTGACATAATTTTCTCTTTTCTTTACAACCATTCTTTGTTTCGCTCTTGAAGTTACATTTTTCATTGTGTTTGACTCAACTTTAAACGCCAAAGTTCTCGCTCTTGTCAAAGTCCAAGTCGAAGTTGAAGTGTTGATGTGGTTCTACCATAAAGAAAAATGAAACTGTCTATGAAAATGAACAGCACAAACAGAAATGATAATTTGTTGGTGAACTTAGATTATAAGGTAATAAATGGTTTTAGCGGCATAAATTTGAAGGAATTTAAAAAAATTGAATTTTTGCTGCCTATGCTTTAACATAAGATCTATGCGAAAAAACTGGGATACATTTTGCATTTATATCAAACCCTTGTTAAGCTTCTTAGACATTATCGTTCTTCTTGAAATTAACATTAAAAAGAGTGAAAATGAACTCTACAAAATGGAGGGATTCAATCCCGAGTTCGTAAATAGGAATAAGCGAAGAGGTGGAGGTATTGCAATGTATTTAAAAAACCATATAGAATATGAATTTAAGGACTTAAATAGCATATCATGTGAATATAAATAAAATTACAAAAATAAAAATTACAAAAGGAGCTAAGGCTGAATACGTTTATGCCGTCTATAGACCTCCAGGGTTTAGTGTGAAAGAGTTTATAGAGGAACTTGGAAGAAATCTGGATGAAATCGCCAAAAAGAAAGATAGAAACATCATTGTGATGGGTGATATGAATATAAATGTCAAAGATGATCAGAATAACAATGTGAAAAATTATTTAGAATTGCTGGCATCTCATGGATTAATAAATGTTATTAGAGAAAATACTCGGGTCGATATTAAAAGGGGAACTTCATCGCTAATTGATCACATTGCAGTTAAGCTAACTGATAGCCATATGTTTTCAGCAGTCATAGAGAGTGATATTTCTGACCACTACCCTGTTCTGTACGGTACCTTTGGCCCAACTCCCAAAATATCCAACGATTGCAACACGAAATACATGAAAAATAGCTTGGTGGATGTATTAATTTGATCTACAGAGTGGGATGCACAGGACTCTAGTAATGATAGTAATGATATTGATAAAATCTAAAACAATTTTGTGAAAAAGATGCAAGACATATATGATAAATCTATGGTACAGAAAAACTCTGTTCAAAAACGTAAAACAAAATCTTGGATGACAAAAGACCTTCACGAAAAATGTAAGCAATGGGATGAATTGTATTGTAATGAAACGCTCGTCATTCAGGTTCAAGTCGAATTGCCAGCATAGGCCAAGCATAGAACTGAGCATGCAGCAATCGCATACAGCGACATGTACTATAATATGATACACCTGGAGCACCATAGTTAGCGATGATTCCCAGGGTGTACTTAAATGCTGATTAGGCATGAAGCATAGTGAACAATATGATACACCTGGAGAACCATAGTTAGAGATTTAGAGATTATTCCCAGGGTGTAATTAGAATATGGAATGTTGCTATTACACCTTCCTCCTTTTGAGGTATAATTTTATTTTAATAAAATTATGCTTGACTTATGCCTTTAGTCCCTTTTTATTATTATTTTTTTTGAAAAATTAAAATCTTAAAGTATAGTAACATTTTAATATTCTTAATCTAGGTACTTTTAACCACTATTTACTCTTAAGTTAAGTACTCTTAAGCTAAATATTTATAACCTAGGTACGTACCTATTTATATTAATTTTATTATTATTATTATTTTTTTTTTTTTTTTATTAATAATGTTATATATATTTTATAACGATTTAAAAATATATTAAAAAAAAATTGTTCAACACAGCTTTAAAAATATTGCTTAGTATAATACTTAACTTTAAGAATTCAAATTTTTATAATATTAAAAAAAAATTTTTTTTCATAATTACATACATATTTTTATAACTGCAATACGTAATTGCAATTTATTCAACAATATTTTATAGACATGTATAATGTACTTTATATAATCAATATCATGTTCACTTATTTATCTGTGAATTTCTTAAGCCTATTTTTATGAACTAACACATTTTTGCTGTTTCTGTCTTCTATGACGCAGTTATTATTTCCCTTAATTTCTACTACTTTGTATGGACCTGTGAACGCATTATCCAACTTGTGGCCTGCTGTGTTTTCTAATAAAACCAAGTCTCCTATATTAATTTCTAGCTTTTTTATTTTTATTTCATACAGTAATTTTTGTTTAATTTTTGCATTTTTAATAAACGTTTGGGCCCGCACATTGGCCGACTGTAACTTAAACTTAATTTCTTTGTCATAAGAGTCAATATTGTACACTGGGTCTATAGATTTTTCATTTAACCACTGAAGGGAGTTTGGGTTTTTCCCAAATACTAACTCAAATGGACAGTAGCCATGTACAGCTGATGGAGTGGTATTATAACAATATGCAAAGAACTGTAACCACTCATCCCAATCGTTTCTTTGAACCCATATGTAGGAATGTAAATATTCATTAAACGTTCTATGGCTGCGTTCTATTGTGCCTAAGGTTTGATGATGATAAGCTGTTGAAGTTTCTTTATCTATCTGTAGCAAGGAGCAAAGATTAGTTAAAATTTGATTTTTATATTCAGTTCCCATGTCTGTTATAATTTTCTTCATGGGACCATACTTCAACACAAAACCTTCAACAATGGCTTTCGCTACTGTTTTTGCACTTTTGTCTGGAATAGGTATTGCTACCAAATACTTATTCAAATCGCATACCATAGTTATCGCGTATTCATTATTTGTTTCTGTTAAAGGTAGTGGACCAATGGTATCTATTAGCACAATATCGAATGCTTTTTCTGTTGTTGGTGTTACTCGTATTACCATTGGTTCTTTGGTTTTGGTCAGATTTTTATTGAGTTGGCACAATTCACATGACTTTACGTACGTTTTGATATCTTTCGTCATGTTACGCCAACGATATTCACGTCTAATTTTGTTTAATAACCTTGTAATACCTGGGTGCCCTCCCCAGATTGGGTTATCGTGGTATTTTTTCATTATCGATTCCTTTTCCTCATTGCTATATATTGTTATCACTTTGGGTGTTAGCGCTATAATTATTTTACTTAGTAATTTGTTACCCATTTCTTTAAAATCGTTGACCATGGTCTTCTCAAATATTTTTTCGTTCAGTGATAACTGCAATTTTGTTAGATTTTTGATGTTGGCTTCTCTTTGAAGCACTGGAAAAAAATTGTCTAGGCAAAGTTTTCCATTAACAACAAATTGGTCTAACTTAAGCAAAGCAATACCTTTTCTTCCATTTTTAAAATAACAATTTTGTGGACCAAATGTTAGATGAGTGTATTTCCTAACATCCTTAGGATTAAGTACTTCATAAACTCTTGGATTGTTTTTCAATGAGTTTTGTTCATATTGGTGCAGTTTGATTTATTCAATTGGTTTTTCCTTGTGTCTTGACGAGTTGTTACCTTTATTATTTTATTTTCTGCTCTAATAGCTTTAATGTCATTGAAGTCTATTCGTGATAGAGCGTCCGCTACATAATTTTCCTTACCCCGAAGATATTCTATCACAAAATCGTACTCTTCTAAATCTAAGCGTATTCGCGTCAACTTGGAGGTCGGGTTTTTCATTGAAAACAAATAGGACAATGGCCTGTGATCAGACCTTACCAAAAACTTTTTCCCATAAATATATGGTTTAAAGTGTGTTATGGCCCAATGTATGGCTGTAAGTTCCTGTTCAATGGTGGACTTATTGCTTTCACCTTTTGTGAATGCTTTTGATGCGTAAGATATGGGCATGTACTTTTCGCCATATTTTTGGGTAAGTACCGCTCCGCAAGTATGCTTGCTAGCGTCTGTTATTATACAAAATTCTTTTTCAAAATCTGGGTACTGCAGTACGGATGGACTTAATAACTGGTTTTTTAAATATTGAAAAGCTGTCTCACAATTCTCTGTCCAATGAAATGAAACATTCTTTCTGCTTAATCTTGTTAAATGGCGTGCATGTTCTGCAAAATTTGCTATGAACCGCCTGTAATAGTTGCAAAATGCAACAAACCTTTTTGCTTCATCACTATCTTTCGGAGTGGGATAATTGCGTATAATTTCAAATTTGCTTTCATCTGGCAGTATCCCCTTATCCGTGCATTTATGCCCAAGGAAAGTCACCTCGTGACCGAAGAATGAACACTTGTCCGAAAGCAATTTTAAATTATACTTTCTGCACAAATGAAAAACTTCTGTTAGGTTTTTAAGCATATGACTTTCCGAACAACCGATTACTACCAAGTCATCCATATACAGAAATGCTTGGGGTACGTTCAAACCTGAGAATGCAAAAGACATCATTCTCTGAAATGAATTTTGGGCTATTTTTAATCCGTATGGAAGTCTTTTAAAGCGGAATGATCCTTTTTCCGTGGAAAATTAAGTTATATCACGTGAGTTTTTTTCCAATTCGATTTGGTGGAACCCCGACATTAGATCAAGGCACGAAAAATACTTCGCCCTTCCTAGTTGATCGAGTATGTCATCAATGCGAGGAAGTGGGTATTTATCTGCAGTAAGTTATTTATTAATCTCCCTGTAATCAACTACCAGGCGCCAACGTTTTTCAGGTATTCCCGGTAAATTCTTTTTTGGAACTAAGAGTACCGGGCTGTTATATTCTGATATTGATGGCTCTATTATACCATCTCTTAGCAGTTTGTCTACCTGTTTGATTATCTCTTCTTTTTGGCTATGAGGAGTTCTATAATTTTTTATGTAAACGGCAGTATTGTCTTTTAATCGTAATTTTTGTTTATAAAAATTATTTGTCGAGACTTTATCACTTTCTAACGTGAATATGTCCACGAAATCGGAACAGAGTTTGTTGAGTTGTGCTCTAGCAAGAGCTGGAAAATGGTTGTTTAACTTTCGTAGCACCTCTTCTTTGTGACTGCTATTGTTACCATTGGAAGTAACTACTTCATAATTGGACAGACTTTCTGTTTTAATTGCTACGTCCTTAAGTAAGACGTCCTTTTCAGTTATATTTATCAGACGGACAAACGGAGTTTCTTGAGAAACTAGTGTATTGGCCATGAAAACACCATTTTCTAACTGTTGGTTTGGAATCAGTACCTCATTTTCGGATGATATCACATTTATTTTTCTTATTACTTCGGATCTAGCTGGAATTATAACCGAATTTTTGTATGGTGCGCTTCGCATTGGTATACTAATATCTTGGAAATTTCTCGGTCGTAATATCAATAACTCTTGATTACAATGGTAATCCAATATACAATTATAAATTTTTATGAAATCTAGTCCTAAAATTCCATCACATGGTATCGGAAAATCGTCAGGAACTACCTGGAATGTGTGTGCTATTAAAATATTATCTGCTACGAGATCGGCCTCTATGTTTCCAAATGAATTGATTACGCCTTGCCCTATTCCACTGAGCTTTATAGTGTTGATGGTATTTAGGAGCCTATTTCCGACTTTGCTTTGTTTGAGAACTGACACATCAGCGCCCGTATCAATTAAGAATAATGTGTAAGCATTGCTAAGACTTGTTTTAATTGATATGTAATAACTCAAGCTTAGATTTAAATGGTATATTTTTATATTTAGTTCTGAATATCTTGGGGCGTTAATTCATTTCCCTGGTCCTGATTGTTAACCAGGCGGACTTGTCCTTGTTGTCTCTGTTGAAATTGTCGATTTGTTTGTCCCCTGTAATTGTTATAGTTTGTGCCGCGGTTAGCGTTATAATTTCTACGTCCGCTATATCTACCACGACCACGATTGCTAAATCGTGATTGTTGGTAGCTTCTGGTGCGCCATCTTTGCTCACCGTTATATAGGTGATTTGGTGCACCTCGACTTTTTCCTTGATTTCCCCTGTAATATCTGATTTCACCTAACTTTTTTGTTACCTCCATATGAGTTTGTACATACTTGACAACTGCCTCATTTGCGTTTCCAAAATTGCAAGAACGCATTGTGATTCGTAGTTCAGAATTTGTTACATTGTCTATCAGAGTTTTTACTGCAGCTTGTGTTGAAATTTTCTTTGCTGCTTCAGGCGTGAAGCCTTCTGAGATATATGCAGAATTTAGGGCTTTCGTCAAATCCTCTATCTTATTCGCAAAATCATCTGTGTTACTTTGTGCATGCTGTGTACTTGTTAATTTTGCTAATATATTCTCGGATGACGTGGTCTTAATTTCTGATTTTAACTTGCTTATGATTTGCTGTAAAGTATTTTCCCTAACAATAAGATCACGAGCAGATCCCTTCAATTTAGTTTTAACTAGAGTAACTGCTATATCCTCATGTGTTTCTTTAATTTTTTCTATAAGGGATATCGCGTCAAGGAAGCCCTTTAAATTGCCTGGGTTTCCGTCGAATTCCGGCAAGACTTTTGCGGCCGAATTCATGAACTCAATTTGTGTGACACCCATTATTAAATTTTGTTCCTCTTTGTCTGTTAATTTTAATTGTTCACCATAAATGAATTCTTAATTTATTCCTAAGGGAACTTCTAGTTCAATACCATGTCTACTAGAGACTTTAAGTAATTTGTCCCTAAAACTATGAAATATTTCAGTGGCTACTTGTTTATGATGAGTTGTTAGTTTACTAAAATGTACATTGAGTAGCGTTCTTATACTATTATAATTTTTAATTAATATGTTAATATGTGAGTTGATTGTTTTTTGCGTAATAGGGGCACTTTTATTGATGCATTTATACGATTTACTAAACTCTTGCGTGTACGGAACAATGTTTTCTAGGATTTTGGACCACTTGTCCATTTAAGATCATAATAAAAAATCCAACTACAAATATACAATACCTACAATATAAAATTGGTTGCTACCTGCGCTGCGGTTGTTTGTAATTTCTTCTTCTCTGGTCTGCTGTTGTTTGTAATTTCCTCATGTCTGGGCTGCTGTTGTTTTTAATTTCTTCTTCTCTGGTCTGCTGTTGTTTGTAATTTCCTCTTTTCTTTTTGTTTGTTATCTGTTATTATTTTTTTTCGTCTATTGTATTGAACTGAATTGCATTAGTTGTAGTTATGTATTTACTTGTTTGTTTTGTCCACATTTGCCTTATTTTTGCACATATTACACTTTAGAATATCATCTGATATTCTATTTCACGTGTTTTTATTATTATTTTTTTTTGTTTATATTTGCTCACGAGACTGAGCGTGAGTTATGTATTTTTTTTAATTTTTATGCCACATTTTATACACTGTTATCACCAAATTAAAGACTTGGATTACTCCAATTAGATATACAAAAAAGATCACATCTTCGTTTTCGATAGATGCTCTTTGAATTATCACGTCATTTATGATAGTACCGGTGTTATCCGTTTTTATGTCTTTTGATTGTTTTGTTCCCATTATTAAACAAAAAATCTATATTACCGATTGTAAACGAAATATTTCACTCGAAAATTGTCACGGTCGCCATGTAATGAAACGCTCGTCATTCAGGTTCACGTCGAATTGCCAGCATAGGCCAAGCATAGAACTGAGCATGCAGCAATCGCATACAGCGACATGTACTATAATATGATACATCTGGAGAACCATAGTTAGCGATGATTCCCAGGGTGTACTTAAATGCTGATTAGGCATGAAGCATAGTGAACAATATGATACACCTGGAGAACCATAGTTAGAGATGATTCCCAAGGTGTAATTAGAATCTTGGAATGGAATGTTGCTATTACAGTATCGACGGTGGAAAAGTAATAGACTTAATATGTCCTACGAAGCGGAATACAAAAGGCTTAGAAATAAAGTGAACGGGAAATTCAATTTAAAAAGTCGAATTATTATAAAGAAAAATTTATGCTGACGAGAAATGATCCTCGTAAAACGTGGACCATTATAAATGAAATTATGGGAAGAAATGAACCCAGTTTAGATGACGGTATCATCAAAAATTTTCCAGCAGAAAAATGTCATTTAGCCTTGTCTAATAAATGTGAACACTTTTCTGACCAAACGCTCCAAATTATACACAACTGTGACAAACTTTTGTCAAACCACTCAAATGAAACTCTAAATAACTCCATTTTTATTAGCGACACAAGTGAAAATGAAGTTCTCTTTATTTAAACAGGACCAATCTCCCGGAATAGATGGCATCAGAGCTCGCGATATGAAGAAGCATGCTGAGACTTTTGCTCCATTTGTTACAAAGATTATAAATTTAAGTTTAAATCAAGCTAAAATCCCTGATATATTAAAAAAAAGTCGGTAGTTAGGCCTGTATATAAAGGAGGCGTTAAAAGTTTAGTTTCCAATTACAGACCAATATCTATTCTGCCAGTTATTGAGAATTGTCTGGAAGAAGTGGTAGCAAGAAGATTACTAAGCTTTATCGATAATCACTCAATAATTCATGATAGACAATACGGCTTTCAAAGAAATAAAAGTATGGGTATGCTTCTTGGTGAATTCTCAAATAACATTAACGAAAGCCTAAAGCAGTGAAATGGTGCCATGACAACGGTATCGTTTTGAACGCTTCCAAAACAAAGCTTATGCACATTCGTGGACCTCATCACAAAGCAATAGAAAAAGGGATTATCCTAAAAAGCAACTTGTGTCAAGGGAATCTCCCGGATCGGGTCATTGATGTTGTCGAGACATACAAATATCTTGGAGTAACCATCGACAGCAATTTTCTTTGGGACAAACATATAGACAGACTCCGCTCTGAGCTCAAGAAAGCCCTGTTTTCGGTGTTTTACCTTGGATACCATTCAACACCGCAGGTCCAAAAACAGGTATACTACTCCCTCGTCGAATCAAAGCTACGTTATGGGATACTTGCATGGGGTAACTCGTCAAAAACGCATATAGATAAACTGGAGAGACTACAGAACTCTATAATAAAAAGGATAAACAACCGAAATACGAATATTGCAGGCGGACCAAATAGCTTCAAAGTACTAACAATTCAGCAAATCTTTAAAATGACGGTGGCACTTGAATACTATGATGACACGCGTTTTCAAAGGCCAATTGATCATCAGGTGAATACCAGAAGGCGAGCGCAAGGAATGCTACAAGTTTCTAGGAGCAACAATGCGTATGGTAGAAGACAACTACTTCACAGCGTACCAACTATTCTTAACGAACTTCCTCAGGCGCTCAGAACTATCCCGAACCCAAATGTCCACAAAAAATGGATTAAAAAATTCTACCTATCTATGTAAAATCATATTATGCTTAATGTTTGTAAACTGTTCGTCAAAAATCCATTTTTTTTTCCTGAAAAGTTAATTGTTGTTTATGATGAGTGAATGAAATTGTTCTTATGTAAAACAAGGAAAATGTTTTTTCTATATATATACCATACAATATGAATTTTTTTTTGTGATAAACTTAAATTTGAGGAATATAAAGAATTAAAGAAAATAAGAAAAATAAGGTATAATAATCAAACTCGCAAGAAATATTGTAAAAAATTGTTGTAACCTAATCTTCCGCAGATAAGCCATAAGGCTTCGCGGATTAATGTAAAAAAAAAAAAAAAAAAAAAATAGGGATTGTTATTGATTATTATGTTTTGGGATATATTTGTGATTTCACAATGGACCTCGTACCTATCGCAAATCTAACAGTGAACTCAGGCATACAATGGACCTCGCACCTATTCCAAAGGTAACAGTGAACCCAAGCAGGGGCAGCATGCCCCCGCATACACATTGTACTGTTTATGGGATCTACTTGTGGATCTACGTAACTAAACGCATTCTCAGTCTAGAAAAGGAAAACCCAAAAGAAACACGATTGTATCTAAAGGATAGTATCCTTAATGCGAATTCTAATGTTCACAACATTTTTTTATTGAGGTTAAAAACGAATACTTTAAACATTTTTTTCGGATTTTTACAGGTTACCTTAAGCTAAAATTTGTGCAAACGTTGTTTTTAGACCCCCCTCTACCTACAAAAAAATTTCACTTTGAAAAGCGAGATCCGTTTTGTGAAATCAGTTCTTTTGGTGCTCCAAGGACCACTTGGTAAATAACCTTATGACAACTAAAAGTGACATTCTTAAATCGGCCGTCGGTTATCGAAGTTCAAATCGATATTTTTCCTCTTACCTTCAACTGATGTGCAACAAACCTCAATTATTTAAAACAAATCTACTTCCACACAATTACCCACACAAATACCCCAAAATTGAACATACATAATTAAAACTGGAAAATGTATAACGAAATAAAAGAATTGCTCCTGTGCCTTTTTTCGTTAAATTGTTGGAAAAAAATTATTAGTTATGTTTATTCGATAGCTAAAAAGCTAAAACTAAAGCTAATTATTGTTAGTTACACTCTGGAAACTAATTTTTCACAACTAAACACGCCTAGAAGCACTTCGCAACTTTTAGATTTCAATCAGCGCCCAGAGGCTCGAAAATAACCAAAACGAAATTACATAGACAGCGTAGAGTGGTTTTATTTCTAAAAAAAATGGTTCGTACAAATTGACAATTACATATTAGCTGTGTTTTATTATCCATGCGGATCTGGATCTGGATCAATTTAATACGTAAAACAAAAACAACACAGGATCTTGCTATTTATCGGGATCATTAATCGTGATCCAAAATGTAATTACAAAACTCACTACCTGTTTTTTCGCTTGCTTATTTAAATTATAGGAAATTATAGGAACACAATAATATTGCCAGACCAAAATATTAAACACTATTAATAACACAAAAAATCAATTAGCATATTTTCATATTCGAATAATTTACCACTGCGACTTTTGAGACGTTTTGCTTCGTAATATGATACACAAAAATTAATGGAAATATTAGCAGTACAATACTGTTAATATGTTGCATATTTGAACATAACATTTGAACATAGTTTCTGAAAAAAAAATATTGAGTGCAAAATGTATGCTGATTTGTATTCAAATGGCAACACCCCCGACACAACAAGCGATCATATTGTGACGTCACATTGTACCCTATATTTGCAATATGGCTGAGTGCCAATCGAAACTTGAAATACCTGGTATCGTCTGTTATGTGTTAAAAACAACTGTTGCCACAACTTGCCACTGATGATCCAGATCGTTTTATTATCAGATCGGATCCGTATCAAGATCATTGGGATAATAAAACGCGGCTATTACCATTTTCTTACCGCAGTTTGCACCTCTGGTCCGCCAACTGAAGTTAGCTCTTGTTAAAAATGAACGATGTAATTTATTAACTCGCCCATAGAGGGTGCTCCTCGCCTAGGTATGTTCGTTGAAATTATTACTGGGTGGTCGTTCTGTTACATTCCAGCCCCCGTGGATCGACTAGATTCACCATCAACGCTAAGAACGGCCAACTTGGACACTGGACGACGCAACACTCCAGATTTCGTTTCCACGTCAGCTCTCCTTACTTCCCCGTCCGCTCCATGGTACACTC
Organism: Portevinia maculata; assembly: GCA_949715645.1. Lineage (NCBI taxonomy): Eukaryota > Metazoa > Arthropoda > Insecta > Diptera > Syrphidae > Portevinia > Portevinia maculata. Next base: position 187,599,636 of record OX454526.1, read on the forward strand.
GCAGAACTCTTCCGCGACACCATTGCTTCCTTGGCATATTTGAGTCGCAGATGAATACCAGATCTGCCTCCTTTAATGGGGTCGTCTTCTGACACCATTTTGTACGGCACGTTAACGTCGGCAAGTACTCCGCAATCCAGCGTTTCCAGAATCGATCCCTCAGTTGCCGAGCAATTCTCCACTGCTTCTTTAGGGCGCAAAGCTTCTCTGGAGGCTCGGTCACACTCGGGGTCTGTGAGGTGTTGGCTGACCCGAGCAAGAAGTGATTCGGAGTAAGCGGCTCTTCCTGGGCAGATACGTCAAGGGACGTGAGTTCACCACGTTTTCAGCTTCGATGATGAGACACATATCGCTTCGAATCCTTACTGGCACTCCACGTCGATTGATGAAGTTTCGAATGACTATGATGCAGGCCAAAAACTGGACACCATATTAACTGCTTTGAGCAATTTAAAAACTGAACTGACAGATAAAATTAACGAGCAAACTAACCAATTAGAACAAAAATTAAACAGTATAACCGAAAAAAACCGAAACTTAGAGGAAAAACAAAGCTACTTAGAAAATAAAATAAAATACTTAGAGAAGACATTAAGAAGAAAAAACATAGTGCTATATAATATTAACGAAGTGGAATCAGATGTCATAGATCTTCAAGAATGCATACTACATCTCTTTAATGAAATACTGGGAGTAGAAACGAAAAAAGAAGAACTTGACTTTATAAGACGCATTGGAAAGAAAGGAGACAAAACCAGACCACTTTTAATAGCATTGACAACACAAATCAAAAAAGACATGATAATGAAAAGTAAGACAAAATTAAGAGCATACAAAAAGGCAATAATATACATAAAGGACGATCAGACTAAAGAAGACCTTAACGCAGTAATCAGAGAAAAGAAGGGAATATCGAAGCCCATTGAAAAACAGCAAAGCGAAATAAAGACTCACGAAACATACAAAAATAACCAAAAGAGAAGACGAATGCAGCACGGAAATGACCAAAACAAAAACGACAATGAGAGTCCATGTTCAAGTGGCTCTAAAAAACAGAGACAAACTTAAAAACTAATAACCAACAACGAAAATAAAGGACAAAAAAAATAGCATTTATAACTTTTTTCAAACCACTAATAAAGAGAAAACTGACAATAACGAAAATTAGCAACAAACGCGACAAAGTCTAGATGAAACATGCGACAGAAATAGTAAAATACAAGCAAAAGGAAATAACAAACTAAAAAACACATTAAATATCTGCACCCTCAACGTTAGATCATTATCCACGGACGAACGAAAAGAGGATTTAACAAACGCATTAACGAAATTAAATTGGGACATCATAGGACTAGCAGAAACGAAAATTTATGGACAACAAATTATAGAACAAGAAAATACTATTTTCTGTTATATTGGCGAAACAAACGGACTATATGGTGTAGGATTTCTACTGAAAAAGGATCTTAAAAAACAAATAATAGACGTGCAACTAACAAGCGAAAGACTATGCAGTATAACTTTAAAGATCCGTAATTCAAAAATGACGATCATACAAGCATACGCACCAACTGAAAAAGCTACGGAAGAGGATATAAATAACTTTTACGAAAAATTGGAACAGCTATACAACAAGACAAAAACTGAGATTATGTACGTTATTGGAGATTTCAACGCTAAAGTAGGAACAAAAAACGGACAAGATGAACAAGTGATTGGACCATATGGGTACGGATTAAGAAACAAACGGGAAAAGACATTAGTTAAATGGTTGAACGAAATGAATTTAAAATGTGGAAACTCCTTTTTTAATAAGAAGAAGAAACGAAAATGGACGTGGAGATCACCCGATGGAACAACACTAAACGAAATTGACTTCATTCTAACAAATAAACTAAAAACAATATCAGACGTATCAGTTATAAATAAATAAACATATGAAAGCGACCACAGAATGGTACGTGCAAAAATAAGGATTGACCACAAAAGTTTAGGACGCAACATTCATCCTCTTTATATACCGAGAAATGTATCAGCAGAAAACATCCTACTTTACAACAACAATCTTGACATGCATATAAGACATCTTATCGACATTTCCATATACACTTAAACATACAAAACACTTATGACAAGCTGGAGTCCATTATTAAATTAACGGCAGCAAAAATAATAATGGAAACAAAGCATAAAAAAGACACGAAAATATCAAACCAAACAAAAGAACTCATTGACAGAAGGGAGCAACTACCCTTCAAGCAAGAGACTCCGTTTTACGTCCGCAAACGGAGTCAATGACATATGGGAAACTCCGCATACGGCTCCGCATACGGGTCCGAAAAACGACGTTTTTCGGATCCAATTAGTATGGAATTTGTAATAGCCGCGGACTCACATGTGTATGTATTGTGACAGATTGAGCTCGCTATGCTCAGCAAAAAACGAATCCAAAACTGATCCAAAAAAAAGGTACAAATCGAGGCTAGATAAGAAGAGAAACGAGAATCGAATATCGCTAAAATAAAAATCAGAAATGTTTGTTCATGTTTATTTTATTTCTTAAAAACAATACATTTTTCCATTTGGTATACTTACCGGCAACCATTTCTCCTTCTCCTGCAAAATAAATGAATCAAATAAATGTGCATGTTATCTATATATATGACTGTTACTTACTTTCAGCATGAATTTGTGCCGGTAGCATTAATATCAACGAAATGCGGCCCATTGGTAGTTTCGCCTTCATCGGTTGCTATTTTTTTTTTAATTTTGATAAATCTAAATTCAAACAAAGTTAATTAAGCAAATAATAGTGTGCAATAATAAATTCAATTTTAGTTTACCTTTCAAAGAAAATTATATCTGCAGCTGCAGCCAGATGACAGATGAACGAATCGCCATTACAAATAACTACTCTCGACTCTCGCTCTTCTTCTTATTGGCAATGTAGTTACAGTCAATTTACAAATGTGTGCGTGGAACGCCTCATATATCGCGGATCCAAAAAGGACGGGAAAAGTTGGGTCAGTGTTTTTGCTTGAAGGGTACCCTTCAAGCAAGAGACTCCGTTTTACGTCCGCAAACGGAGTCAATGACATATGGGCTACTCCGCATACGGCTCCGCATACGGGTCCGAAAAACGACGTTTTTCGGATCCAATTAGTATGGAAATTGTAATAGCCGCGGACTCACATGTGTATGTATTGTGACAGATTGAGCTCGCTGTGCTCAGCAAAAAACGAATCCAAAACTGATCCAAAAAAAAGGTACAAATCGAGGCTAGATAAGAAGAGAAACGAGAATCGAGTATCGCTAAAATAAAAATCAGAAATGTTTGTTCATGTTTATTTTATTTCTTAAAAACAATACATTTTTCCATTTGGTATACCTGCAACCATTTCTCCTTCTCCTGCAAAATAAATGAATCAAATAAATGTGCATGTTATCTATACATATGACTTTTACTTACTTTCAGCATGAATTTGTGCCGGTAGCATTAATATCAGCGAAATGCGGCCCATTGGTAGTTTCGCCTTCATCGGTTGCTATTTTTTTTTTGATTTTGATAAATCTAAATTCAAACAAAGTTAATTAAGCAAATAATAGTGTGCAATAATAAATTCAATTTTAGTTTACCTTTCAAAGAAAATTATATCTGCAGCTGCAGCCAGAGGACAGATGAACGAATCGCCATTACAAATAACTACTCTCGACTCTCGCTCTTCTTCTTATTGGCAATGTAGTTACAGTCAATTTACAAATGTGTGCGTGGAACGCCTCATATATCGCGGATCCAAAAATGACGGGAAAAGTTGGGTCAGTGTTTTTGCTTGAAGGGTACCCTTCAGAGCGAGAGTCGAGAGTAGTTATTTGTAATGGCCCCTTCAAGCAAGAGACTTCGTTTTACGTCCGCAAACGGAGTCAATGACATATGGACGACTCCGCATACGGCTCCGCATACGGGCTGCAGCTGCAGATATAATTTTCTTTGAAAGGTAAACTAAAATTGAATTTATTATTGCACACTATTATTTGCTTAATTAACTTTGTTTGAATTTAGATTTATCAAAATCAAAAAAAAATAGCAACCGATGAAGGCGAAACTACCAATGGGCCGCATTTCGTTGATATTAATGCTACCGGCACAAATTCATGCTGAAAGTAAGTAACAGTCATATGTATAGATAACATGCACATTTATTTGATTCATTTATTTTGCAGGAGAAGGAGAAATGGTTGCAGGTATACCAAATGGAAAAATGTATTGTTTTTAAGAAATAAAATAAACATGAACAAACATTTCTGATTTTTATTTTAGCGATACTCGATTCTCGTTTCTCTTCTTATCTAGCCTCGATTTGTACCTTTTTTTTGGATCAGTTTTGGATTCGTTTTTTGCTGAGCACAGCGAGCTCAATCTGTCACAATACATACACATGTGAGTCCGCGGCTATTACAATTTCCATACTAATTGGATCCGAAAAACGTCTTTTTTCGGACCCGTATGCGGAGCCGTATGCGGAGTAGCCCATATGTCATTGACTCCGTTTGCGGACGTAAAACGGAGTCAATGACATATGGAGTACTCCGCATACGGGTCCAAAAAACGAGGTTTTTCGGATCCAATTAGTATGGAAATTGTAATAGCCGCGGACTCACATGTGTATGTATTGTGACAGATTGAGTCCGCTATGCTCAGCAAAAAACGAATCCAAAACTGATCCAAAAAAAAAGTACAAATCGAGGCTAGATAAGAAGAGAAACGAGAATCGAGTATCGCTAAAATAAAAATCAGAAATGTTTGTTCATGTTTATTTTATTTCTTAAAAACAATACATTTTTCCATTTGAAATACCAGCTACCATTTCTCCTTCTCCTGCAAAATAAATGAATCAAATAAATGTGTATGTTATCTCTACATATGTATGTTACTTACTTTCAGCATGAATTTGTGCTGGTAGCATTAAAATCATCGAAATTTGTACCACGATTGGTAGTCTCGCCTTCATCGGTTGCTATTTTTTTCTTTGATTTTGATAAATCTAAATTCAAACAAAGTTTAATTAAGCAAATAATTGTGTGCAATAATAAATTCAATTTTAGTTTACCTTTTAAAGAAAATTATATCTGCAGCAGCAGCCAGAGACAGTGTCAGTGACAGATGAACGAATCGTCATTACAAATAACTATTCTCGACTCTCGCTCTTCTTCTTATTGGCAATGTAGCTACAGTCAATTTACAAATGTGTGCGTGGAACGCCTCATATATCGGGGATCCAAAAATGACGGGAAAAGTTGGGTCAGTGTTTTTGCTTGAAGGGTAAGAAGAAAGACGCATTTGACAGATAGAGACAAAAATGAACTGAAGAATTTAAGGAAAACTATAAAAAACAGTACACAGAAAGACATTCACTTATACAATGAGATGACGATCAAAAACATTCTACAGAATACTAAGTCAATCAAAAAAACCAAACAATTCCTGAATAACGAAAAAGAATGGATAACTTCGATGAGAAAAAATAACACACAAATCACAAACAGAAACCTAATAAACGAAACAGCTACTTGCTTCTTCGAAAAACTGTTTGACTCCACTCAAAACGCAATTGACGAAACTAATAATCAAAGTAGAGCTACAACTACGGACAATGTGACATTATTTGAAATAAGCGACGTAGAGAAATCCATTGACGACCTAAAAGCAGAAAAAATTCCAGGAAATGACGGCATATCGGCAGAAATGTTAAAATATGGAAAAAGCACACTATTACCATTACTGACGATTTTATTTAATGCCATATTGACTACACAACAAATCCCAAAACAATGGAAACAAAGTACAATAACATTGATACACAAAAAAGGTAGCAAAGACGATAATAACAACTACAGACCTATCAGCCTAATATCGACAATATATGAACTATTCTCAAAGACTATATATCGGACCATCAAAAACAAGATAAATAATAGACAACCACGAGAACAAGCTGGATTCAGAGAAGGATTCTCTACTACAGACCATCTACAGACAATAAACCAGCTGATCGAAAAATGCAACGAGTACAGAAAACCCCTGTACCTTTTATATATAGACTTTAGCAAGCCATTTGACTCAATAGAACATAACAAAATATGGACAGCTTTAGAAAACCAAGGAATTCATAAACTATACATTAAAACTCTAAGAAATATATACAAAAATAGCACTGGACGAATAAAAACAGAGAGAACAGGACGTGAGTTCTGTATTAAAAGAGGAGTACGTCAAGGCGATCCAATATCACCACCATTTTTCTCTGCAGTACTCGAAGAAATATTTAAACAGCTTGACTGGAACCGATACGGTATAGATATATGGGGACAACGATTGAACAATCTGAGATTTGCTGACGATATTGTGCTGATATCACAAAAATCGGACAACATTCAGACAATGATAAATCAGCTAGCTTCAGTGTGTAAAAACTATGGACTATATATTAACCAGTCTAAAACAAAAGTAATGACCAACTCCACACCAAATGATATCACACTTGAAGGTATAAATATTAATTATGTTGAGGACTATATTTATTTGGGACAATTGAAATCATTTAAAAATCAAGAAGAACAGGAAATAGATAGACGTATAACAAATGCATGGCGACAGTTCTGGAATATAAAAGAGATACTCAACGCAAAACTAAACAAAGACACAAGAAAATATATAATGGACTCTGCAATTTTACCAGTTTTGACATATGGGCTTCAAACACTGGGCTTAACATCAAATTTGACAGAGAAATTAAGGATTTGTCAGGCAAAAATGGAGAGAAAACTCCTTAATATAAGATTAATACAAAGAGTTCGGAATGAAGATATAAGAAGACAAACGAACTTTATCGACGTAATAAACAGGACGAAATAACTTAAATGGAGCTGGGCAGGACACATATCAAGAATTGAAGACAATAGATGGACAAAACTTTTGACCAAATTGACACCACCAGAAACAAGAAGGCCAACAGGACGACCAAGAAGAAGATGGGTTGACGACATCAACCAATTCAACAGCTATTGGTATCACGACGCTAAAAACAGAGATTTATGGACAATTATGGGGGAGGCTTATGCTATTTGCAACTAAATTTTAGAAAAGAAAGAAGGACTGATTTAATAATGTTTAGACTTTGCCAAATTATAATTCAATTTTTTCTTTGTATTAAACACAGGCAAATAAGTACTAAATATAATAATTTAAAAATGTGAAATGTATGTAAAAACAAAAAGATATGTATTTTTATAGTAAATAAAAGCTTACAATAATAATGATAATAATGATGTAGGCGTCGGTCGACAAGTCACGGGCGACTTCGAGATGAATAGCTCTCACAGTAAGGCATGTAAACAATGCCACCCAGCGCTTCTCTTGGTGACGGCCAATGGTAAAAGTGAGTGGACCGAAATAGTCCAGTCCAGTATAAGAAAACTGTCTTACAAACGGCGTCAGGCGGTCCCTTGGTAGCTGCAACATCAAAGGCGTGACAGGTATCACACGTGAGACTTTGCAGAAGAAACAATCGTGAACTATTCTGCACAGGACTTGTCTCAGACGAGGGACCCAGAAATTGCGTCGTATTTCACTCATCGTCGCCTCGAAATTTTGATGCTTCATCCGGCAATGGTGATGGAATGCAATCAATGGCTTGTAGCGGCGATTTTTCGATGCGATCCCCCTGATCACAGTTTTGGAGTCGCTCCACAGGAAGCATCTGTTGACATCGAGTGCTCGTCGATGATCGTCTGCATCAGACGTGTTCCTAGGACGGCAGCTTGGAGCTAAAGCCTTGGGATAGACATCGGCTTCAATGGTGCACACTTGGTTTTGGCACCTACAAGTGTGACAGACACCTTACCATTTGAGTTCATTGCTCTCCAGTACGCAACGGTAGCAAATGCATTCTCATTAGCGTCAACAAAAATGTGGAGCTGCAGGCAATTTGGCACAGTTCCGATAAAATAATACCGTGGAAACTGGAACTCGATGACTTGACTTATGTTGGAGTACCATTTTCTCCATGCCACATTGATGACATCCGGCAATGGCTCATCCCAGAGTATACCACGTTTCCAGAACTCACGCATGACCAGTTTTGCTTCAATAAGGAAGTGGCAAAGGAATCCCAGTGGATCAAATACGGACATGACCACGCTCAGCAACTCCCTCTTCGTAGGATACCGTCTTCCAGCTACGATTTCAGCTGCTACACGATGAAACTTTAGATGATACCTGAAGGAGGTACTCGAGGGCTGCCAATACATCACGAACACCTTCTCTGTTGCATGGTTGTCTTCATTCGGAATGCTTCCCACCATTGTGGACTCCTTACCATCGGCCAAAGCATTTAAGACTGCTTGCATTACCATCATCTCATAGACCTCTGGTGGCTCTATATCATTCCCATCACGCCAAAGGAATCTCTGGGCGCATCTGTCGTCTGGCTGTATCTGGATCTGATGGAACATCTCGCCTATATCTCCACATACGCCAATGGCTCCTACTCGAAAGTTAAATAGGACCGATGGTATCGGTTGGTATTGCTGCGGTCCCTTAAGCAGGCACAAGTTGAGTGAAATCCCTTCAACGGTGGCGGCGGCATCAAAAACCAAGCGTACTTTGCCTGGCTTGTTGGGATTTGTCACTGCAAAATGTGGAAGGTACCACGTTTTTGGCCCAACGATGGCGGCTTCGGCTGGTTCCAGTTTACGAGCGTAGTTTTTGGTAACGTAGCTTCGAATGATGTTGTTATAGGCGGCGGCAAACAATTCATCACGTTTCATCTTTCGTTCAATGGCGACTAGCCTCTTCTTGGCCATGGCATAGCTATCAGGTAGCTCTATATGATCGTTCTTTCAAAGCAATCCAGTTTGGAAGCTACCGTTGACCTTGACAGTTGCACTTTTCAAAATACTCTTGGCTTGCACGTCCTCCTTGGTTTCAACGATTGGTGCTGGCCGCACTCCAAAGCTTTCCGTAACAAAGTAATCTTCTATCAGTTTATGCAGGACATCCTCCTCTGCATTGGCCTCGTATACGTTTGCCATAAGGCACGAAGCATTCGTCGGGACAGACGGCAATACGGCCAACACTTCCTACTGGCCCTAAATAAGGAATGTCTTCCATACCTGGAGAAATCCAATGGGATGGTAAGATATAGCATGGGGAGGTTGATGGTCAAAACATCGACCAAGGGCAGAGATGAGGAGGAGCCCCCCCATGATGATGATGGAAGTGCTGCAGATAAACCTGCACCACAGTAGGGCTGCGACGGCCTGTCTCATGGAGTACGTCATTAGGCAGGACATTGCAGCCGTACTCATACAGGAGCCCTGGATCAATAAGAACGTGATTCAGGGGCTCCGGCAAAAGAACTATACATTGTTCTACAAGGCGGAAGGGTACCCTTCAAGCAAGAGACTCCGTTTTACGTCCGCAAACGGAGTCAATGACATATGGAGTACTCCGCATACGGCTCCGCATACGGGTCCGAAAAACGAGGTTTTTCGGATCCAATTAGTATGGAAATTGTAATAGCCGCGGACTCACATGTGTATGTATTGTGACAGATTGAGTCCGCTATGCTCAGCAAAAAACGAATCCAAAACTGATCCAAAAAAAAGGTACAAATCGAGGCTAGATAAGAAGAGAAACGAGAATCGAGTATCGCTAAAATAAAAATCAGAAATGTTTGTTCATGTTTATTTTATTTCTTAAAAACAATACATTTTTCCATTTGAAATACCAGCTACCATTTCTCCTTCTCCTGCAAAATAAATGAATCAAATAAACGTGTATGTTATCTCTACATATGTATGTTACTTACTTTCAGCAGGAATTTGTGCCGGTAGCATTAAAATCATCGAAATTTGGACCACGATTGGTAGTCTCGCCTTCATCGGTTGCTATTTTTTTCTTTGATTTTGATAAATCTAAATTCAAACAAAGTTTAATTAAGCAAATAATTGTGTGCAATAATAAATTCAATTTTAGTTTACCTTTTAAAGAAAATTATATCTGCAGCAGCAGCCAGAGACAGTGTCAGTGACAGATGAACGAATCGTCATTACAAATAACTATTCTCGACTCTCGCTTTTCTTCTTATTGGCAATGTAGCAATTTACAAATTTGTGCGTGGAACGCCTCATATATCGCGAATCCAAAAATGACGGGAAAAGTTGGGTCAGTGTTTTTGCTTGAAAGGTACCCTTCAAGCAAGAGACTCCGTTTTACGTCCGCAAACGGAGTCAATGACATATGGAGTACTCCGCATACGGCTCCGCATACGGGTCCAAAAAACGAGGTTTTTCGGATCCAATTAGTATGGAAATTGTAATAGCCGCGGACTCACATGTGTATGTATTGTGACAGATTGAGTCCGCTATGCTCAGCACAAAACGAATCCAAAACTGATCCAAAAAAAAGGTACAAATCGAGGCTAGATAAGAAGAGAAACGAGAATCGAGTATCGCTAAAATAAAAATAAGAAATGTTTGTTCACGTTTATTTTATTTCTTAAAAACAATACATTTTTCCATTTGAAATACCAGCTACCATTTCTCCTTCTCCTGCAAAATAAATGAATCAAATAAATGTGTATGTTATCTCTACATATGTATGTTACTTACTTTCAGCATGAATTTGTGCCGGTAGCATTAAAATCATCGAAATTTGGACCACGATTGGTAGTCTCGCCTTCATCGGTTGCTATTTTTTTCTTTGATTTTGATAAATCTAAATTCAAACAAAGTTTAATTAAGCAAATAATTGTGTGCAATAATAAATTCAATTTTAGTTTACCTTTTAAAGAAAATTATATCTGCAGCAGCAGCCAGAGACAGTGTCAGTGACAGATGAACGAATCGTCATTACAAATAACTATTCTCGACTCTCGCTCTTCTTCTTATTGGCAATGTAGCTACAGTCAATTTACAAATGTGTGCGTGGAACGCCTCATATATCGGGGATCCAAAAATGACGGGAAAAGTTGGGTCAGTGTTTTTGCTTGAAGGGTAAGAAGAAAGACGCATTTGACAGATAGAGACAAAAATGAACTGAAGAATTTAAGGAAAACTATAAAAAACAGTACACAGAAAGACATTCACTTATACAATGAGATGACGATCAAAAACATTCTACAGAATACTAAGTCAATCAAAAAAACCAAACAATTCCTGAATAACGAAAAAGAATGGATAACTTCGATGAGAAAAAATAAAACACAAATCACAAACAGAAACCTAATAAACGAAATGCGGTCCCTTAAGCAGGCACAAGTTGAGTGAAATCCCTTCAACGGTGGCGGCGGCATCAAAAACCAAGCGTACTTTGCCTGGCTTGTTGGGATTTGTCACTGCAAAATGTGGAAGGTACCACGTTTTTGGCCCAACGATGGCGGCTTCGGCTGGTTCCAGTTTACGAGCGTAGTTTTTGGTAACGTAGCTTCGAATGATGTTGTTATAGGCGGCGGCAAACAATTCATCACGTTTCATCTTTCGTTCAATGGCGACTAGCCTCTTCTTGGCCATGGCATAGCTATCAGGTAGCTCTATATGATCGTTCTTTCAAAGCAATCCAGTTTGGAACCTACCGTTGACTTTGACAGTTGTACTTTTCAAAATACTCTTGGCTTGCACGTCCTCCTTGGTTTCAACCATTGGTGCTGGCCGCACTCCAAAGCTTTCCGTATCAAAGTAATCTTCTATCAGTTTATGCAGGACATCCTCCTCTGCATTGGCCTCGTATACGTTTGCCATAAGGCACGAAGCATTCGTCGGGACAGACGGCAATACGGCCAACACTTCCTACTGGCCCTAAATAAGGAATGTCTTCCATACCTGGAGAAATCCAATGGGATGGTAAGATATAGCATGGGGAGGTTGATGGTCAAAACATCGACCAAGGGCAGAGATGAGGAGGAGCCCCCCCATGATGATGATGGAAGTGCTGCAGATAAACCTGCACCGCAGTAGGGCTGCGACGGCCTGTCTGATGGAGTACGTCATTAGGCAGGACATTGCAGCCGTACTCATACAGGAGCCCTGGATCAATAAGAACGTGATTCAGGGGCTCCGGCAAAAGAACTATACATTGTTCTACAAGGCGGAAGGTAAAATCAGGACTTGTATCCTTATTAAAAACCACATAAAGGCATTTCTTTTGAATAATTACAGCTCTGGCGACTTGACGGCGGTCATCTGCGAGAGGGAAGATGGAAAATCTCTGTGTCTGACCTCGGCCTATCTTCCCTACGACTCTGCGGTAGTAATAGCGGAAGATCTAAAGGACTTGGCTGGTCAAAGCTACTTAGAAAATAAAATAAAATACTTAGAGAAGACATTAAGAAGAAAAAACATAGTGCTATATAATATTAACGAAGTGGAATCAGATGTCATAGATCTTCAAGAATGCATACTACATCTCTTTAATGAAATACTGGGAATAGAAACGAAAAAAGAAGAACTTGACTTTATAAGACGCATTGGAAAGAAAGGAGACAAAACCAGACCACTTTTAATAGCATTGACAACACAAATCAAAAAAGACATGATAATGAAAAGTAAGACAAAATTAAGAGCATACAAAAAGGCAATAATATACATAAAGGACGATCAGACTAAAGAAGACCTTAACGCAGTAATCAGAGAAAAGAAGGGAATATCGAAGCCCATTGAAAAACAGCAAAGCGAAATAAAGACTCACGAAACATACAGAAATAACCCAAAGAGAAGACGAATGCAGCACGGAAATGACCAAAACAAAAACGACAATGAGAGTCCATGTTCAAGTGGCTCTAAAAAACAGAGACAAACTTAAAAACTAATAACCAACAACGAAAATAAAGGACAAAAAAAATAGCATTTATAACTTTTTTCAAACCACTAATAAAGAGAAAACTGACAATAACGAAAATTAGCAACAAACGCGACAAAGTCTAGATGAAACATGCGACAGAAATAGTAAAATACAAGCAAAAGGAAATAACAAACTAAAAAACACATTAAATATCTGCACCCTCAACGTTAGATCATTATCCACGGACGAACGAAAAGAGGATTTAACAAACGCATTAACGAAATTAAATTGGGACATCATAGGACTAGCAGAAACGAGAATTTATGAACAACAATTTATAGAACAAGAAAATACTATTTTCTGTTATATTGGCGAAACAAACGGACTATATGGTGTAGGATTTCTACTGAAAAAGGATCTTAAAAAACAAATAATAGACGTGCAACTAACAAGCGAAAGACTATGCAGTATAACTTTAAAGATCCGTAATTCAAAAATGACGATCATACAAGCATACGCACCAACTGAAAAAGCTACGGAAGAGGATATAAATAACTTTTACGAAAAATTGGAACAGCTATACAACAAGACAAAAACTGAGATTATGTACGTTATTGGAGATTTCAACGCTAAAGTAGGAACAAAAAACGGACAAGATGAACAAGTGATTGGACCATATGGGTACGGATTAAGAAACAAACGGGAAAAGACATTAGTTAAATGGTTGAACGAAATGAATTTAAAATGTGGAAACTCTTTTTTTAATAAGAAGAAGAAACGAAAATGGACGTGGAGATCACCCGATGGAACAACACTAAACGAAATTGACTTCATTCTAACAAATAAACTAAAAACAATATCAGACGTATCAGTTATAAATAAATAAACATATGAAAGCGACCACAGAACGGTACGTGCAAAAATAAGGATTGACCACAAAAGTTTAGGACGCAACATTCTTCCTCTTTATATACCGAGAAATGTATCAGCAGAAAACATCCTACTTTACAACAACAATCTTGACATGCATATAAGACATCTTATCGACATTTCCATATACACTTAAACATACAAAACACTTATGACAAGCTGGAGTCCATTATTAAATTAACGGCAGCAAAAATAATAATGGAAACAAAGCATAAAAAAGACACGAAAATATCAAACCAAACAAAAGAACTCATTGACAGAAGGGAGCAACTACCCTTCAAGCAAGAGACTCCGTTTTACGTCCGCAAACGGAGTCAATGACATATGGGCTACTCCGCATACGGGTCCGAAAAACGACGTTTTTCGGATCCAATTAGTATGGAAATTGTAATAGCCGCGGACTCACATGTGTATGTATTGTGACAGATTGAGCTCGCTGTGCTCAGCAAAAAACGAATCCAAAACTGATCCAAAAAAAAGGTACAAATCGAGGCTAGATAAGAAGAGAAACGAGAATCGAGTATCGCTAAAATAAAAATCAGAAATGTTTGTTCATGTTTATTTTATTTCTTAAAAACAATACATTTTTCCATTTGAAATACCTGCTACCATTTCTCCTTCTCCTGCAAAATAAATGAATCAAATAAATGTGTATGTTATCTATACATATGTATGTTACTTACTTTCAGCATGAATTTGTGCCGGTAGCATTAAAATCATCGAAATTTGGACCACGATTGGTAGTCTCGCCTTCATCGGTTGCTATTTTTTTCTTTGATTTTGATAAATCTAAATTCAAACAAAGTTTAATTAAGCAAATAATTGTGTGCAATAATAAATTCAATTTTAGTTTACCTTTTAAAGAAAATTATATCTGCAGCAGCAGCCAGAGACAGTGTCAGTGACAGATGAACGAATCGTCATTACAAATAACTATTCTCGACTCTCGCTCTTCTTCTTATTGCCAATGTAGCTACAGTCAATTTACAAATGTGTGCGTGGAACGCCTCATATATCGGGGATCCAAAAATGACGGGAAAAGTTGGGTCAGTGTTTTTGCTTGAAGGGTAAGAAGAAAGACGCATTTGACAGATAGAGACAAAAATGAACTGAAGAATTTAAGGAAAACTATAAAAAACAGTACACAGAAAGACATTCACTTATACAATGAGATGACGATCAAAAACATTCTACAGAATACTAAGTCAATCAAAAAAACCAAACAATTCCTGAATAACGAAAAAGAATGGATAACTTCGATGAGAAAAAATAAAACACAAATCACAAACAGAAACCTAATAAACGAAATAGCTACTTGCTTCTTCGAAAAACTGTTTGACTCCACTCAAAACGCAATTGACGAAACTAATAATCAAAGTAGAGCTACAACTACGGATAATGTGACATTATTTGAAATAAGCGACGTAAAGAAATCCATTGACGACCTAAAAGCAGAAAAAAGTCCAGGAAATGACGGCATATCGGCAGAAATGTTAAAATATGGAAAAAGCACACTATTACCATTACTGACGATTTTATTTAATGCCATATTGACTACACAACAAATCCCAAAACAATGGAAACAAAGTACAATAATATTGATACACAAAAAAGGTAGCAAAGACGATATTAACAACTACAGACCTATCAGCCTAATATCGACAATATATAAACTATTCTCAAAGACTATATATCGGACCATCAAAAATGAGATAAATAATAGACAACCACGAGAACAAGCTGGATTCAGAGAAGGATTCTCTACTACAGACCATCTACAGACAATAAACCAGCTGATCGAAAAATGCAACGAGTACAGAAAACCCCTGTACCTTTTATATATAGACTTTAGCAAGCCATTTGACTCAATAGAACATAACAAAATATGGACAGCTTTAGAAAACCAAGGAAATCATAAACTATACATTAAAACTCTAAGAAATATATACAAAAATAGCACTGGACGAATAAAAACAGAGAGAACAGGACGTGAGTTCTGTATTAAAAGAGGAGTACGTCAAGGCGATCCAATATCACCACCACTTTTCTCTGCAGTACTCGAAGAAATATTTAAACAGCTTGACTGGAACCGATACGGTATAGATATATGGGGACAACGATTGAACAATCTGAGATTTGCTGACGATATTGTGCTGATATCACAAAAATCGGACAACATTCAGACAATGATAAATCAGCTAGCTTCAGTGTGTAAAAACTATGGACTATATATTAACCAGTCTAAAACAAAAGTAATGACCAACTCCACAATGATATCACACTTGAAGGTATAAATATTAATTATGTTGAGGACTATATTTATTTGGGACAATTGAAATCATTTAAAAATCTAGAAGAACAGGAAATAGATAGACGTATAACAAATGCATGGCGACAGTTCTGGAATATAAAAGAGATACTCAACGCAAAACTAAACAAAGACACAAGAAAATATATAATGGACTCTGCAATTTTACCAGTTTTGACATATGGGCTTCAAACACTGGGCTTAACATCAAATTTGACAGAGAAATTAAGGATTTGTCAGGCAAAAATGGAGAGAAAACTCCTTAATATAAGATTAATACAAAGAGTTCGGAATGAAGATATAAGAAGATGGACAAAACTTTTGACCAAATGGACACCACCAGAAACAAGAAGGCCAACAGGACGACCAAGAAGAAGATGGGTTGACGACATCAACCAATTCAACAGCTATTGGTATCACGACGCTAAAAACAGAGATTTATGGACAATTATGGGGGAGGCTTATGCTATTTGCAACTAAATTTTAGAAAAGAAAGAAGGACTGATTTAATAATGTTTAGACTTTGCCAAATTATAATTCAATTTTTTCTTTGTATTAAACACAGGCAAATAAGTACTAAATATAATAATTTAAAAATGTGAAATGTATGTAAAAACAAAAAATACATATTTTTATAGTAAATAAAAGCTTACAATAATAATAATAATAATGATGCAGGCGTCGGTCGACAAGTCACGGGCGACTTCGAGATGAACAGCTCTCACAGTAAGGCATGTAAACAATGCCACCCACCGCTTCTCTTGGTGACGGCCAATGGAAAAAGTGAGTGGACCGAAATAGTCCAGTCCAGTATAAGAAAACGGTCTTACAAACGGCGTCAGGCGGTCCCTTGGTAGCTGCAACATCAAAGGCGTGACAGGTATCACACGTGAGACTTTGCAGAAGAAACAATCGTAAACTATTCTGCACAGGACTTGTCTCAGACGAGGGACCCAGAAATTGCGTCGTATTTCACTCATCGTCGCCTCGAAATTTTGATGCTTCATCCGGCAATGGTGATGGAATGCAATCAATGGCTTGTAGCGGCGATTTTTCGATGCGATCCCCCTGATCACAGTTTTGGAGTCGCTCCACAGGAAGCATCTGTTGACATCGAGTGCTCGTCGATGATCGTCTGCATCAGACGTGTTCCTAGGACGGCAGCTTGGAGCTAAAGCCTTGGGATAGACATCGGCTTCAATGGTGCACACTTGGTTTTGGCACCTACAAGTGTGACAGACACCTTACCATTTGAGTTCATTGCTCTCCAGTACGCAACGGTAGCAAATGCATTCTCATTAGCGTCAACAAAAATGTGGAGCTGCAGGCAATTTGGCACAGTTCCGATAAAATAATACCGTGAAAACTGGAACTCGATGACTTGACTTATGTTGGAGTACCATTTTCTCCATGCCACATTGATGACATCCGGCAATGGCTCATCCCAGAGTATACCACGTTTCCAGACCTCACGCATGACCAGTTTTGCTTCAATAAGGAAGTGGCAAAGGAATCCCAGTGGATCAAATACGGACATGACCACGCTCAGCAACTCCCTCTTCGTAGGATACCGTCTTCCAGCTACGATTTCAGCTGCTACACGATGAAACTTTAGATGATACCTGAAGGAGTCACTCGAGGGCTGCCAATACATCCCGAACACCTTCTCTGTTGCATGGCTGTCTTCATTCGGATTGCTTCCCACCATTGTGGACTCCTTACCATCGGCCAAAGCATTTAAGACTGCTTGCATTACCATCATCTCATAGACCTCTGGTGGCTCTATATCATTCCCATCACGCCAAAGGAATCTCTGGGCGCATCTGTCGTCTGGCTGTATCTGGATCTGATGGAACATCTCGCCTATATCTCCACATACGCCAATGGCTCCTACTCGAAAGTTAAATAGGACCGATGGTATCGGTTGGTATTGCTGCGGTCCCTTAAGCAGGCACAAGTTGAGTGAAATCCCTTCAACGGTGGCGGCGGCATCAAAAACCAAGCGTACTTTGCCTGGCTTGTTGGGATTTGTCACTACAAAATGTGGAAGGTACCACGTTTTTGGCCCAACGATGGCGGCTTCGGCTGGTTCCAGTTTACGAGCGTAGTTTTTGGTAACGTAGCTTCGAATGATGTTGTTATAGGCGGCGGCAAACAATTCATCACGTTTCATCTTTCGTTCAATGGCGACTAGCCTCTTCTTGGCCATGGCATAGCTATCAGGTAGCTCTATATGATCGTTCTTTCAAAGCAATCCAGTTTGGAACCTACCGTTGACCTTGACAGTTGTACTTTTCAAAATACTCTTGGCTTGCACGTCCTCCTTGGTTTCAACGATTGGTGCTGGCCGCACTCCAAAGCTTTCCGTAACAAAGTAATCTTCTATCAGTTTATGCAGGACATCCTCCTCTGCATTGGCCTCGTATACGTTTGCCATAAGGCACGAAGCATTCGTTGGGACAGACGGCAATACGGCCAACACTTCCTACTGGCCCTAAATAAGGAATGTCTTCCATACCTGGAGAAATCCAATGGGATGGTAAGATATAGCATGGGGAGGTTGATGGTCAAAACATCGACCAAGGGCAGAGATGAGGAGGAGCCCCCCCATGATGATGATGGAAGTGCTGCAGATAAACCTGCACCACAGTAGGGCTGCGACGGCCTGTCTGATGGAGTACGTCATTAGGCAGGACATTGCAGCCGTACTCATACAGGAGCCCTGGATCAATAAGAACGTGATTCAGGGGCTCCGGCAAAAGAACTATACATTGTTCTACAAGGCGGAAGGTAAAATCAGGACTTGTATCCTTATTAAAAACCACATAAAGGCATTTCTTTTGAATAATTACAGCTCTGGCGACTTGACGGCGGTCATCTGCGAGAGGGAAGATGGAAAATCTCTGTGTCTGACCTCGGCCTATCTTCCCTACGACTCTGCGGTAGTAATAGCGGAAGATCTAAAGGACTTGGCTGGTCAAAGCTACTTAGAAAATAAAATAAAATACTTAGAGAAGACATTAAGAAGAAAAAACATAGTGCTATATAATATTAACGAAGTGGAATCAGATGTCATAGATCTTCAAGAATGCATACTACATCTCTTTAATGAAATACTGGGAATAGAAACGAAAAAAGAAGAACTTGACTTTATAGGACGCATTGGAAAGAAAGGAGACAAAACCAGACCACATTTAATAGCATTGACAACACAAATCAAAAAAGACATGATAATGAAAAGTAAGACAAAATTAAGAGCATACAAAAAGGCAATAATATACATAAAGGACGATCAGACTAAAGAAGACCTTAACGCAGTAATCAGAGAAAAGAAGGGAATATCGAAGCCCATTGAAAAACAGCAAAGCGAAATAAAGACTCACGAAACATACAAAAATAACCCAAAGAGAAGACGAATGCAGCACGGAAATGACCAAAACAAAAACGACAATGAGAGTCCATGTTCAAGTGGCTCTAAAAAACAGAGACAAACTTAAAAACTAATAACCAACAACGAAAATAAAGGACAAAAAAAATAGCATTTATAACTTTTTTCAAACCACTAATAAAGAGAAAACTGACAATAACGAAAATTAGCAACAAACGCGACAAAGTCTAGATGAAACATGCGACAGAAATAGTAAAATACAAGCAAAAGGAAATAACAAACTAAAAAACACATTAAATATCTGCACCCTCAACGTTAGATCATTATCCACGGACGAACGAAAAGAGGATTTAACAAACGCATTAACGAAATTAAATTGGGACATCATAGGACTAGCAGAAACGAGAATTTATGGACAACAAATTATAGAACAAGAAAATAATATTTTCTGTTATATTGGCGAAACAAACGGACTATATGGTGTAGGATTTCTACTGAAAAAGGATCTTAAAAAACAAATAATAGACGTGCAACTAACAAGCGAAAGACTATGCAGTATAACTTTAAAGATCCGTAATTCAAAAATGACGATCATACAAGCATACGCACCAACTGAAAAAGCTACGGAAGAGGATATAAATAACTTTTACGAAAAATTGGAACAGCTATACAACAAGACAAAAACTGAGATTATGTACGTTATTGGAGATTTCAACGCTAAAGTAGGAACAAAAAACGGACAAGATGAACAAGTGATTGGACCATATGGGTACGGATTAAGAAACAAACGGGAAAAGACATTAGTTAAATGGTTGAACGAAATGAATTTAAAATGTGGAAACTCCTTTTTTAATAAGAAGAAGAAACGAAAATGGACGTGGAGATCACCCGATGGAACAACACTAAACGAAATTGACTTCATTCTAACAAATAAACTAAAAACAATATCAGACGTATCAGTTATAAATAAATAAACATATGAAAGCGACCACAGAATGGTACGTGCAAAAATAAGGATTGACCACAAAAGTTTAGGACGCAACATTCTTCCTCTTTATATACCGAGAAATGTATCAGCAGAAAACATCCTACTTTACAACAACAATCTTGACATGCATATAAGACATCTTATCGACATTTCCATATACACTTAAACATACAAAACACTTATGACAAGCTGGAGTCCATTATTAAATTAACGGCAGCAAAAATAATAATGGAAACAAAGCATAAAAAAGACACGAAAATATCAAACCAAACAAAAGAACTCATTGACAGAAGGGAGCAACTACCCTTCAAGCAAAAACACTGACCCAACTTTTCCCGTCATTTTTGGATCCGCGATATATGAGGCGTTCCACGCACAAATTTGTAAATTGACTGTAGCTACATTGCCAATAAGAAGAAGAGTGAGACTTGAGAATAGTTATTTGTAATGGCGATTCGCTCATCTGTCACTGACACCGTCTCTGGCCGCAGCTGCAGATATAATTTTCTTTAAAAGGTAAACTAAAATTGAATTTATTATTGCACACAATTATTTGCTTAATTAAACTTTGTTTGAATTTAGATTTATCAAAATCAAAAAAAAAAAAAAAAATAGCAACCGATGAAGGCGAACCTACCAATCGTGGTCCAAATTTCGATGATTTTAATGTTACCGCCACAAATTCATGCTGAAAGTAAGTAACATACATATGTGTAGATAACATACACATTTATTTGATTCATTTATTTTGCAGGAGAAGGAGAAATGGTAGCAGGTATTCCAAATGGAAAAATGTATTTTGTTTAAGAAATAAAATAAACATGAACAAACATTTCTGATTTTTATTTTAACGATACTCGATTCTCGTTTCTCTTCTTACGAGTATCTAGCCTCGATTTGTACCTTTTTTTTGGATCAGTTTTGGATTCGTTTTTTGCTGAGCACAGCGGACTCAATCTGTCACAATACATACACATGTGAGTCCGCGGCTATTACAATTTCCATACTAATTCGATCCGAAAAACGTTGTTTTTCGGACCCGTTTTTTTTTTTTTTTTTTTTTTTTTGCGGTGGAAGGTGGAAACCTTGCATAGGCACCAATGGTCCGACGTCCACTGGTAGTGCCGGATTCTTACCGGCTAAAACCACCTCCCTTCCTGAACACACCGATTTTATATATCCCCCGCGGAACCGCCGTTAGGCATTACTTCACGGGGGTCGGTATGGAGACTTAGCTTCATCTAACTCTATGATTTGCATTATCCGCTTTACGTTGGCGCTCTAAACGCCTTAGATCGCTTAGTATGCGCACCGCCACGTTACTTACAGTGGTCCAGTTTTCAGCATTCTGAAGCATGTGATTAACGACATTATCGGGAGTGGGCCACTCCCCAAATTGATCCCGTAGGGTGATCCTCTCGGTTTCGTATCGTGGGCAATGAAAGAACACATGTTCCGCGTTTTCCGAAACTGTTTTACAATGTGGACAGTTTGGGATGGATTCATATCCGCGTTTAAAGAGATATTCTCTGTAACAGCCATGACCCGTCAAGAACTGGGTCAGGTAGAAGTTTGTTTCGCCATGACTTCGTTTAATCCATGCGTCGATCACTGGTATGAGACGATATGTCCATCTTCCCTTTAAGGATTCGTTCCAACGTTCTTGCCAGATTGCGATACTGCGATTTCTTTCGAGTTTCCTTGTTTCGGAATCTAACGGGCCATTTCGGACTCGCTCGGTTCTTAAAGTTTTTGTTTCTTCAGCAAGTATGTCGATAGGTAGCATTGAAGATACGACTAGTACAGCATCGTTCGAAACAGTTCGAAATGCACAAGCGACTCTTAATGCGCTAAGGCGGTGGACGGATTTGATTCCCCGCACATAGGACTTAACTTTCGCGGCATTCGACCATATTTCTACTGCGTACATGAGTATTGAGCCGGCAGCTCTTGCAAGAAGCATTCTTTTATTCTGCCTTGGTCCTCCGATGTTACTCATCAACCTTGAAAGTGCACTAACAGTTTTTGAAGACTTGTTGCATATGTACTCTAGGTGATTTTTGAAGCTTAGACGAGCATCAATAATCACTCCGAGGTATTTAATGAACGGTTGGGAAACAACTAGATGCTCTCCTACTCTAAACGTTATCGTTTCCCTTACTTTCCTACTCGTAATAAGCACTGCTTCTGTCTTATGTTCTGCGAGTTGCAAGCCCGCGCTAGCTAGCCATCTTTGTACAGTAGCAACTGTCTCGTTACAGTGCAGTTCGACATCTTCTATAGTTTTCGCGACAACAACCACGGCGATGTCGTCTGCGAATCCGATAATTGACGATTCTCTTGGAATCTCCAGGCGAAGAATTTCGTCATACATGACGTTCCACAGCAAGGGACCTAGGACAGAGCCTTGTGGTACACCACCAGTAACTTCGTACTCTTTAACTCCCTCATCAGAGTCATAGAGGAGGACTCTATTCACAAAGTAGTTCTTTATAATTTTACGGAGATAGTCTGGTATTTCAATCCGGTAAAGACAGTTTATAATGCGTTGCCAATTCGCCGAATTAAACGCGTTTTTTACGTCTAAGGTTATAACGGCGCAATACTTTTTGGTGCCTCCTTTCCAACGCCTTCCCTCTATAGCGGCCTGTGCTCTCGTTATTACCGCGTTAATTGCGTCTACGGTAGATCTTGACTTACGAAAACCGTATTGGTGTTCCGAGAGGCCTCCTGCAGTTTCAATTGCTGGCTGGAGCCTATTGTAAATTATCCGCTCAAGGATTTTACCAATCGTGTCTAATAAACAAATAGGACGATAAGATGATGGTTCGTTTGGATTTCCCTTTCCTTTTGGAAGTAAGACAAATCTTTGGCGTTTCCAAGGCTCAGGAAAAATGCTTTCCTGAAGACACGCGTTAAACATTTCGGCAAATAAGTCGGGTCGCGTTTTGATTGCTATCTTAAGGGCTTTATTTGGAATACCATCCACTCCCGGAGCTTTTCGATCGCGTACCTTTTTACATGCTTCGAATAATTCTTCTCGTGTTATGATGGGAATAGGCTCGTTTTCGTGAACCCTTAGACTACTTTGCCTACCTGTCGCCTGTCCTTCTTGGCGAGGAAATAGTGTCTCAACTATTTGTCGTAACAATACTGGGCATGTTGGCGATTGCATGCGGGGACCTCTAAGCTTCATCGAAACGATTTTGTGAGCTTTACCCCATACGTCGTTATTGAGTTCTTCGCATAGATTTCTAAAGCAAAGACGCTTGCTAGATTTAATTGCTTTTTTTAGGCGGATTCTCGCTTCTCGATGTGCGCTGCGTAAGAGTTGCAGTTGTTGGTCATTGGCGTTATGAGTCCGGGAGCGCTGGTAAATTCTTCGTGTCCGATGGCACGCCGATCTAAGTTCCGCGATTTCGGGAGTCCACCAATACACTGGAAGTCGATGTTTACCCGTTCCTAACTTAGACATTGACGTATTACAGGCGTTAACGGACCCGTATGCGGAGCCGTATGCGGAGTACTCCATATGTCATTGACTCCGTTTGCGGACGTAAAACGGAGTCTCTTGCTTGAAGGGTACCCTTCAGTACCCGATTAGTATGGAAATTGTAATAGCCGCGGACTCACATGTGTATGTATTGTGACAGATTGAGCTCGCTGTGGTCAGCAAAAAACGAATCCAAAACTGATACAAATCGAGGCTAGATAAGAAGGGAATCGAGAATCGAGTATCGCTAAAATAAAAATCAGAAATGTTTGTTCATGTTTATTTTATTTCTTAAAAACAATACATTTTTCCATTTGAAATACCAGCTACCATTTCTCCTTCTCCTGCGAAATAAATGAATCAAATAAATGTGTATGTTATCTCTACATATGTATGTTACTTACTTTCAGCATGAATTTGTGCCGGTAGCATTAAAATCATCGAAATTTAGACCACGATTGGTAGTCTCGCCTTCATCGGTTGCTATTTTTTTCTTTGATTTTGATAAATCTAAATTCAAACAAAGTTTAATTAAGCAAATAATTGTGTGCAATAATAAATTCAATTTTAGTTTACCTTTTAAAGAAAATTATATCTGCAGCAGCAGCCAGAGACAGTGTCAGTGACAGATGAACGAATCGTCATTACAAATAACTATTCTCGACTCTCGCTCTTCTTCTTATTGGCAATGTAGCTACAGTCAATTTACAAATGTGTGCGTGGAACGCCTCATATATCGGGGATCCAAAAATGACGGGAAAAGTTGGGTCAGTGTTTTTGCTTGAAGGGTAAGAAGAAAGACGCATTTGACAGATAGAGACAAAAATGAACTGAAGAATTTAAGGAAAACTATAAAAAACAGTACACAGAAAGACATTCACTTATACAATGAGATGACGATCAAAAACATTCTACAGAATACTAAGTCAATCAAAAAAACCAAACAATTCCTGAATAACGAAAAAGAATGGATAACTTCGATGAGAAAAAATAACACACAAATCACAAACAGAAACCTAATAAACGAAACAGCTACTTGCTTCTTCGAAAAACTGTTTGACTCCACTCAAAACGCAATTGACGAAACTAATAATCAAAGTAGAGCTACAACTACGGATTATGTGACATTATTTGAAATAAGCGACGTAGAGAAATCCATTGACGACCTAAAAGCAGAAAAAATTCCAGGAAATGACGGCATATCGGCAGAAATGTTAAAATATGGAAAAAGCACACTATTACCATTACTGACGATTTTATTTAATGCCATATTGACTACACAACAAATCCCAAAACAATGGAAACAAAGTACAATAACATTGATACACAAAAAAGGTAGCAAAGACGATAATAACAACTACAGACCTATCAGCCTAATATCGACAATATATGAACTATTCTCAAAGACTATATATCGGACCATCAAAAACAAGATAAATAATAGACAACCACGAGAACAAGCTGGATTCAGAGAAGGATTCTCTACTACAGACCATCTACAGACAATAAACCAGCTGATCGAAAAATGCAACGAGTACAGAAAACCCCTGTACCTTTTATATATAGACTTTAGCAAGCCATTTGACTCAATAGAACATAACAAAATATGGACAGCTTTAGAAAACCAAGGAATTCATAAACTATACATTAAAACTCTAAGAAATATATACAAAAATAGCACTGGACGAATAAAAACAGAGAGAACAGGACGTGAGTTCTGTATTAAAAGAGGAGTACGTCAAGGCGATCCAATATCACCACCACTTTTCTCTGCAGTACTTGAAGAAATATTTAAACAGCTTGACTGGAACCGATACGGTATAGATATATGGGGACAACGATTGAACAATCTGAGATTTGCTGACGATATTGTGCTGATATCACAAAAATCTGACAACATTCAGACAATGATAAATCAGCTAGCTTCAGTGTGTAAAAACTATGGACTATATAATTAACCAGTCTAAAACAAAAGTAATGACCAACTCCACACCAAATGATATCACACTTGAAGGTATAAATATTAATTATGTTGAGGACTATATTTATTTGGGACAATTGAAATCATTTAAAAATCAAGAAGAACAGGAAATAGATAGACGTATAACAAATGCATGGCGACAGTTCTGGAATATAAAAGAGATACTCAACGCAAAACTAAACAAAGACACAAGAAAATATATAATGGACTCTGCAATTTTACCAGTGTTTGACATATGGGCTTCAAACACTGGGCTTAACATCAAATTTGACAGAGAAATTAAGGATTTGTCAGGCAAAAATGGAGAGAAAACTCCTTAATATAAGATTAATACAAAGAGTTCGGAATGAAGATATAAGAAGACAAACGAACTTTATCGACGTAATAAACAGGACGAAATAACTTAAATGGAGCTGGGCAGGACACATATCAAGAATTGAAGACAATAGATGGACAAAACTTTTGACCAAATGGACACCACCAGAAACAAGAAGGCCAACAGGTAGCAAAGACGATATTAACAACTACAGACCTATCAGCCTAATATCGACAATATATAAACTATTCTCAAAGACTATATATCGGACCATCAAAAACGAGATAAATAATAGACAACCACGAGAACAAGCTGGATTCAGAGAAGGATTCTCTACTACAGACCATCTACAGACAATAAACCAGCTGATCGAAAAATGCAACGAGTACAGAAAACCCCTGTACCTTTTATATATAGACTTTAGCAAGGCATTTGACTCAATAGAACATAACAAAATATGGACAGCTTTAGAAAACCAAGAAATTCATAAACTATACATTAAAACTCTAAGAAATATATACAAAAATAGCACTGGACGAATAAAAACAGAGAGAACAGGACGTGAGTTCTGTATTAAAAGAGGAGTACGTCAAGGCGATCCAATATCACCACCACTTTTCTCTGCAGTACTCGAACATTCAGACAATGATAAATCAGCTAGCTTCAGTGTGTAAAAACTATGGACTATATATTAACCAGTCTAAAACAAAAGTAATGACCAACTCCACAATGATATCACACTTGAAGGTATAAATATTAATTATGTTGAGGACTATATTTATTTGGGACAATTGAAATCATTTAAAAATCAAGAAGAACAGGAAATAGATAGACGTATAACAAATGCATGGCGACAGTTCTGGAATATAAAAGAGATACTCAACGCAAAACTAAACAAAGACACAAGAAAATATATAATGGACTCTGCAATTTTACCAGTTTTGACATATGGGCTTCAAACACTGGGCTTAACATCAAATTTGACAGAGAAATTAAGGATTTGTCAGGCAAAAATGGAGAGAAAACTCCTTAATATAAGATTAATACAAAGAGTTCGGAATGAAGATATAAGAAGATGGACAAAACTTTTGACCAAATGGACACCACCAGAAACAAGAAGGCCAACAGGACGACCAAGAAGAAGATGGGTTGACGACATCAACCAATTCAACAGCTATTGGTATCACGACGCTAAAAACAGAGATTTATGGACAATTATGGGGGAGGCTTATGCTATTTGCAACTAAATTTTAGAAAAGAAAGAAGGACTGATTTAATAATGTTTAGACTTTGCCAAATTATAATTCAATTTTTTCTTTGTATTAAACACAGGCAAATAAGTACTAAATATAATAATTTAAAAATGTGAAATGTATGTAAAAACAAAAAATACATATTTTTATAGTAAATAAAAGCTTACAATAATAATAATAATAATGATGCAGGCGTCGGTCGACAAGTCACGGGCGACTTCGAGATGAACAGCTCTCACAGTAAGGCATGTAAACAATGCCACCCACCGCTTCTCTTGGTGACGGCCAATGGAAAAAGTGAGTGGACCGAAATAGTCCAGTCCAGTATAAGAAAACGGTCTTACAAACGGCGTCAGGCGGTCCCTTGGTAGCTGCAACATCAAAGGCGTGACAGGTATCACACGTGAGACTTTGCAGAAGAAACAATCGTAAACTATTCTGCACAGGACTTGTCTCAGACGAGGGACCCAGAAATTGCGTCGTATTTCACTCATCGTCGCCTCGAAATTTTGATGCTTCATCCGGCAATGGTGATGGAATGCAATCAATGGCTTGTAGCGGCGATTTTTCGATGCGATCCCCCTGATCACAGTTTTGGAGTCGCTCCACAGGAAGCATCTGTTGACATCGAGTGCTCGTCGATGATCGTCTGCATCAGACGTGTTCCTATGACGGCAGCTTGGAGCTAAAGCCTTGGGATAGACATCGGCTTCAATGGTGCACACTTGGTTTTGGCACCTACAAGTGTGACAGACACCTTACCATTTGAGTTCATTGCTCTCCAGTACGCAACGGTAGCAAATGCATTCTCATTAGCGTCAACAAAAATGTGGAGCTGCAGGCAATTTGGCACAGTTCCGATAAAATAATACCGTGGAAACTGGAACTCGATGACTTGACTTATGTTGGAGTACCATTTTCTCCATGCCACATTGATGACATCCGGCAATGGCTCATCCCAGAGTATACCACGTTTCCAGACCTCACGCATGACCAGTTTTGCTTCAATAAGGAAGTGGCAAAGGAATCCCAGTGGATCAAATACGGACATGACCACGCTCAGCAACTCCCTCTTCGTAGGATACCGTCTTCCAGCTACGATTTCAGCTGCTACACGATGAAACTTTAGATGATACCTGAAGGAGTCACTCGAGGGCTGCCAATACATCACGAACACCTTCTCTGTTGCATGGCTGTCTTCATTCGGATTGCTTCCCACCATTGTGGACTCCTTACCATCGGCCAAAGCATTTAAGACTGCTTGCATTACCATCATCTCATAGACCTCTGGTGGCTCTATATCATTCCCATCACGCCAAAGGAATCTCTGGGCGCATCTGTCGTCTGGCTGTATCTGGATCTGATGGAACATCTCGCCTATATCTCCACATACGCCAATGGCTCCTACTCGAAAGTTAAATAGGACCGATGGTATCGGTTGGTATTGCTGCGGTCCCTTAAGCAGGCACAAGTTGAGTGAAATCCCTTCAACGGTGGCGGCGGCATCAAAAACCAAGCGTACTTTGCCTGGCTTGTTGGGATTTGTCACTGCAAAATGTGGAAGGTACCACGTTTTTGGCCCAACGATGGCGGCTTCGGCTGGTTCCAGTTTACGAGCGTAGTTTTTGGTAACGTAGCTTCGAATGATGTTGTTATAGGCGGCGGCAAACAATTCATCACGTTTCATCTTTCGTTCAATGGCGACTAGCCTCTTCTTGGCCATGGCATAGCTATCAGGTAGCTCTATATGATCGTTCTTTCAAAACAATCCAGTTTGGAACCTACCGTTGACCTTGACAGTTGTACTTTTCAAAATACTCTTGGCTTGCACGTCCTCCTTGGTTTCAACGATTGGTGCTGGCCGCACTCCAAAACTTTCCGTAACAAAGTAATCTTCTATCAGTTTATGCAGGACATCCTCCTCTGCATTGGCCTCGTATACGTTTGCCATAAGGCACGAAGCATTCGTCGGGACAGACGGCAATACGGCCAACACTTCCTACTGGCCCTAAATAAGGAATGTCTTCCATACCTGGAGAAATCCAATGGGATGGCAAGATATAGCATGGGGAGGTTGATGGTCAAAACATCGACCAAGGGCAGAGATGAGGAGGAGCCCCCCCATGATGATGATGGAAGTGCTGCAGATAAACCTGCACCACAGTAGGGCTGCGATGACCTGTCTGATGGAGTACGTCATTAGGCAGGACATTGCAGCCGTACTCATACAGGAGCCCTGGATCAATAAGAACGTGATTCAGCGGCTCCGGCAAAAGAACTATACATTGTTCTACAAGGCGGAAGGTAAAATCAGGACTTGTATCCTTATTAAAAACCACATAAAGGCATTTCTTTTGAATAATTACAGCTCTGGCGACTTGACGGCGGTCATCTGCGAGAGGGAAGATGGAAAATCTCTGTGTCTGACCTCGGCCTATCTTCCCTACGACTCTGCGGTAGTAATAGCGGAAGATCTAAAGGACTTGGCTGGTCAAAACTGGATGCACGTACTGGGCTGTGATGCAAACGCCCATCATACGCAATGGGGTAGTGGAGACACAAATTCAAGGGGCGAGTGTCTTTATGATTTTATTATATTGTCCAACCTTACGGTATGTAATAGAGGGAATTCACCTACTTTTGTTACACGTAACAGACAGGAGGTTTTAGACGTTACACTTGTCTCCAACACAGACAAAATGGAAATCAGGGAGTGGAGGGTAGTTGATGAGGCATCTCTGTCTGACCACAGATGGATACGCTTCAAAATTAATTTTCAGCATAGGGCGTGTAATTTCTATAGAAACCCAAGAAAGGCAGACTGGGATAAATATATAGATTTCATTAATCTACGTTTAGATACCCAGCCGATCACCGGCGAAAATTTGGTGGACTTAGATAGGGCAGTAGAAGCCGTGAGCAGAACCCTAAACACAGCGTTCGAAAAGGCATGCCCGGCAAACAAAAAGCCAAAAAGGGCTCAACCGAAGTGGTGGAATAAGGAAATCGGCCTTAAAAGAAGGGAGGTAAGAAAACTTTATAATAGGGCAAAACTCATTAAAAACGATACCACATGGGACGAGTATAGCGAAAGCAAGAGGGAATTTAAATACTTAGTGAGGAAATCCAAGAGATCTTCATGGAAAAAGTTCTGTGAATCTATTGAGTTAACTGAAGAGGCGTCGAGACTGCGTAAAATGCTCTCAAAGGAAGCTAGCGTACCTAGCTACCTAAAAAATAGCAACGGGACACCCTGGTGGAAACCCATTTCCCCGGTTCCACAACCACAACGGACCTAGGCCTACAAGGGCAGGAGGAAGTCGACTGTCCCTCTTTCGAGTGGGAAGAAATTGACAATATCATCAACCGAAAAAGTTACGGTGGGCCATGCATACATTCAAACCGTATAAATCTCCAGGGCCGGATGGTATTCTACCGATCATGCTCCAAAAAGCGCCAGAGCATGCAAAACAAAAGATTTTGGATATACTGAGATTCAGCCTAAGAACAGGGCATATTCCAACAGCCTGGAGAGAAGTCCGGGTTGTTTTTATACCCAAAGCCGGCAAGCAGGGTCACACGACGGCGAAGGACTTCAGACCAATCAGTTTGTCGTCCTTTTTGCTCAAAACCCTTGAGCGTCTGGTGGAAGCTCACATTAGAAATAAATGTAGCAATGGTTTCTTATGCGAGTCACAGCACGCATACTTAAAGGGTAGATCAGTAGAAACTGCTCTACACAACGTAGTGGGTAAAATTGAAAATAGTCTACACTGCGGCGAATTTGCTTTGGCCTCTTAGAAGAAGGAGCCTTCAATAACGTTGAGTGTAGAGCTATAAAAAGCGCATTAACAGGCGCTAACATAGAACAGGGAATGATAAATTCGGTATGCAACATGCTCGCCAACAGGAACATAAACTGCTCCCTTGGTCAAAGCTCCATAAGGATGTCTGCAACCAGAGGAACCCCGCAGGGGGGAGTCATATCGCCACTGCTGTGGGTACTGGTCATTGACAACGTCCTAAAGGAAATTAAGTCAATGGGTATAAGTGCCACAGCGTATGCGGACGACGTGGTCATAGTAGTGCAGGGAAAATATTTGAATACCTTAAGTGAGATCACAGAGACCGCCTTAAGGAAAATTAGTAATTGGGCCAAGGGCTGCGGACTAAATGTCAATCCCTCGAAAACAGAGTTAGTCCTGTTCACGAGACGACACAAAATACCGCACTTCAATCTCCCGAAACTTGACGGAGAGGAACTGCTCCTCAAGGACAGTGCGAAGTATCTGGGCGTAATCCTAGATAGAAAATTAAATTGGAATCTTAACATAAGGGAACGAATGAAGAAAGCGTATAATGCCCTCTTTATTTGTAAGAGAACAATAGGCAAAATATGGGGCCTGAAACCCGCCATGGTACACTGGATATATACAGTAGTAGTGATACCCATACTTAGATATGGCTCACTTGTGTGGTGGAGGGCAACAAATAAAAGAACCATAATTGGAAAACTAGCAACGGTGCAGAGAACGGCAAGCATAGCCATCACTGGTGCAATCCGTACCACTCCTACGGCAGCACTGGACGCCTTCCTGCACTTTATCCCACTAGATTTAAAAATAAAGCAACTTGCTGGCAACAGCGCTTTGCGCCTAAAAAATTTAGGCCAGTTTAAGGACTGTAGTTTTGGGCATGGCACGATCTTAGCTGATGTGCTACCCGGAAATCCTATACGGACTGATGAGATTTGCCCCTTGGTCGACCATGACATTCCCTATGAGGTGTCATACCCGCGAAGGGAGGAGTGGCAAAGAGATGCAGTCATAATAGCAAACGAGGTTGCTATCTACACTGACGGCTCTAAGACGGGGGAGAGAACGGGTTCTGGCATTTTTTCTGCTGATCCAGACCTGAGAGAGTCTATACGACTCCCGGACACAAGCAGTGTCTTCCAATCGGAAGTTCTGGCTGTTCTAAGGGCGGCAGAGATAGTGCAGATGAGATCATTGTCGGGAAGAGACATTGCCATCTATATTGACAGTCAGGCGACACTTATGGCACTTGAATCTGCTAACATTAACTCTGAGATAGTCAGAAACTGTCGCACAATGCTTAAAGCAGTATGTAGACGGAATCGAGTAAGACTGTGCTGGGTACCGGGACACTGCGGTATAGAGGGAAATGAGCAAGCCGATGAGCTAGCAAGAAAGGGAGGGGAGCTGGAAAACAGCGGAGGTGTGAACATTAAACCACCCCTGGGCGTCTTTAAGGGAAAAATCAATGAAAAGATCTTAAAAATGGCTGACCTCAGATGGCAGAACATAGTGGGACATAGGGTGTCTAGAGCCCTTTGGCCCCATTTGGATAAGAAAAGATCTAAGGAAATTCTAAAATTGAGCAGGGAACAGCTTAGAACAGTAATTGGGATTATGTCAGGGCACTGTCTTCTAAGAAAGCATGCTAGGCGACTTGGTCTGGTGGATGTGGACACGTGCAGGTTCTGTTGTGATCTACAAGCCGAGGAAGACATAACACACATATTGTGTGAGTGCGGGGGTATAGCACGGAATCGTAGGAGGATTCTAGGGGAATAATTCTTCGAGGAACTAGGGGAGCTGAGCGGCATAGACCATAGGAAGCTGGTTAAGTTCTGCAGGAGGATTGGGCTCTGTCTAGGAAAAGTTTTTTAGGTTTTTCTCCAATTAAAGTTTTTTCAAGTGGTTCCCTAGGGATCGCGATGGGCCCTTCTGGTGCCTAGTGCTGTATGCAAATTGCATACCCCTTTTTAACCTATGACCTATGACCTATTCGTCGGGACGGTTCCTTGTGTTGGACCATAAAACTACCCAACCCAACTCAGTGTTGGCAGCAAATGGCCCTCCAGGATTCATTGAAAACGTTTCAATTGGCAGACCCAGGTGACAGTGGTCTAAGCCAATGAGCAGCTTCGGGGTGACATCAGAATATGGCAGTAGTGACAAATGTTTTATGTCCCTGGATATCTCACGGAGATCGCTGATGTGCAAGCTTTGCATTGGCAACTGAAGATTCGACACAGTGAAGACATTTCGTAGCAGATGCCTCTTCGTCATGGCAGTACCACTAATGTGCATGTTAACTACAATTGAAGGCTCTTGAGTTGCTCTGCCTCCGAACCACAGAATGTTAAGTTGATGCTTTTGTCCTACCAGTCCAAGTTTGTCGACCAGGTCACGGTCCATCATTGCAATAGACGAACCTTCATCCATCAACGCATATGTCTCGACTCGCTTCTTAAGTCCATAAAGTGTAACTGGCAAAACGCGGAACAACAGCTTCGATGGTTCAATTGTGCTAACTGCACAGCTAAGAACTTCGCCCGTAGCATTAGATTGCCGTTGATCTGCCTGTGAATTCGGGATCTCATCGGTAGTGTTGCTCTTTTTCTCATGTAGTAGCATATTGTGATTTGCACTGCACCCGTTGATGCCGCATTGCTTCCGACGGCGACAGTTTCGTGTCGAGTGTCCCCTTCCTAGACAGGTGAAACAAGCTCGCTTCCGTTTCACCTCGGCCCATCTTTCGTGCACAGCCCATTCCAAAAACCTTTTGCAATCGACGATTCTGTGCTGACCCTGGCACGTCAGGCATTTTAATGCATTGTTATGATGACCTTCCATTGTGTGAAGAACGACTCTTCGCTTCGTATCTGTTGTGCGGCTGCCACTGTCATGAATTGTCGAAATTAGGTTTGCGACTGCATTCAACCAATAACTAAAGTCAACAATCGTCGCGTACGGCTGTATTTATGCGGCATAACCGGCCCACTCTATCCTTTTACTCATGGGAAGCTTACCCATGAGCTCCTCCAATAGAGTAGGGTTAGACAGATGATGCTGACCATTGACCGACTGTAAGAACACGGCCAACTAATTGCTCCACAGATCCTTCAGATATGCAAGCAATTTCTCTTATTTGCTGAAGCTGGCTTCGTATCAACTGGTCCGCTACATTTTGTGGATGTATTAGCAGCGACCTGACTGCTTCCCGGGCCTCACCCTTTAAACCCTTCTGCAGGCGCATACATTTCTCCAAATTTGTGTAATTATATGCGGCAGTTGTCTCAGCATACGTTGTCGAAAACATTGGCCAGTCCTCGGCACGGCCACATAATTCGGGCAAATCGACAATTTTACGAGGAGTGGCGAATGTATGAGAAGCATAATTGTTGTTTCCACTGTTTGGAGAAAAGTTTATCGTTTGTGATTGTCAGAGCAGCCGGCTGTGTTGTTAAATTGATCGGCCCGTACACATATACGTGTGCAGTATAGTTTGCCTGACTAACACTAGGGGCAGAGAAACTACTACCTGACGACAGTAACGGAAAGTTACATGGCTGTGAACCCGTTGGTTGTGAACCCGTTGGCTCTACTACAGCTTGAATGTAAGCGGTAGCTGTACTATTGAGGAGCGGTAATCGACGTTGATAACTGCGCTGTGAACTGAGGAATACTTGCAGCAAGTGAGACTTTTGGCGACAGCTTTGGTACGTTCTGCAACTTCTCTTTCAGGGCTGAGCACTGCAGATCACTTTCTCGAAGTTTCAATTGTGTACTTCTTAGTTCACTTTCCAAGGCTGCAAGTTGTTGTTGCACTTTTTTAGCACACTTTCTTGTGCTCCTGCGGCGGCATTGGCAGTGTTTCTTTGTTCCAAAGGAGGGACTGTGACATTGGACACACTTTTTAATACAACGGCAGTGGCATCTGTGTCCATTGTTTTCTCCAAAGGCATATTGACGGCGGCTTTTACCTCTGGATTAAGTCGTGCGCTTTTTCTCGGAGGTGTATGCCGTAACATTGAATGGGGCTCCGCGTTGACAAGATGAGTCTCAGTGGACTTTCGCAATTCACTCCACGGCAAGGAGTCGCAGAATGCGAAATAAAAGATGTAGATTTCAATCAGCGGCCAAAGGCTCGAAAATAACCAAAACGAAATTAGACAGCGTAGAGTGGTTTTATTTCTAAAAGAAATGGTTCGTACAAATTGACAATTACATATTACAATTTTCTTACCGCAGTTTGCACCTCTGGTCCGCTTCAGTAGTAAAATTGAAATGCGGTTGGTGCGAATTTCCAGAAGTGCAACTGAAGTTAGCTCTTGTTAAAAATGAACGATGTAATTTATTAACTCGCCCATAGAGGGTGCTCCTCGCCTACGTATGTTCGTTGAAATTATTACTGGGTGGTCGTTCTGTTACACAACTAATAACTAATTTGATTCCAAAATTTGTGGCAACTACAACTAAAATTATGGTTTAGCTATGTACGTTCAAAGAAACTACTTAGTTGTAGCTTTTTAGTTATTAGTTAAGCTAACTTTTGTGCAACTCTGCATGCGAGACATGCAACCTCCCTCCCCATACCGGGACAAACTGTACCAGAGCAATGTGTGCCAACTGCTCTGACTCTCACGCTTCTACTTTCAAAGACTGCCCGATGTTTATCCAAATGAAGGAAATTCTTAAAATTAAAACACAAAAAAATGCACAATTGCAGAGGCAAAGCGCATTTACAACGAACAACAACCTACTCAGGTAAAACATCTAAACGGTCTTTTTCTGAAAAAACAAAGCAAAACGAACTTCCATGGAGCAGCTAGCGGACCACCCACCATCCCCCAAAGATAACGACCTACAACCATAACCAATACAACTCAACCACCCGTAATAGTACCGAACACAGAAAAACAAACGTCTCCCAAACACAACAATACCACAACAATAGCTTCATCGCCTTCTTTCACTCTTTCACCGCACATCACCCCCTCAAACACTCAACTCAACAACCCAATATCACTTTCTCCCTCACTAACTAATCCATCCAAAATCGAAACAACACAAACAAGCAAAAACTTACCACACCTAACGTAAACCCATCACTCTCAACCTCAATTACCGAACACAATGAAAACATTCCTAACACTTACACAACCATAACTACTCACTCAAACAACTCTGCCACAACTACAAAAGCGAACCACTCACTCCATTCACCTACTATAAACACTACAGCAACCACTCCATCCATCCTCTCGCCTTTCTCTGCAACCACTCAATCCCTCATCGCTAACAACCAATAGTACATTATTCCTTCACAAATAGAAGCTTAGTTAGATTTATTAGTTATAATAAGAATCGCTGTACATAAAGAGCAAGCACTTATATATAGTACAGGTACAAGTATTAAATATATTAAAAACAATTTTTAAATGTATTTAGAAGAAAGAAAGAGATGTGATAAAGAAAATAAAGATGAAGATACAGAAGAAAGATACAGAAGAGATTAAATATACACCAAGAACTAAACGAAAATAAATGTGAGTGATTTCAGTTTGGTACAAAGTGAGAATAACACGCCGATGAAAATTGTCTATATTCGATTTTATTCCTCACCTGGTGAGGCAGCTGGTTCCAAAGCCGAACAGCATGAACAAAAAACTGTCTGCGAGATGTCAAGCAGGTATGAGTAGATGGTTTAATAGTTAAACAGCAGTTAGACCGCGAGAAGGAAAGTTTGTTGAACAAATACTCTGGTTGTTGTCTGTGAATAATCTTGAAGAGCAAGATACAGGACCGATATTTTAAAAAGGCATCAAGGTCGCAACCAAGAAGTTTGCGACGTTCTGTTGAAACGTGGTCATATCTCCGTAGATTGAAGACATACCGAGCAGTCG
Source organism: Portevinia maculata (assembly GCA_949715645.1). Lineage (NCBI taxonomy): Eukaryota > Metazoa > Arthropoda > Insecta > Diptera > Syrphidae > Portevinia > Portevinia maculata. Next base: position 187,636,846 of record OX454526.1, read on the forward strand.
AATTAAGTGCCTTTGTTAGCTTAAGAAGAGAGATGTAGTCTGAGTCAGCAAAGATTTCACAACCGTATGAGATAATAGGCACAATAAGTGCTTTTACAAGTTTTAATTTAACTTCAACTGGGAGTATTGCTTTGCTGACAGATAAACCTCTGAGCGATGCATATATTTTGGATACCATGGAAGCTCACTGTTAAAAATAATACCGAGATTTCGTACATGGGTGACATATTATACTTGGGTGGAGTATAGTTCTATAAGAGGAAAGATAGAAAGACAAGGTGGATGCTTAGAAATGGGGATGATTTTGTTTTTTTTCAGGATTAAGCTTGAGAGCATTTTGTGTTGACCAATTTGTAAAGAGCGTAGATCCTCGTTAATTTTTACAACAGAATCTTCCACCATACCAATGGGAAAGCTTAGGTAAAGCTGGACGTCGTCTGCGTAGACATGGAATTTACAATGGGACAATACAGTAGGGAGGTCATTAATAAATATAGTAAAAAGTAAAGGGCCAGTATAGAACCTTGTGGGACACCACTACTAACAGCACGGAGGGTTAACTTTTTGGAATTGTAAGATACAGCTTGGACACGGTTAGTGAGATATGAGTATATAAGCTTCTTAGAGGGAACAGAAAAATTTAATAATATGGAGAGTTTGTTACACAGAATTGACGAATTTACACAATCATTAAACATTAAAGTCTTGAACTTTGAATCGGTCGGACGTGTTCTCTAAAGCTCCCTTGTTCTATTGTATTGCATTGTGTATATCTTTTTGCATGGCTATAAATTAGTAAAATGTCATCAAATCTGTGTGGCTCTTGTAATTTGGAACTATCTGACTCTAATTTCATCCAGTGCGAATATTTTTGCAAAAATAAATACGAGTATCATAAAAAATGTGCTTGCATTTCGGAGGCCAGCTTTAAAATTCTGGTCACTGATGCAAATATGATGTGGCGATGTAATTCGTGTACTGTGTCGCGGCAAAGTGTAAACGATTTATTAATAAACTTGATAAACTCTCTACAGATATCTTAGAGTTAAAAGACCAAATGCTTTTATTAAATAAATCGCCGCATGCTTTGAGCTCTTCAGTGAATAACGCTCCAACGAAACAATCCAACAAAAGTTCTTCAAAAAATAAAAACAAACTTGATTCAAACGTTACATCAGGTCAATGGCCCCAGAGCACGTCAATACCATCACCATCGAATAGTGCTCGCAATAGCTCAGAAGAGAAAATCAGCCACTCTGAAATCAATGAAGTCGAGGAGATTAATGCAGCCAACATGAATACGGTTCCCCTTACCCCGTCGTTAGCGCTTAACCATCAGAAAGGAGGATCTATTCGCAAGCATATAATTGGAAACAATACTTCCACTTTGCTTGAAGGTGTTTCTGTTCCCAAATCCAAATGGCTGCATTTGTCTTACCTTGGCACAAATACATCGGTAGATTCTCTCACTTCATTTATTGCCGGTGTGCTTGACATCTCACCAAATCTCATCAAATGCTCAATGCTTGTGAAGAAAGGTGCTGTCACATCTAACTTCTCTTTCATAAACTTTAAAGCTGCTGTTCCCGAGAATTGCATTGAAAGAATGATGCATGCTTCCATTTGGCCTACTGGTGTTCGTGTAAGAGAATTTATTCCAAAAAACGGCGAGCGAATGAAGCCACCTATAATCTCTGCATAAACAATTCTACACATTCAAATACTGTTGTCGCTGCTGATCTTGCTGATGTTTTGCATGCCGTGGATGAGAACAATTTGTGTCCTAACCGTTCCTCCTCCTCATCGGTTGTATCCATTGATGTCAATGACGAAAGTGAGAGATCTCTCTTAGTTGATGTTTTGCCTGCTGATGTTGTTGCTGTTCCTGTCGCTGCTGTTCCTGCTACTGCTGCTACTACATTTGACGACAAATTCTCCCTCTTTTATCAGAATGTGGGAGGCATGCGCACTAAAACCAATCAATTCTATTCATCTGTTGTGGATTGTATTCATGATCTCATTGCACTAACGGAAACATGGCTTTATGATGGCATACTTTCAACAGAATTATTTGATTCCACCTTTGTTGTCTTCAGAAGGGACCGTAGTGCAACATGTACTGGACTGAATAGAAGTGGTGGTGTGCTGGTGGCTGTAAATTCTGTTGTTAATACTAAGGAAATAAAATTGTCAAACTGCTCAGGTATGATCGAGCAAATATGTGTTTGTGTTGAACTCTCAATTAGATCTCATGATACAGGTTTAAATAAGATTAAAATGTATGTTTTTGTTTCATATATACCTCCTAATTCTGATTTTATTGTGTATAACGCATATGTGAACAATATTAAAAATGTTGTTTCTAATTTTGATGATAATTGTTTTGCTGTAGTTTTAGGAGATTTCAATCTTTGTAAAATTAAATGGCTTTATTCTCAAGATGATAAATGTTTATTTCCAATTCATGTTTTAAAAGATTTTGAGGCTGTTGTAACTGATACTTTCTCTGCTTTAAATTTAGCTCAAGTTAACAATGTTGTAAATGAAATAGGTAGAATTTTAGACTTGGTTTATATTCATAATGAGTTTGATGTTTTATTATTTGAAGATGAAAATCCATTGCTAAATAACAGTATTCATCATACGGTCATAAATTTTGAATTTAATTTATCAGTTTTTAGATCTTTATCTGATCCATTATCTTCTGTAGGAATTAATTTTGATTTCAACAGGGCCGATTAGATTTGTATCAATAATTATATGCAAAGTTTAGATTGGGATTCTTTTTTACCTCAATCTGGATTGCCTTCATGTTTTTCTGCTTTTATAAATGTAATTCTAGAATTGTTTAATAAGTTTATACCTAAGAAAGCTATAAGACGGGGATCTAAAAAGCCGATATGGTTTTCTAAAGGCTTATTACGTTTGAAAAATGCTTTAATTAAGGCCCAAAAAAGAAGCAGGATCAAATCAAATTCTCGAAGCCATTATTGTCGTCTACTGAAAGAATATAATTTCTTAAAAAAGTTTCTATATAATCAGTATTTATGGTCCATTGCATCAAGGATCAAGAGTGATTCTAGATCTTTTTGGCAATTTTATAATGTAAAAAGGAAATCTGTTGGATTCCCCTCCAACATGAATTACAATGGTAATGTGAGTAGTAATATCACTGAAATCTGTAACATGTTTGCAACTTTTTTTCACTCCAATTTTATGGTTGATGCCTCTAATTATGATTTTTTGACAGCTTCTTCTCAAATAATTGATATGGGTTCAATATTGATATCTGAGGAAGAGATTTATAATGAACTCTCTAGTTTAGATAGTAGTCTAAACATTGGACCTGATAACATTCCTGCAAGGTTTTTAAAAGAATGTGCATGTAATCTGTCGAAACCTCTGTGTTACATTTTCAACCTATCTCTTCGAAGTGGTGAGTTTTTAGATGCCTGGAAATTTTCCTATATTACTCCCATTTATAAATCTGGTTCAAAGCAAGCGGTTGAAAATTATAGACCGATTGCCAAATTGCAACTGATTCCTAAGATTTTTGAATCGATTGTGAAGAAGAAAATCTATGCAGCGGTAAAAAATCATATTTCGGTCTACCAGCATGGATTTGTCCAAGGGCGATCGACTGCGACAAATTTGACTCTCTTTCTGAATTTTTGCTTGAAGAACATGGAAAGCAAATGTCAAACCGATGTTGTTTTCACAGATTTCTCAAAGGCGTTCGATAGGGTTAGCCACCGAATTTTATTGAAAAAACTTTCCTTCTTAGGATTTCACTCAACACTCCTTAAATGGATAAGCAATTACTTAACTGATCGTTCTCAGTTTGTTAAAATTGGGTCTAAATTATCTTTTAAAATTAGAAACTACTCTGGTGTGCCACAGGGCAGTCATCTTGGACCCTTGCTGTTTCTACTTTTCATTAATGATTTACCCACAGTGATTAATTTTTCAAAATGTTTGATGTTTGCGGATGATGTAAAATTGTTTATGTCTATAAAGTCAGTTGCTGATAGTGTACTTTTACAAAAAGATATTGATGCTTTGAACGAATGGTGCTGTATGAACGCCTTAAGCCTGAACATAAATAAATGCTCAATTATGTCGTTTTCAAGGTCCGCTATGCCGATATTGTTTGAGTATAAAATGGCTGATGTTGTATTAAATAAAGTCGCAAGCCAAAAAGATTTGGGAGTCATTTTTGATTCCCATCTGTCTTTCAACATACATATTGATTATGTTATTTCGAGAGCCAACGCTATGTCTGGCTTTGTATTTAGGAACTCTCGTGAATTTCGAGATCCTTATACATTAAAATCCCTATTCGTAGCTTTAGTTCGTCCAATTTTGGAATATTGTTTTGTCGTATGGTCTCCTCATTTCAAAAAAGATTTGATACGTATTGAAAAAATTCAAAAACGGTTTACTAAGTATGCGCTTCGAAATCTGAATTGGTCTGATTCCATGCCATCTTATAATAGTAGATGCTTATTGATTGGCTTAAAGACTCTATATTGTAGAAGAACTTACTACTCTATAACATTCGCAAGAGATGTCATAACGGGACATATTGACTGTCCCCCTCTTCTAGCTTTATTTGGAATTTATGCACCTTCTAGAACCTTAAGACCTAGAAGTAATGGTTTTTTCTATGTTTCTCGACATGCAACAAACTATGGTCAAAATGAGCCTTGAAGCAGGTGATGGTGCTTGCGGGGGTGTGTGTGCGTGGGTGAGTAGAGCTGGCGAAGTTGGAGCTGGAGAGCGGCGAATAGACGGCGACGGCGACCAATATGAGCAGAGCCAGGCGACCAATTTCTCGTTCAGCCTGTCTTCTGTCCTCAGCAATTAGAAGAATAAAAAGAGGCTCCAACTAGGTTGTGTGTTCACCTTTTGCTTTATTCAACAGACTGCGACTAGACTTAACTCGCGTCGCCCTTTTATACCCAAAATAGTAGCGGTTAATTTCATGTGTTTTCTGTTTATTGACTATTTTTGCGTATAAAAGAACTACACGTTACAATTTAACTTTTACTCGTTGACTTAACTAGTGAAAATTGTTTGTGTTGCATTTTAAGATAAATATGTAGTAGTAAGCAGCTTATATGAATTACAAAATTAATGAATGAGATTTGAGAACATAATGTATCATGAAAAAAAAATATGTTTATGAAAGTAAATGTAAACGTATATGTAAATAGTAAAGAAAATGATCAAAATTCAAATTAATTATGTATTATAACTTAATGGCTGTTACATTCTCCCCCTCTGCCTCATCGATCGTCTCGGTGATGTGGCAGCAACTGGTGAAGTCGTCCTTCTTTTGGTGGCGATAGGAGCTTCTGCAGCCTTTGTTTCTTTAGTGGATTTAGCCGGTCTACCCCTCTTCATGATAGGTATTATAGGCTCTGTTGATTCATTTGTATCTTTTTTGTATGACGTTAACATTGATGCGTGGTATGTTCCCAATGGAACAGATGGATTGTCTTTCTTGGCAATCGAAAAAGTAAATGAACCCTTTTTAGCAAATATTATGTAGGGCCCATCTCTTTTTGGAGCAAATTTAGCGGTAAAACCTTTAGAGAATCTACTAATAGGATGAGTTTTTACGAGCACTTCATCACCAACTTCGTATGTTTCGTGTGATCGTCGCTTCTTGTCGACATAGGTATTGTTACGATCTTGTACCTTCTCGGACGATTCTCTAGCTTCCTTCAGGGTATCGGCCATTCGTACCAAGTGTGGGGTAATCTGAGGGATGAAGTTTTCTGATCGGATGATGGCTTTTAAATCGTGATAGACATCATCTGGAGTTCGAAGTTCTCTTCCGAACGTCAGGTATGCTGCTGAAAAACCCGTACTCTCACATTTAGCAATGTTCATCGCGAATCTTATTGTTGGGAGTTTGAGATTCCACGAAGTACGTTGTTTTCCAACCAAAATGGATAATTGCGCTTTCAGGTCTCGGTTTTTTCTCTCGACAGGATTTGCTTCCGGGTGGTAAACCGGGGTAAATGATTGTTTTATTCCCAGGCAAAATGTCAGCTTCTGCATTAAGGCAGAAATAAACTGTGTTCTATTGTCGCTGTGAAGTTTTCTTGGTACACCAAATAATAAAAATATCTCGTTCAAAAGTACAAGTGCACAGTTTTCAGCCGTACCTTCTTTTAAAGGGAATAGTTCTACCCAGCGACTGCACAAATCTTCGACGATTAAAATCCACTGGTGACCATTTGCGCTCAAAGGTAAGGATCCAAATAAGTCGACTGCAACAACTTCAAACCTTTGACTACTTGGAGTTGACTGCATTAGTCCAGCTGGTTTCAGATTTGAGGCTTTGTAACGTTGACACTCGAGGCAGACTTTTACATGGTTGGCCACATCTGTCCTCATGCCAGGCCAGTAATATCGACTGGAGATGCGAGCTAATGTTCGCTCGGCGCCATAATGTCCAGCTGTCGGATCGTCGTGGTATGTCTTAAGCATTAAGGACTTCATTGTTTTAGGAACCACAAGTTGTCCATGTTCGGAATCCTCTTCAGGACAATATCGATACAAAATACCATCGACTAACATATAACCGCGGCTGGTCCAGCGAAGTATATTCTCGTCGTCTTTTTCGAAGGAATCGATAATAGTTTTTATGTCAGGATCAGCTAGTTGTTCTTCTCGAAGTTCTTTGGAACCTCGCCTTGGTAAGTCTATTTCCACAGAACAGACGTCGCATGACTCTTCTACATGCCCTTTATCAGGACAGGGTGGTCGGGAAAGTGTGTCAGCTACTGCATTATTCCTCCCTGGATTATATGCTATTTGGATATTGTATTGTTGTATCTGCAGTACCCATCTGGCAAGTCTTCCGGTAGGCGATTTTAATGTCATCAACCATTTTAGCGGCTGTTGGTCTGTTAAGATTTTCACCTCAGATCCTTCAATGTATCCACGGAACTTTTGCACGGCCCACACTACCGCGAGTGCTTCCTTCTCGGTAGTGGAGTAATTGCGTTCTGCAGGTAGTAACAAACGGCTTGCATATTCCACCGGGTGTTCCATCTCGTTCTCCCCCTGGAGTAATACTGCACCGATGGCGTAATTGCTTGCATCAGTTTTTAGAACAAATGGAATACCTTCCTTAACTTGTTGCAAAATTGGTGCGGTGGTCAAAAGTTTCTTCAGCTTGTCGAAAGAACATTGCTCCTCATTTTCCCACTTCCAAACTGCATTCTTTTTCGTTAGATTCGACAGAGGCTTTGAAATATTGGCAAAATTATTTATAAATCTCCTGTACCAAGAACAGATTTGAAGAAACGATAGCACCTGCTTCTGGTTTTTTGGCCTTTCTCGTTTCAGAATGGCTACAGTCTTCTGTGGGTCAATTTTGAATCCATTTGGCGTAAGGATATGACCAAGGTATTTAACCTCAGAGCAGCAGAATTTACATTTTTCTCGATTGAGTCGGAATCCAAACTCCTTCAGACGTTGAAAGACTGTCTTTAGGTTGTTTAAATGAGACGCAAAACTTTCAGAACATATGATAATGTCGTCTAGATACGCGAGAATCAAAATATTTGGCAATCCATTTCGAAATTTGTCTATAAGACGTTGGAAAGTTGCTGGTGCGTTTCTTAATCCAAATGGCATTCTTTTAAAGACGTAAATACCAAAAGGAGTAATGAAAGCTGTTTTTGGTTGATTTTCTTCGGCTACCTTAATTTGCCAGTATCCTGATCGTAGATCGAGTGTCGACATGAAAGGTGTGCTTTTTGCGGCATGAAGCAGATCATCAATCCGAGGTAATGGGTATCGATCTGGTAGCGTTATTGCATTTAATTTTCTGTAGTCGACGCATATACGTATACTGCCATAATTTGTTGGCACCATTACTACAGGCGATGCCCAAGGGGACTCTTTTTATACCCTATTCTAGGGGTATATTAATTTTGACGCATAGTTTGTAACATACCTTAATATTGCCCGTAGACCCCTTAAAGTTACTATATTTATGATCAGCATCGATAGTAATGTCGATCTAGCCATGTCCGTCCGTCCGTCCGTCCGTCCGTCCGTCCGTCCGTCCGTCCGTCCGTCCGTCGGCAAAAATTAGGCCTTTAAACTGGACCTAGAGAGCTGAAATTTTAACCATATACTCTCTAGGGTCCCGAAATAATCAAGTTTACGAATTTTTGAAATCCGCCCACAAACACGCCCACAAACTCAAAAAAACAAAATTTTGGAAAAAATCGAATTTTGAGCTAGGAAGCTGAAATTTTTTATATATGATCTATGGCTCCTAGAACTGCTCGCGATATAAAATTTTCAAAATCCGCCCACTGCCACGCCCACAAAAAAATAAAACAATTTTATTGAAAAACCAAAATTTGAGCTAGGGAGCTGAAATTTTTAATATATACTCTCTAGGCGCCCTTTAAGCTCATGTATAAATATTTTCAAAATCCGCCCACTGACACGCCCACAAATAAATAAAACAATTTTTTTGAAAATCCAAAGTTTGAGCTAGGGAGCTGAAATTTATAATATATACTCTCTATGGGCCCTTTATGCTCATGTGTAAATATTTTCAAAATCCGCCCACTGGCACGCCCACAATTATTATTTTTTTTTTTTTTTTGAAAATTCAAAGTGAGCTAGGGAGCTGAAATTATAATATATACTCTCTAGGGGCGCTTTATGCTCATGTGTTAATTTTTTTTAAATCCGCCTACTGACACGCCCACAATTAAATAAAACAATTTTATTGAAACACCCAAGTTTGAGCTAGGGAGCGTTTTTTGTGATAAAATCCTTTAAATGTTATATAACAAAATATGTAGAGCGTTCTTAACAATTCAACCATACTTAGACTTTTGTCACGCCCACTTATGAGGGATAGGAATAAGAATAGGGTATGCAACAGTTCGCCCAAGCGGACTGTAGCCCGTCCCTATGTTTCTTCAATAATTCCTCTTCGTAACATGTCGTCGATTTCGGTTTTTAACTGGATTTTTCTAGCTGGCGAAATTCTATACGCAGCTGTAGCGATAGGGGATTGATTTGCGGTTTTTATGTGATGTTCGATATGTGCAATTGGGGATGTAATTTCTCCAAAAACCTCTTCTTCTTTTTCCAAAAAATGTTCCAGTTTAGATTTCTCGATCGACTGTAATACATGGCCTTCTTCTGGACGTAGCTTTATATCAATGCAGTTGAGTTCAAACCATGCATCAGTTTCTGCATAATCCACTCTTGTTGGTCCACTGAATAAGTTCTTGTGTCGTTCTGGGGTTTGCATCTCATTCGGAATCGCATCTGAGAAGATGGCTTGTACCCCATGTGGAGAGTAATCGTTCGTTCTTTTACGTTTTGGTGTGTTTCCAATGGGACTTATTGTTTGTCGACTCTCTATCCAAGCGAGAAATGCTGAAACATCCTCTAATTTGTCATCGGGGAAACGTATTTTTGGACTTGGTGTCGTTGATTTCTGTTTTGTCTCTGGATTTTTGAAAGGATTTTCGGGTTGAGTGTATCTCGGTTTAAGGGCTTTGCTTTCAACTAGCTTAAAATCGAAGGTGGTTGCTGGATCGTCAACAAAATAAAATGCTCTTTGTGCAATGTTCAACACTATTCCGCATTGTTCTAAAAAGTCGATTCCAAGCAAAGTACGGTTGTCTTTTGCTTTTGACAATGCAATGAACCGGATTTTCCGAAACCTCTTCCCAATAATAATATCAACCACTGTTGCGTAAACGACTTCTTGTCTTGGGACTCCGTCGGCAAACGTGAGCTCTGCATTAACTGGCGTGAAGGAGCATCCTTTATGTTTAAGCTGTTGGTATAACCGTGCACCTGCTACGCTAGTTCTAGCTGCCGTGTCAAGATAGGCTTCTCCCTTAAGACCGTTAATGTTTATATCAACAGTGGGTACACTTCTTCCAATTACTGTTGAATCAATTAAGTTGAAGTCAAGCGCGGTTGGACTATTGATATTTTTGTTGCTGCAAGTGGGACAGTTCGTTCGGCAATAACCAGCTGCACCACAACCATAACAATTTAAAGCAAATTTTTTGTTTGGCTGCTTTGCGTTTTCAGCATACCAGCAGGTGTCAGCTAAATGTCCATGCTTTCTGCATTTTGAACAACGCTTACGTTTGATGTCAACCTTCTCATGTGACTTGGACTCTGGCTTATTTTCGCCATTAACAATTTCGGCTTCTCTTGCTTCGCTTAGAAGTTCTTGAAAAGTTTTCACCGAATTTCTTGGAACCTTTTCTCTAATCGTTAAAAGCATTTGTCCATAAATCATGTTTATCATTACTTCCTCCGATATATCATCTGAGAGTTGTGAAAATAATGACCGTTTTTTGCAAATAAACTCATCAGTTGATTCGTTCGGTTTTTGTTTTTGATCAAACAATTCAACATAGATTCTCCATGCTGGTTTTGGCGGAGCAAATGACGAACGTAGCAGTTTAATCGCGTCCTTGAATGTTTTTGCCTCATTTTTCACACCTTGCCACCAGTTTGATGCAAAACCTTCTAGCAGGAGAGGGAAACCAATAATTGCATTAGCATCGGATACTTTTTCGGAGCTCTTATATACAGTGATGGTCGCTATGAAATCTTCCAGCTTGGAAAAATTTCTTTCGCCATCAAACCGAGCGGTGCATCTGCTAAATGTGCCATGGCTTTCTTTCACACCAATAGCAGCTACCAAACGCGTAAGTTGATCTTCAGACAAACTTATTGGCGACGTCATCGTGGATTGTTGGGATGAGTTACTGCGTGTAATCTGTTCAATTATTGTCGACTCGAGATCTGACAAGTCTGATGATGGTGACTCAAATACCAACGATTCTGACTCAGATGAAGATGATTGAGTGTCGTTTTTCTTTTTCTCCAACAAACGTTCGCTTCTTCTCATATGTTCAGATTTTCTGGTCTCCACTGTAGTACATCCACCAAAAATCTGTAACCTCGTGTGATTTTGTAGGGTGATCGTATTTCAGCTATGCTTTTCTTTTTAGGCTTTTTGCTAGTAAAATTCGGCAAAATTCTATTTTTACGACCTTTACTGTAATTTCTTTCCAAAAAATTTTAATTTGGTATTCGAAATAATCAGTGGGCGCAAGAAAAAAAAATCGACTACCTAGTCCACTTTTCGGATTCCAGTGTATTCCACTTTCTCGGGCCTCTACTGTATTGTTTACAAAAAAATGTCAAGTAAACAATAGCCACTATGTTGGGCGTCAATTGAAGCAGGTGATGGTGCTTGCGGGGGTGTGTGTGCGTGGGTGAGTAGAGCTGGCGAAGTTGGAGCTGGAGAGCGGCGAATAGACGGCGACGGCGACCAATATGAGCAGAGCCAGGCGACCAATTTCTCGTTCAGCCTGTCTTCTGTTCTCAGCAATTAGAAGAATAAAAAGAGACTCCAACTAGGTTGTGTGTTCACCTTTTGCTTTATTCAACAGACTGCGAGTAGACTTAACTCGCGTCGCCCTTTTATACCCAAAATAGTAGCGGTTAATTTCATGTGTTTTCTGTTTATTGACTATTTTTGCGTATAAAAGAACTACACGTTACAATTTAACTTTTACTCGTTGACTTAACTAGTGAAAATTGTTTGTGTTGCATTTTAAGATAAATATGTAGTAGTAAGCAACTTATTACAAAATTAATGAATGAGATTTGAGAACATAATGTATCATGAAAAAAAATATGTTGATGAAAGTAAATGTAAACGTATATGTAAATAGTAAAGAAAATGATCAAAATTCAAATTAATTATGTATTATTACTTAATGGCTGTTACAGCCTATTACTAATGCGTGTGTCAATTTTAATAAATATGCAAATGTTATCGATCTTGATCAAAATAGATCTGTTTTTAAATTCACTGTTATGGAAAACATAATCTAAAGCTATGTATGTATTAATGTATATGTATTTTATGTCTTAAATTATTATATATATTAGTTTATAAGGAATATGTACCTAATTAGTCTAAGAAAGTTGTAATACTTATAGACCTAAATAAATAAATAAATAAATAAACAATCGAAAGCTTTAGAGAAGTCGAGCAAGGCCAGGAGAGTAGTTTTATCCTCGTTCGCTTCTTAGAGGGAACAGAAAAATTGAATAATATGGAGAGTTTGTTACACAGAATTGACGAATTTACACAATCATTAAACATTAAAGTCTTGAACTTTGAATCGGTCGGACGTGTTCTCTAAAGCTCCCTTGTTCTATTGTATTGCATTGTGTACTTCTTTTTGCATGGCTATAAATTAGTAAAATGTCATCAAATCTGTGTGGCTCTTGTAATTTGGAACTATCTGACTCTAATTTCATCCAGTGCGAATATTTTTGCAAAAATAAATATCATAAAAAATGTGCTTGCATTTCGGAGGCCAGCTTTAAAATTCTGGTCGCTGATGCAAATATGATGTGGCGATGTAATTCGTGTACTGTGTCGCGGAAAGTTGTAAATTTAATAAACTTGATAAACTCTCTACAGATATCTTAGAGTTAAAAGACCAAATGCTTTTATTAAATAAATCGCCGCATGCTTTGAGCTCTTCAGTGAATAACGCTCCAACGAAACAATCCAACAAAAGTTCTTCAAAAAATAAAAACAAACTTGATTCAAACGTTACATCAGGTCAATGCCCCCAGAGCACGTCAATACCATCACCATCGAATAGTGCTCGCAATAGCTCTGAAGAGAAAATCAGCCACTCTGAAATCAATGAAGTCGAGGAGATTAATGCAGCCAACATGAATACTGTTCCCCTTACCCCGTCGTTAGCGCTTAACCATCAGAAAGGAGGATCTATTCGCAAGCATATAATTGGAAACAATACTTCCACTTTGCTTGAAGGTGTTTCTGTTCCCAAATCCAAATGGCTGCATTTGTCTTACCTTGGCACAAATACATCGGTAGATTCTCTCACTTCATTTATTGCCGGTGTGCTTGACATCTCACCAAATCTCATCAAATGCTCAATGCTTGTGAAGAAAGGTGCTGTCACATCTAACTTCTCTTTCATAAACTTTAAAGCTGCTGTTCCCGAGAAATGCATTGAAAAAATGATGCATGCATCCATTTGGCCTACTGGTGTTCGTGTAAGAGAATTTATTCCAAAAAACGGCGAGCGAATGAAGCCACCTATAATCTCTGCATAAACAATTCTATACATTCAAATACTGTTGTCGCTGCTGATCTTGCTGATGTTTTGCATGCCGTGGATGAGAACAATTTGTGTCCTAACCGTTCCTCCTCCTCATCGGTTTTATCCATTGATGTCAATGACGAAAGTGAGAGATCTCTCTTAGTTGATGTTTTGCCTGCTGATGTTGTTGCTGTTCCTGTCGCTGCTGTTCCTGCTACTGCTGCTACTACATTTGACGACAAATTCTCCCTCTATTATCAGAATGTGGGAGGCATGCGCACTAAAACCAATCAATTCTATTCATCTGTTGTGGATTGTATGCATGATCTCATTGCACTCACGGAAACATGGCTTTATGATGGCATACTTTCAACAGAATTATTTGATTCCAGCTTTGTTGTCTTCAGAAGGGACCGTAGTGCAACATGTACTGGACTGAATAGAGGTGGTGGTGTGCTGGTGGCTGTAAATTCTGTTTTTAATACTAAGGAAATAAAATTGTCAAACTGCTCAGGTATGATCGAGCAAATATGTGTTTGTGTTGAACTCTCAATTAGATCTCATGATACAGGTTTAAATAAGATTAAAATGTATGTTTTTGTTTCATATATACCTCCTAATTCTGATTTTATTGTGTATAACGCACATGTGAACAATATTAAAAATGTTGTTTCTAATTTTGATGATAATTGTTTTGCTGTAGTTTTAGGAGATTTCAATCTTTGTAAAATTAAATGGCTTTATTCTCAAGATGATAAATGTTTATTTCCAATTCATGTTTTAAAAGATTTTGAGGCTGTTGTAACTGATACTTTCTCTGCTTTAAATTTAGCTCAAGTTAACAATGTTGTAAATGAAATAGGTAGAATTTTAGACTTGGTTTATATTCATAATGAGTTTGATGTTTTATTATTTGAAGATGAATATCCATTGCTAAATAACAGTATTCATCATACGTCCATAAATTTAGTATTTAATTTATCAGTTTTTATACCCTATTCTAGGGGTATATTAATTTTGACGCATAGTTTGTAACATACCTTCATATTGCCCGTAGACTCCTAAAAGTTACTATATTTATGATCAGCATCGATAGTAATGTCGATCTAGCCATGTCCGTCCGTCCGTCCGTCCGTCCGTCTGTCGGCAAAAATTAGGCCTTTAAACTGGACCTAGAGAGCTGAAATTTTAACCATATACTCTCTAGGGTCCCGAAATAATCAAGTTTACGAATTTTTGAAATCCGCCCACAGACACGCCCACAAACTAAAAAAAACAAAATTTTGGAAAAAATCGAATTTTGAGCTAGGAAGCTGAAATTTATTTTTATATATGATCTATGACTCCTAAAACTGCTCGGGATATAAAATTTTCAAAATCCGCCCACTGCCACGCCCACAAAAAAATAAAACAATTTTATTGAAAAACCAAAATTTGAGCTAGGGAGCTGAAATTTTTAATATATACTCTCTAGGGGCCCTTTAAGCTCATGTATAAATATTTTCAAAATCCGCCCACTGACACGCCCACAAATAAATAAAACAATTTTTTTGAAAATCCAAAGTTTGAGCTAGGGAGCTGAAATTTATAATATATACTCTCTAGGGGCGCTTTATGCTCATGTGTTAATTTTTTTTAAATCCGCCTACTGACACGCCCACAATTAAATAAAACAATTTTATTGAAACACCCAAGTTTGAGCTAGGGAGCGTTTTTTTTGATAAAATTTTTAAATGTTATATAACAAAATATGTAGAGCTTTCTTAACAATTTAACCATACTTAGACTTTTGTCACGCCCACTTATGAGGGATAGGAATAAGAATAGGGTATCCAACAGTTCGCCCAAGCGGACTGTAGCCCGTCCCTATGTTTAGATCTTTATCTGATCCATTATCTTCTGTAGGAATTAATTTTGATTTCAACAGGGCCGATTACATTTGTATCAATAATTATATGCAAAGTTTAGATTGGGATTCTTTTTAACCTCAATCTGGATTGCCTTCATGTTTTTCTGCTTTTATAAATGTAATTCTAGAATTGTTTAATAAGTTTATACCTAAGAAAGCTATAAGACGGGGATCTAAAAAGCCGATATGGTTTTCTAAAGGCTTATTACGTTTGAAAAATGCTTTAATTAAGGCCCAAAAAAGAAGCAGGATCAAATCAAATTCTCGAAGCCATTATTGTCGTCTACTGAAAGAATATAATTTCTTAAAAAAGTTTCTATATAATCAGTATTTATGGTCCATTGCATCAAGGATCAAGAGTGATTCTAGATCTTTTTGGCAATTTTATAATGTAAAAAGGAAATCTGTTGGATTCCCCTCCAACATGAATTACAATGGTAATGTGAGTAGTAATATCACTGAAATCTGTAACATGTTTGCAACTTTTTTTCACTCCAATTTTATGGTTGATGCCTCTAATTATGATTTTTTGACAGCTTCTTCTCAAATAATTGATATGGGTTCAATATTGATATCTGAGGAAGAGATTTATAATGAACTCTCTAGTTTAGATAGTAGTCTAAACATTGGACCTGATAACATTCCTGCAAGGTTTTTAAAAGAATGTGCATGTAATCTGTCGAAACCTCTGTGTTACATTTTCAACCTATCTCTTCGAAGTGGTGAGTTTTTAGATGCCTGGAAATTTTCCTATATTACTCCCATTTATAAATCTGGTTCAAAGCAAGCGGTTGAAAATTATAGACCGATTGCCAAATTGCAACTGATTCCTAAGATTTTTGAATCGATTGTGAAGAAGAAAATCTATGCAGCGGTAAAAAATCATATTTCGGTCTACCAGTATGGATTTGTCCAAGGGCGATCGACTGCGACAAATTTGACTCTCTTTCTGAATTTTTGCTTGAAGAACATGGAAAGCAAATGTCAAACCGATGTTGTTTTCACAGATTTCTCAAAGGCGTTCGATAGGGTTAGCCACCGAATTTTATTGAAAAAAACTTTCCTTCTTAGGATTTCACTCAACACTCCTTAAATGGATAAGCAATTACTTAACTGATCGTTCTCAGTTTGTTAAAATTGGGTCTAAATTATCTTTTAAAATTAGAAACTACTCTGGTGTGCCACAGGGCAGTCATCTTGGACCCTTGCTGTTTCTACTTTTCATTAATGATTTACCCACAGTGATTAATTTTTCAAAATGTTTGATGTTTGCGGATGATGTAAAATTGTTTATGTCTATAAAGTCAGTTGCTGGTAGTGTACTTTTACAAAAAGATATTGATGCTTTGAACGAATGGTGCTGTATGAACGCCTTAAGCCTGAACATAAATAAATGCTCAATTATGTCCTTTTCAAGGTCCGCTATGCCGATATTGTTTGAGTATAAAATGGCTGATGTTGTATTAAATAAAGTCGCAAGCCAAAAAGATTTGGAGTCATTTTTGATTCCCATCTCTCTTTCAACATACATATTGATTATGTTATTTCGAGAGCCAACGCTATGTCTGGCTTTGTATTTAGGAACTCTCGTGAATTTCGAGATCCTTATACATTAAAATCCCTATTCGTAGCTTTAGTTCGTCCAATTTTGGAATATTGTTGTGTCGTATGGTCTCCTCATTTCAAAAAAGATTTGATACGTATTGAAAAAATTCAAAACGGTTTACTAAGTATGCGCTTCGAAATCTGAATTGGTCTGATTCCATGCCATCTTATAATAGTAGATGCTTATTGATTGGCTTAAAGACTCTATATTGTAGAATAACTTACTACTCTATAACATTCGCAAGAGATGTCATAACGGGACATATTGACTGTCCCCCTCTTCT